>JAUMIR010000005.1:224678644-225928644 GCA_030847615.1 Gambelia wislizenii | reverse complement strand
TTCTTTCTTACTCCAAAGTATGCATGTGCATGTCTGATTCAGAGCAGCACTACTGTGTACAAGTAGTGGAAGCTTAAACCTTCCCCCTGCCATCATTTGCGTGCCCAGGCTGGACGTTCTCCCCCTCCCCCTTTTCCCCAAATAGTGACCAACACATTATATATTTGGAAAGATGTATTGATACATGATAATGTATATATATTGGCAATAAAGGCCACAACTTTATTGATAACAGCTGCAATGGTTGGCTCAAATCATATGGGTCCGGATCCAGACATCGACCAACCCAAATGCTGGTTGATGATATCACTGTCAGTTAGCCACTGACACCACCACTGATGAAGGGAGAGGAGTCCTGGCCAGGCCCCACATGCCTGATGACCCTCACCCACCCCTTTTCAACAACCTCTGGGAAAGGTGTCTCCGTGAACCTGAACTTGACCATGAACTAGACGGAGACCCCCCCTCCCATTACCGATGACCTCGGATCAGACCAATGCCATCCGCCCCCAAAGTTGTGACAGAAAGAGAATACATGTTACAAATAACCTATGAGCCTACAACAAGAAATAAAGGGAAGGAGGGTGGGGTTAAGCTCCCAAAGAGCCACTGGTTAATTCAGCGCAAAGGCCGGGTTATATACCCGACCGCCATGCTGTAAAGCAGCAGTCGCAAAAAAATAGTGCAAAACTGCTGTAAAAGGCAGCAGTGCTCCACCTCCCTCTGAGGCAACCGATCAGGGCAGGGATGACCTGCCCTGATTGGTGCTCACTTTCGTGTCCCTTCCCGGCCCGCAGAGCAGGCCAGGAAGAGGAAGACAACAATAGTGGGCCCCATGCCAGCCGCCATGTGGGCCATGGAGGCCACAACGGGGGGGGGGAGCTGGGCTGGGCTGCAAACGAGCCGCCGGGCAGGCAGGTAAGTCCGGCAGCTCTATTCCCCCCCACCATAAATTTGTTGCAGTAATGCAATTGAGTTTTGAGATGGGATTGTGTTTGTTTAGCTGGGAGGGGAATTTATAATATGAAAAGGGGGTACAGAGTATCACTCTGCCTTATCTGACCATGTCGATCCATTTCCCATTGGCATCTAGTTGTTTACTTGGGTTGAGGAGACTGAGCTGCATGGTGCATATTTAACTTTAACCCCCACATTTTATAATATGTAAGTGCCTTTCGTAAAATATTAACTGACCAAAGGAAGCGCTTTGATTTTAAACAGTATGAGTTCAATCTTCATATCACTTCAGAAGAGACGTACATGTGGCATACGATCTAGCACAGTAACATACAAGCTGCCTATGCCTGCGGGCATCAAGAGACTGGGGCCAGCCATCTCAGAGGGTCAGATTATATGACTATTTACCATTACAATACCAATCACTAAGTTCATTTCCTGGAAATTAAATATTCCTTCTCTTCTAACATGCCAAAATATGAATTACCAAATTTTCAATGTAAGTGTTGGAAGCAAAAGGCTTGGGTGTAGCAATCTATATATAAATCAAAGGAAAGACAGGGCAGAGGGAAACACCCAAGACCATCTATCTGTCCCTTTTCACTGATTACTTGATACATGTATTAATGCTATTTTCTTCCTACACCCCTTATCAGCAAAGCTTGTACAAATCTACAAGATTCATTTTTTTCATATCCATATATTAAAAGTTACAAAAACAAGATCTTTTTGAAATTACCTGCCCCCATTCTGAGTTTTAATACAGTATACATCAGATATTTGAAGAACTTATTTTAATAATATGTGTTGTTCCCATCGATACAAGCATCTATACAAGTACTACAGAAAAATACATAATAAATAAATATTTTTTCTGGGAGTCGGTGGAAAAGAGTATAAGAAAGCCCAATGTTTTATATTCTTTGCATGTCAATTGACAGTGGGCATCTTACTGAGGCAGTGGGCATCTTACTGGCTGTGGTAAGACATGCCTTGAATACAACCTGGTTGGATTACTATAATATACTCTACATGGGGTTGCCTTTGGAAACTGTTTGGAAACTTCAGCAGGTTCAAAATGTTGCAGCTGGGGTTGCATACAGGGAGCATATAACTTCCTTGTTGAAACATCTTCACTGGCTACTGATCCATTTCTAGGCACAATTCAAAGTGCTGACCTATACAGCCCTACACAGCTTAGGTCCAGACTACAGTATTTGAAAGCTGATGTCTCCTCATATGAGCCTGCCCAAGTCTTACGTTCTTCGCAGGAGGGCTTTCTCTCCATTCTACCTCTCAGGCTGAGAGACCCTTCTTAAGGGCTGCTCCTAGGCACTGGAACTTACTCCCAAGGGAGGTTCAGTCTGTCCCCTCTGTGTTGTCTTTTTACCAGCAGGCAATATTTATTTATTTATTTAGGTTTAAACAGGCCTTGGCTCACCAGGTTGGAGTGATATATAACTGGTGGCCTATCTACTCTGCAGGAATATAGCCGTTTGACACCACTTTATCCACTATAGTTCTGTCCGATGGACAGGCATTTGTAGTTTGGTGAGGCACCAGAGTTCTCTGACAGGAAAGGCTAAATACCTCATGAAACTACTAATACCAGGATTCCATAGGATAGAACTATGGTGGATAAAGTGGTGTCAATTGTTGTATTTCTGCTGTATAGACAGGTCCTATGTGTGGTGTGTTGATATGCATTGTGTTTTTAAATGTTTTAATTGTTTAATATTTTAAAATAGTGTTTTAATTTAATGTACTATTTAACGCTTTTTTCACTTTTGCACTTCATATTGTTTTAACTGCTCTGTTTTTTTTAATTTATTTTTTCCCCAGTTACATTACAAGTCTGCAATCTTACATAAACCTCCGTAACATTTTAACATAAACATCAATAACGTTGTTTCCAGCTCTGTTTTAATTTATATTGTAAGCTGCTTTGAATCCCATTCAGGAGAAAAGTGGGATAGAAATAAACAGCTTACATGTCTAACAAGCCTTTCCTCCCACTGGCAGGAAAGATCTTAATGTGAGCCCAGGACCAACCCCAAAGGTGACCCAACTTTTCACTGAGACAGCTGTTTCCTTGTCTACCCCTGTTCCTGCTGATGAAGCCTCACGAAAAAGTAAGTCTGATGCTTATGGGTGTATCTGCATTAACCAGTTTCTCTGAAATTGATGCCTTCTGCTGTCTCACCTGTTCTAGAGAATACCAATGACATCAATACCAAAATTCATCCTTTTGTGGGGAGAGGGTTCTTCTGTCTACCCACAACCATTCTTCACGTGTGGCAATTTTTTGGGCTTTGTTGAGGATTATCCTTGCAGGTGTTTACTTGAAGAAATTTGCTTTTTAAAAAGGGACAATATGTTGAATTTAGACTTAGCCATATTTAGAATAGACCAGTTGAAGTCAATGGGACATAATAGTCACAGCTAATTGACATCCCGTTGATTTTCATGGCCCTGCTCCACATGTGGTTGTCTGAATCCAACAGACTGTCCTCAGCCATGTGATCACTCATTTTGCTGGCTGAGGGATTTGAGGAGATGCAGTCCAGTCTGAAGGGTACCAGGTTGGGAAGGCTGCTTGAGTGCTTTCATGTTGTTATTCATCTGCACATCAACCATTTCCTTTCTTATGGTATATCAGTTTGCTTCCAACCCACTCATCTTTTTGCCAGAAGAGCAAAACAGCACAAAATTGTTTTATCATGTATATGTTAGTGTATGTATTGAGCATAAACAACAAATGTTTCAATTGTACTTGACTGATTAGATCAGCATTTTGTTAACTGAACACAAGGGCTGCATACATCACCAGTATGTAGAGAGCTTGGAAAACTGCCTTGTGGACCACAGCTGGCATGACTACTGGGAGATTCTGGGAGCTGAGTATTAATATGCCTGCAATTCAGTTTGGGAACAGCTGGGCATTATTCATATTCAAATAAAGCTGCAGGGTAACAGAATCTTTCTATTCTGCTGCTGCCCCACATAGGGAGTTGCAGTGTGCTGTGCGGTTTTATGCATGATTTACAAACCCTTCTTGAGTGTTCACTCTTTCACACAATACAAGAATCCAGAGCAACCCACCAAAGCTGAATGGTGGGAGAAGTACTTCTTCACACAGCACATAGCTAAACTGTGGGATTTGCAACCACAAAATGTAGTGTTGGCTTGCCAACTTGGACCCTTTAAAAGGGGAAACATAAAGTGGGAGGATTCTATTGCATCCATGTCCTGCTTGTGGACTTCCCAATGTGACTGGCTAGCCTCTCTATGAACAGGTGGACCTTTGATTTGACCCAGCAGGCTCTTCCTATATTCTTAAAAATAAAGAAAAATCCCACAGTATGAGATTATTTCCCACCAGCACTGCACCAGGTATGGGCATGGTACTGTGTTGTCTACGTATGCATTTGGAGCATGGATGTGTCCCCACCGCCTGGAGGAGGAGTTGTAATTTTATTTATTGATTTATATTAGTTATTTATACCCTGCTCTTCAGCCACAAGGCTATCAGAGCGGCTTACAAATAGTTTTAAGCAATAGCAATTTACACATCTACACTGCATTAAGCAGTTTCCAATGTATGTTAGCTAATTGCCCCCACAAGCCAGGTACTCATTTTATTGACTTACAAAAGGATGGAAGGCTGAGTGAACTTTGGAGCCCTCTGGGATCGAACTTGCAACATGGTGACTTGCAGTACTGGCATTTAACCACTGCACCACCAGACTCGTGGTTGTAAGAGTTGTAAGTGGGGAAAATACTTCAGTGTGTTGAACCAGTTTTAATTCTGTTTCCAGATAACTGAAGAGCCATTATTTGGTTTGCTTGTTCTATGTAGTGCTAAAATGTCCTTGTTTAGAACCATTTTACACCTCTAAATTTATATTGCCTGCACAAGTGGCTCTATTGCTTGGAACTTGCATTAAACACTCACTGATAGTAAAGGAAAGGGCCAAACACTGCCTTTAAAAAAAAGAGATAGAGAGAGAGATTACAAATTATTCCAAGACCAGTGTTTGGAAGATTAAACTTCTTGGACTATAATTCCCAGCATCTTCAAGTATATTTTCTAGAATCCCCATAATCCCCCATGTGTATTTTCCAGAAACAGGGAGGGGGAAGCTTTTTGGACTACAACTCCTAGAATCCCCTAGACACTTCTGGAAAATACACATGGAATAAGTATTGGGAAGGAAGAAACAGACATAGAGCTCAACAGCTATATAGGGAAATATATAGATAAAGAGCAACACCTACAAAGAGAAATATCTCGAAACCTGGATTTTTCCATTTATTTTTCAGCAAAGCGTGTAGCTCCATCCAGACCCTCAGTGCCTCCTCCACCGTTAGTTCAGCCTCGAACCTCACCTCCTATGCCCCTTCAAAACCAGCCTCCTGCTCCAGAGTCTCCCTCCATCCCCAAAGCCCTGCCTCGGAGAACAGCAGGAGGATCCGTGCGGGTTCCCTCTGTGCCACCACCACTTCCACCCCAGCCGGCCAAGCGCCAAAGCCGCAGCACTATGCCATCCCCAAAGCTTTCTCCAGAACTTACAAGCAGTGAGGCAGCTGAAGCCAAAGAGCCTCCTCCAGATGACACCAGTATAGAAACGTCCAAAGGTTCCACCCCTGTGGCAACAGAGCCTGAAGAGTCATCTAGTGTGGGAAGAAGCAGCTCTCCATCTCGCTCTGATATGAAGGGTGAGACTCTGGAGTGACTGAGACCAAGAAGGAACTGTGTGGTGACTGTTGTTTCTGTGTGCCAGTTTTAAGGAAGGTATAAGATCTGGTGCAGTGCTGGGTACATCACATGTGGCTGCCAGCTCTTGTTGGAAGACCAATACATTGGTACTGACTTCTGCCACTATCCTGCTTAGAAGCTAGTATATAGGTTTACAACCTCCAAAAGCAATTTCTCCCTTTTATGTGCCTCTGTTTCTTATCACCCTTTTTCCAGAGTTGGAAAAGTTACTTTTTTTACCATGAGCCTTGTCAGTGGGGGGATTCTGAAAGCTATAATCCAAAAAGTAACTTTTCCACACTCTGCCTTTTTCTCTGATCATGAATGACTTCTCCCCTTTGTATGGTCTGTTCTTCTCTCCTCATGGGTACCTTTCCCCCTAACATTTGCCAAAGAGCATCCAGACACAGAGCCAAATCTACATTTTACACAAAATGAACTTTCAGAATTCCAGGCAGGTGGTTGGTCATTTTTGAATGCTCCCTCACATTTAAACAAAATCAAGCAAACAACCTGAATGTATTTGGCATAGCATAGCCACAGTACCCTCCAGACGTGTTGGACTACAACTCTCATGTTGTCTAGGGATGAAGCAGTTCAGCATATCTGGAATGCACCAGGCTGCAAAAGCCTTTCATTGATGCAAAGGTTCTCTTGGCTGGGAACGTTCAAAAATAAGAGTCCCCTGTACCAGCTGCCTAATGTGGTATAGTCCTGATTTCTACTATTTAATTGACCTCTCCATTCTGCATAATACACAGATGATCTTTTTCTTGCTAGTGCCCCTGCTTCCCCCACGGCCCCGTGAGATAAACTGCACATGCTTCTGAAATTTAGGGTCTGTTGAAAAGCCATAAGTTAGAAAGTAGAATAATCACCTTGTAGTACAGTATTCTCTTTATTCCAGTTGTACCCTAGATGCGTGTGTGTTTGTATGCACCATCAAGTCATTTCCAACTTATGGTGACCCTAAGGCAAACGTATTGTGGGGTTTTCTTGGCATGGTTTTTCAAGAGGGGATTTGCCAGTGTCTGAGTCTGAGAGAATGTGGCTTGCTTCGTGTCACCCAGTGAGTTTCCATGGCTATCCAGGGATTCAAATCCTGGTCTTCAGAGTCCTTGTCCAACACTCAAAGCACTGTACCACAGTGGCTCTCACTAGAATCATACAACTCATTTCAATCTTGGAGATTAATTTTAAAAGAAAAAAGAGTTAACAGTCAGTAGAGGTACTATTCTACTTGCAAATCAGTCCAGCATATGCAGAATATGCTAGATCTTTAAAGTTTTTTTAAGGCAAAAAAGAGAAACACAACGAAAACATAAAGTGGCCAACTATGGAACCTGGGATGTGGAATAGCTGAATAATTTTACAGAAGGGAAAATTCTGTTGGTGAAGTTTTGCCCATCATAGCATTCTAGTGACAAAAGAAGTCCCTAAAGGTACATGAATCTTTAGCTCCAAACTTAGTTACAGTGCATATATTCTTGCTACATTCAGTTGATAGACATGGGGTTTGTTGAAATATCTATACACACCACTTTGCTTTTGACCTAAGTATTCACAGCTGGTGTAAGCTGAAAACATGTTGTGTTTGAGATGATATGAAAATGTTATCAGGACCTCTCACTTACAACATGCATGGAAATTGTTAAGTACAGTCATTCCTTCAAATTCGCAGGGGTTACAAGTGGAAGACCCCCGTGAAAATTTTAAAAAACATGAATACTGGCCCCGTCACCACCACCATGCCACTCAGGCCTTGAGTGGCTTGGCTGGGGAGGTGGCAACTTGCCTCCTCCCCAGTCAAGCCGTTCAGTAAGCCCGCCGGCTCAGATCTCAAGCGGCTTGGCTGGGGAGGTAGCAACTCACTTCCTCTCCGGCCAAGCCGCTCGGTAAGCCTGCCAGCTCGGGCCTCAAGTGGCTTGGCTGGGAGGTGGTGACTCCTCTCCTCCACAGTCAAGCCGCTCAGTAAGACTGCCAGCTCATGTTTGGTTGGCTTTCCTTCCCTGTGTGTGTGGGGGGGGGAAGCTGAAAACCACTCACCCTCAGCTTTTTCCCCAACAGGGAAGGAAAACCGACCAAGCTCGCAGTGCTCGCCACAGGTTTGGTTGGCTTTCCTGCCTGTGGGGGGGAAGCCAAAAACCGCTCACCCCTTCCCCGCAAATTCACAAAACCGCAAATTAGAAAGCCATGAATTAGAAGGGATGACTGTACACCTATGTGAACTTCACCTGACTTGGAACCTCAGCTTGGAAAAGTTATTTTTGGAACAACAAATTCTAGAATCCCCTAGCTATAGCAGCCAGCAACCTTACTGGTTAGAAGATTCTGGAAGCTCATAGTCCAAAAAGCTCTGGAGTAAAGTCAGATGAGGGATGTCTATTAGAATTTTAATTTCTGTAAATGTAAAGCAATATTCCTTACTTTCTGGATGGGTTTCTCTGTAGTGGGCAAACATACTCGGCAAACAACCACTCAGACAGTCACGACATCCTCACAAAAAACATGTAGTTATAATGCAGTAGGAATACCTTGAAAGAGTGGTGTAGTAATCTATTCAAAGAAGATTCCTGGGAAATGGAAGACTGTTAAACCTTATTTACAATGCAGATATGCACTAAGAATCCCTTCATATTTAGTATCCTTATGATTGAAGGGATGCCATCAACTTATTTTTATACATAACTGCTAAATTATTTTTTTACAGGTAGGGTCATATTTATGGCTAATGTGAAAAGGAGTATGTTCCTTAATTTTAAAAAAGAATGTATCTGCTTGCATCAGGTGTTAGTTTATCTCTTGTTCTTGGGAAAACACTGCAAAATGGATGGAGTGTTTTGTGGCATCTTAAAGCCCAATAAAAATATTGCAGCATATTATCAAGAATCAGAGTCCTCTTCACCATATGCAGTTTTAGATGCTATTGGTTTTTTTCTTTCTTTAAGAGCTTGCACTATTCCTCTTTTATATGGTGGCCCAAGCTGCAGTCTCATTACCATGAGGGAGAAAAAATGAGGCTAATCTGTAGATCATAGTTCTGGAAAACTATGGCTTTTTTCCTGTACCTCTTATACCTCTTACAAGATTTGCTGGAGTTGGATTAGAAGTGGTGTTAACACAGAACAAGCAGCACTCTAAATAGTGAGTTGCTAGCCCAGATCCTTCTCTAGAACAGCAAGTGCATGCTTCTACTTTCAGAAAGAGAGAGAGAGAGAGAGAGAGATTTAGGCTTCCTTATTAAAAGTGCTCTCAAGAACTGTCAGATTTGAAGTTCCTTGTCCACAGGCAGGAAAAATGAACAGCTGGTGGGAGGAACAAATTACCATAATAATCAGAGGCATAGGGCTAGGATATATGATTAATATCATGTTTTAACCAATTTAACTTCACTACTTTAGGGATGTATGTAATTCTTTGGAGGAAAGCTTATAGTATACATTCAACTGCAGCTGGAATCCCACACTTTCAAAAGTACAGTACAATGATCTGCAGCTGTAAGTCAGTACTTTCCCTGTGAAGTAAAATCTGATGTTTCTGTCAAGATGGCTATATGGTATATGATCTATAGCACCATGGCAGTATGCCTCTGTTTTCCACTGAATGTGAGGAAAAGGGTACAATTGCATTTATATCTGACAGGCCCCTCATTGGTACTCAGTTGATCATTATTTGGAGAGAATGCTGGACTAGATAAGGCGTTCAGTCTGATCCTTCATTGGCTGCTCTTTATGTTTCTTTAGGCGTAAGCCTTACTATATTAAATGGGGCTTACTCCCATTCCCAGGTAGATCTGCCTAGGCTTTCAACCTTCAGTTCCACTTGTAGCAGAATGCTAAGCAACTAAGAACCGAAGAAAAGCTTTCTTGCATCAGACAAGGCCTATCTAGTCCAGCAATCTATGTACACAAGACAAAGTACCTATGGGAAGCTCCCAAGCTAAGCTTGTAAATTTTACTTTTTTTGAGATGACTTCCATGCTTCTAGGATTGTTGTTGTGTGCCTTAGGGTTTTCTTGGCAAGATCTGTTCAGAGGGTGTTTGCCTTTCTCATCCTCTGATGCTGAGAGAGTGCGACTTGTCCAGGATCATCCAGTAGGTTTCCATGGCTGAGCGGGGATTCAGAATCATAGTCAAACACTCAAACCACTAAACCATGCTGGTTCTCTATGCGTCTAGCTATACAGTATTCTAAAAAGAGAGAGAGAGAGAGAGAAAGGGGGGAGGGGAAAGGAGGGGATGACAATTTCCCAAATTTTCCCCACAAGCAGAATTAGTACAATAGTAGTGGTCCCACAGCAACTGATACACAAGCGCAATGCTTTCAGTATTAGGGTTCTGAAGGACACCACCACAAGCTGTAGGTCTGGAATCCCATGTCCTACCACATTACCCCAGTACATTCCATGGTCTGTGGGTGAACCCTGAAGCAGTATGGGAAAGGAATACCTACCTACTCTTTCCTTTGCCCAAAGGGTCTCTCCTAGCTCCCAAGAAGAGCAGACCAACCACCTTGTCAGAAGTCAAAGATGGAACAGTTTATTGGGGTGGGGGGACTACACTTTTAAAAGTCTGGACTACAATGCTGAAGAGATGATTGACAGTACATAGGTTACATAATTTTTCCAAGTTTCATTTGAAAGGTTACAAAGGTTCCATGTTCAGTTTAGTGGTAAACAGTAGTTACAATGGCTGTCACTATGTTTTGAATTCCGTTAGAGTAGACACAAAATCCCACAGAGAACATAAAAATGTCCATTGTATTTAATATTAGCACATTCTACCACCACAACCCATACCCGAAGTAGGACAAGGCTATGTCTTGCAGATGATTTAATCTTTGGCTCTAGTGCAATTAATATGGAAGGACTTAGGTCTGGTGGGGAATGGTGAAGGAGGGTACTCAGAAATGGGGTTCTTAAGTTTTAACCCTTTGGATATACTGGAGCCAGCTCTTCTGCTTACAAACTCAATTTCTAAAACTATGAGAATGTACAGTTGTCCCTCCACATTCACAGATTTGGCATTCACGGATTTAAGTATTCACGGCTTGAAAATATTCTTTAAAAAATAATAATCCAAAAAGCAAACCTTGATTTTGCCATCTTCTATAAGGGACACCATTTTGCTATGCCATTGCATATAATGGGAGTTGATTTGGGGTATTCACAGGGGGTCCTGGAACCAAACCCCAGCAAATGTGAAGGGATAACTGTACTCCACCTGTTTATGGTGACTACACATAGTTCAGTGTGTGTGTGTGTGTGTGTGTATTACACTATTAATAGTAGATAACACTCAATCTATCATGAATCCATCCTATGGAATCCTGTGGAATCCCAGAATCTGTAATTTGGTGTTGTGCTTCAATTTTTCCTCTATAGCAGTGGCTCTTACACTTTTCTTTACTAGGGACCCCCTTCAAATATCTTTTGTTGCTGCGGACTTAACTCCAGACTTAATTCAGGTTTAAAACCCTAATAATAATAATAATAATAATAATAATAATAATCGGGTCACACCATCCATGAAATCTTCACTCAAGAGGCACTGGAGAGGGAGGGAAGACTTTCCTCCTGCTTCTTCCTGCAAGTTTGTGACTGGAGTGGATTGAATGGCAATGGGCAGGCCAAGCCAGCCAGCCTTTGCCTTGGCTCCTGTCAAGTGGCCACTCCACTGCAGGTGGGAGGTTGGTCTTCTATGAAGCCTTCAAGCCTTCATAGATCCCCTGTGAGGACATTGCAGCCCCCCTGGGGGTCCCCGGACTACAGGTTAAGAACCACTACTCTAGAGGGCTGTAGTGCAGTGGTTCTCAAACTGTAGTACTCCAGATGTTTGAGGCTCAGAAACCCCCATGGTATGAAGTCCATCAGGGGTTTGGGGACAGACTCTGTTCAAAACATCTGGAGGACCATTCCCTTGAACTGAAACTAGCAGAGAATACAGTTGTCCCTCCATAGCCACGGATTTGGTATCCACGGATTTAAGTATTCACAGCTTAAAAATGTTCTTTAAAAAATAGTAATCCAAAAAGCCAACCTTGATTTTGCCATCTTATATAAGGGACACCATGTTGCTATGCCATTGCATATAATAGGAGCTGAGTATTCACAGATTTTGGTATCCACGGGGGTCCTGGAACCAAACCCCAGCGAATATGAAGGGACAACTGTACTAAATATGTTCTAAACTACAAATCCTAGGATTCCAGAAGAGGCAGGGCAGATGAAATGTATCACGGTGCTAGAACTGTAGTATTCAAAGACATAGTTGTGTTAGTCTGGAATATCAGTACACAAAGGGATCACAAATTCTACTCTCCGGGATTGATACAGTGCAGTGCAATAAACTATGCTGCTATAGTGTTACTATTCTACTTTAACTGCGCTGGCTGCCGCCTGTGGAATTCTGGGGTTTGTAGTTTAGAGAGGGACATTTAGCATTATCAGCCACAGAACTCTTAGGCCTCACTAAACTACAAACCCCAGAATTCCACAGGAGGTGGCCATAGAAGTTAAAGTGGAATCATAGCACTATAACAGTGTAGTGTGATAGTCTCAAAAGCGCTACAAGATCCCTTTGCATCGCTGTGTAACGTAGTTCTATTTGATTACACCAGTTTGTAGGTAAACCAGTCACTGGCCCTTGACTACTTCGTCATACGTCTGTTCAACCGCTGATTCACCGCCCGGTTTTGATTAACCAGTTAGCTTTCCTTTTTTTGTCCCGCCTCCACGCTTCTTCCTCACTGGCTGGACGCTGTTGCCTCTCAAAGGCTTTGGCTCCCGTTCTCCGTCCGTGATTGGGCACGCACTTTGTCATACTTCCCTCCTCCTATATGATAGGCTCAGAATAGGCGTCACTTTGTTTAGGCCCGCCTCCCGTATTGCTACCTTTCTAAACACCCGTAGGCCCGAGTGGAAGGGGCGGGATTTTCAATGGCCGTCTTCCTTCCCCTCTTCTGCTTCATACTTAGGAAGACCAATGACAGATTTATTTATTTTTTGATAAATAATCCGCTGATAGTACACATTTGTATTTCCTTCCCCAACACACACCAACGGTAACGGGTTGTATAGGTTTTCCTTGGGTTTGTTTCCGGGCTGTGAGGCCGTGTTCTGGAATAGTAACGTTTCCCCTGCATCTGTGGCTGGCATCCTCAGAGAGGATGTCACTATTCCCGAACACGGCCTCACAGCCCGGAAAAAAACCAAGGAAAACCTTCGACTTCACGGTAACGGGTTGTCACGGCAACACAGTCCTGCCTTTCCGTCCCTGTGGGCGGAGACACGCCTGCGTCTTCCCCCTCCCCGAGCTGCCAATCACGGCCTTTTCTGCATTCTGGTTGGGCTGCTGTGCCTTGGCCCCGCCTGTTTCAAACTCAGCGCGAGGCCCTCCGGACGCCTCCCATTGGTGCGCTGCTGTCCCTCCCGCCCGCCAACGTGGCGGCGTGCGTGGCGATTGGCTGCGCGGCGGGCAGAGAGAGGGGGCCGGCGGCGGCGGAGGTGGGGGGCGGCCACAGTGGCCCTTGGCCGCGGTGCTGCCAGCATGGCGGGCTGCCGTCGGCTGAGCGGGGCGGGGCTGCGCGAGGTGCTGGGCGAGGCGCAAGGGCTGCTCTTCGACTGCGACGGGGTCCTGTGGACCGGGGAGCGGGCGGTGCCGGGCGCGCCGGAGCTGCTGGAGCGCCTCAGCCGCAACGGCAAGGCCGCCCTCTTCGTCTCCAACAACAGCCGCCGCTCCGTGGCCGAGCTGGAGCGCCGCTTCTGCCGCCTGGGCTTCCGCGGCGTCCGAGGCGAGCAGGTCTTCAGCTCCGCCCTCTGCTCCGCGCTCTACCTCCGCCAGCGGCTCCTGGGCGGGGAGGGGGCGGCGGCCGCCGGGGACTCGTCCGCTTCGGGCCCCGGCACCGTCTTCGTCCTGGGAGGGGAAGGGCTGCGCGGGGAGCTCCGAGACGCCGGCCTCCGGCTCACCGGCGAAGGGACGGCCGACGGGGAACAGCCGCTCCCGGTCCGGGCCGTCGTGGTGGGCTATGACGACCAGTTCACCTTCGCCAAGCTCTCCCAGGCCTGCGCTTACTTGCGCGACCCGCAGTGCCTGCTGGTGGCCACCGACCCCGACCCCTGGCACCCGCTGAGCAACGGGCAGCGCACCCCGGGTGAGTGGAGGCAGGGAGGGAGGAGGAACAGGCCTCGAACCTGGGACCTCCCCCGTCAGTCGTCGAGCAGGAAGGGAGTGCCTCTGAGCACAAGCAGAGTGCCCCTTGCCCGAAGGGGGAGTGAGGAGCTGCACCTGCGCCCTTTCCATACCCCCAGCCCCCCTCAGGACCTGGGTTTGGGTATTGTGGAGATTATCACACTACACTATTATAGCGCTATTATCTCACTTTAACTGCTCTGGCTGCCTCCTGTGGAATGCTGGGGTTTGTAGTTTAGTGAGGGGCATTTAGAACTCAGCTAGAGAGCTCTTAGCCCTCACTAAACTACACACCCCAGAAATCCACAGGAGGCAGCCATAGCAGTTAAAGTGGAATAATAGCACTATAACAATATAGTGTGATAAAGTCTGATTTGAAGTCTCTGAACTAGAAGTACGTTGGACACACAGGCTTCAGTGAGCTCAGAGACCTCTGCTTGCAAAACTTTTATTAGGGGTGGAGGATTTGGGGGGGAAGCAGAATGTACTGTTATAGCACTATTATCCCACTTTACACTATTACAATATTTACACTATTATAGTGTTATTATCCCACTTTAACTGCTCTGGCTGCCTCCTATGAAATCCTGGGATTTGCAGTTGAGGGAGGAGGATTTAGCATTCTCAGTCAGAGAGCTCTTAGGCCTCACTGAACTACAAACCCCAGAATTCCACAGGAGGCAGCCAGAGCAGTTAAAGTGGAACAATAGCACTATAACAATATAGTGTGATAAAGTCCTTCAAAGTCTCTGAACTAGAAGTACATTGGACACACAGGCTTCAGTGAGCTCAGAGATCTCTGCTTGCAAAACTTTACTAGGGGTGGAGGGGGGTAAAAAAGCAGAATGTGTTTAGGTGTAAAGCAGTGGCTCTTAACCTTTTCTATACCAAGGACCCCCTTATTTTATTTATTTATTATTTATTTTATTTCTGCCACTTCTGTGCCACCTTTCTCCCAAAGTGGGACCCAAGGCAGCTTACAAACAATTAAAATCACAATTAAAAGCAATCAAAAACAGAACATATACAATAAAAAATAAATAAAACCACATAAAAACGCACCCCGATAAAAGCCACACTTACATGCTTAAAACAAAAATGTTTTTGCCTGTGGAATGACAACAGGAAGGGGGCCAGCCTAGCTTCCCCCTGGGGGGAGTTCCAAAGGGTGGGAGCAGCCACTGAGAAGGCCCTTTAAATATATTTTGTTGCCATGAACCCCCAAGACTTAATTCAAGATTGAAAATCCTAATAATAATAATAACAACAGTAATGCCTGATGATAATAATAGTACAGTTACACCGTCCATTAAACCTTCCCTCAGAGGCACTGGAGGGGAAGAGAAGACTTTTCTTCTGCTTCTTGTTGCAAGTGTGTGGCTGGAGCGGACTGAACAGCAATGTGCAGGCCAATCCTTTGAGGACCCCCCCCCCTGTGAGTACGTCTCAGACCCCTGGGGGTCCCCGGACCACAGGTTAAGAACCACTGATGTAGAATATTCCCAACTTGGAGGAGGTATCCAGAGAACTGTGCATAGTAAAAGAGCAACAGATTTTCAGTGTTTCTTAAAACCACTTTAGACTTAACCATATTGTGTTTCTCCTTTTCGATAGACTAGTCAAGTTGCTGGGGTTCAACTATTTCATTTTGTTCATTTTCTCATGTTTTTTCAAGACCCCTGAGGTTTGGATCCAGTTCTGACACTGTAAGGCTATCATGGTGAAATGTGGTATAAAGAAGATTCCCTGAAAAATTATGAAGTACAGTTTTTCCTAAAACATGCACTGAAAGCATTTCCCTCTTAAAAGCATTTTGAGAAGAATTCAGCACATTGTTATGCTGCCAGTGGCCAAATATCAGTATCTCTTGAACCCATTGCTGTTTACTGCCTATTGGAGGCTAAAAGTATGATCTCTGGCTCATTTAGTATACAGTATTCAGATTTGGGGCAGCTCTCTGAGAAAGGGAACTGAGGTTACTAATTGGATGTGTTTTCAGCAGTATGGTGCTGCCTGTATCAGGATTTATACTGGGGTGACTTGCAGATTGTTTGCTCACAGTATGCTGAGTTGGTGAGCTCTACAGTCCCATAAACTAATATGAGTCAACATCCACTCCTCTTTTCCTAGACACTAATTTCTGATCCCAGCCACATTGCCAGTGCAATTCAGCTTCTCCCAGGTTTTTAAATGGTTGATCTCCCATCTCAAGCATGCCTTTTCCAAAATCTGTCGACTTTTGTGATACGTAAGAGAACTAGAAAACCCTCAATAGTTTGTTGAAGAAGTAGGAGAGCTTTATAATCTTGGTAGTTTATTTCAAAATCATGTTCTTATTTCCAGATTTTTAACCCCACACTTCAAAAGGATCTTCCATTATTTCTTGGGAAATTGTCACTGTTAGTCTTAGCTGTGCCCCAAACCTGAACAACACACTTCAGTTTACATACATACTATTTTCTGACAGTATTAACGAAAAAGTGTAGTGGAACTCTTGCTGTTTGGAGTATGGGGAAAACATGGGCCACAGTACATGATGCAGTGAAATGAAAGCATCTAGTCTAGACCTGTAGTGTGTGTGGGTGTTTCAGTTCCTGCAAAGCTGGGAATGTTGAAAGATCTTTGGCCGCCAAGAACTTTGAGCCAGCTCAAGGTTCTCTCATAGGATCAAGTTTGTGCTTTGATCCATAGACTGGGACTTTGATCTAATTATGGTAGTAGTATGCCTGGGCTGTGAGAAAATAATTCTCAGCATGTAAAACAGTAGCACGCTAAATGTCATGTAGAAGGGATTTTACTCTCACCATCTTCCCCAAAAGCTATGCAATTTTTTTTCTTTGCACCTTTTCTTTTGAAGGAAGCAGTGTTGGATCACATGATTCCACTCATTCCCAGGCCAAGTCAAGTTCAAGAGTCTGTAAAACGAAATGCAGCCACAGATGCAGCAAAATCATAGTTTTTATTGATTACATGGTGATATCAAGCGGGATGCAGCAATAAAATCCAGGACAAAGTTAGCTCATGTCCCTTAGCCGATCAAAACAGTCAATCATAGTTACTGTCCACCATGGCCTCCACAGTGAACAGAACACTGCCCCAATGGGTTGGTTTTCTGGGCTGGATTATGGCCAAGTACATCCCCCTCAGAACTAGGCCAATTACCTGATTTTTCCTGATCTTTAAATGCTGTACTCTTTCTCCCATGTTCTAGAAAGTGCCAACACTTTTTCAGGCAAAGGGGAGAAGAATCCCCCATCCTAACTAACAAAGGAACAGTTTCTCAGGCATTCCAGGATGCAAGTGCTCTTATCTGCCCCTTCAGTGTAAGCTAGTCTTGCTCAGGCTGCTAGAGACTTCTGAAAGTGACATCATCATCATCATCATCTACTACAGGCTTGCTTGATTAACTAGCAGATGCCCGATAACTATGTCATGCATCCCATAAGCAGAGAAAATACATGCACAGTGGGCCCTTGTTATCCACTGGGGTTTGGTTTCAGGGCCCCCTGTGGATAGCAAAATCTGTGGAGGCTCAAGTCCCATTACATACAGTGGCATGGTAAAATGGTGTCCCTAATATAAAATGGCAAACAGCAAGGTTTCCTTTTTGTGATTTTAAAAAATGTTTTCAATCTGTGGATGATGGAATCCGTGGATACTAAATTGGTGAATATGGAGGGCCAACTGTATAGGGTAACTGAGAGCTAACTATACTCCTTGCCAGTTCTTCAGAAAATTCCAAACACATGAGTTTTTCCTGAAATACTCAAGCCAAACATAAACTTTTATTTCAGTGAGAATTAGAGCTGCTTAGGAAGTATATTTTTCAGTCATCCTTTGTCAGGCCATTTTGGTTTGATTTCATGTTTAAAGACTATGCCTTTGCCTGGGTGAGAATAGTGCATTCTTCCAGATGTCGATAAATGGCAACTCCTAGACTGTCTTGCCATTGGCTTTGCTGGCTAGGGCTGCTGGACTTTGCAATCCAACAATAAATAGAGTGCCCCACTGCGTGGCCCACATTTAGATTGCTTATCTTACTGGAGATAAGTCTTTTAACTTGTGGGTGTCTTGTTTTTTCTCTCTCAGGGACAGGAAGTCTCACTGCTGCAGTTGAAACAGCATCTGGGCGCAAGGCAACGGTAATTGGAAAGCCAAACACGTACATGTTTGAATGTATTGTGGAGCGCTTTGGTGTGGATCCATCCCGCATGCTCATGGTCGGTGACCGGCTGGAGACAGACATCCTGTTTGGCAAGAACTGTGGCCTTGATACGGTCTTGACCCTGACAGGTGTCTCACACCTAGCGGAGGCACAGGCTTACATGGCCAGCGACAGCCCTGCTGCAAAGGACCTGGTGCCTCACTACTATGTGGACAGTATTGCAGACTTGATACCAGGCCTCGATGAGTAAGAGGGAGGTTTAGGTGGGCAGAGATCCTAGTCCATTCCAAACTGCCACCCTGCCCTACTTCTGTCTCCCTCTCTTCTTGATTCTGGGGCTCATCACATTCCAGTATTTGGTCAAGAATGATGAAAGGGGTATTAATTCCCAATTCATTCTTCAGAATCATTTTTTAATATTATTTTAGGCAGCCATAGGGTAACAGGGAATCTAATGTGAAAATGTGGTATATTTGCAGACCAAACCAGTATTTATTTATTTTATTTATTAATTTCCTCCATCTCTTGGCATGATGTAGTGATTAGTTTACATTATTTTTGTTTTACAGTTGCCAGTAGTGGCCTTTTTACTGTTGCCCTCTGCTTTATTTTGGAGCACATGATGTGCTTACTGTTGTGCTTATTCCAAAGCTTACACAAGGCAACATTCGTACCAGTGTTTTTTGTCTTTCTTCTACATCCACTGCCATTCCATGCTAAAGTAAGGGATTCCTGTCCTAGAATTCCAGATGGGGAAAAGGGAACATCAGAAGTAAGTTCAGAAATAACATTTAGGCCTCCACAGAATGCCTCTTTGGGATACTTCCTTTGGGTGTGTATGTAAACAGAGGTGTTACCATAACAGTACAGTTTGCCCCGAACTGTCAGTTGCTGAGGCTGGGTTTTTGATGCAAGCTTCATGTATGACTCTTGCTGACACTGCTTGAGATAGTCATCCACTGCAGCTATTCCAAAGGGCTGTGCTGGAGGGAAATTGGTCAGCTGGCTCAGTCAGAAGGTACTTGGATTGGTAACCTGAAAAACACACTATTCTAACTCTGAATGAAATGTAAAGGATTTTTTTGTTTGTCTTGAGCGATTTCTCAAGCAACAGAATTTTTATGAGTCCCAATTAATTTTAGTAAATGTGATTGCTACTGCTGCAACGACAAAATAAATTGCACAGGACTATTTTTGTGCCATGATGTTCTGAATTGGCTTTCACTTTATCTTAATCCTCCAGCGCTAACAGCTTCCCTTCAAACATTCTTGTCTATATAGAGGCAGGAACACAATGTTTTTCCCTCCTCCCCTTTCCTTGGCTGGGTGAACCAATGAAACACATCAGTAAACTACTTAGTTCCTGTCTGTGCCTGATGGGATGCACCACCGTGGGAAAGATGGGGTCTGAACCTTGGCCCCTTCTTTCTTGCGTGCTTGATGGATTGGATGATAATGGCATTTATAGTGCTGTCAGTGTGCCACAGCATCCCAAAATCAATCCTAGCTGCTTGTCTTTCTATGGTTTATGTATTTATTAAAGTGTTTGTATAAATTATGCTGATCAGTTGTGCCAAAGTGGGTATGTGGCCTCTTGGCCCACTCACTACCTGTACCTCCATGTTGTTGTGGTTTTCTGACATTCATTGTCATTCTGCGTATAATAAAGTGCAAGCTGGAATTGGACTCTTTTATTCACTTACTCAGTAGGATTCCTGTAGGTGTGTTAATTACCTAACATAAGAAATAACAGCATCATTAAGAAATACACTTGATCATCCTTAGTCTTATTGAATTTGGCATGTGGCAGAAGCCAAAAAGAATAGTGATGAAGTTGGACTGCATAGCAGACAAGGATGACCACGGGTGAGTTGCTGGTGGTCTTTGATTTCATAATGTGCATAACTTGATGGACATCATAGTAGAGAAGCTGGCTTAAGGCTAGTATGAAACCTTATGGCAGTACTGTAATGTTTCCTTTTATGGAAAAGACTTCCAGTGCATGCAGCCCTACAAAGTTTCTTAATATCAGTTTTGGGAGTCATATAGCTCTCCAGATGTTGGACTGCAATTCCCAGCATTCTGGATTCTTCTCCATTGCCTATGGTGGGTAGGGTTGCTGGAACTTGCAGACAGCAGCATCTGGAGGACCACATGATTCCCACTTAAGCCTGGTTCCCATGTAGCACAACTTGAGCAGGAGAGTGAGTTCTGCACCACATGAAAATGTTCTGCTTGGGGATGAACACAAAAAGTAAGGAGAATATAATTTCTTTGAAAGGGGATTATGACATCTGCAGAGGTTTTGCCAGTCAGTGGAAAAAAGCTTGTTTTAATGAATCCAAATGTTAGCATTCTATAGCCTCTCTGTCCATAATCATATTGTGACAATGTCTTTTGTTTCTATAAACCTGTTCTGCTGCTGCTTTCTATAATGGAGGTTTTACAGAAGGCCTGTTTTACTGACTGTCACAAACAGAATACAGTAGTGGCATATTTATTGAACAGCAGGTACAAGGAGCACTGAACCATGTAGTTAACACTAATGATTTGGATGTCCTGGTAAAATCATATTTTTCTGCCTGGAATGTTGCTGCCCAAGTATTCAAAGTGTTGGGAGGGGACACAGAAGTACTTCTGTCTCAGTTTTAGTGCGAGTAAGTATCCTAAGTACCCCAGAGGCACCAAATTCCATCTGATCTTGGAAGCTAAGCAGGGTCAGCTCTGGTTAGTACTTGGATGAGACACCATCAATGAGCACTGGGTACTGTAGGCTATATTTCAGAGGAAGGAACTAGCAAAACCACCTCTTGAGTATTCCTTCCCTAAGAAAACCCTATGAAGTTTATGGGGCCGCTGTAAGTCAGGTGAGTTGAAGGCACGCACATACACACACAAAAATATTCTGAACAATATATGGTGAAGTATCAGTGACATTAGTACTGAAAAGCCATCAGATGTACTCATGGAAGAGGACAGTGTATTTAGTAGTGGTCTGCAAGCCTTCAGGCTAGGTTTAATACATATGTGCATAAATACATAATTTTTTAAAACCTGCCTGGAGCATTTGGGCTGTATATCAGAATGTATTGCTATAAAATGTGGAAGGCTTGTTAAAGCTTCAAGGCTGGGCCAAAAACCTGAAATATGAACTAAACCAGTGATCAGACGGCACTAAAAACATATCACCCAAGTCATGTTACATATTGCATACACGTGCAGAATGTATAGAAGAGTTGCACATTGCTCTGCAGTCCTGTCTTGCCTTCATTTATGTTATCACAACTGATTCACTTTGGCATGTTAATGGTACCATCCACTCATTGGAAGCTCTTAGTAAGGTGCCTTCTGTGAGTAAGTCAAGTAGAGGAGGAAGTAGTTGGCCACAATGGCCAGCTGGGCAGGCCAAGAGAAAGAAGTCTTGATCTCCAGAAGCAAATGCCTAGCTTCTAGAGTCCAGTTGTCCCATCTCCCTGCTACTGGAGGAGTGGAAGAAGTGATTAGTTGTGTTTGCCCAGCTAAGCATTGCAGGCAAGTATTCACTGGTTAAAAGGCACCAGATCTCATGTGATCTTGGAAGCTAAACAGGGTCAGCTCTGGTTAGTACTTGGATGGGAGACTGCCAACGAATCCCAGTGTGTGTGTTTTTGTTGTTGTGTGCCTTCAAGTCATTTCCAACTTAGGCGTCCCAAAGGTGAACTTGTTCAAAGGAGGTTGCTATTGTCTTCCTCTGTGGGTTGAGAGAACGTGACTTGCCCAACATCACCCAGTGGGCTTTCATGTCCAAGTGGAAATTCAAACCCTGCTCTCCAGAGTCATCCAATGCTCAAACCAATATGCACGCTATATTTCAGAGGAAAGAACTGGCAAAACTACCTCTGAGTTTTTCCTGCCTAAGAAAATCCTATGAAAATCATGGGGTTGCCATAAGTCAGTAGGGGGACTTGAAGGCACATAAACATTTACTGGTTGCTTTCAGTTTTTTGTTTGTATTTAAAAAGAGCATCTACACAGCTGTTACTTTGTAACCTGTTTTTCTCAAAGGAATTATACTTAGAAAAAACCTACAAAAGCAAATTATCAAAAGTAGTAGAAGCATATGGAAAACTGTAACAAAATGTACTCTTGGACAAAAGAGTAGGTCACTAAACATTATAAAAGTCTGTTTGAATAGATGGGAAGAGAGGTAGTTTGACAGATCTCACCGGGGAAGGGATTTCAAAGCTTTGGTGCACAAAGCTTTGTAGCTACCTTTTGCATCTTTAAAGATGGTGAGGTCAGAGAGCGGAGCCTTTGTTCCTCATCCCACCGCTTCATGTGGGAGAAGGCAGTTCTTAAGATATCTCTTTATAGCTTTATGTGGAGGCTGCCTTTTCCCCTCCTAAGCCTGGACCCCAAACAACCATTCCTTTGCTCATGGTGTTTTCAAACAAGTTCCAGTGGTACATTTTTTCACCTCAGATCTAAATATCACCTGGCAATTGAAATGGCTCACTTCCTCATATTAAATTAATAGACCCTTTTGTGTCAGGAAACAGATCACAGACCTGACCTTTAATTTAGGCTTTATTTCAAAGCCTTTTGTGGAAATGACTTTTTGTTAGAACTGGACATCCTGAATTCAAGTGAGTGCCTAGTGCAAGTAAGTAAGCTAAATCATGTCTGGCTTCTTCATGCTGGGAATGCCTCAGAGAGAATCACGGCGGACATTCTTTCACCCACTGCAGCTTTTAAAAGTTAGGACCGCATATTAACAGCATATGTTGTGGAAGATATGTTGTGGACTTCTCTGTGCATGCAGTAAGAAGGGAGTCAGCCTCAAATAGGATGAATATCCTCTGCAATGGAGGTAGGGAACATTTTCACCACAAGGGCTATAACCTTTTCAGGATTCAAGCCAGCACTGGGTGGAGACAAAGCCATGTATATGTTCCACTTATTCTGATATGCACTCTCATTCTCCTAGGGGGTGTCCAAATGGTGAAAAAACTCCTCACAGAATGTGAAGAGAATCCTACCTGTCTTAATGGGATCCCACCTGATTTCGCCATATTGTGAAGGAGGGGGGACAAAACTGGCAAACGCTTTGCCAGAAAAGCTTTCACGGCTTTTCCCATCTTTTAAAAAAAAAAAAACCAACAATGCGAAGGTACACATTTCTGCTCATTAGGACAAGTGAATTGATCTGATTTGCTTTCCCAAATGAGAGGAAATACATACTGATTGACCGGACAGGCACAGGAGGTGGGGCTGGTTTAAAGGGCAAGCACCCTCAGCTGTCATTTTTTTCCTGCCATTAGCAAGCGATTGGGGATCCCCGCCCCACAGAGACGGAGGAAGGGAGGAGGGCGACTGCCACCCTTCCCCGGCTCCCTGCCACCCCCATACCGCTGATGCCATTGCACTGCAGAAACCAAGGAAGATAGGAGGGCATCTGCCATCCCCCTTCCTCGGTTCCCTGCTGCCCCCATGCCGCTGCCGCCCTGCGGAGACCGAGGAAGGGAGGAGAACTCTCACCCTCTGCTCCCTTCCTGAGCTGTCTCCCAGTATGTGAAGGTTATGGGGGCTGCTTGGCAAAACCACCATTAAGACAAGTCGCAGCTGATGTGACTTGCTTTTTCTGCGGGACACCACTTTTTTTCTTTTTGGTCTTGTGTAGACTAGCCCCTACTGTCATCATGGAGGCCTTTTCAAACCCAGCGGCAGTGACACCAAGGCCTTTGGACTAGAGGCCCACGGTTGCCTACCTTTCCCTCTAAGAATAACAGGCATAATGGCCTGCAAGAAACTTCTTTATTAATTAAATCAGATGTCATTTTTGGGACTATCTGTAGAGGTGCTTTTTAAATTCAAGAGCCTGTCTAACCTTTTTAAAATAGCCTACCCAACTTAATGGTTGCTCAAAAGAGGCAGGATATTGTATTACAATGGTACAAGTGATTAAATGCAAAGTCCCAATATCTTGCTTCTGTGGGTAGGTGCAGGGTGTTGTTAAGAGGAACATTTGACTTGCAATCCAGGACTGAAAAAGAAGGAAACTATTATTTAGAGGATAAGAAGGGATTACAAACTTATTCATGGGTTCAATTAAAGGTATCCATTCCCACATTTTAATATGTTCTGGGAATTGTTCCGACACAAAGACAAAAGTCTGATTTATCTCCAAGGAACAGACTGGAGGACAATCTTGTGATTTTCTGGAGGATATACTGTTATAGCATAGATCTCATCTTCCCCCATTTCTTGCTTTACAAGACTTCAATGTTGATGTATTTCAGCTCGCCTTTGAGGGAAGGAGCACCTTACTGACTGTGAAAGGAGTTACATTTTCCCAGTGGGGATATATTAGCGGATTTGCATTGTAGGAAATCAGTTCTCCTAAAATATTAGCACCTCTTTGAGGATAAATGATTAACCTCTCCAAAATAAGGTTTTTGTCATTCTTTTAAAATCTGACAGTGGGTTCTGAAAATTGGTGGCAAGTACCAAACTTTGAAAGGAATTTCACCCAGTAGAGGGCACCCTAATGTAGAAGCTGACAATGTGAAAATGAGTCCTAAGGCCTCTCCAGAATGTTTTTGTGTGAGAGAAAAATAACTACAGTTTTAAGATGGGGAGATACCATTAAGTGTAAAGCAAGTGTTTTTACTCTACAGGAAATGGTAGAACATATAGAACAATCATCTCTGGCTTTTCTTCGCAAACGAAGATTCAGGAAGGACACATCCCGCGCTTTCTGCAAGCGCGCTGAGAGCCCATCCTGCCCTTTGACGCTCTTTGTCAGTCCCTTCGGTTTTGACCTGTCTGGCACGGGAGGCCCTACCAGTGGCTATTATGCCACCGCCAGCATAGCTCAAAACATCATTAGGGTACGCAAGCCTCTCTCCCACGACAAGGGGGCGTCAATGGAGAGGCGTCAATTACATACTAGCAATTGCTGGTCACTTGAGGGTTAATAACTTGAACCTTTCTGATAGTGTCCTTCATTTCATTCTGTTGGTGCACATATGTGTGTACACACCAACAAGCATACACAGAATTTGAGAGCAGTGGTTGGGATGCCACTTCCAATTGTCCTCCACTAAGTAAGTGGCTTGCTGATAAAGTCACTTGTCTAGTAGAATCGCAGGAAAATAAAATGCTGTCCTGACCACTGGAATGCAGGCATAGATATGTAGATCTATATATATTTATAAAGCTGCAAAATATGCAAAACAAGTGGGGAAAGGAGAACACTAAGCAAAGAGGATGACAGAAAACCACAGAAATAACTAAAAAAATAGGCCTGACTTTGAACCACAAGGAAGCAAAAGGAAGAAGTGAGAGTCCTAAATTCTACTTGACTGACTCAAAGCATAGTTATTACTAAGTTCTTAAGAGACTTGTTAGCTACAAGTTACTGTTACTCATTCTTTCCACCGAAAAGCTTTCTCCGTTATCAGGATGTGGCCTTCCAAGTACTTTGAGCAATTTTTAAAAATTCTTTCTTTACCCTTGCCTGTTTAACATGTGTATGTTTTTCTGGTTCACATTATACATGTGTGTGTGTGCGCGTGCTTTCAAGTCACCTGTCAACTTATGGCAATCCCATGCATTATACATGCAAAACCTTTATGTCATAAGTGGCTCCTATGCAAAGCAATAAACCTATTAATTTCAAAGACATCTCAAGTTTGCACATCCACATCCATACTTTTTAAAGGTGTTGTTTGCTCAGTCTATGTCTTGTGGCAGTCTTGAACTCTCACACACTGTTTATTTGCATTGCCACCTGGTTATATGGGATATCTCGATCAGGATCCAGAGCTTGGAAACAGATCGCCTGCCATATCCATAGCAGATACATTCCCAGACTTATCATAAATACCTGAAAGCATGGGTAATAGCGAACAACATAGAATCGTGCTGGAGAACCTAGGAAATGCCTAGAGAGGCCAGCTCTCTAGGCATCTCCAACATGATGCTATGGTAACATACAGCAGAAGTTACCATACAGTCACACTGGAGGACCTAGGGAATTCCTAGGGAGAATGCCTCTAGGCAGCTCTAACATGACTCTATAGTAGCTTCAGCTGGAAGTTACCATAGAGTTGTGCTGGAGTACCTAAGAAATGCCTAGACTGAGAGGCCATATTTTTTGGACAACGGATAATTGAAATTGCAAATACTGTGCATACCACGGCTGACTGCAATTATAGTTCCAAGGCCCAAGAAAGTAGATCATTACATAAAATCATAGAATCATTTTAAGAAAGCTAATTTCAGTAAGTTACAGTTTCAAGTAGTTACAATTATAGGTAGCTTTTTAAGAGGTGTTCTTTACATTTCTTGTTTCTCCAAAGTAATTAAACCTTTTACTTTTCTGTTACTATTTTTTAAGCTGAATGCTACAAAGCTTAAACTGAAGGCTTGTGGTACAAAATATTGTCCTTCCATCTACCTTGCCATCTTGCCACTTCCCACTTGGATCATGTGATATTCCTTCACCACCACTTAGGGAGGCTGCACCTCTGTAACTATAAAGGTAACTAGAAGTTTCTGCAATAAGAATTAAGTTATCCCTTATTAGGTTACAGTTGTAAGGCCCCAGCATGGCATAGCAATTTGAGTGTTGGACTACATCTCTGGGGACCAGGGTTCAAATCCCTGCTCAGCCATGAAAACCCACCTTGGGCAAGTCACATACTCTCAACCTCAGAAAACCCTGTGATAGGTCTACTGTAGGGTTACCATAAGTCAGAAATGACTTGCGGGCACACAACAACAGCAGCAACAAAGTGACAATTGTAATGGTAGTTCTACCTTAGTTACTGGAAATGAGAAGTCATTACAAGTAATTTGTTACCTATCATTAGCTACTTTTTAATTGATAACCTATATTCAAACAGACATTTGTGCTCCCTTATAATTACTTTTAAATATTAAAAAATATTGGGCCAGCAGTACAAGATAAGTTGTGTATGAATACCTTTCACCAACCATTATCTTTGCATAAACTAAGCAGGTACTTGATTTTTTAAATGTAAGTTGGTACAACAAGTATCAGAGTTAGCATGGTGTAGTGGTTTCAGCATTGGGCGATGACTCTGTAGCCCAGGGTTCAAATTCCTGATCAACCATGGAAACCACTGGATGACCTTGGGCAAGTCATACTTCCTCAGCCAAATAGGAAAAGAAAGGCAAACCCCCTCTGAACAAATCTTGAAAAGAAACCCCTGTGATATGTTTGCTTTACGGTCACCATAACTCAGAACAAATTGAAGGCACACAACAAAGAGAGCAGGTATCAGTAATTTTTGACCCTAGTGGACACACTTTGTAGCTGCAAGACTGTAGCTGTTTGCTGGATTAGAAGATTATCAGACATGCTAAAAACGGTGTTATCACGATGCCAGGAGATCGCTAAAGGGCTTCCTTTTCACATGATGTCGTTCCCTTCTCGTAATGCTCCCATTTGGCTGCCGTTCCACTGGCGCTGCTTTTTATTGATGGGAGAAGCTGTCAATATATCCCCCTTTCCGTTTCTGTCACGGAGGTTCCTACAAGTGAAAAGGTGCCCCGTTATACTGGCGAGATCCCAGCGTCAATGAGAGGTCCCTGCCAGAACACTTCCTGGTGAGATTGGGACAGCAAGGTAAGTGGCACACTTTTTATGACCCTCCCCAGGTTACTTGTTCATTTTAAAGTGTGTTTTTGTGCTTGCTGTCATTTTTTCCAGCTTATTTTTCTTTTTCTTTTTGAATTTCCCACGCTCTTTTCTTCTCGTGAAAATGGGCAGGATTTCATTCCAGGAAATGAATGGAGCTCCGTTAGAGCTCCAAAATTCATTTACTCCAGAACTCCTTTAAAAAGTCCAATTCAAATGGTCAAAGGCCTTTTCTGCAGCTTATTTTCATTATGTTGTTGTAAGTATTCCAAAATATCCAGCACATTTCTAATATTATCTCTTAATTGTTTTTCAGGTAGAAATCCAGATTTCTACCTAAATGTGGACCATAAATTCCCAATGCCTGGTCTTTAGCTTTAAGGGGAAGTGATAGCAGCTTGGAGATTAGAGCCCATGGACTGCATGTGCTTTCTGTAACCACACCACCAGCATGTGCTTCCTATACTCTCACTAGTATATTGACACTGAGTGAGTCAGCAAGTACCTCTACTTTCTCGCTCTTCTGATATGTACCAAAAAGGTTGCTGTGCACCACACCCTTGTCTTAAGCTGTACCTAGGTCCCATATCAGTGCCTCCAATTTCAACAGACTTGCTGGCTTTGGTGAACTCTCTTAAAGGCCTCTCAATGGACTTGTTAGCGTCTTTCAGCTGTCTGCATCTCTTCTTTATTGAAACCTTCCCTTGTGACTCAGGATCCACATGAGGTTTTCATTGTGAAATCATCCTGCCTCATTTACATCATTTTAGTGGGGTGTAGGATCCAGATAAGGTTGCGTTGCATTTGTAAATCCACCCATCCACTTGTGTCTTTTCCCTGACAATTCCTTGTTTTTTTCTTGCCCTCCCCAAAAACCCATTAAGGAGGGGAGGATGGAATAGTTGGCTGCACTATGTATTTGGTATGGTAGCATTAAGAGAGGAAATTTGGAAGACAGTAAGCATTTGGAAGTACTGTGAGTGGGAGTCAGTGTTTAAAAGGTCTTGCCCTCCATACCTGTAATATCTGCAGTTAAAGAGACTAAAGAGAAAAATGCCACCCATAATTCTTATTGTTAGAACCATTTTTTGCTGACCAGCTGGATCCCCACCTCTCTGATCCTGACCAGGCCTAATGCCAGAGGGCATGATCACACCTTTTGCTCTATCCTCATCTTCTCTGTGTGTGGAGTGAAGGAAAATGTGGAGCAAGGCCACACACAGATCCAAGTGCCGGCTGCAGGAATATTCCTGCAGATAGTGCTCGAATTAAGAAAGCTTTGCCCAGCCTGTGCTTCCCCCCATCAGATAGAATATGGGGTGGGTGAAATTTCCTACTGTTATCTTTGGTGAGAGATCAGATATAACATAATTTTTCCCATTTCTCCTCTATTCTCAACCGAGTTGGATATGGAACTGCAAGAAGTGGGGTTTGGGGGGGCAGGCATTCCCTAAACCCTTTGTGGGCCAGACTGGTACTGTTCACAGGTTGAATTAGGCCCACAGACTGAAGGCTCCCCTCAGTGGTATACAAAAAATGTATTTTTATAGTAACCAACAACAACAGAAAAGACTGACAACTTAAACTGCAACCTGTCACTGTAAATGCTAGGGAAAGCTAAAGTACGTATGTTATGCAGCATGGAGTATCATTCTTTTAAACTGTTGAGGTTATTTTTACATAATACCCCTTTCCAACCAAACTTAAAACAGACGATGCATCTGAGGACCCCAAAAGAACTCAAATATGACATTGTTGGTTTTTTAAAAACAAAAATATACAACTAGACACTAAAATCAGTTTTATAACACAGAACTGGCGTGGAGTTCCCATCAACCCAATGTTTTAAAACAGATGCCATGAAGCCTTATTGCCTTTGGTTTGATTTATATCCCAAGTAAATTGGTATAAACTAGCATTAAAGTCTGTGAGTTTTAAATACATGGAAGAAACCTTGCTCATGAAGAATCAGCACAGCTTCCATAGTGAGAAGTTCTGTTCTACTTTGAAAATTATCTACAATGGCATTGCATACCTGTAAAACTCTCAGGAATGAGCAGTAACATGGTGAAGATGTTTATGTAAAGGTACTGAGACACATGTGCCTCAACTGCCCCAACGTTGAGAAATTTGGGGTATAGTATATAGTACTGTACTGCCAAAATCTCACCAATGCACAATTGCAGAAGTAAACTCCCATTCTTACAGCGTTAGTGGTCATTGTGTGATTATTTCCATGACAGTTCTTTCATGTGATTACAGCGGTGTGTGATAGTAAGCTTAATAATGCCACGATGTTTCTACTTTCCTCACTCGTAGAATTGCAGCATTTTTACACACTAGTCTGATAATGTCCAGAGAAAGGGACAATACATAAACAATTTTTTTTACAAGAGACAATACATAAACAACAACAAAAGTGAGCTGCTACATAAACAAAAACATTTACAAGAGACAAGTTACAATTTGTTATATCATAGTATATATGTACAGTACATAGGATATATACATATATAATATATAGGATATATGTATTCTATGTACATATATCTTAAATCAAAATGTATGTAAATTGTCTCAATTTTAAAAACCGCTATTAACCCAAATAAATTTATACAAAAACAAAATGTAACTACAATGTAACTTTAAAACCACCTGCAAGATTCCAAAAAGAGTGTTCTCCAAGCTGATGCCCAGCAACTGATAATTTGAGAAGTAGGAGGTAGAGAATTATACTGTTCCATTTTTTCCTTTTAATTTTTTAAAAAATTATTAAATATTTTACCTCACTATTACAACAATTCCCTCCATCATTACAAACAAACCCACCCCCTCCAAACCCCCTAGTTCATAATACACAATAAAAATATTGCTCTGCCAAGCCTTTTACAAGTACAATTTTTGTTCTATTCCATTACATATTATGATAGTATTTATCTACTTATTAATCCAACATTTCACATTTTTTTCAATTTTTTTCAATTGTACCAAGGGGATATGTATAAATTCCAGATTTAAAGTAGGTGGATGTACCCTTCTTGTTGCTACAGTTTAAAGTTATATTGTAAGTTACATTTTCGTTTATTGTATAAATTTATCTGGATTAATAGGTGTTTTAAAATTGAGACAATTTCATACATTCTGATGTAAAATATAAGTACATAGAATTGATGTAACAAATTGTAACTTGTCTCTTGCTTAAAAAATGTTAATTTATTGTCCCTTTTGCTTTTATCTTGTATCAACCCCTGAAGAAGGCCATTAAATATTACTAGGCCAAAACATGTTGGGCTAATTGGAAGAATAAAATTGTCTTTTTCAACACCCTGAGACTTTGGACTCATCTACACGAACCAGGATAAGTTGACTCCCTGCCGGTGTAGCCTGGCCATGGATCAGGCCCATTCCTCCCCCTTACCTGGATGGAATGGGAGGAAGTCCAGATGGACACACCAACCTGCCACAGCCGCTGCAATCGCTGCAGTCTCCCTCTCAGGAAGCCAGCTTGGAACATGTGAGCAAGGCCCCCCGCATGTGACCAGCACATGCTGGCTGAGGAAACTGGCATGTGTAATCTAAAAGAGTAACATTTCCTTGCTCTTGGCTGAGGGAAGTTTGACTGCCCTAGATGGTTTTGTGTGTTTTTTTTTACATTTTATTTTTTATTGTATATCAGTATAATATATACATAGTAATCATCTTACAATGTATCTTGCGATATACCAATTATCCATAACAAATATCGATATCAGTTTTTCCTGCTGTATTAAACCTCAAAAATTGTTCTATGACTTCCTACTTGGTTGACATTTGACGATTATCAGACTCATAATAAAAAACATACACAACCATAAATGACTTTGTCTATTTCTAAGTTATTTACCTATATGTTAGGACTCTATTCCTTGTTCTGTTGGGGATTTTTACCTATATCAGTTTGCAATCTTGTAGTTCACCCTTTTTTTGCCAATATTCCAAAATCGGTTTCCATTCTTTTCTCCATATGCTCTCTTTTTTATTTCGCCGCTTATTTGTCAGCATATCCAGTTCAATCATGTCAATCAACTTATTTTTCCATTCGTTGATAGTCGGGCAATCTTTCAATTTTCACTTTTTGGCTATAATTAGTGTAGCTGCCGTGATCATATAAAGTATTACCCTCCAATAAACATTACTTTTCCTTCTTCTTCCTCTTCTATGATATTTAATAAATGCAACTTAGGAGTGAAGGCCAGGTTAATTTGTAGAATTTCCTGTATACTTTCATGAACTTGTCACCAGAAATCCTTGATTTTGGGGCATCGCCACCACATGTGTATCAAGGATCCCTGATTCCTATCACATTTCCAGCAGTTACTCAAAACCTTTTGGTTCATCTTATTTAGTCTAACTGGCGTATAATACCACCTGAAAACTACTTTAATATAGTTTTCTTTTAGATTCTGGGATGCAGTGAAGGCAAAGGATCTTTTCCTTGCTTTTTCCCACTCCTCTAAAGAGATGGTGCCCCCAATATCCAGTGCCCACTTTATCATATATTCCTTTATTTGATCTTGTTCTGTAAATCTTGTCAGCAGTAATTTGTAGAATTTTGAAATGGCTTTTTTGTTGCCTTCTTCTAGCAGTAATTTATCCAAATCGTTATGTTCTTTCTCAAATGATGTTTTTAGACTTCCATCCCCATTGGCCATGGAACATGGTAGTTGAAGTCCAAAACTTCTGGAATGGCCAAAGTTAGTTCCATTACTAAACTCTAAATATCAGGGGCTTGTTCTTTCATGCATTTATGACCTATCATTCTTCCATTACATAACCCCAGCCCCAGGGATTCCCAGTTTAACTGAGCCCCTAGTTTTCATCTGTGAAATTTTGCAGGGTATGCAATGGCTCCCCACTCCTGTCCTAAAGTAAGCTCTCCCGCAGCTGTTTGGATTTATCACTCAATTGAATCCTTGCAAATTCTGAATTTGTGTCCACCAGCCATACCACATTCTGGTGCATTCTAGTCAGACTTCCCTCAAGGAAACACCACCTGACAGGCCCACAAGTCCTCATGCCCAGTAAAGGGAGTTTGGAGCTCAACACACTTAGAGGCCTGCCTCATTTGGGGACAGCTGGTCTAGAAATACTTTCAGCCACATAGGAGTGACCTACTGTACTTCAAACAGCTTGTATCAACAATTCAATAACCCACTCTTGCAGGGGAAAGGTGGACAGATAATGTGGGCCACCCAAGAGAATGACCACAGTAATACTGAAACGTTCAGATTCCATGTTAGGGCTTAACACACATTGCACTAAAATTTTTAAAGTGGATAGCATCATAATTTGTTTATGTTTTACTGTGTGGCTAGATTTGGACTACCACATATAATTTCTATTTCCCTATCTCAAAGAGGCAATAAAGCTAGAAAAGTATAGAAGTAGGCAAACAGAATAAATAGGGTTGGATCCACAAAATTCCACAAAAACTTAAGTTGCAATAAATGTAAAGTTCCCGCAAGAATCTTTGTTAGCAACAGATGAATATAAGTGCCATTCTGGATAAAACTGCTTTGTTCAAACATGCCTATGTTTCATTTCTACTTCAAGTGGAAATGCCCAAGGCATTATAAATCCTAAAATAATCAAAGTTCAAAGGAAAACAAAGACCAAAAACTCAGTAACAACATGTGCAAATGCTTCAATCTCTGGCTTTTTAGAAAATAATCTAAGGTTGTTTTGCTACATAAATGCCACATTTTAGCTCATTAAGGGCTCATCTACACGGGCTATAATATGCCCACTGGTATATCCTGCTCGCAGATCAGGTCTATCAGCCTGTTCTTGCAGCTGCTGCTGCTCACATCATACTCTCTGATGACAGAAAGCAGGCCCACAGCACATCAGCATGGACCCCTGCATGTGGCCAGCCTTGGTCACATGCTGCAAGCCTCCTTCCTGGGGTTGGAAGAGCAAGGCAGAGGGCAGCTGCAACAATGGGCCAGCAGGCCAGAACGGGTTCCTGTCACATGGACCTGATCTGTTTTTTTACAGATGGAAGGGACACAGGTATTATTTTAAAACATTTTATTGGGCCCTACTCTGTCTTCCCACCATCTTAGTCCCATCTTTGCCCCAGGGGATGTGAGTACTCCCTAGGGGCAAAAGCCCTGTGTCATCAGGACTGCAGGTCTCCAAACTGGGCAGCAACATAGGGTAAATTGCCCGTGTAGACAAGTCCTAAATCATGTGAAAGACTCCAAATTATTTTGATACAACTATGAAGGCAAGAGGCCATGTGGCGTAGTGACTGTGTGTTGGACTACACCTTTGGAGACCAGGGTTTGAATTCCTGCTCAGCCATGGAAACCCACTGGGTGACCTTGGGCAAGTCACACACTCCCAGCCCTTAAAAAACCCTGTGATACACGAAACAACGAGCCCACTCAGTGACTGAAATTTAAACATCTTGAAATCAGTCTTCCATAACATGTGGGCCTCCATATATGTTGGGCTGCAAGTCCCCACCTTCTCAACACCACAGTCCCCTACAGATTATGGGAATTATAGTTTATAGTGTGCACAGTTCTGAAGCATCAGCACCACACACTACACAGCAAGCCCTCAAAACCAAGGGGGATTTATCACAGCTGCTTGTGATATGGCTTGAGGGTCTGCCGAATGAAGCAAAAATTTAAAAATCCCACTAAATATGCCTAGGCACTAGGCCCTTGAATATGACTGATATACAGTAGCTCTTCGGAGCTTATCTGGTATTACTTAATTTTGGAGCATGTGATGGCCTGCCTGCCCATGAAAATGAACTTGAAGACTGAACCCTGGCAAACTTGGCTTTACATTTTGTAATACAGACCCATGGCTGGTTCAGCGTATGCTAATGATTACATTATCATAATAATGTGGAAGTGCTACTCATTTGCTTCCTTCTTCGATGTCTATAGAATTGGGGGTGGGTGATTCCCCCATTTTTAGATGTCAAAGGAGTTTCTGGATATGGTCAATTTAACCCAGTGAGACTGATGTCAGTTAGTTCTTATCATCAGCCATCTCATTACAGATATCAAACAACAGGAATCACAAGTTTTTTGTCTCTCTCAAAGATGGTTTCCACTTTGTGCAAGACTCTGGCAGGATGCTAGCGGAGGAGTGTGGGAAATATTTCTTGATTCACCTGCTTTTTTTTAATCACACAAGGATCACATCCTTACTTTGGGGCAAGAGAATAAGGGAAGGGGGAAAAGCTCACATAGATAAGATTGTTTGGCATTTCTCAACCAGAAAGAAAAGCTCTGTACCGTTCAAATGGAGCAAGAATCAAATAAGTGTACACCCAAGTTTTATTGCTAAGGATTGCCTCATCACCTCAGCCTCTTCGGAGTTAAACACCTCTTTATGTCAGGTAATGGCTTTTTTCAAAGCGAACAGTTCTAATACACGAGAGCACAGACTTCCTCTTTTGTTTTGAGGGCTGCCTCAAAAACCATATCTGAACACGCAGTTTACCAGAACACACAAAGCATGATTTCCAAAATCCTGCCACACAGGAATGCCTCAGAAATCGCAGCCTGAGCAATAGAATCTCACAGACCTGGCTGTGGCAAAGTAATTCTCTTTAACACCATTTATTTATCCATTTCCTGCCCTTTTCCACAGGTTGAGACCCAAGGTGATGCATATCCAGTCTACTCCTTGCACGGTTCTCCACAACCATCTCTCTTGCCATAAAAAGGTCTGTTTTGTTCCTTTAGGATGGCATGGGCAACACACAGCCTTTGATACACAAGTGAAAGCGGTTATAATGTCCCTCAGGATATCAGAGTTACTCTCTTGCTTCATAGATCTTCTCAGAGACAGCTGACTTGAGGCCAGTTGACTTGAGCACAATCCAAAAAGGTTGCTAGTGGCTACTATGCTGTTGAGCCATTATTTCTAATCATGTATAACTTGAACAGCTCTGTTCCCATTATAGATTTTTGAGGAACCCCACTGTTAATTTCCCTTCATTGCAACAAGATCTGTTCATTTATTCCTACATTTTCTTTCCCATTCTTTAGCCAGTTACTAATCAGCTCGAGGACCCACTGTTTTATTCCATTACTGCTGAATTTATACAAAAACCTTTTCTGAAGGGTTTCTTTTAAAACACAAGTTGGGAAATACAAAACACCTATTGGCTGCAGCTATCGAGATGCTTGGGTTTGCGAGGGGGGTTGGTTTATTTTATTGTAAATATGCATAAAACATACAGGTATAACAATTGATAATAGCAGAGATACCAATCAAAATAAAACCAGCAATAAACAATGAATGAATATTTTGCCTCAGATCTGAAGAGGAGTTGATTCTCATTATAGTTTTTGTATTCTTAGTTTATTGCAGCTTCTGTTGCAGAAGAAGATGAAGTTATGTACTTCTTATTTCATTGCTTCCTTGGTTTAAAAGCAAGATGTCCAGAAGTTACTTTGATGGGAGAGAGGTTTATAGGGCGATGAATCCTTATGCACAAATACAATACAAGGAAATCATGTTGCTGAGAATTTATCAGTTTCTTAGGCCTCTTTGTCCACTTTCAAATTGTAAATCAACTTGTTATTTGGTGCTACTCTCCAGATTTTTAGTAACCAACCTTGGAAATGTTAGAAGTGCAACAATGCTTAGCACTGACAAGTCAAGAATGCCTCAGAGCCTGCAGTAGTAATAGGGTTAGATTGTTTGAGTGACCCAAGGTGTCCTCCCTCCTTGTCTACCTATCCTGCCCCCTCTGTGATGTAAACTGATACTCTTTGGGATGTTTCCACTTCTTCTCCTTCCCATGAGTCCTCTCTCAGTTCTTCCCTAGAATGAAGCTAGGTTAGCACCCTGAGTAACTCTCCTATCTTAGAATGCAGTTCCTTTAATTAAGCCTTTAGTTTATTTCTCCAAGCCATTGGTGTCTTTATTCCTTATAAAAAAAATCAACAAGGACTGAGTTCTTTCCCTAATCTAAAGGGCAACTTCCCAGTAACAGTAACATCAGCTTAGAAAGGGGAACTGGAAACTTCTCAGAGGAGGAAGGATTGGACTAACACTGTACTGATGGCTGCCTGTGCTGATCCTGCAAGACCATATGAACCCGCAGCTATCAGTTGCACAAAAAGCATATTCAAGGCATCTTCCCTGTACCAATTCCACATGTCAATTTTGGTGTCAGGTCTGCCAGTTCAGGGTCCAGCATTCCAAACCCATTTACAAATATTCCTATAATTATAGCTAAATCAACCCCAATGGCAAATACTGTAGTTAAATTATGGAATCTGCTGCCAAGAGATGTGTTGTGACAGCCACCAACTTGGACTGCTTTAAAGGGGGATTAAGGGAATTCATGAAGGATGAGACTATGGGTGGCTACTTGCCATGATGTTTATTTGCCACATTTCTAGTACCAGAGGCAGAGTGTCTTTTTTTAAAGGTTTATTTATAATGCCCTTTCCATCAAAGGGCAAAACATCAAACATATACAATCAAAGACAATAAAGCATAACACTATAAATATACATAAAACACCCAACCATCATGCCCCGTGAGTCTGATGAGGCTATACAGTCAGAGGAGGAGGACATTAGGGTGCTAAGAACTGCCCTAGGGATGCTGGCACAGGTTTATCTACACCTGTGCCAGCAGGGAACCCTGCCAACCTAGAGGCTCTAGCAGAGGAAGAGCCTGGTCTGAGTTGATTGGCATCAGTCCCAGCAGAGAGTCCTGCCCACTGGGATAAGGACAAAGAAGAGAGGGACTTATCTCTACCATCATGTACCCAGCAGCGAGCTCAAAAGGAAGCTCAAAGGAAGTCTCTGAGACTTTATGAGAAAAACCTTCTCGTTAAGAAACATCTGAAAAAGCTTTAATTGCTTTATATATGCTGGGAGAGGTGATGGAAGCTTTGTCAGAGATCAACTGATCTTCCTGGTGAAAGCTTCCTGCTGACTTCGGTGCCTGGATTCCGGTTACCTTGACTTGTGCTTAGACCTTGGACTGTCCCTGACTACTCTGCTGCCTGCTCCTGTTGACCCATGGACTGCTTTGGACCACTCTGCCTGATTGTCATAAGCCTCTGACCCTTTGGACTGTGTTACTGGATTAAATCTTTGACTGTGTTTGCATTCCTGTAAGCTAATTAACACTTGGCCCCCTTCCCAGACGAGTACTGTTTATACTTTGCTGGTACCTAGTTGCTTTCTGGACACCAACACCCTACCAGCAACTAGGCATCTCAGCAACCTCAGGAACAACTCAGAAAGCTTTATCAGTGAATCAAAGGGGAAGATCTTCAACCCCTTTAAAACAAAATGGGTGAGATCCTCCTCCAACCAGAAGTCCAAAGGAAGACCATACCACAGATGTGGAGCCAAGTCTTGAAAGGTTCGCAGCCTTTAATTTACTGAAGAGGAGTGGTCTGAGAGATTGGGGGTGAACCTCAGAAAAGTAGGCTTGGAGATGACAGGTTTTCCGTGGTTTTTTTCTGGGCTGTGAGGCCGTGTTCTGGAACACAGCCTCACAGTCCGGGGAAAAACCCACAGAAAATCTATGGATGCTGACTGTGAAAGCCTTTGATTTCACATTGGAGAGCACACTTTGCTTACAATGAGGCATATGCCTCAGAGAGCACATTAGGGCGCTATGAATGGGTGGTAACTGGCTAATCCCTGGTTAGACATTTAATTTGTTACACTTGTAGGATTTTTTTCTGCTGCATGAGCCAAAATAACTCAGCTGGCTTTAGACAGTATGCACCTTGTCTCAGCTGAGTGTATATGGTTATGCCGTTTGCTACTCTGCCTCAGGCAGCAAAAAGTCTTGGGCTGACCTGGGTTTCTTCTAATATTCACTACAACAGGAAAGGTTTGGGCAGGGCAATGCTTCTCCTATCATTCAGCGTGTAAATCTGCTACAGGATAAAGGAATATAGTTGTCTCTTAGAACTTGAGAAAGTTAGCGTTCTGCACAGCTGGCAGGGAGATTCAGGGAGTTATAGTCCAAAATTGTAACTTCCCCAGATTCTGGAGTAGAGCTCATCCTGGTTTAGTTGGACACTTGGCCTGATTCGCTATCAGGCATCTTCACATGTGCTCCTCCTAGGATACTATATTGTTTTTCTGTGTTCGTATAACCCAAGAAGGCAAAGCTGGAACCTCACTGTCAAATGGCCAGTTTCAATGGCCTTTGAATTATTTATTTTTACAAAGCAAACCAAAGTGGTTGGTGAGGACTCGGGAGAGATCCTTTGTGTGTCCAGGACGGATGTTCTCCCCCGCTGCTCTTCCCTCTGCTTTTAATGTTTGCCATTTTTATCGTTTTTAATCTATGTTGTGTTTTTAACTATTATATTTTAATAATGGCAGTAATTTAATTCTTTAACATTTGTAACTTGGTAATGTTTTAGTTGTATTTTAAAAATTATTGTAAGTCACCTTGAATCCCTTGAATCCCATCTTGGGAGAAAGGTGGGATATAAATCCTGTAAGTAAATAAATAAATACATAAATAAACCTGGGGTGGCAAAATCATTTTGTCTATTGTTCCCAAGTCCCGGGAACCTGACCTGAAAACTACTCCAGAGGTGGGAGGTAAGAGAGAAAAGATAAAGGTAACATTTCCAAGCACGGATGGCCTGCTTGTTAACAGATGAAAGACCCCACTAGAAACTCCTGACACACCTTGAAACTCAAGCCCTGTAGAGCTCAGGGAGGTGCACAGAGGGTGGAGGACAGCATGTGTGGGTTGTTTACATAGTTACAACTTGTCCTGTACACACAAACAGGTGGCTAGACATCAGGCTTGGCAGGCTCCTCCATTTCTGGGAGCTCACGATAGAAGCCTGAGAACTTAAGTGTTTGCGTAGGCTTGTCAAGCTGCAGACAAGAGTGGCTGTGGGCACACCAATGAGCAAGTGGCTGTGGTATTTGATTTATTGATTGATTTTTAACACTAAGGGCCTGTCTATATGAGGGCGGGGGGGGGGAATGTGGATTGATGTGTACTCGCGCAAATTTGAAGCAAGATCAACTTGTCTTAACAGTGTTTGGCAAAATTGCAGGCATGCGAGGCTATCCACTTTTGCTGTCCCAATGGGTATGCCTGCAATTTAAGATGGCGAGCACGACTCATGTTTTTATTTTCACCAGTTGCTGCCGCCAATTTTTTTTTAAAGGTATATCTAAGATACAAAAGTGTGATATTCCAAAAATGAAAAAGAAAAATGCTGTTTTGTTGCCTCAGCACACTATTGCTGTAGTGAAAATCCAAGATGGCCATTCCAGGGCACTTGCCTTCTTAACCAGCCCCACCCTCTGCATCCAGCCAATCAGCTTTCTACTTCTGCTTTTCTGGAGAAATGTGAATAAATTTGATTGCCTGTGCTAATTATTGATCATGCACATTTCCCATCGAGTTTTTAAAAAAACTTCAGAAATGGCTGTTCCATCAGGATTTATAGTGGATTTGGTCCCCTCCTTCTGAATACGGCAGAATTATGTGGGAACCCTTTAAGACAGGTAGGATTCTAAGCAAATTCTAAGAGGATTATTTTCACTGTTAAGACAGGGCCAAACAAACTAATTCACAATCAAAGTAATATACATTCATAAAAGAAAGCAGCAAAGGGAAGAATAAGAGAGCGGGGGAGAAATATTTAACTAAATTATAGTAGGGCTCTGACCACACAATCATAAGTGTGATGAAAAGAAAAATGTATATTATTCTACCATTACAGATCCAGCTAAATAATCCTACTAATTACTAATAACCATAGCTGCAAGTTATTACATCATTAGATTTCTTATTGCTCAAACAATCCATAACTGGTTTCTAATCTTTCAAAAACTGGCTTATCCTTTAGAACCCATAGTGCCAATTTGGCTATTTGGGCTAACTTAGCACTTTAACAATCCATTCTTCCATCATCAGTAATCCGTATTTGCTATCCAATTCTTTATCCATAATGCCCAACAGAAACATTTCTGGTAATACTATGAAACGTAGCTTTAAAAAATTTTTGGATTAACATATAAATCTTAGACCAGTAACTTTTTGCCTTCTTAACAAGTCCACCACATATGAAAAAGGAGCTTTCCTTATCTTTGTATCCCCAATGTTGGTTTGAGACATTCTTGGACATTTTCCACAGCTTATTTGGGGTTAGGTACCATCTCTACATCATCTTATACAAGTTTTCTTTTAGATTACTGCACAAAGTAAATTTTATATATTTAGACTACATTGTTCCTATATCAAGGTCCAGGGCATGGACGGCAAGGTCTAGGAGCAGAGATGCTGGGGTTGGGTCAGGAACACAGGGGATAGAATGCAAAGTCCAGGCAGGGTCAAAGATAAGCCAAAATCAAAAATAGTCCAGGGTCAGAGTGCATACTTAGGAGTCCAGATGGCCAGAGGCAAGACAAGGTCCAGGAAGGGAGTGACAGGTCAAGAACACAGGAATCAGAGGTCAGGCAAGCCAAAATCCAAAAACAGTTCAAGATCAGAGCACATACCAGATACCAAGGGACTAGAGGCAGGTCCAAGAGGCAAATGAAGATCCAAACACAAACAGCAGGTCAAGGAAAAGAATCACGATCCAAGATCAAGGAACAGTTGCATACAGCACAAAAAACCATGTTGGTGTGGCAAAGGGTGAGGGGAGAATGCTGCTCTTAAATAGCAGTTCCCCTGGTTGCTTCAGGTGTGCTGCATGACTGCAGCCAGCTGCGTCTGATAGCTTGGCCCTGGTTCTTCCAAGACTCCCACAGCCAGGGCCTGAGTCTGCAAAGAGGCTGTGCCGGCTGCTGCAGCCTGGGGCCTGGTCCTGAGAGGAGAGGCAGATTCTGACACCCCATACATCCATATGGACTTTATACCCAAAACTTTGGGGCCACATTATCATGTATTCTTTTACAGGGTCATCTTCTATCTCTTGTTTCAAAAGCCATTTATATACTTTTAAAATTCCATGGTCATCATCTTTAAACAGCTCTAAATAAATCTCATTTTCTCTAACTTCTATAGCTGTATTTCTCTTATTTTGAATAAATCTGTCCTTAAGTTGCATATAAGCATACCAATTAAGATCTTTGCCTTCCTTAAGAAGCATTTCTCTTGATTTAAACTTCCAGCTATGTTGTTTAAAGTACAAGAGACCATCATAAAGCAACCATCTTCAATATTAACCCATTCTTTCCTTTAAAAGGCTTCCGATGGTAAAGTGACTAATATTATCTTAAGAAAAAAATCTCTGCTTATATTTATACCACATTTGTAGAAGAGCTTTTCTAATACAGTTGGCCCTCTATATTCACAGGGGTTAGGGGCACAGAACCCTCGTGAAAGTAGAAAAAACATGAATATCATAAGCCTCACCCCAAACACGCATGATACAGACTCCTGCCAACAGCACCAGCCTGTCACCCCCTTTCCAAACTTGCCACCACAATGCCTCAGCCAGACTTTAATCTCCTTCCTAGCCCATCGACCTGCCTGCCCCACTTCATCTTCCTCCCACACCCTGGGAAAGTGGCACTGTTGGAAAGAGAAGAGATTGAGGGGAGGACTGAGAAGAAGAGTGGGGAGGGAAGGGCTTTTAAATCGGGCTGCGGTGTCATAGTGGTAAGGTTGGAAAGGGAGTGGTGGTCTGGTGCTGTTGGAAGGACAGGAAATTGTGGGAGAAAGAGGAGTATAGCAAGGAGGTCAAGCTAGTTAAGCAGTAGCTACAAACTCACAAATAATCAAATTGTGAAAGAGAAACCCACGAATGTGGAGGGCCAACTGTACAATGAATTTTAAATTCAGCATGTGCTTTAACTTTATCATACCAAAGTTAACCATGCCACCCAAATCTTAACCATGCCACCCATGACCTTCAAGTTCCAGGAGTCTGGAGTGGAGTGGTTGTGGACTCTTCATGCAGCTGGGCATGAATGGCACCCATCTCCTCAGACTACAATGATGCAGTCACAGAAGAAGTGTATCCCATCCAGAAATACTGAGAATTTTCTGTTGCTGAAGCAGAAAAAGGGAACCCTTTGATATGCTTCAAATGTGGTTGTATTTGAAGGATGCAGAGGAAGAGACATTGGCTGGATTGCCATTACAAATGCATAAACTAGAGTTACACACTTGTAACTGATTCATATTCACAATCCCTACATATTCAATAGAGTATGGAAAATGTAGGGATTGTGAAAGTCCCCTAGTCCAGATTTAGGAGATTTTCAGACTACACTGTTATAGTGTTACTATTCCACTTTAACTGCTCTGGCTTCCTCCTGTGGAATTCTGGGGTTTGTGGTTTAGTGAGGCCTAAGATCTCTCTGGCTGAGAGTTGCAAATGCCCCTCCCTAAACTGCAAAGCCCAGGATTCGACAGGAGGCAGCCTTAGCAAATAAAGTGGAATAGTAACACTATAACAGTGTTGTCTGAAAATCTCTGGGCAGCAGCCACTGCGAGCAACAGGGGTCTATTCTCCTGACAATCTGGACACAGCAGACTGATGATTCCACCCCACTCCTGTGGGCAATTTCCAGTTCAAGGAGGAATTGTAACAGGGATTCCGCTTCTGACTGTTACACCAGAGAATGCTCACAGGGAGAGGGTGGAAATGCCAGTCTGCTGCACCCCAACTGACAAGAGAACAGTCCCCCACAGTTTGCAGCAGTTGTTGCTCAGTAAATCAGTTTGAGGGGGAGCTTGGGTCAGGAGATGCTACGTACTATATTTAACCAAGTAGTGTATCTAGAATCTCAGCCACTACTTTTTAAAAGGAGTTAATTACAATTCCATGGACTTCCAAAAGCAATGGCAATTTTTAACCACCATAGTTGTAGTTTTAAAACTATTTCTCCATTTCTAAAATATAGCTGAAATAGTTGGGCTAGGTTTTTGTTTTTGTTTTGCACTTTTAAAAAATTCTGAACACAGGAACAAAGTTTGGAAATTTTATGTATTTCTACCACAACTCCCAGAATCCTTCAGCCAGCATGGCGTGCCCATTACAGCCATAATATATCACAGTTATAACCCATAAATAAAAGAAAAGGAATAAAGATACAATAAGTTATGACCAATCTCAGTTCAGCCACTCTAGCATTCTGGATACTTAAATAAGACAGGGAATCCACCTTGGAGGTTTACCCAGCCTTTTGCCAGGAGAAGTGGCACCAATATGAGTAACCATCAGATAATCAACCAGTCAAACAGGGAGACATATTAAAAAGTGTCATTTTACTATTTATTTTTAATGTTTAGAGGTTGATACCACAACAGTATTCTGTCAGAGTGCGCATCTTGGATTGCCTTATGGAAACCAAGTTCACACTGCTTTCAAAAACAGCAAAACCATGTGGCTCCAGGATAGTTCTTTTTGGTGCAAACCCTCCTGCCAACACCAGCAACCACCATTTCATGACTGCAACATGCAGTGATGTCTGACTTAGATGTGTGAATGGGCTATAGCAGACCAGATTACATAGGCCAAAACACTCTGTAAACTTGATATACAGGTTGAGTATCCCTTATCTAAAATGCTTGGGGCAAGAAGTGTTTTGGATTTTGGATTTTTTCAGATTTTGGAATATTTACATAGACATAATGAGAGATCTTGGAAATGGGACTCAAGTCAAAACACGAAATTCAATTCTGTTTCATATACACTACACCTTATCCACATAGCCTGAAGGTAATTTTATACACCATATTTTTAATAATTTTGTACATGAAACAAAGTATGTATACACTGAACCATCAGAAAGCAAAGATCTCACTATCTCAGCCCCCCATGTGGACAATTTTAGATTTTGGAATATCTCACATTTCTGGATGAGGGAGACTCAATCTGTACTTGTTAATAATCTTTCTGTAAACCATTCCTTATAACTGACGTTTATCTGAGATGCGTGGCAAAAGCCTGGTTTTGCCAGATGCTTTTTTTAGGGCCACTGTTTAGGGAGATGAGTCACACAAGGGTGTGTCAACCTAGCCAGCTCTAAATTCCAGTCTGTGGGTCTGATGCAAGTCGGACAAAGCAAGGAGAGGTTGGTCTCTAATGGAAAGGATACCACTGCTGAATGAGGACTACAACAGAATTGCCTCTTTTGAGGGGCAAGGAGTGACTCTCAATCTGTTTTGGCTCCCTTTCTTTCTTTTCCATATTTAAAACATCAACGTAAGTACACTTCTGCTCCATGGTCTTCTCTGCTGCTAATTCCAATTTCTGGAAGGCTGAGACATGCATTCATTCATTTTATTCATTTAGTTCATTTGTATACCACCTTTCTCCCCAAGTAGGACCCAAGGCAGCTCCCAAAGACAATCAATTAAAAAACCTTAATAATCAAATTTTAAAAGCAATTAACATCCCCTCACTAAACAGTATAAAATCACTTATAAGACATGGAAAAGTTAAAAGTAAATAAATAAAACATACATCCCAATAAGAAGCTTCCCTACTTACACATTAAAAGCCTGCTTAAACAAAAAAGGTCTTTGCCCGCCGGCAAAAGGAAAGTATGGAGGCAGCCAACTTAGCTTCCCGCAGGAGGGAGTTCCAGAGGGTGGGAGCAGTCACTGAGAAGGCTCTCTCTCGTGTCCTCAGCAAGCAAGCCTGTGATGTTGATGGGACCGAGAGAAAGCCTTCCCCTATAGATCTTAAAACTCTAGTAGGTTCGTATTGGGAGATACATTCTTTCAGATAGTCTGGACCTAAACTGTATAGGGCTTTATAGGTCATAACCAGCACTTTGAATTATGCCTGTAAGTGAACCATTAGCCAGTGAAGCTGTTTTAGCAAGGGAGTTATATAGGCTCCCTGTAACTGGCCAAGGTCAGCATTTTGGCCACAGTATTTTGGACTTGCTGCAGTTTTCAAACAGTTTGCAAAGGCAGCCCCACGTAGAGTGTGTTACAGTAGTCCAAATGAGATGTAATCAAGGCATGTATCACTGCAGCCAGATCTGACATCTCAAGGAATGGGCACAGCTGGTGCACCAGTTTTAGTTGTGCAAATGCAGTCCTGGCTACTGCTGAAACCTGGGCATTCAGGCTCAGAGCTGAGTCCAAAAAATAACACCCAAGCTGTGAGCCTGAGATTTCAGGAGGAGTGTAACCCCACCCAGTACAGGCAGAGTCTCTGTTACGGGATCAACTGATCAGGAGCACCTCTGTCTTGCCTGGATTAAGCTTCAGTTTGTTTGCCTTCAGCAAGTTCATTACTGACAGCAGACATGGTTTAAGGACTTTATCACACTACACTGTTATAGTGCTATTATTCCACTCTAACTGCTATGGCTGCCTCCTGTGGATTTCTGGGGTTTGTAGCTTAGTGAGGCCTAAGAGTTCTCAGACTGAGAACACTACATTCCCTCCCTAAACTGCAAATCTCAGCATTCCATGGGAGGCAGCCAGAGCAGTTAAAGTGGAATAATAGCACTATAACAGTGTAGTGTGATAAAGTCTTTAGACAGCTTCCTTGGAATCAGATAGAAAGGAGAGGTAGAGTTGGATATCATCATATTGGTGACATCAAACCCCAAACCTCTGGATGACCTTCCCAGCTGTTTCATGTAGATGTTAAACAGCAGGGGGAACAAAACAGACCCCTGAGGGACCCTACAGACCTACAGCCAGAGCAGTGAACAGGATCCCCCCAGTACCACCTTCTGAGTTCACCCCTCCATCTCAGTGTACAACCAGCAAGCAGGACTGATCCAAGACATTGCATTGCCTCAGGCCCAAAACAAGATGGTACCTCCCTCTGTTCCATGTCGTATGCCAACTATATTGGCAGCTGAATGTTCTTTCAACACTGGCAGTGGGGCAGCAGTAGGGCATGGTCTGAGGAGAGGGATGTCTCACCATGACATAGCAGGGCGAGGTGCTCGCCTCTTGCTTGGACCATGAGCTGCCAGGTGCACAGCTTCCTCCACCACATTGGAAGTAAGCAGTTTACTCAGTCACGTTGCTTCCCCCAAGATCTGCTGCCTGAGGTTACCACCTCACTTTGGCTAATGCTAAGGCCAGTTCTGCCTGCAAGAATTTCCAGAGGCATTGTTTCTAACACAACCAAGCCAAAGACATTTGAGAGATATTTGTTTTCTTACTCTTTAATGGATTTCCATGGGAAGGGGTTCATCTACACTGTAGAAATAATGCAGTTTGACACCATTTTAAGTGCTATAGCTCCATCCTATGGAATCCCGGGATTTGTAGTTGTACGAGGTCTTTTGCTTTCTCTGCCAAAGAATCCCAGGATTCTGTAGGATGAAGCCATGGCTGTTAAAGTGGTGTCAAACGGTATTATTTCTACAACATAGATGCACCCAAGGAGAAAGAACAGTGGGAAAAGACAGGAGGGTTTTGAATTAAGGAAGACATCTTAATAGACACATACCCATCCATTTCTGTGAAAGAAGCAAGATGATTACATAATAAAACCTCATTTGGAAAATCCCAGGTCACCAAGTTGCTAAGACCTGCCAACAAGCTTGACCTGGAAGCTTCTGTCAGGGAGTAACACCATGCCTGTTCAATTGTAAGGAACAGTGAGGCCTGTTGGCTTCTATATCAGTGGAATGGTGAAGCTGTTTCTGGATTTATCCAAGGTACTGAAGCTGGGCATTATTCTAATATTCAGCTGGACACATTTTGTACAGCAGGAAAAACAAAATGTGCAGTTGGAAAGAGCCTTTGATGCAATATGGGTGTTAATCCATACCAAGCTTTTTTCTCAAAACAAATAAATGAGAAAAAGATAAATAAAAAAAATTAAAATTACTTCTGTGACCTTTCAGTCTTACTAGAAGATACGGTTATAAAGACTGAAAGGTCACAGAAGTAATTTTAATTTTTTTTATTTATCTTTCTAGTAATACTACAGTATTACTAGAAGATACGGTTATAAATACTGTAGTATACTGTATTATTGGAACTTATTACTGATTGCTCCATCTGTCATCAAAGAAGATGCACACATGAAGATTTATCTGGCTGCTTTGGATCCATCTGCATCCAGCATTTCTTTTTGTACCTCCACTGCAAGATTCACCTAGAAAGTACTGTTTTTTATCACTAGATTTTTCTAGTTGGTTGATAGTGCCATCATGTCTCAGGGACATTGCTGATGTATCATTATCAATGTTTTGGTGAGACTGTCTGGTAGGAATGTAATTCTTTGTTCATTTTCTTCTCAGAGAAAGCAATGAGTATTAACAATTTTCTTCCCGCTGCAAGACAATCTTCAAAGACCACACTGCTTGTGAGGCCTAATCTCAATTCAGAACTTATTCTGTGCAAAATTCACATGTGGCTTTTTCTGTGCAGGAAACAGCATTTTCTGCACAAACATATTATTTTCTGTGCATAAAAAGCTGTACCCTGCACAGAGAATGCTGTTTTTGATGCAAATCAACCAGGGGCAAATTTTGCACAGAATAAGGCCCTAGCTATAGTATTTTCTGTGTAGCAAACATACTTCTATTCACAGAAAATAATATTTCTATGCTGAAATACTATTTTCTGTGCAGAAAATGGTGTTTATGTGCAAAACAACTGCATGAAAATTTTGCTCTGAATTAGTTGCAAATTGCAAAGTCAGTCCAGGATTCTTCTCGTGAGAGTTTCTTGTTACTAAGAAAAGAATTGTCTTTTTAAAAAATATTTTCAAATATTATTTTCACCTCTACTGTCTTGTCACTTTCTATGACACATTGCACCATCATGCAAAATAACATGGTATGGGGGGTCTATCATGGAGAAATAACTCCTTGGTACTGGCCTTCTAACTACTTGTGCAGACAGTGGGGGAAATAGAATAAATTCTGACTGGGGATGTTATCACATGAGCCTTTTAAAGCAGAATTAAAGCTGTGTAATAATGCCTTTGGCGGCACTTATCACACGATGTTACTTCCAAATCGTTGTTTCTGTGTCTCCAAAGCATGGTTAGGGCACCCCTTGCTATTGATGGGGAACATTCACCAATAAGCTCCCAATATCACTGCTGTGCCATGAGTTCTCAGGTGTGATAAATTTCTCCAGTTGCAGTCCTGAGATTGGGCGGTCATGTGGTCTCAGTCTCAAATATTTAAACACAGCTATCATGTCACCTCTTAACCTCCTCTTCTCCAGGCAAAACATGCCCAGCTATCTAAGCCACTCCTCATAAGACATATGGTTTCCAGAACCTTAACCATTTTAGTTGCCCTCCTCTGAACACATTCCAGGTTGTCAATATCCTTCTTGAATTGTGGTGCCCAGAACTGGTCACAGTATTCCAGGTGAGCTCTGATCAAAGCAGAATAGAGTGGTACTACTACTTCCCTTGATCTAGACACTATACTCCTATTGAGGCAGCCTAGAATCGCATTGGCTTTTCTGGCTGCTGAATCACACTGCTGACTCATGTTCAGCTTGTAGTCCACATACTCCTAGATCTCTTTTGCTTGTATTGCCATCAAGCCAGGTGTCACCCATCCTATATCTGTGCACTTCATTTTTTCTGCCTAAGTGTAGTACTTTACATTTCTCCCTGTTGAAATTCATTTTGTTAGTTTTGACCCAGCTTTGTAATCTCTTAAGGTCATTTTGAATTATCTATCTGACCTCTGGGGTATTGGCTACCCATCCTAATTTGGTGTCATCTGCAAACTTGATAAGAATACCCTCTCTTCCATCATCCAAGTCATTGATAAAGATGTTGAATAGCACTGGGCCCAGGACAGAACCCTTTGGCACCTCACTAGTTACTTCTCTCCAGGATGAAGAGGAGCATTGGTAACTACCCTTTGGGTTCGGTCAGTCAACCAGTTACAAATCCACCTAATAGTTGCATTGTCTAGCCCACATTTTACTAGCTTGTCTGCAAGAATATCATGGGGGACCTTGTAAAAGGCCTTACTGAAATCAAGATATGCTAGATCCACAGCATTCTCTTCATCTACCAAGCTTATGACTCTTTAAAAAAAAGAAAAGAAAAGAAAAAGAGAGAGAGGGGGAAGATTCGTTTGGCTTGACTTGTTTTTGAGAATCACATGTTTTTTAGAGATCACAGCATTCCTTTCTAAATGCTTACAGATTGTTTATTTAACAATCTGCTCTAGAATCTTTCCTGGTATTGATGTCAGGCTGACTGGGCAGTAATTATATGGGTCCTCTTTCCCCCTCTTTTTAAAGATGGAGACAATATTTGCCCTCCTCCAGTCTACTGGGATCTCTCCTGTTCTCCAGGAATTCTCAAAAATTATTGACAGTGGTTCTGAGATTACTTCTACCCATTCTTTTAAAACCCTTGGATGAAGTTCATCTGGCTCTGGAGACTTGTACTCATTTATACTGGCCAGGTATTCCTGAACTACCTCTTTACCAATTCTGTGCTGCATTTCCCCTACTGCATCATCTGCTCTGTTTTCCCCAGGCTGAGCACTGTTCTCCTTTTGGGAGACAACTCAGGTAAAGAAGGTGTTGCATAGTTCTGCCTTTTCTCTGTCCCCTACTAGCATTTCGCCATCTTCTGCATGCAGTGACCCTACTACTTCCTTGTTCTTCCTTTTGCTACAGACATAACCAAAAAAGCCCTTTTTATTGTTTTTAACCTCACTAGCAAGCCTGAGCTCCATCTGTGCTTTAGCTTTTCTGACTTTCTCCCTACATGAGCTGGCTATTTGTTTGAATTTTTCTTTGGTAATTTCCCCCTTGTTCCATTTCTTGTACATGTCCCTTTTAAATCTTAGTTCAGTAGAAAGTTCTTTAGACATCCATCCTGGTTTCTTTAGATACATCCCATTTTTCCTCCTCATTGGAACTGTTTGAAGTTGTGCCTTCAATATCTCATTTTTAAGAAACTCCCATCCATCATGTACTCCCTTCTCTTTTAGTATTCCTGACCAAGCGATCACCCCCAGTATTTCCATAAATTTACTGAAATCAGCTTTCTTAAAGTCTAGAATGTGTGCCTGAATATGCTTAGCTTGCCCTTTCCACTATATAACAAACTCGGAGAACATGATCACTCCTACCTAATGATCCTGTCACTTCCACCCCATTAACTGGTACACCACTGTTGGTTAGGATCATATCTAATATAGCTGATCCCCTAGTTACCTCTTCCATCTCTTGGACAATGAAATTGTCTGCAAGGCAAGTGGGGAATTTCTTGGACCTTAAATTTTTGGTAGAGTTGGACTTCCAACAAATATCAGACTAGCTGAAATCCCCCATTACTACTACATCTCTCCTTTAGCTTGGATAGTTAAAGTTCAGACCAACAGCTGGAATGGATTCACTGCCCCATTCACATGGAAGCTACTGGCTGCAATGAGTGCCAGAGCTTGGGAAATTGCTTTCCAGAAACATTTAAAGTTCTAAAAGTTTTTTAAAAAAGGGGGGGGTTAGTTACCATTATGATTGCAATCTTAAAAATAAGTTTATTTCTCTATTCAAATGTAGTTAGAATAGATAATTTGATCTAATTTTTCAAACCAAAATATCTGAATGCTGCCTCCATCAGGGGTTGTTGCATCACAGATTGCTGGTGAGATGGCCTGGATGCATCATCATTCATCATCCTGCTTGCCAGTACCATAGAACTCTGTTCCTCAGTATGGCTGCCTGGATTTTAAGGTGGGTTTGGGTAGTCACATCAAGAGACAGAGCACAGCCACAACATCGTAGCTACATGTCCAATGGAGGATCCTGTTTGTTCTGTTTACTAATGCAAATCTTATGTGACCTTGTTTCATTTCACATGTGCACATTGATTTGGATAGAAAGTTTGCTGAAATGTGTTGAACTTCTCTTCTTTTTTGTGGGGTAGGAACCTATCCCTGTTCTTTCGATGCAATTTATGCCTCTGGGACCAAATTTCTCTTAAAGAAGTAATGCCCAGAAAGACATCTTCTTCATTAAATGAGGTATACCTGTAATTTTATTACAACCAAGCAAAATAACACAAACATCTACAAACTTTTGAGTGCTCCAGAACTCTTATCAGGCCAGGGGGATTCTCAGATGCAGCAAAAAAGTACCTTAGCAGAATGTCAGGATGACGTTACTGTTCCGCGAATGGGATCCGGTTTCAGATGACGCCATCCTCATCGCATTCTGCTCTTTTGCTGCAGCAGTTAGTAAGTTTTTATTGATGGGACCTCCCCGTCAACGAAAAGCGCCGCCTTACTAACTGCTGCAGCACAGGAGCAGAATGTGATGAGGATGGCATCATCTGAAACCGGATCCCATTCGCAGAACAGTAACGTCATCCTGACATTCTGCTAAGGTACGTTTTAGATGCATCTGATAAGCTCCTTGGTGGAACAAAAAATAAGGAACAGGGGAAGAAGATATCAGCCAGTTTACACTGCATTATCATACCTGAAAAGTGGACTGAAAGTGGACTCGAAGTGAAGGTCAGCTGGCAGTCATGCTAGAGTTGTGCCCTAGGCTGTTATAAGATACAGTGAAAACTGTTATCCTTTGACAAACAGACTGGTACCATTTGGCTTGCTGCGATGCTGTACAATGCAGGCAAAAGTGAGTTATAATTCCCCTGTATCTAGAATCCTAATAGACAGGCTTTTTCCAGAATGTCTTCAACTATAGTGTACCATTCAGCAGGGGTGCTCTTTACTGCTAGTTTTATGTGACATTGTGATTTTTGGATTAACTTTGAGGATTAAGGAAATGTTCTCAGGATAAAATCAAGGCTCAATAAACATATGGTGTATCTGTGTTTTTTTCCTATTATCAGCAGATGATGCCATTAGAGTACCCTAAAAAATTGGGCTTAAGCTGATGGAACAGGTTATGAAATCTGGCTATGTTCCAAGCTGTACAATTCAAAGGGTGGGGGGACTGGAATGATGCCACAAGAGAAAAGTATCCTACAAAGCCAACTCTCAGCAGCATGAGGAGTTTAAATAGAAACCCATGGTGTTGTTTTTTTAATCAATATTTAGGCCTGCTAAGTACTCAGCTGCTGTTACATCATGAAACAATTCAGAGAAGGTTATTAATAAAGAGAAGATGACGATAATGAAATTGAGAAGCAATACACTGATTTTATATAATAGAAACACTGAAGGAACATTAATGCAGTTAAATTTCACTTACAGTGCAGCCCTATGCAATACTATAAAGAAGTAAGCCCTATGTGTATGGCCAGGGTGGGGAACCTGTAGCTCTCCAGATATGGTTGGATTCTAGTTCTCATCAGCCTTAGTCAGGATTGCTAATGGTCAGAGGCAATGGGAGACAAAGTCCAAATGTATCTTGAGAACCACAAGTTTTCTACCCTTGCTGGACCTTTGCAGCTTTAAAGCCTATCTGTGCCTTAAATATTTCCCAGTTAAAATGCCACAGTCATATTTTGGCCTGTTTGGAACTAGCAGAGTGTATCTATGCTAGAGGACAAATTCTGCTCCTTTTCTCCTAGTAATGACAATCAGATGGTGGAGAATATTCACTCTCCCAACCAGTCAGTAGCCATGGAGAGGTGGAGCTGTGGCCAGGCACTGTCAAACTGCTTGTTGCCCACCTAAGGAACAGGCTTTGTGCAAGGAGGTACAGGATACTTCCTTGTGCAACATTTACACTGGCATACACCAGAAAATATTTACACCGGCATAACTCCCAGTTATCCCAGCATAAATCACCAAGAAGATTTTCTCTCCATTGACAAAACTACTATATATATTCCTATGGGGGCAGAGGTGTTTGTCATAAGGCTTTTCAAAAGTTCTTTTCTGAAAATTTAAGTCCATTTTCCCCCTCCCAGGCTCTGTTTAGTCACTGTTTAGTTAGTTAGTTATTTTTGGGTTTTTTAGACAGCCATTCACTTTTGGGACTTACCATTATTCTCCTCATTCAGCTAGAGTGGGCAGTGTGTCAAACTTAAAACTAAGATGCTCTGTGCTAGAGGAGAATCATGTGTGCTGCTGATTGGAGGAAAGATGGGTTATGAATGTGACTGTTTTGGATTCTGTGATGAAAGGCACTGAGACCCAACCCAAACATTCAACTGTAAGAAAGCAGAAAAAAAATCCAAGACTAGGCATGGTACATAACAGGGTGGGGATGATGCTGCCCAGCAAGTGTTGTAGGACTGCAACTCCCAGCAGTCATAGCAATGCTGAGAGCTGCAGTCCAGCTTCTGGAGGGCAGCATGCTTGTTTTCCACCTGAGCTTTGTCACATGTATCTTTTCCATTTTCAGCAGATTTGTCAATAATTAGTTTTCAGTCCAATGTATATGTGACAAGGCTGCTAAAACACACATCTAGCCCTTCAAAGGGAGAAAGGGGAGCAGAAAACCACCTCTCACTCTTAGCACTCCCCCATCATTCAAAAAGCATTCCTTCCTCCCTTTCCCCAAGTTTTCTTCAAAAGTGGAATTGAGCCGGTTAATTCTAGTGTTGAGCCAATATAGTCAATTTAAAAGGGTCCCTTAGATGAAACACAGGTGGCTGCAGTTCAAAAGTTCTTCCTGCCCCATTATACAGGTATAGTTATTATGCTACAACATGGCCTGGGCCATGGCTATAGGAAAGTTACTCTTTTGCTGCACAAGGGCTAAGGAATGGTGCCTGACCAAGACTTTTTCTGCCAAGCATCACCAAAGCTGTGATGCTTCCTCACTTTGTGCGAACTACACCACCAACAGAACCCGTGTAATACTCTGGAAGTCCAAGGTTTGAAGCCCCACTTGGCCATGGAAGCCCACTGAGTGGCCTTGGACAATTATAGTCTCTCAGCCTCAGGGGAAGACAATGGCAAAGCCACTCAGAACCAATCTTTCCAAGAAACCCCATGACAGGTTTACCTTAGAGTCACCATAAGTTGGAAATACCTTGAAGGCAAGCAAGAACAAATACCACCTAATTTCAAAAGCTCTCTGAAATTAATCAGGTCAGGCCTCTGCATGACAGTACTGTACTATGTTTTCCAGAACAGTCTGCTAGGTGAAAAGAAAAAGAGATAGTAGAGAGACCGAACAGGGGTTAGCTCACCTTCCTTCCAACTCTGGTCTAATCCATCACTGGTATCAGCCTTGCCTACTGCTGACATGTAGGCCTAAAGACTGAAAGAATATTCCAAATACTGTAAACATGGTTGAAAATTGTGTTTCTTGAGTGTTGGTAACCCCTGACAAGGAGAAACCTAGACAGGTGAGAGAATCTTTGCAGTTCTGTGCCAAAAATGTACATGAGTTATTTTGCACAGAAAATGCTTGTTTTTTTCTACTTAAAAAAACATGTACAGTTATGTTGCAAAGAATAAATCCTGGACTGCAAATAGTCTTCAAAAACGGTTCCGTTTCCAATGACTTTCTCCCAATGAGGAGGAAAATGGACAGATTACTAATTCTTGCCCATGAGAACAAAATTTACAAAGATGCAGTTCTTGGCAGAAAAAAAGATTGCCCATCCTCAGAGTTGAGAAAAGGTGTGTTTTTGTGGGGCGGGGGGTTGGCCATACTGGCTAGAGCATTCTGGGATTTGTCATCCAAAGCAGTACAGTCATCCCTCCACGTTTGCAAGTTAAGCATTTGCAGATTTGATTATTCACGGATTACTAAATATGCTCTGTCTAGGCATTTTCTAGGTCCTCCAGTGTAACTCTATGGTATGATTCTGCCAGAAACTGGCCATAGAATTGCACTAGAGATTTCTAGAGAGAATACTTCTCTAGACATTTGTAGACCTACAAATGGCTAGAGAAGTGTTCTCTCAGGTAAATATAGTAGGCTTATATTTGAGTGTCCCCCCCCAACTTTCATGGGGGTCCTCCACCCCTAACCCCCACAACAGTTGAGGGCTGACTGTAGTTCTTCCAACAAGCCCTTCCCTTCTCTTAACTACACCAAGAAGTTATTAAGCACCAGCATTTCTGCTAGAGGGCTAATACAAAACGTGAGCCATTGCTGTTTCCCCCCCTAAACATGTAGAATCAAACATGGTAGAGGGAGGAGGAGGAGGAGAGAGAGGGAGAGACAGAGAAAGAGAGAAAGAGCGGTTTGTTCTGAAGCTCTTGGAAGGATTTCAGCTGTTCTTGTGATATATGTATTTAAAAAATCCAGAAACATAAAAACCCACAAACCACAAGAGCAGACATTTGGCCTACAGCCTGGTTTTACTCTGCTCTACAGATTTGATTATAGAGGATGCTGCTGCTTCTGCAGAAAGTAACTTCTTCCTTCCCACCCCCTCTCCCCCGGAAAAAATTGTTTTTCCTCTGTGGTGAGTCATAATTTGGCCCAATACCAAACACGGATTCATTTCAAGCTTTGAAGAATGTACTCGAAGAACCTTCCCCAGCAAACCCTCTGTCCCTCCATTTGTAACTAGCTGTTCTGGTGAATTTGGAAAGGTGGATTTGGAGATTTGGCCACAAGCTTAGAAACTCAGGGACAGAATCCCAACCTGTCTTGTGTCACCTGCCTTCGCTTTAGGCAGTGTTGTGTCATATGTGAATCATCATCAAGTGACTTCACTGCAGTGACAAATTAACAACACGGATCAACAGATGCTCCATGGCTACACCTCAGCAACAGCAGAAACACCTACCTACACAACAGTTCCACACTTTGTGTTTCAATGGCTTGCAGAAAAAGCAACACAACTCTCTTTCCTTGCATTCTTGTCCTTGGTTTGTTTTCAGATGTGAACTTTCTTCTTCTCTCCCCATGAAAGAGTGTTGGCTTGTAAAAAGTTGCATATAAGTTGCACAACATTTTGTACATGTTTTTAATATATAAATGTTCCCCTTTGACTAAAGCATGTTTGTCTGTATTTTTCCATGTTACCCATTTTTAGTTGTTTGCCTTTTTCAAACGCATGCATGGTTTTGTGTGTGAATTTTATTTCTCCAAAATGCACCAGGGGATTCACAAATGTGGGAACATCAGAGGCAAGGGTGGTGTGCCTTGCACTATCTCAGGGGTTATAAAATGGATGTTTTTATTGTGAGTTTCAAACCCAGTGAGGTTCTTTTCCATCCCTATAATTTATACAGCATAGTCTCACAACTACAATGCTTATTTTGTCCATGTGTTACTGATTTTTGCATGCAGCAGGCATGGTCCCCATTGATGGGCAAAAATAATGCCACCCAAACAGGTATTCTATACTATCAGGCATTAGGCGTCAGTTGGAGTGGAGTGATAAAAATGCTAGAGTTCAGTTTTCAGATTGAATATTCCTTGCTGTAAAATTTGAGAAGACTCCATCTCTTTGTTAAGGAACACCAAGCATATATAATTCTCTGACACGGCGAGCACAATCCAACTGAAGGTAAGCATGCTGAGCTTTGTTGACTTGCCATTCTCTGTAATAACCATGGGTTTCTAAATATGAAATGAGGGCAATGCTTTCACTTCTTCCCATGGGCAGCCAGCATATTCCATGTCAGTGGTGCAACGATCCTCTCTGGGCTGTATTCCAGACTTCAAAGGAACTGAACCTGACACCGCAAAGAGGTTCAGCACCTTGGATAGTTCCTGCAAAACCTCAAATAAAACCCAATGTGGATTCACCCTTGACTCAAACGTCTCCAGCCACCTGTGCTCCTTCCAGATCTTTGAAGAGTTATGGTAGAGGCTGCTAGTTACTACTATAAGTTTGCACTTGCTAGCACTTGCCAGTCAACTATACCTATCTGGCTATAGGACATTTCTCTGAGGAAAATGATATTTGGCCATTTTGCTGACATGTATTTGAAATGCCTATCATGAAATATTCATGGGTGGGTCTGTTGCTATTTGAGGGTTTTACTACTCTGGTTTGCTTAGTATCTGTCTAATTAAGTCCTGTGGGGCTGATAATGAGACTCATCTTCCTGCATGGCAGTGAGACATGAGGTAGCTGCTCCAGATGAACAAATGTTGAATATACAGTGGGCCCTTGGTATCTTCAGGAGTTTGGTTCCAGGACCTCCTGTGGATACCAAAATCCGTGGATACTGAAGTCCCATTATATACAACTGCACACTAAAATGTCCATTATATAAAATGGCAAACTCAAGGTTCATTTTTTTGAAATCTTTTTTGGGGGAATATTTTCATGCCATAGATGGTGGAATCCATACAGAATCTGTGGATACAGAGGGCCAACTGTACATGGGTATAATCAGTCCCTGCATATGTAACATGAGAATCAGCTCCCAGTGGTAGCTTTTCAAATAAGAGCAGAAGAGGTCATGGAGAGCCTGGGACAACTGCCCTAAGCAGTGAGGTAGTGGTAAATTTAGAAGAGCAGGCACTCATCCACACTACTTCTCAGACAGAAAAAAACCCCAAGGTATATGGTGTTCTTTGCCCAAGGCAATGGACATATCAGAGGTATCTGATTTATTCTATATCCCTCAAAAGGAAACCTGATGCAACCTATACAGGCCATTTATTTGTTGGAAGGAGGGGTTTTAAGGTGTGTAGATAGGCCTTGGGACCAATGGGAGCTTAAATGCTGTCATTTTGAACCACTTTTAGAGATTTCTGGGTGAAAAATCAAACCTTCCCAAAAAAATTTTTTAAAAAAATGGGGATGAGGGGGCTTTGGGGTCTCTTCAGGGCAAGAATATGGCTGGAAGTGCATGCTGTCTGCAGGTCACATTTTCACACTCCTGATCTACACTTCATTTTCCTGATTCATCTATCTGCTTTCTCCATCTTGGGAGTTGGCCTGATTTTTCCCCCTCTTCTCTGATCAGTTATGGGTTTTAAAAAAATAAACACTCCCCACACACATATGCATATATACATCTTGCCTGCTGAAGAGTTCTGGAGAACTTGAAAGCTAGAACACCTTAATGGTATTTTTGTCTGGACCTAATAAAGATATTAGCCAACTCTGGATTATGTTTTTACTAATGGGCCAACACAGCTATTCATGGGATTTTTTTGTACAACCCCCCCCCCCAAAAAAGAAGGTCCCCTTCACACCACACAGTTATAGCATTATGGTTTCACTTTAACTGTTATGGTTCCATCCCATGGAATCCTGGGATTTGCAGTTTAGGGAGGGTTATTTAGAATTGCCAGCCAGGGGCTCCTCTAGTGCAGTGCTTTTTAAATTTTTCTTTACCAGGGACCCCCTTTAAATATCTTTTGTTGCTGTGGACCCCCAAGACTTAACTCAAGATTTAAAACTCTAATAATACTAATACAAACAACAACAACAACAATACCTGATGATGATACAGTAATAATAATGATAATGATAATTACACTATCCATTAAAGCTTCCCTCAGAGGCACTGGAGGGGATGGAAGACTTTTCTCCTACTTCTTCTTGCAAGTTTGTGGCTGTAGCAGATTGAATGGCAATGCACAGGCCAAGCCAGCCAGCCAATCTTTGCCTTGGCTCCTGTCATGTGACCATTCCACTGCAGGGAAGAGGTGGGCCAAGCAGCATGAATCTTCACGGACACCCTATGTGGGCATCACGGAGCCCTGGGGGCTCCTGGACCACAGGTTAAGAACCACTGTACTAGTGCCTTTCCAAGCTACAAGCCCCAGGATTCCATAGGCTGAATCCATGGCAGTTAAAGTGGAGTCATAACACGTAACACATAACATGTGAAAGGGCCCAGAGAGAGGATGCTGCTCCTTCTCTTCCCTCATTTCATGGCTCGTTCACTTGGAGAGGACAAGAGAACAGGCAGCCTCTTGTGGAACAAGAGCAGGAGGACCAGAAAGTTACAGGGCCTGGGTGTGGTAGCTTCATATTCCAAAAAAGTAAGTTTTCCAGGCTCTGGCAGTAACCCTTCTCCTAGATTATAGCAGATGCCCAACAATGCCAAATCTTGACACTGATCTTTATTGAATGCCCATTGTTGCTTTCAAGACAAACTTGTTTATAGACACTGATTTCTCTGTTTTGAAGAATCCTGTCATGACCATGATTTCAATTAGTTGCTGGAGAACACATCCAGCACAGCAATTTTGGCTGTTCGCCTTCCCTTTCCTTTTATGAAAGCCATTTCCCAAGGTTCTCTGAATCTCTTTGGCTAGCATACATCTACATTTACCGCTCCAGGCTTTTTCAACAAAAGGGCCTTGGATTGTGCCTACCAACTGTCATCCACAGTTTAAATTTTTAAACAACTCTTGGACAATCAAGCCCTCTCATTGTAAAACTATTTTCCACTGGCTTCGTCACTGCCACAATGCATTGGATGTTCTCCTTCCAGCAATGGTTAGAAGGCATGACCAAAGGCTGGCTTCAGCATCCAGGAAGCTAGGACACCCCACCCCAAAACCACCCACTTTCCAGTGCTGCTTTTTGATTGGTTGGTGGATCATGTGACTTCTCAGCTGGAGAGCTATATCAAGGCAAGGGAGTGGCAGCTTAGCTCACCACATCTGTGTGCAGGACCAGATCATCATCTGCAGCAAAGAAGAGCTTCAAGATCAGCAGCACCATCATGTCTGTGAGTTTATGAGAGAGGGCAGCAGATTTTGATATTTGGGAGCAGGGAGTCTGACTGGCTGTGGCCCCTGAGGCAGACTTTTGGATGTAGAAATAACAGAAAGGGGCAAGTTTTGATGGAGGTGGTTGTAACTATGGATCTCACTGTGAAGTGCATGATTTATCCTTGGACTGACAGTTCAGCAATGCAGTGGGTTCTTGTTGGCTGTAAAGATAAAGACATTGTGTGTTCCTTTTGTAGGCTCCAGTCCAGCACTGGGTGTGTGTGTGTTGGGGAGGGGGATTGCATAGCAACAGAGTCCCTGTGATGATCTCTTTTTCTGAGAAAAAAAGTGTATTGGTGCATGTGTAGGCGAGAGTAAAGTTCTGCTTAGGGGTTTTTCCAGCTATAATTAACTTTATCCAGAGCTTAGGGAAGTTACTTTTGGGGGAATTGCAACTCCCAGAATCTCCAGACAAAAAAGTAACTTTTCCAAGTTCTGCTTCACTCCCAGCACTCAACCTCTAAGTCTTCCCCTATCCACACAGCCAGGAAAGAAAGCTGTTGAAACAGCTTCTGGCAGCACCCAGGCATCTCATAATCTCATGGTTTGAAACTTGCCTGAAGCCCAGAGCGATCATAAATCCCTGGATCTGAAGCAAGGGAAGACATCTGTTGGGTGTGAGCAATGGGGGTGTTCAAAGTGGTATGGCAACTGGGTGTGGCTCAGCAGTATGGCATGCGCCAGCGGTGGTGTTGGGTTCAGCCTTACCTCCTTCTTGGAAAAAGTTGTGTTAATTATTGCTTTCTTTCCTTTATGGGAAAAGAAAGTTCTGAAACTCAGACAAGCCCATACCTTCTTTTTATTGGCTTTTCCCCTAATATAGAATTGAAGCAGATGAAACTTTATGATAGGGGGGAAAGTGCCACTTAAAAAAAAACCACACACAATTTGAATTCCTAGGTTTCTTTTTTCCCCATATATGGCTTACAAATGTTAATCTGCAGAACAACCCCCAAAGAAAGATAATATTGTACCCATTTTGCAGATTGGAGAATTGAGATCAGGAGTGGCTTTTCCAGTAAGCCACACTGAAGCATCCAGGATCAATGTGGTAGATGTCTGAATTGATATTTTCCATTAAGACTTTAAGTTTCAATGGGGGTGGGGAGCTGGCAACATTCCCATTGCAGTCTTTTGCCACTGAAGCATTCACAAGTTTAAAGTAAATCCATGTCCCTGTTGTAAGTAGCAACCTTGACTTTTGGGCCCATGCACTAAGCCTCAGTTCCTTTCTTGTAGCTTGGCCATCAATCTCAGAAACATTGGCTCTGAGCCAGAGTTTGGGAAATTTTACTTTTGGATTACAATTCCCAAAGTCTCCCAGCCAGCATAGCCAATGGAGAATTCTGGGAATTTTGTCCAAGGAAATATAACATTTCCAAAGCTCTGCTCTGAACTAGAAGCTCTTCCAAGAGCGAGCTTAGAAACAAACACCCTTTGGCCTTGGGGGGTCCCTTGAATCCTTGCTGGAGGTTTTGGCAAGGGGTAGGAGGGAAGCTTTACTAAATTTGTGAGATGAAAGAGAACTTTCCCTGAGTGCCCCCCTCTCACCCTGTCCTCTGTTACAAAGTGGCTTTGAAACAGGAGGGGAAGGGACTGTGCTTTTCTGAAAGACAGAACAAGGAGTTTAGAAGCCATAAGCTGCTTTCAGGCTTGTTGCCTCTTCACAGGAGGGAAGGAATCACCCCTCAGCATCACTGTGGTCATTAATCCAGGTTTTTTCTGCTGTTTGTATGGCAGTCTGAAAGAGAACAGGGACAGTTGAAAAGAGCAGAGGTGGCAATACATGAGCAAGGGGGCACTCAGCAATGGTGGCTGTTGGCTACTATTCCAATGGGGTGGTGAGTCTACTCTGTGGGGCAGTGCATCTGCTATGCCGTTGGGGTGGTGAATCTGCTATCTGAGGTGCTGAGTCTATTTGGGGATAGGATTCTGAATCTTCAACAGCTCCTTTAAGCTTCAGACTAAAATCCAGAGCAAATCCTCTGCCCCGCTGTAAAGGGAGCCACTGTGGCTATTCAGTTCTGCTCATGGCCATGGCTCCAATTAGGTACAGTGAGACAATCACCACAAGAGGCAGATTCCAAGGGATGTGAGGGACAATTTGAGGGCTCTTTCTGATGAACTATACACTCCACTGGTCATGCTGGCTTAGGGGAATTCAGACTTGTAGTCCAAAAAATTGCTTTTTCCCAAACTCCATATTGACGACCACACCTTTGTATTCTATGCTAGTCCAAAAGTGCCATGTACTGAATTCACCAATACAGATTAGAACTGTGTAGAACCATAAGGATGCATTAGCAGTATGGGCAGGGGGACCAGTTCTTTTTACACTTTCCTTATGAGTGCAATAAGGTAGTTAACAGCCAAGTGATCATGTGTTAATATGAGCTAGATTTGTGCTCCTATAATGTCCTGTCATCCTTTTCACTCACACAGTCCTGATAAAACCTGGCAACAAAGTATGTGGGTAAATGGGTTCATTTATTTATTTATACCCTGTATTTCCTCCAAGTAGTTCAAGTCAATGTAGGGCAAAATCATTCTCCCCTTCCCATTTTATGTTCACAACAACCCTATTAGGTAGGAAATGCTGACAGATGGCAATTGGCCCAAGGTCACCCAGTGATCTGGGGCAATGGTGGCTGGTGGCTCTGATGTTACTGGAGCAGTGAATCCTCTCTGGGTTTTAGTCTGAACTTTAAAGGAGCCATTGAATGTACCGAAATCTATCCTCAAAGCACAATCAGCTCCTTAAAGGTCAAACTAAAACCCAGAATGGACTCATTACCCAACTGACAGGGAAGCCACAACCTGCCACTCTTGTCAGGGTTGTATGGGGATATAAACCTGGATTTCCTCCTCTTATCTTTGTTCCAGGTTCATTTATCTGGAATGCTTATCATGATTGCTAATGGCAGGCTGGAATATAATTATATTTGTTGTATATCCTTTACAGCAGAGGTGGCAAACCTTTGGCCTTTCAGATGTTTTCAACTATAACTCCCTCAAACCCTTATCATTAAGCTGTGCTGGGTGGGGCTGATGTGAATTGTGATCCAAAACATCTGGAGGGCCAAAGGTTCCTCAACCTTGCTATAGAGGAGCAGTGTTTTTCATTCCACCCCTATTCTATCCACCTTCCCATCCAGAATGTTTTTATTATATTAAGAAGACAGACAGGAACTTTAGTACAAGAAACTCCCATTGCTCTAAACTGCATCCTCACACCATGATATTTAATCCCATCCTGGCTGATTTAATTCAATGGTTGGAGCCAGATGACTTCTTACCAGAACTCACACCACAATGAACTCATTAGACTTGAAGGTGTTAATAAGACTTTGTTGCTTCAGGCTGATTTTTTTTCTGTCTACTTTTTATATTTTCTTTAAATCAGGATGGAAAATGTGTGGGTCTTCAGATGTTGCTGGACTACAACTCCCATCAGCCCTAGTCAGCATAGCCACTGCCTGAAGCCCAGGATGATGGGAGTTCTGGTCTAACAACATCTGGTAGGCCACATGGTCTCCATTTTTGTTTTAAGTATTAGCCCACTTTGAAGTCTGAGGAGTCAATGTGACTCATGCACATGTTTTGGTTGGCTTGTTTCCATGGAAGATTGAATGGCTTACTCTTTAAGTAGAGCAAGAGCAGACCTTGAGAGGACCACCGCAAGGAACAGCAGCTGCGAAGCCTCAGCGGAGGCGTGTGGTGGTGGTGGGGGACTCCTTGCTGAGGGGTACAGAAGCAGTGGTATGTGGGCCTGACAAGATGACTCGGGAGGTGTGTTGTCTCCCTGGGGCAAAGATCTGTGATGTGACTGAGAGGCTGACAAGACTCGTCAAGCCTACGGATCATTACCCCTTCCTTTTGGTCCATGTGGGAACCAATGATACTGCAAGGCACAGCTTTCCCAAGATCAGAAGAGATTATGAGGCCCTGGGGAGGAAGCTGAAAGAAATGAACGCACAGGTGGTCATCTCGTCTCTTCTGCCAGTTGAAGGGCATGGTCCAAGAAGGGAGAGGAAAATAGCCGACGTAAACAACTGGCTCCGTAGATGGTGTCGCCGAGAACAAATTGGATTCTTGGATCATGGACTGCGCTTCCATGCGGGGGGACTTCTGGCAAGAGATGGGGTGCATCTTACAACAGTTGGAAGAAACATTTTTGCCAACAGTCTCAAGAATTTGATCAGGAGGGCTTTAAACTGAGTCAAATGGGGGAGGGAGACAGTATTCTGGAAGGCAAAAGGGCTGGAGAAAATAGTCAAACTGTCATAGAGGGAACAAGGCAAAAAGCGCAAGGACCCAACAGTGGGAGGCAAAAAAACTTGCACAGGGAGCAAGTAAAGGGAACACATGGTCTCAGATGTCTCTACACTAATGCACAGAGCATGGGAAATAAGCAAGATGAACTTGAACTCCTTGCACTACAAAACAAATATGATATAATAGGCGTTACTGAAACCTGGTGGGACGAGTCTCATGATTGGAATGTAGGAATAGAGGGGTATAACCTTTATAGGAGAAACAGGCCAAACAGGAAAGGAGGAGGAATAGCATTATATGTCAGGGATATTTACACCAGTGAAGTGATCCATGACATCAATACTGGAAGCCAGGTGGAGAGCATCTGGATAAAAATTAAAGGGGAGGGAAACAACAGGGATGTTATTGTGGGACTCTACTACAGACCCCCAAATCAGACGGAGGAATTGGATGTTGCCTTTCTAGAACAGATGAACGTACATGCAGAAAGGAGAGATGTAGTAGTGATGGGGGACTTCAACTATCCTGATATTTGCTGGCAATCTAACTCAGCCAAAACTACAAGGTCTAGCAAATTCCTTACATGCCTGGAAGACAATTTCATGGTCCAAAAGGTGGAAGAGGCAACAAGGGGGTCAGCTATTTTAGATCTGATCCTAACCAATAGAGACGACCTGGTTAATGGGGTGCAAGTGGTGGGATCCTTAGGTGAGAGTGATCATGTTCTCCTGGAGTTTGTTATACAATGGAAAGGAGAAGCCAGGCATAGTCAGACACGCATTCTTGACTTTAGGAGAGCTGATTTCAATAAACTCAGGGAAATACTGGGGATGATCCCATGGTCAAGAATACTAAAAGAGAAGGGACCTCAAGACGGATGGGACTTTCTCAAAAGGGAGATACTGAAGGCACAATTTCAAACAGTACCACTGAGGAAGAAAAATGGGAGGTGTCTCAAGAAACCAGGATGGATGACTAAAGAACTTTCAATGGAGCTAAGTTTTAAACGGAACATGTATAGGAAATGGAAAAGGGGGGAAATCACCAAAGAAGAATTCAAAAAGATAGCGAACACGTGTAGGAGTAAAGTCAGAAAAGCTAAAGCGCAGAATGAGTTCAGGCTTGCTAGGGAGGTTAAGAACAATAAAAAGGGTTTTTTGGGGTATGTCCGCAGCAAAAGAAGGAAGAAGGAAATGATAGGGCCGCTACGTGGAGAAGATGGCAAAATGCTAACAGGGGACAGAGAAAAGGCAGAATTACTCAACACCTTCTTTGCCTCAGTGTTTTCAGAAAAGGAAAAGGAGGACCAACCTGAGGAGAATGGAACAGAGGACACAATAGGGGAAATCCAGCTCAAAATAAGTAAAGAGGTAGTACAGGAATACCTTCTTAATCTAAATGAATTTAAATCTCCAGGACCAGATGAACTACATCCAAGAGTATTAAAAGAGCTGGCAAATATAATCTCAGAGCCATTGGCAATAATATTTGAGAACTCCTGGAGAACAGGAGAAGTCCCAGCAGACTGGAGGAGGGCAAACGTTGTTCCCATCTTCAAAAAGGGGAAAAAAGAGGATCCCAACAACTATCGTCCAGTTAGTCTGACATCAATACCAGGGAAGATTCTAGAACAGATCATTAAACAGAGAGTCTGTGAACATTTAGAAGGCAATGCCATAATCACAAAAAGTCAGCATGGGTTTCAGAGAAACAAGTCATGCCAGACTAATCTGATCTCTTTTTTTGATAAAGTTACCAGCTTGGTAGATGAAGGGAATGCTGTGGACATTGCATACCTTGATTTCAGTAAGGCCTTTGACAAGGTTCCCCATGACATTCTTGCAAACAAGCTTGTAGAATGTGGGCTAGACAAGTTAACTGTTCAATGGATTTGTAATTGGTTGACCGGCCGAACCCAAAGGGTGCTCAGCAGTGGCTCCTCTTCGTCTTGGAAAGATGTGACCAGTGGGGTGCCACAGGGTTCTGTCCTGGGCCCGGTGCTATTCAACATCTTTATCAATGACTTAGATGAGGGAATTAGGGGCATACTTATCAAATTTGCAGATGACACCAAATTGGGAGGAGTAGCTAATACCCTAGAGGACAGGATCAAAATTCAGAATGACCTGGATAGACTGGAGAGCTGGGCCAAAGCTAACAAAATGAAATTCAATACGGAGAAATGTAAAGTACTGCATTTAGGGCGGAAAAATGAAATGCATAAATATAGGATGGGAGAGACCTGGCTGAATGAGACTACGTGCGAAAGGGATCTAGGAGTCCTAGTAGACCACAAGTTGAACATGAGCCAACAGTGTGATGCGGCAGCTAAAAAGGCCAATGCAATTTTGGGCTGTATCAATAGAAGTATAGTGTCTAGATCAAGGGAAGTAATAGTGCCACTCTATTCTGCCTTGGTCAGACCTCACTTAGAATACTGTGTCCAGTTCTGGGCACCACAATTCAGAAAGGATATTGACAAATTGGAGCGTGTCCAGAGAAGGGCAACTAAAATGGTGAAAGGTCTGGAAACAATGCCTTATGAGGAGAGACTTAGGGAGCTGGGTATGTTTAGCCTGGAAAAAAGACGGTTTAGAGGCGATATGATAGCCCTGTTTAAGTATTTGAAGGGATGTCACGCTGAGGATGGAGCAGGCTTGTTTTCTGCTGCTCCAGAGACTGGAACACGGAGCAATGGGTGCAAGCTCCAGGAACAGAGATTCCACCTCAACATGAGGAGGAACTTTTTGACAGTAAGAGCTGTTCGGCAGTGGAACACACTCCCTCGGAGCGTGGTGGGGTCTCCTTCCTTGGAGGTCTTTAAACAGAGGCTGGATGGCCATCTGTCGGGGATGCTTTGATTGTGATTTCCTGCGTGGCAGGGGGGTTGGACTGGATGGCCCTCGTGGTCTCTTCCAACTCTGCAATTCTATGATTCTATGATTCTAAGAGGATAGTGGTGAACTATCCAAAAGCTATCCATAATATGAGACCCCAGTTTCCTATTGCTTAGCAAAAGGTACAAACAATAACTTCTCTCTGGATTCCTTGTCTAGGGAATTATTTGCACCAGCCTCCGTGTCACACCAGGCCAGCGCATTTCTGTGAAAGGTGATGTTCCACCAGGAGCCAAGAGGTAAGTTGGTCTCATGGAAAAATTATCTTTGACCAGACCTAGAATCTTTTATACTGGTTTAATCAACTTAAATTGTGTCATGATTTCCTTCAAAGCAGAGTTTTCGAACATTTGTGTCAGTACTAACACATCAGCATTCCATCTCTACAGGAGTTTCATTTGTTAGTGTTAAAACATTAAGGGCAAAATCTGAAACTTTGAATCTGTTAATTAATTCACTTATTAACTCATGTATTAATTAATTTGAATCTCTAAATATTAAGAACTAATAAACTGACCAGTAATGAGTCATCACTAGAAAATGATGTAATTTGCTTTTAATGATCAAAATAATGAATTTTAAGGGCAGCAATTCATTTTTAAAGAACTTGTTTCCAAGCTCTGCTCTAAACAATACTGGGAACTGATATTTGATCATAGAAATTCCCGTGAATTTCTGGAAAGAGAGAATGTCCATTGAACTGATGGAAGCCTGTAGTTATGTCCTTGGTAGTATGGGGACTGGATTTATGAGTAATAAAGCCCCTATCAAACAAAAAAGAAGAACTTTATTTTCTCTTCCTCCCCCCTTACTTTAAAGAGGGCAGAATGATTGCCGTAAAGGGCTTACTGACCACAACTTGGACAAGTACCTTTTGGGACTTCCAACACCCAAAGTCTTCTAACCAACATGAATATTGGGGATTCTGGGTTTTGGAGTCCACAATAACTTTTCCAGTCTTTGTTAATGACCACCCACAGGAGCATTTTTCAGTGAGTCATGTCCGAAACATAGACTTGCTAATGACCTCCCTCCTCCCTCCTTGCTCTGTTTCTCTTGCCAAGAGAATAAGCAGAACCAGCTGTTGAAGGCATTGGTTCCGTTTCTTCCCCCTTCAGTCTCATAATGTCTTTTTTCCTCTGTCTGCTGAGCACAGTAAACTGATTCCTATTTGGTACCGTGCCAGGAAGAATAAACAGAATGAAATGAGAACAGCACACTCTGGCTCATTCCTCTGGCTGTGATTTTTCTCTTTTCATTCTTTCCCCAGTCCTAGATTTACAAGGGTCTGGTTTGGTGTGATAAAATGGTGCAGTTCCTCCAAAGTCAGCCTTTCCCCCAAACTGCCAGTCTCCAGATGTGTTGGACTACAACCATCACTCCCAGCTGGCATGAACCTATTGTGAAAGGCTGTAGCAGTTAAGTAGGAACACAGAAGTTTGTCTCCCTTTTTTGTAGGTGGGACCTTAATTCAGTTGCGCCCTGCTGTTGTTGTGTGCCTTCAAGTTCCTTCCAACTTATGGTGACCCAGAAGCAAACCTATTGCAGGGTTTTCTTGTACTAGCTATGATTTCATTCTGTCAGTGCAGAGTTGTTGGAGAAATAGAGATTTTCTGCACAAGAGAAGAGAAAGCAAGCAAGTCTTACTTCCCCTCCATAAACCTCACCCTCCACAGTCCTGACATTATTCAAGCTTTTTTGTGTATGTGACTAATGTTTTCATGACTCAAAACTTGCATGATAATTGCACTACCATAATTAGCATCATGTCATGCCTCTGTATTACTCTCAGTTTACATCTCTGAGTGTGGAAAGTGCCAAGTTTCATCCCTGGTTGACATCTCCAGATACAATGGGTCACCGTTAGCAGCTAACTTAGAAAGTCAGAGCTCGATAAGTCAATGGTTTGATTTTGTTGAAGGCAACTTTGTAGGTTGTCATTGTCATCATGATCATCATTATATTTATTGATATCCCACCTTTTCCCCAATCTGGGACTCAAGACAACTTACAAAGTTAAAAAAAATACAGCTAAAAATGTACATATAAAAATTGAAAACATAGCCCTAAATCTGTACCAAAACAACTTGTTAATCATGAGTAGATTAGATCAACTGAATCAATAGGATTTACCTACATTCAACAACTAATTGAATGTGTCTGCTCTAACTGGTAGTAACCAACAGGATGCCAGCAATTCTCTCCTCCCCAAACATACACTCCTGTGATTGACTGGACATTATGGAGATTTTCAGATGGTGGGGAAACCCACAGAGGTCGGGAGAGAAACAGGGCTGTTCCGCTTCCAATGCTCCATTTCACACACACCTGTCCTTCTTCCGGCCTCCATTTGTTCTCCCTCTGTCCTGCTTTCATTTTCCTTCCACTATTTTCTGCTATTTTTTACTAACAGAAACTTCTGTTAGTAAAAAAATAGCAGAAGGAAAATGAAAGCAGGACAGAGGGAGAACAAATGGAGGTCGGGAGAAGGACGGGGGCATGTGAAATGGAGTGCTGGAAGCGGAACAGCCCCATTTCTCTCCTGACCTCGGGGGCGGGGATTCCCCTGGCTGAAAATCTCGGAAGTCAGAAGCAGAGGACAAGTCTGTACTGGTGAGGCAGCAGGTTGCAAGGCGCTGCACCACACCCCTTTGAAGCCCCCTCCACATTTTACAGAAGCAGGAAGACTGCCTCACAAGTGGCTTTACTCATTCAAGAAAGCCTGCAAGACCTAAGCAGGGGTGTTGATGACAGGGCATCTTGGAAGACTCTCATTCATACAGTCGCTATACATTGAAGTTAACTTGGCAGCAATTAATGACAAGAGTCCCGCCACAGGAATCCATTCAGTTGCTTCCAGAAACGAGGTACCCCTGCCCTTTTGAATTCCCATGGATTTGAGAATACCTACCGTTAAGAATGATCAGTGTTCGTACTTTTCTGCCTTCTCTGCTCCTTCAAACCCCTCACCTACTCACCCATTTACCCAAACATGGGTACAATAATCTGCCAAATGTGGCAGCACGCCATACAACTGATGATGGGGGCTGCAGCCCCCCCAAACCTTATGCCAAAGAAAATACGTTAGGCCAGAAACCTTTGGGTGGCTTTGCTTGTTTTTCTCACATCAACTTTGACTTAGGACAACCTTATGAATGAGACATATCCAAGAGACCCTGCTCTAAACAGCTCTGCTCAGCTCTTACAGGTTTAGAGCTATGGCTTCCACGATAAAGTCAACCCACCTGCAATGCAGTCTTCCTGCTTCCCACTTTACAAAGCATTGTCATCTTTTGTAATGAGTCATGTAGTCACATTCTATGCCCAAAGTAGAATAGCCTCATTTTGGCTTCTAGTGAAAATAAATGGCTTATTCTGGCATGTGTGCCGTGTAAGAGGGGCCAGAGACTCCTGTGAGCAACTCCATGTTCCTCTCCTGACTACTATGAACTAAAATGGTGAAAGGTCTGGAAACCATGCCTTATGAGGAAAGACTTAGGAAGCTGGGTAAGTTTAGCCTGGAAAAAAGACAGTTAAGGGGCGATGTGATAGCCCTGTTTAAGTATTTGAAGGGGTGTCACATTGAAGATGGAGCAAACTTGTTTACTGCTGCTCCAGAGACTAGAACACAGAGCGATGGATGCAAGCTCCAGGAACAGAGATTCCACCTCAACATTAGGAGGAACTTTCTGACAGTAAGAGCTGTTTGGCAGTGGAACACACTCCCTCGGAGCGTGGTGGGGTCTCCTTCCTTGGAGGTCTTTAAACAGAGGCTGGATGGCCATCTGTCGGGGATGCTTTGATTGTGATTTCCTGCATGGCAGGAGGCTGGACTGGATGGCCCTTGTGGTCTCTTCCAACTCTACAATTCTATGATTCTATGCGTGTTCATCCAGGAGATGTCTGACTGCCCTTGCATACCGTACACTGAAAAAAACAGCTACTGCATTTGTCCAGGCAGTGATTACTCTAGCGCAGGTTTTCTCAACCTTTTTATCCTGGAGGAACCCTTGAAATAATTTTCAAGTCTCAGGGAACCCCTGCATAGACATTATTCTATGTACTGCTATTGCTCCCCCCCCCAATCACAATCTCTTGAGGAACCCCGAGCAACCTCTTGGGGAACCCTAGGGTTCCAGGGAACCCTGGTTGAGAAACACTGCTCCAGCTTGTGCAAAGGAAGGTGGCTGGCTCCTGGGTACATCCCTGCAGCCAACCTGTGGCTGGGGGATGGTGCTGCCCCCTCCAGGCCCTAGCTGCTTTTGCACAGCTGGGGAGGAGTTCGAGAAGCCATTGCCACTTGGACCACCAGTGCAGAGATAATGGCAGAGGGTCATGCTCTGCCATTGTAACCATGGGATCTTGGTCTTCATCTTTAAGTCACCCCAAGAATCTTGGTCATATTTACAGACTAGCACAGTCACCCATCTGGAATGAAGACTAAATATTAAAAGGAAAAAGACTGCAGGGTAAAACAAAGCACTGGGAAATCCTGGCAGTGTAACAGAACTCTGCCACCTAGTGCTGACTGTTAGGATTGGGAACTGTAGTCCAACAAATGAGGGTACTGGTTTGAGAAAAATAGTACTGTAGTAGTGGGAAAGAGAAAGTATGGCCCTTAAGTTGCAGTTGGATTGCAGCTTCCACCAGATCTTGCCAGCATATCCAGTAGCAAGGGATGATGAATGCTGCAGCCCTTCCACAACTGGAGGGCCACATGTTTCCCCATTGCTGTTATACTAGAGAAAATCTGTGTTTGGGCAGGAGAGAGCCTAAAGGGATTTTGGCTCGTTCACTGGGAACAAATATAATCTGAAGGAGCCGCATGCCCTAACTTTTCCCCTGTTGCTGATAACATCACGGAATATTCCTAGCCCATCATTCTCAAAACCTCCTCAGCTTACCACCTACAGAGTGGCGCCTATGAGCTCCTAGGGAGGGAGCCTCAGAGAACTGACTGGATGAGCAACCCTGAGCTCCCTTGGGGAAAATACTTATGAGAGTGATTACATAATTAATTCAGCTTGCCTCAAGCAGAGGAGGAGGAGAAGAAGGAGGCTGCTTGCAATTTTCCAAAGCTGGAAAGGGTTATAGAAGATCATGTTCATGTGCAGTCTGCAACTTGCAAAAGGCTCTGGGAATCAGGGAATGAGAGAGACTTCCAAGTTGTCTCAAGAGCTGCTTTTGTTATGATGTGTAACACCCATAGGCTGTTGATCTCTGTTGGGTTCCAAAAACCATTTGGCACCATTTGTCCAAGACACAGTGTGACATTGGGTCATACTGCCATGTGGCAGGGGGAAGAAACATGCTTCAAGGTGCAATGTGTGGATAGGGTTACCAAATGTCAGGACCTAGACTCTCTTTTCAACCCTCAAGGCAAGAGGGAGGAAGCTCAGGGTGACAGCGCTGCCTTGAAAAAAGTGTATGCTCTGGAGTATGATGACAAGTTCACAGAGGGTCTGGGTTGTTTACAGTATTACAATATAAGCTACTCAGGATTTTTTTTAAAAAAAGGTGGGATATTAGTAGCTTGAACTAACAAAAAAGCAAACAGTGTTGCTTTGTGTCCCTGGTACCTGTAACCCAAGGACCTTGCATTAATGTTATTCCCTCTGTCTTAGTTTTGTAATTAACCTGGGCAAAGGCAAAGATGACTTGATACTGCATTTCAACGCACGTTTTGATGCTCACGGGGACATAAGGACCATCGTCTGCAATTCCAAGAACAAAGGCCAGTGGGGCACAGAACACAGGGAGACCAACTTTCCCTTCCAAGAAGGCAATAGTACTGAGGTGAGATTTTGAAGTGGTAGACCATGACCAGTATTTGGGTGGGAGGAAGGGGTAGATATGGTAAGACAGAGATACAAAGGAAGCAATAAATTGGTGGGGTGTGTTGCAGATTATATAAAGGGGCAAAGGAAGTGGAGTAGAGATAAAAAATTTCTGTCCTGGCTCCCTGCTCCAGATGGGTTCGCTTACAACTGAAATCATTCACAGCCACCATGGATTGTGGAAGCTGTAGTGCAACACATCTGGATAGCAGCTGGTATAAGATGGCTGATGGGATTAATCCCCTACTAGATATTTTTTTTGTTTGGTTTTGCCTGACATGAAATTAATGACACAGAAGCCCTGTTAAATTATCAATTTAGCAGGGGTGTTGTGGCCTTACAGGGTTTTCTTTGAACAACAGTTCCCATAGTCCCTTGCCATTGGCTATGCTGGCTGGGGCTGATGGGAGTTGTAGGCCAAAAGCATCCGAAGGGTCACAGTTGCTCAACCTTACTAAACAGGCACATTTACCATAGGCAGACATAATGTATGTTCTGTTGTTATACAGGTCACCCCCTATATCCATGGGGGATGCATTCCTATACTTTCTGCAGCTATGCAAAACCACATATAATAACGAATCACCATATATAATACCATAGAATCACACTGGAGGGTCTAGAGAGGATGCTTCTCCAGACATCTGGCACAACTCTGTGGTCAGCTTCCTGTGGAAGTTGACCATAGAGTTGTGCTGGAGGACCTCCCAATGCCTAGAGAGACCACCTCCAGTGTGACTCTATTGTCCTTCAGATGCCTAGAGAAAGCTCCCCCCCACTGCAGGTAAGTGAAACTGCAGGTAGTGTTCCTGCATAAATGAAGGGTGACCCGTTTTTTCTAATTAACATGAGAGAATACTGAAATAACTAAATGGATGATGTCTTCTCTGCTGAACCCTCCTCCACCATCTCACAATCCTCTTTTTGTCTCTCTCCAGGTGTTTTTTACTCACGATAAAAATGAGGTAACTGTTACACTGCCTGGCAACCATCAGTTCAAGGTCCCCAATGCTTTGGCTCTGGAAGGCATTGAATATGTCTGTGTAGAAGGCGACTTCGCATTCAAAGGAATCTCTTTTGCTTAACTGCCACACCTCCTGGTCCTATCAGACTTACCTCTACTGCTCGATAAGGCAAAAAATAAATAAATGCAGCTCAGTTCTGATTATAATTGGTGAAGTGTCCATATGTTTCTTAAGGTTATTTCTTTAGTCATAAGTACATCCTGGGTGACCAGAACACACAAACAGACATAATTCTGGCTGGGGCAAACAAGTGCAAGACACACTAGGATTTGTTATACACCTTGAATGGTTGTTTTATTTTCAAAATGTGTAAGAAAGCAAAAGCCTCCCCATACCACCCAGCTGTCCTGATTGGATAAGGACAGTCCCAATTAATTCTCTGGTGTCCCACTTCCTCAGCTGTTTCTCAAATGTCCCAGTTTCTCTCTCTTCCTCCCACATTCCCCTCAGCTTTCCCTCAGCTTACTTCAGTAGCTGCAAACTGAGTTCAAAGTAAAAAAGTAGTTTGCACTCAATTAACTCATAGAATCATAGAGATGGAAGAGAACCACAAGGGCCATCCAGTCCTGCCCTTTGCCCTGCAGGAATACACAATGAAACCAATCCCGACAGATGGCCATCCAGCCTCTGTTTAAAAGTCTCCAAAGAAGAAAACTCCACCACACTCTGAGGCAGTGCATTCCACTTCCAAACAGCTCTTACTGTCAGGAAGTGCTTCCTAATATTTAGGTGGAATCTCTTTTCCTGTAGTTTGAGTCCATCGCCCCGTGTCCTAGTCTCTGGAGCAGAAGAAAACAAGCTTGCTTCATCCTCAGTATAACAACACTTTAAATATTTAAACATGGCTATCATGTCCAGTTCCCTAAGCTACTCCTCATAGGGCATGGCTTCCATATCCAGCAAGGGGAGGGGAGAGGAGGGGAGGATCTCCCTCTTCCCAGTAGGCTCTAGCAAAAACAAACTGCTACAGCCTCTCCTACCTTATTTGTTCTTCCTCATTAATAACATTTGCCATCTTTATCACCCTCTGATGTTGCTTGACTACATGTCCTAGCTTCATCTGTGAAATGTTGGAGGCTATGACTTCCAAAGTGGTGTTCAATTATATTTTGAAATATAGCAAAAGCAACAAAAATGTAAACTAAGCAGCACAATAATACATCCTTCCCCCATGTTATTATTTTCCTTTCTTTCCACTGAAGAATTATGTACTTCTCTTTTATACTACCCAGTTATAGCATTTTGATATCATTTTAACTGCTTGGCTCCACAGAATCCTGGGGTCTGTAGTTTGGTGAGGTACTTAAGTGTTCTCTGCTGCATTTCACTTGAACTTGTATAGGACCTCTCTGACAGAGAATTTGAAGTACCTCACAAAACCACAAACTCTGTTTTTTACAGGGGGAAGTCATAACAATTAAAAAAACATTAAAGTGCTATAACTGTATTGTGTGAAAGAGACTGTAGGCCTCAGAGTTACTAAGCCCTGCCATCTCATTAGAAGGCAGTGTGGACCTTGATGAAGAGCTGCTGTAAATATGTGGGAATGGCAGTCTATAATTTCAACTCTGTTGCTGCAAAACATAGCAGTTACCATCTCAGGGGGGGGGGGAATCCTCTTTTTCTGAATCTCCATACTTGTACTTTGTTCTTCAACATGGTAAACAGGATTGCCATATCAGGACTATCCCAGGTTCTAAGATGTCAGGGGTAAAAACTGAGACCTCGGGCTTATCTACCCTATTAAAAACCCCGGCTCCTCCCCCGAAGCTGCAGTGATCAGGCCACACAGAACATGTCCTTTCCCCTGAATCTGGGGCAATTAGACCACACAGTGCACAGCCCAGATTTGGGGCATTTGGGGATATTTTACCTTGATGTGGATTCAGGGTTTTCTCTGGATTTTCTACCACCACCGCTGCTGCCACCACCACAATTTTAAAGCTCAGGAGGCAAGTTTCCAGCTAATGGGAGAGGTTTTCTCCCTTCCCATGGCTTGACAACACTGCCTCCGCCCATTCTCCACTCACCCATTGCTTGCTTCAAGTGACTCTTCCTGTGACAGGAGAGCAGGTGGAGGCAGTTCTGCCAAGCCAGGGGAAGGAAGAAAGCCTCTCTGTTTGGCTGGGAACTTACCTCCCAAGCTTTAAAATGGTCACACCTGCCAGGACCTGACCACTTGCAGAGGTGGCAATGGTAAATGGCAGGAGCAGGGAGAGTGAAGATGAGTACCCAAAGTCCCTGCAAATAATAAATTCTGCACAGAGCTTTGGGACAAATGTGGGGGCATGAGAGGCATGACTCCATTTGGATTTTTGTCCCCACATGTATGCAAGCCCCTTGTGATGTCACAGAGGGTTGGGCCCTGGCAACATCATTAACCATGAAATCTTAAATATCTGCCACTGTTTCCCAGAGTGTACCATTCACATCAAAACCACCAGGTCTAACAAATGAGGGAACTAGGTACATATACCCATATTTTTCAAGGTAGTACTCTCATCCTGAGATTCCTCCCACTTTCCCTGAGAATTGGGGAAGAGGTGTCAGACCCTGCAATCTGGAAAGCTAGTAGCGCATGTTACTGTAAAAGAAGGAAATGGACAAACATAGGCTGCTGACACACTGCAGAAATAATGCGCTTTGATACCGCTTTAACTATCATGGCTCCATCCTATGGAATCCTGGGATTTGTCATTTGTTGTGGCACCAGAGCTCTTGACAGAGAAGGCTAAATGTCTCACAAAACTGCAGATCTCAAAATTCCATAGCATTGACCCATTGCAGTTAAAGCAGTGTCAAACTGCATTATTTCTGCAGCCATAGAGCCAGGATGATATCCCAAGCAGGTATTAGTATGAGAGGTCCACTTTCAATTCTCCAAGAACAGGTGTGCTTAGGTCAGAACCAAGCAGCATTGAACCCACAGAACCACAATTCTTGTTATTATTTAGAGTCTCCCTTGGTTTTTTGATACCAGCCACTAACTGACATGCAAATCATTGTAGCAAATCCCCCAGTCAATAGGATGAATCATAGAATCATAGAATTATAGAGTTGGAAGAGACCACGAGGGCCATCTAGTCCAACCCCCTGCCATGCAGGAATACACAATCAAAGCATCCCTGACAGATGGCCATCCAGCCTCTGTTTAAAGACCTCCAAGGAAGGAGGATGGTTTGTATTAAGAGTGGTTTGCATTGCCACAGCAATCTCCCTCACCCAGCACCTTCCAGAGCTATTGGACTACAGCATGGCTGGGATGATGAGAATTGCAGTCTGCACATGGAGGATGCTGGGTTAGTGGTGGCTGCTCTGAAATAAAATCTACCTGAAATATGGTGAGCAAGTCTATGGGATGCTTAGAATAAAAATAGAAAAGAAATCTCCCTTGTATAAATCACATCTCTAGCATTTATTCTCATTGCAATAGATAGGGTTTTTTTTTAATTTTTATGGCATTTTAATGTTTCAGAAAGGATGTGCACAGGCAAAGTAAAAGGAAGAAAGCAGAGTGTAGCCTGAAAGACTCAGCAAAGAAAGATGTGATGTAGGGCATAGAGGTTTTGTCCAAAATTGGTAACAGTTGCTGCAAATGCTCCCCTCCCACTTGAATAATTTTCACATGCTTCTCCATGGAATGGAAGGGGCACACCCCAATAGATTATCATCACTGTTGCAACAGATCTCTCCCTTTTATTCTCGCCTGCACTATTTTCTGCAAGCAGTAAACTTAGTCCCCTGTCTGTAGGTGTTGTTGGCACTGATAATGTAATTCCTAGACGCCTAGAATTGCACAGACATGTTTCATGCTGTCAGAGGTATGCTGAAGAAATCCCAGGATGGATATACTATATCAACCATGACAATGTAACAGTTCATGTGACAAACTCAGTATTAAAATTCAGTCCATTAAATCAGAAAGATTGCTTTTTTGTCAATACAAATGATGTGTGTGCTCTTCCCAATCCAAAACTTCCCTTTCCTCCATCTCCCTCCCCAAATTAGAGTCATAGTCCAGACTGGTTCCTCTGAGCTTGCTTTAGGGAACTTCTGGCCCCTGTGCCTATTGTGGCCCTAAAAGGCCTTTTCCCCAGGCCTTAGCTTTTCCCCCCTGGCCCCAGCATGCATGTAATTATCATAGGAGATTGGAGAGAATGGACAACATCTCTCTGCTCACAACACCATGATGTGATGAAGTCTGGTCCTCTTCTGCTACTCAGCTAACAGGTACAGACCTGGAGGAGGGAAAGGGCCTGATTTTCATCCCCACAGATGGAGAGGCTTAGAACACTGTCCAGTTTGCAGGGATAGGCCTGAAAACACACATACCCTCCTCAGCTGATTTCCGTGATCAGCTAAAGTGATCTGTATGTTTACCTGCAAATGTATAATATGAATGGCATTTGTGTGGAAGCAGATAGTGTGATGTATGGGTGCATGGAGTGAATGTTTCCTCTGGCCTAAATCTAATGGTTTACCTAGATCCATTGGATCAATTGGTAAATGGTGTCAACTCTTATGCAAATCCTACTGATTCAATGGGTATACCGTAGTTAGGGCTAACAGTTGGATTTAGAGCAATGGCTGACATCCTGTTAGTGACAAACACATGTATAAAGACATGCTACATGTGTGGGGTGAATTATTTGTCATGGTGCAATAGATGTATTCTTCTAGCAGCAGTGGAACTGGAGTTACACATACAGCAATGTTGTATGTGAAGTCAAAGGCTTTCATGGCCGGCATCCATATGTTGGGTTGTCTGCAACATATCCATATCCAATCTTGTACATTGCAGCTGCACATTGCTCAATGGTGCCCAGTCATTGGCATGTGTTGTGCAATGTTGCTGTTCCACACGAGGGTTGAATAGTGCTGGCAAAGCGTATCTCTACATGTGGATATTTACCCTATGCTCAGGGGGTGTTGGATTACAGCCAATGTTTGTTTGAATGGTGTGGGGCGGGGTCAGCCCTGTCCATTGCTGACATGTGCCTTCCAGTGGTTTCCTGGATGACAATCCAATCCTGCAATGTGTTTCTGTTGCTGCTCTTCTAGAATATGTGCAACCAGATCCATAACTTTATAACAGATCTATATCCTACCACCCAGAGGCTTGAATACCCTGAAGGCACCAGATCCCATCTGATCTTGGAATGTAAGAAGGGTAAGGCCTGGTTAGTACTTGGATGGGGACCACTAAGAAATACCAGGCTCTGTTGGCTATATTTCAGAAGAATCCCTCCACTATTTCTCCTCTGTTTCCATTTTCCTAGCCTTCTTCTATTGTCTCTCTAGTAATAATATCTAGATTGTCATGGGCCCAGAACTGCTGCCATATATGAATCATACATCTATCAAGATGGATGGATGGATGGCAGGCCAGCAGGCAGGCAGGCAGGATCTTAACAACAGCAATAGCAGTTGTAATAGCAGGAATAGTGATAAATGGAACAGAAGCACTGGCACTAAGAACAGCAGCAAAAACAAAACAAAACAAAAGGATTCTGTTGAGATTTGTTTGTGTTTTAAAAGGAACCCGTTATGCTACATTTGCTGAAACAAAACTACTGCAGAAGGGAGCAAGCTGTTTCCAGATGCAGAGTCAATGAATATAACAGACAGAGAAGTTCTGGTAAAGTATAAACAGGCGGGGGCGGGGGCATAGAAGACTTAGGTTATGATCCATGCTATGAGAACTGGTGTTACAAATACATAAGCATCTCTAGATTCATGTATGAAACATTGGCAGAGCATGGAGAAGTCATTTTTGGACTAGAAGTTTCCAACCAGCATGGCCATTGGCCATGCCAGATGGCAGATTCTGAAAGCTGGAGTCCAAAAAGATAACTTTTCCATGCTATGATATATTGATAGTCTATGAGATGGCCTTAACTGTTAGAGTGGGGCTTCTGCATTAGAAGGAGGAATGTGGTATGTAGGTGCAAGAGGCCCCATTACAGAAAAAAATCCAGAAGGTGAGAGGAGAAAAAGAGAGGAAGATCACACTACTTCGTTGGAGGGGGTTCAAGGGACATTTTAATTTAGGGAGCAAAGTGGTAGGTGATCATTAAGCAAAAGGCATATTATCACTTCATAAGCCTGTTTTTAATCTGTGTCTATTGTATACTGGCACAAAGTAAAATGTCAATTGTCTCAGCCGTTTTGCTAAATGGTAAGGAAACCTCATTTTGCCATTACATCTAATCAGAAAATGGAGGAAAGAAAAGCCATTACATCTAATCAGAAAATGGAGCGAAGAAAAAGAGAGGCTGGTCTCTTTTACAACCACACAATTTACCTCTCTGGCTTTTCTTCGCAAACGAAGATTCAGGAAGGACTCATCCCGCATTTTCTGCAAGCATGCTGATGACTAAAAAGGCCAATCCGAGATAGACAAGTCTGGTTGCAGAAAGCACAGCAGAAGGTTTCCTCAGGTGATGTTACCGGGTTGTGATTCTTTCTGCGTTGCCATTTCTCTTCAAGACTTGTTCGGTGTGAGTTCTCAAATAAGGCTGCAGCATTGTGGATAGTGTGTCTCCATGCCTCCCGATGTGAGGCCAAGGCGGACCATTGTTGGTGATCAATTTGACCAAGCCTGAGAGTGATTGTTATATGAACAAAACGGCAAGTACAGAAGAGCCAGTGTGGTGATCCGCTGAGATTTGACAGATCCAGGTTCTAGTCCCTCACTGTGACATGAAGCCTTGGGACAGTCATCCTCTCTCAGCCTGACCTACCTCACAGTGTTGTCGTGTGGATAATATAAGGAGGAGGAGAGCCATGTATGCCAGCATGAGCTGATTAATAGGGTTGGGTGGGATACAAGAGCAACTAATAAATAAATGCCAATGGTTGCATTTCATATGGTAATCTGAATTCACACAGACTATCTACAGTATGTGAGCATGGATAAATATTTAACAAGCAATAACTTACTACAGCATTAATAGAAACATTAATATAATTAATATAATATGAACACTTGCTAAGCTGGTCAATTGTACAATTTTGTTGCTTTGGAGAAGATTTTGACTACATGTCTGCGCTGGATTAAAAACCTGGGAATGAAGGGAATGGTAAAATTCCTTTCCATGGCATTACAACTGCTATAGGAAACTGCCACTTGGTATGCTACTATAGAACTTTGAAATGTTACTTTTTGGACTACAAATCCCAGTATGCCTCACCCAGCATGGCTGGGGGAGGGGGAAGCAATGGATAGCAGCCAAAACTCATTTTTCCAAGCTCTGCTGTCTGTGAGCCTAAACTAAATATGCAAACCTAATTATTGGCCATATCAGTGGGAGGATTGTGCAAACTACATACACTCCAACTGTCCTGATTTGGCAGGGACAGTCCTGATTAATTCTCTGTCATCTCACTTTATCAGCTGCTTTTTAAAAGTCCTAGTTTCTCTCTCCTCTTCCCACTTCGCCCCTTTGTCCTCAATTATTTAAATTGCTGCAAACTGAGTTCAAAGTGCAAAAGTAGATTGCACTCAGTTAATTCAGTGGGAGTGGGAAAGGAGAGGAGTGGGCATAGTCTTGCCCTTCCCAGTAGGCTCAGGCAAAAGCAAACTGCTGCAGGCTCTCCTAGGTTATGTGTTCTTCCTCATTAATAGCTTTTGCCATCTTGTCCACACTCTGATGTTGCTTGGCCACATGTCCTGGTTTTCATTTGTGATGAATGTTGGAGGGTAAGAAACTATAGTCCAAATTCCCCCATCCCCAAACTCTGAATTATTTTCCATACTCAAGGAGAGGTGAAGGGTCAAAACAACCCTGTCTGCTTGATGGACCACCTTTTTCCATAGAAGCCTCCACAACCACTGCATTCTTCCTTGAAAATGCTGTAAAGACAACATCAATGAGCCAGGCTGCAAGGCTTGTTGTGGGTGAGCCAACATACCAGAATCAGAAGCAGCTTAAACAAAGCTAAGACCTCCAAGCCTATTATTATTATTATTATTATTATTATTATTATTACTATTGGTCAGTGAGTATGCAAACTTCAAGAGCATTTCCAGAATCAAGCTCTCAACAAATACCTTCTGGTAGGCCCTGTCCCATAACCATGGGCCCTGGGCTTACCTAATGGTAGTTGGGAATGGGGACATGGGTAGGGACAGCAACAACTGTGCTGAAATGAATTCTGAAAGCTGCCATTCAAATTTCCCACAATGCTTCTCATGCAGTAGAGAGATACTGTATATGAGATGTGGGAAATATAAGCCAGAAACTTGTTGGTGACACACAATGGCATAAGCACTCATTAAAGGTGTGTAAGGCACTTTCATACCCTACACCATTTCATAGATGAAAATTAGGACAAATGTGGTCCGAGCAACATCAGAGTGTGGTCAAGATGTCAAATGTTATTAATGAGGAAGAACACTTAAGGTAGGAGAAACTACAGCAGTTTGCTTTTGTCTGAGCCTATTGGGAATACCAAGATTCTGTCCCCTCCTCTTCTCTCCATGCACTGAGTTAACTGAGTGCAAACTACTCTTGCACTTTAAATTCAATTTGCAGCAGTTGAAGTGACCTGACAACAAAGGGGGAAAGTGGGCAGAAAAAGAGAGAAACTGGGACATTTTAAAAGCAGCTGACAAAGTAGGATGAGAGAGGAATATTTGGAGTTGGAGGGCATGCACGTTTCAAGTGGTACATAGCAGTAGTTGGGAGAGTGGCAGCAAAAACCACCTTTGATAGGAAAGAAAGCTCCCTGCCATCCCAGTCCCCCAGGGTCGCTGCAGTGCACACAGCCACTTTACCTCTAATCACAGCCACAACTCATTAACATCTCCTCTCTGCCCTGCTGGAATAGTTATGTCAGCCAGGAGGACTGACTCACACCAAAGAGTTACAACTGCCTAGCACAGTAGTTCTCAACCTATGGGTCCCCAGATGCTGTTGGACTACAAGTTCCCAGAAAGAGTCTGGAGTAATAAACACCTGAGGCAAAACACAAAAATCAGTGTGTATAGAGCCATTGTACTGTCTATTCTCCTTTATGGGTCTGAAACATGGGTCATCTATCACCAACACTTACGACTCCTCAAACGCTTTCATCAGCGTTGTATATGTACAATCCTAAATATACACTGGACTGACTATGTGACGAATGTTGCTGTCCTTGAGCAAGCAGGGATCACCAGCATTGAGGGCATGATATTGAGAACACAGCTGTGCTGGGCAGGGCATGTTTCTAGGATGGAGGACCATTGCCTCCCCAAAATAGTACTCTACGGTGAACTCGCCACGGGTCAGCGTAAGAGGGGCACTCCAAAAAAGCGATAAAAGGACTCCCTGAAACAACATCTTAGGCTCGGCCAAATTGACCACCAACAATGGTCCGCCCTGGCCTCACATCGGGAGGCATGGAGACACACTATCCACAATGCTGAAGCCTTATTTGAGAACTCACGCCGAACAAGTCTTGAAGAGAAACGACAACGCAGAAAGAATCACAACCCAGAAACATCACCCAAGGAAACCTTCTGCTGTGCTTTCTGCAACTGGACTTGTCTATCTCGGATTGGCCTTTTTAGTCATCAGCGCACTTGCAGAAAGCGCGGGATGAGTCCTTCCTGAATCTTCGTTTGCAAAGAAAAGCCAGAGAGAGACAGTTCCCAGAATCCCTCCATATTGGCTTTGCTGTCTGGAGTTTCTGGGAACTGTAGTCCAGCAACATCTGGGGACCCACAGGTTGAGAACCACTGGTGGTGGAAGAGGAGGACAGATGTTAGTGTTGTACTGGGCCCCTACTGGTATACTACAGCTCCAGCAGTTGTCCAGGGTTGCTGCACACTACTGACACGGCTTGGCGATGTCACAAATTACATGATAACAAACTTGGGGGTCGTTTACACGGGCAAATATTCCCCTAAATATACCGCTAAGATAGCTCATAGTTCCCACGGATCGCAGCACAGCATCACCTCATTCAGAAAGGGGGAAGGTAAAACACCCAAATATAGCGTGGCAGGGCATGTCGCTATTTTTGCAGGAATATTTGCAATGTAGTGCTTTATTGGCAGTGTAAACTAGCATTCCGCTAAGGGTTAAAGCACAGCTGCATTGTGATTGGTTGATGATGCAGGGGTGGGCTTAAAAGAGGGGCAGGGAGGAGGCAAAGACAGTAGCCACTAGAGAAGAAACTTGCAAAAATCCTGTCTGCTATTTTGCGAGCCAGTTTACAAAAAAAAAAAAAAAAAAAGGATTCCCAACTTCTTTCATTCTTGGAGCATTCCTTCTCATCCTCTCTGCTGTTTTGAAGTATGTAAAGCTCGTTCGTCACTTTTATCCTGTGCACGGGGGAGGAAGAGAAACCATTTCACAAAGGGCTGTAGCAAGCTGAACTGCTATTTTCCCTCTCTCTCTCTCTGCTTGGGGGAAGGAGGGAGGGGGAAATAGAGAGACAGAGAGAGAGAGAGAGAGAGCAGCTGGAAAAACTTGCGATCCATGGCATGGCACAAGGTCTTTTAGCAGAGAGATTACTCTCCCTCTGCTTTATGGAGTGAGTTCATTTACAGGCAGATTTACAGAGACACACAGAGCCACACACCCCACACTTATTCAAGTCTGAACTTCAAAGCGACATAATTAGGAAAAAAACCTGACTGGCACAGCTGCGGAAAATAATTAAACCGCAAGTTGCCGCAAAAAAATCTGCTGTGTAAACCGGCCCTTGGATTTCCTCTGCAACTGTATTTCCAACAGGAAGCTGCAGCCAATCTAAAACTCCCAACAAGTCTACTTTAATTTTTCATATATTTACAGAAACACTTTTTTTATTCATTCATTAATCATGTTTGCAACCACATACCTGAAACACACTATTTATGAAGTGTTCTCCAGGGGTTTACAGCCTATAGTCTGTTATCTGATGTGATGGAGTGGTGGGCTTGTTCCCCCACTGGTCCAGGGACTGGCACCATATTTTTGCCCATTGGCTGTCCTTGTTTCTTTCTTTCATGAAAACTCACCACAGACCATCATTGCTTTGCCATATACTGCTGGTAATTCCTAGTGAGCAGGGTATAAAGGAATGGGTTGATGCAGCTGTTGCTGTAGGTCAAGCAATAATACAAAAATGGTGGACAGATCAATATTTTGAGTAACACTGGTCTACAGCATACAACACAGTAATTCATACCAGCTATTGCCTCTTGTAACCTAGAATTGTAGGGAAGGCAAGGCAATGAATGAAGCTAGTCTACAGTTACAGAGATCCTGACTTTCTTCTCTTCTACCTGATCATCCTTCTGAGAGGAGGGGTGGATATTTGGGGAGGGTAATCAGAGACTCTCTGTGAGCCATACTAACCAGATGATCCTCTCATCTGTTATACTCTTACTTTGAGTTCATTACATAAAATATACAACAATGTAGAACAGATGTTAGCCATTTCACATAACATTGCTGTGTTTGGGGTAGATCCATTCCTTGATCCAGGCCAGGCAGAATGCTCTGGGCTAAACAGGGAAAGCAGACAACAAAATGTATAGCAGTTCCCCAGGGCAAGGAAGATTCAGTCAGAAGAATCAGGAAGAATGCCAATTTGTCTCTGGCTATATGCAAGGAATTAGCTATAAAAGAAAACATTACATTTACTAAGCTTAGTCTGAATCCAGTTTCTTTTGCAGAGTACCAGACATACCACTCAGTGATAAAGGTGGGGGCCCTTGGTATATAGGAAGGGTCTTCACCATCATCAATGATCTTGAGAATACTTTAATGGTGAAGTCATCCTGAATGAGCGCAGATCATTCAAGAATTTGCTGGAATACAATTGGATATATATATATATTTGCAGGATGCTTAAAGAGTACTAATACATTTAATACACGAGAAATCAGCAGAACCCTTTCTGCCCTCATTGTTGTTGTTGCTGTTGCTTTCAAGTCATTTCTGACTTGACCCTAAGGTGAATTTATCATGGGTTTGCCCTTGTCTTCCTTTGATGCTGAGAGAGAGGGTTCTTGCCCAAGGTCATCCAGTGGGTGACCATGACTAAGCAGGGATTCAAACCCTGGTTTCCCAGTCTCCTAGTCCAACAAACTACTACACCATGCTGGCTCTCCTGGTTATAATTCCTCTTTATTTAAAATATGGCAGCCTCAGTTTTTATCCCTATGGCAGCTTAATTCAGTCAGTGGATCAAATCCAGCTTCAGGTGCATATAAGGTTCAGCTTTAGCCACATCCTCACATTATACACCCAATAGATTAGAACAAGCTTTAGGTGCCTATGTTTAGGATGCTAGAAATTGACTACCCCATACCTCTTCCTTGTAGCAGCCTCTCCACCCTGACCATCTTAAACAGAAGGTTAGGTCACCCCACAGTAAAAGGCAGGGATGCTGGTGATCTCTGAAAACTGGAAAAAGTACCTCCCTCCCCCATTTGGTAAAATTCCTTATATCCCCAGTTACCTCATTTTCTTGACCCACTATGCCACATTTTTGGGAAACTGGAGGGATAGCTATGGAGAGGAGGCTAACCCAGTTGCATGTGCCTAATTTGGATTACACACCACAGAAATCTATGCGACTTGATTTAGGCATAACTGACTTTAAGTCCCTTTGATTTCACTGGGGTGCCATTTACAGGATGAAAATGTAGTGAGATGAATTCATGTTGATCTCTGGCAGTTTACACATCCTGTGTGACAGTCTCAAGCTCAAGTTTCCTGTGTAAACAAACAAGCTTCCTGTTTGCCTGTGCCATCAATCTTTTTAAAGGGACATGTATTTTTTAAATGGATTCTCTCACTGCAAACCACTTGCTTCTTTTCCCTTCCTGATCTTCCAAGCGTGTGCGTGTGTGTGTATCCCTCAATAGATTGCAAACCACTCTCTTCCCTCATGGCTGAAAGCAAAGCAGGCGTGTGTGCAGGCCTTCAAGCTGCCTAGGTGGCTTTAAAAGTTCCTTCCTCTGAAATATAGCCTACAGCTTCAAGAGTGATTCTTGTGGGTTCTTAAAGACAAACAAGTTTTATTTTGCAGTAACCTCTGTGGATTTACAGCCATTTAAATGGAGCTGGAGACCTTAAGGCAAGCCCATCAGAGGATTTTTTTTTTAACAGGCATTTTTCAGAGGGGGCTGCCTTCACCTTCCTTCTCTGACCAGTGCTGAAACTTGAACAAATATTAGTGGCAGCCAATAGTATCGCTTGTGGTGGGAAACTCCACAGGAAATACCAGAGGTTGTGAAGGGTGTAATCGCACCCTTGACTGACAGCTAAAAAATTAATAATCCCGGAACCTTTTCCTGTGTAAATAAACAAACAAACAAACAAAAAACACACGGGATACTATGTCTCGGGATCTTGCTGTTGTCATGAAAAAGGTTGTCATGTAAACAATAGTCCTGGGATGTTGTTCATCCATGGAAAAATAGTCTAAACAACAAGGGACGAACTCGGGATCAGGAAATCCCTTTTCTCCCCATGATAAAAACTGCCATGTAACTGATGCCTGACTCCCCATGATAAAAACTGCCATGTAACAAGATCCAACCCAATAAAGAATTATAGAACAATTAAAAATAGCAAGATCATTAAAAATGGCAACAGGCCAGGGAGGAGCATAGAAACAATTTATCTGTTGTCCCGAATGACCTCAAACAGTCATGCTAATTAGGAAGCCAATCAGGTAATCAGGAGGGTAATTCTATCATTTTGGCTGGGGGGGGGGCTGTTTTATCTCTTTGTAATCCATCATCCTTTCCAGACCTTTGATGGCAGAATCATCATTTGATGAAGAAGGTCTCAGATGATTAACTATGTGGATAGACTGATTTCAGAGCTTGAAAATGTTACCTTTTTGGAATAGCTAGCAACCTTGCTGGCAAGGGAATTCTGAGAGTTCTGTTCCAAAAAAAGAGAGAGTAAACTTTCCAAACCCTTGCTCAGGGGTAGGGAAAGTATGGCCCATGAGGCCCTAGTTTGCAACCTCTGAAACCCCCCAAAGCCTCAAAACCTCCCAATATTTCAGGGGCAATTTTGAGGGGTGATTCCTCTCCACCTAAACAGTTCAAAAACAGTGCACCACATGGCAATCCCCCAAGGCCTCATGCCTGAACCCCCTCCAACATTGAAAAAAATCAACTGTACATCAGTCAAAAATGAACCTGAAGTGATGTCACATTTGGTTTCATTGGTGGCACCCAGGAGTTGCTGAGGTGAAAAAGGCCCTCCCTTCCCTGCTATAGCTGATTCACATAGGCATTGTCAGTCGCTATCCTTAGCCATTTTTACTCCACCATTCCTCCCTATGTCACAGATCTACATTCTGCCTAGGACTTGTCACATCTTCTCCTCCTAAAGAGCACATAGCTCCCACCTTTTCTCTCCCCATCTTGCTTTGCAATATACTGCTGATAATTCCTAGTGAGCAGCGTATAAAGGAATGGGTTGATGCAGCTGTTGCCGTAGGTCAAGCAAGTAACCCCAAAGTTGAGGTATGCCTGAGCAGTTGGCCCAATCTCCAGCTCCTCAGACCAGTACAGTTTGGCTAGTTGCCATGCCCAGAATGGTACAAAGCAGGCCCAGTAGGCAACAATGATGCTGAAGATCCTGGAGAACAGCTTCTGTTTCAAGACTCTGCCCATCACCTCTGGCTGCATGATACTCATGGAAGTCCAATAGGTCCAAGCGAGATGGGAGTAGACTATGCCTAGGACCAAGCCAGGACCGAGGATGCTGGTACTGAAGAGAATTGTGAGGTAAACTCGGTAAGCATCTGGTGTCCAGGTGGGAAAGCAAATCTGCTTGTGGCTTCTTCCTTCCCGTTGCTGGATCATGATCATCATGGGAACTGTAAGCAGCACTGAGAGAAGCCACACTGCAATACTAGCAAGTTTGCGGTAGCTATTTCGGGCCCACCTGGCCCTCAGTGGTCTAGTCACTGCCCAATAACGCTCCAAGCTCATGGCGGTCAACATGAAGATGCTAGCATGCATTGTGAGCAGGTCAAAGCTAAGCAAAATCTTGCAGCCCATGTCCCCAAAAAGCCAGTCCTGGGCAAAATATGTACACACCACAAAAGGAATGGTGGAAAGGTAAAGTATATCAGCAAAAGCCAGATTGATCACGTACACACACAAAGAACCTGTCGAGCAAACAGATGTGCCACCAAATGCTACTACCAGCGTATAGATATTCCCTGCCATACCAAGGAAACACATGAGGAGAAGTATCGCACCCAAGACCTCAGTGATAGGACTTTGCTCTCTAAGCTCATCCTCCTCAGAGAAATTGCCCCATGAAGCATCCTCTGTGAGCTCTGCCATCACCAAATACTGGAGGTATACTTCAGTCCAAGGAAAAATGATGACACATGGGCATTTTGTTTAGGGCACCCTTGGTGGCTTAACAACTGAGGGTAGGGGATCTGGAAGGAAGTGGGAAGAAACCAGAAGTGAATGGCAGAAGATGGGAGACCAAGAAGTCTATTTCTCTTATGAAATTATGTATGCCATCAAGATGCCCCAATGTCTTTTTTGCTTGCGGTGCTCAGCAACTGCTTCTTACCATTCCTGAGGGAAGAAAGGCGTTCAGAAGAAGCAAATCCATTTCATTCTACAGATGAGATGTCACAGTTTCCTCTCACTGCTTTCTGCCTCCAGAGACTATGCGTGTGCACTCTCCCACACAGTCTCTCGCTCTCTCTTTGATTTCTCCCTTTCTTCATGTCTTTTATTCACTGGTTCATTAACAGGAAAAATATCTCTCTGTAGCAGCCATGCAGATTATCTCCTTGCTTTCCTCTCTGTTGTGCTTCCTCAACTGCCCCCCACTCAAACATTCCATCCTCTTCTCACTGGAGGGCTGTTACTGTGACTTGCGACTTCACACTCAAGTGCCAGCACACTCAGCAGTTGCTATTAGACTGTTAGCTTTTACCTGAGGAATGGCACTATACTTCTGCTCCAAAAGCTTCTTTTACAGAGTTTTCTTCCCTGATTCTTTCGTCTTTCTTCAGTCCTTTGCTTTCTCTTTTGCTCTGTTCATCTGCTCTTAATGTTTTCAGATTCTAAACTGGAGATGGCTCCTGTACTTTTCATAGTTCTGTAGACGTAGAAATTTCAGCAAGTGTTGCTTCTCACACAACCAGGTAATAAGCAGCACCTATTGAAATATTGGCTCGTACACACCAATCAAAGGTACAAGGGCTATCTCCAGTTTTTTCTCTGGCAACTCTATCTACTCTCTTATATTCCCCTTTTTGTTTTTCATTTATATAGAACAGGAATGGGAACTTGTTGACCTCCAGATATTGTTGAACTGTAACTCCTGTCAGCCATTGCCTTCAGTGCTTCTGAGAATTATGAAATCATGGATTTGAAAGAAACTCCAAGGTCATCTAGTCAAATCCCCTAACAAAACAGAAACCCACTGCGGAAGTACCTCTGACAGGTGGGCATCCAAACTTTGTTTAAAAAACAACACATGAGAGTCTACCATCTTCCAAGGGAATCTATTCCACTGCCAGATATCTCTTACCACCAAGAAGTTCTTCCACTCTTTCTTGTAATTTGAATCCATTGGTTTGGGTTATATCCTCTGGGGCAGCAGAAAACAAGCTACAGTAAACTCCATCTTCCAATTTACAGCTCTTCAGATATATGAAGGCAGCTATCATATCACCTCTCATAGGGTTTTCTTGGCAAGATTTGTTCAAAGAGGGCTTGTCTTTGCCTTCTTCTGAGACTGAGAGAATGTGACTTGCCCAAGGTCGCTCAGTGGACTTCCATGGCTGAGCGGGAATTCGAACCCTGGTCTCCAGAGTCGTAGTCCAACACTCAAACCACTGCGCCACTCTGGCTCTCCTACAGTCTAGACTCAGTTAAGCCCAAAACATGAAGGATCAAATCAGAGGTGTGGTCAGATATCTTGAAAAAGCCTGCTTATCCTTTCTATGATGGTTTGGGGAAAAGGGTGATTTGAGAATTTCCAGATTTCAATCAATTACTTTACCTAAAATAAGTTTAGCTTATCTCTGGCTATATTGCTTGGGAAATTCTAGGAGCTGTGGTCCAAAAAATTAATTTGTCCAAGCTCTGGACCTACTTGTTAGGAGCTATGCATGGAATGCAACCCTGGTTAGTTTGTGATTATAGTAGTTTAAAAAAAAAACACACAGGGCTCATTTATACGAGGCAATACAATATGGACTGGTGCGCAGTAATGCCAATTCGCAGCAGCTTTCATTTGTCTCCATGGATTTTCCCTCAGGATTGCAGGTATGTGAAGCTATTGCATTTGATGTTCAAATGGGCATGCCTGCAAATCAAGATGGTGGGCGCAAGTGAATTACTCTCATTTTTCTTCTCCCCAGTTGCCACCACTGAATGGTATATTTTTAAAAAAGCAAATCCAAGGTGTGGAAGTGCAACCTTCTGCTTAAATAAACGAGGGGGGGGAGGCTGCTTTGTCATCTCAGTGCACGATAGCTATGACAAAAATCCAACATGGCGGTTCCAGATGCTGTCTTGCTGGCAAGCTCTGCCCCCTGCGCACATCCGACCAATCAGCTTTCCACTTCCGCTCTTATCAGGAAAGTGCAGCAAAGTGAATTGGTTGTCCCAATGAGCAGGAATGTGCATCACAGGTTTTTAAACCACGAAGCCTTTTCCTACAAAGTATATAGCATTTTTTGCCCCCTCCTTCCGAATATGGTAAAATGATGTGGGATCCCATTGGAACAAAAGGCATTCTCTTGAATTCTATGCGGAGTATTTTCACCGTTTAGACAAGCCCTTAGGTATGATGGAAATCAACGAGTACAGGGGAAAGGCAGGGGAAATGGACACCCCTTCCTACCCATAAATGTAACAGCCAACACCTATTCAAGACCAATCTCTAGGGCCAGCCCTACTGGCTACTTTTCTAGGATTCAAAGAAATTATTGCTGAGCAGAGCTTGGGAAAGTCACTTTTTAAGGACTATAATTCCCAGAATCCTCCATAAACAAGAGCAGTTGAACTGCTGGCTGGAAACTCTGGGAGTTATAGTCCAAAAAGAAGAGCAATTTCCCCAAGCTCTGATTCTGAGTTATTCAACGAAAATATTGGAAATATTAACTCGTGTATTATTTCCTTGAGCTTATTTCCAAATGAGCACTAGAACTCTTAGCCAAGGCCTTTACAGTTTGACCCTCTACCAATCAAGACAGATTCACGGAACAGCTCATCAATATCTCATTGGTAAGGCAATTATTTACAGATTATATCTATCGTCTGACAACTTAATCTCAAGAGAACTAGAAATACAGCAGCAAAGAGAATTCCATATATCTTTTCTACAGGCCTGGTATTACTATTACTGCTGCCTATGTATTATAAGAGAAGGGTGTTTTGCTCCAAGATGGGACATGCAGCTAAGAAATCCATTGCCAACAGTTTCATGCATGATGCTAGTAAACAGCCAGTCTTGTAAAGTTCTGTAATATTTGTATTACAAGGTGTTGAGCAGGTTGGACAAGACAACCATGGATTGTATTTAAAAAAAAAAACCAAGGCAGGGAAATATCTGAAATGCCTAAAGCAGAACACAAGAAAACACGCACACACACACACACACACAAAACAGCAGCAGCTATGCTGGTCCAATATTAAAAATCTGAAAGTACTAGTAGAAAATTCCACTTGTTAGTCCCTGCTAAATCAATCAATCAGTCAATGGAAACACAGTTAATACTTACCTAAACTTTATTCATTCAGTGGGTCTACTCTAGCTGAGAGTAACAATCACACGCAGGCCTTTAGGAGCAATTAGTGCTAGAGACTGCCAATGATGGCTGAGAGATTCTAGACAGTGGCATCCAAAAAAGTAACTTTTCTGAGCTCTGGAGCCCCACTTATATGATGTGGACTTAAGACAGCTACCCCCTGACTAAGGGCTTTATCAGACTAGCGTCTAAAAACACTGTAATTCCATGAATAAGGAAAGCAGAAACATAGTGGCATTATTACACTTATTATCACACATCATTGTAGTTGCGCAAAAGAACCGCCATGGAATTATCGCATGACCACCACTAACACTTTAAGAACGGGACTTTACTTCCATTATTTAGCATGGGCAAGATTTCGGCAGTTGTCACAAGAAGACGTGAGCACGCTTACAAACACCAAAAATCCCTTAATTTGCAAAGTAAACAAACACATAAACACTTAAACAAACCTAAAAACACGCAAACAAAACAGAACAATTCATAAAAAGAGCATCCCATGGATATTTTTCATGTTCTCACCCGGATGGTTTCTAAACAGGAATGGGGAGGAGGGAAAGAGGACCATTCATTCACACTGAAATCTCACAATTACAACAGGACATGGTTTCACTCACTCTTCAATACCGCGAAAAAAGAGCGATACTGAGGGCTATTGATGGCTTGTCCTGTCAATGAAAAGCAACACCTTATTCCTGGCTGGAGCACAGATTGACCACACAAACATGACAACATCGTATGATAGCGAAAATCATTTGCACAACCATGTCATAATCATGCGATTTTTGCCATATCTAATAAAGTCCTAAGGGTATATGTTCATTTTCTTAAAATGAATGGAAAACAAAACTAAAAGTTTTGCTCATTTTAGTTATGGAAACAAATGGGAATTCTAGATTAATAGGTTCTAATTCTAGATTAATAGGTTCTAAACCATTTTTTTCCAGCTTTCATTTTTCCATCTTTTTCTTCCATGATTCATTTTTCCATCTTTTTCTATTGTGATGAGAAATATGATAGATAAATGCATGTGTGCAGCAGTTAGTAAGAGGTACTATTTTAAGGATCAAAGACACCACTGGCTTTAGAGAAATAGATTAACGCTTTATTGTAAGAACTCCATTCTAAAACAGGAAAGTTATTCAGGGTGCTACCCTAAGCTAGCTACATCTCTATGGAGTGCCGAGAGAGATCAGGGTAAGATAAGTGGAAACATCCCTAAGAGTATGGAGAGGGAGCAAGATAGGTAGACAAAGGAGGACTGTGGGTCACTCAAACTTTCCAGCCCAAAGCCACTGCCCACTCTGAGGCATGCTTAACCCTTTCAGTGCTATGCGTTGTTGCATTTCCAACAAAACAGTGAAACAGATTGCACAGGTCATAGAATGGATAGAAGAAGAGCACAAGCCAAGAGGAAGAGCGTAGCAAATAGGATCTATAAAATGGGGACCCTAAAATTCCATCCCCTGTTAAAAGCAGCAGAGTACAGTACTTGTTTCCCTTCTTTTGACAACAATGCAAAGCTTATTGGATATACGCCTTTTATTACCTATATAAACTGGACTCCTTTGTCTACTCTGCTGGAAATTTTACAAGTCTGATGCTCTGCAATGGAGGTGGCTAAAATGTCGTTTGAGTAGAAAACACAAAAGGTACAATCAAGAGAAGACTGGGTTTCTTGCTGATATCTATGGAGGGGAAAAAAAACAAAACTGGACAAAATGAAAGGAATGCAACTAAAACAAACTGTAAAATTAAATTTAAAAAGCAATAGGCCCACCCAACCCTTGAAAAGGACTCCAGTGAACAATGTAGATATAGTCACTAGAAACATTAACAGAGAACAATCTCTATACCCATGCTACTCCCAATTTTTCTGCTGGAGGCAACATTGTGAATTTAAATGACAGTGCCACAGGCTTTCAGAAACCTTCAGTTAAGCCAAAACTAGCAGAGTACGGCAGGGCTTCAAATAGATAGCTACTTGAAGAAAGCTTGTGACCACGGGATCAGAATAATCACAGAATAAGAGGCAAGGAGGTGGGTCAGTATTATGAGAAATGTACACATATATCTCTTAGGTACCACACACAATCACAACACTGAACAGGCTGTTGAAGCCTTTAATAGTTGGCAACCAATAAGACACAAGCAGTAGTGAACAATGGAAGAGGACACCAGTGTACTGTTGCCAACAGGAAGCAAACATGTCAGTCCTTTAATACACAGCAATATTGGAGGGCAATACACAGACCTCCAACAGCATAAAGGCCCATGAATTTCCCATCTTCGCCTCTAGTTTTTTTTGCCAGTCCAAATGACAGAATGTGCTGATGTTCGGCGCCAAGAAGCAGCTCTTTTAACAAAAGTGCTGAGAGTGGATATGGTCCATTTTTTAAAAAAAAAAAATACATCCACCCAACAAACAAGATTGTGTGAGATTGTACACAGGAGACTTTGAAGGGTTGTGGTTCATAGATTTAAGAAAGCATGTTCCCAACCATGAGGAAACATGGGATATAGCACTGCAACTCATTTGACAGAAATTGTCTTCTTTTCCCTTCCGTGTTTCCCAAAGAAGGTAGACTAAGTAGGATAGCAGCAAGTTCTCAGTCCTTCAGGAATGTTAGGGCTTGAGCTTGAAATAAGCTTCAACTGTAGAAAAACAGAGAATCCATCAGAGCACAAAAATAGGCAGCTACAGACAGGGATGGGTGAATCCCATAATATGCTCACAGTATTAGAGCTGAGTTTTCATTTTATTTCAGAACTCCAGATGAGAGAAATATGTCACAGTATTAGAGCAGAGTTTTCATTTTATTTCAGAATCTAGTTTCTGGCCCCCAGACACACTTGGAAGGGTATGGAGAATACTTGGTGAAATCATAAAGGTCCGTCCAGTGGATGTCAAAGTCTTGGGCAGCAGCAGTGGTACTATTTTAGCCTAGGCTCCCCTCCCCTCCCCTCCAGCTCCAGCTCCAGCTCCAGCTCCAGCTCCACCCACACCCACACCCACACCCACACCCACAGAATGATTATCAGAGACAGAATGTCAGGATCAATCCCTGACATTGCCTGTCCCTGCCATTTGTTGTATTGTTCTGTAACCTTGCTATTAATTGTGCTTTCATTTCTTTGTATTTGTTAATGAGTGCTTTGTAGCAACTGTGGAAAAAGGAGTATAATGGTCACTGTGGGAATGGTGAGATAAGCCAGCAGCTACAGAGGTTGCCTGAGAAAAACGGGATGGGCCCTTGTATGGGAAGGGGAGGTCAGGGGATGACGGATAACCAATAACCTTGTAGCCCTCCAGATTTCATAGATTGCAAAATGCTTTTAGTATACTGTTTGCCCTCTGAGTTTCAGTTCTGAATAACAACCTTGTATGATACGATTTCTGGATTACTGTGCCAATAGTTTTCTGTTTAACTCTGAAACTGCTAGACACTGCATCTGGGAATGCAAGTACATGACACAGAATGAAACTGGTGTAGTATAGCACATCTGCTGAGAGCCCTTCCAGATTGGTCTGAAGAAGGGTATGTTCTTATGATATAATTTCTTGCATTTTGCTGGTTGCTGTTGCTTCTGTGTCCACTCATTCCATTCTTTTCAGCAGGCTGCTTGTAGTGATTGCTTGCATCTGTACTAGGGATCTTCCTAAACTTTTTTTTTAACTCATTGTGGTATGCTGAGATGGTCCTATTGTTTGAAGCGCAAATTGTCTCCTCTCCATATATACATTAGACTTACAGAGTTATAGAGCAAAATAGCCATTTCACTGATGCAATATAGCACTATAGCAAAAAGGACGAAGAAAGAAAGGAACCTATAAGTTCCAATATTATCGCAGAGGTTTTTTTTAAAAAAAAAAAACACCACTCAAGCATGGGAATAAAATGTTGCAACTGGTGCCAGAAATTCCCAGAATACAGTCTGAGACAACAGAAACATCATTTGGATAATTAAAAACAAAAGAACCACAGCAGCAAATAACACAACCCCCTGACATATTTCTCTCATCTGGAGTTGCTCTAAATGACTGAAATATAAGTCAAGAAAAATCCCTGATCATCTCTGAGGTGAAAGCTCTTGAAACTGTCTCTTAACCCAGCTCATCAGCTCCAATACAGAGCTGAGAATACAGGGCTATTTTACAGGGCTGTGCTGTGGGTGACAAGGATTATGTTGGTGATGCATCTTGAAGCCTCTAAAGCAGTACATCTATGCAAAGAATAGATATAAATGGCAGGTATAAGAACTAGATGGATAAATACACAAGACTTTCTGGGACTTACTTGCATACTCCTGGGGTGTCATAGGTTGTTTTATAACGTGTTGGAAGGCAGCCATCCACTCTTGCTGATCCCTCTCCGTCTCACAGGTAAAGAGGTAATCTCGATCAGGGGTGACAATGGTGATGCCATAATGCCAAGTGAAGCTGCCCTGTGTGCCAGCTGGCAGGCCTTCCATGACACTGTACCCATGTTCCCTGCTGCCCACAAACACTTCACCTTTAGCAAAAGCATCCTGAACATTGCAAGGGGAAAAAATGGAAAACCTGCCTTAGGGACCCCTTTGGACAGTGTTGTGTGCTTTTATTTCTCTGCTGACCACTGAGAAGTGTTCAATGTGAAGGAACTTATACAATAATATCTGGCCTCTCATGAGGCCTGGCCCTAAGGCAAAACAGCAAATGGCACCTCCATCCCCCTAAGTGTGACCCCTAAAGGTGGTGGGAGGGAGAAGAAGCAATCCAAATGCCAGCTTACCAAAGGATCTTTGAAGTACATCAGTCTCCTATGGTCCAGAGTGAACCAGCGTTTCTTGAAAGCCTCCTTCTGCTGCAGAAGAGAACCAAGGGCATTTATAAGAGAAGAGTGCCCTCACCTGGCAAGACTGGGAAAACGGCATTAGAACTGTGTTCATTCAAATTCTGTCCTGCATTTGTTCTAGTGACAGATGTATTTATACAGGGCACCTTAAAAGCCTAGCAGGTTTATTTATTAGGGTGCTCCTAAGCTCTTTGATATTTTTGAGACTACAAACACAGCTCTGCCTCTAGAATTTAGGACTGGTCTTGCCTCCAAGGAGTTTACAGTGGTTCCTGGCCAGGTTACTAGCATAGAAATATTGCTTCTTTTAAAAATTGCATCTCCCAGAATGCTACAAGCTCTACTGGCCATGGTAGCTGATGGTTTCTCTGAGTTGTAGTCCCAAAAAGTAATTTTTCCAAGCTCTGTTTTGGATGTTATTGGACTTCAACTTCCATCATCCCTGACTATTGCTTCCTGAGCAGAGCTTGGAAACACTGCCTTTTGTACCACAGCTCCCAGAATCCCCAAGACAACAAGGGTTCTTTTCCAGGCTCTGTTCTTAGGTAATTTCCCATCCAGCTACTGGCCATATCCAAGTTTGCTTCATTTCAGAGCTGGAACCATACTAAGCGCTACCATGTGAAAAATCAGACAGTGCAAATATACTGTAGCAGTTTTTACCATCCTACCCCTCCTACTTCACAAAATGGATCAGGAGTTTGGCTGATGACAGCAGATTAAAAGGGCAATTGCTCTGATACAGAAATGTGTTTGTTTTCAGTTGGTTCTTGGCAACAAAATAAAATGAATGGAATGAAAAGTAAACTATTTTTGTAATTGTTCACTTGGGTTGCTTTACAAAGCAACAGAAGGAAATACAGGCTTTGGTTCTATCTAGACATATCATAGATTAGAGTTTGTTCCATCAGATGCATGAAATGTTATCTCCATTTGCCAAATGTGCATAAGTACATATATACACACATACACAAGCATACACATGGACAGACATTTAGAGAAAGGTGGAGAAAAACAGTCCAAATGCCAGTACGTAGACTGTAAGTCTGTAAGAATTCTCTGTAAAGACACATATAAGCAGGGTGACAATTCATAACAGCAATAAATAGCAAATAATAACTGCAGTTTGGCTATGTTCAATTCACACCTATAGTATGTCATGAAACAGCTGGAACAGAGTGAAATTTCCACTCTCCTGTTGTTATTTTTTTTCTTGACTAAACTCTGGGCACATTAAATCATATTGTCACAGAACCTTGGCTTCTGAGATGGACAGAGATGATTCAATAAAATAAATCTAAAATAATATTATAATTTAAAGTTCCTGTCTACTATGCTATACAAATCCACATGCTTGATGTTAGACTCATGTTATCTAATGGGATCAAAGCAAAGACTGCAGTAAGGTTTTGGACCTGATATATTAACAACTTTTGAGCATCTTCTCTCTTTTCTTTTCTTTTAAACTTGATATTTTGACTTAGGGACATATTTTCATGCAGGTTTCAGACCAACTGATGAACTTTAGGGAGGTTTATTGCTTTTTTGGCCTATTTTGCATGGAACTTGGTATGAAATAAATGTTAAGGATTGTAGCCGCTACCAGTTAAACCTTTGTTTCATTCAAATCATAAGCAAAATTGTCGACCTTAAGCCAAGCAATGCTGGGTAAATTTCATAGTGAATGAGAGAAGCCATTACCCTTGGCCCAGTCTTTTCCATGTAGCCTTCTTTCAAGAAATTCCGTGTCAACCGGTTTCTTAGCTGAAACAAAGGAACAGTTTCTGATTTGTCAGCATGGCCAGAAACCACTTGGGATAACCAAAAATCTAGTTCAGCTGAGAGAACTGCCACTTCATCCAAGTTATCAACATGCCTATTGCTAATCCAGACAGTCACAGCAAGAAACCACATTTACACATCACAGCAAGCTGTGGTGTGACTTGTTGAATTTTGGTTTGTTGTGATGTGTGAACCCATTTCTGCCAGCAAGCCACAGCTTGTTAGCCAGATACAAATCCCAATCTCAACCCATGATTTGCTGTAGCTTCTGAATTCTGGCTTCATTAAATCATGGCTTATTGTAACATTCAATTCCACAACCATGGCTTGTCCCTGGCTTCCTTCCCCAGCTGCCCACCCAGAAACAGGGGCTAACAAAAAGAGAAAGGGAGAATCAAACCAGAAATGAAGAAAACAAACCATGTTCATTTGGTCACCTTCTGTACAATTCATGACCTAAACAACAAACATGATTGACACAAATCATAGTGTATCATATTGTGTGAGCATTCCCACTCCAATTTCACCCTGATACAAGGAGGCTGGATGCAATGAAATTTGCAATGTTACTAGGAAACCATGAATCCATAATGTAGCCTTGATTAATATTCTATGCTGTTCCATAAGCCTACTACCTCTTGGTCACTGGCAACAGGAAAAGCCACCTTCAGATAGTGGAATTGTACAGCACGGATAGCATTGAACCAGTCCACTATTTCCTAGGAAAGACAAACACAATATAAAACCACAAATAAGTTACTGTCAGATTGATCCAAAGCAAGTCCCATTTAGTTCTCTGGAAGTTCTCTTCCTGGTAAGCTTGCAGTGTGAGTTTGAGCCACCCAACACTCCACAGAGGTCCTAGCTTTTGTAATTAAATTCTAATTAATTTCTGATAAATAGATGTTGTAGTTATATGCTATGCAGAAAGTATAACATGTAGTTTGTCCCAGAACTGTGAAAGGACACATTTTTTGGACTACAGCTTCTCAAAGTTGGCCAGTGCTGTCTGGGGGATTGGAGTGGTTGTAATCCAAAAAATTTCCACATTGTGATTTGACCCTATGAACATTTTCCAAAGCCAGAATTCATAACAATCTCAAAAAAACCCTCCCCTACTATTGTTCCTACCATGTGCATATTTGCAGGCAATGCAAAGAACCTGAATATTGCTACTCTATTGGTCACACAGCACACATGTCTATTCCAGCTGAAAGATTATTGTAGGAAGCAAGTTCCTGCATCTATTCTTGCTTGTTTGGAGAAATTTCAGAAAATAAGCAGAAAGGATCTGGTTTGCCTTTAATGATAGGCCCTTCATTTAGGGCCACCCCAGAACATTTTATTGCCCGAGGCAAGGCAACAAGTCTCCCCCAGTCAAAGGCCCACCATTACCTGAAGGTGGCCAAACTATTCTGCCATAGGAAGAAGAAGAAAAAATCCCACAAGCACTTTCCCCCTACTTGCAGCTACTTTCATTAGATCCAAAATTTGCCTCCTGAGACAGCCACTGCATTCTGCCAAACAGCAGGGCTGGCCTTGTATTAGGCCTTGTGAGGAGCAAACAAAATACAAAAGGAAAGCACTAAGACCAGAAAGAAGGCTGAAAGATACACTCATTCCCCAAAGTGCCAAGAATGAAAATGTATTGCAATCCACCATGTTTCAGAACAATAGGACCTTTCATCAAGGCAATCTTAAGCTCTCAGTCCTCAAAACAGGCTGAAACAGAAATAGCTTTCTTTATTGCCCCCAGTAAATATACCAGCTTTCTTCAAGCTATTTCACACCATTTTCAGAATCGTAATGCTTCAAATTACCCTTGTTAAAGGATCCATTGTTTTGAAATGTGCACACAGATACTGTACATGTTCATTCTCCTCATTTTTGAAAACTAGCATTTTTTCTGCCCTCCCTCTTAGGCACCTAGTACCATTTAAGACAAATGTTCTATTAATTAAGGCTTTTCCCATAATATCCTACAGATGTGGCTGGTAGTGCTCCATTGGAACCATTGGAAGACCAGGTTCACATACTTTCCCATCCTCATGGTAAAGGAAGATGTTGCGAGTCTTGTTATCTTTAAGATACGTGATCTGCAGGCCATTGGGGTTCCCTGTCTTTTCAGGCTGGAATACGGCATTGATGGTATCAATTTTAACAGCTACTTTGGGTTCTTTTGCCTAAGAAGAAAATGCATTTTATTATTAATTATATATAATAATATATTACATAGGTTGAGGCCCTCCATTGAACAGGAAGACTGTAACACTCTGACCACATAGTTTTCTGTCCTTCCTGCAACCCAAGCAGCTGGGAAGCCCTGCTGCAAGGAAGCTGGATGCAATGCCACTGCTGCTTACAGTGGGATGGGGAGAGAGGAGGGAGGCAATTCAGATAATGATAAAGCATCTGGTCTCAGCTGTAAGGGGAAAGGAATTAGGGTGTGCTCATAGATGGACTATATTATCTCTTCTTTCCCCTGGCAGCCCAGAGAAGTGCATCTTTATTGACTGAATTGCCTACCCCAGTACCACCAGTAAGCAGACTGTAAGATGGTTACAGTCACAGGCAGTGGTAAGAGTAGTGCCCTGCCACAAACATACCCAGACAAGGCTGTTATTATAGTTACAGTATATTTATATATTTCCTGGTTCAGGTTTCTACACACAGTTGCTAGGGAGGAAGCAATTTACTCCTGAGCTTTTAGAGATAACTGCAGATAAGACAATAAATCAAATAAAGTCTCTGGAAAGCAATCTTGCCTGTAAGGGTTTATTTGCAAAGAAGATGTGCAAGAAAGAAGTCAAAGCCAGTCCAAAGTTTCAAGAGCCAAACAGGGTTGTCAGCCAGTCCAAAGGTCAGGGTTTCAGGTGTTTGGAGCAGAACTGCAGGAATCCTACACCAGAACCAGAAATCAGACAGTTGTTTCCAACAGGGAACATGGGTCAGAGCTGTTTCTCTCTCTCTTTTCTTTTTTCTAGTTATTTATACCCCGCTCTTCAGCCACAAGGCTATCAGAGCGGCTTACAAATTGTTTTAAGCAATAGCTATTTACACATCTACACTGCATTAAACAGTTTCCAACGTGTGTTAGCTAATTGCCCCCACAAGCTGGGTACTCAATCCTACAAAAGGATGGCAGGCTGAGTGAACCTTGGAGCCCGCTGGAATTGAACTTGCAACGTGGTGGCTTGCAGTACTGGCATTTAACCACTGCGCCACCAATTGGCTGCAGCCAAGGAAGTCTCATTGAACACCTTTGTTCTGCTAGCTTCTCCACCCATCCAAGTCTGAGGGTTTGGGAGTCATGCCTCCTCATCCAATTGTTTCTGTTGTTCTGGTAGTGCCTATGTTTAATCAGTGTCAGGTGAGTCCTGGCTCAGTGTATCCTGAGGCTGCCATTCCACAGGTTGAGTTGGAGATTTGGCCTCATCCTCAGAGTCTGAGTCCTGGGCCATGACAATATCCTTTTTGCCTCCAAGAAACCTAAGGCAATTTACACAATAGTCCTCCTTCTCTCCATTTTATCCTCACACCAACCCTGTGAGGAAGGTTAGGCTGAGAACCAATAACTGGCGTAACATCATCCAATGAGCTTCATGGCTGATCAAGGACTAGATTTCCCAAGTTCTGGTCCACCACTCTAACCACTACACCACACCAACGCTAGGGAAGGGGCCTCAAATGAACATTCTGCCCCAAGCCTCTCAGTGTCTTAAAAAGAGCCTGGCCAGTAGCCATGCTGGCTGGGGATTCTAGGAACTGTAGTCCAAAAATAACTTTTCCAAGAGCCACTATAATATTTTTCTCCAAAGCCCTTTTCTACCTCTCAAATCCTCCAGGTTTCCCAGACCAATATTTTCCTGACCCCCCACCCCCTACTGCAAGAGAGTGAATTGCCTCTCTTTGAATCAATCAATCAATCAATCAATCAATCACTTTATTTATATCCTACCTTCTCACAAAGACTGGGAGTTAAGCAAACTCCTTCAGGAGTGACATTTCATTTCTTTAAAAGGTTGCAGGGCCCACCTGCATTGTTTAACATCAAACAATACCAGTTTTTCAAAACCAGAAGTTGGCTTATGGCCAGTGGTGTACCTAGTATATATGACACCTGGTGCAGATTATTTTTTTAACACCCCCAGCCTTCTCTCTACAACATTATTTTCAGCCATAATCACCACTGTGTTCCACCTGCTATTTAGGAAAAGCTCTCCCTGCCACCACCATGCTTACTTCGGGTGTCAGCAGGCCCTCATATCCCTGCCTGCCAGATCTCATTTGAAGTCTCATGGGACTGAAAATCCCATGAGACATCACGAGAGCATGCAGGCAGGCAAAGTCGACGGCCATTGTTGGTCAAAGACTTCTGCTGCACAGTGGTGGTTCCTTTCTCTCCCCTGCCCCCCCCCCTCCAGCTTACTCACTGTACAAGGCAGGCATGAACCAGAGGAGGTTTGTGCCTGCCTAGAAGGGGTGACCCCCACAAGAAAGCAGTGCATAACAAAGTAAGCACGGCAGGGAAGCGGCAGTTTCTTTCTCTCCCCTTGATCAGGCAGAAAAAGGAACCATCTTTTTCCTTTTGGCATCTCTCCCCCACACATACACACACTGTGCTTACCCACTACACAGATCACCCCTTCTAGGCAGGCATGAACTGCTGCAGAGGTTTGTGCCTGCCTAGGAGGGTGACCCGAGTAAGCAGCACACAACGCAATGGTGGCAATTCCTTTCTTTCCCCTAGGCTGGGGAGAGAAAGAAACTATTGCGGCATCACCACCCTGCCATGCTTACTCGTTGTGCCACTTACCGGTACTTAGGGATATCCCCCTCTATGCAGGCATGAACCGCTGTGGAGGTTCATGCCTTCCCAGAAGGGGTGACCCCCAAGCAAGCAGCGCAGTGAATAAGCACAAAGGGGGTGGGGTGCTGGTGACACCCCTCTAAAGGTGTCACCTGGCATGATCTGCCCCTGAACTCCCTAGTGACACTCCTGCTTATGGTCACTTTCTTTTTTTAAATTGCCATTTTTGGTAGTGTCTGTGTGGTCCCCAAAGGGTTCCAGAGGCCAAAACTTAGCTCTCCAATCCACCACATTTGCCCATGCGTACTTTTAGTATAGTACAGAAAATGTTCTGAAATATCTCTCTCACTTGAGGAAAAGTTGTGTACTCTGGTTGGGGATGCACTCATAAGCTTCAGTTGTATGAGATTTGTTAGTTTTTTAGGTACTTCATGACTCTCTTTTGTTTTCATTGTATAGGCTAACTAACATGGAAACCACCAGAAACCTTCACAAATAGATTGTTACTCACATCATGCTTGATGTAATACTTGAGACACCCTTCTCTCTCCGACAAGAGAAACCTGCGTGGCAGATACTGCCCATTGTCTCGACCTCGTTTCCATAGGATCCCTTCCTTCACTCCTAAGAGAAGAAATCCAAGCTGGAGAGTATATTCAGTGGCCACAGAGGAGGCATCAGATAACTTTTGGAAACTACCTTAAACTGGATCAGACTATATCATCTATGCTGAGGATGGGCAACATGTGGCCCTCCAAAGAAATTAACCAGGAATAGCTGGATGTAGTGGTTTGAGCGTTGGACTAGGACACTGGGAGACCAGGTTTTGAATCCCCCACTCAGCCATGGAAACCTACTGGGTGACTTTGGGCATGTCTCACTCTCTCAGCCTCAGAGGAATGCAAAGGCAAACCACCTATGAACAAATTCTGTCAAGACAACCCCATGATAGGTTCACCTTACAGTCACTAAAAGTCAGAAATGACTTGAAGGCTTACAACAAAGCTTGATTTATGGTTGCTTTCTTCTGGCAGCACCCCTCTGCCTTTTACAGCTGTACAACAATAGCAGGAATTCAACAGGCACAGTTACCTCCCATGTCATCTGGGAAAGGCCTATTTGTTGGGATTTCTGTCTCACACCCTCCAACATCTTGGTTTGGCAGGGGCAGCCTCAATTAATCCACTGCTGTCCCACTTTCTCAGGTGTTTTTAGAATGTCCCAGAATCTCTCTTCCTTCCACTTTCCTCCTTTTCCCTTACTTATTTCAATTTCTGCAAACTGAATTCAAAGTGCAAAGGTAGTTCACATAACAATTAACTCAGCAGGGAGGAGAGGAGAGGAGAAGGTGGAGTGTTGCCCTTCTCAGTCTGCCTTTTCATTTTTATGGGCTTTCATAAACTCAGCATATACATTCAAGGGTTTCTCTACTTAAAATAATAATTTTGTGCATTCTTCCTGTCAATAATGTTTGCTTCTTTTTTGCCTTTTGACCACACACTGACCTTGCTTGGCCACATACCGAAGTTTTTATGTATCTGCCACCCCTCTTTTGAAGCCATGTGACCTTTGCCAGAAGAAAGACTATTAGCATTTAATTCCCAAGGGGTGGGAATTGGGACTGAAATTGACTCTACCCATGCCCATTGCAAAAATTTTCCCACACAGAAACGGCTGTGTCTCACTCTGTTTGCTATACAGCCTCACACCTTCCAACAGGCATAGACCACAAAGACTGAGCTACAAGTGTTCCTGTCACATTCTGCAAGCTCTCGTAAAGTATTTCCTTTGGTGGGCAGAAATAAAGTTATATCCTGTACCACTGATATCTGTTCCATAAGAGGGAAGATGCTTCTGCAAAATGCTTCATCTGCCATGACAGAGTTAGGCAATGCACAATTAAAGCAGTATGACAGCACTTTAACTGCCATGGCTCCATCCTACAAAGTGGTGAAGTTTGTCGTACTTGGAATTCTCTGACAGAGAGCTCTAGTCCTTCTAGTACTTCAAGTTATTGCTGCTAAAGATGGTTCTACAAGCTACTGAATCATATGATGTACTGTACTTAGTTTTTCACACGTCTTCTCTATTTTGCCTTTATTTTTGTTGAATAAATCATGACACAGGGTAATATGTCATGTATTGTTGTTCATCTGAGGTTGTATTTACCTAATTTTAAGACCTGCTAAGGAACAGATTATTGTTATTATGTCCTGATATGAAAACCATAGAATTCAAAGAGGGTGTATTTTCTTTTTCACATGACTGTAAGATAGGAAAAGAAAATGTGCCTGCAAGTTCTGCAGGAAGAAGAACTAAAAAATGGAGTACTATTTTTGTTGGGTGTTTTTTTATCTCTTGCAATCTGTAGTTCCACCCATAATGGAAGTAGTTTTATAGAAATCTAATATTGTTGTTTGCAACTCCAGCTTTGAAAAACTGACATTGCAGCATATGGGATACTATTACTATCAAGCATTAACGATCTGTTTGTCAATTCCAACTCCAGATATAATGATCAAAACAAAGGCCAGAATCCCATAAGGTCCTTCTGTAAATGGAACTGTTTCAGTCAGCAAAAAAGGGAGGGAGGCAATCTTTCCTTCCCCCCTGCAGCCCCCTTTGCCACCAAGAGCTTTTAAAACCTGTTCCTGTTGGCTGGGAAACCCTCTTGATCAGGATTTCAAGTGGTGAAGAAGGCTGGAGATGAGAAAGAAAGGAAAGAGGGGTGAGTTCTATCTTAATAGCAGTTGAGTGTTTGCCCGAGACTGGATTTAGGCCAATGTTTTAAGCCCCTTTGTATCATTGTTTTTCTCCCAATGATGCAGTGGATTGGTCAATCGTCCAGAATTTGGAACTACTTCACCTGCACCAGAATGAGAATTTCCAACAGGTTCAGATTCTTCTGTCACTTCAGTAGCCTGATTGGGAAAAGCTTCACCTGATGAAATTCTCCCTTTTACTTAACTTCTGTCTGAGCATCTGTGGCTAACCACCACTAATGGTACTAGCCCAACTTCTGCGAATTGTACTAAAGCTGTTGTGGTATATGAGCATCATGACTGTGTCTCAGGACTTCTAATAAAAGCTGTTTGGAAGAGGAGAGCAGGGCAGACAGATTCTACTACAGAATCCTTACCATTTGAATATGATGGCTGTTTTCCTGGCTTCGTGAATTCTTTCCGTTCATACTTGGCTCGTATCCACTGCTCTCTCAGGACTCTGTGAAATATCACAACAAGTGATTTATACTGACAGGCCACAGAAATCCAACATTGCCCACCCCCTTACTCCCAACCCAGATGGAGAGATGGCACTTACAGACAGTCGGTGTGGACTGGGTGGTAGTAGTAAGACGGAACATGGGCCTCGTATTTTGCTTTAGCCTTTGCGTTCCCATGCTGCACCAAAAACTGTAAAGTAGGAAGATACTTAACATTCCCTCTCATATAGATCTCTCTGGGCTAGGCCAACCCAGAGCTTGGAAACATTATTATTTTTGGAGTATATCTCTCAAAATCTCCCAGCCAGCATAGCCATGATTATGCTGACTGAGGATTTTGAGTGTTGTAGTCCATATAAAGTAACTTCTCTTCTGGCTCTGCTCCTGCCTTACTTCCTACGCCTGACATCTATGTAATTCTTGCCATCCACAGACTAAACAGTTCTCATTATAAAATCACAAAGCTGGAAGGGATCCCAAGCAACATTTAGTCCAACCCCCTGTTATGCAGGAATACACAGCTAAAGCATTCCTGAGAGATGGCCATCCAACCTTTAAGCACTTCACTGGAAGTCCAATGGCCTCTGAACCAGTCCATTCCACTAACAAACAGCTCTTACTGTCAGGAAGTTCTCTTGCAATCTCTTTTCTTCCCATTTGAATCCATAGGTTCATGTCGTAGTCTTGGGAGCAGCCGAAAACAAGCTTCTCCGTGTGAAGAATTATCTCCCAAATCAGCACTAGATTAAATGGCCGGCTTTTGTTGCGTCGCATTCTGGGAGCCCAAAAATACCACTGAATTGAGATCCATTTTACATCAGGGCTATGCATCATGTGGTCCCCTCAGATGCCATTGGACTGCAGATCCCATGATCCTCCCAGCATTAACTTTGCTGGCTAGAGCTGATAGTATGCCTGCTTTACACAAAACAGAAGCCTTACTCTCTCATGCACCTGAATGAAATTCCAGTTTCGCAAAGTGGGAGAGCAGAAGAATGGGTTTCTTGGCCTCAACCCAACTGTAGCATTAATAATAACCAGTCTAAATAGCACAAGGAACCTATGAGTACAGCAGATGTCCTGCTGCAGAACGTCAGCCCCAATGTGCACAAGAGAGCTTGTAAAAAGAAGTTTGTTTTTTTTTTGAAGTCCCATTCCCAGCCAACATGGTCCCTAGCCTTGCTGGCTGAGGGGTTCTGGGAGTTGTACTCCACTAAAACAACTTTTTCAAGGTCTGTTGTAGAAGGCTGTAAAGATGGAGTATCAGGATTACCATCGCATCCCTGGTATCTTCCCCTCTTACACTGAGAAATGTGCACTGAGGGGGCAAATGAGCAAATATGGCAAATATGGCTACTATAAAACCTGCGTTTGCCAAGGAGCAGCCCATCACATCTTAGCATGCAAATCTATCGTTGCGTGTGTGTTTTTAAACATTTTGAATCTTGAATCTGTAGGTGTATTATTATTTATATAACACTTTAAAGCGTGCTATACAAATAAACAATTACATACAAAGAAGTCAGGTACATCCCTGCCAGAGTATACTTAAAATATCCTAGCTGTTAATCTAAATTGGTAAGATATGAAATAGCAATAAGACTGCCTGAGCTGGCAGTTTCTGTACCTTCAAAGTTTAACTGCAGCAAGACTTCACCAGGGGCTGTTTCACATTACAGGTTGACCCCCCATATTCACAAATTCAGTATCAACCATTTTACTTATCCACGTCCAGAAAAAAATATGTTCTCTCTAGGCATTTCTAGGTCCTCCAATTCTGTGGTCAACTTCTGGTGTTCATCTCATTGGAAATAATAGGATTCCCTATTATCCATGGGTTTAGATATCCAAGGGAGGTCTTGGAACATATACCTTATAGATATGGGGGTGGACCTGTATACCATTAGCGCTGTGATTACACTCGAACTATTATGGCAACTTCCTAGGCAATCCTAGGGTTTGTAATTTGTTGAATTCTCTTGCTGAGAGTTCTAAATACCTGTCCCTAAACTGCAAATCCCACAATTCCATAGGAAGTTGCCACAGTAGTTAAAATGGAATCATAGTGTGAAAGGGCCTGCAGCACAGATTTTCCCTCCACAAAGCTCTGGTGACAGGAGAAGCTACACCTGGAACAAGTCCCTCCTCCATGGAACTTAAAGGTACAGTAGCTTTCTTAGGATACAGAGATGACAACCCTTCATTGAACATCCAGGCCCAGGAACACTATATACGTATATGTGTGTATGCTCTTGCTGCCAGGTTTACCAGTATACTCTCATCATGATATAAAGGAGTGCACAGAATTGTAAACCATCTTGGTTAAAAGAACAAAATGAGCACACCTTTCAAGATGACAAGCCTCCACATAACTGAACTATAGCATGGCTTCCAATGTTGCTAAAGTTTGCTTCTGTTGAGTATTTAGGATAACAGTTAATCCAGACCTGCTCAAAATAAAAGAATGTACAAGAGCATCCACAAATTTTTCTTTTGGCTGGCCATCTTGCTAGTGAAGGCAAAAACTATGGGTCATCAGGTTGATTTATTTATTATATACATTTATACCCACCCTTTTTATTTGAAGTACCCAGGGGTAAACAAAAACACATATATTTAAAACAAGGCAAAAGACAGTTCCTGCTCCTGCTGCCTTACTACTCTTTGCTACAAGATAAAGAATCAGAGAGCAGAGCTTGGATAAGTTGCTTTGTGAACTACAGGTCCCAGAATCCCCCAAGCAGTACAGCTGGAGGATTCTGGGAATTATAGACCAAAAAGTAACTTTCCCAAGCTCTGACAAGGAACATGGCAAGTTGAATGATGGTGAGAAGAGATGCTTCAAACTGACCACTCTACTCTTGCTTTCCTGTCCCAGACCAGGAGCAGGTTGTGGGGAGTTTACTGGTGTAGACCTGCATGGCACACTCTGGATCAAAGGAGGAGTCTGGAATCACAGCACAAGTACCAGGATGATCCCCATCTACTCTCACAACTTCAGATTTGGAGGAAGATTGGTCACTTTGCATACTCTGTGTTAAAAGGACCTGAAGAGATTTTGTTTTGCTTCAGGGTTGTTGTAAAATGCCATTCAGTAAGACAAGATTTACTACATTGATGGTACCCAAAAGTTTCCACTCTCAGACATTTTCTTTCTGGATTCATTTGGGCACCAATAGCACCAAATGGACTACCTGAATCTCCCCACTCATGAATGCAAAGCCTGCCAATGTTCAGGATGCTTACTTATTGTTTGGACTTGTGAAAAACATGCAGTTTCTTCTGCTACATGCACACAACAATCAAGGCTAGGGTGGGGTGGGGGAAAGTACTGTGGTTGCCTGAACTGCACCTTAACTCTCCTACACATATGCTGTAACCCATGTCACTATGATGTCTGACCTCTGAGAGGCCTCAAACACCAGCTCCTTCACAATATGGTGAAATCAGGTGGAATGCCATTAAGACAGGTAGGATTCTCCTCACATTCTGTGAGGAATTTTTTCACCATTTGGACAACCCCTCAGTGTTATCTCTTCTGCCACCCTGTGAACTCCTTGTGTTCATGGGGTGGGGGAAGAAGACAGGGAGATATATACATGGCTTCAACGTTGGTTCAAGACATTTAAAAAAACAAAAGCAACATGGCATCTCCTGCCTTTCTGGGCACAGAAGCTGACTAGATGGGCAACTGAGCTTTTCTTTAACACTGGCAATGAGATAATAGCCTTCCTCCTACCCCAAAGCAGGTCTATGAGGAGGTGCAAGACAGGCTGCGGGGTGCACAGCTGTCTACTACAGTATCTCCAATGTCTCCAAGGATCTGTCACTGTGCCTAATAGTAGGGCTGGCCATGCATCTCCTGTATAAACCTCAGAGCAAGACTCACCTCTATCTGGGCTTCATCCCAGCAGTCCATCCTTATTGACTTAACTTTGCTGATGCTAGGGATGGTGCGATGAATCCCTGCACAGTCTAAGCAGAGAAAGACACCCAGAATATAGGAGGCCCAGTCAGGATCTGAGTGGAATAAAAGCAGTATATCCATGTTTGGGGATTGGCTTTTGACAGAAAGTTTGGTAACAGAACTACCAATGTGTCCAAGGACAAAAGCTGTGTGTGTGTGTGTGTGTGTGAAGGGCTCCCATGTGTCTTAATTTACTTTCTGGCCAAAATGGTCATCATTAAAGATTTGGGTGCAAATTAATTATTATCTTTGCTTATTACCAGAGCTTTGAAAAGTTGCTTTTTTCACTACAATTCCCCCGTCCCCCACCTGTTCTTCAAAAAGTAACTTTTCAAATCTCTGCTTATTTTTCACTTTCCATTAATGCTTCAGTGTCATGGCTGTGCTTTGTGCTAGTAAGGATATAGTGAGGATTACAATGCCAGGGAGGGAGAACAGTCTAATTAGAGCAGCCAATGCAATTATCACCCAAAGGCATGACCATTCATTCACACTTGACTTTTCCTAGTTTGCAAAGCAACATTCAGACTGCATAGATTGTTACACAAGCTAGGTTAACAAGGTGTATCATACTAGGGATAGTTCCTATGTCTTATTCATACTCTCAAAGAGCAAGGTGCACAATAATCATGAAATACAGTATGTGGTTTGATCACCTTTTTCGTTCATTAGTACGTCAGCAACCAATAATCTTGTGTGTGTTTACTTACAAGTAAACTCTGCTATGTTCCATGGAGCTTACTCCTAGGTAAATATGCAATGCCCTGGCAGCTGCGAAGGACACTGAATATGACTGGAGTACCAATACTCTAATCCTTCCTGTCTGCATGTGTCCTTTTTAAGGTGTTTAGGTATCTCATCTTCCTCTCCCACACTTGTTTTCCCATCAAAGGCCCACTCCCTACAAATATAGGACCATAAGAAGCTGCCTTATGTTAAATCAGACTGTAGGTCCATCTAGCCCAGTACTGGGTTAACTATGAAAACAGTCCTCCAGGGTTTCAAGGCAAGATTCTTTCCTAGCTCTACCTAGAGATCTCTAGTATACCCTAGTAGTTCCTCATCCAAGTAGTCACCAAGCCAAAACTTGCTTAACTTTCAAAATCAAATGAGAATTAATAGCAGCAGTAGGGATAACAATCAGGAGAATGACAAGGAGAGGAATAACCAGCCCTTCTGCCGATGTAGGCTGCTCCAGTTCCCCCCCCCACACATCACTCTTTGGCAGAGGCTAAAGACCTTGTAAAACTACAAATCCCAGGATTTCACTGGATGGAACTTAAAGCCCTTCCCATCTGGAAGCCAGGGAGGATGTGGAACTTCATGAAATAGGCCTCCCAAAAATGGGATTTGAGGCTAGCAAAGTAGAATGTGAGACATTTTTGCGGGGATAGATTAAGCTTCCACCACCACCACCCCAGCAGTTCACTGCCATACCAAGCATTCTGATCTTCCACATGAGCAGGAAAAACCAGTTACATTTTGCAAATAAATAAATAAATGCCCCTTTGTAAACTTTATAGATTACAAAACTGTTCCCAGCACTCAGCTGAAAGGTTTTAAAACGCAAAGGATGCACTAATACACCAAAACAGAGCACAACATGGGGAAAATAAATCTACACACCTCATCCTTCTGGCCTCAATGGCCACTGCTAAGTCCAGTCCCCCTCCCCCAATTTCTTCCCAAATATTATCATTCCTTTCTCTTCTGCAGGGATCAGCTTTACTAGCTGCATACAAACACCCCCCTGTCTCATTTCTTCCCATCCCTGACAGAGCTATCATTTACCGGGTTTTTCGCAGTCTGCACAGAAGGCGTTTTCTTCTCTCCTCCAGACTTCCTGGAGGGCTTTCATATTCCTGTCAGTATTCCCAGCCATTGTGTTTTCTTCTGCTTTGGAGCCCTGAGTCCAGGTGGAGCAAAAGTTGCTTCCGCTATACCTGAGGACACACCTCTAAGTTGCAGAGGAGATAGAATTAGAAAGGATACTCCCTTCCTTTTGACTGACAAAAAGATAGTTGCAGGGAAAATTAAAACCCAGCCCTTCTCAAATGAGAGATGGTTAGGCAAGACAAAGCAAGAGGTGATTTTAGGCCCAAGCAGCAACAGTGGTTGCAGCAAAGGAGACAGAGTGTGATGGTGGGTGTAAAGGGAAGTACAGCTATTAACCACACAACCGGTTTTTCCACTTCTCACATAAGGCAAATGGACAAGCGACAGGAAAAGGAACCTGAGCAGTGGGTATGCACAAAGTGATAAATGCAGCACTCCCCACTTTGTTCCGTTGTGAGCACCATTGTGTGTTGCTAGGTTTCCCTGACTGATAAGGGGTCTCATAATAAAACAATATGCAATGGTAAATGTTGCAATAAGCTGGCATTTTATGGAGGTGGCATTGTTTGTATTTAGTATTTAACTTTTTTTTAATCAAGAGGAAGAGATTGATTAAGTGCCTATACTTCTTAGCAAAATCTAATTATGTGGTGGTCCAGTTACTCTGGATCCACCGTTGCATGAATCGATTGCACAATAGGCCTTGAGCACACCCCCTTGCACATGGTCAAATAGCTTTCTGTCTGCCGAGTCAAAAGAGAGACTTAAGTACTTTATCACACTATACTGCTATAGTGCTATTACAGTATCCCACTTTAACTGCTAGGGCAGTCTCCTGTGGGATTCTGGGGTTTGTAGTTTAGTGAGGCCTAAGAGCACTCTGCCTGAGAATGCTAAAGGCCCCTCCCTCAACTGCAAATCCCAGGATTCCACAGGAGGAAGCCAGAGCAGTTAAAGTGGAATAATAGCACTATAACAGTGTAGTGTGATAATCTCCAAAGAGGGCTGCATGTGAGCTTGTAGAAAGATGATTCTGCAATAGGGACTCCACTTCCACAACCTCTGAGAAATATCACAACTATTTTTACACTAATGCAGTACCCCTGACAAGGTTATAATATACAACATGGTCAAAAACCAAGATAATTTAATGCCAAATTTAGAAATCAATGAAGAGCAACCAGCTACCACTGTGAATGTGAGTTGGCATGGAGGCTTTGGAAAGCATAACCTCCAATTGTCCCACTTTAGTAGCAACAGTTGTTGATTAATCTTCCTACTTTTCCAGCTGCTTTTAAAATGTCCCAGTTTCTCTGTCTTCCTCCCACTTTACCCCTTTATGCTCAGTTGATTTCAGGTGCTGCAAACTGAGTTCAAAATGCAAAAGTAATTTGCATTTAATTAACTCAACAGGGGAGACAGGAGAGGAGGGGCAGAATTTTGCCCTTCTCAGTAGGCATAGGCAAAACCAAGATGCTACAACCCCTCTTAGTTTGTGTGTTCTTCCCCTTTAATAATATTTGTCATCTTGCCCACACTGATGTTGCTTGACCACACATGTCCCATTTTCATCTGTGAAATGTTGGAGAATATGGGAAGAACAAGGGTGCACAATCCAATGTGTAGCAACAGGGCTGGACAGCAATATAATTAGCCAGAGGTGGAAATTATGCCACCTGTGGGCCACATAGAATTCACCAACATCATTTTTGCATCTCCTAAAGAGCCCCTGGAGTCCACCAACCTCCCATCATCTTAAAAAAAAATCCATAAGAAAAATGGAGAATCATGCCTCCAGATGTCTCCAAGAAGTGAAACTCTCCACTAAACACACCCCCTGCACTTGGTTTTAGCCCCAGACCACTTCCCCTGAAACCAGTAGGTTTCCAGGGGTTGAGATGGGACAGGGACAGCAAGCAGACCCTGCATACCTGCCCATCCTTGTATTAGACAGAGAGCCACCTGCCTCAGGCAGTAGGTTTTCAATAGCTACAGTAAAGTACGTATATTCCGGCGTATAAGACGACTTTTGAGCACTCAAAAGTGCCCTCCAAAATTGACAGTCGTCTTATATGCCGGATATACTTTGCTTCGCCTGCCTGCCTATCTCCTGCCTCTTCGCAAACGGAGCTAAGAGGCAGGAGATGGGGCAGGGGGGGTGAAGCAAAGTGGTTTGCAGTTCATTCGCCCCCCTCCTCTGCCTTCTCCCCCTTTGGGGAGCAACGGAAGACAGAGGAGGGGGGCGAACGTTGCGGTTTGCCGTGGCTGCCGCTTGATTGCCTCTGCAGCGGCCGAGGCAAACCTCTAGATTCGCCCTTTTCCCCCACCTTCCTTGAAGGTGGAGGAAAAGGGCGAAAATGCCCCATTTTGCACCGCGACCCCGATCCCTCTTTCTGGGCTCCCTTCCGAAGGGAGCCCAGAAGTAGGACGCGGGGCCGTGGAGCCAAACCCCGGGATTCTCCCCCTCACCCCAGCCACCCGTCCACCCTCCCTCCAGCACCCTCCGCCCATCCACCCCCCTCCCTAAAGCCGCGATCCCACTGGAATCGTGGTTTGGGGAGGGGGGTGGCTGCGAAGCCCCCTCCCCCAGCCACCCGTCCACACTCCCTCCAGCACCCTCCACCCATCCACCCCCCTCCCCAAAGCCGCGATCCCACTGGAATCGTGGTTTGGGGAGGGGGTGGCTGCGAAGCCCCCTCCCCCCAGCCACCCAGCCACCCTCCCTCCATCCACCCTCCTCCCCAAAGCCGCAATCCCACTGGAGATCACGGCTTTGGGGAGGGGGGGGTGGCTGCGAAGCCCGTCCCCCCAGCCACCTGTCCACCCTCCCTCCCTCCAGCCACGCCTCCCTCTCCAAAGCCGCAATCCCACTTGAGATCGCGGCTTCGGGGAGGGGTGGGTGACTGAGAAGCCCCCTCCCCCAAGCCACCCATCCACCCTCCCTCCAGCCACCCCCCCTCCTACAGGGATCAAATCCTACAGGTCGACCAGATGAAAGCTTTTGACAATGTAGATCATACGTTCCTATGGGAAACTCTCAAGTGGAAAGGGGTGCCAGAGAGATTTATTGCTTTAGTTAAATTGTTTTATAGGGATGCAGAGGTAGTTTTGCAAGTCAATGGTCATAGAGGAAAGAGGATTAAGTTAAATTCTGGGGTGAGGCAAGGTTGTCCCCTAAGCCCTCTTTTGTACGTTATTGCGTTGGATGCTATTCTGTGTAAGATTAGTTTGGACAAGAGCATCTCGGGGATCCAAATTCCGCGTCCGTTGGACAGTTCATGGTTGGTTCGATATGAATCTGTTAAATTTGTTGCCCATGCTGATGATGTGTCCTTCTTGGTTAAGGACAGGATGGAAGTTAGAAAGATTAAAGATGCTTTTGAGGCCTACGGTCGAGTTTCTGGTGCTCGACTTAACATGGAAAAGAGTTTTTTGATCAGGATTTTTGCTGCAGAGGACAAGATGGCAGCTATTCCTCTAAAGGACGTAGTTGGAGAAAAGGAAAGGTGGCAAGCAGAGCAAGAGGCAAAGATGGATAGGGTGAAGATCCTGGGGCTGAATTTTGCGTTGGCTCCAGAGGGATGGAAAGAAAATTGGTATCACTGGTTGGAAAAAGTGAAAGAGAGGGTGGCCCTCTGGCAGAGATGGAAGCTGACCATTTACCAGAGAGCCGCTTTTGTAAATACCTACCTGCTTCCCGTGGCAGCCAACTTGGCGGCTGTTTTCCCACCTCCAGATTCAGTGATTAAAGAAGCTGATCGGGTTCTCTTCAAGTTCCTTTGGGGAATGGCCACGTTCCCCCTGGCAAGGGCAGTGGCTTATGGGCAGGTAGAACAAGGGGGCCTGGACTTCCCAGCCCTGGGACCTAAGTTCATCGCCATCTTTTCTGCTCAAAACTTTGGGAAAGTTTCTCTGTTACAAAAGGGTCAGATTCAACCTCAGGCTTGGCTAGTTTTGTTTTGTGAGTGCTGGATAGGGACTAGATGGGGAAAGACTTGGTGGGAGGAAGGCTCATTAAGTTTTAGGTTTTCTTTGCCTGAAAAATTGAAAGCACCAGATTATTTGAAAGACTTTGTTTTTTACATAAAGAAATATAAAATTCATGCTGAGGAGTTGAAGGGGGAAGACAGACCAGGTCAGAGCATCAAGAGGACTTTGTACAGGAAAATAGTGGAGGAGATTTATGTTAACCCGTTTTTGCAAAAGCGTCAGGCCAAACTAGATTTATCAGAATACCTAAATCACCAGACTAACCCAATTGAGTATTTCATGGACAAAAGGGTCCCCAAAAAGTTGTGGGACTTGAGGTGGAGGCTCTACCATCAGGTTCTTAATCTGAGGGGAAAGAGACCATGGACCGCAGAGGATGAGCAGACCTGTCCGCGTCTGAAATGTAAAAAGGCTGAGATTTTGAGTGGCGTGGCACAAAAGGAGACGATCAGACATTTTGTCCAGGACTGCCCGAGTGCCCGGGAAACATGGGAGGAGGTGGCCCGGGTCCTGGATTGGCCCGATTTGGCACAGCAGGCTTGGGAGACAGTGCTTTCAGGGACTGAGCCTCCAGAGGGTGTCAGGGGACCCAGAAAGTCAGTGGGCCAAAAGAGGAAGAGGAAGGAGTCTGGTTCTGTGGCTGAGAGTTTTTGGAAAGTACCCTGGTCCACGGTGCGCCTGGTAAACCTTTATGTGATGTTAGGGTTAGTTTTCCAGAGAAAAAAGGAGGTGAAAAGTCAAAATCTGCAGGATGTAAAAGGCACTGCCTATTATGTGAAGAATGTAATTGAAAATTTAGCTCTGAGTGAAAAAGAGAAATTGCCAAGCTATCGTTGGAAAAAGTTTTGGCCGTGGTTTAGTGAGACGACCCCAGCAATAACATAAAATGATATTTTAAATAAATATTTTATTAATTTTGTATTATTTTGTATTATTATTTTTAATTAATATTTTATTGGTTTTTTTTCATTTCTAAGTAGGTATAATTATAATGTGTAAATATAATGTGATTATAGTGTGTTTAGATTAAAGGGAAAAATACATTAGTGTTAGGATAGATTTACTTTTGTATTAGTAAGAAAAGAGGAAAATAATTAGTATTGTTTTTGTATTATTGTTGTGGCCTTTTGCGGTCGGGTGTATTTTTTAGTAGAATGGTCTTACTCCAATAAAAAAATTCCCTAAAAAATTCCCCCTCCCCAAAGCCACGATCCCACTGGAGATCGCGGCTTCGGGGAGGGGGTGGGTGGCTGCGAAGCCCCCTCCCCCCAGCCACCTATCCATCCTCCCTCCAGCGCCCTCCCTCCAGTCACCCCCCCTCCCCAAATCCACGATCCCACTTGAGATCGCGGCTTCGGGGAGGGGGTGGGTGGCTGCGAAGCCCCTCCCCCCAGCCACCTGTCCACCCTCCCTCCAGCCACCCCCCCTCCAAAGCCACGATCCCACTTGAGATCGCGGCTTCAGGAAGGGGGTGGGTGACTGAGAAACCCCCTCCCCCCAGCCACCCGTCCATCCTCCCTCCAGCCACCCCCCCTCCCCAAAGCCGCAATCCCACTTGGCTTCGGGGAGGAGGGGTGGCTGCGAAGTCCCCTCCCTCCAGCGCCCTCCCTCCAGCCACCCCCTCTCCCCAAATCCACGATCCCACTTGAGATCGCAGCTTTGGGGAGGGGGTGGTTGGCTGTGAAGCCCCCTCCCTCCAGCCACCCTTCCACCCTCCCCGAAGCCCCCTCCCTCCAGCCCCCCCCAGCCAGTTGGCCACCCTGCATTCCCCAACCCACAAGGAGGTTGGGCAGCTTCCTCATGGGTTGGGAAATCACGGGAGGAGGGAGCACAGAAGGAGGGATCGGGGCTGTGCAGCCAAAAAGGGCATGTTCGCCCCTTCTCCCCACCTTGAAGGTGGGGAGAGGGGGAAAATCCCGGGGTTTGGCTCCACGGCCCCGCGTCCTCCTTCTGGGCACCCTTTGGAAGGGAGCCCAGAAGGAGGGATCGGGGCTGTGGAGCCAAAGGGGGCATCTTCTCCCCTTCTCCCCACCTTCCTTCAAGTTAGGAAGAGGGGGCGAATCTAGGGGTTTGCTGAAGTGACCCCCGCTTCCCCTGCCTTGGTCCCCTTCGGAAGAGCCAAGACGGAGGGAAAGGAGCTGCTGAGGCAAACTGGGCATTTTCGCCCCTTTCCTCCACCTTCAAGTCAAGTTTGACTGGAAGGTTGAAGAGAGGGGTGAATGTTGCGGCTGGCTGTATGGGGGAGCCCTGCCAGCTGACCCTGTTCACTTTCCCAACTCACGAGGAGATCCTCGTGAGTTGGGAAACAAAGAGGATCAGGTGGAAAGGCTCCCCCAGCCAATCAGCCAGCCAGCCAAATTGGGTTGGGGGGGGGGGTCTTATACAGCGAGTATATGTCTAAGCCTAGATTTTTGGCTGGAAATTGGGAGGGGGGTCTTATACGCCCAGTTGTCTTATACGCCAGAATATACGGTACTGGGAAGACCCAGCTGTGTATGCCATTCTACCTGTCCTACATCCTTAAGCTGTCATGTTTTCCTACAATGCAATGAAGGATGCTATCACATCAACAGGATTAAAGTAAGATTAAACTGCTAGATGGGTCAGCTTTTGAACATAGGAGGAACAAGAATCAGATCCTGTCCATCACCTGAGTCAGAAAAATATCTCAAGCCGGCCTTGCATATCAAAGCATTGTAGGCCATGTGAGGCAATGACTTGAGCCAAAGACTGTTTCTCACCTGTTCTTGTGGCAGAGAGGGATGATGATGGAACCAGTATCTGGGCATGGGCAGCTGGACTTCAAGCTTATAGTTTCTACTTTGTGTTTGTATTAAAACCTCAAGGTTTGTACAAAACCCTCAACAGTGGTCACATGCATAGAAGTGGACCAAGACGCTTTTTGCCCTGAGGTAGAACAGCAAATATACCCAACTCCCATCCACCCCACCCCAAGTCAAGATGCACAATATCCAGTAGGCCTAAGTATTTGGAGCCAGATGCAAAATGGCAATTCAGAGGCTGGAGGTCACTACCCTTTGTACTTCATATGCCTCAGTGGGGTGATTTTAATGTACACATACAAATCTATATCCAGCAAAGGGAGCCCAGGTGGTGCAGTGGTTAAATGCCAGTACTATGCAAGTCACCACATTGCAAGTTCAGTCCCTGAGGGCTCCAAGGTTCACTCAGCCTTCCATCCTTTTGTATGTAGGTCAGTAAAATTAATACCCAGCTTGTTGGGGGAAATTAGCTAACACACATTGGAAACCACTTAATGTGGTGTAGATGTGTAAGTTGCTATTGCTTAAAAATTTGTAAGCCTCTCTGGGAATCTTTGTGGATGAAGAGTGGGTATAAATACATAAATAAACGAATAAAGGAATTCTAAAAGTCTAATCTGGAGGTGTATATATGGAGGAAGACTTCTTGTTGTTTTTGTTCAATGACTTTTAAGGGCTTGTCTGTACGAGCCTATAAAAAATGGAGTCCCTTGCAGTAATGACATTTCATAGCAGCTGCAACCTGTCCTAATGGGGATTTTGCCCCCATAAACTTCACATGCCCGCCAGTAAACATGGCAGCCACGAATGATTTACTTGCATTTACACTTACTTCAGTTTGCCAACGATGACTTTATTTTTTTTAAACAATGTCCAAGGTGTGATTGGGCAATTTTTCACTTGAACACAAAAGCAAAAAAACAAAAACAAAAAAACCCTCCCAACACCCTGTTTTCTTGCCTTAGTGCTTGCCTGCTAAGGTGAATATCCAACATGGCGGCAGTGGGCACTTGCCTTTCTAGCAAGCCCCACACCCTGCACTCACCCAGCCAATCAGATTTCTGCTTCCTCTCATTTGGGCAAGCGATCAACTTGTTTGACCTAATGAACAGAAATGCTGTTTTTTTTAAAGATGGGAAAAGCCGCAAAGACTTTTCTGGTGAGGTTTTTGGTCTTTTTTACCCCCCTCCTCCACAATATGGCAAAATCACATGGAATGCTATTAGGACAGGTAGGATTCTCGCATTCCATGAGGAGTTTTTTCACCGTTTGGACAACCCCTCAGTCTTTACTGCGGCAAATAATTCAGCAATCCCAATTAACCTTCTGCCTACCTTTAACAGCTGCCTTGTTATTTATACTTCCAGTTTAGTGCAACAGCTTTAAACGGTTGTATGCAAACTTGCAGTGTGGACATACTTTTACAGGGCAGGATCATTAAATACAGTACAACTTTCATCTGACTGGTTTTAATGTGGGACACAAAGCCAAACCGTGAGCTTTAGACTGAAATCCAAGGGGCCAGTTCCACGACAGGAAAAATTTCGCAAGATTCCGGATTATTGTTCTTTCGCACCAGGAGTGCATAAATCACACGACTCCTGGCATTTTCGGAAGATGCAGCCAGATCCAGATACTTTCTGTTTTCCTTAGTTCACACAGGCAAAGGTGGGTGGGTGGGATCGCCTCCAGATGATTAAAGCCAGGCAGGAGGCGGGGAGGGAGCAAGGAGGAGTCAATGAAAGCACAAACAAGCAAAAGCACGGTGGAGTGATCTCCTTGCCTTCCCTTCATGCATGCACACACAAACACACACCACAGAAGCAGGGCTTGCTTCATTCCTGATTGTTTTCCCTCCCTCTGAAGCCTTGAATAAAGGCAAGTGAAGGGAAGGACAAACAAACAAAAGAATGAACATGCGATCGGCTGTTTCCCTGCACACATGAATGCACACACACACCACACACACACACACACACACCAGTGAAGCAGGGGCTCCTCCCCGATCATTTCCCCAACCCCCAAAGCCTTCCTTTGAAACAGACAGGAAGGGCTCAGAGCAGATTTTCCAAAGTGGGCTGCAAGCAGAAGGAGGGTGAATTTCTTCTCTCCAACCCCTCAGTCTATTCGGATAAAGCAGAATGGTCACTCCAACCAATCAGGATTCAGCTCTGCTCACAGTAATTCGAAAAGGTAGATGCCAGTTTACACGATGGTTAGTTCCCATGACAAATTATGCGCATTTTTGCGAACTTAATCAAAAAAGTGTGGAAAACTAGCGAAAGCTGATACTGTGCAACTTATGGGTTTTTTGCACCCCCTCCTTCTGAAAAGGGCGCCGTTGCTTTGAAATGCGTGGGAACTATCAGGCTTCTTGTCGCATTCTTTGAGGATTTATTTTGACGTGTAAACGACCCCCCAACTCAACACTACACAAATAATCCAGGTTGAAACTGGATTATTTGCCATGGTTCCTTCCTATGGAATCCTGGGATTTGTAGTTTTATGAGGTCTTTTGCCTTCTCTGCCAGAGTGCTGGTGCCTCACCAAACCACAAATCCTAGGATTCTGTAGGAAGTGTCAAGCTGGATTATTTGTGCAGTGTGGATTGGGCCTGTATCTTTGCCATTCACTGTGCACTTTACTTAGCATGTCAAAGTAATGTTGAAAACAAAGGAAGCTCAATACTGTAGTTCCATGCATACAACCTTATACATTCAGGAACACTTACTTCAGAATACAGTTGCCCCTTCGTATCTACGGATTTGATATTTATGGATTTAAGTATTAATGGCTTGAAAGTATTCTTAAAAAAATAATAATCCAAAAAGCAAACCTTGATTTTGCCATCTTATATAAGGGACACCATTTTGCTATGCCATTGCATATAATGGGACTTGAGTATTAATGGATTTTGGTATCCACGGGGGTCCTGGAACCAAACCCCAGCAAATATGAAGGGACAACTGTAAACATATAAGATTGGGCTACAAATGTGTACTTTAACAGCTACATATGAGCCGGTGACTGTAATCACTGCATCACACTAAGGCTAGCATCCTGTTAGGTTCCACTATGCGTGCAGAGTGATTGGGGGTGGGGAAGACAATGAGCAAAATTTATCCAGCTAACAGTGGCCTAAGCAGAATTGCACATTTGGGACTGTTTATGAGCAGTAATGCACTGCCTTTATGCACTGCAGTTTCACAATGGGTTGTCAGCCATGCTCATTGATACACATAAATTAAACAACCCCTACAATAAATACCAACATGCTACACTGATGTAGAATCTTAGCCAATGATTGTTATGTAGCTACTTAACACAAATAGAGTGCTAGACCAAGGGTGCATGTACACTGTAGAAATAATGCAGTTTGACGCCATTTTAACTGCCAATGCTCCATCCTACAGAATCCTGGGATTTGTAGTTCTGTGAGGCACTGGCACTCTTTGGGAGAAAAGACTAAAGACCTTGTAAAACTACAAATGTGAGGATTCCATAGGATGGAGTTACAATACTTAAAGTGGTGTCAAATGGCATTATTTCTACAATGTAGATGCTCCCCAGGATTCCCAAGATCAGAGTTCGCATTCCCACCAAGCCACAAAACTAGCCTTGGGCCAGCCATTCACTCTCTCTCCCTGTCCTACCTCGCCAGGTTGTTAAGAGGGATAAAAACGGGAGGAGCCACTCACTGGGTAAAAGCCTGGCGTATAAGTATGGAAATAAAAATACAAGCCGAAGAAGAGTTAAATTTACATCATCCTCGCTATATTCTGACATTAGGGTTGGTCTTAAAAGTTATTGTCCATCGCTTGTGGGTTCTGAAATTTGACAAACTGCAGAGAATGGGTGCATAGTCATAAATGACAAGCCGAGTTGCCAAATCCTTTTAGTGGTCAAATTAAAACCCAAGCTGAAGATTGACGCTTAAAACTGTAAATTAGTGGTTCTTAACTTGTAGTCCAGGGACCCCCAGGTGTCTGTGATGTCCTCACAGGAGGTCCGCAAAGGCTTGAGGGCTGCTTGGCCTACTTCTTACCTGCTACACATGTCAGGAGCCAAGGCAAAGGCTGCTGGCTTGGCCTGTGCATTGCCATCATTCAATCCGCTCCAGCCACAAACTTACAGGAAGAAGCAGGAGAAAAATCTTCCCTCCCCTCCAGTACCTATGAGGGAAAGTTTAATGGATGGTGTAATTCTGTAATTGTGTCGTTGTTGTTAGGGTTTTTTTTAAAAAATGAACTAATTACAAATTTATTTGTCTTGAGAGTATGCTATGGGCATTTGAACTGTTTACTCACACATGTCCTACTGCATTAAATGTGCATAAGAGAGGAATACCATTTACCTCTTTAAACTCTTATCAGGGAAAAAACAAGTAGCTACAAAAGTGAGGATGTAGAAAGGGCCTCCTGTGGTATTTTTTTTTTTAATTGGAAATTTTATTAGCTTACTTCAGAATATAACAGCATAAAACAACAGTTGTTAGGGTTTTAAATTTTGAGTTAAATTTTGGGATTAGGATTTGGGGGGGGGGATTAGGAATTTTTTTATTGAAACAAGACCATTCTACTGAAAAATACACCCAACCGCAAAAGGTTGTAACAATAACGCCAAAAAAAAAAAGTATTCCTCTTTTCTTACTAATACAAAAATAGAACTATCTATCCTAACACTAATACATTTTCCCTCTTAATCTAAACATACCATAATCACTCTTTTTTTTTCTTTTCCAAGGAACATGATATTTACCCCTTTATATACTAAAATGAGAAGTGACACATTGGGGTTACACATGTAAGTTATCTTGAGTGGGTGGGGGGGACCATGGCAACAACAAATATTTAAAGGGGGTCCTTGGTCAAGAAAAAAATGAAGAGCCATGGCTGTAAACTTTCTGTTTCTCTGTGAAGTCGAAGGCTTTCACGGCTGGCATCCATAGATTTTCCTTGGGGTTTTTCCCGGGCCTCACAGCCCAGAAAAAAACCAAGTACAGTACTGTATTTCTGTTTCTCCCTTTCTATGTGGAGAAATGCCGCCCTACAGGCGACAGGAGGCGATGTTCAATGGAGGAGGGAGAGAGGAACCGGCTCAAACAAAACAAGAGGCGGAAGAGGCGGCCTTCGGTGGCGCCTGGGCCCGCTTGGCAGAGCCCGGAGAAGAGCCCCTTGTTTAGCCCGAGGGGGTCCCGCCATGGGCCGCAAAAAGAACAAGCGCCAAGCCGCCGCCGCCGCGCTTCGGAGGGTTGTGACTTTCGACGAGGAGAGTCGGCGGTGGGTGATGATGGTGGGAAGAAGCCGGGGTGGGTGAAGAGGGTGCTATCGGCCCCTGCAGAAGGAAGGACGGGCTGAAGGGACGTGGAGACACACAGAGATGGTCCAGTTTGTTTGTTTTTTTAATGGGAATGAATGTCGCCGTAGCCATAGGTAGCATTCCCTGCACGCCCCTCTTTGTCGAGAGCGCCGTTCACACGTGCAGAAGAACACGTGGCGATGGAAGTTCGGAAGGGAGGGACCGGGTTGTACCTCGGCCAAAGGGGCTGTACTAGTACAGGAATAAGGTGGGGTACAGCACACCGGTGGCTCTTAACCTTTTCTTTACCAGGGACCCTCTTTAAGTATCTTTTGTTGCCGTGGACCCCCAAGACTTAACTCAAGATTTAAAACCATAATGATAATAATACAATTACAGTTGTCCCTCCATATCCACGGATTTGGTATTCACGGATTTAAGTATTCACGCTTGAAAATATTCTTAAAAAAATAATAATCCAAAAAGTAAACCTTGATGTTGCCATCTTATACTGTATAAGGGACACCATTTTGCTGTGCTATTGCATATAATGGGACTTGAGTATTCACAGACGTTGGTATCCATGAGGGGGCCTGGAACCAAACCCCACTGAATATGAAGGGACAACTGTACACCAGCCATTAAAACTTCCCTCAGAGGGACGGGGGAGGGGAGACTTTTCTTTGGCTTCTTCCTGCAAATTTGTGGCTGGAGCAAATTGAATGGCAATGTGCAGGTCAAGCCAGCCTTGGCCTTGGCTCCTGTCACATGGCCACTCCACTGCAGTGAGGAGGTGGGCCAAGCAACTTTCAAACCTTCACAGACCTCCTGTGAGGACATTGCAGACCCCTGGGGGTCCCCAGACCACAGGTTATGAAGAACTGGAGCATGCTATTTTTTTAAAAAAAAATGTTGTCCATTTAAAACTCCCTCCTTTCCTCAAGATTCAGTAGAGCAGGCAAACAGGTGAACTAGAATGCCTTACTTGATTGTCAGCACCAGCATGGGAGCAGGGTCTCCATCTCTGCAAGGGAGCTTTCTGCCCACTGGGAGTTGCTTCTGTCCCTGTTCTTTCCCTGCCTTACCTGCTGTCTGAGACAAGAATGAGGAGAATGGAAATGCTTATTTATTTTACCAGAATCATAGAGTTCGAAGAGACCCCAAGGGCCATCTAGTCCAACCCCATTCTTCCCTGCAGGAATACCCAATCAAAGCACTCCCCACAGATGGCCATCCAGCCCGTTTAAAAACCTCCAAAGAAGAAGACTCCACCACACTCCCAGGCAGCAGCAGATTCCACTGTCCAACAGTTCTTACCCTCAGGAAGACCTTTCATAGAATCACAGTGTTGGAAGAGACCACAAGGGCCATCTAGTCCAACCCCTGCCCTGAAGGAATATCCAATCAAAGCATTCCCAACACATGGCTACCCAGCCTCTACTTCCCTTGCTGTCCTGTTCTGGCCAGTTGTACTGATCACGTTCAACGGGCAGGAATTCTGGGGGTTAAAATCATAGAGTTAGAAGAGACCACAAGGGTCATCCAGTCCCACCCCTTGCCCTTCTGGAATACACAATCAAAGCACTTCCAATAGATGGCCATCCAGCCTCTATTTAAAAACCTCCAAAGAAGGAGACTCCACCACACTCCAAAGCAGCATATTTCACTCTCAAAGAGCTCTTACAGTCAGGAAGTTCTTTCTAATGTGGTGGAATTTCTTTTCCTGTAGTTTGAGTCAATTGCTCCATGTCCTAGTCTGTGGAGCAGCAGAAAACAAGCTTGCTCCTTCTTCAACTGTAGCCAACATTGCTAATGATGAGAAATGTTGGAAGGATTGTGTGATTCCGACCCCTGGCTTAGAGAGTACCTCAGCAAGAGCACTAGCCTGCTCCCCTGAACAATAAGTCTCAGGATTTTTTACAGTGAAGCTATGACAAAATGGAACGAAACTCATATACGCGTAGTGCTGATTAGTTTTAAATGGTATCCCCGTTCCCTGCAGTCTGAAATACAGTCAGCCCTCCACATTTGCGAGTTTAACTTTTGTGGATTTGATTATTCACAGATTATTTGCTGCCACCTCTGCTGTGCTCAATGCCATTTTTAATATGAACTGCAAGCCTTGTGAGATTGAGAAAGACTGTAAACATGTGGCAAGGCATGAAAGTCCCTAATAAAAATCATGTAGAGCAGCAGAGGTGGCAACAAGCCCTGCCAGCCACCTGCTTCTGCCTTGGGAAGGAACCCCACTGCCTCGAAGGCATCCATGGTGGGTTGAATCTATGGATCATACTTTTTTTGTGTGTGTTAAATATGTTTTGGAGGGAGTCTAGAGATACTCCACTTTCACAGGGGTCCTGAATCCCTAACCCCAATAAATGTGGGAGGGCCAATTGTACTACAGTTCTAACACTTTATTCTGTTTTGCATGTACTGTAGATCCATGCAAATACTTAAAGATACTTCTTGTAAAAGTGTCCTTATTCCTTACGTGTTTTCACATGAGCACATGGTTGCTTATTTAGGCAAATGCTTTACCTTTTTTTCTCCAATTGGCAGTGTGTGGTAGCTTACTAGAAACATGCAGATAAAGTGTGCTGGAGGATAAAGGTTGCCTTTCTCCCTGTGTCTCTAACTTGCTGCAATCTGTTTCCTCTTCCCAGAGAGTATTTGACTGGCTTCCACAAACGTAAGGTTGAGAGGAGGAAAATAGCCATGGAGGAGATAAAACGCAAGCTGAAAGAAGAACAAAAGAAAATGAAGGAAGAGGTACTTGTTCTGTTTGGTGGTGGTCAGGTTTGTCTGGGAGAAGAGGCAGTGCGACAGGCACAAGGCAGGGGAGGGATGCCTCTTGCTGAGGAGAACTCCAGAGCCCCACAATGCTTCAAATACAGAACCTCCAGGTGATGTTGGACTGCAACTCCCAGCATTCCTTAACCTTAACATTCAAGAATACCATCTGGAGGGCCTTGTGATTCCCATCCCTGTGATGCTGAATGCAACAGAAAAACATTGGATGGTATATCTGATATTTATTTTCCAAAATCACAAGGAGCAATGTTGCTTTACTAGCTGCTGGTTTATGGGGGATGAGGGAATTTAGATGCAAACACTTTTTGTGTTTGGCCCTTCGGCACTTTTTGTGACGCTTGCAACTCTGCCCCTAACTTTGAACCTCAAATTTGAACCTGATTGTCACAACTTCACTCTGAGATGCTCCCTGGGATTCTGGGGTTATTTACAATTGTGGCAATAGTGCCATGATTGTGAATATGTAGTATAACTGAATATGGAGCAGTGACATATCCATAAATCTAGGTTATGATTCCATAACTGCAGTATAGGATGCTAGACATTACAAGCAAATACACACACACACACACACACACACACACACACTGTGTCTGTTTGGAAACAAGTAATATTAACTCATTTCTCCAAAATGGTGTGTTTTTTTTGTTTTGTTTTTGTTTTTTGAGGATCATTTGGGAATCTACTTGGCCTTTTAAAATTAAATGTGTTTTTCTAAAATTGAAATATTAAAGTAACTGGAAACTAATGTGATAGTTACTAATGTTAGTACTAATGTTACTAATGTGGCATTCTTTAAATAATGAATAATATTATTATTAAAAGAAATAAAACACACAGAAAGGAGTAAGAAATTACTTTCAAAAAGTAATGTTCCAAGCTCTGCAATCCTGAAATACAGCCATACACAACATTCATGTTTTCTGTTGGGCCCTTAATTACATGCTTTTACTGCATGGATGGGACCTACTGGTAGATCTCTGGGTAATTTTCAATAGATCAGCTGTGGTTTTCGCACTGCCAGTCACTGAACAGCAGCAAGAACAGACAAGCTGTAGGTTTTTCTAGGTTTGAGGTTTCCTTACATTAGGCTCCTGTAAACAAAGAGAGTTTGAAGGCAATTGATAACCTTTTCCTACCCCTGTTTTGTTCCTTTGTCCAATTCTATATATGTGTCCTAATTCTGTGCATGCTTACTCCAAAGTAAACTCTAGTAAGTTCATTTGGTCATATTCCCAGGTACCTTTGCCTGCATTGTATGCCTTGAGAGTAAGTTGCCTGAGAAACTGAACTCTGGCAACTGGGAAATGACCACTAGCTCTGCAGGAAAGCAGTGGATGGTGGGTTTATGGCCACCTCTTGCACAAGATCTTGCAAACATTTAATTATTTGAAAGCATTCTAATGTGTTGGAACCTTTGCTTCTTTTGCTTGCCTTTTAGAGGCATAAGGAATACATGAAGATGTTGAAGGAAAGAGAAGATGCCTTAGGTGAGTCTCCCGGTCGGAGGTGTAACCATTAAAGTTGTGGATGGTTTGGGGACAGCTGACAGGGAAGAGCAGAAGGTATGGAATGAGCGGGCTTAGAAATGTTGGCAGCATTTTTATCTTCTGTTCGGTGTGGTTTTTTCAGGATTTCTTTTCTTCTCTGAACTCATTGAGACTTGATCAAAGGAAAGATGCTTAGGACTGGGCAATGAATTATAAGCATTTGTGTGAGAGAGAGACACATCCAGTGCTGCTTCTAGATGAATTACTGTTGATAAGCTTTGTGTCTTTGTCTTTAGCAATGTGTTGGGCAACCTTCTGGTAGTGAGGGTTTGTGCTGGATCCCCTCAGTTGAACACAGCTTTTGCTGAGCATTCTGCTGCTGAAATTTGGTAGCAATTGCAACGTTTTTTTGTGTTACAGGAAGTGCCAGAATGCCCTCTGGTACTATAGAGCCATACAGACTGGCAGGTCAGAATGTCTCCTCCTGTTCTGGAAGGGAAGGATAAAAATAATGGGGTTTGCTCCCATTTCCAAATTTTAGCAGTGTGATTCTGTTGGGAGTGGAGACCACAAAGCTCCCCAGGAGGGCTGTATGTGGCCCATGGGCCGTGTGTTGGCCACCGCATATTAGAAGGACGCTTGTGTACAATGTCTTCTACAAGCTAAACTGAAGGCAAAAGGATTGGCGTAGGTTATTAGATTCCCAGGAACCCCAGTAGAAACCATCTAACTGCAACAACATGTTGATGGGATTCTAGCCCAATTGTGGGTTTTGGTATAGTGTGTGAAGAAGCAGAATACAAAGCAGCACATCTCAAAAATCCAAACTTGAGACTTTTTGTTCAGGTGCTCTTTTTCCAAGACTTTGATTGGAGAAACTGTTTTAGTACTTGACATTTCAGAATGTTCCTTCTTTAACCTTCTCAGAGGAAGCTGACAAATTAGAGCATCTGGTGACATCCCGGACAGAGTCTGTAAGCTACGATCACCCAGGCCACACAGTCACTGTTACCACAGTCAGTGACCTGGACCTCTCAGGAGCACGTCTGCTAGGACTGAGTACCCAGGAGGTAAAGCTTGTTCATTTGCTTGTGGAGAACTTGGGAAAGCTATTTTCTTGGTTACAAATCTCAGAATCCCACAGGTGGCTGGGGATCCTGGGATTATTGTCCAAAAAGAAGAAGAAGTAATTTTTCCAAGTTAACATTCAGTACATAGGAGGCAATGGGTGGATGGTGGGGAGAGAGCATACGCATTTAGTTCTCTTTACTGAAGCTTAATTTCAGTAGAGGCTATCTACCACACATCATGCATCTGTTACCTCATCTATACGATGGGAAAAAACCATAGTACCTTGCAGTAATGGCATTTTGAAGCAGCAGTGACTTGTCTTGACAGTGTTTTTGGTCCCAGAAGCTTCACATGCCAGATGGCAGCCGCATGTAATTTACTTGTGTTACTACTTCACTGCCATCGATCTTAAAAAAACACAAAAATGTTGTCTAAGGTGCAATAGAGTAATTTTTCAAGTTAAAAGGACAGCAAAGCAAAAAAAAAGTTTTATCGCTTTAGCAATTGCTCACTGATGCGAAAATCCAACATGGCGGCAACAGGTGCTTACCCTATTAGCAAGCCCCGTCCCCTGTGCTTGCCTGGCCAGTCAGCTTTGCACTTCCTCTGTATGGGAAGGTGATTCAAAGTGAATTACTTGTCCCAGCGAGCAGGAATATGCACCCCCCTCGCTGTTTTTAAAAAACTATGGGAAAAGCCATGAAGGCCCACTGAAAGCCAGTGTTGTTTTTGCCATTTTGGGGTCCCGTCCTCCCAAATACAGTGGGTTGATGCAGGATCCCATTCAGACAGGTAGGATTCCCAGCGAATTCCATGAGGGGTATTTTCACCATTTAGACAACCCCCTGGTGTACATGTACCCTGTTGGTTCTAATTACCCTTTTAAAGTGGCCAGCTCTGATGTAATAATACCCACTACTTTTTAATCTGAAGTTTAATGAAGTGTTTGGCAAACATATCTCTTACAATATGTTAGAACAGGCTTTCTGAATTAGTTAATTATGATATATTTATATATACAGGGTACCTAGAGAGCTGGGGTAGCGCAGTGGTAAAGCACTTGCTCAGTGTGAAGAAGGTCCCGTTTCTTGGCCGGGAAGGATCCTGCACTGAAACTCTAGAACTGGTAGTACCTTGTAGACAGTAGAAGAACCAGGAGTCTGACTGTGTACAAGAGCAATGGACAAGCTGTGGCCTATGGGCTGCATATGGCCCCCGGGGTCAATTTCCTTTTGCTCCAGCATGCCCCAAAAGCAATCTATGGATGTGGAGGGCATTTTTACCACATTTGAAGGCCCCATGGACCCCAAAGAGTAAAAAACAATTTTTGCAATTTTTTTCAAGAATTTTATGGTCTGAAATGTTCCAAAATGTCCACTAGGGGGCATGAGTGCATTTGCACCACATTCCTCCCCCCCCCCACACACACACACTAATTTAGGCTCATTTTTGAGGCATTTTTGAAATCCAAAACATGGAGGAAATTCCACCATAACCCCGAGAGGCATTTGGGTCAACAACAACAAAAAACAATTATTTATTTATTTATTGCTTGCTTGCTTGCTTGCTTGCTTGCTTGCTGGAGCAGATGTGACCCTCCAAGGTCTCCTAGGGGCTAATGATACACCACCCCTGATGTACAGGAAGGTTTTTTGTGCGTGTTCATATGCAGAGAAGTAATGTCTAGATGAAGTGTGTAGGAGCTTATAATTGTCTTTCTGGGTTTCTTCGTAGCCTGGGGTGGCAATCCTTCAGACGTTGTGGAGTTGCATTCCCAGCATTCCTCACCGTTGGCTATGCTGGGTAGGGCTGATGGGTCTTGTAGTCTAGGATCCCACTCCTGGTCCAGACCCTACTACAGATATAGTCTGTGGAAGAACTCCCATCCAGCCCACAAGCTGCTTCTGCTGTTATCTCCAGAAACTGATCAGAGACATTTAAATACCCAGTGCAGAACAGAATTGTGCTTTGCAGATAATAGAGTTGTTGCTCTGGGACATACTTTTGAGTAGAGATATATAGAATTGGGGTCAGAAAAATGTTCAGATCAGTAACAATTAAATCAATTAAATCTGGCTCCACCCCAGTTTTTTTGTGTGCCTTGACTCCACCCAGTACATGCGGCTCTACCCACTGCTTCCTTGCTCTAGACTTTTGGGTGACGATGATGACGATGATGATGATGATGATGATGATATCTGGGTTCATGTGGCTTTTTCAGGGGGAAGAATGTGGACCGGAGAAAGAAGATGCCTCCATCAAACCCACATTGCCTAAGAAATCTAAAGATCCTTTCCTGTCTCAGAGGTAGGATGACCTCTCCTTTTACCACAGAACCAGTTCAGAATATCCCATCAGTCCTCTGAAGGGATTGCTCAAAAAGATTGTTCCATGAGTTGAGGGAGTGCCTTCTTGTTACTCTTTTTGATCCATTGACAGACTCTGAACAGGTTGTTACTGGATAATGTACTATGTACAAAGGAAGGGGGTGTGAAAATTGGAAGAAGGAACACCAACGATTTATGATATTGTAGATGATGCCATACTACTAGCAGAAAATAGCAAAGACTTGGAACGATTGTTGAGGAGAGTCAAGGAAAAAAAGTGCAAAATCAGGGTTGCAGTTGAACATTAAGAAAACAAAATTATGACTCCAGGTGATTTACGTAACAACCACAGGAATAATAATGACAACAATAATAATTTCTTACCTGTCTCTCCATGGATCCAGGTGGAGAACAATAACAAATTAGATGTGCAACATCAGTTAAAAGAGAATATAAAACCAATACATGTTAAAATACAGTTGTCCCTCCGTATCCATGGATTTGGTATCCACAGATTTAAGGCCTGAAAATATTTTTTAAAAATAATAATCCAAAAAGCAAACTTTGATTTTGCCATCTTATATAAGGGATACCTTTTTGCTATGCCATTGCATATAATGGGACTTGAGTATTCATGGATTTTGGTATCCACGGGGCGTCCTGGAACAAAGCCCCATCGAAGATGAAGGGACAACTGTACATGTATTTAAAGTGGATGATGAAGACATGAAATAGTCAAAAGACTTTTTATACCTTGGCTCAGTCATAAATCAAAATATAGACTCTTCTCAAGAAATCAGAAGAAAATTCAGACTTGGATGGTCAGCTCTGAAGGAACTAATAAGATCCACAAGTGTAAAGATATATCTTTGAATACCAAAATCAAGATTGTCCATGCCATTGTATTTCTGCTTTCTGTATATTTCTGTTTTTTGTTTTTTTTTTGAGATGTGTTGCTAAAATGGGTCCTAGAACAAATCAAGGCAGAATGCTCCCTAGAAGCCAAAATGACCAAACTGAGACTATTGTACTTTGGCCATATCTTGGACAATCTCTCTCTCTCTCTCTCTGGCTCTTCTTCGCAAACGAAGATTCAGGAAGGACTCATCCTGCACTTTCTGCAAGCGCGCTGATGACTAAAAAGGCCAATCCGAGATAGCAAAGACAATGCTTGGTAAAGTGGGAGGTAGTAGGAAAAGAGGAAAACCACATTACATAGACTCTATCAAGGAAGCCATAGCCTTGAATCTGAAGGACCTGACCTGAGCAGGGCTGTTGATGACAGGATGTCTTGGAGGTATCTTATTCATAGTGCTGCCATTAAGTTGAAGCTGAGTTGTCAGCAATTAACAACAAACGAAGGACTCTTGTGGATGATGAGAGTTACAGTAGCCATGGTGGCTGGGGGATTCTGGGAGTTGCAGTCTAAAAAAATAACTTTTCCAGGCTCTTGTTGGCTGGTAAATTCACAGACTGTAGGCCAAAAGTAAGTTTTATGAGCAATGATTTTATAGTCTGTTTGGTTTGCTTTTGCAGTCTTAAGCTAGATACAACAGTAGTAGACTGAAATTTCAGAACATGGGGTGTTGCCAAATGGCTAACAACTGAGGGAGGAGAAAGTGATTTCATGCAGTGAAGTTGTGAGTAAAAAGGGTTTGCTGAGCTTTCTTTCCTTTTAATTCATCCTCCAGGAAAGCTTTGTTATTTTTTTTCTCTTCCCCTCCCCTCCCTTAGCTTGATGGCCAGTGAACCTTCCAGATAGCAAGCAAAACCCATGAGGAGAAAATCAGCTAAGCTGGTTGCTTTTTGGAAGTGGAGGATTTAATTCCCCATTTCCCACCTGCTGCTCACCTATATGTAATGATTTTCCTAGACCCCTTTATATCTGCTTGGTGTCAGCCATGTTTTATTATGTGGGACTTTGTATTTTCACATCAAATTAGTTTTCAAAGAAGTCGCCATTGTGCTCCTGCAGCATAAAAAGGAGGAAGGGAGCGGGAGGCAGGGGAAAGGACTGTAGCAGCACCTTTAAGACTAACTGCCTTTTATTTTAGCATGAGCTTTCTTGAAGATAAATCCACTTCTTCAGATGCAGTACAGAGTGATATCCAGACATCAAGTTAGACTCTTGTGGTGGCAAAGCTTAAATAGCTTTATCCAGCAGAACCTCTTGATTCCTTCCTGTGCCACAAGATGGCAGTCTACTTCCTAGACACAGCCTCAGTCTTTAGTCTTTGAGAAAGCAGGGCAGTGTATATCTGTGTGTGTGTGTGTGTGTGTGTGTGTAAAAACAGGTGTCTGTAACCTAATTTGATGTGTACTTACAAGCATAGTTTTATTTTATCAACATAGGTGCTGTTTCCTCTTATTTATTTATTTTTAATTGTATATTGATGTTTGCTTGGCCAGGGCCAGAGTTTTATAGAGCAATCCTGTAACAATTACCTGAGAGTATGCTCCATTTAAATCAGTGGAATGAAATACAGGAACATATTTCTACAATATAAATAATTCTTAATAGTGTTTGTAGATGTTGATTCATTAATGTAAACATTGATTTTTATATCTTAATGAATCTGAAGTTTACAGCTGAACATACATTTGTTTTAAATTAGTATTTTTCATAGTAGTTCTGTGCTGTCAAGTTGTTTCTGACTTATGATGGCCCTAAGGCAAATCTATAACAGAGTTTTCTTGGCAAGATTTATTCAAACGGGAAGTTGCCAGTGCCTTCCTCAGAGGCTTAGAGTGTGTGACATGCCCATGGTCACCCTGTGGGTTTCCATGGCTGAATGGGGATTTGAACCCTGGTCTCCTGGAGTCAGTCCAGGTCTCAAACCACTACACCACACTGGCTCTTGGTGTTTTTAATAGGATTGCTAATTTAATTGTTATTTCTTTAAACTTTTGTATTATAAATTGTTCTAACTTATGTTGTAGGCTTCCTTGGATCCCATGTTGAAAGAAGGGCAGGATATAAATTAATTAAATAACTTGGAGATACATGTATTGTATACTTATTCTGTTAAAATACACTTGACAGGCCAGATGGGTGTAGAAGGGAATGACAAAGACTGTTAGACAGAAATAGGGGAGAGTTATGTGAAAGGGGTAATGTAGCTGAATGTAGACAAGGGTGAGTGGGGAAGAAATGGTTTAGGGGGGACTTCTTAGTGACCCCTCATCTGAGGAATGTCCTCCCCAATCAGGCCCACCTGCTTTAATATTTTTATCGTCCCAGACATGCTACATTTTATGTTACAGTTTTATGGTATGTTAACTCTGTGGATTTTATTCTTCTTTCTTCAGTTTCAAATTGATTAGCTGCTGCAATTAATCAGTTTAATTAATCAATCAGCGTCTAATCAATTGATGCAAAGTTTCTTTTCCTTTGTTCTCAGTATGGAGTGATTTCTGATTTTATAATGTGCTATATTTTGTTTCTGTTGCCCATTGAACTTCAGTTATTGAGTGATCTGTCCTCTGCATGTGTGTATAAAAATGACCATCAGTCAGGTATAATGGGACTGGAGATCCAACATTTGGAGACTCAGGTAATCCCCATCCCTGATCTGACCCAGTATCACCTGCTCTGTCAGTAGACCTCAGGTGGGGGACTTCATGGTTCCCTGGTGTGGCAAAGTGTTGAATCCAGAACTGTCTGCCTGCAAACTATGCACTCTTCCCTCTGAGCTATGCCTCCTTCTAGGTGGTCTCTCATCCAAGCAGCTTAACAGAGCCAGAGCTACTTAGCTTCAGTGACAGAACAAAAGATGAAGCCAAGTGTAACTGTTTGTGTGCATGTGCACATGCAAGAAATGTAGTCAGAGATGAAGAGTTTTAAAAGTACAGACTAGAAACTGGCTTGCATAGGAAAAAAAATTCTTCTTTCCCTTTTGCAGGATCTCATCACTTACCGCTTCACTGCATTCCCGGAGCCAAAAGAAGAAGAAAGGAAAGCTGACAAGACACAATCAAGGTATAAAGAAGAGAGCCCAGAAACCGAATGTAGGACGTACAAGCAAGGGACAGCGCCGGAAAATGACGGGCAAAGGGAGGCATGCCCAAGAGTGATGGGCAAGCAGAAGTGAAGATAGTGGGTCTGTAGAGAACTTTGAAAATAGGATCTGGCTTTCAGGGAAAGCCCATTTTTATATGAGTGAAGACTTTGAGCTTGGAAAATTTACTTTTTTGGACTCTGCCTCCCAGAATCCCCTACCCAGCTGTAGAATCCCACCCATTTGTACCTGGAGATCTGGTGCTATGGACATTTAGAACCCAAATCCATGTTTAAGGAGATAAGCATATAGAGCAGAGTTGGGAATCACAACTCTGTTGTCGGGAGTCACAAGCCCTTGTGCAGTTCTTGGGATCTCCACTGACTTCCCCTCAAGGCCTTGGCCCCACACTTTTGGCTGAAGAATGACATTTTCCTCTCCCAAGCACATTTTAAATATATTTTAAAAACCTGAATGGGGCTATTACATGCTGTTTTGGGGGCTCCACACCCCAAAACAGGCACACAAGTCACTTCCTGTCTCCCAAAATGGCAGTCACAATGACATCATGTGACTGGAGCTCTGAAGGAGTTGAAGATGTAGCCCTCTGAGCTCCGAAGTATGCACATCCCAGCTTAAAGGGTGGCAACCTCTCTATACCATCCTTCTGTGCATCCTTTCGTTTTTGTATTTATAAATCTTTTTTTCCACTCTAAGGCCATTGTATGTATTTTGTTTTATGTTTGTGTGCTTTTTGACCCTCAGAAAGTGGGAGCTGTCAACACCAACCTCTTACCTCTGTATGCAGGATTTGTGACCAAGTGTTTCACAGCCTTTTGTTGTGTTTGCCCTTGTAAGGAAAGTGTTGCAGGGTTGCTGTTCACCTCAAGAATGAGAACAAAGGCCACTTTTGGAAGGATGGATGTTCCTTCTTTTCCTCAGTGAGTTTTCAGTGATAACAAAGAAGATGGAAGAAGCAGTATCCTAGAACAGTTGCAAATAGAAAACAGGATCCACCATAAAATTTTGTGAATGGGGAATGGAAAGTGCCTAACAAAATCCTAGTTTGGAAGCAGGCTCAGATAAAGGGCCCATGGGAAATATGGAACAGAGTACCAGAATCCCAGTTCAAAGGTCACAGCATGCAGGGGTACCGGTACTTTAGATGTTTCCATGGGTTCCACTTAACCCAGGAGAATGTCTGTGTTTTTCTTTTGAACTTGTACTATAGCACTGGCTGCTGGTCTGCTTCTGGACACAGTGAATTTACTTTATTGATACTTAATATCAGTGGCAGCAGCTGTGGTCCTCAAGTTAATTTTGAACTTATGCACCATTGGCTATGCCAGCTAGTGCTGATAGGAGTTATAAACGAAAAACATTTGGAGGGCCACAGTTACCCAAGTGCTTTCTTAGTGGAAGTTTCCTCCTCTGTTTCCATATCAAAAGTCCTACTTGTTGGTTCCTGGTATATTCATACTCTTTTCTGAAGAGATTAGTGTTTATAGTGGAGCCATGGTTTGCAGCAGTATTGGAACTTCATGTAACAGGTGATGATACATACCATCTGACATCTACCTCATGCTTCCCTCTGAGATGAACTGCATTCCTCATAGTTGCTGAGAGTGGGAAAAGAATTAATTTATTGACAATGCATTGTGAATTATTCCTGTTGTAGTGCAAATTATTTTGGGATGGCTTTGTCTTGAATGGGCAACCAAGACCCATTGATTTTACAAAAGACCTGCTCTTGGCAGAGATGAAAACTGCTAGGGCTGATTTATTGATTTGCAGATTGTCAGTTATGAGTTCCTCCACTTCAAAACTGAAAAACTTCACAGGGCCTACATGGCTTCCTTATTTGTATGTATGTGCCTTCAAGTTGTCTCTCTATTAACAGCAGCCCAATGAATTTTATAGGGTTTTCTTAGGCCAGGAATACTTAGAGGTGGTTTTGCCAGTTCCTTCCTCTGAAATATAGCCTACAGCACTTGGTGTTTGTTGGCAGTGTCCCATCCAAGTACAGGTAGTCCCCCCCCACAAGAACCTGCATATGCTGACATTCACCAATGTTAATGTTTTTCTAACACCAGGCAGAGACCTTTTTTTCCCCCCATTGGTCTGTCTGTCTGATTCTCCTGCTCGCACCCACTTGGCCTGAACTTTCACAGAACCTCATGGCTGACTGGGACACTGGTGGGAAGCGTGTGGGGATTGTGTTCTATAATGAGAATGCAGGTGGTGGAAACTAGTGCAGATTCTGTGGCCAGAGTGTAGTGTCTCCTGCCCCTTCTTAATTATGTGTTCTGCCCCAGACAGACTGTTTCTGATTTATTTGTAACAGCCTAGCAAAAGCTCAGAAATGACCTGTGCTTGTAGGGAAGCTGGGGTGTGTGTGTGCGATATGGTGGTCGAACTCTGTGTGCATCTTGTGACTCAATCATGTGGGGATTACGGTATGCAGCTCTTAGGATTAAGCATTTAGGCTACTCCTAGTATATGGCTTAATGCCAGCAGCAGTAGCTTCAAGGCAGTTGGATGACTTTTCACATTTTTCTTTGAATCGTCTGATTTCTTGGTTGGTATAGAACCCTCACTGTCTTTGTTTTTAGGAAAAAGAAGTAGGGACATTCCTTTTAATACACACACACATGTACATGTGTATCTGCTGTAGACTGTTCCTAAATGGTAGTGCTTTGCACGTGTACAGTATGTCAGAAGTGTTTTCTTTACTCTAAAGTTGTCCCTGGCATGGGGGTGAGAACAGTGTGGGTGAAAGGCTTGATGTGATAGCACAAAATACAGATATGAGATGATTTGCCCCATTTCTGAGTGACTTGTCTGGTACTGTCACATTCCTAGCCTGCACAGATCAAGCCGCAACTCAACTGGTACAACGCCGAGCAGTGATTTCTGCAACTCTGCAACTGCTTTTATTTAACGAGCAACGTACAGTCCTTTGAAATGGATCATATTAGCAGTCCAGAGATAGAAAGATACCTTATTCAAAACAGAGCAAAATTGTGAAATTTCAACCATTGGTTTTGCCAATTCAACCAATTAAAATGGTTTAAAATACTTAACAGAACAGTCCTAGCCTAGACTTACAGCAGCTGTATGAAGAGAGCTTTTCTTCCCATTCAAGACCTTATGGCAACCTAGTGAAGATATGATATGCAGGGATGGGGAAATGGCCCACTGTCTATTGTTGGACTACAACTCCCATCAGCCACAACCAACAGTGCCAATGGTGAGGGATTGTGGCAGTTGCAGTCAAACATGGAGGCCCCATATCCCCCATTCTTGGTACAGTTGCTATTCATTAGTTGGCTTTGACGTATGGTGACCCTGTAAATGAGACTTCCAAGAGCCCGGTCATCAGCACCCTGGTCAGGTCTTACAAACTTAGGGCCGTGGCTCCCTTTATTGACTGTAATGTAGTCTTCTTCTTTTCTTACTGCCTTCCCCAGGGAAGCTCACAAACAGGGCATGAGTAGAATAGTTCCCTAACAACTAGAACTGAGGCATACTGCCAGTAATTGTGAAAGCACTACAGAGCCATCGTGGCCCATCGCCTACTGATAGCCTGCTCCCCCATGCATGTGACTAATTCCCTTTTAAAACTGTCCCAAGTGATGTAGACAAATACTAGGGGAGATGCATGGTAGCTCATTTTCTTCCAGTCCAATATTAATGTCACATTTGAGCCAAGAGGCAGAATCAGTTCTCTGTAATGCAACCAACATGAACAAAAGAAAAGCTATGCTGAACCAACCACATTACAGGACCTATCCTGTCCAGTTCTGTATTCTGCCCCTCTGCCCAGTGGCCAACTAGGTGGGAAGACTACAACTCCTAGAATTAATAATAATAATAATAATAGTAATAATAATAAAAATTATTTTTACCCCACCCCTCTGTTAAAAACAATTGGGGCGGCTTACAACAATTAAAATACAAATGCAAATTAAAATCCCTAAACACCACCCACCCCCATAAAAAGATATTAAACTAGTATAAAATTTAAAAACCAGCTAATCTAAAATCACATTTAAAAAATCGATAGCCAGCAAGAGTAAAAGAGGCCAGGATGCTCCTGAGGCCAGGATCTAATCAGGAAAGGCCTGGCGAAAGAGATCCATCTTTAGTGCTTTTTTAAAGATACTCAAGCTCGTAATCTGACGGATCTCGTTCGGCAGGCCATTCCATAATTTGGGGGCGATTACCGAAAAGGCCCTCAGGGAGGTTGCAGACAGCCTAGATTTTTGTGGCTGAAGCAAATTCCTCCCAGAGGACCAGAGTGCGCGGGGAGGATTGTATGGGAGGAGGTGATTCCAAAGATAAGTTGGACCCAAGCCATTTAGGGCTTTAAAGGTAATAACCAACACCTTATACTGGGTCCGGAAACTGATAGGCAGCCAGTGGAGAGATTTTAACACTGGAGTTATATGGTCTCTCCGAGATGTTCCCGAGACCACTCTGGCTGCCATGTTTTGTACCAACTGAAGTTTCCGTACCAAGCATGAGGGTAGCCCCATGTAGAGCGCATTGCAGAAATCTAGACGAGAGGTTACCAGCGTGTGCACCACAGTCTCGAGGTCCCTTACTTCCAGGAAAGGGCACAGCTGGCGTATCAGCTGAAGCTGATAACAGGCGCTCCTGACCATCGCATTCACCTGACTAGTCATCTGAAGCGATGAATCAAGGAGCACCTCCAGACTGTGAACACAGTCCTTAACGGAGAGCGTGACCACATCCAGAACTGGAGGTTGCAACGCAACTCCTGCTTTCAGGGCCGCTACCGTGAGCACCTCCGTTTTGTCCGGATTTAATCTCAATCTGTTTTTCCTCATCCAGCCCATTACTGCTTTAAAGACAGTCATTAAGAGGAGAGACGCCATTGGAATTCGAGGCCAGCAATTGGGACAAGTAGAAATAGATCTGGGTGTCATCGGCGTACTGATAACACCCAGCCCCATAACTCCAAATAATCTCACCCAGCGGCTTCATACAGATGTTAAACAGCATCGGGGACAGGATGGCGCCTTGCAGACGCTACAAGTAAGCTTTCTGCTGGAGCAGCTGTCCCCAAGCAGCACCCTCTGGGACCTGCCCGAGAGGAAGGACCGGAACCATTGGAGCACAGTGCCTCCGATTCCTAACCCACTCAGGCGATCCAAGAGGATGCTATGATCTATTGTATCGAAAGCCTCTGAGAGGTCTAGAAGCACCAACAGGGTCACACTACCCCTGTCGATGCTTAGACGCAGGTCGTCGGTCAAGGCAACCATGGCAGTCTCAACTCCAAATCCCATCCTAAAGCCAGTTTGAAATGGATCTAGATAATCGGTTTCATCGAAGACCACTTGGAGTTGAAGAGCAACTGCCCTCTCGATCACTTTGCTCAAGAATGGTAACATAGAAACCGGCCTATAGTTGTTCATGTCCAGGGGGTCCAGGGAAGGTTTTTTCAGGAGCGGCCTAACCACTGCTTCCTTTAAACGAGATGGAACACACTCTTCTCTGAGGGATGCATTGATGATGTCCTTAAGGAACACCATCAAGGCACCCTCCCCCCGGATGGCCAGCCATGAAGAGCAAGGATCAAGAGGGCAGGTCGTCTTCCTCACCCTACCAAGTAGCTTGTCCGCGTCCTCAGTACTCACGGATTGAAATTGATCCAGTAAACTTACATCAACAGAATTGCTGGACACCTCGTCAATTGTTTCTGTCAAAATACTGGCATGTAAGTCGGCTCTTATCTGAGAGATTTTATCTGCGAAGAAGTTGTTAAACGCGTCACAGCAGGCCGTTGTTGGGTTAAGCAATGGGTTCTGTGCAAGTATAACCTGTGTCATCTTCCTTACTACCCTAAACAGCTCTGCTGGACGGGACTCTGCAGACGCAATACGTGCAGAGGTGAAGGATCTCTGCGCTGCACGTATTGCCTCTCAATAGGACCAAAGAAAGTTCCTATGACGAGTCCTGTCGGATAAGAGTCGAGTTTTCCATCAGTTGCGCTTTAGTCATTGTCCAACCCGCTTCATTTTCCTAAGCTCTGATGTGTACCATGGCTTATGGTTTGGAGCTGGTTGGAAAGGACGCTTGGGAGCGATCATGTTGATAGCCTTGGTAAGGTCGGTGTTCCAGGTATTAACCAAAGCTTCGACAGGGTCACCGGCATTACCAACCATTAAACCCTCCAAGGCTTTTTGGAATCCTGTTGATTCCATTAGCCTTTGGGGGTGGACCATTCTAATGGGTCCACCACCCCCGGTGGGGCGGGAAGAAACTCTTAGTTCAGTCTTGACCAGGAAATGATCTGTCCATGACAATGCGGTGGTTTTAATAACCTCCGCCCACAGATATTCCTGTTCCGTACTGAAGACCACATCGAGAGTATGACCCACACAATGTGTGGGCCCAACAACCAATTGGGATAGGCCCATGTTTGTCATGGTTTCCATGAACTCCTGAGCTGCACTGGTCAGATTTGTCAAACTGGTCTCAAGTGGAATGTTGAAGTCGCCCAGAACTAAAAGTCTGGGCAACTCCAACAGCAACTGAGACCAGCTGTGTCAGCTCGGTTAGGGCGTCTGCTAGACAATGGGATGGTCGGTATACTAGCAGAATCCCCAAACTATCCCTGGTCCTCAGACTAAGGTACATACACTCAAAGTGGACTGTGTTCCGGACAGGTATCCTGGTCAAGGTCAGATTGTTCTTATAAACCAGAGCCACTCCACACACACCCTGCCCACTTCCCCTTACCTACTCACTGACAGAATACCCGGCTGGGAGGGCCTGCGTCCACGTGACAGCACTATCCTCTCCCAGCCAGGTTTCTGTGAAGCAGAATGAAGTGCCCTCCCAAGAATGAAGTGTAAATACAGTAATCTGCTACTACTACACTCCCACTCCCGAACCATAGGTGTTTGCAGAGGCATGATACTTCTGATCCTGACCCACAGAAGGAGCATAAGCCTTAAAGCAGAATTCCAGCACTTTGCCATACCTCCTCTGAACTTCCCCACCCTCCAAAGGGAAGTGAAGGATCATTCTAGACATTCAGATAGCCATAACCACAGGGTCATTTTCTGTGTAGAACAGTGGTCCCACCAGTGGTCTGTCTCTTTGGGGACCTATCACCTCTGCCAGGGGTGAGCAACTTGTGAACCTCTCCAGATTTGGTGGACTTGCTTTCATTGGGGGTTTTTAAGAACAGTATTCAGGGGTACTTTAGTGGTCAGTTAATTGTTTAAAGGGTTGGACTAGGTGCCCCTCAGGGTTCCTTCCAATTCTATTTTATTAGATTGCAACTCCCAGTATCCTTTGCCCAGTAGTCCAACAAAATTGGAGGAGCTGCATCTTGCAGGTAGTCTTCCTAGGCACTACTAACCTGTGGAAGCACCAGGTGTTTGAGGCTGGAGTGGTGTTCCTTCCTTCTCTGTCTGTTTCCATATCAAAAAATCTGTTTGTAGGCTGGGGTACATTTGGACTCTTGTCTGAAGGGAGCCTGTATGCATGAAGAGAAGTGCAGTGGGACAGCATTTATGAACGTATGTTGATGGTGGTTTGATGGTATAATCTCAGCCTTCCCACTGCTACCACATATTGATTGGCACTAGCTGTGTGCAGTGGTGTACTGGAAAATTTTGAAATGCAGATATTTATCATGACAGTCCCTGTAGCTAAACCTCCCAAGAATAAAAGACTGCAGGCAGATGTGGCAACATAGCAAATTTTATCTCCACCTGACCCTGAGCAGATCTTTTGTAGAGCTAAGGGATTTTAACAGCCTATTCAAGGCAAACCATTCCAAAGAACTTTGCGTTATTACAGCTTGGGTTCACAGCAGTATACTGTTGCTGGGAATTCTATCTTCTATTCCAGTTACACTGAGGTTTGCAGCAAGTTTCAGAGGGAACACGGTAACCTGGGGAGGATGGCTGATTAGCTCATTATTCCTCTCAATCATTATATGTGCAAGTTTTTCATCCTGTGTGAGACTGGCTCCACTACACCACTGGCTATGCAATGATAGTGTGAATGCATCATTGGTAAGCTGTGATTGGTGTTGGAGCTATTAGTGGTTTTCTATGAGTGTCTCTCATTATTCCTTTCCTTCCTACTGTCACATTTGTGCTGTACCAGGGTTGGGAAGCAAGGGGCTATCTGGATGTTGCTAGGTTGCAACTCCCATAATCTTAGCCACTATAGCCCATGGAGAAAGCTGCTGGGAGTTGCAGTCCAGCAACCTGCAGGACCACATGACCCCCAATGATGTGCTGTGGTGTACTACTGAATGTCAGATCCAAACTAATTGGACCAGTATAACCTCCAGTTTAGTGGCAAGTATCTTTGCAGCACAATAGGATTGCAGGATCCATCTGCATTTGGCTTGCTACATCTGGGAATCATCCATAATCTGAAATGTTGTGCAGGAGCTTAAATATGCAATGGATTAGCTTTTCCTGCTTATGTGCAGAAGACAAAGCTGTCAGAGGTTGGGTGATCTATGAAAAGATGCTCGGTTTTAGCAACCTTCTGCCTGCATAGCATGAGACATGCCCAAGAATACTCGATGTGAAGTAAAGAGGCATCGGATGTGTCCTATGAGCTATCATTAAAGGCAGAATAATTGAGAGAAAAGGAAGGGGTGAGGCAGTAAAGGCTTAAAATGTTATATGAAAAATGAAAAAGGCAATGTAAACTGGGTTAACTGCAGTGGATCCTGACTCTATCTATCAATCAACCTACCAAAAAATGGAGAGGATGCTTTAGAACAGGTTGCAATTGGACAACCTTCCTGATGATGTTAGCCTGGAAGTCCCAGCACCCTTAGCCAATGGTGGGTGATGCTGGGACCTGCAGTCCAACAACATCCAGAGGGCCACACACCCTATCCTGTTTTATGAGCTGTTTTCAGAATCTGGGAAAATTAGCTAACACACATAGGATACTGTTTAATGCAGTGTAGATGTGTAAATCGCTATTGCTTAAAACAATTTGTAAGCCGCTCTGATAGCCTTGTGGCTGAAGAGCGGGGTATAAATAACTAAATAAAAATAAAAATAATACTTTTTAGCTGTAGTCCAGAACCCAAGTCCTATTGTTAGTCCCACCTTAGAGTGATCAATGGAATTTATGTAAATATTGATTTACAAAGTAACTTTGGTTCAATGAGTCTACTCCAGTTAGGTCTAACAATAGGATTTGGGCCTCTAAAAGTAACTTTCCCATTTAGCTCGATGATGCCCACCCCCCTCTAAGAAGAAAACAAAACCCTTCAGCAAGGGAAAGATTTGTCAATTATCTCAATTTTTAAAAAGACATTAGTTTGTATTTTGAGAAAGATGAAACTAATTTCAAAGCTGTCTAATAGAAACTTCTGAGGAGTGGTGAGAGTGTTTCAAATTATAAATGGAAAGTCCAGTATACCAAGGTAAAATACACACAGATGCATTGATTCTGTGTCTCTTTCTGTGTTGGAGCCTTAATTTTTCTTAGCCTCAAAAATACATTAAATATTGAGTCCCCAGTGGTGTGGCATGAATGAAAGTTTGTGAAAAATTATGTGCAAAGTCCCTCTCTCTCTCTGGCTTTTCTTCGCAAACGAAGATTCAGGAAGGACTCATCCCACGCTTTCTGCAAGCGCGCTGATGACTAAAAAGGCCAATCCGAGATAAACAAGTCCGGTTGCAGAAAGCACAGCAGAAGGTCTCCTTGGGTGATGTTTTTGGGTTGTGATTCTTTCTGCGTTGTTGCTTCTCTTCAAGACTTGTTCGTCGTGAGTTCTCAAATAAGGCTGCAGCATTGTGGATAGTGTGTCTCCATGCCTCCCGATGTGAGGCCAGGGCGGACCACCGTTGGTGATCAATTTGGCCAAGCCTGAAGATGTTGTTTCAGGGAGTCTTTGTTTCGCTTTTTTGGAGCACCCCTCTTACGCTAACCTGTGGCGAGTTCACCGTAGAGTAGTATTTTTGGGAAGCGATGGTCCTCCATCCTAGAAACGTGCCCTGCCCAGCGCAGTTGTGTTCTCAATATCATGGCCTCAATGCTGGTGATCCCTGCTTGCTCAAGGACAGCGACATTCGTCACATAGTCAGTCCAGTGTATATTTAGGATTGTGCGTAGACAGCGTTGATGAAAGCGTTCAAGGAGTCGTAGGTGGTGGCGATAGGCGACCCATGTTTCAGATCTATCTATCTATCCTCCTTTATGTGCAAAGTATCATATCACTAAATGACCATAGTTAGATTCTACATGGCTGGAATTAAAGGGTAGGGCCTCTGATTCAAGAAGACACAGGCTTTAGATATTGCACCTCCTGGCATCTCACTTCTGATAAATTGGTCTAGCTCATTTCCCCCCTCTTACACACACACACACACACACACACACACACACACCTGTCTCCATTCATTTAGCCATAAGCTCTGATTTGGTCAAGAATTGCATCTGGTTAAAGGGCATAGACTTATTGAAAAGGCTACTCACTGGGAGCGGGGGTAATTAAGCCTGATAAATGAAGTATAGAAAGTTACTTCTTTCTATGCACAGGCTATGCAAATGAAGTATAGAAAGTTACATTTGGATGTGGCAAGGAAAAGTGAAAGGAGCTGAGGAAAAGAGCTTGATTGCTTATGCATTCGGCCACCTGTCACATAAGTGTAACAGGGCTTGGAAATGTCACTTTTCCCTCCAGACCAGAACTTCCAGACAGCATGCCTGGGAACTTAGAGGCTGTGTCAAACCAAAAAAATTCTCAAAGCTCTGAGCACATCTGGTCAGGAGCAGGCGAGTCTGGCTGTACTCAGAGCAGGGGTCTTAACTCCACTCTCTCTTCTCAGTGATATGCTGAGGGACTTTCTTGCTTGGTAGAAGAGATCACAGGCTGTCAGACTTTGTATCTTGGGAGTGCTGTTCCATATTGGGTGGTCTGCAAAACAGCACCTTCCCATGACAACTGTGAAAACAAACTTACGGAACTTTCCTAGGGTAAGTATGGAGTGTATTGGCCAGTTGGGCCTTACTGTCACCAGACCTTGAATGTCCCAAGTAGTCCAGCCTTCATCAATATGGTGTCCTCTAGATGAGTGGTTTGGTCCTCCAGGTTTTTTGGACTTTAGCTCTCAGACAACTTGGCCAATAGTCTAGCATTCTTGGAACTGAAGTCCCGAACACTTTAAGGACCAAAGAAGGAAAACCACTGCTCTACATAGGTGGGACACTAGGTTTAGGGGTGCTACAGAGCAGTGATGGGCATTGTCCTGGGCATTGTCAGCTCAAAACAGGTAAGTGGAAGGCTCAATATCCCTGGCCAGGGGTGTCTATGAATCAGAACAGGGGTAGGAATCCTGTTGCTTTGCATATGTTGTGGGACTACACCTCCCAGCATTCCTCACCATTGGCTATGCTGGCTAGAGCTGCTGGGGATTATAGTCCAATACAGTATGGAGGGCTACATGAGCTTCATGTCTGAATTTGAGCAAGCCTCAAAATATTCTTTATTTTTATTTCATAGCAGACTGTTTTGAACACACCCACAGGCTAAACCGGCTGGGATGACAGGAACTGTAGTCTAATCTGTCTAAAGGATTCAAAGATATAGCTATGTTAGTCTGGAATATCAGTATGCAAAAGTATTTTATAGCACCTTCGAGACTAACTGAGAGAAAGAAGTTGTAGCATAAGCATTCAGAAACTTGGTCTACTTCCTCAATGAGGAAGCTTATGCTACAACTTCTTTCTCTCAGTCTCAAAGGTGCTACAAGATCCCTGTACATACTGCCTAAAGGATGCTAGGCTGAGGAAGGTTGCACCAGTCCCTTGCAGCTTCACTTTTCACAGGCAGATGAAGAGGAGCAGATGGGCAGCCAGCAGCTATCTTTAACAAAAGCTTTACTACAGCAATTTTCTTTAGAAATCCCCAATAAGCTTCTTCAAGGATGCTTTGGAAAGCACTATTCCAGAGGCAAAATCAAACCACTGTACAGGAGACCCACATGGCTTAATGGTACAGTATTTGTAAAATGGTCAGTCCCCAGCATCAGCAGGGAAGCAGATTAGTCTGAAACTCAAGGAGAGCTTCCGTCAGTCAGTGTTGACAATACTAAGCTAAATGGACCAACCGTCTGATTCTGAGTAAAGCATTTTCCTATGTTCGAACCATATCTCCCTCAGCTTTGGAAAAGACCATGCAATCTTGTGATACCATACCCTCAAGATTTGCAGAGTTAATCTTGTTGGTTTTGATTTCACTTTAGCAGAGGCACAAAATATAATTTTGCAAATTATCTGTCTAAACCAGGGATGGGCTGAAAGTAGATCAGGATCTAGTGGTGGATTTCCTCAGTGACTTCTAATCAATTTAACAACTGCAACTACATCAAAAATGACTTTCTCCACCTAAATTAGTCTATTGAAATGAAGGAAGATTGGAATAGCCACAACTGGACTTTTGTGAGAAGACAGTAAATTCAGCTCTGGTATTGAAAACCAGTTCCTAGATGTAGGCTCTGAATGTGCTCAGAGGCCTGGTTTGTGGTGGTGGATCTTGGGATTCTGATAAAATACAAAGGAACTCCAACAAGCTTGCAGTTTGCCCACATTTTATAAATGATACAGTTGTCCCTTCATATTTGCTGGGGTTTGGTTCCAGGACCCCTGTGGATACCAAAATCCGTGAATACTCAAGTCCCATTATATGCAATGGCATAGCAAAATTGTGTCCTTTATATAAAATGGCAAAATCAAGGTTTGGATCATTTTTTAAAGAATATTTTCCAGCTGTGAATACTTAAATCCGTGGATACCAACTGTGGATACAGACAGACAACTTGTACTTTTTATTTACTGGAATGCCCAGAATTCCCCATACTATGTAACCAGTGACTATGCTGACTGAGGGATACTGGGAGCTGCAGTAAAACAGCCTTCCAAGCTTTGAATCTGCTCCAGTCCAAGGATGGGGAATGCAGTCCCCTCCAGATAGTGCTGGATTGCAGTTTCCATCCACTCTAGGCAATAGCGTGGGATGATGGGACTTGCAATCTGGCAACATCTGGAGGACTTATTCTCCATCCCTGATTAAAACTGAGAAAGAGCGAGATAAAGCTTTTTTTTTTTTTTTTAAGACAGTGGAGCCAAAAGGCCACAACCCACTTGCCCAAAATGTGGTGTTGAGGCTTGGCCAAAGGAAAACCTCAAGAAATGATCAAGAAAGGAGGTGAATCGCTCTGTAAGAGACAGAGGGACTTCTGCAAGGGTGAAGAGAAGCAACAGGACTCCACGGGGACTCAGAACAGATGCGTGCCTTACGTGTGCGTGTGTGTGTATGTATACAGTTGTCCCTTCATATTCGCTAGGTGTTGGTTCCAGGACCCCCCTGGATACCAAAATCCATGAATACTTAAGTCCCATTATATGCAATGGCATAGCAAAATGGTATCCCTTATATAAGATGGCAACATCAAGGTTGGCTTTTTGGATGATTATTTTTTAAAGAATATTTTCAATACTTGAATCCGTGGATACCGAATCCGTGGATACGGAGGGAGAACTGGTATTTCTCATTTCCCTTCCCATCATTAAAAGACCCAAAAAACATCAGGGAAGCGCAGGCTTGGAATGAAGGCAAAGCGAGCTAACACGCGGGAAGAGAACTTGGGGGGGAATAATTCTCCCGCCAAGTGTCACTGCAACGTGGGTTACAAAACATGGGGCTGGAGAGGGGGGGAGAAATGTCGGGTTCTATTAAAACACACACCAAAAAGTTCCGACTCCGATAGCGCCAAGCCTGATCCCCCCCCCTCTCGGAAGGTTTCATTCACCGCCAATTCTGTCCCCCCCCCCGCTGTTTCTCAAGCAGCCACTTAGAACTTCGCATGCAAATAAAGGGGCTCCCCGCAGCCAATGAAAAGGTGGCTGGTGGGCGTGGTCTTCCTCCGCCCCCTTGGAGGAAAGTTTGTATTCGTTGTTGTTGTTTGCAAAAAAAAAAGAAAGGAAGGATCGAAGACAGCGGTGGAAGCGCTCCAGCTGCGGGTGAGCTATAGACGTGTGGACGCGACATTTCTGAAAGGCGCGTCTCTGCTGCTTTCTGTCGGTAAGGTCTATTCAAAGCTTGCCAGCGCGTAGTTTTCTTAGGTTTTACAAGCCGAGCGAGCAGTAATTGGTGGGCGACTGATGCATTAAAGTGTTTTGCTGTTATTTTCCCAGGGTTGGTGTAAAGGTGAAAACTGCTCCTTTCCTCCTTTTCTTCAATTCCAGGGAGAAAGTCCAAGGTCTGTATTTAAAAAAAAAAATTCCCAGGTGATATCATAAACTCCGCTTTACATACTGGTGAGATCCCGGGTAAGCTGCAAATGTTTCTGCAAGGACTGGGGGGCTCTCTTTAAATAAGTCTCTTAAGTGCGTTGCATGGTAATTAAAAACAGCGGCTGAAAATAAAACGGGCTTGGCAGTGCTTTTTGAAGTCATGCAAGGAAGAAGCTGTGAAACGTTTGTTGATTACCAGAACTTGTTCCCGTTCTCGCCTAAGAAGAAGTCCTGTGTAGGAGGATAACAGTACAGTATTTTTTTTCCCCCGCTGCCTCTTAACAAATGCTTAGAGTTCTGCTAAATACTAAATCAAAGTTTTAACTGAGGAGTAAAACTGGAGCTGCTCTTTTGGAGTAAGAAACTGCATGCAAGTTACTGTAATAATTTCAATTTTATTGTGGCCCAGGTTGTCCTTTCATGTTCATTCTCCTTCCAGGTTACTGTTAGAGATGTAGAGAAATTAATGCTGGGGATAAGGGGGAGCATCCTGGTGGCAGCATAGGGAAATAAATTGGTATTAGAGGCCTGTCTAAATTACTAGGTTGCTATGCTTAATGGTAAGTTCAGGGCATAAACTTTTGAGGTGCTTTATCTTTAGTTACATTCTCATGACCTTGAATAGGTTAAATATATGGAAAAGTACCTACCCATGGTTATTAATCCAGGCCATATGCATATGGAAACATGCATTGATTGCTGTTAAAATTAGCCTGATCACCAGCATGTGCTGCTGCTTCTTTCTTTCTTTCTTTTTTACCCTTCCCTTCTAAATGCTTTCCTTCTGCATGATCTTAGGCCTTATCATTTCCCAATATCTGTTAAATGGAAATGAGAATTAACCTGCCTCGCAGATGTGGTCAAAGGATTCATGCATGTGATAATTTTGAGTGAAGACCTGCATGTTGGAAAGGCAGCATAAATTAAAATGAAGTGCTAAAAGATACAGGCCGAGCCTGGGAAAGATTACTAACTGACTGGCTGCGGGGTTCTGAGTGTGGTAGTATTTTAAAAAATGTAACCTCTCTGTGCTCTGGATAGATGAAAGTGCTTTGGGTATGTAAATCACCAATGTATCCTGGAATATTGGGGTACAAAACACAGACATACTCATATAGTTGGAAGTGGCAAAGAAGAAGATTTCATTCAGGGCAGGTACTCTGCTGTAGACAGCATGGTGTAGTGGTTTGCGCATTGGACTATGACATGAGACCAGGGTTTGACTACCCACTCAGCCAGGGAAACCCACTGGGTGACCTTGGGCAAGTCACACACACTCAGCCTCAAAAAAAATCCCATGATAAGGTCACCTTAGGGTCGCCATAACTCGGAAATGACTTGAAGGCACACAACAGCAAACTTTGCTAAAAGGGCAGTGACATATTCCATAGTAGCATTGATGACCTCCTAAGGTTAGGCAAGTCTTTGCGCAAGAATGCATATCCAGCTAGCAAATGTGGTATTATCCATGTGCATATGCTCCAACATTTCAAAGACAAAAAACTAGGACATATGTGGTCAAGATGGCAAAAGTTATTAATGAGGAAGAACTTGGGGAGGCTGCAGCAGTTTGCTTTTGCCCGAGCTTCCTGGAAAGGGGAAGATTCTACCCCTCCTCTCCCTTTGCAGAGTTAACTGAGTCCAAACTACTTTTGCACTTTGATCTTAGTTTGCAGCAAGTGGAGTAAGCTGAACCCAGAGGGGGAAAGTGGAAGAAGGAAAAAGAAACTGGGACATTTTAAAAACAGCTGGAAAAAATGGGAGGGCAAAGGATTAATCAGGATTGTCCATACAAAGTAGGGACAGTTGGAGGGTATGCATATGTTCCCTCTGTCAAACAAAGCCAGCCAAAACATGATGCACACTGAAGATTTCTTCTCAACAAACAGCTTTTGGGTGCAAATATCAGGTATCAATTGTTATTCAAAATACCTTTACTCTAAATTTGGTTGGGTCAATTTCTGAGGAGGCCTGTTTTAAAAAAAAAGCTAGCAAAAAGAATCTCTGTGCTCCACTGATGCGTTCTTAACATTTCCAAATCAAGAGTGCACCATCAGGATTTATTAACTGTCAAAGCATAAGGATTGTGATCCTGGCTATGTACACGGGCCTTCCTAGGTCAGAATGAGATTAACCAAAAGCCAGGACACCCATTTATGACCTTCTGGTGGATTATGGTCTCCTTTTTTGTCCATCTCTGTTCTAGGTCCTAATAAGCTTATAACAGTTACTTTTTTGGACCACAACCCCTAGCATATCCATGCTGTTGAGGGATCAGGGAGCTGCAGTTTAAAAAGTAACTTTCCCATGCTCAGATCATAACCTCATCAGCCTTTTGAGTAACTGTTGGGGAAGTCCCAAACAGTGAGACCTAAAACCAACTTCTCTACAGCACTTGTTTGCTTGGCATGTTCCTGGTGATATTTTGGAGGTATTTCCCCACTCTGGAGAAAGAACAGGCTGACCCAGGTATACTGTGGGTTGGAGGATGAAGTCGATTGGGTTGGGGAGATTGGAGGAACTGAGCAGTGGCTATGAAGGGCAGCAATAGTGACCTCACCTTTTCACCAGGAACTGTAAAGAGAGTAAGGCTCTTTATTGCATTATATCAGCCAGGCAACTCTGGACAAAAGTAAGTGCAGATGTTTGTCATTTTCTTTGGGAAGAGAGACCAATATTTAAGGCCAAAACAGATATGATGGACGCCATGAGCACCCACATGGGGATTTTATTCTCACTTCACTAAATTTAAGTATGTTTAGCATGACTCTTAATCCACATCATTTGTTTGCAACAGCAATAAGTAGCCAGAGTTTGACCTTCCAGATATTTTAGAGTACAACTCCCACAGTCGCCTACCATTGGCCATGCTGGTTTGGGATTCTGGGACTTGAAGTCTGAAACATCTGAAGAATCAAAAGATTCCTCATCCCTGCTCTGTGTAATTCAAGGATGTATACAATATCCTCACCACCACCTTCCCTCACAATAGCCCTGTGAGGTAGGTTAGTCTGAGAGATAGTGACTGGCCAAGTCAGCTTCATGGCTGCATAGGGAACTGAACTGTGTTTTTTTCAGACTTACTGTAACAGCCTTAACCAGCCTGGTGCCCTCCAGATGTTATGGCTATAACACAGATGTGTAGCCTAATACATCTGGATTACACCATTCTGGCTGAAATGGATGAGGCCATATGGTAGTGAAAATGGACATGCTCACATGGATGAAAGCTTTCCCATATTTGGCCTACGTGTTCTGATACTACTGTTTGAAGGTTTTGGCTCTGACGTGATTGGAGATCATTGCCTGCTGCTGTTGCCAATAAACACCAAGCTGTGCAAATCATTTTTTTTCCTTTGATAAGGTAGGAGGAAACAGAAGGTGCTGATATATCTCCTCTTATGATCCTTTCACAGCTGTACTTCTCCTGCCCCCATACCCTTGCTCCCCTGCATGCCTGAGGGACCTTTCCTTCCCTGCATGGACCATGTCAGAAATGGCAGAACACGTTATTTGTGAGAAGTTCGAGGCCAATGTATTTGCCAAGAGCCGCTGCCAGAACTGTTTCCGAACAGTCGCTGCTCACCAGTGTGGTAACCAGGTGAGCTTACATTTGACACTTGTGCCTGGCACGATTATGAGTATTTCATGAGGGGTGACTTGTTTTAATGGAGATGTTTCCACAGGAAGTACAACAAGTGAACATTTCCAGGTAGAGGAGAGTATAACTGAGGCAATATTCCTAATTGTTAGGGTTTAAATCAAGGGGCTGGCAAATGCTGAGAGATCCAGGAGCCGTTTTCCCACCCTCACAACTGACCATGGGCCTATATTAGCCCTCAACATGAGGGAAAGGTAAATTAAAATGAGAAGTGGTTGGAAATCTTACTCTGCTTTCTTTTAAGGTTGGTGCCTAACAACATAATGTGTGGCCTGTGCTTTGTTTTAGTGCAAACTTGCTTTTCCTGGAGTAGAAACAACAGAAAAATAATATAGAAACTAACCCTTTTTGCCTCCCAAAACTGACAGGGAGGTTTGGGAGGAGCCCCCACAAATGGTCTTGGGGGCACACTTTAGCCACTCTGGGTTTAAGTGATAATTTATGAATCCCTGAGGAATTTTGCAGTTTGACGGGTGTCCCACAAGACTGGCAGCATGAGACTGCCACATCTAATGGTAGATGCTGGGGGGTGTCCCTGGATGTTTCTTTTGAAACCGTCACAGTTCCTTTCTGTTGGAGGACAGAGCTGTGTGTGTTTCAAAGCAGCCTGCTTTGTACACCCTGAGTTAGCCTGCTGCCTTCAGTTATGGAAGTAAAAGGCAGCTGCTAGTCCAAACTGCATGGAATGGGATGGAGAGATGCCATCTTGTCCTTTGCCTCAGGTAGCAATGTCTCTTGGGTCAGTTCTGGGCCAGCACATGACAGAAGTTGTCAGAGCAGTGCAAGCAGCAAGGGTTTATTGTTGTTGTGTGCTGTTAAATCATTTCTGACTTATAGTGACCCTAAGGCAACCCTATCATGGGTTTTTTTTGGGGGGGGGGTCAGGATTTGTTCTCAGAGGCTGAGAAAGTGTGACTCACCCAAGTGGGTTTCCATGGCTGGTCAGTGATTCAAACCCTGGTCCCTCAGTGTTCTAGTCCAACACTCAAACCACTACACCATGCTGGCTCTCAAAGCAGGGGGCTGAAAGCTTGCACATAAGGAAAGCAATATGGCAAGAACCTCTGGCAGAGCTGAGTGAATTGAATAAGCACAACTGGGAAATGTTTCTTTAGTTAAGGACTCAGGTATGAGATGGTTAGAGCTGCACAAATCAAAACTCTGGTGGTCAGGCATAATAAAAAATATTGCTACAGAAGGAAAAGTGAATTTCTCAGGGTGATACAACAAAAGTGATTTAAATAGAGCTTGTGGAAGAAATTCTAGGAGTTGTAGTGAAAACAATTAACTTTTCAAACATTGAGTGTAATTGTTTATCTCAAGGCTGTTACAGATTTGTAGGGTGCTCTTGAGTAAGCTGCTGTTTGAAGAGTCAGTATGGTATAGTGGTTTGAGTGTTGGACCAAGACTCCAGAAGAGTAAGGTTTGAATCCCTGTTCAGCCATGGAAACCCACTGGGTGACCCTGGGCAAGGCACACTCTCTCAGCCTCAGAAGAAGGCAATGGCAAATTCCCTCTGAAGAAATCTTGCCAAGAAAACACCATGATAGGGTTGCCTTTGGATCACCATAAGCCGGAAATGACTTGAAGGCACAAACTAGCCAAATAATCTGTTTTCAACCTCTGCTCTCCTACTCAGTGTCTTCCTGTCCTTATTCCCTTCCCTACTATAATTGCTCCTAATTTTTTTCACCAACAGGCAACTGAGCCTACACAAATTACTCCCAGTTCACTAACTGGAATTGCTGGCTATGCTTGTATTTGGCATCTGTCCCTGAAATTAATTACATCAGGTTCTGTTCTCTTTGCAATGGATTTGACTTGGGTTTTCTTGCCCCTGATTGGCCACACTGGCTGGAAGTTGGTGGCTGTCAGAGTCCAACATGTCCAAAGGCAGGACAACAGGAAATTAACAAAAAAAAATTGACAGTTGTATAGACAAAGTGGAGATTGCCTGTGATGTGACAAGCTGCACCTGCTGAATTCCCCTGCCCCTTTTCAGGAGCGGCTTTAACATGGTCAAGTGGCTCATTCCTGCCTTGAAGCATACCTGATGCAATGGGCCTGTCTTTCCCCAGCTGTTCCATTTTCTAGTCCACTAATGGCAACATTCTTATTTTAGGGCATCCCATGGAGAGTGGGGGAGTTGAAATGTGTACTCAAAATGCTTTGTACAGCAAAACAGTGCCTCTGCTGGTATGGAAAAACTAAGAGGATAGGAATGAGCGGGAAAGGGAAGAGGGTGAGAAATCCCTCAAACAAGACCCTAGAGTGCTGTCTGCTAACATGGACTTGGAAAGACACCACAGGGACCAGAGATATTGTGTTAATGAGATACTCAGGGTTCTGGGAGGAGGTGTAAAATGCTCTAAATGGGGTCTTTCTGGCTGATTTGTAGAGTAGTTGTCCATTTTTGAGTTGGCTAGAGGTTTTGTGTTTTTAACAGCCATATGGCAGGTAGCCATTCAGCTGGTGGAACTGTCTCCGTTTTCAGTTTACACTATTAAAGTGCATTTTTATTAATGCTTATTTAGTGATGTTTATGTTCCACATTTCTTCCAATGAGCTACAAGCAGTATCTATGACTACTACTACTCCCCCACTTTGCCCTCACAACAACGTTGTGAGGTAGGTCAGGCTGGGAAAGCAAGCAAGAGAGTGACTGGCCCAAGCTCACCCAATGAGCATCAATACATGGGGATTAGAACCTAAATCGTCCAAATTGTAGTCCAACACACTCACTACTCCACCCTGTTGGCTTGCATCATGCTGTAGAGTCCCTGTTCCAAGGAGCTTTCACTCTTCAAATTCAGCAGTTGGTGAGATGCAGCAGATTGCAAGTCTGTCCATGGTTCAGTACCATAAAGCACCCTAATTAGCAACAGCTCTTCATAGTTTCAGGTGATAGGGTTCCTTTCCCTGCCTCCAAATGCATTGATTGAATCTGGGACCTTTTAAATGCAAAGCATAATAATGAAGCCCTTCCTGGTTGGTTTTTAGGGAAAAATAATAATTTGGGCTACAGTTCCCAGAGGCCCCCTCCCCCCAAACATTGCCAGTTATTATGCTGGTTGGAGGATTATGGATGTTAGAGTCCCCCAAAAGTACTTTTACAATCTCTGATTGGCCAAAACCTCCAGAACAAAATATAGATTTCTGTACCAGTGAGCTACTTTTGGTCCTGCCTTTGGTTACTCCTGATGTGAGTTGTCTCTTCTGCTTTGGTTTCTCCCTTTCCTGCAGTTCTTTTTCTTAAATGCTGGAATGGCTATCTTACAGTGAGTAAAGGACCATAGATATTATTACAATATTTCTAGCCAACTGTTTCTGATAAAAAGAGCAGAGAATGAAAAGAGCAGAGAAATTGCAAATCTTGAAACTGCCTGTGCTGGTTTCATTATTTGCTTTCCTGAAATGCCCAGAACTAATAATGCGTCTTCCTGAGCTAACTCAAACAGCCTATACATGTCTACTCTAAGTAAGTCTGACTAAGTTCAGTGGAACTTACTCCTAGGTAACCTTATGTGGGTTTGCAGCCTTGGTTACTGTGTTAAGAGTCTGACTAGGAAAATGGAGCTGTAGAGGTAGTTTTAATACTGAAGTGTTATATCCCACTGCTTTACTTACAAGACCTCTGTGGATCTTTTTATAGTTTTGACAGGAAGCTGTAAGAACAGATTGTGTTCAGAGTTATCTCACCACATCTCAGGACAGGTTTGAGGCCTTATCCACACCACAAACAGGGGTTTCTTGTTGAAGTGAGAGAGTAATTCTCAGAATTAATGCAACAGGGAGGATACTCAAAGTCACCTTGAAGAAATCCTTATTCCTCTTGCAAAAGGTATTTCCTTGGATTTGGATCATGAGGACAGAGAAACCTTGAGAGCTAATCCCATTTATATCCTTTGTTGCAACACTGTTCACTGTTTCTGGGCACAATTCAAGAGTTACGGTTATGACCTGTAAAGCCCTATACAATCAGGCTGTTTAAGGTACTGCGTTCTCCCATACAGGCTTACCTGAGTTTTAAGATCTTCAGGGGAGGTGCTTTTCTTAGTCCTACTACCATCAGATGCACATTTGGTAGGGATGTGAGAGAGGGCCTTCTTGGTGACTGCTCCCAGACTCTGGAACTCCCTGCTGCTAGGCTAGCTCCCTCTCTATTTTCACCACTTCCACTAGCAGGCAAATAAATTTTTGTTCAGGCAGGCCTTTAGCATGTAAAAAGGGTTTCAGGGGTGGGTCATTGGGATTCTCCCAGGGCGCATCTACACGAGGGGAATAAATCTAAAATACCTCGTAGTATTGGCAGCTCCAGTGGCAGCGACATATCTAAACAGTTTTTCTGGCCTCGGAAGCCGCCAGAAGTCTTGCATTCCTGATGGAAGCAACAAGTAATTTTCTTGCATTAATCCTTCACCGCCACTGTTTTGTTTTTTTAAAAACAGTCATCCCAAGGTGTGCTGGTGCGATAGAGAAATTCTTCAATTTTATAAGAAAGCAAAACAGAAAATATTAATCCTTTTTATCGCCTTAGCAATCGCTCGCTAAGGCAAAAATCCAACATGGTGGCAGCAGGTGCTTGTCCTCCTAGCAAGCCCCACCCCTGCTCTTGCCCGGCCAATCAGCTTTGTGCTTCCCTCCAAGTTTTTTATTCTATAGTCCAAACGAGCAAAAATGCACACCTGCCTTGCGGTTTTTGCCATTTTGGGCCCCCCTCCTTCCGAATAGTGTCGATTGGTGCTGGATCCTGTTTAGACAGGTAGGATTCCCAGAGAGGGGTATATTCCATGAGGGGTATATTCACTGTTTAGATGGGCCCCCAGTGTTTTTTGAACTGTAGCTCTACCCTTCCTCATTGTTGCCTGTGCTGGCAAGGGCTGCTGGGAGTAGTAGGCCAAAAACATCTGGAGAGCCACAGCTGTTTACCCTAGTGGAACAGGTTGACTGCCAGCTCTGTCTGTTACCATTTGGTTTTTTAAACTGATTTGTTTTCATGTTGTGTTTTTAATTGTTTGTTTCTAATCTGTGTTGTATTACTGCTCGTTGCCTTTAGTGCTCTTTTGGCTGGAAAGCTGGAGGGGAATAAATAAATAAAAGCAACTTGTGAATGCTGCTTTATATAGCAGGGAACAGTGCATTAAATACTACTGTCCTGAGGTTTGTGTGCCCTTAGGATACAGATGTCTTGGGCACTGCAACTCCCCCATGGAACATCTCTTCTTTACTAAGCCTTCTTCTTTTGTGCAGAGCAGGACTGAAAAGCCCAGGGTGGAGTAAATCACCTGTTGGCTCCTGACTCACCCAGCCCCTCCATGGCTGGGCAGGTGTAAACCCCATCCCTCCCTCAGAAGTGCCAGCTGGTGTCCTATTCACAAAGGGTTTCATGTTGTTCATTGCTGGGCTAGATCTGCCTAAGATTATGAAATAGTAATGAGGTTCCCTCCCCTCGCATCTTCCCCCCCAGTCCTGGCCCTCTAGAATTTCCTCCTGGCTCGGCTACTGTCTGCTCAGAGTCTTCCCCCCCTTGCAGCTTGAGCAGAACAATGGAGGGGACATGGAGGTGCTGACAGTCAAGCTGCTAGGGACCCTCCCTTTGGTGATCATAACCTGCAAAGGTAATTGGCCGGGGGTTGGGGGGATGATATACATGCACACTCTCCCTCTCTAGAACAGTGTTGCAATGAGGAAGCTCTTAAAGGGACAGGCAGAGTTGAGATTCAGCAGTGGACCTGAGCAGCCAAAAAAAAAATGGTCTGTTTAATTTATATTCAGTCCTAAACTCTTGTGAACTCCCCCTTCCATGCAGTGGAGTGCAGGCAATGCTTCCCATTCTGTGGTTTGACTGCTTTCCCCATGCCATTTGTGGGGCTGAAGTGTGAGATCTTCTGACCCATAGACTTGCAGGACTCAAAGAGCAGTAACTGTTGTTGTAGTAGACACAGGGTTTGCAGGGTAGAAGCACAGAGACTTCTTGATGATCACAGACGATGCTGTCATTTTCCATCCCTGCCCCCTGACCCAGACAGTCCACAGATTGGTTGAGGTGTGTGGTGTGGGGGACAGAATAGATATCCACAACAATAGCAGCCTATTGTGAGTTATCCCTATTATGCAAAGTATTTTGGGATGCCTTGTTGGTCTTCAACAGCCAGTTCAGAGCCACAAGCTGTACAAAAGGCCTGCTCCTGGTGAAGATGAAGACTGATAGAACTAGTTTGGTGATATGGCTCAATGCAGTGGCCTACTTTAAAAAAAAACATATTGGAGGCATATTTAAGGGGATTAATAAATGTCTGTGCTTCTGACTTTACCACTATCCCACAACGTTTGTGTCATCTTTGTTCTGAAAGGTAGGATTTCATGTATCTCTGCCTAGTTTGGATCATCCACAAGAGCTTATAACAGTGGAGAAATAGGTAAAGCCTTGTATTTTGGGAAATCCTGTAGAGCAAGACAGAGTCACTCAAAGAGATCATAGAATCATAGAGTTGGAAGAGATCACGAGGGCCATCCAGTCCAACCCCTTGCTAGGCAGGAATACACAGTCAAAGCACTCCCAACAGATGGATGCAGATGATCACCAAATAGTGTACAGTTTCTTTCTGGGGCATATCCTAGTTGTGAGGGTACAGGTGTCACAATATCCCTATTAGCACAATGCAGAAGGCCATGTGCCCTATACAGGATGTGCTATCAATCACTAGATAGGGGAGCAATTGGTCAAACATGTTATTTCTGGTTTTGTTTTCCAAGTGTCTTGGTTCAGGTCCCTTCAAGTATGCTTTGGACTGCTTTGTTAATCCCGTTTTAAGACTAATGTATGTGCTTAAATGTTACAAAATTACTCCGGGGGGGGGTTTGATGTAGGATTGAGCATGAAGGCACACTCTGAGACCCTAGAGCTGGCAATACCTGTGGCATTTGAAGGGATTTTTGACAACACTACCAAGTTGTTTGTTGCTTAGCTGGCCTTCAGAAGTTTGCGATTGAAAAGAGACTATCAAACCAATCTTTGCCATACTGTATACAGAAGGGAGAGTATATATTTAGGGGTCTCTAGTTTGCTTTTTTGAGAGCCAGCATGGTGTAGTGTGTAGTGTCAGACAATGACTGTGCAAGACCAGGGTTTGAATCCCCTCTTGGCCATGGCAACCCACTGGGTGACCTTGGGCAAGTCACGCTGTCTCAGCCTCAGAGGAAAATAATAGCAAACCCCCTCTGAATAAATCTTGCAGAGAAAACCTCATAATAGGTTTACATTAGGGTTGGCAGAAATGACATGAAGGCACAGAACAACAACACCTGGTTTTTTTTTTAATGAGTGTGTCCTCAAAGTGAAAAAATACAAGTAAAAACAGTGGTGATATATAAAATAACAAAATTTTAAAATTAATTCTACTAGCATAAACAGTGCCATTAACCTGTTAATCATAAGTAACCTTTTGGAGTTACAGAGATTATAGCCCAGAGAGTGTTTGAACAGGCAAACAGGTATATATGTGTTGAAACCACTGATGGAACAGATCTATAGAAATATGTTAGGATGTAGTTACATAGTCAAGGGGTCACCACCAAGGAGTGATGTATTATTCGAATCTATACCCATAAAAGTTTTGGAGATGGTGGGTTAGTTAACACCCAAAGAGAAATGAATATTATTGTTGCCCAAGCAGAAGAGCAGAGTAACGATGAAAAGGAGAGATGCAATCTCCTAAAGAAAATATTTATAATAGGTAAGCCAGTATCTTTGTAAATTAATTTATGTTAGTTAATATGCAGACTTTAAGCTTACACTGAACTCTTCATGAAGCAGAATGAAAAGGTAGCTAAAGAAAATGTAGCCACAGTTTGTTCCTTAATAAAGCAAGCCTGCCTCTCCCTTAAGTTCAGGAAAACATTGGGCCATCTTTTACCAACTTCCATTTCTTCTGACAGGAATTGGAGGAACAAGTTGTGAAAACTCCTGACTTTGCAGCGGCTACCAAGGAGTCCAGTCCCTGTGATCCATGGGACCCATTGTGCATTCTGGTGCCCCAGTGTGAGGTCTATGTATGTGTAGGCTCGGAGGACACAACCGAGAGGTACGTACTCTACTGGTGAATCAGGGAGAGAGATACAGTATTTTATTTATTTATTTCATAAACTGCATTCCCAGGGCAGCTTACAAAGGAGTAAAAACAATTTAGGAGTGACAGACCATGATTCAGGAATGAACAGGAAGGTGGATAACAAAATGGCAGACCTTGAATAGGTGAGTGTGATACAGATGTAAAATTTAAAAAGTCACATTTGCTGAGGTACTCCCTTTAGATATGTGAACTATGACTCCCATCATCCCCATATAGTAAGATATTGATGAAATCAGAGTTTTGGTCCCCACTCAGCTCATTGGGTGACCTTAGGCCACTCTCAGCTTACTTTACCTCACAGCTTGGTTGTGAGGATAAAAAAGAGGGAAAGAATGACTAGGGGGACATCTCCTTGAGCAACTTGAAGAAAGGCTGGAATAGAAATGACATATGGTAAATAAATAATCCTATTGTAATACATGGAACATACTGTTTGCTAGGGCTGCCACCTGATTAAGAAGTCTGAAATGAGTTTAAAATGATGGATTAAATAATTTAATTTTGCATATACCTAAGGCAATGGTTTGGAGGACATCACTCCTCCAGAGTATAGGTTTGTTTTTAGGATGCTGCCTGTGTCTCCAATGTCTGGTTTGGGGGTGGGGGTGGGAGACTGCTCATGCATTGCCACAAAAATCAGAAACGCGTCACCAAAAAGAGAATAGAGGAGGACACAGATCTGTATAAAATTTGCATAAGCTGAATTGTATGTCTAGATGTAAAATCAGGAATTTGTAGACGGTAAATTGAAATGCAATACATCTAGCTATCATGAGAAAGATGCTGACCATGTGAATTATGTGTCTCCTTTAAGTTCGCTGTTGCTGCTGCTGTTGTTGCAGTCATTGTTGTTGATGAGCAGCTACACCATGTTATGGTTCTTTCTCTTTAAACTGAGGTTGGACTGGAAAGTCTTTCAAGGAGAGAACTCTCTTCTGTAAGGAGGATATAGGGCTACTGTTGAGGGAAGGGAGAAGGCTTGTATAAGAAGATGCATCTCATGAGCAGATTCTAGAAATACTTATATTTACTAAAAAGAGAGAGAGAGAACAATATTTGAAAACATTTCTGTTTTATCAGGGATAACATTTTTGTCAATTAGCAATGTTTTAAATTAAGCAGTTAAAAGTTATGGCCCTTTATCATTGTCATTTATTTACAGGGTTTATCTACTGTTATTCATAAAACTTCATAGTAGTTCTCAGCATACAAATATATTAAAAGGACACTGTTTATTTACACTTACATCCACCTCATGGTCATCAGAAGAGTGATAGGATTACGTGTAGCTCTATCCATTCACTGATCAAACCTGTATCTGGACCCAGACAGTCTCCTGCCTGTGTATTGGCCAAACATGTACCTGATTAGTGTTAGAAAGATTTATGCATCATGTACCTATAACAATACTGACTACCTTACAGGGCTGGTGGGGGGCATTATTGTAGTAGTGTCTGCTCTCAGCTCTCAAAGAGGCTATATAAATTCACATTCTTGGAGGCTACCTTGGCCAAAAGAACTGGACAAAGAGGGTGTCAGTTCTCTTTCTACCAGTTATTGTTGATATGGTTCAAGGACAGATTCCCCCAATGTCTGAGATTGTTCTGTTGCTCACCATGAGCAATGCCTCTGATTATATAAAGGTGAGGCTGGTGATAGGGGGCAGGCCCCACCAATACCTGCTGCAAGCTGAACCCCCTTGCTGTTGCCTTGCCACCTGAATTTTACCAACAAACCACGAAATGTTATTTGAGGCCTTTAAAAAGGTACTGTGCTAAGGCGATAATATTGAAGTGGAGAGTCATGACTCCTGAAGGTTTCTGAAGGCATGATTCTCTTTTTCACACCGTCCCCCATTTTTAAGATTACAGGAGAGGTTTGGGGCCACACAGAAGGCTTGTGAGGACCACATGTAGCCCACACTCTGCACAGTTCCCACCCTGCTTTAAGATTACCTGATATAATTACTGGTGTTGACCTCCTTAATGTGGGTTCTCATGACAGGCTGAGCCTTTGTCCTGCCATGAGCATATCACTTAGCTTATTCCTCTAAATTTGACATTTTGGATGGTTGTTAATAATTTGTGTCTTACCTGCCCCCAGCTGTCAGGAAAGTTTGGAGTACACTCAGCTTAGCTGCAGAGCTGAAGAAGAATCTGAAGAAGCCAATGCCTGTGATGCCAACACTCTCCCTGACATTGATACAAACACCGATGACACACTCAGCAGGGTGAGATGGCTGTGTGTGTGTATTTCTTTTTAGCTTAAAAAGCTCCCCCACGTCTTGTCTTTTCTTTTCTTTTCTTTTCTTTTCTTTTCTTTCTTTCTTCCTTTTTTTTTTTTTTTTTTTTTTTGGTAAAAGTAATGATTTGTTTTATTTGAGCTTCCTTAGATGCCTGCTGCAGGGGCACTCCTGCATTCTTTGTCACCAAATATAGAGGAGCAAAGTAAGCCGTTAACATCGTTTTAAAGAGCCACCTGACTTTTCTTTAGTGATCAAGGATTGTTGGTGGTCTAGGATTACTTCTCAGAGAAAACTAGATGTTGCCATCAACAGTGGGATTTTCTTACAGTGGCATGCCTCAGCAACAATTTTGTGAATGAAGCCTGTGTTTACCTTTCGGTAACCAATCACAAACCGAAACAATTATAACTGCAGGATGCAGACTTTAGGAAGAGCATGCACTGGGAAAAGCAGATCTCTAAGAGTGCCACTTTTATTCTATAAATGGCTTATGTATATAATAGGACCCCGTATCCACTGATCCATTATCCACAGATTCAATTATCCACAGGACACAAAACAGCACACCTACCATAGAGTCTTCCTAGAAAATGTGTCCTCTCTAGCCATTTTCTAGGTCCTCCAAGGCAACTCTATGGTATTTTAAACTGGAAGTCCCATTATTTTCAACAATGTTTGCTATTATCCACGATTTTCGGTATCCACACACCCCCAACCAATCCCCAGCGGATACAGGGGTCCTATTGTATTGCGTAGTTAACAAGCTTTTCCTGCCAGCAGATGGAGCCATCTAGATATCCCATGTAGGAATTTGTTGGGTAACGTTACTGTGTCCTGTGTAAAAGAGTTCCCTTGTTTGTTTTTGAACTTTCAATGGTACTCTTCTAGAGACTGTCTTGTTGGGTTACGTCTGGGGGGGGGAGCAGTTTATGGATTGGTATTGGAATGTAGTGCTCTGGGAGATGTGTCTCTGCTCTTTGGTATATGGAGTGATGCAAGATTCTGAGTTTATGCTACTTAATGTGTACATGATGTAGGGAATCTTTAGCTCTCCTGATGTTTTGGACTGCAACTCCAACAATCCTTTACCAATATTTGCTTGGCCTTTTAGAGTTGAAGTCTATAACACTGGAGGGCCAAAGATTCCCCATTTACACAAAAACACTTGGTGCAGTCATCTGGAGGTTTCAGATAAGATATCTCTAATATGTGGATAGCATCGCACTTTAGGTCTCATTTTCATTTCCAAGTCCCAGGAAAGCCATAGAAATTTTGACCCAGTGTCTGGAGTGGAAATGGTTTGGAGATAGATGCTGGTAAACAAACTGAAACTTAGTCCAGATAAAACAAAGGTTGGAAAGCCCAAAAGATCTGGTTAGAAGAATTTGATTAGATGCAGTCTTGCATCATCCAAGGAACTATGTTTGTAGTTTGGTGGTTCTCTTGGATTTAGTTCTGTTTTGCTATTTTAGATTAGTGTGCTAGCTTTCTAGAAGCATCAGATCTTGCACTACTAACCTGTGTTGTCTAGTCACATCTGAAGTCATACTACAGTAATATGCTTTGCATGGTACTACTTCTGAAAACAGCTTGGGAACTTCCGCTGATCTATGCAGAATATGGCTATCTGGATGTTGGTGTGGACACAGAGAATAGAGCATGTGTCATCAAGCTTTCATCTATTGTACCTGCTGCCAGCATATTTCTGGGCCCAGTTTGAAGTGCTGGTTGTGCCAATAGTGTTTAGAATGGTTCGCAACCAGTATGCTCAAGGCAGTGTCTACTACATCTATACAAAACCTGTCTGGGTATTAGGATGTACTTTGTGGACTCTACTCATAGCTTTGCCAGCAATATCTGTAGAGGGAGGAGTCATTTTCAGTGATGGCCTCCAGACTGTGGAGTTCTGTCTCTAGTGGGGTTCATAGAGCTTCAACACTTATTTTAAAATTAAGGTTTTAAAAACCAACTTATTCCATGATTTTTTTCATAGATAAGTAATTTTACTTTTGCTATGTGGTGTGTTGAGATTATTAGTTTTTTTATTATTAATATCCTTTATTTTTTGTAAATCCCATATGGTCAATGGATTAAATGCATCTATGTGCTACTGCTACCACTTCAAGGACTGTGCATTCCGATTTATTTAGGAGCCTGAGGGTTTGTTTTTAATTGGCTTATTTCTTGTAAATGAATGTTGTGTTGCTCCCATTTTTCTATACATATCTAAAATTATTTGTAGTGTGTCCTTTGTATGGACTGTGTTCTGAAAAACATCTTCTAATCACTCCTATAAGCAAATACAATAATTAAATAAGATTCTCTGCAGAGCCTTTCAATGGCATGTTTCAAACTCTCTTTTTTTCCACCTTAGGACTGGGAAATGACCAGGCTCCTCAACAGCATTTTGGAATCTGATAAAGAAGACACAATGTACTATGTAGGCCAGAAGCAAGAGGTACAACCTGAAAGCCTACGTTCTGATAGACCTAGATGGGCTGAGGCAACATCATCTGGAAGAACAGAATCCTGGAGTTGTCTGAAAACAGGTACATGCACCCACCCCCAGCACTCTCTGCTGGTGCAGATCTTTATGTAGATGTTGTAAAGTGTGTGTATGTGAGGGGAGGGGGGAATCATGTGACCTGTAGGCTGCATGCAGCCCACAAAGCTGTTTTGTGACTCCCAGAGCCCCCCCTCAGGGTGTTGCAATGGAGGGGGGCAAAATAAGAAATCTGCCCCTCAAATGAAATTTTCCTTCCGTGCCCAAATATCTAGCATTGCAGAGTGTGAGACATTGAAAACTGTTCACATCTAGAACTTGTATATGTGCTGTGTTCACCTTCTGTTGGTAACTTTGCTTGCTCCTTTTCTTTGGATGCCTAAACTGTATTTCTAAATGCACAAGTGAAGTTTTAAGTTGCCGCAATGTTGGACATTTGAGGGGAGGGGCAGAATTCATATCAGCAGGACAATGTCCTCCTTTTGCCATCCCCCTTTTGCCATCCCTCCTTTTGCTACATCTCTTCCCACTCCCATTTTCCCAGACAAAATAAATATTTTTTTGTTTTCAAAGAAAAACAAGAAAATCATGCCTCCAATGGGAACATGGATTATCCTTCTTTAAAACAAAGGTGCCCAGATATATCTTGTTTCAGCAGAAAATCCTTCCTTTCCCCACAAAAAAACTTAGATTTTTTTCCCAAACAGAAATTTGACCTTCCAGTTTCACATGAAGAGGCTGGTGCAGCCCCTAGTGAATCTTGGGGCCAGAAGAATGGCTCCCAGAACATTCCACCCTGCAGAAAAAGAAGCGTCACTTGACTACTCCACCAATGAACTCAAATCCAATACACAAATGAACTAAGCATACATGTATTTGCATAATTGATTCTACTCCCACCATTTAGATCAGTGGCGGGGAATGTGTTCTTTCAGATTGTTATGGACTACAACTCCCATCAGCTCAGCATTGGCCATACTGGTGATAGGACTTGGTAGTCCAGAAACATGTTCCTTACCCCTGATTTGGATTTTCAAATAAACTGGATAATTTTAGCTAGACTTAAAGTGCAGTGACAAAAGGGAATGAAATGGAAGAGTTGAGAAGAGACGGAGATGGGGCAGATGAGGGAATCCCTGCAATTTGGGGAATAGCACAGGCATAGTGAAAGCCCAGTCAAATCTTCCTTATGATTTCTAAGGCTTCTCCAAGTGCCGTCTATATTTCTAAGGTTGTATTTCTGTCCATGACAACAAGAAACAAGCTCTTCTTAAAATGGAAGTTGAGGTTCTAGAAATGAGAGAATTCTAGATCTAGAAATTAGATTGGGCCCTGAGCTTGGAAAAGTTACTTGCTTGGATTCTAATGCAGAATTCCCATGCTAGCATTGGCTGCAGCTGGAGAATTTTGGATGATTTAGTCCAAAATGTAGTATTTTTCACATTCTGATTCTGCCCATGGTATAAAGACCTCTTGGGAGAATGGAATGCACACCCAGCCTTGGGTTGGCATGGCAATCTTCTTATGTAAAGATTCTCTACTTTCATAACATAGCCTCTCAGCTGAAGAGGTACATTTTGTCCTGAAAGATGAACAACAGTGGTACAAAAGCTACAAGCAGGCAGCTGGCAGCATGGAAGCACCTTGCAAATTGCCCAAGCCAACTATCTCTCTCTCCAGCCAACCTGGAGTTTTCCTTTTGCGTCAATACAGTGGTTCTTAGCCTGTGGTCTGGGGACCCCCAGGGGTCCATGATGACCTCACAGGGGATTCACGAAGGCCTGAAGGCTGCTTGTCCCACCTCCTCCCTGCAGTAGAGTGGCCACATGACAGGAGCCAAGGCAAAGGCTGGCTGGCTTGGCCTGTGCATTGCCATTCAATCCGCTGCAGCCATAAACGTATAGGAAGAAGCAGGAGAAAAGTCTTCCCTCCCCCTCCAGTGCCTCTGAGGGAAGGTTTAATGGATGGTGTAGTTGTGGTAGTAGTACTGTATAGTAATAGTAGTAAGAAGATTTTACTGTTATTGCTATTATTAGGGTTTTAAGTCATGAGTTAAATCTTGGGGGTCCACAGCAACAAAAGATACTTAAAGGGAGACCCTGGTAAAGAAAAGGCCACTGGTCCAATACATAGGCAGGTCAAAGTTGTTTCCTATTCTTCCCTCCCGCACCACCCCCAGAGACTCACCCTCCCCAAATTGATGCCTTCCTGTTGTGTTGTGTTCTGCCTTCCATCAGCCTAGCCAGTATGGTTCTTGCTGCTTGGGACTGATAAGAGTTGTAGTCCAACACATCTGGAGAGTATGCCAGGTGAGGGGAGGTAGCTGTAGGTATTTTTATTGGACAAGGGGATTTGCTGCACTGATTTATTTGTCAGTTAGTAGCCAGTGTCGGTGATGAAACCATCCCCAAATCAGCATAGTTTGTACTTCTGGGGTTTCCATGCTGTCCAGTGGGAAAGTGCTGCCCCACACAAGGAACACATCCCCAAACAAGGACCTCTCCTCCCACGCCCACCCTTTTCTGCACTTTTTTCATTACTTGAAGGAACAGAACTTTTCACATATACAAATGCATTCATATATTATAATTTGGGTAGGTCAGGGATGGGCCCTGAGCCCTCTTTTTATCCCCTTGTTCATTAAAAAAAAGACACTGCAATTTGCCACCAATATAGGATGCAGTTTGTTTCCCATCTATGATCTCTCTTGATTTTTTTCTAGAGCTGCCATTGTGCCCAGTTCTAACGTAGACACAACTATACTCGGAGGAGCAGCTCTAGGCTGCCCACACCCACTTGGCATACCATCTTGGCTATTTGTTTGCTCTGTTCCCTCCCTAAACATTCCCACCCCTTGAGCATGAGAGGAATCTTATTTCTCTCCCTTGCAGAATGCAGAGCTATGAGCCAGGACTACGGGGACAGTAGGAGGAAGCATCAAGCAGAGAGCAGCTACTTGTCTCTGGAGCGTCAGAAATCTGACCCAACCTGGGCCTCATCCCCACCCCGGGCAGTCCGTGGTGATGCCAAGGTGGCAGGTGGGTGGCCCGCTTCCTCTATTAGTTCAGCAGACTCAGACATGAGCTGGCGGACAAGTGGCAGCAGCGAGGGTAGGCATGGACTGATGAGGCAGGAGTACACTGTGTTGGCCGACTTGCCCAAGCCAAAGCGGCTCAACCATCGGCAGGCGTTTGAGAAAGACCGCAGCAACTCCCGCACCCGTAGTCCTGGCCGAGCAGAGGTGGAACGGATCTTTGGACTTGAGCGCAGGTGAGAAATGGGATGACCCAAGGTAGAGGAAGCTTTCCTTTGCTGTTCTCTTACACAAACCATTGCAGGGCTGGATTAACCTTTGTGATGTTATAGCATAGTGGGAATCTGTACTATATGGAGGCCATGTCCAGGATGGGCAAAGTGCAGTCTGTGGGTCACCATGCTCCCCCCGGCCAGTTTTATGGCCCCTGGATTCCAACAAAATTTCCCCAATGTCTCTTGTGGCAGGACATTTTCTGGGGAGGGGTCCATTACCGTGTCAGCAGAGTGTTGGGTTTTGCTTTAAGCTAGTTGCATTCAAAAGCCTGACCTGTCACACCCCAAAACAAACAAAATAAACTAAAGTCATACTTGAAAGTGGACATCTTCTAGATTTGGTTTCTCCCCCCACTCCCATTTTTAAAAGCAGTTTTAACCACACAAGGCACAGCCTTTGTTGGGTTGTTGTTGTTGTGTGCCTTCAAGTCATTTCCGATGGGGACCCTAAGGTGAACCTATCTTAGGGTTTTCTTGGCAAGTTTTGTTCAGAGGGGTTTTGCCTTTGCCTCCCTCTGAAACTGAGAGTGTGACTTGCCCAAGGTTATCCAGAGGATTTCCATGGCATGCAAGGATTCAGACCCTGGTCTCCAGAGTCATAGTCCGATGCTCAAAACTACTACACCAAGCTGGCTCTCCCTGTGTTAGGTACTGAGGGCAAACATTGCTCATGTTGTTTTATAATAATACTAGTTACTCACAATGCATAAGAAACAGTAACCGTCACTCATTCTGGGCAGTTAAAGGCAAAGATGGAAAACAAATCCTGTAAGAAGAGGTTGATGTAACTTGAATATTTATTAACCTTGAGTAAAGAGAGGCTGAGAGGACTCCTTGGATACCTGAAAGACTGTCACTTAGAAGAGGGGAAAGAGTGCTCTGTTGCCCTGCGGGGCAGGAATTGACCTAGGAGTAGGGCTACATGAGGGTACGTTTTAGCTGACAACTAAACTGTCATAATCCAAAGATCTCTGCAAGCCCTGGTTCCACTATACCGCTGGTCCCTGGAGTCTGTGCACAGGCTACAGACAGTACATGCAGCTCAGCCTGAAAACTGAAGCCCATGGCCCCATAGGTTCCTTGTAGCACATTCAGAGACCCATTGGAGTTCAGTTCTAATTTCAGGTAATAATAACTGCCTTCCCTTCCTACCCACCACTCACCCCCATCCCTTTGTTGTTAGGAAGTCGGAGACACTGGAGGCGTTCCAAGCCCTGGAGGAAGGGCTCCTAGAGCGGCTGGACAGTAAGACCTTGAAGCTGGCCAAGGAAGGGCGGCTTGTGAGGAGGCAGTCAAGCCCCACTCTGCGCAGAGAAGTGAGTGGCTAGTCCATAAGGTGTAGCAGTTATAGTAATAAAAGTAGCAGCAGCAGCAACTGGCTCACTCACAACCCCATTTTCATTCTTAGCAAGCTGTGGAAGTCTGTCCTGGACAGGCTGCTACTTCTTCTGCTCATTCTTATATTCTACTGTACAAAAATTGGGAAACCACCAAACAGGGCTGTCATGGAGAAGGAGGTGTGGTCTTTTGGGGGAGCCCAGGATTGTTGATTCTGGCCTGAGATTCCCCATTCCTGTGCTATTTCAAGCAACAGCACGCCAGGATAGTAAATAAACAAGACCTTCTTTTTTCCCTGCCTTGTCTCATCAGGTGAACAAGAAACTCCCATGGGAGCCTGGCCAGCCTAGCAAAAGTGGAGGAGAATCCCTACGCTTGGGGCGACCAGGTCAGAGACCCGAGAGAACCATTCGGAGCCAAGGCGAGTCTCTACGCTCAGGGAGTCCAGCTCAGCAGCCTGAGAGAGAGAGCCGGAGCAAAGGAACAGGAGGGCTGCACTCCACAGCTCCCCTCTCTCAGCGGGCAGAGAGGGAGTGGAAAAGACGAGAGGAGCCTGCACGCCGTCCAAGAGCCGGGGAGAGAGCTCCCCTTTGTTCAGGGAGGCAAACAGATAGTGGTAGGAAAAGCAACCAGGAGAGTGGGCATCTCAAGGTCTCTGGGAAGAGCACAGAGACTAAATGGAAGAGTTGCCTGGATGCCTTGCACGTGGCCAGACCTGCAAAGAGTGTAGACAAGGGTCAGGTGAGCCACAGAAGGCCACTTGAGAGGTACAAAGAGAGTGATCGCAAGGCCAGAGGCAAACCTTTGCTCCGTGTCGATACAGCTGAGAGGCTGAGAGAGGACTCTAGAGACCGCCAAGAAGCCCCACGGGCCCTCAGCCCAGGGAGAGGCCTGGGAGTTGGAGAGAAAACTGGGCAGGCACCGAGTCCTCCAAGACACAGAGAGGTTAACTGGGGAGCCCAAGGAGAGGCCAGGAGCTCAATTAGCCCAGGAAAAGATATGGGGGTCACTTTGAAAAACCATAGAGATGCTGGGGGGGTGTTTAGTCCTGGTCGATGTAGTGGTGGAAGCCAACAAGAGACCAGGCACTCCCTCAGCCCTGGGAGATGTAGGGAAAGCAACTGGAAGAACCCTGGGGAGGCTAGGCGCTCTCCCAGTCCTGGGAGGCTGATGGAGGGTATTCATGCATGTTCAAGTCAAGCAAGGTGCTGTGCTGTTTCAGAGCAGTACACAGAGAACAGCTGGAAGAGCCAAAGGGAGGTGGCTGATGCAAGGAATCAAAGTGACTGGCCAAGCAAAGGGAAGACATTGAACCCTTTCACTCCTAGCAGGAAGGAGAACAGTGAATGGAAGGACTGCAGCAAATCCTTCTGCCCAGCAAGTCTGCCAGTTCCTGAGCACAAGAGGACTAGCCAAGAACAACTCCCTTGTTCTGTGAAACCAGAAAATAGCCCCAGAAGCCAAGAAGGGTCCTTGTGCCATGTGCATCCAATGCAGCTCTTGGAAAGGGAGTGGACAAGTCAAGGGGAACGCCTGCATTCTGCAAAACCAGGGCAGCTGCCATTGGACAGTAACTGGAGAACCCACAGGAATCTGACAGGATGGGTAGAGGAGGATGACCAGGAGACTCAGAGAAGGTGTTCAAGTCCCATGAGACCAGAATTTCAAATGGACAACAGCTGGAACAACGAGGAGAAGCTCTTCCATCAGGTACAGACTCTGGTTTCCTTGCTCCCATCCAAAATGTTTCCATAGACCTACCTGGGATGGCAAAGTTACCTTTTTGGGACAACTACTACCGGAATTCCCCTGCCAATATGACCACTAGCCATGCTGTCTGGGGAATTCTGGGAATCATATCCAACCCCTCCCCAACTTTTTTCCAAAGTTCTGTTCCCACCTTTTCCTCTTGTTTCTGCAGAGAAAGATGTGTGTTCTTGCTATTCTCTTGTTGTCAGGTGGCCTGTAGTTTACCCCTATGACTGGACATACATACATGAGGGAAACCAGGGTCAGCTCAATAAGGTGGCTGCCTCGGGCAGGCATCAGGGGCAACCTTCTCGCTGTTTGTTGTAAACTCTCCAGCTGTTCCCCTGTGTTGGAGGGGTGTATGCCACACACTTGTCTGGGCCTATGTAATGAACCTGCTGCCTCAGATATGGAGCACTGTCCCATTACTGGTGTTCAGCTGCCAGTCCAGTCAGCTTCTGTATATAAACTGGGGGGAGGGGGACCATCTTTATCCCTCAGCAAACTGTTTTGTGTGGGTCCTGGGAAAACTGTTTTCTGCTTTTGGGGGAAAATGGTTAGTTTTCATTTCTGCATTAAGGAAGCTAATGTTAATTATTCACAATACGTGCTTTCTTCCTGCGAGTGTGCACGTGAGAGAAATGTATAGAATTGCTGGGCCTGTCTTTGTCATCAAGTTGTCTGAATTGTCAGTGGAAATTCAGTATACATGTTGTCTGAGATGCACTGATGATTAATAAAATGGGACTAATTACATCTGATATTGAAGAGCGTGGGTCAAGGATTTTACCCAGTAATGGATACTAGTATTCAAACGGTATTCAAAGCCTTCAGAACAATGGACTTGAAATATATCCTGACAGAGTTATAATGTTTCCAGACCACCCTGAAAGCTGAAATGTGCTGCACATACAAACTACAACATGCTGATTACTAGAAAAGTCTGAAAGTAGGCAGCTAACAATGTAGCTGAACACAGTGTTTGGATGTGTGCATTGTGTTTCCTCTTCAAGTTTGGATTTGGGAGAAGAGACAATTTCACCATCAGTCAGAAACATAAGCTAGTTCAAGGAAAATACAAACCTTGTATATTATATCAGAGATGGGGAATCTGTGGCATTCCGGATGTTATTGGACTATGGATTCTATCACGCCTAGTCATTGTCTGTTCTGGTTAGGACTAATGGGAATTGAAATCAAATAACATCTGGAGGGCCACAGGTTCTCTACCAGATATATATTAATAAATATTTACACAGAGACATTTTCTGATATTCATCCCAACAGTGATAAGCCTTTCAGATGTATTGGCTACAGCTGCTTGTCTACTGCCCACGTTGGCTAGGACATCTAGGACCTTTCTTAAGAACATTTGGAGGGCACCAGGTTGACCACCCTGATTAATTTATGAAGCCTAGGAATAGTCTCTCAGCCATGTGCTCTTCTCTTACCTCTCCTGCCCCTTTATTTTATTTCATGTGTTCATTTAATATGCTACCTTTCTTTTAATATGGGATCTAAGGCGGCTCACAATAAAACAAAATATGGTTAAAATAGATAATATAAATGTTTAAAAACAATTAAACAATCATATTAAAAACATTAATTTAAAACAGTTTCAGAATGCTGTTCAAATGCGATAATCATAAAACTACAGTACTGTACAATGTACCCCAATTAAAGGGCCATCTGTAACACTCAAAATTAACACTCAAAGGCAAACAGAAGGTCTTCAGCTGCCAGCCGAAAGAGTACAGAGGGGGAATTCTAGAGTGTGGGAGCAGCCACCGGGAAGGCATTCTGTTGTGTCCCCACCAAACATGCCTGTGATGGTGATGAGAAAGCCTTCCCCCTACCCCCAAAGATCTTAAACTTAGGCGGGCTCATATTGGGAGACATGTTCTTTCAGATAGTCTGTGCCCAAGCCTTTGCAGTTCAGATTTGACACTGAAAGCTTAGCTTGCATGAAATCAAAGTTCAACATTATATCCAAAACAGAGAATTCTAGTTTAATGATAGTTAACTAACCAGGATATTAAGCCAGAATCTGATCGGTAAATAATTATGAGTTCAATGTTACATGAAAAATGAGAATCTCTGGTTGAATGCAAATCAGTATCACTGTGCCAAAGCCATTGCACCAAAGGATTGATGGAGTTTGTTGTTTCTTCACAAACCATGGCTTATAAACATTGGATGAATGTCCAAAATGGGCCATATTTTAATATATTCAAGAATGAATAGAACTATGGGCATGAAAGGGGCAAAGAAAAATAAAGCAGAAATACTGGAAACATAGTAGGAGAGAACTATAGTAAGTGATTAGGAATTATGTAGAACACAGATGATTTCAGAGTGATTGATCTGGAATAACTGCCCCCCTTGGCAGTTATTCTGCCACTGAGCTTTAAGAGCTCTCTGAAATTGTTGAAATTTGTGGTCATTTAAGCCCTAGATCTTTTCAGCTAACCAACCTACCAACCTACCTACCTCTGAGTACCCTCTCCAGACTCCTCTGGCTAGCATGTACCATGAAACCGCTGGAGGAGTCCTTTGGCAAGGTTGAAAGGGGAGGATGAAGAACTCAATAGGAAGGAAACTTGCTTTGTTAAAACAGCTTCATTGGCTACCAGTTTGTTTCTGGGCACAATTCAAAGTACAGTACTGATCTTAGCCTATAGAGCCCTATATGGTTTGGGTCCAGACTATTTGAAAGACCATATCTTCCCATATGAACCTGCAAAAACTTTAAGATCATCAGGCTAAGGTTTTCTCTCAGTCCCACCAACATCACAGGCTCAGTTGGTGAGGACACGCAAGAGAGCCTTCTCAGTCGTTGCTCCCACCCTCTGGAACTCTCTTCCGCAGGAGGCTAAGCTGGCCCCCTCCCTGCTTTCCTTTTGCTGTCAGACAGAGACATATCTGTGCAATCAAGCTTTTAATGTTTAACTGTGCCCATGGAGGCTTTTTATTGGGTTGTGTTTTTAAAATCTTTTTTTAAACAAAAAGTTTGTATGTTTAAATAATTTTAAACTGTTTTAATGATGTTGATTTTAATAGTTTTAAATTGCATTTTTTTTAAAAAATGTTTTTATGAGACGCTCTAGGTCCTACATCAGGAGAAAGGTGGCATATAAAATTAAATGAATAAATAAATGAAATTATATAATCACTCAGTAAAACCTCTTAGAATTATTATTTTACAGGCATGTACTAATATGCTTGGCGTATGGTATCCTTCCCTGCTAGAAAGATCCCCTTTGACTGTTTACAGAAATATCCTGTATATTTTGAAACATTTCTCCATAATCATGTGAGCAGGAGACAGACTTGTTTTTTGAAGGAGAGATTATTGATAAAAAGTGCCTCAAATAAAGCTTTCTTTATGCACATTATTTTGTAGCACCAGTTAGATAGAGGACAACTACCGAAAAGTACCTGCTCTTCAAGAAGCCAAGACCCTTATCTGGATACAAGCAAGAAACACAAGGTAGGGTGTGACCTTAAACCAGAAGTGAGGATCATGCAGCCCTCCATATACAGTGAGCTTGGAAATGTTACTTTTTTACTAGAACTCCCAGTATCCACTAGGGTTTGGTTCCAGGAACCATCACCATGACCCCGTGGATACCAAAATCCATGAATGCTCAAGTCCCATTATATGCAATGGTGTAGTAAAATGGCATCTCTTATATAAAATGGCAAACAGCAAGGTTCACTTGGGGGGATTTTTTCTCTGAATATTTGAGCTGTGGTTGGTTGAATCCGTGGATGCAGAATCCATGGATGTGGAGGGCCAACTGTATTGTGTGCTTCATCTTCCAACATTCCTCATCATTACCTACGTTAACCAGGACTGTTGGGAGATGCAGGCCAAGAACATCTAGGAATCCTCACAATTATTTTTGGCCCAGCCAGATGGCTATCTCTATCTATGATTGTTAATTCTTGGCTGTGAAAGGGCTCCTGTTAATTAATAGGTATATCATAGGAGAGGGTTTTGTTGATTTGGTTTCTCCATAAATGTTTTCAATGGTCGGTTTGTCTCCTGTTGCTTTTGGCAGCTCGATGATGCCTTAATTTCTGTAAGAACTAAAGGCTGTAGTTTGGTGATGCATACTTAAACCCAGGTGTAATTCTGGGTATCTCCAAACAAGAAATATATCCTCATGGCAGTTTGGAAACTTTATTTTTTATTTTTAGTTATTTATACCCCGCTCTTCAGCCACAAGGCTATCAGAGCGGCTTACAAATTGTTTTAAGCAATAGCTATTTACACATCTACACTGCATTAAACAGTTTCCAATGTGTGTTAGCTAATTGCCCCCACAAACTGAGTACTCAATTTACCGACCTACGAAAGGATGGAAGGCTGAGTGAACCTTGGAGCCCACTGGAATCGAACTTGCAACATGGTGACTTGCAGTACTGGCATCGTTTTGTTTTGTTTGTACTTTTGTTTTGTTTTGTTTTGTTTGTTTTGCTTTTTTGCCTACAACTCGCACAATCCTCCAGGCAGCATGGTTAGCATAGGTTTTCTGTGGTTTTTTTCTGAGCTGTGAGGCCGTGTTCTGGAAGAGTTTATTTCTGATCTTTTGCCTGCAACTGTGGCTGGCATCTTCAGAGAATGGCGGGATATGGCTGTGTGGGGTTTATATACTGTGAGTCCCTGTTGGAGAGGATATGTAAATTTGTGTATTAGAATGGCTAGTTCCTAGGGTGGGAGGATATGCAAGGAGGATTAGTGTTTGTTTGGCTAATGGTCCATTGTCTGCTGGAAATCCCGTCCCTAGTTGAAGTTCATTTGCATGTGTCGAGTTTTGATTTTGGTGTTTTTCAGGACTGGTAGCCAAACTTTGTTTACTTTAAGAGTTTCTTCTTTCATGTTGAAGTTGTCCAGGTGTTTGTGGATTTCAATAGCTTCTCTGTGCATTCTAATATGGTGTTTTTAAATAACATTTTGGGGTCCAGGTTGGTTTATAACGTGATCTGCTACTGCTGATTTTTCTGGCTGGCCCAGTCTTCAGTGTCTCTCATGTTCCTTGATTCGTGTTTGCACACTGCATTTAGTGGTCCCTGTGTAAACTTGTCCACAGCTGCATGGTATGCGGTAAACTCCTGCGGCTGTGAGAGGGTCTCTTTTGTCCTTTGCTGAGCATAGCATTTCTTGTATTTATTGGTTGGTCTGTAGATCATTTGGAGGTTGTGTTTCCACATCAGTTTCCCTGTTCTGTCTGTGACTCCTTTGATGTATAGTAAAAATACCTTCCCTTTGGGTGGCTTTTTTTCTTCATTCCTGTGGTCTTTTCTGGGTCTGGCTGGTCTTGTGATGTCTATCTGAAGTAACCATTAGCCTGTAGAGCCCAATTTAGGTGCTTCAGTTCATCCTCCAGGTAGTGGGATTCACAGATCCTTTTTGCGCATGGTCAGTGGTTGATGGCTGTGCTGACAGGGAGAATCCTCTAGCCAGCACAGCCAGTGATGATGCTGGCTGGGGAATTCTGAAATAGGTAGTCCAGAAAAGTGTTTTCCCCAAGTTCTGTCTAATAGTTCTCTAGCACAGGAAATCCAAGAGAACCTGTGATTTATCTCTCAGGAACATAGCAGGTGTCTTATGTCAGATTTTGTCCATTTAGCTCAGTATTACCCATTTGACCAAAACTGATTGTCAGTCAGAGAACTTTCCAGTCATCCATTATCTGACCCATTTAATTGAATATTGTAGAGATTTGAGCCTGGGACCTTTTGAATGCAAATCATGTGCTCTGCTCCCTGAACAAAAAAGGCTGGCAGCACTGAAGCTAAATAGAAAACTGAGCTGATTATTGGTATAGGGAGATCCCTTGTAAACCTGGCTTAGCATGCAGTCCTGTCTACATGTACTCAGAAGTAAGGCCCATTGATTTCAGTGGGACCTACTCTAAAGTAAGTGTTTATGGGATTGGAGCTCAAATAAATTTTGTCACAGAGCTAAAGAGGTGCTGGGTCAGCCTTCTAAGATAGTGCATTTCTGGCTATGCCTGGTGCATGCATGTTGAGCAAGTGGTCTGGATTTGTGGAGAGGGGAAATAGTGCAATGTAGTGTGATAGAATGTGAAATGTAGTTGTACACTTAGCTTGGAAAGGTTACTTTTTTGACTACAACTCCCAGAATCCCCAGCCAGCATGGTAGTTGTAGTTGTGGTTGTGGTTAAAAAGGTAATATTTCCAAGCTCTTACTAAACATGAGTGACTGGAAGATCCAAATAACACGAGGAACATTTTGCTTTTGCTTTCTGCTGCTACTGCTGTTTTTACTCTGGAGAGAACTATGTTACTAAAACGAAGGGCAAGCACTGTGCAGTATTTTTCTTAAGAGAAAGGAGGGTTGACTGGCATCTCTGACCTCTTTCCCTGTGCTGCATATGTTGAATTACATACCTTCTATAAGGTGCCCCTCCCCCCTCCTGTTTCTGAACACGCCTCTGCTTGAAATGCAGCTGCAAGAGAATGATACGCATCTATTTACCTGTATGCCTTGGGCAAACGTAGCACCTGCATCTCTTCTCTTCCAGACATAGCTTCCACCACTGCTCAATCTGCAGCAGGCCTCAGTTTGGCAGCAGTCAAGGAAATAGCCTGGGAGGTCAATTAATCCCTTATTCAGAGACAGTAAAACTGAATGACCCAAGGCCACAGTGTCAGCAGGGAAAGGCCTTGGCTGGGTGTTGAGATTACATTCTGTGTTTCACGGTCAATGACATTTCAAGATATATCGGAGGCCTCTTTGCAGCTGTTTGGTCTGTTTTAAACTAAACAAATTAAGTCATAACTAAATACGGAGATTCCTCTGCGTGGTTTGATCGTGTAAAGAATTGGGCTCAATCAGCATTTCTGGAGTTACTGTTTCTGTTTAACAGTTGTGGGGTACCTTTGGCTCTCCAGATGTTTTTTTAACTAGGACTTCCACAATCTTTTACTACAGGCCACAGTGGCAAGAGTTTCTCAGAGTAGAGTTCCATCACATCTGGAGGGCCAGAGGTTTCTACCCTGCTGTAGAATTTCTGCATATATTCTGACATGCCTGCACTATGGATTGGCGATGGGAGGAGGCCTACATAGTAAATGGCTATCCCTTAACCTATCATGGCATTGGCCTAGATATGCTTTAGATGTCTTCTCATTCCATGATTGTACAAGAAGAAAAGTTGCAATTATGGAATCCCTAGTATCTATATATATTTTTTCACAGACAGCAGTATTCCTGCAAAGGAAATGCTTTATGCAACTTGGGTGTAGATCATAAGATACTACAATTCTACATGCGTTTTAAGTTTCTATGGCCTAAATCCAGTTGTAAACCAAACTAGAACAGACTCACTGAATCAATGGCTGAATGCTAAGTCAAAATGTATGTAACTGCCATTAATTAATGTGTCTATTCTAGTTGGGACTAGCAACTGGATTTGGGCTTACATCTACAGAGAATTAAAAGACAATGTTGTGTAGTGGTTTGAAAGTTGAATTAAGATTCTGGGAGACCAGGTACAAACCTCCTTTGAATAAATCTTGCCAAGAAAACCCTATGATAGGGTTACCATAAGATGGAGTTGACTTGAAGGCACAGAACAACAACAGATACAAACAATTGCTCCATTTAGTCCAGGGTTTATTTTTTGTGTGTTGTCATGGAAAACATTTGGATGGTTGAACGAAGGAACCCTGTGTGAATACTTTTAACATGGAGGATAGGGTTACAGAATTCAGAGTTCCCACTACTGATGGCTAGGGAAGCATGAATGTTAGCCAGTCTGTAAATACACAAGAGAAAAGTGTCCTTTTCTTGAAGCACAGGGATAAATTTTGAAGTGCACATGTTCATCATGCCAGTCCCCATATTCAGGCCTCAAAGGAGAGTTCAAAATGTAGGTGGATGTATTGATTGGTATCAGCACCCCAGATTTAGCAGTTTTCTTCTCAGCTAGGAACAGATCTTTTGTAAAAATAAAGGGCATTGGTTGCCCATTCAAGACTCCATACTATATGGAGCTGCGCCCTTTCCTGGAAACTAGGGACCTCGAAACTGTGGTACATGCACTGGTAACCTCCCGTCTGGATTTCTGTAATGCGCTCTACATGGGGCTACCCTTGTGCTTAACTCGGAAACTTCAACTAGTTCAGAACATGGCAGCCAGGTTGATTTCTGGTGTTTCCAGAAGAGAGCATATAACACCTGTGCTAAAAGCTCTCCACTGGCTGCCTATTCGTTTCCGGGCACAGTACAAGGTGTTGGTTATAACCTTTAAAGCCCTGCATGGTTTGGGTCCAACTTATCTCCGGGACCGCCTCCTTCCGTATGACCCTCCCCGCGCACTTCGGTCCTCTGGGAGGAATCTGTTACAGCCTATGAAAACAAGGCTGTCGGTGACGTCCCAGAGGGCCTTCTCCGCTGCTGCTCCCAGATTATGGAATGGCCTGCCGGACGAGATCCGTCTTATTAACACCTTAGACAGCTTTAAAAAAGCTGTCAAGACGGATCTTTTCCGGCAGGCCTTTCCTGAATAACTATCCCGGCCCAAGACTCGGCTGTCCTCCCTGAGCTGTAATCAGATTTAAAAAAAAAAACAAAAAACTATTGTATGTTTTAATCTTTTTCTAATTTATATATTTTTAATTTACTGTATGTTTTTAATCTTTTATAGTTTAATATTATTTTAAGGGGGGGTGGGCTAGGGTACTGGGACTATGGAGTTTTTATATTGTAAGCCGCCCCGATTGCGTTGCAGAGGGGCGGGATAGAAATAAAATTTTATTATTATTATTATTATTATTATTATTATACGTAACAGTAATAATACACAACAAAATATTCTTTTGGGGAAAATTAATTGTCCCTAGCCTCAGTCAAGGTCAGAGGGACCATTGATGTCTGAGGGATGGCAGGTGGTATCAGCAAAAGGTCATGGCAGGCTTACCCTGCAAGCACTGGCTCCAGTGTGCTAGAGAGTTAAAGGGAGATAGGTAACTTAAGCTTAAGGAGGAGGTAGGGAAATCACTTTGCTGCAACAGAGACAAGCAAGTCTGGCAGATGGGAGGCAGAGGCAGATGTTTAACACCCTGTATAGGTGATAGTTTGTTCCTTTTGTTTTGTCTGTTTGATCTGTATTGTTGATGTCAAATGTTCCTTTCTCTTGAGTATCCACTGAATTAAGAGAAACCACTACCAAGCAAGAATTAACCCTTTTCCCCCAAAGGGTTCCTGCAGTTTATTCAAATTGGTTTTTAAATTCGGTTTCCAACTAGTATTCCCTTCTCCATGACAATTCAACAACATATAAATTGTTGTTAGGTGTCTTCAAGTTGACTCCCAGTTATGGTGACCCTATCATAGGGTTTTGTTGGCAAGATTTATTTGGAGGAGGTTTGCCATTTCCTTCCTCTTAAGCTGAAAGAGTACAACTTACCCAAGGTCACCTAGTCGGTTTCCATGGCTCAGTGGGGATTTTAAGCCTGGTCTCCTAGAGTCCTAGTCCAGCCCTCAAACCACCACACCATGTTGGCTCTCCTCTTGTAATTAAGTTGTTAACTGCTATCAGGTTGACTTCAACTTATGGTGACCCCATGGCGTTGCAGACTCAAGCTGTAGCTTCCTTGATTGAGTCTACCCATCTGGAATATGGTTTTCCACCTTGCCAAGTATTATTGTCTTTTCTAGTGAGTCATGTCTTCTCATAATATGTCCAAAGTACAACAGTCTCAGTTTAGGTATCTTGGCTTCTAGGGATAGTTCTGGCTTGATTTGCTTTAGGACCCATTTGTTTGTCTTTTTAGCAGGCCACGGTATCCATAGAACTCTTCTCCAACACCACATTTCAAATGAATTGATTTTCTTCCTAGCAGCTTTCTTCACTGTCCAGCTTTCCCAGCCATACATAGAAACTGGAAATCTGGTGGCATGGGCAATCCTAACATTAGTGCTAATTTTTATATTTTTGCATTTTATCATCTCGTCCAGTTCTTTCATAGCGGCTCTTCCCAGTCCCAGTCTTCTGGTTTCTTGAATGCAACCTCCATTCTGATTAATGGCTGAGTCTGTAACTTACACATTAGACTCCACCAGAGGGACACTATCTTGCAGTAAAAACTTCAAAGTGTTTATTTTGTAAGCAGAGCAGAAACATAGTACAGAAGTGTTGTCAGGACTGAAAGTCAGTTTCTCTAAAGCTCAACAGTTTCCCCACCACCACTAAGTATCCACATGGATTCTCTGCCAAACCTCCTCCTTCCTCCCAGCACCAGGATTTTCATGAGAAATGACCTTGGTGCCTAACTGCAACACATTCTACTGCATCAGCTAACTACAACTGCAAGGTTATATGCCTTATTCAAAGCAGACTACTACAGTACCCATCATCCCACTATCAAAATAACATATCAGTTAGCATGGGAGAACCTGGCTACACCAAGATCCTGACAAAGCCAATGTTTAGAAAATCTTTTAACTATTTCAGTGTCTTCATCATCTACTTTAAAGTGATATTTATCATCTGTCGTCATTATTTTTGTTTTCTTAATGTTCAACTGTAAACCTGCCTTTGTACTTTCTTCTTTGATTTTCTTCAGTAATCATTCCAAGTCTTTGCTATTTTCTGCTAGTAGTATGGTGTCATCTGCACATGTTAAATTGTTGATATTCCTTCTTCCAATTTCCACACCTCCTTCCTCTGAGTCTAATCCTGCTCTACATATGATATGTTCAGCATACAAGTAAAATAGATAGGGATGATAAAATAGATAGGGTGATAAAATGTAGACTTGCTAGATGCCTTTGCCAACTGGAAACCGTTCCATTTCTCCAGATTTTGTCCTAACAGCAGCTTCTTGTCCCGAGTACAGTTATGCATCAGGACAATCAAATGTTGGGGCACACCTATTTCTTTAGGAGCAATCCATAGTTTTTCATGATCTATATGATCAAAGGTTTTGCTATAATCTATAAAGCAGAGGCTGATTTTCTTTTGAAATTCTTTGGTGTGTTACATTATCCAACATATATTTGCAATGTGATCCCTGGTGCTTCTTCCTTTCCTGAAACCAGCTTGGACATATGGTGTTTCTCACTCCAAATATGGTTAAAGTCTTTGTTGCAGAATTTTGAGCTTCACTTTGCTTGCATGGGGAATTAATGCAATGGTCCTGTGGTTACTGCAATCTCTGGTGTCCCGTTTCATAGAGACTGGAATGTATATTGAGTGTTTCCAATCTGTGGGTCATTGTTTTGTTTTCCATATTTGTTGACAGATTTTAGTTAGAACAAGAGTAGATTCTGTCTCTGTAGCTTGAATCAGCTCTATTGGAATGCCTTCTGTTCTTGGAGATTTATTTCTCCCAAGTGCTCTGTGTACAGCTTCCACTTCACTTTCTGAAATTGGAGGTTCATCTTCATATGGTTTTTCCTAGAATGAATCTGTCACCCTTTCATTTCTTTTATACAGTTCTTCTATATATTGTTTCCCTCATATTTTTGTTTCAACTTGCCCATGTTGAGCATCGCAACTCTTGGTTTAAATTTCCCTTTGATGTCTCAGATCTTGTAGAAGAGCTCTCTTGTTCTTCCTTTTTTGTTCTCACCTATTTCTCTGCATTGGTTATTATAGTAGTTCTCCTTGTCCCCATGCACAAGTCATTGAACAATTGCATTCAGGGTTCCGACTCTATTTCTGTCACCTTTTACTTTTGCTTCTCTTCTGTCCTTAACTGCTTGAAGAGTTTCATCTGTAATCCATTGAGGCTTCTTTTTCTTTTTGGCTGCAGATAGTCTTCTTGCATTCCTCCCTGACAATGTCCCTGGCTTCAGTCCAGAGTTCTTCTGGCTCCTGGTGAATTAGGTATAATAGTGCAAATCTACTTTTCACATTATCTTTAAATTCTATGGGGATGTTCTTCAGGTTGTCTTTTGGCACAATGGTTGGTTTAGTGTTCTCCTTTAGCTTTACTCTAATTTTTGATATTAGGAGTTCAAGATCTGTGTCACAATCTGCTCCTGGTTTTATGTTTGCAGAGAGAATGGAGCTTCTCCATCTTCTGCTTCCAATTATGTAGTCTGTTTGATTTCTGCATTGGCCATCAGGTAATGTCCATGTTGCTTCTTGGGTTGCCTAAAGATTGTGTTTGCAATGAACAAACTGTTGGTCTCACAAAATTCAGTCAGTCGGTCTCCTGCTTCATTTGCTGATCCTAGGCCAAATTTTCCTACAATCTTTGATTCTGCTTTGTTTCTATTTTTGCATTCCAATTGCCTATGATTAACAAGAAGACCTGTTTTGGTGTGTGATCAGTTTCCTCCTGGACTCCAGCATAGAATCTTTCCGCTTCTTCTTCTGCCTCTGCAGTTGGGGCATAAACTTAGATTAAGGTTATATTGGTGGGTTATTCCTGAAGGCTTATTGACATATTTGGTCAGACGTTGCATTATATTTATATATTGCATTGTAAGTTAAGGCCCATGGCTAAATGCACACAATATTAGGAAATCCTCCTCTAGAATGAACAAACTTATTTTTTGTTCTTGCAGCTGTGGTCCCAGGATGATTCCCCAGCTTCTGTGTTTAAGAGAAACTTGAGTCGTAAAATTATTTGGGGTCTGAGAGTTCACAGCTGCTGAGAGTTTGTAAATTTGATCTATTCCTTAGGACAGGATTTCACAATCAAGGTTCTCTGAAACCCTTGGATTCTTCGAGAAGTCACTAGGGGTTCTGCAAGAGATTGTGATTTTTAAAAAATAAGCATTTTTTTCAGCTGAAGTTATAATCATTTTTATGCAAGGCTTACCTGAGACATGGAAATTATTTCAAGGGTTACTCCAGGGTAAAATGGTTGAGAAAGGCTCTCTTACGGTTTGGGAGGGAATCATGCAGGCCTCTGGATGTTGTTGGACCACAGCTCCTAGCATTTTTCACCATTGACTGCACTGGCTAGGACTGCTGGGAGTTTGTTTTCTGCAGCTCCAGAGAGTACAACCTGAACCAGTTGATTACTTTTAAAGAAAGGAGATTCCAACTACACATTAGGAAGAATTTCCTGATGGCAAGAGCGGTTTGACAATGGAACAGATTGCCTTAGAAAATGGTGGCCTCACTCACCTTCATTGGTTGTTTTTGAGCAGAGGCTGTGTGGCTATCTCTCAAGAATGCTTTAATTGTGGATTTTAGCAAAAAACCAAATACTTTTGAAGTCTCTTCCAACTCTACAGTTCCCACCAACTGTCCCAGTCTGGTGATGCATACCTACCAACTGTCTTGGCTTGGCAATGACAGCCCCAATTAATGCTCCATCATCCCACTTTTTCAGTTACTTTTGAAATGTCTTAGTTTTTCTTTCCTCTTCCCACTTTGTCCTCACCTTGCTTCAATTGCTGCTAAGTGAATTCAAAATGTAAAAGTGGTTTGCACTCAACTCAGCAGGAAGGAGAGGAAGGCTGGAATTTTACCCTTCCCAGTAGGCTCAGGCAAAAGCAAACTGCTGCTTGTATGTTCTTCCTCATTAATAACCTTTGTCATCTTGACCACACTCCCATGTTCCTTGGCCTCACATGCTCCAGTATGTTATCTTTAATTATTCTACACTGAAAATGATTTGCATCTATTGATGAAACTGATATTGCTATATGTAAGCATCTATGTAAATCCTACAATAAAAGTTTTTAGAAAGTGATAGGAATCATAACAGATGGGAGGAAATTGTTGCAGTTCCCTGGACACTGTAGCTGGTAAGCAGGACCTTCCTTCAAATATAAAGTAGCACAGCTAAGAAAACTATGAAATTTGGCTGTAAGAGTGAATTTCAGTTGAACAAGATGGGAGGGAAGGATCATCCTGCCTATTTGATACACTCCACACTGGGGACTCTGTTCCGTTTTCCTACAGTGCTTTTGAAGAAGAGCCTGTAACACGCTCCCTTTTTTAGGACAGTGGTGGGAATCATGTGGCTGGGGTGTGTGTGTCTTCACGCATGCTTTACCCCTGAAACTCCCAACTCCTCCCCCAAAAACTTTTGTCTAAATGCCCCTATTTCTTGATTGAAATAGCCCTACAATCATTGGTGTATGCCCAGGTTTGCTCTGGGACAAAAGGCAAGGCACAAAATAATAATTTCCCATGTGACACTTGCTGCACAACAATAGAAATGTAGGAGAGATACCGTATATAGCAGTTATAGTAAAAAAAAAAAAGTATAAATGCAGCATGTAGATGTACCAAATGGTTTTTACTAACCACAAAATAATCTGAAGGTACCTAACAACCCCAGTTCTATAAAGAAAGCTAAGGGTAGTTTCAGATAAGCCCAATTGCCTTTCCTCAGAACATTCCCACATAGGATATTAACAAGGGGCAGACATTATCATCTTCCGTTTGCCACTGTTAGATGTTTTCTCCCCTGTTTGTTTGTATGTGCCTTCAAGTCTCCTCTTGATTTATGAGGCCCCCATAATTTTTTTCTTCCATTTTATTCTGATCAGGAAAAATATCTTAAGGAAGGAAAGATGAAATAGCTGCATAGCAACTCTTCAGTGGGCAGTGGCATGCTAAGAGCTCTCTGTCTAGAAACACCTTAAATCTTGGCCTGGCCACCAGTATCTGGATGAGAGATAGACCAAGGCTCCCATTCAAGTTCTATTGGAGAAAGAAAGAAATATGATACAATATATCAGCCATACACTTCAGGCATTTCACTCATATTGCTGTGGGAGGGAACCAGGAAATCTTTTCCTCCCTTTTCTCTCTCTTGATAAGAATGACAGAAGAAGCATTGAAAGGGATGTTGTACTGGAAGGGATGTTGCTTTTCATTATTTCTACCATTTTGAGTATTATGGCATACCTAACATTCTCTCAAGTGTTTGGATTCTTAGCGTGAGACACACCTCCCTGGAGAATGAAAGGCATATGTTACGCCTCTGCACCAGATTTAGGAAAGTTGGTAGGAAATGCTTAGTGTGTTTAGTTAATTGTTAATAAGCTTAAAAATCTAATTCAATGACATTTACACTAGAAGTGAGGAAATTTTAACTATTAGGTTTGTATTACGTAAGTTGCAATTCAAATTTAAGTTAAATGCTTGCACTAAAAGCCTTACCAAAATGAAACTGAAAAATACCATCCATGGTTTTATTCCTACCTCTCCTCCTTGGGCCTTTTTTTTTACTTTGGGGTCAGCTACAGGGGAGAATTAGTTACGATGAATAGCAACGAACCTCCCTATTGCTGCAGAGTCCATTTGTGCCCCCAACTCATCCGCAAACTTGCTGGAAGGGAAAATTTGCCATTTTGTAGTTCACACGGAGCACAGAAAAAGTAATGGTGACTGTGAGTGAGTTGCGTCCCTAAAACCTACCCCTCCCTATTTTTTTAAAAAAATCAGAAGCGGAGCAGATATTTTCTGCTGAAATAACCATTTGTTATACTTTTCTTCTGCCTCTTGACCAACTGTACCTGCAAAAACAAAACAATAATGGTGGCTCCGGCATTGCAAGCCCTCGTTTGCAAGCCCCCTCTGAGGACCGATCAATCAGATTTCAGCCCCTTTTCAAAATGGTTGTGCAGACCAACTATTGTGCACAGTTTTGCACACTTTTTTAAAAAAAGACCACAGGAAACAGCGAAAGCTGTTACCACAATCTATATGGAGTTTTCAGTCCCCTTCCTCCTTGAGATGGTGAATCCGGGCGGGAGCTCATCTAAACAACAAGCACTCTCCTTACATTCCTGCTGGATTTTTTTTTTGTTATGTATATGAGCCCTTTGAGACTGAAGGAAACAGCTCCTTGAATTTGTGAAAACACCATTTCTCATCCACCCCACCAAAAACTCTTCTTTTCCCTTTCTCTCTCCCTTATAATTTCATCTCCAAATCCATGCTTTCTTTAATCTGTATGCTTCAAGTCTTGTGATCTAAACCTTGTAGTGCCCCAACCATGATGGACTGACAAAAAGCAAGAAAGAATTCCTAATTAAGTCTATCATTAAGTTAATCGTTATAATAATTTATTTTTAACTATATTTATATCCTGCATTTCCTGCAAAACTGGAACTCTACATTTAATTCAATCTTAACTTTTTACATTCGAACATGTAAATATTCTATGCCTTTTTGTGAATCAGTGTAATTTAGTTAGACACAATGGGAGTTGGTGGATTTATTTCTGTCACAGAATATTTCTTTGTCTTTAACTACTATTTTTGAAGGACTTTGTGGAGTGCTATGGGCCCAAATGTATGGGGGAAGGTTTTTTTGGCCAGCATAGGTATTTTAGCTGTCATTATGTTAAGATTTTCAAAGGGGCAGCCATAGAATCATAGAACCCATACACAAGTGCCATCCAGTACAATCCCCTGCAATGCAGGAATAAACCATCAAAGCATTCCAACAGATGGCCATTCAGACCTCATGTTAGTCTGTTAGTCTTAAAGACCTCATGTTAGTCTGTTGCAGCAAAAACAAAAACAAAAAAGTCCCATGACTTTAAGGATATTCAAATTTATTATTTTATATAGGGTTAGGAGTTAGGTATATATGGTATGGGGTGCTGACAGCAACAATTACATTATTAACACTAACCATTCACCAAACTGTTGATGACAACACAAAGTATTCTGACACTTGGAAAACTGGCTGAGGTGAAAAGAAACCATTTTTCTGATTCAGACTTCTGGTGATAAGAGTGGAACTTCGTGATAATTTGAGACTTGGTAGTCTTGATTGCTAGACCTGAAACTGCTTGCCTCAACCAATTTGCTCACTTTAAAGAACATTTTATAGATGGGGCAGCTAGTGGAGCAGATAAATATTTACTTGTATCTAGTAGTAGTATCCTTGTTGTTGTTCTTGTTGTCATCTCTTATAATTAATAGTTATGATAATTATTAACATTTTTACTTATTTAAAATGAAAAAGTACACATAGTAGATGTTTCCTTTTAATTAGGGTTGACAGACATTCTACTTTGGATGTGTTTGTTTGGCTGTAACATATAGGAAATGTAGAATAAAAAAAAGAAGAAGAATGTAACAACTGTAAAGCATGGAGTGGTGGGAGAGAAGAGTAATATTGGGTGTTTCATTAGCTGAATTAATACATCTGGTTCACCTAAGAGGCTTCTGCAAAAGCCCAAAGTCTAACATTACATAGCTGCACCCCTGGCTTAGAGTCTAAAATCCGTAGCCATACCACTGATGCATGGGGAGGAGGGATCATGAACAATGTTGTCAGAAGGGGAAGTGAAATGCAGAAAGTAGTGATAATTATGTTGCGAGCAGTGCCCACTCAAAAAGCAGTTGTTAGTCTTTGCTTTGGGCCAGGAGGCTTACTGAAACAAAATTCCTGTTCTAATGGGAGCTGTTCTATTATCATTCCTGCAGGGTTGCAATGCACACAGTGTGTATACACTTGTTATATCTCTGGTCTAGAGAAATGCAGACTGTGTAGAAATCTATTTTAACTGCCCATTTCTGAATACATAGCCTGATCCAGGGTTGTGTTTGCTCAGGAGTAAACCCCATTGCTTTCTAGGGACAGTCAGTATGCATATGGTTGGGGCAATGGGTTCACTGGACTGTGAGCTATGCCAGAACAAATTACCAAGCAGATGAAGAGAGAGCTTACTAAAAAAAAAACCCTTCAGAGCTTGGAAAAGTTATGTTTTGGACTACATCTCTCTGAATGCTGTCTGGGGGATTTGGGGAGTTGTAGCCCAAAAGGTAACTTCTCAGCAATTTCCCTTTGTTCTCCCTCCTCCTCAGTAATTCTTCATGGAGGGGGGTCTTTAAGTGTAGAGATGCAGGACCTCATCATTCGCTCCCACAGACTTCAAAAACCCCACCTTTCTACTCTATAAACTACAAACATGGGCTCTTTCACACTACACATTATAGAGCTAAAATTCCACTTTAGCAGCCATGTGAGTTTAACTGCCATGTGAGAGATGAGGCACTAAGTAGAGCTCTCTAGCTGGGAGTTGTCAATGCCCCTAAACTGCAAGGGGTTGTCATGGAATTAGCTGGGAATCCTACCTGTCTAAATGGGTTCCTGCACCAATCTACACTATTTGGAAGGAGGGGGGCCCAAAGCAGCAAAAACAATGTGGTAAAAGCCTTCGTGGCTTTCCCCATGCTTTTTTAAAAACTGTAAGGGGTGTGTGCACATTCCTGTTCATTTGGACAATCAAGCAACAGGAAATTTGAAGGGAAGCACAGATCTGATTGGCTGGGCGAGAGCGGGGTGGGGCTTGCTAGCAGGGCAAGCACTTGCTGCAACCATGTTGGATTTACACCTCGCTAAGGCAATAAAATAGGATGGTTATCTTTTGTTTTGCTTTCCTATAAAATTGAAAAATCACTACAGTAGGACCCCTGTATCCACTGGGGATTGGTTATGAAGGGGCGTGGATTCCGAAAACTGTGGATAACAGTGAACACCATTGAAAATAATGGGATTTCCAGTTTAAAATACCATAGGGTTGCCTTGGAGGACCTAGAAATGGCTAGAGAGGATGTATTTTTTAAAGGAATACTCTATGGTAGGTGTCCTGTGGATAACTGAATCAGTGAAAACAGGGGCCCTACTGTATATCACTCCAGTGCACCTTGGACAACTTTAAAAAAACGAAACACCAGCGGCGAAGAACAAACGCAAGTAAATAATTCACGGCCGCCATCCGGAACACGAGGCTTACAAGGGGGGCTTCTGAGGCCAAAAACACAGTTAAGACATGTCGCTGCTGCTGTGAGATGCCATTACTATGAGCTATTACGTTTTTTCCCCCGCCAGGTCTCAGGATTCCACTGGATGTTGCCTCGACAGTTAAAGTGGCATTATGGCGCTATAACTGGGCAGTGTGAAAGGATCCCAGAAGGCTCTTCTTCCCCCAAGGAAAATTTTCCAATAGCTGACACAAGCAGAGCATTGTCTCCTGTGCAGCCACTCTGGGCAGGCTATGGCTGGGATGTCCATGTGACTGCTTTGCCCCAAAGGCCAGTCCCCTTTTACTTCTCCAGCCACTCATGCTTCCAGCCACAGCAGCTTCTTTTTCTCCATCAACGGCTCGGCCTCTTCTCTGGCAAGCCTGCCTGGCACACTCCCGGGCGCCCTGGAAAGGAAAAGGGACTCCGGGGCGCCTCTCTGACTTTCGGGCTCCGCCTGGGCAGCCTTCCTCTTTTCTTTTTGTACAGTAGTGCCTTCTCATTGGATAGGCTCCCTACCCCTTTTTTGCATTCGGAGCTCGAGACTCCGCCCCCTTTCCTTTTCCTGCTCTTCCATTGGTCGCTTGCAACTTGCATTCCGCGAAAGTCCCCGTTCGAAATGTTCTCATTGGCTGCGACGCGCCTTCCCAGGAAGTTTTTAAAGAAAGAGAAAGAGGAGAAAAGTTTTCTCCCGGGCGGATCGAAGGGGTTGCAACGAGCGGAGGGAAGGGGGGAGAGAGCCAGAGAGGCGGGAGCTGGGAAATGAGCATCGGGGGCGGCTGCTGTTGCTGGCGGTGACTTCGGCTCCGCTTTTACACCGTACCGGGGGACTGGTGGCCGTTCAGTCCAGCATGACGGTAAATGGCTGCCTTTCTACTGGGTAACTTAGTTATTTTCCAACCCGTCATGGTCCAGAAGCTTCTTTTAAGGGCTGGAGGAGGGTGTGTTTTGGGGTGAGAGTTACAGCGTCCTAAGCAGTTAGTAGCGCTTTCGATAGTTGTCCCTTCATATTTGCTGGGGTTTGGTTCCAGGACCCCCCGTGGATACCAAAATCCGTGAATACTCAAGTCCCATTCTATGCAATGGCATAGCAAAATGGTGCCCCTTATATAAGATGGCAAAATCAAGGTTTGCTTTTTGGATTATTATTTTTTAAAGAATATTTTCAATCCGTGGATACCAAATCTGTGGATACGGAGGGACAACTCTAATCTTCGGATTCTCTCTGGTAGTCCTTTCTTGCAGAGGAAAATCGGGGTGTACGATGCCCCCCACTCTCCCCCATAATACCCGCTCTCGAACTCTTTCCTTAGCCTGTTCTCCTTGGCTAGTCGTATTGCCTCATTATTTTTAAGGCCTTCTGTTCCCTCGGCTCGGATTGCACAGAAGCAGGCAGGGTTCACACGTTTTGAACATGGGTGTTGGAAAATGATGATCGCCTTCCCTCCCTCCCTTTCTTGGAGGAGGGATGGATCCACACGATACGGATAGCACAATTACGTTTGTCAGTGGTTGATGACACGCCTGGCGGTTTTTTGAGTTTCGAAAGAAACCCACCGGATTCTTCGTCGGTAGGAAGAGTTCTGTGTTCCATTTGAACGCACCCCCCCCCGAAGATTCTTAATTTGATCAAAACGGGGAAGGGGGCAGAGAGAGATCTGTCTTTCTTGCTGTTTCCCCTGAATCATTACCACCATCCTCAATTTTTGCTTTCTGCTAAACAGACATGTATGTAACCAGGAAGAGCCTGGGAGTCTGCTTGTAGTGGGTAAGGGAAATGCTGTTTGCCTGCCTAGGGAGGGCTCTGCCTTCCCTCCTGCAGGAGAAACCAGCTTTGCAGAGCTGCAGTGCTTTCCTCCCCCTCTCTCCTCCCCCATCCTGGCCTCCTGGGGGTGGGTGTGCTGCTATAATCATGGAAATGGAGCAATCCCTTAGATTTGGAGATGAACATTATGCTGATCTGGAAAGGGTTCCTGGGACTCCTTGCATTTTTGTCTGCAGTGTGTGTTCTTTCCTCCTCCTCCTTTTTAAAAATTTGGGAGAGAGAACATGTTGGAGGATTTTGTGCTTCACTTTAGAAGTAACCAAAGGAGAGATTTATTATTGGAAAGGCATGGCCCCAGGGTCTGCCTCACCTCCTGGCCTTCCTGTTTGTTCTCCAGTCCTGTATGTGTGTGGTTTTTTCCGTTTTCTGCTGGCGTTTTTTTAAAAAACACACACACACAGCACATTGCTTGTTTGCTGTCTTCTTTCTTCTGTTCCAGTTTTATAGAGGTGCTGAGTTGCAAAGCATAACTGTTGGAAGAATTAAAGCAGGGCTTATCAGGCTATCTGAGATGGGGACTGGCAACCCTCCCATGTGCCAACAGCTTGCCCCTTCTTTGTGCTCATTGGCTACAGTTGTTTTTATGTTTCATGGAAGCACACCAAAGACCTGCAGCCAATGGCTTGGGGACTGGCATTGGTCCAGTGGCCATGACTTTGAGTAGCACTGAATGGAAGTGGCATAGACTTTAAACATACCTTGACTCTAAGCCCAACTGATGTTATAAATGAATATACTGTATAAGCACAGTTATTAAATATAACAGACTTCCACCAGTGGGGAAGTGGCAGAGATTGGAAGACTTACCACTTTGGGCTGTATCTTCCAGAATCCTGCCAGCATGGAGGTCTGGCAGTTAGAGTCCAAGAAATAATGTTTCAGGCTCTAAAGAGGGGGGTTGCCTTTATTTATTTTTTAAACTTTTTTATGTTTTATATCATTTTAAGTTGTCATTATTTTAATTGCTTTTAACTTTTAATTGTCACATTTTTAATTGTATCTTGTATTTTATGTGTTGTGAGCCACCTGGGTCCCATTCTGGGAGAAAGGCAGCATATAAATCAAAATAAATAAATAAATAATCTTCTCAAGGAGAAACTGAGCATGGTGTGTGTATTATCAGGGATGTAGATGTGGCCATGTATGGTAGGACAGCTAGTGGTGAGACAACAGCAGGACTTGGTGTGGGGTATTGGTTTGTTTCCTTGGCCCTCAGCCATCAGATGTGGTGAGAGGCAGTTTTCTTGTGATGTGTGACCCAACACATTGTATACAGCTTGTCAACCATATGATGTATCTTAGTGCCAGTTCCCCTGACCCAGTTTTCTTCAGATGTTTTAATTTGTTGTAAGCTGCCTCGAGTCCTGTATTGAGGGTAAAGCAGGATATAAATCAAATAAGTAAATATAGTTGTCCCTTCATATTCGCTGGGGTTTGGTTCCAGGACCCCCATGGATACCAAAATCCATGAATGCTCAAGTCCCTGATATGCAATGGCATAGCAAAATGGTGTCCCTTATATAAGATGGCAAAATCAAGGTTTGCATTTTGGATTATTATTTTTTAAGAATATTTTCAAGCTGTGAATACTTAAATCCGTGGATACCAAATCTGTGGATATAGAGGGACAACTGTAATAATAAATATGCTGGTCTTTAAATGGCTGGAGTAATGGGAATTGTAGGGCAGTGCGTTTGAAGTGTGCCAGTTGGGGAAGAAATCAGGGCTGCTAGTTACAAGAGGCATCTTACCCTCAAACTGACTGGCTGGCTGCAAAGAGATTTATCACGGAACCCTCTGAAGCTGGCAGTCAGCATTCAGGTGGGCAGTTCATGGAAGAGGTGGGCTGTTGAAGACAAAAGTGAACAAGAATCTCTTCTCCTTTCAGCTCTCAGATCTAGGCCAGGGATAGACAACTTGGTCGTCTGTTGCACTACAACTTCCATGACCTCTGATCATTGGCCCTGCTGTCTAGTGTGGTCTAAAATATCTCTTGGACGCTGTGATGTGCTCCTGGTTTTATAAGCCCTGTAATGTACAGCCCCCTATGTGTGTGTTTCAGCGAGAACAAAGTTAAAGGAAGATTTTGAATCTGGCTAGGCTGTGAAGTTCCTGGTGGAGTGAGGTTGGGTGGGAAAGAGATGGCATTTAGTTGTAGCTGGCTGTGTGAAGAATGGAAGCTTACAGAGATCACACATCCATATTAGGGGAAAGGAGTGACCTTGAGTTCTGCCTGCACTTCCTACTGCCTGCTAATATCCTGCAGCCCTTCCTATCCTTCCTAGAGACATGCCACTCCTTTTCCTTTTTGCCTCTTGCCCTCACTGCACCTCACTGAAGTCGAGGATAATTATTGCCAAGGATAGTCCCTGATTGTGTGAGAGAGGAAGAAACTTATATATGAACCTCCTCCCCTTTTGGAGGCCTAAGAGTAGAATTTTATGGAATGTTCTTCATCCTTTGTAACAGTGTCATGATAGCTCCTAACACCCATTCCCTTCCTTTCCATGTTCGTTTTGCATTATCCTTGCTTGGTGGGGGAACAGGGGGGTGTTGTTGGCTAATAGCCAAACTTTGCCTGGGAGTGCAGAAAGGGAGCTGTTTTAATCTCTAGGAGTGTTGGATTCCATCTCATCAGATACGCAAGACTGGAGTAGGCAATGAGGCCGCATGTGCGTTCCCTCTCTTGCTTCCCCCCCCCTTCTTTGCCAGCATGATTTTGTTCCCAGTTTACTGTCTGTGGGTGCCTACTCAGGATTAATTTGTGGTTATTGTTTCTTCCATGAACATTATTTTAATTTGTCCTTGCATGCATAAGAGGAAGTTGGATCCACCCCCCAAGTACATAACTGGGTTGAAGGGAGCTGGTAGTCCATTGCTACAGTGCTAGAAAAAAAGGCATCAGTTTCTCTTGTAAGGATTGGTTGGGAACAGGGCTTGGAAAAGTTACTTCTTGGTCTACAGCTCCCAAATCCCTCGGAGAGAATGACTAGTGGCCCTCTGACCAATGGAAGCCAAGATAGACTTTCTGTTTCATTTCTTAAATCTTCACCTACTGGTGTTTCTAAACTTGTCTCACAAGCCATGAAGACAAGAAAAAAAATATCTTAAAAGGGAAGAGGTTCTAAAAATATTTCAGAGTCAAAAACTAGATTCTACCCAGACCTTGGAAACATTCCTTTTGGGGATTATACCTCCCAGAATTCCTCAGCCAGGATAACCATTAACAGTGGCCATGTTGACTGTGGATTCTATGAATTGTAACCCCCAAAAGGAATTTTTCCAAGCATTGGTTAGGAGGACATGTCTGCCATATTATAAAATCCTCTTTTGTTTCAGTACATTTCAGTACATTTACTCAGAGGGATGGATAGATAACAGTTCAGCAAATGGTAACCTACAGCAGTGTCCATAGATACAGTGCCATAGAACTATGAGGAACTAGTCACCTGTGACTTCTGCCCAGGGAGATATAACTCAAGCTGCTTGCCATTACAAGAGTAAATTCAGAAGAGCCTCAGGCTTGTTTCTTTTTTCCTCCTCCTTTTATAGAGTTGGAAATGTGGCATTTTGTCTTCACAGACAAACTGTGGTTTGCTGTGGCCTACAAATCAGGATCAGTTTGTGACCTGGTATGCAGACCCTTGTGCAAACCATACTTTGCCTGTTAGGATGAAATGGCAAAGTGTGCCTTAGTGCAAGCAAGAATTAGACATTTCTAACATGCAAGGGGGAAAAGGAGCACACATGCTCCTGGCACATGCAGATAACCATGATTAACATTCCAGTTGAACAACCTTGGAGTGAGGAGCTTTCTAGCATTTCTTGCCTCTGAATTTACTCTTCTCCTTTAATTCTTTCTGTCAGAGCAGTGCATGTGTTAAAGCTGTTAATTACTTTGGTCTAAAACAAGCGCTCATGGAAGTAGCTTGAATCCAGGGCCTGTAGTTGCAAACATACTTTCACTTAAAAAAATGGAGCCAGTGGTAGCAACTGTTAACATGAATGCTCATTTCCTGGATGTGCTACCCATTTCTGTAGCAGCTGCTTTGGCTGATAATGTAACTAGTAAAGTAGGCATCTTTCCTGATTGCTCAGCATCAGGGCAGTGTTGTCCTGGCTGTAAAAGCCAGGACAACACTGATTAGTTACAATCAGTCTGGAAATGACTTGAGGGCACAACAACAACACACTTCCTTAGACTCCACAAGGTGAACTATTAACAGCTGTAAGGAACTATGTGTCTTCTCAGATGGCTTTGTTGTGGCACCTCTTAATTTACTTTACCTCATTGAAGTTGGGAGATGTGGAAAGTGGATGGAGAGAGAATAGAGATGATGCTTATAACAACATAACAGTACTGTTTGCTTGCCTTGGTCTGCTCTCCAAATTAGTAGTGGGTGGCAACTTGGTGCTCTCCTGAAACGCTCATCAGCCCTAGCCAATAGCACCAGAGCTAAGGAGTTATGGGAGCTGTAGTCTAAAGTGGACTCTGGAGACCAAGGTTCATGTCCCTGCTCAGCCATGGTAACCTTGGGCAAGTCACACTCTCTCAGCCTCAGAGGAAGGCAAAGGCAAACCCCCCTCTGAGCAGATCTTGCCAAGAAAACCCCGTGATAGGGTCACCATAAGTTGCAAGTGACTTGAAGGCACTTAACAACAGTCCAAAGTATCTAAGAGCAACAGCTTTATGGTTTTAAAATATCTTTTGATGGATACTGCCCTGACTTCCCCTCTACTTTGATGGTAGAGATTTATTAAACATTCAGTTTTTAGTTTTTACTAGATTCTTGGTTTGTGAATGCCAAGTTTCATCAAACTAGATCATGAAGTACCGTACCCTAAAATTTTTGATTGCCTTAGATATTTATTGTTTGTCTCTCAGGGAAGGATTCTCAGTATAAGGACTGGTAGATCCCCAGCCCCTTGATTTTCTCAGATAAGTGAGGATGATGTTAGTATGTAGTCTGTATTTGTGTTTTGTTAGTCATTTCTGGCACATAGGTGGGAGTGCCAGAAGGGAGTAAACCAACATCTGGTTTACAGTGTTACATTTTGGTCAACCAAAGACAATTTGTATACAACACAGGCAACCAGCTGACTGAATGTTTTTATTACTTTTCCCAAGTTGTGATTTATCAAGATTCTGTCATTACTTGTGTTGTGATGTTGCATTGTGAGGCTGGGGAATGCCACAAATCACAGGTAGCAATGGACCTGGTCAAGAAGCTTACATTTTGAAAATTGGAAAGTGGGGCTTGATTATTTCTTTCTTAATTACATTAATGTCATACCTCTTCATTCAAGTATTTCAAAGCAGCATATATGGCTCTCATCTTCTTCACTTTATTCTCATAACAACCTTGCAAGGTAGTTCAGTCTAAGAGAAAGAAACTGGCCCGAGATAATCCAGTGTTTTTCAGTGGAGATTAGCACTTGGGGGAGGCTAATTCCAGTTCAGCACTCTTAATTATTACATCACACTGAGCTTCTTTCAAGAAAATAGGGTAAATTATTTTTCCATCTCCTTTCCCCAAGCGCTTAGCTGTTCTGTAATAATTCCTACAGAGTTTTGAATGTCTTCAAATGAAATCCAGTCAGCAGAAGCAAAAACAAGATGCAATGGTACTTACTGGCTCAAATCATAAAATTATGGAGTTGGAAGAAAACTTGGAAGTTGTGTGGCCAAGGCAGAGGTACAAGAACTATAATACTGGATGTAACTAAGGCAGCTCTGTGAGGGGATAGTGACCAACCTCTGGTATGGGGAAGGGTCTGATAATATTTGTAGTTCAGTTTATTTAACTTTGGTTTTAATTTGTTTTTTATTGTAATATGTCAGTGAGTTGCTTTTCTGTTGATATACTCAAATGGCATCACAATTTGGTTTTGAAGCTGACCTTCGTTTCTTCTGGTGATGGTGATTCTTAACAATGAATGGGCTTTCCTTCTGGGATGCCTTTGCTAAGTTAGGAGTTTAGGCCTCCAAGTCTTGTGGAAATAAGGTCATGAATTCCATAAATTGATTTTTCCAAAGGAGCTAGATGAGATACTGTTTCTGCAGCAGAAGAAAGGAATTCTATGGAGGTCTTCAAGCCCCAGAACTTTGAAAATTCACTTTTTGGCAGTGCAGCTCCCAGAATTCTTCATGCCTCGGGGATTCTGGAAGTTGTAATCCCAAAAAAAAAAAATCCTTTTACAAATTCTGACTGTAATGTATACTTAGTCAAGCTGACAAAAATGAGAGCTGTAAGGGTTAAGACTTAAGCTAGGAACAGCATGTTATGTTTAACCTTCTCTTTGAAACCAATATTGTGTCCACCTTATCTCATCCCTGTTTGTTCCACAACCTTTTAAATAAAGTGCTTATTTGTGTTTCCCCCCACCTCCCCTACATACAAAGTTCTGTTTACTTTTAATAACATCAGGCAGGGGGCACAGTGATCAGCTGGCACAAGCAGACTACTGGCTTGATGGAGTTTGTGGAACTTAAATATTGTTGCTTGCAATTCACTCTTTCATTTGCTAGCAAAACACAAACAGGGCTTTTGGAGAGTGTCTGGGGTCTAGAGGGATTCATAGGGTTGGAAACCCTTTACAGGTACCGCTAACATTTGAAGGCTGATAATGTGGTTTGGTTGAAAGTGGTTTGCTTTTGCAAAGGACACACATGCTTTTCTGTCTTGGCACAGCCACAGTTGGGATCATGAATGCATTTTATGAATCCCTTAGTGCCTTTTAAGGGTGAAAAATTCAGTTGCACATGGTTACCTGCCCACAGTCTTATAATGAATGTCATTGTAATATAAATCAACCCAGCTAGTTACTGTTACTACTCAAATTCAGGTCCCTCTTTACTAAGAAGCACTGCTGTCAGTTCTGTCACTGAACTCTTGGGTGATAGTGTAGAAAATTCTTGTGTCACCTTAACTTTGTCCACTTAAATTTATTGACTGGTGTTGATTATAAGTTTTATACATTGAAAAAAATACACTTTTCAACAAGATCTAACTCCTTGTTCAGTTGTTCCAGTTAAATGTGAGCATGTGGAAGCGGTATAGGGGGGAGTTTTAATGATGCTCCTGACATGTTGTTTTATAAAATCTGCTGAGCTCAATGTCACTTGAATTCTTGAAACATCTCTTGAAAGTAGGTATGAATAGACAAATAGTAACTTTTCTAGAAAAGCCAGTATATTTCACGGCTGAGGAGGGTTTGTTGGTGAAATCCTTGGTTCTCCACAGCGAAAGCCAGAATTCATTTATGTCTTTTGCACCAAAGTGCAAAAGTGATTTGTTGAACCCTGCACCCAGTTTTCTATTAACGTTATTTTTAAAAAGTTAAAAGTAATGTATTACATTACTTGTTACGTTTTCATTTAAATTTTTTTTTCATTTAATGTTTTTTCAACATTAAATGGTGAAAAATTAATGTTTTTTCAACATGGCAACTTTGGTGCAAAAGACCTAAACGAATTCTGGCTTTCGCTGTGGAGAACAAGGATTTCACCAACAAACACTCCTCAGCCATGAAATATACTGGCTTTTCTAGAAAAGTTACTATTTGTCTACTTATACATACTTTGAAGAGATGTTTCAAGAATTCAAGTGACACTGAGCTCAGCAGATTTTATAAAACAACATGTCAGGAGCATCATTAAAACTTCCCCCCTGCACCGCTTCCACCTGCTCACATTTAACTGGAACAACTGAACAAGGAGGTAGATATTGCTGAAAAGTATATTTTTTTCAAAGTATAAAACTTATCAACAACAGTCAATAAATTTAAGTTCAGGCTTGTTAAGAAAATGGCATCTGAAAAAACATGAGTTCTTACAGTATAGCTCCCTGGGTTTTGAAGGTTATTGTTATCTCTCTGTCCTCTCATTCCATTTGGGGGGGAGTTGCTTTTTGTAGCAGTTTTTGATCTGCCCTAGGGCTCTTCCAAAGGTTTTAAAAACTGTTTTAAAACAATTTGCTGTGGTGAGCCTATGTTTTAAGGGAAATTTTTATCCCCTCTCATTTTTCCCCTTAGAGTTATTATGTTACAACTAGCTGGACCTGGCGTACCATACCTTATTTAAAGTCCCCCCAAAATGCCCAGTCTACCTCATGACAACCCTTTGAGGTAGACTGGTGGGGTTAAGTCACCCCCATACCATTACTCCTGCCCCCCCACTGTCCGTCCTGCCCCCCCCCCACGCTGCTCATCCTGTCCCCTCCCATGATGCTGGTCCTGTCCCCACCGCCCATCCAGCCCCCTCCCATGCTGCCTGTGCTTTCACCCTCCCTCCCATGCAGCCTGTCCCCCCATGCCACCCGTCCAGCCCCTCCCATGCTGCCAGTCCAGCCCCCCCACGCCACCCGTCCTACCCCCTCCTACACGCCCATCGAGCCCCCTCCCACGCCACTCATCCCCCCATGCCACCTGTCCAGCCCCATCCCATGCCACCTGTGCACTCATCCCCCCTCCCACACTGCCCATCCAGCCCCCTCCCACGCCGCCTGTCCTGTCCCCCATGCTACTCACTCTCCATCTCCAGCCATGTTTCAGATCTACATGGTCCCGCCCCCAGTGTGCTTGTTGGCTGCCTACCAGACCTGTGATTGGATGGTCAGGTCCCTAAGCAGCCAATCAGCACACTGGAAATGGCAACATACCCAAGAGAATTATATAGAGAGATGCAAAGCTACCATTTTACTGATTTGCTGTTGCAGTATAGCACTACAGTAGAACCCCTGTATCCACTGATTCAATTATCCATGGGACACAAAACAGCATACCTACCATAGAGTTCCTATAAAATGTGTCCTCTCTAGCCATTTTATAAGTCCTCCAAGACAACTCTATGGTATTTTAAACCAGAAGTCCCATTATTTTCAATGGCATTCGCTATTATCCATGGTTTTTGGTATCCACAGCCCCCCCAGAACCGATCCCCAGTGGATATGGAGGTCCTACTATATAACTTTTAAAAAGTGATTAAAAGGAAAGATACTTTTTGTTCTGATACATCTCAGAATTAAAAAGAAACCCACTCAAGGATGGGAGTAATATATTTCAATTGGTGCCGGGAATTTGCCAGAAAATAGTCTAGGAGAACAGAAATGGTGTCTGATTATTATTATTTTTATTTTTAAAAAAGAAGTGAAGCAGCAAATACCGCAACCTGCAGCAACCTGTTGACACATTTGCTCCATCTGGAGAAACGTGTAATGTTTTCAAGGCCCTAAAGTAGGAAAAAAGTTTTTCATTGCACCTAAAAGTAACATTGCTGCCTTACTTTTTGAAGTGTAACTCCATCACACCCTCATTACCCCATAAGTCACTCCTTTCAAACTGTACTGCTGTGGTGACCCCAATATCATAATACACCTGAGTATCCTCTTCTTTCTCCAACTATCTGGGAACTGTTCTTCTCCCAATATCCTTTTCGATTTCTGTCTGTGGGTGGGAAATCTTCCAGTTCAACTCTGGGAAGGTTGTATGATAAATCACTATGATTTAGCTTTCATCCTAAGTGATACAACAAGGAGACCATGGTTTCCTGTTACTGCAGGGTATTTGTCCTCCTGTCAGTAGGCTTTGGGCTGCCTTTTAATCAATCTACAGTAGCTATAAAGCCTTTCCTGGTACTCAGATCTCTTTCTATGTGTCTTGTGAACATTCTTGCTCTTTACCCATTAGTGCCATCTCAAGCAATTCCTTTCCTTCTTTGGTGTTCACATTCTTTAGATGCTTTCACACTGTTATCATGTCCGCCCACCCCTTCATCTGATTTTTGCCAGGCTAAGCATATTTAGTTCTTTTTCATCTATTCATGCAACACAGCCCCATCAGCTTCCCAAATAGGTATTGTTTTGTTTTGTTTCCATATGTAACGGCATGATAGCTTAAGATGAAATCTAACACTTGAAACACTTTCCAAAGGAATAACTCTTTTAATCTGTTGCAGCAAAAACAAGATAGAATCCTCTAACAAGACAAATCAGTTTATTATAATATGAGCCTTTGTGGACTTCACAAAAACTCATGCTTTAATCAACTGGTTAGTCTTGACAGTGCCACAAGACTCTTTCTTGTCCTCCGCCCCCACATATACACTTGGAGTGTAGTTAAATAGAACTTGAATGTCTATCCTTTCACATTCCCGTCGTATATAGAGTTTAAAATGACCACAGCTTAGAAGAGTTCTTGGGACTAAAGTTGCCAAAATCAGTGGCCATGCTTTACGGGATCTCCAAGAGCTGTAGTGTAAAAAGATGGATTTCCAAGCTCTGAAAATAATGCTTCCTGCTGACCTATCTACTTTGATGTGACAGCTACAATTCCTTCTTAAATAGTTGTGTAGTTATGTTCTTCTGCAATGCCCTGCCTTTTACGTATTTCCACTTTGTCTCCTCTTGAACTTACTGCATTCTTTTGAAAGGCAGGAAAAGGTTATAGCTAAGTGACAGAGCACACGCTCTGCATGCAGAAGGTCCCAAGTTCAGTTGCTGACCCTCCTCTTTTTAAAAGATTGGGCATCATAGCTGTCCCTATCTGGTGTGGGCTTCCAGCACCCACTGCCACCATGGTGAACACTGGCTAGGGATGACAGAGAACTGAAGTCGATGCATACGGAAATACCTAGGTTTGGGAAAGCTGTTGTACAACTTGGAAACATTGCTTTTTGAACCACAGCTCCCAGAACTCCTAGCCAGTATGGCTAGCTATGGGATTCGAGCAGTTGTGGTCCAAGGTGACTTTTCAATGCTATGTGCTGGTGAAGATGATGCTTTATGAGATGTGCACAAGCCATGAATCGGTGCTTTGTTCCAAAGGTACTGCTGTTTAAGGATATTTAATGCTTCATCTGAACTTCTGATCAAAGCATAAAAGGCAGAATAATAGGTTTTGTGCCCTCATTTAGAAGGCTCTGTTAGGAGTGCTGTCTCATTCTTATAAAGGCGATACCTCAATTTATTTATATATTTATTCATTGTACTTTAAATTGCCTACTAGCCAAAGTTCTCTGTCTGATGTACAGTCTGTTAAAAGTATAAAATGCAACACTGTGAACATAATACAACAGAACAATGGCTAAAAGGCAACAGAATATGTAGCCCAAATAAAAATGGCATTGAAGAATGAAAGCTTTCAATGTATACAATCAAATTAAAAGTTTGGGAGAAGGATGAGAATGCTCAGAATTAGACATGATCATTATTAATTTGCCTGGGAGAATAAAAAGGCAAATAAACCTCCCTATAGTATGGGCACCAGGCAAGCCTCTCTGGGGAGTAAATTCCACAGAGAGGATGCCACCAGTGAGAAGGCTTGTAGCCTCTCCGTTTGCCTTACCCTGTAATAATTTTTGGCTATTAGGGTTTTACTCAAGTGTTTTATCAGAGTTATTAGTTTGCTGCTTCTACAATGTTTTGTTTCAATAGGAATTCTTGCAACCGTTGCTGTTCCTTCTTTTAAAAAGTCATTTCTAGCATATAACGTTTAGGTATCACCCCAATGCAAAGTTGTTGGGGAGATGTCATACTATTGAGATAAGATTTCATTGTTAGGAATCAGGTTCACCAGTGTACACTGTATGTGTGTAGTTAGGTAGATGAGTGGATAGATGGATGGATGAAAACTGGAAGCCAGAGCCTGGTTATGTTTCATCCTCGCCTAGTGTCTCCTGCAAATATGGTCTAATGTTATGTTTAGACTTTTTCCACTAGGGAAAATGCCTGACACACCATGTGCCTTCATTAGATAATTGTGCTTCATCTTATTACTTTGATGTTTATTCTGAGTAGTATTACCACTGTTTCTAATCTGCATGACAGACTGGTTTATTTGGGCTTAAAATCACATTTTGGCTGAAACATGCAAATATATTACACAAACAGCATTCCTTTAGCCCACTCTAAAGTCTGGGTGTAACTCACTGGAGTTATCCGTTATGATCACTTGCTGTTTGAATTTCTGTAGCTGTCTAAATACCGAGGGATTTGCTTGCAAAACTTTTCATGTATTTCTTTTCTGGGAAATGGTAACATGGACTTTGGTGTTTAATCTGGAATGTGATAGATGATTCTAGGAAGGGGGTGTGGATAATAGCATGATGCTCTGGGATTTGGTTAGTGATGCCAAGGTGCTTCTGATCCTTCGAAAATTTGACAGAACACACGTGTTGTGGATAGATTCTGTGATTAAATAGGGCTTTGATGTCAGTAATTCAAATGAAAGTAAAGCTTCAAGCCAAACCAGTTTGAAAGTCAGTGAACATGTTCCACAGTTAGCATCCTATGGAATTCTGCCAGTTTTGTTGAAAGCTGTGACTTTGTGATTGTGATTTTTTTTTAAAGTGGGTACAATTTGATATGATTCCATGCGTGTTTTATTATGTCAGGTGGGGAAAGCTGTGACCTTCTCAATGAACTACTGGTGCCATCATCTCACAGTCTTGACAAAGTACTAGTCCAGTCATCTATCACCATCAGCCTGGCCAGCAGGAATTAATGGGAACTGGCATCCAACAGTATTGGTAGATGGGGCCATAAGTTTGCTTACCCTGGGTTACATCATTGTAACCATTATTCTTTGCTTGTCTTCATCCTTTTACTGTGCTGACAGCATGTGCAGTAACCTCCCACCTCTTGTCCTGATTTCTAGTTCAAGCAAAATTGGCAATAATTTTCTAAATTAACTTATTCCAATATTGTTCATCAGCATGGCTGACCCAGGATACTTTGCTGCCTGAGGCAAAGGACAAGATTCCTTATCCCCCAATTCCAGATTCAGAAACGAGAGTTGACAGTTGATTCTTTACTTTGATGCAGGTAACATGACAGCATCCTTCATTGCACCTGAGGACAACAAGGAAGCTTAGGGGGCACAAGACTGGTAGTGTGGCACGCACACAGAGCTCTGTCTTCCGACATCCTGCTGCTGCTCTGTGACCAGAGGCTCCCTCATTTGGCTAATGTTAAAGCTGGCCCTGTTCTGTAGGTTCAGACAAGGTCACTCTGGCTCTGGCACTCTTCCTTCTCCCTGCCGATGTGGTGCTCAAGCAATTGCTTTGGGATTCATGCTCCAGCAAATGTTTAGACTGTGTTTGCATTTATCAGACTTTAGTTGTCAGCATGTGTTCTTGGCTTCCTGTTTCCTTCTCATTCTTACTTCACTGCTGATCCAGTTAAGTGAAGTCCATGGGATGTAGTTCAATACAGTATTAGCTTTTGAATGAGTTGGTGTTGTGATATTTCTTTTGAAGATGTGAGATACTGATGAGATGATTTGAGGATATTTAACAAATGAACATAAATGATCTTAGTTTGTTTCATGCCCAAATTATAGCATCACAATGACCGGGGAGGGGGGATCAAAAGAAGATACTTTTTTCTTTTAAAAAGGCACACATTCTTTTTTTAAAAAAAACCCTCAATGTTTTATAATTAGGGAGTGGCCATGTGTGTACACAGTTACAGATGCTCATTTTATTGTAGTTATTTTAATAATACATTATTCTCTTAACGGAGTGCTGCTTATTTTCAGATTCTAGCATGAAAATAAGTAGGGGAAGAACCCTTTTTTATTCCTTAGTTATTATTGTACTGTGAGTTTAAAATGTGAAACTGCACATACAGCACTCAGAGTAAGTCTCTTTTTTATCAGGGTAGACAAATCTTTTTCTCTTACAGGAACAGTGAAGACTCAGTAAAACATACAAAGGCAAACGGGGTGGTTGGTTGGGTGGAGGTGGATTGTGACATTCATCTAAAGGGGGAGCCTGGTAAGACCATGAAGTCCAGAACCTAAAAATCCATGCCCCACACTGTACAGGATCTGTAGGTTTTTTTTCCTTGATCCTTATTGCTGATTTAGGGCTGTGCTGTCTCCCTCCCCGTCTCTCCTAGCCACCTTTCCTACCAGCATTTGGCAATCCTGGAGGCGAAGAGTGAGGCATCCTAGGTCATCCAGCTCTAGTTTCCATGTGGGTTTTCTTTTTCCCCTTTCCTGTTGACGACCAGCCTTTGTAATTGGACACCCTGGCTACACATGTCTGCCGTAGGCTGGGAGTTACTGTTGTGGCAGCAGGTAGACCTCCCCTGTATCCAATCAAGTTGTACAGTTTAGGGCGGGCCAGGATTTCTGCCTGCCTGTAAGTTTGGGTGTAACCCAAGAACTCAGCAGTTGGAGATGAAAGCAGGGAAAGTTTCACAGAGCCGGGTTTGTGGAATTACCTTTCACCCTTGGATGCTTTCTTCAAAGTCTTGGAAGCCTCAGTTTGGGAGCTGAGCACCTACTCTGGAGGTGCTGAACTCCTTAATTTGTGGAGTATGTGGCCGCTGGATCCTCTGAATGGCTTTCTTGATGCAGACAGCTCTGTGGTATGGGCATGCCTTCTTCACTCTTGTTAGTTAGCCTTTCTTGATCCATAGGTGGTGAGAAGGATTTGGAGTAGCATCTGTCTGGTGTAACCAGAGCATGGAAAATGTCTAGGACTTTTTTTCAGTATCCCCCTCCCCCGTATCCCCCTCCCCCCCAAAAAAAAATTCTCCATGCTCCGGATGTAATTTAAAACATGGGAGCAAGTCTCTCTCTTGCAGACATTTCAGATTATATTTGGTCCTTCCTGGAGAGTAAAGCTTTTCCTCTTGGATAGTAGAGATATTTTAAAACTCAACCTCCAGGTCGCTGGCCAAAACTGTGGCTACCTTGGGCTCAATCTACCTGAAAAACTTGGGGTTTGGCAGGAAGCTGATCTTTCCTGTCCTTCCCAGGAATGGATCTGAGCAGTATCTGACATTGCTGGGAAGAAGTGGCGGGTGGGGGCAGGGGGATATAATAAACCTTCACTAAAGTGGGATGCAGAGAAGGCATGATTGGTAGAGTCTGAAAGTAACTAACTGCAAACAAGTTATTTTTAATGAGTAAGTTACATTGGAGTTGTAATGAAACAAGGGATAATGTCACCCTTTTTGTAATGGAACTAATTGTTTTAGTTAATCTTATGAATAACAGGCTGTGTGTGGCCTCGGTCCATAGGGTGCGTTTCTACACCACAAGCCAGTAGCTTGTAGCACTGTTTTGAAAAAAGAATTCAGAGGTCGAGAAAGTAATGAGTTGCTTCCAAAAGTTGCAACTATACCAGTAATGAGCTACCTTCTGCTTATAACTGTACCTAATTACATTCTGAAAGTAACTGTCTGGGTTTTGTTCATTAGCTGTACAAAGGTGGTTTCAACTCAGAATTTGAAGGGGCATTTGACTGAATGAGGAGGGAACACTTCACTTGTGAAAGGGAATTTTCTAGATGAATGGTTTCTGAGATGATATTGGACTACAGCTCCCCAAATCCATGACTGTTGGCTATGCTGGCTGAGCTTTTAGGACCTGGAGTCCAGCAACATTTGGGGATCACTGATCTGAACATTCTTCTTCTATCCTTGATTTTTCTTCATCTTTTGCATCCAGATATTTAATTACCTTGTCTTGATTTTTGAGGGGTGTATTATGCCCCTTCCTGGTTTTGTCTTCCTGTGTCAGCTGTTTTGTACTGAGAAGCCAAACTGGTTGGAGTGCTGCTGGAGGAAACCACCTGTTGAGAGTGAGTGTGTGGTGTTGCTGCTTTGATTTAGAATGGCATCCACCCCAAGGATGTTGACACAAGGCACCAAGATTTAGCCAGTAGAAACAGGCAGGTGGTGTGTGTGTGTGTGTGTGTGTGTGTGAATGCATGAGATGAGTGGGAAAAGGTTTACTCATGCACGCTTCTCTTGCATCTTAAAAATATGCTTATAGTTGATTTGTTCTATAGCCTTGGGCAGATAATTTTTATATGTGTGTGTTTAGTCATCTCCTTTGTAGACACAAGAGTTTAATGCTTATTTGCTTGTTTCCTGTGATATCCAGATGAAAAATTGATGGAAGTGCATCTTTAACAAAAGTGGTGGATAGTATTGAGTTACCACTTTAAAAAGAAAATACAAGGATCCAGTGTTTTTATATCATAATGATCCCAGTAAATTAATGAAAAGATGCAATTTCAGGGAGGGGGACAATTGGTGTTCCTGGACAATTGGTGTTCCTGGACATCCCAAGTGAGCAGACTTAAGGATTCTAATTTTTTTCTTGTGAGATGTTGAAGGTAATCTGGAAGAGAAAGACATTTCCTTGAATTCTTTGTTATGATCTGATCACTATTTGATGAGGTAAGCAGCTACTACTGTGAATGATCCAGACACTGCAGGTGTGGATGTGCATTAAAATGTTTTGCTTCAGGAGTTTTCTGGATCTGTATGGTTTTTCTGCTACCTCTTAGCAGAGTTCCATACAAACCTATGTCCATTGATTTGTGGGGTTCCTCAGGGTTCTAATCTGCCCTTCTATACTTTTTAATATCTGTATGAAAGTACTGGGAATGGTTGTTCAGAGATACAGTGTCTTCAGTATGCCGGAGATACTTGCATACTTCCAAAGATCCTTCCAAAGAGACTGTATTTTTGTTTATTTATTTATTTATTGCATTTATATTCTGCCTTTCTCCCAAGATGGGACTGAGGCTGTAGATCAGGGTGAAAATCGTGCAGCACACCAGAAGGTGTTAGACTACAGTTACCATCAGCCCTCACTATTAGCTTTGTTAGCTAAGGTGGATGGGAACTGCAGTTCACACATATCAAGAGGATACAAGTTGCCCACCCCTGTAGATGTCCTAGAAACCAGCCTTTCACATGTGTTGGTTACAACCCCCTGTCTATTCAGTGGCCCATGTAGGAGGTTTGAGAAACTGATGCAGATAGTATGAGAAATCTTAGTTGTGAAGATGTGTATCTGGCCATATAGCTAAAGACCTAGATGTAGGCCAGAGGCACTCCTAAATGGGAAACTTGAATTTTCAGAGGAAGCTTGGAATCTCTTCTAATTGTGTCTGAACATCAACACTGAAACCCTTCATACTAATTGAAAGAACTTTCATCCTGCCTGGATCCAGTTTCAGTTTTTTAGCCCTCTTCCAGATCATTACTGACATCAGATGCTGATCTTCAGACTGCCTTCCCCAACCTAGCATCCTCCAGATAGGTGGAAGAAGATTATCAACATTGCTTCTATAGGACAATGACGAACAAGATACTAGTAATCTCGTTCCACTTCAGATTTGCAGATGTATTTTAAAGAGCCACATTCTATGTCCTAATAGCATGCCTTTTATTAAACTGCTGTGTGGTCTTCTCTCATTCCAGCCAGATCTTCTCAATTTCAAGAAGGGATGGATGTCCATATTAGATGAGCCAGGAGAGGTAAGATTGAGGCATTCAGAATATTACTTCCTTCTTCTTTCCCTTCTTCACACCTCCCTCAAATTTTCTTCAGCAATCCTTTTTGAAGAAGTATGAATGAGAGCTGCTTTTGACTTCCCCTTGTGGCTTATCGTACTCCTTTTCAAATATCCTGTCCAGTATGGATCAAAATTTCATTGGATTAAAAAAGTAAAGCACTGAAAGTGGACCTCTCCAGAACAATCTCTAGGATTCCTTTTAGAATAAAACAAAATGGATGTGTAGCTGAGAACTTGGGAAGAGCTTATTCATAAGAACAGAATTTGTACTACTCCTTTACCCAGCATGCTTTGTGTATTCCCTACTCCCTCTTGCATGCTTCCTGTCTAAACACTGCCTATATCTCATTAAATAAACGGGAAGGGAGGTGTCTTCTGAGGAAAACTGGAGCAGCCAGGCCTGGCCTTGACTTCTTTTTCTTTGGGATGGGGTGATAAGTCTGCAAGGTCAGTGATTGCATTGTACTTCTGTGGAGTCTTTAATGTAGCTCTTCCCTCTTGTCTTGCCCTTTTCTTTCCCTTCCCACAATGGTCCTGTCTGCAGTGGACGAAGCACTGGTTTGTGCTGACAGACTCAAGTTTGAGATATTACAGGGACTCCAATGCTGAAGAGGTAAGGAACTATCCTGACCTGCATGATCTTTCCTGCTAGGGATAGTCATGTACCTACTGAAGGAGGCAAGTTGAGCTCTTTGAAAATTATGGCATAATAATTGTGTATGATTACTCAGACAGCTAATGAATAGAAAGCCAGGGCTGAAAGGAAATGGTGGAGACTCTCATGATCACACATAAATTTTGATATTAACTGAATCTGCTTACACTTGGCAAGAATTATCCAAGAGGAGTAGACAAAATGTAAAGGGCTGGTATTCTTGCTCTTTTTCTTTCTCTGTGTGTTTGTTTAAAGCGGGGCTGGACAACTGCAGCAGATCCCCCCAGGGACCGTCCAGGAGTTCCATGGGTTGCATAGACTGCCAAACATTTTTTTAAAAAAAGGAAAGGAAAAAAAAAAAGAAGTCTACTTGTGGTGTTTGAAAAATTGGGTGGGTTTTTAAAATGTTAAACAATAAGCATCCAACCTACCTAAAAGGTGAATTGCTGCTCCTGGAGGATATCCATAATTGGCTGTTTGCCCTTTCTTTTTTGGTCCCCAAGCGGAGAGCCTGAACAGGCTGAGAGCTGTGAAACCAGCCATAATTTTGTCCATCCTGATTTTTTACATTCTTGGTATTGCCCAGTTACTGTTTTCACCTACAGTTTCCAGACTCCAGCATTCTCGGAGCTGTAGTCCACAAAAGTGACTTTTCCAAACTTTGGTTAAAGCAGGCATTGAGTGGTTAGCAGTGACATTAGAATAAGTGTTAAGCTCCATCTTATGGTCTGGAGTTCATTTCAGGCAGATGACCTGGATGGGGAGATTGACCTACGCTCTTGCACCGACGTGACAGAATATGCAGTGCAGCGGAACTATGGCTTCCAGATACACGTGAGTGTGCAGCATCTGAAGAGGTGTGGGGGCAGAACAAGTGGCCATCTAGTTTGCAGTGTCCAGCACCAAAGCATTAGAAATGGTGCAATAAAAAGATAGCACTCTCATCTTCATAATGGGGCGAAGTCAAAGATGGTGACACAGTTTGCTGGTGAATGTTGTTCTCAAAATCATTATTGTAACATTAGGGGAGTGAGAATCTCTTTGCCTTTCTTCTTGAACATGGTTCTGCTCTCCTAACTGGTTTTAGTGTTCAGGTCTCCCTAACAGTACATTTGGTGCCAAACACTGACACTTTGCTGCTGTTAGCTAAGATTTATTGGTGATAAATGATGCAGTAGATCATATACAACAGAGAAGCATTCCAACTCTTTTGCTGATGGGATCCCGCACCCCGTTTGGGGTGGAGAGCCAAGCCCCAGAGAGTGGGGAGTTCGCGGCAAAGGCACTTTTCAGCCACACACCCCGCCCTTTCCAAAACAGCAATGGGGCTTTTCAAGCCTTGCTGCAGCTTTGGGAGGGTGGGGAGGTGGCTGAAAAGCTGTCGGGCCGCCACCCCTCGGCGCTTCCCAAAGTGGCTATGGGGCTCTTGAGCCTCATAACCACTTCAGGAAGGGCCAGGGGGTGGTGGCCAAAGGGGCCAGGGGGGTGGCAGCCAGGTGGGCGGGAGTCTTGTCAGCCACCCCTGAGTCCCATAGCCACTTCGCGAATGGCCGTGAGATGGCAGCTGGGCAGCAGGGAGGCTTTTCCCCCACCACCCTCCAAAAGCAGCAGTGGGCCTCGAAAAACCCGTCACCACTTTGGAAGGGCAGGGGGAGTTGCGGGGGGTGGTGGTGGCCTATTTTTATTCATGGTTTTTTCACATTTATGGGGATCTTGCGCCCCCTAACCCCCGCGAATGTGGAGGGACAACTGTATAATGCAGAAGCAAACAAAGAAAATCAGCGTCTGCAAGTGTGACCTATCTCTCCCTTGCGTAGCTATGACAACTCTGCAATCAGGTTAGTAACAGAGGAAAGTCCACTCTCCCAGTCTTCATATCCTTTCCCAGACTCAGACTGCCAAGCTGATGCACAAAATATCAAACATAGTCAGTAGTACAAGTTAACCCTTTCTATAGCACTGGACAGCTGCTAACATTTGGCCATGATGCTAACAAGGACTTAGAAACCCATTTGCCTGGTGGCAGAAGCCAACACGCTACAACCACTGTTTCCTTCAGGATGGTTTTAGTCCTGCAGATGGTTTGGACTACACCTCCCAAAGTCCCTTGTCTTTAGTTGCGTCTTCTAGGAGTTGAAGTACAAAACTTTATAGAAAGCAAAAATTCCCTACATTTGAGATTGGCAATGTAGTATTTCAGTAAGATGGATCTTGCATGTCTGTATATTCTGTAGCTTGACAAACATACAATTGCATGGTCTTTTTCTTTAAGTACTAAAAATATGGTTTATTTAACCGTTTCCATTCTACCTACATCTGAGGATCTCAGGGATTATTTCTGATTTATACCCAACAGAATGACTGTGAATCATTGACTCCTTATTAAATCCCAATGCAGAGGGCCAGTATCTTTGAGATAAAATGATTAGGACATTGTTGGGCACAGATTTAAATTAACTGGGTTTGAATATCAATTGAAAAGAAAATAATGAATTTATATCAGAGTTGGGGGATCTTTGACCTTCCAGATGCCTTCACCTATCATTCCCTTCAGCATCACTAAGGGTAGCCAATGTTAAAGGATCGTGGGATTTATACTCCAAAGCATCTGGAGGACCAAAGCTTCTCCTCTACTGGTTTATATGAAAGCAGAGTGTTTGGCTTTATCCACATTTAAATCCTGCCAGTTTCTAGAGATTCTCTTATATATTCAGAATCCAGATTTTAGGAGAGTATCAAAACTGCAAATATTTGCTAGCTCTGTTTGTAGGTTTCAGTGTCACCTGTTGGTTTGCCCCATTACCTTCAAACCTCTTTCCTTTAGTGGGGACACAGTACACGGCTGTTTGGGATATATGACCAAGCCACATGTGATGTTTCCTTTCCAGACTAAAGATGGGGTCTTCACATTATCTGCAATGACATCAGGAATCCGACGGAACTGGATTGAGGCTCTGAGGAAAAGCATACGCCCTGCCAGCGTGCCAGATGTCACAAAGTATGTGCCCTGGGAACATTTTCTCATGTTTTCCTGATTTAGTCATTGAATTATTATTTTCAAGCTTCATTTCAGGAGCATCAATTGTAGTATTTTACAAAGCTGGGGAAAATAACTTTTTGGGAGACTAAGGTTCCCAGAATCCTCTAGCCAACATGGCCAGTGATTACTGTAACATTCCCAAACTCTACAAATGTTTTGCAAGTCAACATGATGATTTGTTTGAAAGGTGGGGTATAAGTCATAAATAAAATAAATTTAGTTAAAGGCAGTATGCCAATTTACTTAAGGGCAACATACCCATTTTGGCAGGAGTTTGTCTTGCATAAATCTGCTTCTGCTTGTTAGCCTGAGACACACTGCACCAGACCATCTTGTGTACCAAGGGAGGGTAAAATGTGGCTGGTAGGCCATATGCATCTCCCCTCAAGGCTGTTTTTGACTCTCCCAAGGGGCCCCCACAGGTAAAAAATCTTTGTTTTATTTTTGTTTCTCAAAATGCCCCCCGCACCTAAGACATTCTTTCTAAAGGAAGGGGGTAAAATTCCCACAACCATAGCACTGCAGTCCTTCTTGTTCTAAACTTTGCCTCTAATTTATCTTTTGTCTATTTAATTTGGATCCTGTCTTCCTCCCAATATAGGAGCCAAAACAACTAACAATTTGAGTTAATACCAAATACAGTTAAAACAATGGATATGACAAAGTTTTTTTTTTTTAAATATATATACATTAAAAACATGGTGCAGTGGCTTGAATGCTGGACTAGGATTCTGGGAGACCCAAGTTCAAATCCCCATTCAGGCATGGGTGACCTTGAGCAAGTCACACTCTCTCAGCCTCAGAGGAAGGCAATGGCAAACCCCCTCTGAACAAATCTTGCCAAGCAAACATCCCTTCTTGCAGAGCTAGGCAGGCAGGAATTATTGTTATTCTTTATTCTTATTCCTGAGGGATCTCCAAAACAGGCTTTTAAACAGAGGCTGGTTGGCCACCTATTGGGAGTGCTCTGATTGGGTATTCCTGCATGGTAGGCAGTTGGACTAAATGGCCCTTGGGGTCTCTTCCAGCTCTATGATACTATGATATGATATGATATTTACCCCATAATAGGCCTACCTTAGGTTTCCATACAAGTCAGAAGTGACTTCAAGGCACACAAAAACAAAAGTGAAAATGTTAATTTAAATGCCTTGAATTTTAAAGGCATCCATAATGGTAGCAATAAAAGCACAAATCCAAACCCAGCACCACACAGTTAAAAGGCATCTGCACCAGACAGTTAGCATTCAAAGGTCTGGGTAAACAGGCTTTGTCTGTTACAGAAGAAGAGGAGCCGGTGTGTGTGTGTGTGTGTGTAGGTGTGTGAACCTAGTTTCCTACTCCTATGCTCAGAACGACTTGTGTGTTTGGGTATACTGCTAGCTACTTAGATGCAGTGGCAATGCTAGGTGGGTGATTCTGGAGTTTTTGTACAAAAAGGAGACTCTTTCAAGCTTGCATGTTCATGTGCCTGCTTTAAAATTTGCTCTGTATGTATTACTACATAGTATAGTAAGATTGATTCTGCTGGGCAGTTCCTGGGACTGGGTGTGACCATACACCGGGATTGGAGAACATGGCAACTTGCCCAGTCCTTGCCTGTGCAATTTCCATCTTTTGCATGTCTTTCTTCCTGCTTCTAGGCTTTCTGACTGCAATAAGGAGAACTCCTTCCGCAGCTACGGTTCCCCCAAGAGCACCATCCGGTCCGAGGAACAGCGGCCCAGCACAGGACCTGAGGTCATAAGCAGGGCTGGCAGCAGGAAAGCAGATGGGCAGCATCATGCCTTTGACTACGTGGAGCTGTCTCCCTTGCAGCAGGGGTCCCCCTTGAGCCAAGGGTCCCCACAACGGACAAGAGGAAGTGCAAGAGCAACGGAAACAGCAGCCAAGCGCGAGGAGCTGGAGCAGGACCTGGCCCTCCGCTCGGAGGAAAGGCGGAAATGGTTCGAGTCTCCAGCCAGTGGGGTACTGCAGACAGATGGCCCAGTGGGGAATCTCTGCCAGAAGGCGGGGGGGCGGGAATCTCCAGGGACCCCTCTCTCGGAGGCTCAGAAGAGTCGGCTGAGTGAAGAGATAGAGAAGAAGTGGCAGGAGCTGGAGCGTCTTCCTCTAAAGGACTCCAAGCGGGTACCACTGATGGCGCTGCTGAACCAAGGCAAAGGAAGCCAAGGGGATAAAAATGAAGCTCTGGAGAAAGAGGTAGGATTATTGAGGGAGAAGGAAGTGTGTCACCATATTCAAGAAGAGAACACTTTTTTTAAAAAAACCTTTGTTTTATGCAATGTGTGTTTGAATTAAGGCTGTTCTTAATAAATTGCCTTGTTCCAAAGAAATTGGGGTGGGGAATATCAGGCACTGCAGCATTTTACCTCTATGAGCCCTGGTGGCGCAGTGGTTAAATGCCAGTACTGCAAGTCACCACATTGCAAGTTCGATTCCAGCGGGCTCCAAGGTTCACTCAGCCTTCTATCCTTTCATAGGTCGGTAAAATGAGTACCCAGCTTGTGGGGGCAATTAGCTAACACACATTGGAAGCTGTTTAATGCAGTTAGATGTGTAAATAGCTGTTGCTTAAAACAATTTGTAAGCTGCTCTGATAGCCTTGTGGCTGAAGAGCGGGGTATAAATAACTAAATAAAAAAAAATAAAAATAAAAAAATATGTTTGAGTAAGAGGAAAAGAAAGAAGTTACACAAAACCTTTAGCTTATAAGCAGCTGACCCTGGACATTTCCTCTCCCATCTTGATAAATTCTAAAATCTATACGGGTGTGATACCTTCATTACTTACTTATTTTTATCTTGGCTTTCTCCTGGTATGGGACTCAAGGTGGCTTACTACAAGGCTAAAACAAGGTAAAGCTGAAGATCTGATAATAAGATAAAACATAATTAAGCAAATTATTGTATTAAAATGCCATTAATTTTTTAAAAGTGTGAAATCTTTTACAAACAACAATAAAAAATGCGGTGCATATCCCCTCCCATAAAAAAGACTCTCTACTACTAATTGATCGTTAAATGCGTGTTTGGGTATAAAGGTCTTTGCCTGCCAGTGAAAGGAGAGCAGAAAGGGGGCCGGTGAGGCCTCCCATGGAAAGGAATTCCATAGCTTGGGAACAGCCACCAAGAAGGTTTGGCCAGTCAAAAAGGCACAAAATATATGCAGGTGTTTGAGATACCCAGATTGCTTCCTTAGGCAAGATATTACAAAAACATTTTGGGCAGGGGCATGTGGAAACAATACTGAAGCCATGATATCATTGATTGGGTTTGATTGGGTATTCCTGCATGGCAGGATACTTGACTAGATGGCCCTTGTGCTCTCTTCCAATTCTATGATTCTATGTCTGTGTGACATCCTGAAAGGGAACAAGGGAGAAAGGGTCTGTAGAGACTCAAACCAGGCTCTAGTGCGGTGATGGCGAACTTATGACATGCATGTCACCACTGACACGCGTAGCCATCTGTGGTGACACGGGGCTAGGCCTCCTCCCCCCTTACCCCCCGCAACCTCACCACCCTCCCTAAAGTGGCGGGTGGGACTTTGAAGCCCCGATCACCACTTTAGGGAGGGTGGGAGGGGGGAGGAAAGTGGCAGGTGGGGCTACGAAGCCCCAATCGCCACCACCACCGCCCCTGGAGCCGCCTCAGAAAGGCTGGGTAAGGCGGTGGGCGGGTCGGTGGGAGTCTGCCAAACCTCTCCCCGGCCTTAAGCCCCGGAGCCGCCTTGGAAAGGCTGGGGAAGGTGGTGGGCAGGCGGGAGGGACTCTGCCCGGCCTCTCCCTGGCCTTCCCGAGAGGGTGCCAAGGCTTTGAAGCCCTGGAACCGCCTCGGAAAGGCCAGGAAAGGCGACAGGCGGGCAGCCGGGTGGGAGTCTGCCCGGCCTCTCCCTGGCCTTCCTGAGGGGGCTCCAGGGCTTCGACGCCCTGAAGCCACCTCGGAAAGGCCGGGAAGGTGGCGGGTGGGCTGCCGGGAGGGAGGGAGTCTGCCCAGCCTCTCCCCGGCCTTCCCGAGGGGGCTCTGGGGCTTCGAAGCCCCGAAGCTGCCTCGGAAATGCTGGGGAAGGCAGCGCGTGGGAGCCTTGGAAGCCCGTCGGTGCCTTGGGAAGGGAGGGGGGAAGTGTGTGGGTGGGAGGTTTACTACCCTCCCCTTGCCAAGGCAGTGACAGGCTTCATGAGAAGCCCGTTGGTGCCTTGGGAAGGGAGGGGGGAAGCATGTGGGTGGGAGGTTTACTACCCTCCCCTTGCCAAGGCAGCGAGAGGCTTCATGGGAAGCCTGTTGTTGCCTTGGGAAGGGAGGGGGGAAACTTGTGGGTTGGAGGCTTTCCGCCAATAGTCGAAGTCGCTAATGTGGAGGGGCAACTATATACATTTATGTTAGTTAAACAGTAAATATCGCGAAATTAAACAGTAAATATCGCGAAATTAGTTTTTTCCTCTAAGTGACATACCACCCGAGTTATGCTCAGTTTTTTGGCGAAGTTTGACACACCAAGCTCAAAACGTTGCCCATCACTGCAGTGTGTGATGTGGTAGTTTCTAATTTTGCCAAGAGTAAACCCTCAGAGTGCTGGGAAAAGAAAGGCCTAGCTCCCAGAATTTCCCAGAGCTTAGTCTCAGTGGAACCTGAAACCTAAAACCATCACTTCACCTGCCGGACCAGGAATAAGCAAGCTTGAGAGGTCCAGGGGCTAATTTCCTGCACAAAAACCCACAAAGCTCCCAAAACAAAACAAAACTTTTTCACTTCCAATTTGGGAAAAAACTTGCTTGTTTAAAAGGTGCCAAGGGACGGGTTTGTTTAAAAGGTGAATTGCTATGTCTGGAGGCTTCCAGCATTACGCCTCTCTCTTCATTTCCTTTTTTTTTCTTCCCCTTCTGGGATGGACCCAAGAGCACAAAAATCACTAAGGTGGGCACGTGGACCACAGGATTCCCTCCCCATAATAGAGCCTAATAAAGGTATAATGCTAATGTAGATTTTTGAATTTTTCTTATTGCTGGCACAGCTGTCAGATTAGGTGGATGAAAGAAACCTGGGAAGGGCACATGTGGGTAATTTCCTGTTTGTGTCAGATTCACAGGGACAAGTAGTACAAGACTTGGTGGCTTTTTTCTTTAGCATGGAGCCATTTTCCTCTTTCTTTGTTGTTATCAACTCTTTCCCACAAGACCTACGTAAAGATAATTGGAAATGTTTCTGGTTTCAGTCGTTCTATGGATGCATTATGATACTTGAAAGCTGCTCACTACATATCTTACCCAGTATACGTTGGAGCTGAGTAATCTCAGTGATGATTAGGGTTTGAATGTTGACACTTTCTTATAAATCCACCACATTAAATGTTTTCACTGACTTACAGGTAGTGGATAAAATGGCTAATCGTCATAATACAGCACTGTCAGTATGTACAGTGATTACAGAGTAATGCTTGGTCTATGGTGTGAATTGTATGAGACTTGGAATATGACATTATATCAACATGGCCCTAACTGTTTGATTTATTTAATATATATCTATATCCCCTAGCCATTTGATCTTTGAAACTAAGCAGGGTCATCCCTGGTCAGTACTTGGTGAGGAGACTGCCAGTAAATACAGTAGGACCCCTGTATCCACTGATTCATTATCCACTGATTCAATTATCCATGGGACACAAAACAGCATACCTACCATAGATTCTTCCTAGAAAATGTGTTCTCTCTGGCCATTTTCTAGATCCTTCAAGGCAACTCTATGGTATTTTAAACCGGAAGTCCCATTATTTCCAGTGGCATTTGCTATTATCCACGGTTTTTAGTATCCACGCCCGCCCCGCCCCCCCCCAAACCAATCCCAAGCAGATAAGGGGGCCCTACTGTACCAGATAATGTAGGCTATATTTCAGAGGAAGGAATTGGCAAAATCACCTCAGAATATTCCTTGCCTAAGAAAATCCTATGAAATTCAGGAGGTTATGGTAAGTTGACAAGCGACTTGAAGGTACCCACCCACTCACCCACCTCCACCCACCCTTCCTTCAGTGAGCTTAAAATGGTATATATGGCTTTCCTCCTTCACATTTGATCCTCAACAACAATCGTATGAGGTAGGGCAGGATTATAGAGTGACTGGCCCAGGGTCACCCAGAGAGTTCCATGGCTCTGTGGGTACTTGAAATTATGTTTCTCACACACTGGTAGTCCAACCCTTTCACTGCTACCCTATGCTGGCTTTCCAATGTTTGTGTGGAGGAAGGAATGATGTGTGTGCCTGTTTTCACCTTCAGTGTGGCTGAACCTTTTTTTCCCCTGGCACAGGTCCAGGTCCTGAGGTCACAGCTGGAATCCTTTCGTGCCCACAGTGTGGCAAAATCTCACAGAGATGAGCAGGTACCTCGAGGCTACATCTCTCAGGTAATGGCATAGTTCAGTACCCTCTTTCTTATTCTGTTTCTTTGTTTTCCTGTTTCCACCATAGTCCCCATCCCCCAGCCATACATTAGGATTTGCTTGTACGGCATATGTATTGCTGCTATAGCAACCACAAATCAGACATATCTGTAATCAATATTAATTATATGTAGCTGCTGCATGCAAGGATCTCCCCACTTAACATGTGTCCAAAGCAATAAGCTCTGTGGGGGAAGTCAGAAGACAAAATACTATCTCTAGTCTATGCTTATATTAATCAGTTAATGCAGCCACAATCCTAAATATACACTGGACTGACTATGTGACGAATGTTGCTGTCCTTGAGCAAGCAGGGATCACCAGCATTGAGGCCATGATATTGAGAACACAGCTGCGCTGGGCAGGGCACATTTCTAGGATGGAGGACCATCGCCTCCCAAAAATACTACTCTACGGTGAACTCGCCACAGGTTAGCGTAAGAGGGGCGCTCCAAAAAAGCAATACAAAGACTCCCTGAAACAACATCTCAGGCTCGGCCAAATTGAACACCAACAGTGGTCTGCCCTGGCCTCACATCGGGAGGCATGGAGACGCACAATCCACAATGCTGCAGCCTTATTTGAGAGCTCACGCCAAACAAGTCTTGAAGAGAAACAACAACGCAGAAAGAATCACAACCCAAAAACATCACCCAAGGAGACCTTCTGCTATGCTTTCTGCAACCGGACTTGTTTATCTCGGATTGGCCTTTTTAGTCATCTGCGCGCTTGCAGAAAGCGCAGAGAGAGAGAAAATGCAGCCCCACATGCCTCAAAGTGTAAACTTTATATCCAGAACAAAGAGAGGCAAATCTGGGGCCTTTTCACACAGCATAGCTATACTACTATGATTCCACATTAACTGCTGTAGCAATAGCCTATGGGATTTGCGGTTTGCTGCAAGTTGGATGTTAATGTTTTAGTCATACTCTCAAGGTTTTTGAGTTGATAAAATGTTCTGAAAACGGAACTGCAGCACACTCAGTATCAAGGTTAATGTCCCTTCGGGACCATGCTGCTCCTCCTTTGACAGTGTGATGTAGTGGTTAGGTCGTTGGACTGGAATTTAGGAGATCCAGGTTCACTGAGCTAAGAAACTGACAGAGTGACCTTGGGCTAGTCACTCAGGCTGTTCTACTTTACAAGGTTGTTGTGAGGAGGAACAGGAGGAGGAGGAGTGTGGTGGTCATTGTGAGAAAGGCTCGATGTAAATGGAAATCAAAAATGCATTTGACATAATTCAGCTAACTGATGTGGGAATTTTAAAATGCCTTTGCACATAAACTGGAGAATGTTGAAGACACCAAGGTTGCCATGTGATTTCAGTAAGTTTTGAAGTCTAGAACTGACAGCAAACTAAGCTGCCCTTCCTCAACATGGATCCTACCAAATGTTCTTGAGCTAGGACTCACCAGTCATGATCATCATCCATTATTGCTGTTACTGCCACCACTACCTGTCTGTCTGTCTGTCTGTCTGTCTATCTATCTATCTCTTCCCAGCCTTTCCCCCAAAATCAGGACTCAAGGTGGCTTACAAATTAAAGCAAATACAATGTAGTTAAGACATACTAAAAAACAACTAAATGGAATTAAACTATTAACAACATTAAAAACAGTTTAAAGCATACAGTTAAAAATGTTAAAAAGGAGTTTAAACAGTATCCAGTTAAAACAGCACAACACACTCTTAAAAGCTCTTTCTTTAAAAACCTTAAGTACTTGAAAGCCTATCAGAATTTTTTTAAAAAAGGTTTGCCTGCTGACAAACGGACAGCAAGGAAAGGGCAGAAGTGGAGTTTGGAGCCTAGAGGCAGCCACCAAGAAAGGCCTTATCACCCATACCCACTAATCATGATGTGAAAGTGGTGGGATTGAAAGAATGGCCTCTCTTGAGAATCTCAGGGCTCAGGCAGGTTCATACGGAGAGACATGGTCTGTTAGCCTCGACCGGAGCCATATAAGGTTAGGCCATTGGCTATGTTGATTGAGCCTGATGAGAGTTAGGACTGTCATGGCAGGATCCACATTGAAGAAGGCTTTTCTGGGATCTTCTGAAGGAATTGCATGCCCAGGTGAGTCACAGATAAAGTCACCTTATGTCTAGTAGCAATGTTGTGACTGGCCAGAATAAACAGACTGACACTGTCAAATGGTTTCAGGATAGTCTTCTTTGAGCTGGGCAATTAGCCCTCACCCCCCCCCCCCCAGAAAACCTTGGAGAGCCACACACACATATACTCTGCAAAAAAACAAAAGCCCAACCCTGCCTCCAAGCCCCCAAATGCATGGGAGGCATTTCCACTAGGTTTTTAGGCCCCTGTGCCATTTTAGGCCCAGGAGGGGTCTTTTTTTTAATAGCAGGAAGTGCTAGGAGACCTAAAAGGGGCCTCTCCTGGGCCTCCAATGCCACAGAAAGACTCACAAATGGTGCCGTCCAATACCCCAAGAAGCTGTTGGGGGGCATTTTGAGACAAATATATTTTTTGCTCCTGGAGGATCTGGAGCTCACAAAAGCAGCCCTGGGACCATATGTGGTCACACTTTGCCCACCCTGGTCTAAATGAGTGGTGAGAGTCCCCACCCATCCCAGCAGGAAGCCAGGCTAGGAATCGATAGAGCCCCACCTCCTCACATATATCCTCTGTCTCACTCAAAACCAGGTTAAAGATAACTGGGATTTCCTCCACTTCTTTGGAGCACAAGGAGGGAGAGGAATCCTGCTGGTATCTCTGATGTGGGGTGGATTTGTGTGTATGTCTGTGTCTTCAAGTTGCCTGTCAACTTATGGCAACCCCAGGAATTTCAAAGGGTTTTCTTAGGCAAGGAATACTCAGAGGTTTGCCAGTTACACTACCTCATTTGATGTTTGAAGGGAATCCTGCTGTAATCCCTGATCTCTCACCTGTAATAGTATGGTTACTTTCCCCCATTTGTATTCTCCATTGGGAACTCAAGCAGCATTGGCAGAGGTGGTTGCAAAATCTAAAACAAATCAGGAAATGGGGAGAACAGAACTTTGGGAAGGGGGAGGAGAAACCCTAGATTCTTCATGGATCAAATCTAGACCCTTTGCAATCTGGGTGAGCCCCATGAGTTGGTGGTTTCCAGTGATGAGAGCTGTTTGAGAGTGGAACAGGAACTGATGGAGAATTACTTGGTGGAAGTTGTTAAGCAAAGGCTGGGCAGTCATCTCTTAGGGATTCTATAGTTGCTTCTTGCATTTTAGAGTCTGTGTTAGGCAGGTGATAGAACTAGAATTTTTATCCAACTTAAAAGTTCTATTATTCCTTTGGAACTTAATCACCTGTTACAGCTGTGAATAACTACATGCCTCAGGAACTGGATGCAGGAAACTATCCTGACTAGATTGTGGATTGCTGATGGAGTCTACACATGTAATTGTTTGTCAAAGGGAGAGTCACTGCTGTTGCTTGGACTTTATAATGTTTATTTAACCGCTAAGTACAATTTGCTTGAATGATAGATTTTTCAACTATGTCTCGGTTCCACAACCTCTCTTGTTGTTACTGAAAAGCAGTTGGCTAACTAGTTGCTGCCCTCCCCCAACTTGAGGCTACTGGGGAGAAGATTGGGTGGATCCCCTTCTTGTCCTTTCCTAGTAACATGATTTCTATTTTGTCCAAAGTTGTCAGTGATTGTTTTCAAATAAATATCAGCGAAGTTTTCCCAGGTTTTTTTTTCTAGTCTGTGAGGCCATGTTCTGAAAGAGTTTATTCCTGACGTTTTTGTCTGCATCTGTGGCTGGCATCTTCAGAGAAGTTCAGAGTTTCTCTGAAGATGTCAGCCACAGATGCAGGCGAAACATCAGGAATAAACTCTTCCAGAACACGGCCTCACAGCTCGGGGGGGAAAAAACCATGGAAAACCTATGGATGCCGGCCGTGAAAGCCTTCGACTTCACCTCAGCGAAGGTTGTCGCAAACCAGCCCGAGTGCCTTCCTTTCTGCAAATGTGTAAAGGAAATTACTGTTGCTTGCCCTGTGCAAGTGACTGAAAGGCAAAGAGTTGGGGTGGGGGTAGGGCAAGGGATGAGGTGGAGACTGTCTGTGAAAGGATGTTGTGGGTAGGGGGCCTTGATTCAAACCAGAAGACAGGAAGAATCACAGTACAACTGAGGGACAACATTTTTCCTTTGCCAGGAAGTTGGTATCCAGGTCACGAATGACTTTTGGTCAGTTGTTGCCCATCCTGAAATCAAAGTTGTTGTCTTCTGGAGTAGAAGAGTATCCTCTCAGAGTTGCTTATCCCATAGTTCTGAGCTGTCTGGCCAGCACATGGATTGCATTACATAAGAAGTCTAGTTTTGTTTTTTGTTTTTAATGTTTATGAAACTTCCAGTGTTAAGAATGACACCTGAAAGGAAGGAGATTTTGGATGATTTACTTTATTTGGAGAACAGCTTCCAGAACCTGTTGGCCGGTATGACTCAAGTAACTTTTCCTAGCAGTGACAAGGGCTAAGTTTGTTTCCCCAACTAGTACTAAGATTGCCTCTTATAATTTGGCTGCTTGGCTCTGAAGTACGTTGTCATGTGTTTGCAGTCTTTCAATTAATGGGTGAAAGCTTTTCTTTATACAAGGTAGCTTATTCTAGAAACATACTATATTATTAGTTATCTCATTACTGTCTTAACACAGACAAGGAAGGATCCATTAGCTATATTTGGACAAAACACTAAACCAGGAAAGGGCAACCTCTTCAGGTTGGAGGGTCCAAACTGGAAGTCCTTTGGAGATCACAACCTTCCACCACTGGGGTTGCTGCTGCTAAAATTCAGTGAGCAGCTGCTTTGGCAGGAGTGTGGTCTGTAAGACCATAGTGGAGGATTAAAAGGAGACAAAGCTCCACATGCTATATGATGGTCACAAACTTTTATTTCTTAAAAAGCCCAATGTGTTTCGGCCTTGACACCAATGGGCCTTCTTCAGGGACTATTCAGTCCTCAGAAATGTCTGGAGTTGCAATATGCGCTCTCTATACAAGTGGACCATTGATTGATAAAAGAAAGGCAGTGTTCTAGAAGTGAGGCTGGGGAGGAGGGATAGAAGGGAGGTTCTGCTGCTATGGAAAGGGATTGACAATGTGGCGGCAGCACCAGTGTTGTTTGGAGTGAGCCCACTGCTGATTTTGCTTACAGCAGGAAAGCATGGGCACAAAATAAACTTGGAGAACTCCAAGCAACCCACAAGCCATGTATTGTCTTTCTCTGCATTAAACCATGATTTAGTGTTGTGAATGAAGTGTAGTAAGCTTCAGACTCCTCGGCCTATTCCTCTGTGGTTGTCAGGAGGAGACAGAAGCTAGTATTTCTGTTTTAAATTTACTTCAAACAGAGGTGTGAGATCCAAACCTAGAAATGCCCCTGGTGAATCTTAACTGTGAGTAGTTCTGAAGAGCCAGTTTCATGAACTATAGTGAAAATTTAGGAAACACATTCAGGGGTAGCCGTGTTGCCCATGCAGCAAAACAAAATCCAAAATCCACACAAAAAAGATACCTTTATTGGCCAACCAAAAGCAAAACACATGATGCAAGCTTTCAAAGCTCTACTGGTTTCTTCATTAGACAAAAGATGTTAAAAAATAAATAAAAGAAAAGTGACAATGTTGGAGTCACAGGCCTACATGCTGTTTCAGATGTTACTTGTGTTGTTGTCCAGGTGAGGGATCTCATGCAGGCAGAAGCCACTCTTATTTCCTGGCTGTGTGGAATTGAGACAAAAGACAGTAAAATTTAAATGCTTTTGCAGCAGTGAGGCAACCTCTCTGGCATCCAGCATGTCCCTGTTCCTTTGTGAAGTCATGGGTCCCTTTATTAGGCAGGGACCATTGGATTTTTCAAGAAGTCTGTATTGCTGCATTTGTGTATGGGTAAAACTAGCCAATTATAGGCTGAAAGAGAAGTGTTACCTTTGTTGGAGGTAGTTAAGATTTGATTGTTCAACAATTGACAACAATTGAGATGAACCACAGTTTGTCCATTTTTGGACAACATGATAAGCTGTGATTAAGCCAAAGTGGAAGTGAAAGCTACTGAAGAACCTCCTTATGGTAGGGCCCCCAGTGGGGCAGGGGACATGAGACTGGAGTTTGCTGTGTCCCATTTTTGTAATTCTGAGCTATGATTTGGCATTCTGTCCAGCGTGTCCAACCAGCACTGGCCCAAACAAAGCTATTGTTAAGTAAGAGGTCTGAAATATCTATATATAGTTAGAAATGAACTGAGTCATGCCAAGACTAACACTGATCAGAGCGACTTAAGGCTTACAATGCAAAACAAAATACAGATAATGTTACTCAGTGTAATGGCAAAAGCAGGATTAATTTCTAGACTGTGGTGGGTAACTTGCACAGACTGCCAAAAATGCCAGAGAGAAAGAGGAGGAGGATGGGGGGGTAGCGGCGATAGCACACATATTGGTTTAAGGAAAAGAGAGAAAAAAATACTTGTAAAGAACCAAGACATCTTGGTTTGGGACATTGTTTTATCCTTAACACAGTTTTCCCTCCTTCCTCCTTTGGAAGTATGTTTCTGTCAAGTAGCCCTCACAGAATAGTTTAGCCTAGCCTTTCTTAACCCAGGGTCCTCTAGATGATTTGTACTACAGTTCCCATAGGTCATAGCCAGAAGATATAGTGGTCTGGGATGGTGGAATTTGTAGTTCAAAACATCTGGAGAGGCCGTCAGGTTGCTATCACTTTTGTTTCTGTAAATATTGTGGTGAGAAATTCCTGTTGTCTTTCTGAGATTCTTCGCTCTCCATACGCCCTCACATGGTGAACAGAGATACAACAATTGGGAAGGAAATGTTAACTGCTGTCCAAGTCTACTTGGACTTATGGCAACCCTATAAATGAGAGACCTCCAAGTCACCTTATCATCAACACATCTTGTAGACTCAGGGCCGTGGCTTCCTTGATCTGTAATGTGATCTTCCTCTTTGCCTACTGCCTTCTACCTTACCAAGCATTATTGTCTTCTCTTCTCTCAATAGAGTTATCTCTTCTCATGATATGTCTAAAGTGCTTTTCAATATTTCGATTTGCTGTGTTAGGACCTGTGAAGGATGAGGACCTAACTATGAGGAAAGCTACATGATTTTTTTTCTCAAATATTTTTAAATGAACACTAGAACTGGGAAGAAAAGAGTGACAACAGGTGCCTGTAGTAGGCATTGGAAGGACAGTCCTGTTGGCTATAACACAGCAGCAAGATCCAAAATGTATTAGGCCAACCAAAATATGTAATGATAACCTTTGAACCTTCACAGGCTTTGTCATTAGGCAGTGATAGTAGAATAGCATACAAGGGAAATAAAGTGATAGTGTTGTGGTCCCAACATCTACATTCTGCTTTGGATGTTATAGGAAGTGTGTAGACAAAAAGTGAGGCCCCTCCCCTCCATGGTTGTAAACTGAGTTGGAACAAGGGCAATAACACGAAAGAAATAACATTTGACTTCTGCATTTGAACTTACAAAGCACCCTTTCTAAGAACTGTATTTGAATCTGTCCAGTTTGAAGCTGTAGGCTGATGTGATCTAAAAATTAGTGTCTCTTTTTTATAAAAAGAGAAGAATGCATTGAAATTACTTTTTAAAATGATTGAGTGGGAATGGCATTGCTTTATTGGTCAAGCATTTAGTAATTAATCTTAAAGAGCATTTTGAGGCTTCATGATTCATATGAGCCTGTCTGAATTTTAGGTTCCTCAGGGAAGGGCTTTCTGTCACTACCACCACTAGCACATTTGGTGAGGACTTTTTTTTGAGAAAGTCTTCTTGGTGGCTGCTCCCAGACTGTGGGACTCCTTTCCACAGGAAGTTAGGTTGCCCCCCTCTCTGCTCTTTTTCCAGCAGAAGGCAAAGACCTTTCTCTTTACCCAAGCCTCTGATTATTAACTGTTGCAGAAGGTCTTTTAATTGGCATTTGTTGTAGCTGTATTTGTATTTTTATCACTATTCTATTTAAACAGCTTTTAAAAAATGTTTAAATTATATATTTTAATATGATTGTTTGTGTAATTGCTTTCTGATTTTTGTTTAATCTATTGTCCTAAGTGTATTTTGTTTTAACTCAAATTGTGAGCCCTCCTCAGGTCCCATATTGGGAGAAAGGCAAGATAGAAATTAATTAAGATAGGAATTTTTCAAGTTTTTCTGCCATTTTCTTACCAATCATAAGCCGCTGCCTCCCGCCACACAATGGAAAAAGTAATATGTAACCTAACAAGTCACAACCCAAGTATTATAACAGGTAACGACAACAAATTATCTTATGAACACTACAAAAAGTAATGGGACTAAATTACATTTTTTTTAATGAGAAAATGTTTAAATTTATTCTTTTTTGAAATACAGAAAAAGAAAGAAACAACATAAATACACAATACACAAATGCAAGGAATAAATTAGCTTTTTAACAAGTAACTTTCCAGCTTGTAGCATACAGTCACACAAAAAATCTGTTTGGAGGATGTTGTGTCTTGGTTTGCCAAACCCAACCAAAGTTCCCCAGTTCCTTTTAAGTTCTTCCTTCTAAAGCTAGCAAGTAGGATGCCAGCCAGCTGGTTATGCTCATTTCTTTATGTTCTTCCACCATCTTCTCAAACTTATCTGGTAGGAGGCCTGTGAACGCAGTTTAGCTGAGATGGAAAATTCCCACCAGCAAGTAATGGCAGAGATGCAGCGGCACCACCAGCGGGAGATGGAACGGTTGCAGTTGGAGAAAGAGCGGCTTCTGTCTGAGGAGGCAGCTGCCACGGCTTCAGGTAGAGCTGCTGTGTGTGTCTTCGTGTGGGTGTAAAATGTTTTTCCTTGAGCATCTCTTTTAAAAAAAAAAGCTAAATGCGATACTGAAAGCAATCAGTTCTGGCTAGGGAATGTTGCTGACCTGAGCTGATGTGGTGTAGTGGTTGAGTGGCAGACAAGGACATGGGGAGATCTGGGTTCAAATTCCACACTGAGTGATTTTGGGGCCAAGCAACTCCTCGCAACCTAACCTTGCTTTACAGGGTTGCTTGAAGATGGCAGGGACAGGTCTTCCTCTGAAAACACTTTTACTATTTTTATTATCTTTTATCAGATAATATTTATGGATCACTGTTGCATGTATATAATGTGCAATATAATTATACTATGTAATTTTGTGTGTGTATAAGAAATTTGTGTGCATATAAGAATACACTACTAGTATTACTTCTGTTATAAAAATCACTGACATATATGATTTGATTCTGTATGTGGTGTATTAGCAGCAGTGAATGTCTGGCCCTCCAGATATGCATGGACTGCAGCTCCCATTTACCTTGACTTCATCATGCTGGCTAGGGTTAATGGGAGTTTAGTACAGCAACATCTGGAGTACTGCTTATTATTCTCCACCTCAGTATGCATGCACACCATATGACTATATATGCATTACAAAATATATGAAGATATATGCAGTTCGTGATGTATGTCTTTGTGGTATATAGAACAGGCGTAATTGGATTTGGTCCACCAGACCACTGAACTTAAGAAACTGCCATATCTACACCATTGGTCCATTTAGACTGTTGTTGTCTATTCTGACTGGTAGCAGCTGTCCAGGGCTTCACATAGAAGGCCTTTCTTGTCACCTGCTACCTGATCCTTTGACCTGTAGATGCCAGGACTTGAAGCTGGGATCATGTGCACACAAAGCATGTGTGCTCCGCCAACTTGTGCTCCTCACATCAAAGAGCCCTAGGTTCTTCTGATAGTTAGGAAGTAGTAAAAAGGATTGTGCACTCCAGTTTAGCAAATGCAATAAGCCTCTCTTCCATCTCTATTTTCCTCCCCTTTCTTCCCTGTGTCTCTCATCTTAATTTTTGTTCTAGCAATTGAAGCACTGAAGAAGGCACATAGAGAGGAACTGAACAAAGAGCTGGGCAGAACACGCAGTTTCCAGAAGGGAGGTTCAGATGCAGATATACTCCAGCAACAGCATCGGTAAGCAACGATTCTAGAATGGCCATTTGCCTCCTGACCCCTGGACTAAGATGGTTGGGATTGTTGTGTGTTCCCAAGTACCATTGGCCTCCATACCATTGGGCTGGAGTAATGGAAGCTACTGCCATGTTAATAATAATAATAATAATAATAATAATAAATTTTTATTTTTAACCCACCCCTCTGCTCAGCAACCGGGGCAGCGTACAGCAGGATTAAAACAACAGCAAGTTAAAACAATCCTTCCCAATCCTAACCCTCCCACTCCTTAAAACTAAATTAAACTGCTGGAGAATTAAAACAAACATAAAGTACAAACAATATACAAATTACGACCAAAAAAATGGCAATAGCAGCAAGGGGGCGGGTAGGCAATCAACTCCATTTGAGCCGGGAAGTTATTCTGGGAAGGCCTGCTGGAAGAGATCTGTCTTTAGCGCTTTCTTGAAGCTATCAAGAGTAATGATAAGATGGATCTCATCCTGCAGCCCATTCCAAAGTCTGGGAGCCGTAGAAGAGAAGGCCCTCTGGGAGGTCTGCGACAGCCTAATTTTCATAGGCTGCAGCAGGTTCCTCCCAGAGGACTGAAGTGCGCGGGGGGCATCATATGGGATGAGGTGGTCCCGGAGATAAGATGGACCCAAGTCATGTAGGGCTTTAAAGGTTAAAACCAACACCTTGTACTGTGCCCGGAAACTGATCGGCAGCCAGTGGAGAGATTTAAGCATAGGTGTTATATGCTCTCTCCTAGATGTACCCCTAATTAACCTGGCTGCCATATTTTGTACCAGTTGAAGTTTCCGGGTTAGGCACAAGGGTAGCCCCATGTAGAGTGCGTTACAGTAATCCAGATGTGAGGTTACCAAAGCATGTCCACTTTGAGTGTATGTACCTTAGCCTGAGGACCAGGGATAGTTTGGGGATTCTGCTAGTATACCGACCACCCCGTTGTCTAGCAGACTCCCTAACCGAGCTGACACAGCTGGTCTCAGAGTTGCTCTTGGAGTCTCCCAGACTTTTAGTTTTGGGGGACTTCAACATTCCACTTGAGAACAGCTTGACAAATTTGACTGGTGCAGCTCGGGAGTTCATGGAAACCATGACAAACATGGGCCTATCCCAAATGGTCATCGGGCCCACACATTGTGCGGGTCATACCCTCGATGCGGTCTTCAGCACGGAACAGGAATATCCGTGGGCGGAGGTTATAAAAACCACCGCATTGTCATGGACGGATCATTTCCTGGTCAAGACTGAACTAAGAGCCACTGTCTGCCCCACCGGGGGTGGCGGACCTATTAGAATGGTCCGCCCTCGAAGGCTAATGGAACCAATAGGATTCCAGAAAGCCTTGGAGGGTTTAATGGTTGGTAACGCCGGTGACCCTGTCGAAACTTTGGTTAATACCTGGAACAACGATCTTACCAAGGCTATCGACACGATCGCTCCCAAGCGTCCTTTCCAACCCGCTTCAAACCGTAAGCCATGGTATACAGCAGAGCTTAGGAAAATGAAGCGGGTTGGACAACGACTAGAGCGCAACTGGCGGAAAACTCGACTCTTATCCGACAGGACTCGTCATAGGAACTTTCTTTGGTCCTATCGAGAGGCAATACGTGCAGCACAGCGATCCTTCTCCTCTGCACGTATTGTGTCTGCAGAGTCCCGTCCAGCAGAGCTGTTTAGGGTGGTAAGGGAGATGACGCAGGTTATTCCTGCGCAGAACCCGTTGCTTAGCCCAACGACGGCCTGCTGTGACGCGTTTAACAATTTCTTTGCAGATAAAATCTCTCAGATAAGAGCCGACTTAGATACCAGTAATTTGGCAGAAACAATTGACGAGGTGTCCAGCAACTCCGTTGATGTCAGTTTACTGGATCAATTTCAATCTGTGAGTACTGAGGACGTGGACAAGCTACTTGGTAGGGTTAGGAAGACGACCTGCCCTCTCGATCCTTGCCCTTCATGGCTGGCCATCCAGGGGGGGACTGCCTTGATGATGTTCCTTAAGGACATCATCAATGCATCCCTCAGAGAAGGATGTGTTCCATCTTGTTTAAAGGAAGCAGCCGTTAGGCCGCTCCTGAAAAAATCTTCCCTTGACCCCCTGGACATGAACAACTATAGGCCGGTTTCTATGTTACCATTCTTGAGCAAAGTGATCGAGAGGGCAGTTGCGCTTCAACTCCAAGTGGTTTTGGATGAAACCGATTATCTAGACCCATTTCAAACTGGCTTTAGGACGGGATTTGGAGTTGAGACTGCCATGGTTGCCTTGACTGATGACCTGCGTCTAAGCATTGACAGGGGTAGTGTGACCCTGTTGGTGCTTCTGGACCTCTCAGCGGCTTTCGATACAATAGATCATAGCATCCTCTTGGATCGCTTGAGGGGGTTAGGAATCGGAGGCACTGCGCTCCAGTGGTTCCGGTCCTTCCTCTCGGGCAGGTCCCAGAGGGTGTTGCTCGGGGACAGCTGCTCCAGCAGAAAGGAGCTTACTTGTGGTGTTCCACAGGGTGCCATCCTGTCCCCGATGCTGTTTAACATTTATATGAAGCCGCTGGGTGAGATTATTCGCAGTTATGGGGCTGGGTGTTATCAGTACGCTGATGACACCCAGATCTATTTCTCCTTGCCCCGATCATCGGCCTCGAATTCCGATGGCGTCTCTCCTCTTAATGATTGTCTTAAAGCAGTAATGGGCTGGATGAGGAAAAACAGATTGAGATTAAATCCAGATAAAACGGAGGTGCTCACGGTAGCGGCCCCCAAACCAGGAGTTGGGTTGCAACCTCCAGTCCTGGACGGGGTCACACTCTCCGTTAAGGACTGTGTTCGCAGTCTGGGGGTGCTCCTTGATTCATCGCTTCAGATGACGAGTCAAGTGAATGCGACAGTCAGGAGCGCCTGTTATCAGCTTCGGCTGATACGCCAGCTGCGCCATTTCCTGGAAGTAAGGGACCTCGAGACTGTGGTGCACGCGCTGGTAACCTCCCGTCTAGATTTCTGCAATGCGCTTTACATGGGGCTGCCCTCATGCTTGGTCCGGAAACTTCAGTTGGTACAAAATATGGCAGCCAGAGTGGTCTCAGGAACATCTCGGAGAGACCATATAACTCCAGTACTAAAATCTCTCCACTGGCTGCCAATCAGTTTCCGGGCCCAGTATAAGGTGTTGGTTATTACCTTTAAAGCCCTAAATGGCTTGGGTCCAACTTATCTCCGGAACCGCCTCCTCCCATACAATCCTCCCCGCGCACTCCGGTCCTCTGGGAGGAATTTGCTTCAGCCACAAAAATCTAGGCTGTCTGCAACCTCCCAGAGGGCCTTTTCGGTAGTCGCCCCCAAATTGTGGAATGACCTGCCGAATGAGATCCGTCAGATAACGAGCCTGAGTGGCTTTAAAAAAGCACTAAAGACGGATCTCTTTCGGCAGGCCTTTCCTAATTAGATCCCGGCCTCAGGGGATCCTGGCCTCTTCTAGGCTGCTGGCCATTTATTTATTATATTTTATTGTATTTATAGTTTTAAATGTGATTTTAGATTAGTTGTTTTTAATTTATATTTGTTTAATGTTTTTTTATGGGGGAGGGTGGGAGTGGGGGTGTTTAGGGATTTTATTTGTATTGTATTTTAAATTCTGTAAGCCGCCCCGATTGTTTTAACAGAGGGGCGGGGTATAAATAAATTTTATTATTATTATTTATTATTATGTACCACAGTTTCTAGATCCCTTGTATCCAGTTAAGGGCACAGCTGGCGTATCAGCCGAAGGTGATAACAGGCACTCCTGATCGTCGCACTCACCTGACTAGTTATGTGAAGTGACGAATCTAGGAGTACCCCCAGACTGCGAACACAGTCCTTAGAGGAGAGTGTGACTCCATCCAGGACTGGAAGTTAATAATAATAATAATAATAATAATAATAATTTTTTATTTTTACCCCGCCCCTCTGCTCAGCAACCGGGGCAGCGTACAACAAGATTAAAACATCAAGTTAAAACAATCCCTCCCCATCCTAACCCTCCCACCCCTTAAAACTATTCCCAGACCTGGTTTCGGGCCTGTGATTGTCAGTACCTCTGTTTTGTCTCAATTTAGTCTCAATCTGTTTTTCCTCATCCAATCCATTACTGCTTTGAGACAGTCATTGAGAGGAGAGATGCCATCTGAAGCCTGAGCCGACGATCTGGTTATGGAGAAATATATCTGAGTGTCATCAGCATACTGATGACACCGAGCTCCATGCTTCCAGATGATCTCTCCCAGCGGCTTCATGTAAATGTTAAATAGCATCCGGGACAGGATGGCATCCTGAGGGACACCACAATTAAGCTCAATTCTGGAAGAGCAACTGTCCCCAAGCCTCACCCTCTGGGATCTGCCCGAGAGAAAGAAACGGAACCACAACAGAGCAGTGCCTCCAATTCCTAACTCTCTCAGGTGATCCAAGAGGATGGAATGATCTATAGTGTCAAAGGCCGCTGAGAGGTCCAAGAACACCAGCAGGGTCACACTACCTCTGTCAATGCTCAGACGGAGGTCGTCGGTTAGAGCGACCATGGCAGTCTCAACTCCATATCCTGTCCTGAAGCCGGTTTGAAATGGATCAAGATAATCGGTTTTATCCAAGACGGCTTGGAGTTGGGAGGCAACTGCCCTCTCGATCACCTTGCTTTAAAAAGGTAGCAAGGACACTGGTCTGTAATTGTTCCTGTCCAGGGAAGGTTTTTTCAGGAGTGGCTTAACCGCCGCCTCCTTTAAACAAGATGGTACGATACCTTCCCTGAAGGACACATTGATTGTGTCCCATAGGAATACTCTCAACGCGTCCCCTCCCTGGACAGCCAAAATGGACAGGGATCAAGAGGGCAAGTCGTCTTCCTCACTCTTCCAAGGAGCTTGTCCACGTCATTGGTACTCACCGATTGAAACTGATCCAGTAAAATACCATCAACGGAGTTGTTGGACGCTTCATCTATGGATTCTGACAGAACATTGGCGTCGAAGTCGGCTCTTAATCTGAAAGATTTTATCTGCAAAGTGGATGTTAAACGCATCGCAGCAGTCTGTCGTCGGGTTAAATAGGGGGTTTGGCGCAGGAGGAACCTGCATCAGCTCCCCCACCACCTTAAACAGCTCTGCTGGGCGGGACTCTGCAGACGCAATACATGCAGAGCAGATGGATCTCTGTGCTGCACATATTGCCTCCCGATAGGAATCAAGATGCTTCTTATGGCGAGTTCTGTCGGATAAGAGTCAAGTCTTCCGCCATTTGCGCTCTAGCCATTGTCCAGTTTGCTTCATCCTCCTAAGCTCCTCTGTGTACCAGGGCTTACGATTAGAGGCGGGCTGGAAAGGACGCTTGGGAGCGATTGTGTTGATAGCCTTGGTAAGATCAGTGTTCCAGATGCTGACCAAAGCCTTGACAGAATCACCAGCGTTACCAACCATTAAACCCCCTAGGGCTTTCTGGAAACCAATTGGTTCCATTAGCCTTCGAGGGAGGACCATTCTAATGCGTCTGCCACCGCCGGAGGGTCAGACAGTGGCTCTTAGTTCCATCTTGACCAGGAAGCGATCCATCCATGACAGTGTGGAGGTTTTTGTAATCTCTGCCCACAGATATTCCTGTTCCGTACTGAAGATTGCATCGAGGGTATGACCTGCACAATGTGTAGGCCCGTCAACCAATTGGGATAGGCCCATGTTTGTCATGGTTTCCATGAACTCCCGAGCCGCACCTGTTAGATTTGACACGCTGGTCTCGAGTGGAATGTTGAAGTCGCCCAAAACCAAAAGTCTGGGCAACTACAAATACAACTCAGAGATCAGCTGGGTCAGCTCGGTTTGGGAGTCTGTTAAGCAACGGGGTGGCTGGTATACCAACAGAATGCCCAAACTATCCCTGGTTTTCAGGCTAAGGTACATGCACTCGATGCAAGCTGTTTTCTGGATAGGCTTCCTGGTCAAGGCTAAGTTGTTTCTATGAACCAAGGCCACACTGCCCTCCCGCCCACTTTCCCTTATCTGGTCGCTAACCATATATGCAGCCGGGGGAGCCCGCACCCATGTCGCAGCACTGGCATCTCCCAGCCGGGTCTCGGTAAAGCATGCCAGATTGGCTGCCTCATCCACTAAGAGGTCATGTATAATATGAGTCTTATTTTTAACTGACCTGGCATTGCAAAGGAGCAGAGTAAGGCACTGTGGAAAGGATGGTATGCTCTCCCAAGTTATTTTGGGAAACAGAGTGAACTGAAGAAGGGATAGGTATTAAGCATCGATCCCTTCTTCTTTTGTAACATTTCTTCACTCTATTACCGCCATACCTTCCCTTCCCCCACACAACCTCAATTCCCACTCCCAGACCATTCCCGGCTCCATTATATGGTGGCAATGATAGATAATCCAGCTAGTCCCCGTCCCACAATGGATAGGGCAGTGCCGTTTGAATCGTGAAAAAGGGGTTAAGGGAGTCTATCAGATTTTGACTCCCATCCAGTCGTTGCAATTGTCCCCCTGTTAACATGGTAAAGGCTAAGAGGAAAGTGCATATGCCACCACTCAGGTGATGGTGATGGTAATTTGGGCTGGCTCGGTCTTCCAGCGGCTCCAGATGTTGCCGCTGCTACGTGTTGCTGGGGGCAGGATGGTCTTGGGCAGGGTTATGTCCCTGCTGACATTCCACTTGGCTCCGCTGCCACTGCGAGTGGTCACAGGCCACCCAGGTGTTCTTAATCAGGGCTAGCTCAGTCCTCCTGCGACCCAAGACGCTGCCGCATGTTGTCAGGGGAGAGATGGTCCTGGGCGGCACGATTTGTCCACCTCCTGCAGGCAGATGATATTGGCGCTGTAGCCGGCCAGCTCCTTCTTGAGCAGGTTTTGCCAGTAGTCGAGTTCCAGCACGTAGGGCGCGCAGTAGGGGTAGAGCCTGGTCTGGGAGAGCTCGGTCTGTGCATGGGCGTTGGCCAGGATATTGTAGGTGATGGTGCAGATGAGGTCCAGCCCCGCCACCTTCTTGGTGTAGAGATGCCGCGCGTCGAAAGTGCAGGCACCTGGGCCGGCATCCACGGAGCCGCTGCATATATAACTATCTGTTGATAGTTATATGTGCCTGTCTGAGGTTTGAATTCTGCTGGAAGGATCCTCCTTTGTGTCTTATCTGTGGGAGCAATAGACTCTGTAAGGATATGGGAGAGGGCCTTCTCCACTGTGGCACCCCAGTTGTGGAATGCTCTACTCTTGGAAGCACAGTTGGTCCCAACATTGGCTTCATTTTGGCACCAAGATAAAACTTGGTTTTTTATTAAAGCTGTTGGGGCATGAAAATTTCATCTGAATCTGTGTACAAATATGGTCTTAGACTAAATTGTTCAATTTTTTAAAAAAATTGTTCAATTATTTAATGTTTTTAGAATATTCATACTATTCTTACTCTTTTAAAATTTTAAATTGTTTATAAATTATTTTATTGTAAGCCACACAAAATTCTTATGATATAGGTGGGATATAAATACAGGCCTACTTCAATTAGCAAAGTCTCTGACAAAGAAGTTCTTTTTTACAAAGTCTTTTACAACTGCCCAGACCTTCCTTTTCTTCCTCATCCTCTGCCTAGCTGGAAGTTTTCTAGTAGTAGTAGTAATAATAATAATAATAATAATAAAATTTATTTATACCCCGACCCTCTGTTAAAACAATCGGGAAGATGGTGAAGGAGGGCTGGAAAAACACAGACTTTTGATGCTGGGATGCAACAGTGTGTCTCTAGTAAGGAATGCAATAAAGCTTGAGCTGGGAAAAATGGGATTCTACTCCAGCTAATCCTAGCTAATTGTGTGTGCCTGCCTATAACATACAAGGTAAACAGCAGCAGCCTGCAGAGTCCCTTAACTGAGCATGCATGAATAGCAAAACAGAGAGAAAAGGAAAAAGCAGACAAGTCTGCCTTACCAGCTACCACCAGGATATTTATTTGTTTTTATTAAGTAAATTTAAATGATTGGCCATGAAAATGAAATCAAGAAAAATGAAAACTGGTGAAAGAAAAATTCATTCCCAGATGCATTTTGGAAGACATTTTCAGGTGGTCTCTAGAAGGATAAAAATATGTTTACTTATACAAAGCTTGCCTGACCTAACTGCACACATGAAATGAAATGTATTATTAGTTTTTGATTAAAAGTTTGCTAAAATGCATTGAACTGCTCTTCATTTTTGTGGTGCAGGAACCTATCCCTATTCTTTCCATGTTATTTCTATTTCTGGTGCCAAATTTTCTGTTAAAGAATAATGGCCGGGAACACATCTACTTCATTAACTGGGGTATATATATATATATTTTAATAAATAAGTACATCCTTAGTTATCTTAAGCCAAAGGGCTATGGAAATAGATATAATGTCTATTGTTACTGGAAGCCTCACTCATGCTGGTCATGAGAGCCCTGGGGCCCTTTCACACTACACAGTTACAACAATATGATTCTACTTTAACTGCCATGGTTCCATCCTATGGAATCCTGGGATTTGCACTTTAGAAAGGAGTATTTAGAATTCCTATCCAGAGATCTCCAGGGCTTCACCAAACTATAAAACTCTGGATTCCATAGGATGCAGCCATGGCAGCTAAAATGGAATTGTAGTGCTATAGCTGTGTATTGTGAAGGGGACCTTGAACACTTCCATCTCTAGTCCACAGCCTTCTATCCTCTGGCCAAGGCAGTTTCTGTAGCCCAAAAGGGAAACCATGAAGTACCAGCAAAAGGGGTTGTCTTGGTCATTTAAAAAAAAAAAATCCTGGTGATGAGAAATGGTAGAGGTAGACATCAGGGACTGGAATGAAGGAGACCTCCTGGTAACAACATTCTGACCTCTGGTGCAGGTCTGATGTAGAGTCCCTGAAGCGGGAATTGCAGGTCCTTTCCGAGCAGTATTCCCAGAAGTGCCTGGAGATTGGGGACCTCGTGCACAAGTCAGAAGAGCAAGAACAAAAGCTGCAGCACTGCCAGCAGGAGGGGAAAGAACTGCTACGGCAAAACCAGGCAAGTGGCTCATTATGACTCCAAGGGCAGTAGATAAATAGGGAAATGAACACCTAGAGGTACCCATTGGTGCAAGTCACCTGAACAGTTTCCCTCCAGCTGGTGATGATAAGAAATAGATCCAGAACTTGCTTTTTTCCCTCCCTCCTTTCCAGTTCTTATTCCTTGCAACATTTTAAAAGCAATTCATTGCTGTTTCTTACTGCAGCATTGAAAAGGGTTGCTTAGTTTTACATTATTTTTGAACGTTTTGGTGGGGGGAATAGGTCAAAAGGCCTTAAAATGCCCTTTTAAAGTAATTTTAAGTTACTAGAAAAATTACTTGTAAAGAGGCACTGTGTCCACACACTATAATAGTCTGAAATATGACTCTTTTGTGATCTTGTTATAAAGAACAATAACTTTTAATGGTATTTATAACTCATTACTTCCTAGCTATAATTACAATAAATAAAATGGTGGCACAGAGAATAGTGAAGAAATAGTAGTATGTGGGGAAGGAGGCCTTTAATATGGAGGAAGGAGACAAGGACTCTTGTGAATATGTTTGAATGTTTTTATAATGTTAAGCCCATTAAAAAATTGTCCCAAAGTTCATGAATCTTGCCTGACTTTCTGTGAAGAAGGTGCTGGTGGGTTATAGCCCTGAATGCTTTTGGCAAAAACAGTGTTATGACAGTTAAAACTTCATACTTTGGGTTGATTAGTTTCTGAAGTAAAAAAAAAAAAACGGGTAAGAAAACAGCATGAGCTAAATTAAAGCAGGAGAAAGGATTAGAAAGTCTTGGAAAAAATGAACTTTTCAAGATGTCACTCTATTCCCTGTTGCATTTAAACCCGCCAATTCCCACCCTTGTTGTCCTTGTTCCCAGGAGTTACAGAGGCGACTGTCAGAGGAGATTGGGCAGTTGCGGGCATTCATCACAGCCCAGGCCTCGGGTGATGGCACTTCACACAACAATGAGTGGAGCTCTTGTGAGCTAGAGGTGAGAAGTGACTGCTTTTTCTGTGACTAAACACTGATCGTTTGAGGAGTATGTTGGAAAGTTACTTGAGAAACTTTGAGAATCCCAAGCTAACTTGCCCTCTAATCATGCTGGCTAGCGAGTATTTGTGTTACAAGTAACTTTTCCAAATTCTGAGGAGGGCAGTGTTCTTAAGGAGCAGATAGGCATGGTGTGTGTATAACTCAGGACAAAAGGTGGATTTTAAGACTAGGGTGCCAGTTATATGACAGAAATTGTCACGGTGCTTACCGTGACTTTGTGATCACGAATCCGCCCCTCGCTGTTTATACAATTTATGTCACTGATCTGGATATCCCAGGTGGTCCCGTGACTGATACTTACACGTCCAAAGTTCCGATTTTGTTTAGGTTTTAATTTTTGGGGGGGGGGGGCTGTCAATCAAAGATGCGATTACTTGTGTTTTCACAACCTCGGTGACGCACTTCCTTTAGAGTTCTGCACCACAAGTGATGCTATTGGCTGGCTGGGGGGGGAGAGAGGGGGGGCAGAGGTTTGTTATTCTCCCTTGCTTCTTTAAAATTTTAACCCTTTCAGAAGAGGCAGAAAGCATTTTGAAAGATCCAGACAGATCTTTCGCTCAGACACAGGGCTTTCCTTTTGAAATCAAGCTGAGTGCTTTCCTTTTGAAATCAAGCTGCTTGGGTTTCCCCTTGCCTCTTTAAAATATTAACCCTAACAGCAGGCTGCAGAGATTTCAAGCCGGCTATAGGCAGGCGTTTTGAAAGACACAAACACAGAGAGGGGGAATTAAAGGGTGCTAATTCGCTCAGAGGCTTGAATATTTTAATGTGCCCGTTCTGACCCAGGGAGGTGACCAAGGCAGGGGATGAATGGGCAATGACGATCTCTCTGTAACATGCAGTTGAGGAAAAGGTAAAGCTGAAGGGTTTGCAGTGTAGAAATCCATTTAAAAGTGTGATTGAGTACACACGCGCGTGTGCGCGCGCGCACACACACACACCAACCTTCGTGCAGCTGGAAGGGATGCCTTTGTTTTCGGCTGGTGAGGCTGGATCTGTTGAACGGGTGACTGACCCCTCCTTTTCTGGTTGCTGATCTCTAAGCCCGCCCCCAGTCACCATTTCCGGTCATCCCAGTACCGAGACATTTTGTCCCAGGCTGTTTACATTTCCGATTTTCCGAATCCTCCCATGACTTTTTTAAAAACCGGCACAAACCGCGGGACTAGAAGTCCCGCAGGTTGAGGAATAAAAGGTGGCCCCCCTTCCAAAAATCATGTACCCGACCCAATGTACGTGTAAACTGCCAGGGATCGACACGAATTCTTCCCATGACATTTTCATTGTGTAAACGGCCCCCAGGAGAGCTATTAGTGAAACAACAAGAGGATTTGATGTGGTATATCACTTGCTTTCCTGTTTGTGATGAGACATATTGGGAGGAAGTTTTCTTTTTTCTTATCTGTTTAAAATATCTAATATCACAAACTTTCTAGGGTACCATACAGGAAAAAAAAAATCAATATAGAACAGTTTAAAACATTGAGGAAACAATTCCTGTTTTCTTGTGATTTATTGTTTGTATTGAAAACTCACTTTTTAAAGACCCCCAACTCACAATTAGCCATGTTGGCCTGGGAATTCTTGGAGTGCTAACCCTCAAAATGTGACTTTCCTTAGATGTGAAATGCTGCCAACATCTGAAAGTCTGTTGTTTTTCAAAGAGCCATGGAAGCATAAATTGATTGGAAAGGAGGAAATATGAAGGCTGGAAAGGGAGATGTTCATGTAATATCCACTGGGACCTGCTTGGAGTAATTCTATAGCTGTGAAGACATAAGAGAGTAATTTGATCTGGGGTGCATCAAAATGCCTGGTTTAGACAATAGTTGGAGTTAGCTTGGGTTTGTGAGTAGGTTGGAGCCTACTGTTCACTCTGATCAGTGATCAGAGATAAGAAGCTGTAAGAAGCAGGGAACAGAGCTCTGTTTTCGGGCCCAGAGTTGCAGTTGCACTGGGATGTAATACCTGAGTAGCCATGCATGAAATTGTGTTCTGGTATATGTGAAGGGCAAACATCCAGTGTGATAAGGATGTCAGGCCCTGTCCGCTGTGCTTTAGCCTCTGGTTTAACACTGTCCACTACTGGAATGTTGCCCCAAGACCCTTGCAAAATTGGAATTTGGCCTCTGATGCAAATACCCTTAGTTTTGACCTTGCTTAAGTAGCTTTGCTTCGCCTGTTAGAGAAACTAATAATGAATGAATGTGGAAAGGACTACACCATATTGATGCAGTAAAAGCACTAAGGGAAAATTATAATTTTATAACTTTATATCATGTTCATAGAGCAAGAAGGTATTGGTATCCAATATAGCGCATCCCATGGATCACATGTGGCTCCTGAGCCTCACTTTTGTGTCACACAGTTTGACTGGTGACCAAGCCTCTGAGCCTTAATTTAAAAAAAAAAATGTTTCCTGCCAATTTGGGAGTGAAAAAACCTCAACATTGTCTGCATATACAACAGTTTAATTCTCCCACGAACCTCAAAATCTTCGAAAACTGGAAAGTTTTTCAAAAAGGCCAAGCAGCCAGAAGTCATGTGACATCACTTCTGGTGCACTCAAAATGTGACATGATGGCCTGCTCACTGCCCTTGCTCCTCCCCCTCCTGTTGGAAGACTAGAAGCAGTGATTCATTTTTAAAGTACACTGCAGGGTACTCCTACACTGTTTAGCACAAATGTTTAGCATTTTTCAAAATGAGAAACAGCTAACTACTACTGCTTTGGTTTCTTTGGAGTTTTTCCCCCATTGTGGGAGGGGGGCAGGCATTTGAGGCCAAAATACATTTTGACGTTTCTGACCATGTGGCATCAAGAGGAAGGATCTTAGGATCCTTGGACACACCAAAGTTGTTCACTTTCTTCCAAAATTAGTTTACTGTCTCAGGAATTTGGTGAAAGTAGTGTTGTTGTTGTTCTGTGTAAACCATGATGAGGGATGAGCTATAAAAGCATGAGAACTGAAACCCTGGTGGCGCAGTGGTTAAATGCCAGTACTGCAAGTCACCACGTTGCAAGTTCCATCCCAGAGGGCTCCAAGGTTCACTCAGCCTTCCATCCTTTCGTAGGTCGGTAAAATGAGTACCCAGCTTGTGGGGGCAATTAGCTAACACACATTGGAAACTGTTTAATGCAGTGTAGATGTGTAAATAGCTATTGCTTAAAACAATTTGTAAGCCGCTCTGATAGCCTTGTGGCTGAAGAGCGGTGTATAAATAAATAAATAAAAATAAACACTCTCAACTTTTAACTTGATTTATCCTTGGGTATGCTGAAAATAGATGAAATCTAAAAATAATTGTTTTGTCAAATAGAAATGTCTTTTTCCACAAAAAGAATCTTAAATGTGGAATCAAGTGTACCCCTGCACTGAAAGGCTAATGACATGCCAAATCTAATCCATGCTGAACTTAAAACGTAGCATTGGACACACTTATCCTTTCTGTGTGTTGGGCTAATGCAACTACGGTTTGCCAGTGGCTCCCTTTCCCCCTCCACCAAAAATGGTTGTGTGAAGAAGCCATCAGTGTCTGCTATTGCATTCAAGATGGATTATTTTCTGAATCCAGTTGAACTCCAGCCAGCTGCAGGAGTTGTTGTGTGCCTTCAAATAATTTCTGACTTACAGCAACCCTAAGGTGAGCCTATCACAGTCTTCTCTTCGCAAGATTTGTTCAGGTGGGGGTTGCCTTTGCCTTCCTCTGAAACAGAAAGAGCATGACTTGCCTAAGGTCACCCAGTGAGTTTTCATGGCTGAGTGAGGATTTGAACCCTGGTCTCCCAGTGTCATAGTCCAACACCCACAACACCACACTGGTTTTCTGCGAGAGTACTTACCAATATATTAAAAATCAGACAAAATTTCATATTCCAATCCCCACTTTCTGCTAGATGGCATTTCAGTGTAACATGCTATGCAGGAGACTTAGACGTTTTAGACTTTGCTTTTTATCTGTAGCTATGTAAAATTTCTTTTACTTATTGCAAGCTACCTTTCTTGGCAGGTGCCAAGATGTCAGACCACTCTTTTTATACCTTGTCTCCTTTTGTCCTTCTCTGTAGGTGCTGCTCCGAGTGAAGGAGAATGAGCTCCTGTACCTGAAACAAGAAGTCCAGTGTCTTAGAGATGAAATCCAAATGATGCAAAAGGTAGATTCTGAGGAGCAGTCAAATTTATTCATCTTGGAGGGAGAAAATGAAGTCTTTCTGGCAAAGCAGGGCTGGAAACCTGTTGTCCTCTGGATGATGATGGACTCAGATGCCCATTGTTCCTGGCTATAATGGTTGGGGCTCATGGGAGTAGTTCAGAAACATTTATAGGGCCACAGAATTCCCACCTGTCTTAGAGATAGGAATAAAGAGCCAATTTATAAAGTGTTCTGACCCCTTGTCTGTTCTAACTGCATCTTAATTCCCTTCTGCATCATCAGTCATATTGTAAATTCAAAATAAGCCTCTATCTTGCTGGAAACTTCAGGCTTTTAAAATTTGTGTCTATCAGCAAGCAGTCCTGGCTCATAGTAATGGAAGGGAATGTGTAAGGTACCCCAACAGACCTCCAATCCCATGCTACCACATTCCCCATTGTATATGGGGAACATGTGGCTCTCCAGATGTTTTTGGACTGCAGTTCTTCTCACCATTGGCTATGCTGGCCAAGGCTGCTATCCAGTAATATATGATGTGGGATGGGAGCATGCTCACATTCTCTGTCCCTGCTGTAGAATATCCTAGAGAAGGCAATTCAAGCCAGATACCTTTTGTCCAAAAATCAGTGATGAATCCTTATTTTCTTCAGGATAAGAGGTTTGCGTCAGGAAAATACCAGGATGTCTATGCAGAGCTGAACCACATCAAGCGGCGGTCAGAGCGAGAGATTGAGCAGCTGAAGGAGCACCTGCGCCTGGCCATGGCAGCCCTCCAAGAGAAAGAGATGATGCACAACAGTATTGGTAAGTAGAGAAGTGGCCAGTTGAGGACCATCTGTGCCAGAGTAGGCATCTCTGTTTGCTACTTGCCAGTGATCAAAGCCAGCCTTGGCAAAAAGCTGGATGCTTCATGCAGAAGATTCCAAGAGGGTGCCATTTTCTTAAATCCAATCTTCATTCATCAACCCAGCTATCCCTTACGATTAGGCAGAGTGAAGTGATCATTCGAGGGGATAGATTTGGGGGTTGAAACAGCAGGAGCAGCTGTTTCTCCTGAACTTCTTGACCATTCTCCTTTATTGGTGTACAGAGCTATGTATATCAGGTAACCTGTCCCACATCCTTTAAAGTAGCCTGCTGCCTTAGGAATGGTGGAAGCGTACTATCCTACTGCCAGTGCTGAAACAAGATTCACTGTCAATCTTACTGGCTGTGTGGAAAAGAAGATAGAAGTGCATGGGGGGGGGGGGTGGATGTTGGCGTACAGGTTCCATAATCCATGGCCATACTAGTTGGGAGAATCTGGGAACCTATAGTACCACCACCCTCACACACACAAATATTTTCTAAGTTTTGGCATAGGATGGGTTGACACCTTACCCGTTCCACAGGCAGCAGGTGTCCAGCCTAGTGCATTTAAAACAGAAACAAAGCAACTGTGCTGTGATGATGTCTTCATTGCCTCCTATTTGCTGGAGTTTTCCTGCCTACTTAGTGTTCTGCTGCTGCTTGTTTTGGCTTGTTGTTGAATGGTTTGATGTATATTTTAATAATTTTAGTAATTTTTTTTTTTAAGAAATCAGGGTCTGGGGCAGCAAAACACCTTGGGGCCTGTGACCCATACTTTACCCATCCCTGGTCTCAACTCATTCACAGAAGGCCTCATGAAATTAGACAAAGAGCCGTGGTTGCCCATGCCTGCTCTTTAGGGTCTATTTGAAATATTTTTCTAGACCTAAATGGAACCATAGAGAATCACAATACAATTCTGGGTCTAAAACCAAGTTACAGTCGTCCCTTCAAATTCGTGGGGGTTAGGTTCCACAGATCCCCACAAATGTTAAAATTCCACGAATAACGACTGCCCTCCCCCTCTCCCACCCAAACCACCACGGGGCCTCCGGAGGCCCCATAGTCGCTTCCCCACTCCTCCCCAGGCCTTCAAGGGGCCTCCGGAGGCCCCGTGGTTGCCTCCCCAGGCCTCCCCACTCCCTCCCAAGGCCCCCTTGCTGCCTCTCCCACCCCCCGCCCGGCTTCCTAAGGTGGCGAGGGGGCCTCGGAAGGTTCCCTCCCCACCTCTCCCACCCCCCGCCCGGCTTCCTAAGGTGGCAAGGGGGCCTCGGAGGGCTCCCTCGCCGCCTCTCCCACCCCCCGCCCAGCTTCCTAAGGTGGCAAGGGGGCCTCGAAGGGCTCCCTCGCCGCCTCTCCCACCCCCCGCCCAGCTTCCTAAGGTGGTGAGGGGGCCTCAGAGGGCTCCCTCACCGCCTTCCCCCCCCCCCCGCCCGGCTTCCTAAGGTGGTGAGGAGGCCTCGGAGGGCTCCCTCGATGCCTCTCCCACCCCCGCCCAGCTTCCTAAGGTGGCGGGCGAGGGCTCCTCAGAGGGCTCCCTCCCCACCTCTCCCACCCCCTGCCCGGCTTCCTAAGGTGGCGAGGGCGCCTCAGTGGGTTCCCTCGCCACCTCTCCCACCCCCCGCCCGGCTTCCTAAGATGGCAAGGGCGCCTCGGAGGGTTCCCTCGCCCCCTCTCCCACCCCCGCCCGGCTTCCTAAGTTGGCAAGGGGGCCTCGGAAGGCCCCCTCCCCACCTCTCCCACCCCCGCTCGGCTTCCTAAGGTGGCGAGGGGCCCTCGGAAGGTTCCCTTGCTGCCTCTCCCACCCCCCGCCTGGCTTCCTAAGGTGGCGAGGGGGTCTCGGAGGGCTCCCTCGCCGCCTTTCCCACCCCCACCCGGCTTCCTAAGGTCGCGAGGGGGCCTCGGAAGGCCCCCTCCCACCCTCTCCCACCCCCCGCCCGGCTTCCTAAAGTGGCGAGGGGGCCTCGGAGGGCTCCCTCACCGCCTCTCCCACCCCCCGTCCCCCGTCTGCTTCTCTCTCCCCCAGAAGCGGCTACAGGGCTTCTAAAGCCCAGTCACTGCTTTTGGGAGGGTAGGGGGAGGCCCTCCCAAAACCGTGAATACTCAAAACCGTGAATGCTAAATTCGCAAATGTGGAGGGGCAACTGTATAAGCAAGAACTGTGAAAACTGGAGTGTATTGAATACTTTTTTTCAAAGACTTCTATGTCTGAATAGGTTTTAGGTGTAAAACTATTTTCTTAACTTTTGTCTGTTTATTCTTTAGGTTAGTTTGTTTTTTATCCCTGGCTTTGGAGGCTAAAGCTGTATCTTAGTGACCGACCAAGACTCCAGATCCCCCTCCAGGAAACAGGGCCAAGACTCCATCAGACCATCCACTACGTGCACCTACATAACTCAGCATATTTGGGGCTGGATCCTACTATTTGCACCTTCTTCAGGATTTTATACATGAAAATATATTTTATATGGTGGGTGGGGACTTACATTATGAAAAACTGTACTATGTTTTTAACCAGCAGTTGACCAGAGCAATGAATCAGATCCTTCGTCCAAACCTTCCTTTAGTCATAAATGATCTCTCTTCCAAATCCTTGAGTATATCTTTAAAACAGAAATAACAGGTAAAACTACCTGTTTAAACAAGGAAGCAAAATTGCACACATCCAACTTTACGGTGAGTCGTCTTGGATGAAAGGTGTTGCTTCACAGTGATCCATGTTCTGAGATGCACTGTGCTGGAAGAATGTATTGTGACTGTTTTGTTTTGTGACTATTTTGTTGGAGGGACCAGTTTTGTCCAGAGACTGCAAAGGGTTTGTTTTGTTTTTGGGGTTTTTTGTTTTGTTTTGTTTTTGTTTAACCAAGGATCTGGAACTAGCCATTTGTTTTCGTATACTCAAAACAAAGATAGAGTTTTCTGTGTTGATGAAAACCTCTATGCATCTTACTACAAGGTCAGCATCCACTGCATTCCAGAAGCTCATCTTCTACCTCTATGTTCCTGGGGCAGAGAGAGACTTCACTGCTGACGTCGCCAGAGCCAAACAATGAAGGCGGCTGATTTTTTTTCTTTCTTTCTCTCTTTCTGCACAGTTATAAACTAACTTAATAAAAATCCTCAATATACCAAAAATGTGGTGGTACTTCTTGGTTTGGGCAGCCATTATCACTGGGGCTAGCACTATGATGAGGCCCAGTGAAGCAACCACATCAAGTAGCAAAGTTCAGGAGGGCCCAATCTGTTTTTGACAGGGTGGGTAGCAACATGTTGACACCCTCCCCACTGTGGGAAGCGGTGATGAAGACACTTGCAGCAGTTCCAGCACCCTATACGCTGAAGGAGGATGAGGCTGGCCATTACTTTTAATGCCTGCACTTGAGATCCTTAGAGCTAAGGTACTGTGGAGAAGAGAAGGGATGACCAGATACATTGTTTATGTGATTTTGGCAGCAACACATCTTTTCCCTCCATAACGTTTGTGACTTTGCGGACCTAATCCGATCATTTCTTGGCTTTGTCAGCCCCCTTTGCTTTCTTCAACAACAGACAATCAGTTGTTTCGTACTGTGGCTGATCTGTTGTTTGTTGGGCTGCTCTTTTATTTTGATGCGGTAGTAGCAAAGTTCTCAGCCTGTACAGCCTTTGTTTTTGGTGTCTTGCTTCCCACTCTTTCATTGTTTCAGCTGCAGTTGTGGCTACGGAGTTCCGTTTGGTTGCTGACTAGAAGTGCTTTCACTCCCCTCCTGCCATATTCTGCTGCTTCTCATACTTCATCAGTTGCTACTTGTGAGTAGCACCTCCACATTTTACTTGGCCACACCAAAGGTGTATCTGCTTTATAAATGAAAGATTAAAAGTGGTGGCATGTAAAGGATACTGGAGCTGCCATCACTGCCTTCATCTCTCTTCCTCCCATATGGTAGGGAAGATGTAGAGTTTCCACTTCCATCTGTCTTTTCTTCCTCCTGGCACATCCAGAGCAGGGAGCTTGGGTGGATGACTGCACTGCTGTGCTTGCCAACAATTGGAGGAGTAACTCTGCATGAAGTGGGGGAAGGGGTACAGTGTTTGCTTCTCACCTCAGGTGGTAGGAGAGCTCAGGTTGCCCCTGCTTATGATTGCCCTCTTTGTGGTAAATTAAAACTTTGCACTTCTGTTTTAACAAAAGATGCTGCACTCACATCATAACCAACATTTAGTGCTCATCAACACTAGCATCACCAGGTGGAAGAGTGAGGCAATCATCTCAAGTTGCAAGGAAGATGTCTAAAGTTCTAAATGTAAATGCAATGAGTTGTGTGCCATATTTAAAAAAAAAATACAAGGACAGAGGTAGGTAATGACAAGAGCTATTGGTGTAGCCTGAACTGGAGGAAATGTACATACAGTACTTTGCAGCTATTGTGTCCAGAGGGTGAAACAACAAGCAGTAGTCCTTACAAAATCTTGCATCTACCTATATAGTACTTTTATTTTCAAAATTATAGAATCATAGAATTGCAGAGTTGGAAGAGACCACAAGGGCCATCCAGTCCAACCCCCTGCCATGCAGGAAATCACGATCAAAGCATCCCCAACAGATGGCCATCCAGCCTCTGTTTAAAGACCTCCAAGGAAGGAGACCCCACCACGCTCCAAGGGAGTGTGTTCCACTGCCGAACAGCTCTTACTGTCAAAAAGTTCCTCCTAATGTTGAGGTGGAATCTCTGTTCCTGGAGCTTGCATCCATTGCTCTGTGTTCCAATCTCTGGAGCAGCAGAAAACAAGCTTGCTCCATCCTCAACGTGACACCCCTTCAAATACTTAAACAGGGCTATCATATCGCCTCTTAACCGTCTTTTTTCCAGGTTAAACATACCCAGCTCCCTAAGTCTCTCCTCATAAGGCATGGTTTCCAGACCTTTCACCATTTTAGTCGCCCTCCTCTGGACACGCTCCAATTTGTCAATATCCTTTTTGAATTGTGGTGCCCAGAACTGGACACAGTATTCTAGGTGAGGTCTAACCAAGGCAGAATAGAGTGGCACTATTACTTCCCTTGATCTGGACACTATACTTCTATTGATGCAGCCCAAAATTGCATTGGCCTTTTTAGCTGCCGCATCACACTGTTGACTCATGTTCAACTTGTGGTCTACTAGGACTCCTAGATCCCTTTCGCACATACTCTCATTCAGCCAGGTCTCCCCCATCCTATATCTATGCATTTCATTTTTTCGCCCTAAGTGCAGTACCTTATATTTCTACCTTTATCTAATCTACCTTTACAAGTGACCTTGAAAGCATCATGATGAAACTAAAGAAAGCTAAAGAGGATCTTAAAGCCCTTATAGAACTTAAAGTCTTCAGGCTCATTCCAAGACATTTTGCATCCAAAGGACAAGACGCTCTTCCACCTTATGTAAAGAACTGGGGTCCATTGGATCTTTTGCCAGCATAAGCAATAGAATTGTGTTCTCTACACCTGCTGGTAGCAAGCTTGTAGGAATACATGATAGTCAGAGGGGCATACACAGTTCTGTCCTCTAAGAGGGAAATAAGCAAGGGTCTCAGATGGAGTTATTTTGCCCTCATATGCTGCCTGAAGTGGTTGTCTTTGCCTAATGTTATGGCAGGCCTTGACAGCCAAGCTGGGCTCTGTCTCTAGGCTCTGTCCCCAAAAGATCTATGCCTGTAGAAGGGAGAATTCAGAGTCACACATTCCTAATTTCCTGTATGTCAGCTTGTTGTAATGAGAGTTGAGTACAGTACTTCTAACCTCTGAAATTTCTTTGCCAAGAAAGCCTCCTGATAGGTTCACTTTAAGGTTGCTGTAAATCCGAAAAGACTTCAAGGCACAAAAACAATAGCCTCAAACCATAGCCTGCTAATGCAATAATAACATTCCTAGTAACTAATTGATAAACCTGTACCCCATGAATTAATGTACACCTCTTTTATAAAAGAGTCTATTCTGCTACTCATCACCATATCTTGTAGGAAGAGCTTGTAATTATTGCATTTGGGAGTGTGCTTTTTCAAATAGCAGTTTCGCCCTAAGACAAAGTGACTGCTATTTACACCTCACCACAAAAAGGGCACTCGCTTTTGTTAACGAGCATGTGCTAAGTTATATGCTTAGGTGCAAAATTAGAAGTTTTTTTTAATTGAATAAAATTGCAAATTTATCTCCCCAAAAATGGGGAAGATTGTGAACAGGTGATCCTGGGCGTCTGTCCAGATGTGAATGGGCATGTTCAAGTAATCCCGCCTGAATGCTTCTTTTTAGATCAGATTTGGACCTTTGCGCTGAAGACGCCTTAAAAACGAGGCTTATCTTTCGACAGCTCTTCAAATGAAGGACTCGTCTGCAATTGGTGCGCCATACTTACACGTATACTCCATTTTCCAATCCTTTCTTAAAAAAAAAAAGGAATTCTCTTGGCGCAGGGCAACGTAAGTTTCCTTCCTTTGCTCAAGTTACTTAAACTGGCATTTAAATATTCGTTATATGTCTTTCGTTATGTTCTTTCTGTGAGCATCGTACATTCCTCCCGCCCTCAGCAGTGTTTATTCAGGGGTAAGACTGAGGTGAAAAATGACGAGTTTTGTGGCAAGCCGCAAACGGGAAGTAAACACAGCGCGTCCTACCCGAATCCTTTTCAAAGGATTCTGCTGAGGTAGTTTCCCTCAGTAAAACAAAGGGAAGAGCAATGTCGCTTAGTACTGACGACGACGAAATCTCCTCAAATGTGTTACGCCATGGCTGCGTAATGGGAAGGACATATCTCCCCACACACATACATACACACGCACTAAAATATTATGGTGGTGTCGCGCCTAATCTTTGTCCAAAAACAAATAAAAATAGCGCTTGATCAACATGCTACATTTGTGAGTGTCGGGGATGACAAATGTTTGTATTTGTTTAGCTTGGCCACCGTTTTGGGGAAGGGGGGGGAAACACATACGCCAATTCACTAACTACATTTCCCACAAGCCACCGCTCGAGCATGCTACGGTGGCTGCTAGCGACGGCCGCCTGTTTGCCTCGCCTGTCCCCCCCTCTTTGAGGAATAACCAACCAGCTGACTGAGGAGAGGCTTTTCAAAGCAATTGTGACAACTGTCAACAGATCACTGTCAAGCGGGTGTGATGTTACTTTGTCCATGGTGGCACTCACAAGCTGACCGTTCTCCTATTTTCTCTCTCTCAAATGTTTGGTACTCCCACAGTTCCCTTCGACCAAAAACAAAAATCTTTGTATACTTTCAGTTATTTCGACCTATACCCCACCTATAACTTTCTATGACAACTGTCACTTTTTATCTTTAGTTGATATTGTTTCCACTGCAGAGAACTTTCTGTCTCCTTCGACGAATCCCATCCTTTTCCCCCAACTTTTTTTTTTTTTAAATATTGGGGTGCTGCTGTGTCAGGAACTCCGAAATAACCTTTAGGGTGTTGTCTTCCAATGTCATTTTTGGTACGTTTTCTTGGTAGAACAAATCAAGGGAAAAAGACGAGGGGAGTTTCACAATCGCACCTTATTTATCTCCCTCCCCCACCGCCCAACATCAAGTTTACCAAGTTTAATCTGTTTAATAGTAGCATAAATGCAAAAGCAAAGTTGATTTTATAAATACTGTACACCAGGATCGTGGTGAGAAAGAGGTGGGAAATAGTGAGGTAAACAAAGCACAACCCTGAACCTTGTATCTTGGTAAAACAAGCGAATCAATCCTCTCCCCCACATCACAAGACTTTCCCATGTTTTTGGAGACAAATTAATTGAAAAGGGATGGGTAGATAAGGACTGATCCTCCCCTTCCACCCCACCGCCTGCGATCATCATAGCACTTTGCAACTGAGCAACTTCTGATATTAGTAGTGTCTTAACAGCATCGGGACTGCAGTTCTCTGCCAAACACTGAAATGGATCCCCCCCACTCAAATACACACTTTATATTTTAATAGTGTCTTATTCCAAGCCTGAAAACACCTGTCCGATTGCTTGTTTTGTTTTTAAGGAAAAAAAATCGAAGGAAGCAAAAATTGAAGAGACAAGATGTAGGCATTTCAAACATCTGGGCGTTAACTCTTCTACAGCCACAGAAACGCACCATTAAAAAGACCTAAATCCACATTACCCACTGTGAAGGGTGACTTGGGGGGTGGGTGGGTGGGGGGTTCGACAGAGGTGCCAAAGTGCCTGGATGTATATTTTTGTTGCTGGTGTCGTTCGTGTTGCTAAGATGCCAGCTTCATTGTATGAATTGTATTTTTCTTTTAAGTGGGTGTTTTGAACCCCTTTCCCCGGACCCCAGTTAATCGATATGGCAAGGCTCTAGCTCCATATCGTTCATCTCGTGTCCACAACGCTTTCAATTAATACATTTCTTAAGGTGTGCGTGTGTAGTGGGGTGGGAATTAGAAAGAGAGGAGATGGGGGAGAAAACAACCTCAGTTCTTCCAGCAAGATGGCGATGGCACGTACATTTAATCTCTTAACAACAGTTAAGCACTCCCCCAGGACTGAAAAATGGGTGTGAATGCATTGAGTGGAATTGCTCTTCACCCCACTCGTCACTGACCCCCCGCTCCCTCCACGGCAAGGGATGTTAAGAAAATGTTTTTAAGTCACAAGATCGACTCCACCTTGAAAAACCCAAGAAGGCATAAAACAGCCCAGATAAACCTCCATAGAAGAAGAGGGGGGTACAAAATAATCGGGGTGCCAGGGGGAACATGTTCGTGGGGGAGTCTCATAAGGGGTGTCTGAAAAATTACCCGGACCAGACCGCGTGGGATCTGTGGGGAGCTGTTTGGTCCCCCCTCCCCAATTCTGTCTTCTTATATAGCCATACTCATTATTTACCACTGCAGTTAGGGAATTTACTTTTTTGGGGGGACACACACAGGGAAGTGGGGGAGTCAAGCCTCGGGTCTTGTCCTTCCCACCCCCGTCCCCTCGTCTAGGCAAGGTGGGACCCTTCCTCCCGGCCCCCAGTCCCCCAAACCCCAAGCAGAAGCTGCCAGGTGCTCCTGGGGGGAGGGGATGGCTGTAAACTTCTTATGGAAGAAAAAGGAAAGTTTTGGCGGGCCTGGGGCTCCCCAGAGGGGGCCGCGGGAGGAGGGGGCCCGCGGGAGCAGAGGCAGGGGTGCCCCCCAGGGGACCCCCACCCTTGGGGGAGCCACTCCTCCCCCCTTGCCAGCCAGGTCTGAGCTGAGCCTCGCCTGGCTCGGGGCTCCCTGTGTTAGTTGGGGTCTGCTCCCGGGGCCCCTGCGCGGCTCCCGGGGCGCCCAGAGAGCCGGGAGGGGGGTCCCCGGGCGGCCCAGGGGTGCCCCTTGATCCTGGCCATGCCTCCGGCCGGGGCTCCCCTCGGCTGCTCCGCTATGGGGGAGCAAAGGGGAAATGTCGGCGCGCCCCACTCGCACCCAGCGCCGTTTGGGGCGTCCTGAGGAAGCAAGGGGCGGCGGCAGGGGGAGCCGGCCGCCGGGCCCGAGAGCTGAAGGACCGGAGCAGCGGGCGGAGGCGGTGGGGAGCACCGGAGCCGCCGGGAGGAGCGGGAAAAAGCCGCTTTAGGCGGCGGAAGAAACACAGATGTCGGCGGCGCGGCGCCATTCGGGGCCTGAACAGGCAGCCAGCAGCCCTGTCCTCACCGCGGTCCGCGCCTGAGCGCTAAATACCCGGATGCGCCGGCTGCTGCCTAGAGAGCCAGAGACAGAGCAAGAGGCAGAGGGAGCAGCGGAGCTGAGGCGGGCAGGCAGGCAGGCGGGCAGGCAGGCGGGAGAGAAGTGGGGCATTGAGGAGCCCCACAGAGACAGGGGAAGGAAGGCCAGCAGGAGGGCCCAGCTCTTGCCCAAAAGCAGCCCCTGCGCCTGACAAGTGGGCACTTTGCTCCAGGAGGAGGCTTTGTGTCAAGCTGACAGGCCTGAGCCAGAGCTAAGTTTCAGGGGACAATTCTTGGGGAAGGCTGCCCTGGGACCACGCCCTGCCTGCCACCACCACCAGCTGCCTGGAAGAGAGAGACCTTCAAGGGGCAACATCCCACTTGGGCACTAAAGGAGGGGGGGAAATCTGCAAGAAAAATTGTGTGGGGAAAAGTTTGCTCCATCTCTTCAGCAGCAACCTCTGCAACAAGAAGACTGTTGGGAAGGCGCTCCACGTGCCCAGAGGAAGTCTGAGAGCGGCCTTCAAAGCCAAGTGGCTTAGAGCAACCACTTTCCCTTCCTGAAGGGAAATTTTGCAAGGCGGGATGACTGAAAACTCTGCCGCAGCACCTGCTGCCAAGCCCAAGCGGGCCAAGTCGGCCAAGAAGTCAACTGACCACCCCAAGTACTCGGACATGATTGTTGCCGCCATACAGGCCGAAAAGAGTCGGGCCGGGTCATCTCGTCAGTCTATCCAGAAATACATCAAAAGTCACTACAAGGTGGGGGAGAATGCTGACTCCCAAATCAAGTTGTCCATCAAGAGGTTGGTGACAACAGGTGTCCTCAAGCAAACCAAAGGGGTTGGTGCCTCGGGTTCCTTCCGCCTGGCCAAGGGTGATGAGCCCAAGAAAGCTCCAGTCAAGAAGGCCAAAAAGGAAGTCAAAAAGGCTACAACGCCCAAGAAAGCGGCTAAGCCCAAGAAGGCTGCTGCCAAGTCACCAGCCAAGAAGCCCAAGCCTGCAGCCAAGAAAGCCAAAAAGAAGCCAGTGTCTGCTCCAAAGAAAGCCAAGAAGCCAAAGACTGTTAAGGCCAAGCCAGTGAAGGCATCAAAGCCTAAAAAGGCAAAGGCATCAAAACCCAAAGCAAAGTCCAGTGCAAAGAAGTCGGCCAAGAAAAAGTGAGATGCAAGCTTGGGACCTTCTTTCTTGGACATTCTTGACCTCTGCTATGTAAATAGATTTCTCCTTTATTCCCTACTTCTTTCTACTGCAGCTTTATAAAGACTGAACTATTCTCCTATAATAGTTTAAACCAATTACTGGGGGGAAAACCCATCAATATAGAAAGCTCTTTTTTGGATTTGGATTTCATCCCTCAATCACTTGTAATTTTAAATGTATTTTTTATGTGTTCATCTTTGCCTCCTTGCCTCATTAAAGGTATGCAATACTTGTTTGTGTTTTGAGCATGAGGGAAGACATGATCTGATCAGGATGTTCTTGAATGTTCCTGCTGCTTGGAGAGGATGGGGAGGGGGGTGATGACTAAGAAAGGGACATTGTATGTGCCCAGTTTAAAAGAATCCCCTTACATTATGTGTTTGAGAAACATAATCATAGTAGAAAGCTGCAACTGAATGCTGTAACTTTTTTAAAAAGAAAAATGCAACTTAAAGCTTTTTGTAGGCTAGTAAGATGCTAGTGTAACAATGCATATAGAACAGTTTGTTTCTTTTCTAGCCCTGGTGATGGCTGGATGGGCAGAGGCTGATAAGCTTTTCCACTGACTTTGCTCTTTCAGAGAACTGTACTGTTATTGGGGGGGATGTCAGTGAAAATTCTGCAAATATTTGGCTTTTTCTATTTTAATATCTATAGGTTGACCATGGTGAAGTAGAGATAGAGTGAAGATTTCAATTTCCTTTCTCCTTCCAAAGAAATTTAAAAATAGCCATCATTTTTCCCTTCTGGAGCCTGACTGCTGTCTCAGCCTGACAACTTCAAGGAAGGTGTAACAAAAACCGTCCTTTCTCTGCCGTCCGACCCTGCAGCGCCTGCTTCCTAATCCACAGCTTGTCTTTTCTATTCTCTACAGTACATCCCCTTTCCACAACAATCTACTTTTTCAGTAGTCAGTCTCTTGAACACGTGAAGGAGGAAGGAACAAATGTAGATGGTAATGGACATGTAGCCAATATTGAATCTTTTTAAGGTAGCTTTATAAAGCTGTGTACTTTTATTGCTTATGTTTGGGGTATGTGGGCTGTGTGTTTTTTTTCTCCACAGAGGGATGAAGAGGATAACTTTCAGTACTCCAGTTTAAAAATAAAATAAGGGATGCTTGTTGTTTAAACAAAGGAAAATTCTCATAGGATTGATACCTGATTGTCCATTTTATTTTGTATGTGTAATTTTGTGCAAGAAGGATTTAGCAGTCTTTGTAATTTTAGGGTTTAAAATAAAATTTAAAAGAGCATAATGGCTTGGGTTTCTCTAATTTCTCTTTCTTTGGAAAATACAATTGAATAAAACAAGAAGACATTTTAAAATTTCTGGCTGAGTTGTATAGCCTAAAAAACAGAGGTATGTTTCCTATTTCAACCTAAAAAGTTCAGTGAACAAAAAAAGGGAGGTTCCATCCCAGTAACAGTCCAATGAAAGGGTGTGCAAATTCTATTTATGCCTAAACTACCCAATCACCCTTCTGAAGGGATCTCAATATCTGACAGGTTGGAAAAGGGAAGGTTTCACCAAGGAAAAAGCCAATGTGATTAGCCACCAGATGGTAGCCTAGCAAGTGATTATCTCACTTTACAATGGGATAAAAAGGCTGTGGTAAGTGGTTGTGTTTTTTGGGATTGAGAGCCAGCACAGTATAGCGGTTTGAGCACTGGACTAGGACTCTGGGTGACCTTGTGCAAGTCACACTCTGCCTCAGAAACCCCCAGGATAGATGCACAGTAAGTCTGAAATGACTTGAAAGGCACACAATAACAATTTCAGGATTGAGTGGGGGTGGGCTTGATTTCTTTGTCTAAAGACAATCTGATGTAAACTCAGCTCCAAGTATGGTTCCCAAACTTTGCTCCTCCAGATGCTTTGGACTTCATCTCCCAGAATTCCTATCTCTGCCAAGGTGGCTAGGGCTTCTGGGAGATGAAGTCCAAAAAACCTGGAGGACAAGTTGCAATATATGCATTGGTGTGTGTAGTGTTTAAAAATGTAGTATATAGAGATGTGTCTTTGAGAACACAACTGTCTATTTCTATAGGCACAGAGACTGCTTTGAAATTTGCTTCATACACGAGTGGACAAAGCCACACAGGTAATTAAATCCTACAAGTAGTGCCTTTATGGGAGATAACCAGAGTCTGAAAAAGGAGCATTATTGGATGATGGCTCCCAAAAGTCCCCAAATAACCTGACACTGGAGGCTTGTGTGCCTGTGGTTTGCACACTTCAAACTTGAAAATTGCAGGGACAATAGGTAACTTGTTGCTTAGTTAAAATATGAGGAACTAAGAAGAGGCAATGCCCACAATGGTTGACAGTTAATATTTCAATAGTAGATAGGGATGGAAGCAGTAGCATAGATGCAACATAGGGTAGATTTGTGGAACAACTATATCTAACCCCCTAAATGTATCTTTATGTAGAAGCAAAGTTCATTGAAAACTGGCTGGCATCCTGTTAGTTACAGATGCCAGTGTTTGGGTTGGGGAGGGAGTAGTTCAACACCTACTGCATACAACAAAATCCAATCCCCTTAAAATCTGCTGGTTTCATGCTGGGACCATGGCCAAAGGGGGAGAGGAGAGGAGGAGGGTCTAGCTATGTCTCTTTAGCTGGACATACAGCATTGAAGGTAGCCTCCAGGACCTTGCTTTGGAGGTCCCAAAAGATAACATTATCACTGAGCGTCCAGCTGTAGAACATAGCCACTGACCACTCTCCATTGGCCACTAAATTGCCATGTTGGAGTGGGTAGCATGAGACAGTTGGGTTTTAAGGGAGGGGAGATGGAGTATAATGCATTAATCTCCGTTTCCTTACACCCTGTCTTCTGATGCAGGATCTTGACCTGTGACATATCTATTGGCCAGGGATGAAGAATATGTGTCTTTTCAAATGTCATTGGACTTCAGTTCCAACTATTCCTTTCCCCTGGCTAAGGCGAATGGGAATTTCAGTCCAACAATGTCTGGAGGGTCAGATGTTTTCCGCTTGTGCCATAGGTAAAAATCCCAGGTGAAAGAATATTTTTGTGCACAGATCGCCATCTTACTACACTGAGGAACACATGCAACAAGGTGCCATGTAATGGCTTCCATGTGTCTAGCAATATGGAACACATTTTTCCAAGGTAGGATCTCATGCAGCATCCCACTTGTGGACTATACTGGAGGTAAATGTGTTCTCTATATTGCACTGCACATTCAAGACCAGTGATCTCACATATCACTGTACAGTATGGATGGAGATACGCATTCCTTATCTGCATCTTGGGAATGAGCATCCACAGCTACCCTTGGAAGCCTGTACACTTGGGGGCAGCACATCACTAGTCCCTATGATACATTGTTACGTGTGAATAATTTTAAGATTAGGACCAGTATCTGAGCAAAAGCAAACCTATTGACAAAGCATCAAGTATACAAAAAAACAAAACAGTTGTTTGATGAGACCCATTACTCTAATGTTCTCTATGTATCTGTTTTGTAAAGGTGGTGTGTCCAGTGTGGGTGGCCCAAATCCAGAGCTTGCAAACTTAATTTGCAAAAGTAATTTGTAGTGTGGCTGTCAGAAAACCCCCAATAATTCATTGCAATTAATAAGTATCTTTACAAAAAAGTTTTGTAGTGAGTTACTATATTGAGGCTTAGTTTTTTTATTACTTAAAAAAATAGGATAAGGGAAAGGTGTCAGACTTCAAAAATGTTGCAAAAATGCCTCCATATGTCTTTTACAGAGTGATGGAAAGTAATTAGAAAACGTTTATCATCACATATGCACACACACTCAGAGTAGCATTGTTCCCACTTGTTGGGTAGCTTTTGAATTTGACTTCATTAGTCTTTATTACCCACCTCCCCCTAAAAGTAGTAAGTTATGTACAGCATATTATTTGTAATGTGTTGCTTACAAGCTATAGTTCAACTTCCGCCTGGAAAGAACAAGAAAGCTGTGCCATGATGAGCAGGACACATTGGGAGAAACCATAGCTACCATACTTTCCTGTAGCATTGCGTATTTACCCAGAAGTATATACAGGGTTAGTACCCCTTATCCAAAATGCTTGGAACCAGAAGTGTTTTGGATTTTAGATTTTTTTGGGATTTTGGAATACTTGCATATACATAATGAGAGAAATTGGAGATGGGACCCAAGTTTAAACACGAAATTCACTTATGTTTCATATATACCTTATACACATAGCCTGAAGGTAATTTTATAAACAACATTTTAAATGATTTTGTGCATGAAACAACATTTGTGTACACTGAACCATCAGAAAGCAATGGTGTCATATCTCAGCCACCCATGTGGACAATTTTGGATGTTGGAGGAATTTGGATAAGGGATACTCAACCTGTAAATAGAAAAGTAATACAAAGGACATAAATTCTGGTAGATGGTGTATATCCTAGAATAGTAGCTTAGATCAAGTGTGGGATGTAAAAGAAAAAAAGCTTTGCTATAAAAGAGGATCTTGTAGCTGTAGAAAATAGATAATAAAAGAGGAACATGCAGTATTGTACCTCTGATAAGTACGGTATTCAGTCCCCTCTTATCCTCCCCCCTTCTCTACCACCCAAGCCCTATTCTCTTTTGGGGATTCTCAGTTCCTCCAATATTTGCACTTTTGTCACAAACCTCTGGGTAAGTGGCTTAGTTGTTTTTGTGTGCCTTCAAGGCATTTCTGACTTATGGTGACCCTATCACAGGGTTTTCTTGGCAAGATTTGTTCAGAGGAGGTCTTGAGGCTGAGAGAGTGTGATTTGCCCAAGGTCACCCAGCGGGTTTTCATGCCCATGCGGGGAACTGAACCCTCCAGAGTCCTTGTCCAATGCTCAAACCACTACACCACACTGGCTCTCTGGGTAAGTGGCAGAAAGAAAAAGAGACCTTTTTACTGTAATTAGATCTGTGGAATGCCGTGTTATGCTGCTTCATTTTAGAGTTTATTAAATCTTACAGACATTGTCTATCAAGTTAATTTTACTGGAATGTCATCTCAAGTTGTTGTATTCTTTTTCTTTTTTTGTCTGTGTTGATTATAATCCTGTATTTTATTACTGTTAGTTACCTTGAGCAATTTGCTTTAGCAGAAAGACTATTTATTTATTATTTACAGTTGTGCACCAGGATTTTTTTGTTTTAAATTACACAACTGAGTGAGTTGTGGTGTAGTAAGTGATAGCACTGTGGCTAGAGTTAAGGTCATCAGGAAGATTTTATATACCCTTCTTTTAATTCTTGAACTCACAAAGAATCCCAGTGTTTCTCCCAAATGGGGCGGCTAACCTACTGACAACCAGTGTGTATCATTTTGCTTGGCATGGATCATTTTTTTTAATGTCGCTAACTTTACAATGTCTGGGATGACCAGATAACTAAATGGCAAGAACCCCAATAATTTGTTGGGGCAGATTTTATCTTGTCTGTCTAAACAAACAAACAAACATTATGCCCAAAAAGTCCAGCCATTTCTCACCCAGCCACTGTACATATTGATTTATGGGAGGGTGTTTTGCCATCTGAAGTTTGTTAGTTTGGAAAATTGATGCTTTTCTCTTGAGTCATGGTGTGCTTCCATTGCATACATATATCTGGTATCTGTTATTCATTACTCTATTGTTGATCTCTGATTATAAAGAAAGTTCTTAAAAACACATGGTACATGGTGAGTTGTTGGAACCTGGGGATGTAATTCCACATTTTTAAGTGACAATGTCATAGAATGCTGTAATAATAATGATGGCATTAGTATCAGAAAATTACAATAATGCTATAGAGCATAAATGTCATTGCTACAGAAACTGTAAAACACATGTAATATAAACACAACATTGCTGTAGCATTATTGGGAGTAGGTTTTATTGTTATCCCTAAAACACATGTGTTCAGCCTAAGCTACTTCTGCGTCTACTGGTGGTACATAGACTAAGAATCACTGCCTTAAAATACAGCCTTTTATGCTTTGTGCCACTTTTCCACATCAAATGATGCTATCAGATTTTCAGATACCTGCTGTTAGCTTGTACTCACTGAGCTACCCCTGCTGACATGAAAAGAATTTTGAAGTGCCTTGCTCAACCGGTTTGTTGATATGGATCAACACAGCTACTTGCATTTTGGATTCTTCTTGTAAATGTGGCTGTCATGAGGAGCCCCTGTACTTCAAAATGTACCACTACAATGCTGCTTGTGCTTCAACAAAACATATTTTTGCAAAGCTTCCCCCCCCTTTCACACACATGTGTGTGTACATACACACACACATGCCTGTGAGGGTAACACTGTACATGAGACCATTACATGAATTTGGAACAGAACCCAAATCCTGTAAAAGAGGGAGCCCTGGTGGTACAGTGGTTAAATGCCAGTACTGCAAGTCACCACGTTGCAAGTTCGATTCCAGAGGGCTCCAAGGTTCACTCAGCCTTCTGTTCTTTCATCGGTTGGTAAAATGAGTACCTGGCTTGTGGGGGCAATTAGCTAACACACATTGGAAGCTGCTTCTTACAGTGTAGATATGTAAATTGCTATTCCTTAAAACAAATTGTAAGCTGCTTTGATAGCCTTGTGGCTGAAGAGCAGGGTATAAATAACTAAATAAAAATAAAATATAAAAAAATAAAATACAAATATTCTCAACTGAATTAATTTGGTGATTACTGTCTGAACCATCAGTTATTATGATGGAGCTTGTGTGTAACAGGAGCTAATGTTGGCTTTCAGTTATTTTGTTTTGTTTGTGATGGAGCTTTCTATCTAACATGGGTGCTGAAGAAAGCTGGAAAATGTTTGGAAAATGTAACCAAAAACAGAATTCTGACACACCTAAAAAACAAGCACATTTGTTGTGTCATCTGATGGGTCATACAGGGAGCTGAGGAAATGGCTCCCTGGAATATGTGCACATGGACAAGTTTTCTCACCAAAATGCAAAGCTCAGCTCTAGAAGTTTCTGACGTACAGTACTCTATACAGGTGTAGAACAATCTGTATGTGTTAGTTCACAGATGATCATTCAAAGAACTACAGTTATGGGCAAGCAATCTGCTCTTCACCTGATTTCAGGGGATGGAGCTCACTTTGTCAGATATTTGATCTAGGTTCTCATCACACCATGCTGTTATACTGTCATAGCAGTGGTTTGGTTCTGCTTTTGTCTCAGCTTTAATGCATGACATGATCATTCTTCCAGTGCTGTTGTGCTGTATAGTCATCGGGAATGTAAGTTTTTTCATGCTGAAAATAATCTATTGATGACCCTCCTTTCCCACTATAATTCAGTAGCCAGTTTGAGTGTAAATGTCTCATTCCACTTCATTGTGAGAACGATTGATTAGTGGGTAAAGTATAGCTGTGGTCTGGTTGACCCCCCCTTGAGGATTTCCAAGGAAATCTTCAGCAGGGAAACCTCAGGTTACTTTTGGTGCCTGGGCAGGGAGGATAAAATTTCTGAAAAGAGGTAATGGTGTAATAGCACTATGAAAGATTTTGAACAAGACAACCTGAAACAATTGACTAGCATGATAAACACTTCTGTTTTTTATGGGAGAAAGATATCATAAATGTTGGGTGGTAGTGTGGCCTGTTTCTCTTCCCGTGTCACCTCTCACGATGCCAGATCTAAGCAGTGGTGGCTGCACTGTAATGATGCCGTGTTGTAGTAATGTTATTATGGCTTAATGAATGAATGAATGAATCTTTTTTGCTAAAAGCTCTCCACTGGCTGCCTATTCGTTTCCGGGCACAGTACAAGGTGTTGGTTATGACCTTTAAAGCCCTGCATGGCTTGGGTCCAACTTATCTCCGGGACCGTCTCCTTCCGTACGACCCTCCCCGCGCACTTCGGTCCTCTGGGAGGAATCTGTTACAGCCTATGAAAACAAGGCTGTCGGTGACCTCCCAGAGGGCCTTCTCCGCTGTTGCTCCCAGATTATGGAATGGCCTGCCGGATGAGATCCGTCTTATTAACACCTTAGACGGCTTTAAAAAGCTGTCAAGACGGATCTTTTCCGGCAGGCCTTTCCTGAATAACTATCCCGGCCCAAGACTCGGTTGTCCTCCCTGAGCTGCAATCATTTTTTTTAATCATTTTTTTAAACTATTGTATGTTTTAATATTTTTCTAATTTACTGTATGTTTTTAATCTTTTATAGTTTAATATTATTTTAAGGGGGGGTGGACTAGGGTACTGGGACTATGGAGTTTTTATATTGTAAGCCGCCCCGATTGCGTTGCAGAGGGGCGGGATAGAAATAAAATTTTATTTATTATTTATTTATTTATTTATATAAAAGCTATAAGCTGTTGCAATACAATTACTTTAAATAAGTTAAAACACATACACACAAACTATTACAAAGCCATACAATTTTGCACATATGCAAATAATAAAACCATAAATATCTAGTATATAAAAGTATGAGGAATTAAAACATTGTTGTAGAAAGCAGTTTTCATAACAGCACAGTAAAATTGTTATTGATAGTTTTGATGTCTGGCTCTTATCTCTTAGTGGCCAGAGCAAATTTTGCCACTGTATCAGTGCTATACACATTGTTGCCAGCTAACAGGACAGAAATTTGCTCAAAGGAGTTTTGCTAAATAGAACTTCCAAATAACCTTAGTATGGCAGGGGGTTTGTCTTTGCCTTCCAAAACAGCTTTCAAGCAGTGAATGTTTTTAAGAAAGGGTGTTTCAAAAGGCATTTATTGTTTTAATTTACTGTTTTTAAATTGCTTTTTATTATTTTCATTGTATTGTTTAAATTGTTTTAATGTTGCTGATAGTTTAACTCCATTTTAATGTCTATCTTGTGAATGTTTTAATTATATTGCATTCATTTTAAATTCCTCCATTGACGCACCCTTGTCGTGGGAGAGACACTTACAACTCCTCGAATGCTTTCATCAGCGCTGTATACACCCAATCCTAAATATACACTGGACTGACTATGTGATGAATGTTGCTGTCCTTGAGCAAGCAGGGATCACCAGCATTGAGGCCATGATACTGAAAACACAGCTGCGCTGGGCAGGGCACGTTTCTAGGATGGAGGACCATCGTCTCCCAAAAATAGTACTCTACGGTGAACTCGCCATGGGTCAGCATAAGAGGGGTGCTCCAAAAAAGCGATACAAGGACTCCCTGAAACAACATCTCAGGCTTGGCCAAATTGATCACCAACAATGGTCCACCATGGCCTCACATCGGGAGGCATGGAGATGCACTATCCACAATGCTGCAGCTTTATTTGAGAGCTCACGCCGAGCAAGTCTTGAAGAGAAATGACAACGCAGAAAGAATCACAACCCAGAAACATCACCCAAGGAGACCTTCTGCTGTGCTTTCTGCAACCGGACTTGTTTATCTCAGATTGGCCTTTTTAGTCATCAGCATGCTTGCAGAAAGTGCGGGATGAGTCCTTCCTAAATCTTAGTTTGCAAAGAAAAGCCAGAGAGAGAGAGATGTTTTAAACTGGAAGTTGTTTGAATCTCAGGTTTTGGAGAAAGGCAAAGTATACCTCAAGTATAATACAGTAATGATAATATGTTTCTGGAAAACGGGTTTCCTTCCAATAACACACAGGAGAACAACACCACACTGTTATACAGTTATACGGTTGAAAACCACTTCAGCTGTGACATGTTATATGGCTGGGTTATACGGTTTGAAAACCACTTCAGCTGTGACATGATAGCCATGTTTAAATATTTGAAGGGATGTCATACTGAGGATGGGGCAAGCTTGTTTTCTGTTGCTCCAGAGACTAGGACATGGAGCAATGGGTTCAAACTACAGGAAAAGAGATTCCATCTGAACATTAGGAGGAACTTCCTGACAGTAAGCTGTTTGGAAGTGGAATCTGCTGCTGCCTGGGAGTGTGGTGGAGTCTCCTTCTTTGGAGATTTTTAAGCAGAGGCTGGATGGCCATCTGTAGGGAATGCTTTGATTGTTTATTCCTGCATGGCAGGGGGTTGGACTGGATGGCCCTTGAGGTATCTTCCAACTCTATGATTCTATGTTTCCTCTGAGGCTGAGGGAGTATGACTTGTCCAAGGTTGCCCAGTGGGTTTCCATGGCTGAGCAAGGATTTGAATCCTGTTCTCCAGAGTCCTAGTCCAATACTTAAGCCACTACATCATGCTGGCACTTCACAATTAAATACTTGGGTTTAAATACTTTGAGCGCCAATTTACTATTTAAATAGCACATAAAATTAACACAATATACTTTTCTAGTTTTGTTTACTACATGCAGGGAAAATAAATATGCTAAACCAGATATCTGTTGATAAAGGACAATGGAAATAATGCTGGAAATGCCTGAAATTATATTTTTCCAGGAAACACATGTCACTGGAAGACCAGAAACCCTGTTTTGTTCATGTGCTTAAATCTCTATGCTGACGGCAACTCAGTTGAATCAGTTGCAGATAGACACCCGTATCTGTGGGGGATACGTTCCCAGACTAACCCTGGATACCAGAAATCACAGATAATAGTGAACCCTATTAAAAGCATACCATAGAGTCACTCTGGAGGAACAAGAAGATGCCTAGAGAGACCATTTTGGGGGGGGGCGTGGGTAAGTGAATCTGAAGATATGGGGGAGGTCTATTAATACTGCATGGCATATTAATACTCACATAAATCCCACTGCTTCAGGGGGTCTACTCTGTTTGGGGCTAGCAACTGGATTTAGGCCAGAGATATGTTATTTCATTATTTCCTTCTTAACTATAATGTTATGGTAGTCCCAGGGTGATGTTCAGTCAACCAATGAATACAAAAATTTTTGGTGAGAGGGGATGTTAGTCCAATGCAACATATGCAAACGAGGTTCCTGTAGCACCAAAGGACTGGAAAACTTTATTTTACATAAACTTTTATGGGCTGAAGTCCACTTCAATCAGATGCACAAAATGTTGCCTCAATTGAAACATTGTTATATCCATGCTTGGATCTGTTTCTGTTGAGGACTCCTAAGGGAAACATTCACCCTCAAGAAAGAGCTGAATAGCACCTCACTCAGGGGATGATCCACCAACAGAACCTTCTTCTCACAATAAAGCTTTAATGTTGTTACCTGTGCCACACTTCTCTGTGACAAGAGAAATTCTGGGCATGCAGTGTTCATTCAGATTTGGTTCCCTTTGGAAGGAAGTAAATTGAGGGTAGGGATTGAAAAAACATTTGTTATTAATTTGCAAACTGAAAAACAGGTTTTCCAACAATCAGGAAACCTGGTTGGGAAGGATAACACAGCAGCAAGATTTTTGTTCAGTTTTCTCCCAGTATTCAAACAAACCAAAGTGTTGCGGAGGAATTATTTCGCAGATAAAAACACACGGGGTTTGTGTGTGTGTATATGTCTGTATGCAGCAAGCATGTTTTTTGTGCAGAAATTGGGTTTCCTGTACAGAAAACACTGTTTCTGTTTTCTGTGCAAACATATATTGTTCTCAGCAATGTAATTATTTTGTAATGCTTCTGGACACTCAAATACAGGGAGAAATGTTCATGTTCTCCCACAGTAAGGAGATACGGTATCTACAGCAATTTACATCTCTATTGGAAACTTATGGTTTTTGGTAATACAGTAATTGTGTTTAGTTATTTACAAACATGCCTGTTGAACGTAGGTGATGGAACAATTTAATACTCTCAACAGTTGGTTCCACTGCTCAGCATCACTTCCAGGGGGCTCAGGTGGGTAGATGTCACTGCTGCACCCCCAAGATCTGCCACCTGAGGGCAGTTGCTTTATTCTGCCTAACAGAATACACTGTTCTTGAGGGAGGTGGCAATGGGACACTTCCAGGTATTTCCCTAGCTAGCATTTCCAATAGAACATGGGAAAGTTCCTGGGGGAGTGGGGCTATAACTCCCACAATCCCCCAACTGGCATGGCTAGTGCCATGATCCTGGGAACTACAGTCCAGAAAAGTAAATCTTTCCTGATCAATATTTAACCAATTGTCTCCCTAACTGTGGGGGTGGAGGGTTGTTTGTACACGATTTTCAAAATGGAGAACAAAACTTTATTAACTTTTATTGCTTTTCTTCTTCCAACTCCCCCCGCCCCCACTGCAAAGGAACCATTCAGGGTGAATAAAACCTGAGTATTTTTATGAGTCCAATTTGTATTTATTTATTGTTAACCCTTCCTCACCATTAAATCTTATATCACCATACCTGTGAAATATGATATGGATTTTATTCATTCATTCATTCATTCATTCATTTTATTTATACCCCACCTTTGTCCCAACATGGGACCCAAGGCAGTTTCCAACAAGGATAAAACAATATTTATATCATGAATATAATATAAAGGCCTTTGCCTTGCCTGCTTTTTGGTGACATTTTGCCTGATGAAAAGACCTGGCAGTTTTGAACGTTTGCACAGGGCTTTTTTTTTTTCCCCCCTTTTTGGTTTGGTCTCAGAGCTTGGGGGGAATTTTTTTTTTTTTTTGGACCAGCAACTCCCAGAAAAAAAACCCTCCCCCTCAGCACAGCCACTGCATCTGAAAGGGTTGGATTGAAATCCACCAAAGCTCATGCTAAAACAAATCATTCTTAAATGCAGCACTAAATTCCTCCCCCCCCCCGCGTCATTTTCATAATGAAATAACACGGCTGTCTTTTTGGAAATAGTCAAAAATGACACTTTCCCAGGTTCTGGTATTACCACTAGATTGGGGTAGGGTTTTTAAAGAAAACAAAGGCACGTATGTTCCCACAAACCTAGCTAGCAGGCTCCAGCAGCCCCTGCTAGCTGACACAGGTGGCCAAATCCACACTACACAAATACCGTAATCCATTTGAAACTGGATTCTTTTCCATAGCTCCTTCCGATGGAATCCTGGGATGTGTAGCTTGACCAGGTCTTTCATCTTCTCTGCCAAAGAGCGCGGGTGCCTCCCCAAACTACAAATCCCAGGAGCCCATAACCAGGAGCCATGGCAAATAATCCAGTTTCAAAGTGGATTATTTGTGTAGTGTGGCTCTCCAACCCCACAATCTTGTTGCAACCATCTCCTGGCCCCTCCCAGGGCTCCTTTGCTGCAGCAGCAGCAGCAGCAGCAGCAGCAGCACCGCCTCTGGTTCCCAGCCAGCCAGGCAGGCAGGCAAGCAACACACCCAGCCAAAAGTCCAAAAAAAGTCCTTTCGTCGGCACTTTCGCTCTGTCCCTTTAAACATATACTCCGCCGCTGATTGGTTGGGCGGAACCCTCCTCCGCTTGCTGATTGGCCCCAGCCCTGTTTCCTCTCCCCTTTCTTTCTTTCTTTCTGGGCTGTCGGGAGCCAGGCGCTTTAGTCTGCGGCTGGGATGTGGGCCAGCAGGTTGGTCGTCCGGGCTGCCGGGCCTTCGGGCCAGCCCTGCCGTGCCCAGTCCGCCCTGGCCCAGCTGAAGCACATGCTGGAGGGGGAGCTCGACGGCATCCGAGGGGCTGGCACCTGGAAGAGCGAGAGGGTCATCACCTCCAAGCAAGGGCCCCACATCCACGTCGAAGGCAGCCGAGCAGGTAAGGGAAGGCAAGCAGGTGGGGAGGGAGAGGCTGGAACTGCAGCCGCCCTTTCTTGGGAGCCCAAGTCTGCCTTGGGAATGAAATGTGGAAGGCTGTTTGGTGAAGGGTTGCCAGGTCTCCCTTCTTATCAGGGGCGCCCCTTATTTGAGGACTGGAAAGGTTGTCCCTTAGAATCATAGAACTGGAAGAGACCTCAAGGGCCATCCAATCCAACCCCATTCTGCCCTGCAGGAAGACACAATCAAAGCATTCCTGACAGATGGCCATCCAGCCTCTGCTTAAAAACCTCCAAAGAAGGAGACTCCACCACAATACCAGGCAGTGTATTCCACTTCCGAGCAGCTCTTACTGTCAGGAAGTTCCTCCTAATGTTTAGGTGGAATCTCTTTTCCTGTAGTTTGAACTCATTGTTCCGTGTCCCAGTCTCTGGAGCAACAGAAAACAAGCTTGCTCCATTCTCAGTATGACATCACTTCAAATATTTAAACATGGCTATCATGCCATCTCTTCACCTTCTCTTTTCCAGAGTAAATATGCCCAGCATCCTAAGCCACTCCTCATAGGGCCTAATAGCTTCCAGACCTCCCACCATTTTGGCCACCCTCCTCTGGACACGTTCCAGCTTCCCAATATCCTCCTGTAATTGTGGTGCCCAGAACTGGACACAGTACTCCAAGTGAGGTCTGACCAAAGCAGAATAGAGTAGCACTATTATTGCCCTTCATCTAGATACTATACTGCTGACTCATGTTCAGCTTGTGGTCCACTAAGACTCTTAGATCCTTTTCACATGTACTACCCTCAAGCCAGGTGTCATCCTTTACATACATACACCCTTTATGTAGACTGAACCAGACACCCAAAATCTCATGTTATTTTGGGTGTGGGATAGAGGAGAGGAATAGATGTTCTGCCAGTCTAAATCTGAGATAGACGTTACTCTAAAATTTAATCATAGATGAGGATGGTAATTATATTATACTATACTATAATAATAATAATAATAATAATATGAAGTCAAAGGCTTTCACGGCTGGCATCCATAGGTTTTCCGTGGCTTTTTTCTGGGCTGTGAGGCAGTGTTCTGGAAGAGTTTATTCTCTGAGACCATTCTCTGAAGATGCCAGGCACAGATGCAGGCAAAAGTCAGGAATAAACTCTTCCAGAACATGGCCTCACAGCCTGGACCCCCCACACACAGATATAATAATAATAATGATAATAATATCTATACAGTATATATAAAACTCTTGAGTATGTTGCCTTTCCCAGTGTGCTGATTGGCTGCTCAGGAAACACACCTAACCAATCACCACCCACGTGCAAATTCCCTCTCCACCTCACAATCCACTACTGCCACTCAGTCTGGCCCAGATTGGGACCTGGGCAGTGAATTGGCAGCGGCGGTTGTGGTCCCCCTGTGATGGGACCCAGACAGTCAACTGGTGGTGGTGGTGGTGGTAGGGCAACAGAGCAAGTCACCCTCAGCAATTCTGGGGAAAGTGTGGAAGGCTAAGAAGGTGGGGAAATTTAAAAATCCACTGGCCTACCTTACAGGGTTGTTGTGAGGTCTACTGGGCATTTTGGGGAGTTATTTTAGTGGTGTATGTTATGCCAGGTACAGCTAGTTGTTGTTGTTGTTGTTTATTTCTTACCCGCATCTCCCTGTGGATTGTGGTGGGGAACAACACATCAACACATAAAACATAATATTAGTTATATATAATATTAAAAACACATATCAGTTAAAACATAATTTTTTTAAAAAAATTAAAATTAAGACATTTTAAAACAATCAGTACACAGTTTAAAATTCACAACTTAAAACCATCTGGATAGGCCTGCCAGAAGGCATTGGTGATATCATTGAAATGGGATTGTTGATGCATGCCCCCAAATAAGGATTTTCATAAAGTGCATCATGTAACTGATGTTTGGAGGATGTCAGTACTATGTTAATTTTACTGACAAATATATGGCTTCGTTAACTGAAATCAGTAGTTTTATTTGGTATCGAGGTAGAACACAATCTTGTTAATAGCCACTTAACTGACAGTCAGCCTGGAGCATCATTAATTTCCATTGTCCCTTATTGCTATTTTGAAAACCTTTCAACCCTTAATTTGTTGTGAAATCATGGCCACCTACCCTGGGTCCCAGCTTTGCTTCGGCCATTGTTGAATCATCTGAAGGCTGCTGTGCTAGGTTATTTATTGTCTTAAGCCAGAGAAACTATACCATTATAACAGTTTGATACTGCTTTATTATATGTCAGGCCCCATTCAACAGAGTCCTGGGATTTCTAGTTTGCTGAGGAAATTCGAATTCTTTGCTAAAGAACTCTGGTCCAGCCCCATGAGCTACACAGCACTAGAGTTTAAACTATATATCCTAAGATGTGTAGGGTGGGGCCTACAGAGGATGGGGCCATGGAAATTAACTTGCAGAGACTAACCATACTGAAGCCTGTTTTGAAGGCTGGGGTGTTACTGAATTGATTTTGGACAATCTGTTTGAATATCAAACATTCAAAAGCTAGATTTTGAATACCAAGTTAAGAAGACAGAATGTACAGATAGCTACACCATTGCATTGAGCAGTCTCCTCTTAAAAGCTGCCCCAGAGCTAATAAAAATATTTTTTTAAAAAAATAGCTGCCCTAGTTGGATGTGATTTGATTTTTTTCTGGATGCTGTCTGGCCAGATTTTGAATTTCTAAAGTTCAAACACTCCATAAATACTAGCTTCTGTGTATCTGCTCCTATGTTAATGCATGCACTGTGAATGCCTTTATGCTTTTGCTTAACTCCTGTCCTTTGGATATTTATGGAACACTGAAGAATTACTTTATAATTCTCCTTGAATTACCACCCAGTATTCAGAGTTGGCCTAAATAGCCTAAAGGCACCAGATCCTATCTGATCTTGGATGCTAAGCATGGTCAGTCCTGGTTAGTACTTGAATAGAAGACCACCAATGAATACCAGATGTTATAGGCTATATTTCAGAGGAAGGAACTAACAAAACCACTTCTGAGTTTTTCCTTAGTTTTTTCTGGGCTGTGAGGCCATGTTCTGGAAGAGTTTATTTCTGACATCTCTCTGAAGATTTTCTCTGAAGAAATTCTGAAGAATTTATCTGAAGATGCCAGCCACAGATGCAGGCAAAACGTCAGAAATAAACTCTTCCAGAACATGGCCTAACAGCCCAGGGAAAAAAGAAACCCAAGGAAAATCTATGGATGCTGGCTGTGAAAGCCTTCAACTCCACTTCTGAGTATTCCTTGCTTAAGAAAACCCTATGAAATTCATGGGGTTGCCATAAGTCAATAGGCAACTTGAAGGCACATATATACACATACATAGGGACTCTCCTTATCTGGCTTAGTTGGGGTGGGAGGACTATCTGAGTGGGAGCTATGCTGGCATTTGGATGACCCAATAAAGCAGAGAATAAAGCCACAAGCTGGACAGATTGGGCAATGAGGGCCAACATGTAGCTTGTAGGCATAAGTCATGGTTCTCTAGTTTATACTTTCCTCCAAATTCCTCTCTCTCAGGTTGGGTTGCTGTGCCTGACTGATCAGCAGAAATTGAAAGCCATACCTGTTAACTTTCCAATTGTCTCCTACCTTTAGATCACTTACTCCCAGGGTACTGTAGCTCTGTTCAGTTATGCAAAAGGAAGCAAATACTCTGAAATATTTCTTGCCTTAGAAGATCTGGGGCCCTTTCACACTACACAGTTATACCACTATGATTCCACTGTAACTGCCTTTACAACAACCTGTGGAATTGCGGCGTTTGTACTCTGATGAGGCTCTAGAGCTCTCTGGCTGAGAATTCTAAATACTCCTCCCTGAACTGCAAATCCCAGGATTGCATATGATGTTGCCTTGACAATTAAAGTGGAAATAGTGCTATTATTCTGTTGTGTGAAAGGACCCCAGGTCTAGTAATCATTCTTGTCTGTCCATCTATAGCTCTCAGCTGAAATCCATTTTTTTAGGTATAGGAAAAGATCAATAAGCCAAAAACAAATCATCATGAAGTGGTGGTTAGTGCTCAGCATTTTAGTCTCAAGTTTAGAGGAGCCATCCCAGTTACTAAACTGTATCCCTGAAATAGGTCCACCTTAGCCCCTTTGAAGCTCAGAGTAAAACCTGCAGTTGATGCATTGACTTGGGACTCCACTAGCTGCCACTTCCATGGAATTATATGTCCTTGAAATGCTGGAGTAGATAGAGGGGTTGAAAGGGAAGATAAATGGCTCACAGATCCAGCCAGGGAAACTGAATTGCATTCCCAATGTTCTTTTGTACCTTAAGAAAGGATAGAAAATACCAGAATATATTTCATTCACTTCAGGGTTTGGGATCCATTGGTGCACCTGATGTTCTGGACTGTGACTGGCATGATCCTCTAACACTGACCATAGTGTGCAGGATGATGGGAGTTAAAACATCAAGTGGAAGGCCAACATCTCCCAGCCCTGAATCAACTGATGATGCACTTGTATTATGCTTACATCATTGCGCAGTCAGCAATAATAATATCTTATTTATTTGCATTTATTTATTTATTTATTAAACCTGAAATCCACCTACCTCCCAAAATATGGTACTTAAGGTGACGTGTCATAGTAAAAGTCAAATAGCAAGCATAAGTTCAAATACGTCCTCCAACAGTAATAACAGTCTAGCCAAGACTGAAGTTAGTGAATGATAGCTGGTATTGGCAGGAGAAGGGGGTGGGAAGATATGTTTACACAGGCAGGAGAGTGTGAAAACACAGACTGTTGAACTTGGACACAGGATGAATTGGAGGAGAATATAAAGTGCAGGTGCCCTTTCCAATGGCATTTATAAAAAGGAGAATGTAAAGCAAATAATATATTCTGCATTTTGTGGGTTTTCTTCTGTGTTTACAGACTTGCTTCACAGTAGCAAAACTCTTCCATTTCAACAATGTTTCTAATATGTTCTGCTAGTTTTAGACGACAAACTTCCGATTTTTGCCTTAAGGCAGTGAGGATGGAAACTCATAGAATCAGCACTTCCTTTAATCTGCACAATCTTCAGTGATCAATATTCTAACCAATAATATTTTCTGGGCCTTTTAATGTATTTAAAAATACATAAGAGCTCAGAAAAGTTACTTCTTTAGACTACTCTCAGAATCCCATGGCCACCTCGGTTGGAGGATTCTGCGAGTTGCAGCCCCCCAAAGTAACTTTTATTATCTCTGATTCAAGCACTGAAGTATAATAGACCTTACGCTGATATTAGGTTTCCATCCTTCTAAGGGGTGATTATACCACAGGCAGAATCAATGCTTGGATGATAGACTACAACATCCAGAATTGCCCATCCAATATGTTTGTGGGGGGATTCTGGGAGTTACAGTCCAAAAAGTAACTTCAGCCATCATTATTATCATTTGGATCCCAAGGCAGTTTAACAGCAATATAGAAAGAAGTAAAACCTTCCACAGCATATTTTTTTTAGGTACCAATTTAAATCCCTGTTGTAGACTTAAAACTGAACACTTGGCTCTTTTAAAAAATGAAACAATTGTTTCAAACATGAAAGTTGATAGTCTCTTTAGTATGGTCCACTAATGTGAATGATAATGGTAAGAACAAAGTACAGTAATATATTAAACGTATCATAGATTACTGTATCAAACAGATGCTTAGCATATGCCTTGTGAGACATTCATTAGCTGGAATATTTCTGTGGCCCTGACCTTGTGCTCTTGATGTGTGTGTTGTTAGCCCTTCAGCTCATTTAGTGTTTATTTGCTAACCTGGTTCCAAGTAGGGCTACCAAATGAATGATATGGAGTAGTGTGGGTGTCAGCAAGGCATCCCTTTTTATTGGTGGCTTGTCCCCGTCCATGCAAAAGGGAAGCCTCGTCCGCAGCAGTGCTACACCCCCGGAGTGGCAGAAGGACACAGGCATCTGGTAAAGTCACCCTTACTGTTCTTCTAGCGATGTTCTGACATGGTCTGAACATGATTTTTTGGCACATTCCCCTGCGTCTGATAAGCTCTCTATTTAAAAAGAGAAAAAAAGACCTCCAAGTGAGACAATTGATTGTTATTGTTATTATTGGAAGTCTGAAGGGGCTGAGGGCTGCCAAAACAGTCATGTAAGTCACATGCAGTCCCAAGGCTGCACTTTGCCCACCGTGGGTAGGATAGCCTGGCAGAGTGTTGGAAGGTTATTTTTTTCAGATTACAACTCCTCAAATTCCGCTAGCCATCACATCTGCTGGCCTTGCTGACTGGAGGATTCTGGGAGCTGTAGTCCAAAAATAACTTTTTAAAGCTCTGTGTGTAAGGAGCTACTTATATTGCTAGATATACCACACCCGTATTTGCAGAATCAATATATGTAGTTTCAGTTATCCAAGGGACACAGAATAGGGGATACACTAGGTCCTCCTATACAACTCTATGATATGTTTATACAGGAAGTCCTTCTTTTTAATAGGGTTTGCTATTATCTGTGGTTTCACTTATACACGGTAATTCCAGGAATGTATCCCCCATGGATCCAGGGGTTGACCTGTATGTAACTGCTTAAGAAAATGAATAAGCTTTGACTCCCTGCATGTATTGTTCACTTCTTGCGTATGTTCTTTTTGCTCTTCTTGCAGATATTCTGAATTTCTGTGCCAACAATTATCTAGGACTCTCCAGTCATCCTGAAGTGATCCGTTCTGGACTGGATGCCCTGAAGGAGTACGGTGCTGGCCTCAGTTCTGTCCGCTTCATCTGTGGAACACAAGTAGGAAAGAGGAAGAGTAGAGGACTGTAAAGGGTTGCCGCTTTCCTTTTCATGTGAAGAGGACTTACTGTATTTGCAGAACAAACATCTGAAATGTCTTCTTAAGAAATTGGAAAAAACCCTTTCAATTAAAATTGTTGTTATTTTAGTAAGCAAGGATGGGGGAATTGCATTAAGAATACTGCAAAAAGATCTGCATTTTAAAAGCAGGGGAGAAATTCAAAATTCTGCATGAAGTTAAAACTGAAATTCTGTCAGTTCTAGCAGAGGTAACTAGGGATGGAAAAAATATTCAAAATTAGTTGAAAGTCATGTTTCTTGAGTGTTGCAAAACCCCAATAAGAAGAATCTGGGACTGATGAGAATCTTTGTGGTTTAGAACCTACTCTATGCAAAATTTGCACATGGTTGTTTGCTCAGGAAATTGATTTCTGCAAAGAAAATGCTGTTTCTTGGACTGAAAATGGTGTAGTTGGGGGCTCATTCTTCACAAAATTTGCGCAAGGTTGTTTTGCACTGAAATGATGCTTTTATTTGGTGCAGAAAATGCTGTTTTCTGCATAAAAGTCTCTGTGATTTTTGCACAGAATAAATCCTGAAATGTGAACACTCTTTGAAATCTACTGAGTTTTCAAAGATCTCTGCATAGTAGGAAGTAGATTGCTGAAATTACTTGTTGCTTTCTTCAGGAAGAAAATGAACAAAGAAATGCATCCCTAGAGCTGACTCAGAATAAGCACATTTGCATGTGTCTGCTTAAATTAGTCTACCTCTGTTAGATTGTGGGAAGAGCCAAAAATCCATTCCTGATGACTGCAAATCCTGCTCAGTGTTATACCGCATCCCTCTTTTCTGGCTGTAATATTAGCAATAAAAATCCAAGCCCTTTCTGGTGCTTTCTCCAACCTTTTAGAATATACACAAGGACCTGGAAGAGAAAATTGCTCGTTTCCATCAGAGAGAAGATGCCATTCTCTACGCCAGCTGTTTTGATGCCAATGCTGGACTCTTTGAGGTGTGTAGCACATTGGGTGTTGGTGGTGGGTGATAGCTAGAGAGAAGTATCAAAGTTGCATAACAGCTTATCTTCCTGATAATTTCCCATGGGAAGTTATATTAGTGTAGCAAAAACAACATCAAAGAGTTGTGAGGCACCTTAAAAGCTTAAATACAAGAAGTGTTATCTTCATTGCAGTGAGATCAGATGGAAATAAAATGTAAAAACCACTGTTTCTGATTATTATATCAGAGTTTCAATGGATGGACCACAACCTCCACCCAAGCACCCTAGCTGTTAAGAACAACAATAATTGATCAGACAGACATGGGAACATCGCTGTGTTAATTCCTACTCATAAGTGGACAGAAAAGCTCCACAACATCTTGTATGATAGATTGTAGGATACCTTGTTTGTTTTTATTGGAGTCAGTGAGGAATTAAATCTTAGGTTTTCTCTAACTGTCCTTTGTTTGTTGGTACTTACAGGCAGTACTGACGCCTGAAGATGCAGTACTTTCAGATGAACTGAATCATGCCTCCATCATTGATGGGATCCGGTTGTGTAAGGCCAATAAATATCGCTACAAACACATGGACATGCAAGATCTGGAAACCAAATTGCAGGATGCACAGGTGAGTGAATGCTGTTGCTCCCCTGTTGTTTGGGATCATGTGTCTCCAAAGCAAGGTTAGATCATTGATTTTCAAATCAACCCTCTTCCCTTCCTCATCACAAGCAATTTGTTTCCTTGCTCCAAATCCTTTGCCCTCATGACACCTGCTTTTCTGCATAGAAATTTCGTCTACGGATGGTAGTAACTGATGGTGCTTTCTCCATGGATGGCGACATTGCCCCTTTGAAGGAAATCTGTAGCCTATCCCAGAAGTACAATGCCATTGTTTTTGTTGATGAATGTCATGCTACTGGATTCCTGGGGCCCAATGGACGGTAAGAAATCCAGTTATTTTTCCTTGTAGTTTCTCTGGTGTAAGCAAAGGGTTTTTACAGGAATTTCCACCCCCCCAAGGTTTTATTCATTTTTAACAACTTTATACCATATAGGTGAGAAGAAAGGAAAATTAATAATTGGCACAGTACAGCACATACAATGTTTGTGAGTTAAATGAGCGTCCCATGAATAAGTAATGTATATCCAAGTCAAATGAGTCCAGAAGAGTCCAGAATTAGCCACCCTGATTGTTTTTAGCAGAGGGGCAGGGTATAAATAAATTTTATTATTATTATTTATTAGAAATCATTCATCCAAGGAGAGAGAGGGGTTACATTTTTATATTCATATTCTTTCCATAAATATAAATGAGATTGTGGGGGTGAATATGTTTCTCTCTTGGTGTTTACACATGAAATAAATGGCTAGGATGCCCTATAAAACTCTGAGTTGTCTGTATTGTTTCTTAATTTTATTGTTATTTGTTTTTAACTGATGTTGGATGTTGGTCTGTTGTTGTTCCCCGCCTCGATCTATGGGAACACTGAGAAAGAAATAACAATAACAATAATAATAAAAGTTGTTGTTAGACATGCTATGCATTATGAGGAGTGGCTTAGGGATTTGGGTATGTTTAGCCTGGAGAAGAGAAGATTAAGAGGTGACTTGATAGTCATGTTTAAATACTTGACAGGATGCCATATTGAAGAGGAAGCAAGCTTGTTTTCTGCTGCTCCAGAGACTAGGATACAGAGCAGTGGATTCAAACTACAGGGAAAGAGATTCCACCTAACCATTAGGAAGAACTTCTTGATAGCAAGAGCTGTTCCACAGTGGAATACACCTTCTTTGGAAGTTTTTAAACAGGGGCTGGATTGTCATCTGTTGGTGGTGCTTTGCTTGTGTATTCCTGCAAGGCAAGGGGTTGGACTGGATGGCCCTCGTGGTCTCTTCCAACTGTATGATTCTATTCTATATCTGACAGGTAGGTTTTTCCACTCAAGCCAAAGACCATAATCTATTTTTCCATTTCAGCAAATAGATATTTTTCTGTGCTATTTCCAAGTGTGCAGCTACACATAGGAAATTGACTTAAGTTTTGTATGACAAATGTGTGTTTTCTCTAGAAAAATTACCAGTATTTATTTCTTTATTTAAGGTATTTCTATATTGCCTCCCAGCCCACAAGGGCGCCTGAGGTGATGAACAAATAAAAGCAGTTAAAACAGTACAAATATAAAAAAGTTTTTAAAACATGTTAAAATAATCTTTAAAAACTTTTTAAAAATAGTGTAAAAACATTCTAAAATGCAATTTTAAAACTGTTGGAACAGAGCAGTTTCCAGTGCTGAGTGCCATGTGGAACAGCACTGTTTTAGCTGCCTGCTGGAAGCTCAGAATTGATGGAGCCAGCCTAGTTTCCTTTGATAGGGAATTCCACAGCCGGGGTGCTGCTACAGAGAAAGTTCTGTTACATGTTCATATCAACCTAACTTCAGGAGGTGTTGGTTTCTCATATTTCAGGCAGGCTCATAATGGGAGGAGGCAGCCTTTCAGGTAACCAGTAAATCCAGTTCTGCAGATATTATAACATTCTGTACTGTGATTAGATTAATCTCAGTAAAAACATCTAACCAGAAACTGTTTACCAGAGGGTAATCCTGTGACAGTATGATCCAGTGCCTCTGCAATATTTCCAACAATTTTTAGAACTGTTTTTAATCACATAAAGTATCAGGGGGAAATATCACCTTTGAACTGAATGTTCTGTAGTTTTGACTGAAACTGTATTAACGGATGGCTTAGCCCATATATTTCCTCAATCTACCTTGTGAGATTTCTAAGTTTACGTTTCTTTCCTGGATCTTTTTCATCCTCAAAGGTATAGAGTCTTTAGAAGACAACTTATAAATAATTTATGTCAGAACTTTTATATTATCTTCTGCCCTCAGTAATAGTTTTTCAGATTAACAGAGTGAACTAGTGGTCTGTGTCTTCACTGATTTCACAGAAGCAAAGTGCAAAAGTGTGAAACCGTGATTGAGGAATGGTACCTAACTGAGCACACAATTGCTCCCCTGATTTTGCCCATCCGTTAATGGAGAAATTCTTTCCATTAAGAAAACTGAGCCCACTTATCATCATGCATAAACAGTGGATGATTGAGGAAGGCAATCAACAGCAAAGGGTTTGGAAGCAATTTCCTCTACATTTGGGCCCATATCCCAATTGAATGTTTGAGAAATGGGTTTATTTATTCATTCAAGACATTTATTTATTGCCTCTTGACCCATAATTATGCAATGAAAATCATCATCATCATCATCAGAAAAGAAGCACACTGTGGGGAAAAAAGTAAAAAGTGGAAAGAATCTGTTGAACTAACCCGGTATAACACCCCCCTCCATTTTAACCTCACCTTGCTCTCCACACACACACACCAAGCAGCCACAGCAGCAGTTTGCACCCACTTGCCCAGTCTGCTTAGTTTATGAAGCCTGTTGCTAAGAAGCACTTCCCAACTTTGTGCACCCTGAAACTTTAACCCTTGCCCCAGTTTCCTAAAGTGGAAGAATGGCGATGAAGGGTGTTTGACCTCCAAGGGCTATCAGGATTGGGATCTAGGCAAGGAGACCTGGCTTACTAGCCAACCACCGCCCAGCAGGAAATGGCATCCCATTCCTTGCTTAGCCAGGGAGCAGGCTGTATTCCTGCCTCAACCCTCCCCCACAAAACTGCTCAGCCCAAAGCCATCCAGAACCTCCTCTCAGAGTTGTTGTTTTTCCCCAGGGCAGGGAGGATGGTATTCCTTTCCCATGGAAGATGAGGAAGTAATAATAATGATACTGAGCAATCTTCAGTTTTTCAGAACTCAGGCTCAGAAGTGGACAGGATGGTGTAGTGGTCTGAGCATTGGGCTACAACTCTGGAGACCAGGGTTTGAATCCTCGCTTGGCTGAGTAGCTAACCCTAAGGTGACCCCATCATGGTTTTCTTGACAAGATTTGTTCAGAGAGGGTTTGTCTTTGTCTATGAGGCTGAGAGAATGTGACTTGTCCAAGGTCATCCAGTGGGTTTCTATGATTTCCCAAGCCATAGCACATTATAATACAGGAATTAAGTAACCTTAGGAAGTAACTAATTGTAGGCTGAAATAGTCTCCACCAAATCCAGCGTCCTGTCTCCAGTAAAGGACAATAATGGATGCCCCAGAGATGGAATAAAAGGAAGGACTGGACATTGATGATGAAGTTCTCTGTTCAGTATGAAAAAAGCAAGATTAACTATGAAGGTATGTGTCATAATCATTTCAGCTACTAGCAGTTGGTGGTCCCCTTTTGCTCAATGGATTGTACTGCCACTTAGGCTGTTGCTGCTCTAGGTTCCATAGGTACAAAAGAGTCAGTGTGCTCATTGCAGTAGCTTTGGTAGGATGTTTGCATGTGAGAGGCCTAGGGTAATCAGTCTGTCTATTTGCAGGGGCACTGATGAGCTCTTGGGAGTGATGGATAAGGTCACTATAATCAACTCAACCCTTGGAAAAGCACTTGGAGGAGCAGCAGGTGAAGCTTCTAACTAGTGGTGTCCTGTTTTGGTGATTGGGGAAAATACGGAGGGGCTGTCTAAAAGGCAAAAATACTCCTCACGGAATGCAAGGAGAATCCTACCTGTCTTCATGGCATTTTGCATTATTTTGCCATATTGGGAAGGAGGGGTGCCCAAAACATCAAAAACTCTGCAGGAAAAGCCTTTGTGGCTTTTCCCAAAGTTTTTAAAAAAACAGTGGGGAGAATGTGCATTCCCCCTCATTGGGACAAGCAATTTGATATGAATCACTTTCCCATACAAGAAGAAGTGCAAAGACAATTGGCCAGACAAGTGCGGGGGGCGGGGCTTGCTAACAGGGCAAGTGCACGGTGGTGCTATGTCGGATTTTCACCTTAGATTGTGAGCACTAAGGTGAGGAAACAGGGTATTGGTTTTTTCCCCCTTTTTTCAGTAAAGGCAAAATATCATTCCAGTGCACATTGGAAATAGTTTTTAAAAAATAAAAGGGTGGTGGCAGTGAATTAAAGTAAGTAAAAAGGGGGGAACTCACTTGCAGCCACCATCTTGACTTATAGGCGTGCAAAGCTTAAGCCTGCCAAAAAAACGATTAAGACAAGTCGCAGCTGCTGTGATTTGACATTACTGCGGAGCAATCCAGGGGTTTGGGGGCTCGTATAGACAAGCCCATTACGTATGTTTTAATCTTCTCTTGGTAGCTTATGCCTTGATTTTCTACCACCTTCCCACCATCTTACATCATAGACAGTTTCTCAGAGGTCTGTGACTTTATTATACAGTATAGTAAAATACCAGTTTCCTTTTGGACTGCAACTCTCAGAATCCTCCATTCAGCATGACCATGCTGGTTGAGAGTTTGGAAGGTACAGTATAGTCCAAAAAAACCCATAAGCTTTCCAAACCTTGTCCACTGTGGCCTTGAAATGACCTCCTGCATTAGCTGTCCAGCTAAAACTCCAAAACAGTGCAGGGATTGTATTATGAAATAGCTAGCAGGCCACAATACATGGTGGGGGACAAGCTTTGCAACCCTGCCCTCAAATAATAGTTTCTTCTCTTTGCAGGCGGCTACACAACTGGCCCCAAAGCACTTGTTGACCTTCTCCGCCAGCGGTCTCGTCCATATCTCTTCTCCAATAGCTTGCCTCCTGCTGTTGTTGGCTGTGCCTCCAAGGCACTGGATCTGCTCATGGAAAGCAATGCCATTGCACAGTCTATGGCTGCCAAGACTGCACGGTAAATGAGGAGACTAACAAGAAGATTTAGATCCTTTGTTCAAATCAAGCAATTCCACTGAGGTGGCTTATAAAACACTATTTGTATAGTTATGTTCTTGCTCACATGCACACTTGCTCACATGTATTAACCCCTCCCCATACATTATTCTGTGCAAGTTAAGAAAACTAGGAAAACATGCTCATGCTTGTGAAAAAAGTGAAGTGTGCAACAAAATGTTGCAGTGTGGAGTCTCCCATTCAGGGTTCCAACCAGCCTTGGCCTCCTCCAAAATACTTCATTCAACGACCACCTAGTTTTCTTTATATCATTCACTTCCTATCCTCCCAGCCGATACACTCCCTGTATTCTGTTGGTCATACCGTGTGTTCATTTCTCCTTGGGTGGTTTCATTTGGTTTTGCGGGGGGTGGGGATTTTGCTTAAATCTTTTTAGTACTACTTGTACTTTTGCAAACATTTGGGTTCCCATAACATGCTGATATATTTGTTACCATTTTCACTAGCTATATATTTTGGCTATACATTGGTACTCATCAACTGAGTTCTTGATAGCAGAAAGCATCATTCCTTCCTATCAGGCATTTCTGTGCCACAAGTCAGGAGGGAAGTAAAGCAACCTTCTGCACAGAAAACTAGGAGAGGGAGAGCTGATATTCTTGTACTAGTATGTAGAGGTTCCAAGCCTATAAGCTTAGGGCGAAGGATGTCTCAGGATGAGAGTCAGTAATGATTGCAGTGCTGGACTGGAGCTTAAGAGATCTGGGTTCTAGTCCTCACTGAGACATGATGAAACTCACTAGGTGACTTTGGATGGGTTCCTCCACTCAGGTCAACCTACTTCTATAAAAGCAGGAGGAAGACAGCCAGCTACACTACCCTCAACTTGGATATAAATTTGAAAAGAGAAAATAAATGAATGTTGAAGGCTTTCCTTTTCCTTGCAGGTTTCGAAGCAAGATGGCAGAGGCTGGCTTCACCATTTCAGGCAATAATCATCCTATTTGTCCTGTGATGTTGGGTGATGCCCGGCTTGCTTCAATGATGGCTGATGACATGCTGAAGAGAGGTAACCATTTGGGGACAGGGAGCTCTGTATAGCTTGTGATGGCTTTGCTATCAAATATGGGACTAATTAACCTTAGGCTATATTAGGTGGCTGTTTTCCATTTTACAATGTGCATGAACAACACTCACTGGTGCTGCATGCTGGAATAACTGGTATTCTTTGCATTTCTTATGAAAAAAAATACTGCAGTGTAGAACCTGCCAATTGTTTAAAATATAGCAACTCTTGTCATCAAACTACTAATCTTTGTGTTTTCTCTTAGCTAAGGAATTATGTGAAAGAATGCGGGTAATTAATCTGAACCCGTAGAACTTTGTCCTATCCCTGTTTTGGCCCCCTTTTTATTTTATTTAATTTGTTTGTTTGTTTATTGGACTCATATCATGTCTTTTCCCCTTAACTTGAAGCCAGAGACATTTGACGATGATAAAATGAAATACATTAAAAATGTAAAACAGATTAATTCATACATAAGAATGATTAAAAAGCAATGAAAACACATAAAAGACCACTTAGCCAACTGGGTTAGTGCTCTTTTATGTGTTTTTATTGCTTTTTAAGAGTGCCTTCTACAAAAATCCAATGTAATTGCCTATAGCTGCATGAATATAAAGATCTTTGCTGGCCAGTGAAAGATGATCAGGGGCATCTTAACCTCCTTTAGCAAGGAGTTGTACAGGAAACAAGGAAAGTTCAGCTTTAGAATTTGGAAAATGCAAATAACTGACCACATATACTCAGAGCTTGGGAAAGTTCCCTTTGTTTTGGATTACAGCTCCCAGAATTCCTCAGCCAGCATTGCCAACGGACAGGCATGCTTCTTGATTCAGGACTCTTTCCCCTCAGATGCATATACATAATTTGGATTTCCCTGATCAAGTTGGAAGGACAGCTCAAGTCTGAGGCAGAGCAGCAAATGACACCCTCACTCATACAAGTCCCAGTATGTAGACCCAAAGCCAGCATATTATTTTGGCACATAAGGCAGAAAGTCTCACAACTGCCTCACACTGTTCTTGGGAGTTAAAAAAAATGCTGCCCTTTCTGCCCCAAATCTACCATCACATTTTGCCTTATGACAGAGCCAGCCCTGATCAAGTGGCAATCCTAACATATACCTTTCTGTTTTGATTTTAATCACACCTGTAAAGAGGTAGGAAATATTCCCTTTTTTTGGAGTACAACTCCCAGAGTGCCCCTGCAAAATTCTGGGAGTTGTAGTGACCAAAAATACATTAAAAAATCCAAGCTCTGTCCTTAAAATTCAAGAGCACAAGTTCCTCTGAGCTAGAGCAAACCAAGCCTTGCATTTTCTAACAGGAGGTTCCCCGGCTGCTCTATAGGGGGCAGTATTGTCTTCAGAAAATCAGTTTGGAAGATGGAGGCCCATACTGAAGACACATCAACACCACCCAATGTCCTGATTCCAAAGCTGGCCCCAAATCCTCTGCTATCTGGCATGATCTAAGGGGTGCACCTCTGTGAAACTGCAAGAGAGCTTAGGATGCACTTCTAAGATTACACATAGTAGTGATTCTGCTGTAAGGGATATACCTTTTTATATTCTTCTAAATGCACAGCTGAAAATCCTACTACCTTATTCAAGGTGATAACAGCCTAATCCATATCCCTGGCTGTGGCACCTCCTCTCCCAACTCCTTTTATTTCTGAACTAGATTGCAAGCCTGAGAGCAGGGAACTGGTTTTTGTGGTTATTTTAGTTGTAAAGTGCCATGTACAGTAATGGTGCTATATAAATAAATAGATGATGATGATAATTAATAAACTGAACTACTAAGTACAACCCCTTGTGTAGGGTTTCCCCACCCATTGGGCCTCTTCAGTAATTTATAGGGGTTATATTAACAGCTCCTGTTTTAGTTTCTTACTTTCTATAACACACAGCCCTTTCTCCTCCTCTTAAGAGCTGTGAAGTCCTCTCTGTGATTAGCCTCCTCTTTTTTCCACTTTCTGTCTACTTTGCCCTTTTCTTCAAGCCACCGACATTTCATTTAGGTTCTTATCATTTTCCCACTCTGTGTTCTTTAAAGTGCCTTGGCTTTGATCTTCTTGTCTCTCAATCTTTCCTGAAGTAAGGCCTGGACAGATACTTGCCTGAAACCCTGGAGAACCCCCTATTAGTTGGTGTAGACAGTTCTGACTAGAATAGCTGGGAGCCTCTGGGAGTTGTAGTCCCCCAAAGTAACTTTCTAAGCTCTGCTTCTGAGCTAGATTGGTCAATGAGCTGACTTGGTAAGAGGCTACCACTTCTGTTGTACATTCCAGGTTATTTTCCCAGTTGTTAGGCTGCCATGGTGAGAGGTTTAAATCCTAGCCCAAACGGACAGCTTCCCTTCCCTCACAGAAGGACCATCCTTGTGCTGCTGAACATTTGGTGCCAGAACACAAACTTAGCCAATTGGTGCTGGAAGTTTTATCATATGGTATAGATCAGTGGTGGGAATCATATGGCTGTCCAGATGTTATTGACCTGCCACTCCAACTTCATCTGTAGCCAGCTTAGCCAATGGGAAGGAACGATGGGAGTTGCACTCCAACAACATCTGGAGAACCACATGATTCCTACCCCTGTGATGTAGAGATTACTGTCATATGTTCTTGCTTACGTACCACCAAGCTAACCTGATCTAAATAAGCTACTGTAATTTTGGAAGCTGGTCAAAGTCAGACCTGGTTAGTAGGAGCCCTGGTAGTGCAGTGGTTAAATGACGGTACTGTAGCCACAACATTGTGAGTTCTATCCTGCAGGGCTCCAAGATTGACTCAGCCTTCCATCCTTCCATAGGTCAGTAAAATGTGTACCCAGCTTATTGGGGGAAATTAGCTAACACATTGTAAACTGCTAGAGAGTGCTTAGCACTATAAAGTGGTATAGAAATGTAAGTGCTATTGTTATTGCTACTTGGATAGGAGACCATTGTGGAATATTGGGAATCTTCAGATAGGACTAGGAAAGAACCTTGCCTGCAATCCAGGAGAGCCACTGCCAGCCAGTGTTGATAGTACTAGACTAGATAGACCAATGCTCTAATTCAATATAAAAATGTTTCCTATGTGGTCTGGGCAGCTGCCTCTGCTGGGCTCATACATTCTCTTTGTTAACTGCCTTTCTCAATTGCCGAAGCTCACAAAATAAAATGAAGACAATTGAATGTACAAGTATAAATACATCACAATATATACCCCTGACTGAAGAACAGTAAACTCCTTCTATCTGGGATGGTTGTTCTCTTCCAAGTGTGCAACTGCAAGAGGGACACACATGGAGCGGTGAGGGAGGAAGGGGACACCCACCTAGCCAGCCAGATCAGCCAAATCAACCCTGGCGATCAATGGGGTGACAGATGTCATAGCCAGATGACCTTCACATCACCACAATATAAAATCTGAAACAACCAATGTGGTATAATATTTGGAATGCTGATCTGGAACTCCAGAGATCCAGGTTGTAGTCCCCATTGAACTGTGAAACACACTGGGTGACTGGTGAAGATAAAGTGTGGAGGAGAACCATGTATGCCACCATGAACTCATTGGAAGAAAGGACAGATAGATGTGTAACAAATGTATAAACCCTCTTGTTTCTCCCCAACAGGCATCTATGTCATTGGATTCAGCTACCCTGTGGTGCCAAAGGGAAAAGCTCGGATCCGGGTGCAGATCTCGGCTGTTCACAGTGAAGAAGATATTGACCGGTGTGTGGAGGCCTTTACTGAAGTGGGCCGCAAACACGGAGCTTTGCCTTAAATGGCTGGAAAATGAAAGCTGTGCCCCAAGCAGAACTTGGGGTAGTCATTTTTCTGAAGTATAGTTCCCAGAATCCCCCACTCAGATGGACTTGTGCTCCCATCGACAGTGGCCCGGCTGTCTGTCTGTCTGTCTGTTATGGTCCAGAAAAGTAACTTTTCCAAAGTCTGGCCATAGGATGATCTTCAGAACCAGAATCTGGAGGTGGGTCATATGGCTTTTTGGAGAACAGAAGGTCACTTTGAACAAGGGTTTCCTGTTCTGGTGGATTGTAGGCCATTTCCACATTCACTTTTGGTCAAAACAGTCATGTTCAGCTTGATGTGATAGTGGGAGGAAACCAGAATTTGGGTAGGTTACTTTTTTGTACTATAACTCCTAGAAGTCTCCAGCCAGCATGACCATAAGATTTGAGGATTTGTGATCCAAAAATGTAATGCTCCCTAGCTCTGGACAAAAGATGTGTATCACCATGGATGGTAATAATTCAAACGCAGAGGTGGGAATCACAGGGCCCTCCAGATGTTGTTGGACTGCAACTCCCTGCATTGCTCACAATTTGCTTTGTTCTCTAGAGCTGCTGGAAGTTATAGTTTAACAACATCTGGGGGGCTGCTTGATTCCCAGCCTTTTTCTCTTTACTTTCAGTACTTTATCATGTCTGGCTCCAGCCTGATAGGTACTGGTATAGTCTACCTCCGATCACAATAGCCACAGTGCCTGGAGGAGAGCAGTGTAATAAAGGTGATGTTGACCTCATCTCTTAAAAATGTTTTTTGCTGCTGAAATGGTTGGGATGACAGGCAGCAAGGCAGGTTTGGGGACTTGAGTTGCGTTTCAACAAAAATGTGATCCGTGGATGGAGAACTACATGTTGTTGGACTTAAACTTCCATATCTCCAGTCACCAAGGGCAGTGATCAGGTATGATGGAAGTTGTGGCTCAAATCTTTTGGATGGCTATAGGTTCTTAAACACACCACAAAACACTGTTGATGATATATTTTCAGATCTCCACATCTAGTTTATATATTGTTGTTTTCTATTTTTCTCCCTTTCTCACCTCTGCTGGGGCCAGATACGGCAGAGCATGATAAGTTTACTTTTTGGGACTGCAGTTCCCAAATCCCCTGTCAATTTGGCCATGCTGGCTGGGAACTTTGAGAGCTGAAACCTGAAATATAACTTTTATAAGCTTTGCAATATTGAAACATGGAAAGGCTACCAGCCCTGTTTCAGATTTTGTGCCTTTTCCTCAACAGGAGTGTGTGAGACCCCTCACTTCATCAAGTAATCACTGTATGAGAGCCCGCTGGTGTCTCCATCTTACTTTCCCATGATCCTCACCTTTTTCAGTATCTCCTAGACCTTACCCTAGCTCATATGATTTATCCTGTGGTGTAGTACTGGCTTCGAGGTGCTCATACTACATAAGCAGTGAGCTTGGTGCTGAATACAGAAACTTCGCTAGCTGGTGAATCCTAGCTTTTTTAAAAAAACAATAAGTATTTCAGCTATAGCTCTGAGAAGATACTTAACACTTGCAACCCCTCTTCCATTCTTACTTCACAACACTGAATGTGGTTGAACAAGATCTCAAGTGGCTGGGAGTGTAGGTTTAGGGCTTTTCATCCGTCCTTGCCCCCTCTCCAGCACACATTACTAATGTGTCAACATGCTCATGAGAAGCAAGCAAAAAGGCTAGTTGCACACATTGTAAAAATGTAAATTTTTCTTGGCACAATACCTTTGGTGCAGGCCTTAAAAAGGTGTGTGTGAGTGAGTGTGTGTGTGAGAGAGAGAACACAAGAGTGTATAGCAAGGAGGACAGTTGGGCCATCCAGATGTTTGCACACTGCAGCTCCTGTCAACCCTGATGAAAATAGCCAGTGGTGCAGGATTTGTACAAACATCTGTAGAACCACAGGTCACCCATCCTTGCACTAAAACAAACCACACTGAGGATGAGTAGAGTAGGATGAACTTTAATGGGGTGCAGAATCCAAAGATTAAAATCCAAGTATTGTGCTTTTCTAGTTATGGAGCATAAGGCAGTCTAAATACTTTCATGGATGTCTTTGCAGTGATTTAATTTAATTCTTCAAAACATAAACCTTTAACCAGTGTGTCAGAGGGCTAACCATTTCCTTTCCAGTGGGGAGACGAATCGTGGGAAGGCTATAGGACATGACACCTAAGTTTATGCTATTGTGGTTCTTATCACAAACTCCATATGATGGCATTGCAGGTATCTTCCTATCTATAAAAGCCCAGCATATCTTAACCAAATTTTGCTCCTGCAGAACTCAAGCAAGGGAAGTGGGATTAAAAAATGGCGACCTTATCCCTCCCTTGCCATATCCTAACTGACTAGCTCTCCCCCACCCCCAAAAGGATTATTTTAGTGAAAACCACTACTTCACCCTGATCACTAGAGGGCACATTTGTAACAATCCACTTGTGTTGATCTTGCATAACAGAAGCAGAAGAACATGCAAAAGGAAAGATCTCTCAATAGGTGGATTGCTTTTATTTCAGTATAATATCAAGTGTTCATGTACTGTATTCATTACTATTGAAATGTACCACAAAATGTGAAAAATAGTGCCTACTAATCATCTGGTTCTTTGTATTCTAGTTGAAGGTTTGGCAGTATAATCAAACTTGGAAGGGAAGAGGGATAGAATTGTTATTTCTTTTCACCCTGTATGATAGAGCTGGGGAACTTTGGGGCTGTCCAGATGTTTTAGCCTACAGTTCCCACAGTGCCTTACCATTGATTGTGCTTGGGACTGATGGGATTTGTAGGCTAAATGTTTTGTGAGAAATCACTTTCTGGGTTTCATGCGTGTTTTAGGGAGGGACTGAACTAAACTTGTCTATGCTCCATTCATACATATGTTCTATATCTGATAGCAAGGGATGTTATGCCTTTCTGTTGTGTGTACATCCATACCCCGCATGGGAAAGTTCCACTTGCAAATCGACTGTAAAATGTGTTGGTTTGTGTTTCTAACTTTTAACCTTAATCAAACAAATAAGTTACCTTTTGGGGCGACATACCCTAGAATCCCTATCAACATGACCAGTTCAACTGCAAAAACAACAAAAACATACCATTACAATTGCAAGCAGGGTGTGTATCACCTGCTGAAGGGTGTGGAAAAGGGAAACAGGAAAAGGTGGGTTTTAACCAAATGTATTTCTCCAAATTTGACCATAAGAAATGGCTCTGGTATGGGAGAAGCAGGCGATAGGGAAGGTTGCCTCGATCCTCTCCACTGTGTCTCAAATCAAGCAGACCTTAATCTCATGGATAACATCTACAGTGTCAGTTTTTGAGGGCCCTTGGATAAGACATTCTCAGTGTCCCTCCCTCTTCATGTGGACCATTCCTTGTTGCTCTTGCCACTACCTGCCCTCTTTTTCTTTCTTCATATCTAAGTGCAGTGGGAAACACTTCCCAGAGAAGGGGGCAAAAGCCTCCCTCCCCACCTAGCCGTGCTAGCTTGGAAGGGTGGAAGCTTAGTTCAGGCCATTTAGAGGACATTGTGTTGGGGGAAGGTGTAGAGGGAATGACTTATGTAAGAGGACAAGAAACAAGGAGGAAGGAGAGGAAATAGAGCGTCCACTTACACATCACCGAGAAAGAGGAAGTGCATGGCAGCAAAAAGATGAAGATAAATGTTCAGTGTCTGAATTTATATGTCCATATAATGACACAAATTGGGAACTTATCACTTACAGATGACCTGTGTGAGGGATTGTTTAACTGTCTAGGTACTCACTGTTGATAAGTAATGTCAAAATCCCTGCCAGTTTTTCCTCCTTCATATTGGTTCTTTTAAGTTAGATTTGGACTAGGCAGCCCTATGGTAGCGTTATCCTACCTTCCCCCCCCCCTCAGTTTGGGATTTGAGAGGGTGTAAAACAGGTAAATATAGCTAAAAATGCACTAAAGTTTAAACTATCAAAGATTTAAAGCCTGTTAAAAACAGAAAACATTAAAACAAAAGCAGCAAATAGAAAATCCATTATGTGAGGCCCATTTCCCAAAACAATCAGTCCTCAAAGGCCTCTTGAAACAAACAGATCTTCACCTCTTTGTGGAAAGATAGCAAAGAGGATGCCAGTCTAGTTTCTCTGGAAAAGCAGTTTCAGAGCTTGGGAGCAAGCTACAGAGAAGGATGTTCTGTATTCCCACCAGATGTTCCTGTGAGGGTGATGGGGGCAGAGAGAAGGGCCTCCGCAGACAATTTCAAAAGAACAGGTTTGTAAGGGAGAATGTGGACCTTCAAATAATTCTCTATACATTAAAGCATGTGGCAGGGGTGGGCAACAACTGTGAGTGGGGAGTATTTCCTGCCACCACTGCCTCCACATTTTGAAACTGTATACAGGATGATGAATGCTTCCAGGAGTACACATCTGACAGAGGTTCCCCGAGGTATTCACTTAGGTTAACTCCTTATGCTACACCATTATGCTTTTGTTCTCAAATTATTGTGGTCCACTGAGGAAGCATGGAGGAGTAGGAAGAATTGTAGGAAGTTGGAAGGAAATCTTGAAGAAGCTGGAATCTTTTTGCAAACCAAGATGTGAATGGGCTGAGTAGGCCCTTATTGATCTATACTGGGATGATCTGGAAGGTGTTGTCTTAGGAGGCCAATATCAGCGGAAAAGTTGTTTCTTGGGACTTACAGCTCCCAGGATCACCCAGTTGGCATGGCCAAAATTTATTCTTGGTTTCCATGTTCTTACATGAATAGCATCACAAGGGCAATTTTGTTCACTATTCTAAGCATGTTAACTTCTATGTATCATTAGGAAAAGTTTAGAGATGTTTTTTCCTATTTCTCTTGCAATTACTTGCAATTTCTCTTGCAATTACCTTAATTTCCTAGCCCACAGATCTTCTCATGCAATGCTATACGCCAGTGGCTCTTAATCTTTTCTTTACCAGGGACTCCCTTTAAATATCTTTTGTTGCCATGGGCCCCACTTAATTCAAGATTTAAAACCCTGATGATAATGATAGTAGTAGTAGTAGTAGTGGTAATAATAATAATAATAATAATACACCATTAAACCTTCCCTCAGAGGCACTGGAGGGGGAGGGAAGATTTTTCTTCTGCTTCTTCCTGCAAGTTTGTGGCTGGACCAGATTGAATGGCAGTGTGCAGGCCAAGCCAGCCTGCCTTGGCTCCTATCATGTGGTCATTCCACTGTGGGCAGGAGGTGGGCCAAGCAGCCTTCAAGCCTTCACAGACCCCCTGTGAGGACATTGCAGCCCCCTGGAATCCCTGGACCACAGGTTAAGAACCACTGCTCTACACAATTGACTGCATAAGAGGATATCTATTTACTCCCACTTGAAGCAAATGGTTAGTGTAAGATCGTGTGTGTGTGTGTGTGTGTATGTGTGTGTGTATGCATGCACTTGCACCTGCAAACAACAGTGTCTTTATTTTATTTTATTTTATTTTATTTTATTTTATTTTATTTTATTTTATTTTGAGGAGTCTGTTTCAAGCATTTAAAAAAGCACTGGTTTGTCAAATTTTATTTTCCCTTAGTGAGGAGCAGTACTTTGGTAGTTTTTCGAGCAGACAATATTGTTGTTGCTCTTTGCCAGTCCCTTGCTAAAAAGAAATACTGTTCCTTCTGACACCAGGTGACACTCTTTAAGAATCCAACCACTGTTTCTTTTTGTAGGTGTATTCACATTAACAAGGCCTTAATACCCTAAAAGCACCAGATCCTGTCTGATCTTGGAAGCTAAGCAGGGTCAGCTCTGGTTAGTACCTGGATGGGAGACCACTAATAAATCCCAGGTGCTGTATGCTATATTTCAGAGGAAGAAACTAGCAAAACCATCCTCTGAGTATTCCTTGCCTAAGAAAACCCGATGAAATTCTTGGTGTCACAATAAGGCAACAGGCAACTGGAAAGCACATACACACACATTCACATGAACAGATGCTGCTTATCATGTTGGCTTCATACAGACCAGATGGCCCCCTTTCTCCCAATATGCTCTCTCCCTACTTTTTAACTTCTATATATTTGGGGATAAATCCTATTATTAGTCCCAACCAGAATTAATGAGATTTATCTGGGTGTTGACTTGCCACTGAACAATTGATTCAATGGGTCTACTCTAGTTGGAACCAGCCAGTGGGATTCAGGCTTTTACCTCTATCAATTCCTCTCTGTTCCTTCCCTCCCCCCGCCCCCCGCAACTATGTTATACATCAGACTACAGCTATGGACAAGAACAAGATGAATGCTGCGGAATGAAAGGGGGCTGCAATATTTAAAATTCAACAGAGTGGGGGGAGATTAATAATGCAGTTGGTATGGATCACAATGTCCATGTTTATGCAGAGATCATAGCTAGCTTTGCTGATTTCTGGGCTGCTTTGCTGATTTCTGGGCATCCATTCTGTGCAGCAGGTTGCTGGTTGAAAGACTCATGATGTAACCAGCAGCATTCATGTGTAGCTTAATATGTCTTGCCATAATGCACAATGCATTGCCAAAGTGGTGCATTCTCTGCCCTGCCTATAACATGAGCACATCCGCACACACACTCAAGCACCTTGTTTGGCCAATCCCTTTTAATCTGTCACCTCGAGTTCCAGTATGTTTGTTGTGTCATGTTTTGTTCTCTGCTCTTCCAATTCAATCACTCTCAGTTCTTGTCACAATATTATGGGACTGCAATTTTCTTTATTATTAGATTCCGGTCTCATTCCTATCACCAGTGGGATCTGACAGACAGGGCTAGACTACAAGCCATCAATGGAGTTGAATTTCAGCTTTAATTTGCCCCTTTGTAACATGGGAAGAAATTATTGTTTTGGAGTGATGAGGGCAAATTAGATCAAGGTAGCAATTTGTATTCCTGCTTGGCAGGGGGTTGGACTGATGGCCCTTGTGGTCTCTTCTAGTTCTATGATTCAAGAGAGCTACTGTAATAATTATGGAACTAGCACATTCTTCTACCCTTCCTCTACCACCCCACTATGCCTCTATTTAAAACTTGCTTTCCACTCCTGGGGCTCTTGTGATGGCCATTGTGTGTTGTCCTTTTGCACGTCATGGTGCAAAAGGCCTGTAATGAATCTACTGTCCAGACTGTGCTAGTGACATATCTGTACTTTAAACCATCATGGCCTCTGCCAAACAACCGTATTAAATCCAGGACTTCACCTGGGAGCTGGAATTTGGTAATGGGTGCTGAAACCTGACTCTTACAGTCTTCCCCAATCTGGTGCCCCTGACTGTTGGGAGTTTAGTCCAACACATCTATGGGGTGCCAGGTTGAGGAAGGTGTGGATAAAAGCGTTTCTCCAACACCCATCTTCACAGAACTGCTATTCCCAGTGCAGCTACTAGGATTCCTTGGGAAGAAGAAACAACTATTACACTACATGAAGTATATAATGTGGTTATGAAGTAGAGAAAGATTTCTCTGCCTTGGGAAGGCTAGGCTTTATTATGACGGAATGTAGGTTTAGATGTCTTCTTCTGTTATCATTTCCCTGCATATGTTCCAAAGGCCAGATCTATGAGATGAAGGTACCATGATGCAGCAACCTCATTGCAGCTAAGCAGTTCTAGGTTTGATTACTGCCATTATTGTGAATAATTGCCTAGGGATCACCTTGAGTTCTATTGAAGGAAAATATCGCCATCATCATCATCATCATCATCATGACTACTGCTATGATAACAGTAACATTTATTTATTCAGCTGGAAATTGGGTATTTTCAGGTGTATGTTTCAGACAGATGTCTGCCTCTGAGCTTCACTGGAGTCTGTGGAATGAGTTTCTTGATATCACAGTCCTATATATGGCTGCTCAGAAATAAGGCCAACTGGGTGCAGTGGGACTAACTCCCAGGTAAGTCTATATAACCACAGCCCAAGAATCATGTCTGATTGGCTAGAAATAACATTCCTAGAGCTTGGAAAATTTGTTGGACTCCATTTCCCAGAAACCACCAGCCAGTACGGCTACTAAAGGATTCAGAGAATAATAGTCTTTCTGAGCTTTGAGCCTTCTCCAAGCTAATGCCCTACAAATGCATTGGACTCCAACTCTCAGCCATAGGGGCTGTAGACCAATGCATCTGGAAGGCACTAAGATGGGGAAGGCTGGTTTACCAAGGCAGGTGTTTCTTTCTTTAAATTAGTGGTAGGAATAAGCCCCCCACCACCTATTTTACTGCAAGTCCCAGCCATCTTAGCCAGCATAACTAATGGTATGGAATGATGGAGCTACAGTCCAATATCTGTAGAGCTGAATGATTCCCATCCTTGCCTTAAATGCACTTTAAGAACTCACAGAAAAGCAAACCAAGAAGCAGCCCCTCAATATCCAAAGAACAGAAGAGTCATCTCTCCCTATTTGTAGCTGTCCTACTTTGTTTAGCATTGGAAATGCCACCACTTTGGGGTACAAGCATTGAAATCTACCTGTACAAGTCCCACTAAAATGGGACATGGATAACAGAACTATTGTGCTCCTGCACATTTCCACTTATTTCAGTGGAGCCTATGTAGGAGACATCCTGTTGAATTGTATCTCACATCTCCATATCTAAGACAAGGATGGGGAAATTTTAGTCCTCCAGATGTTTTGGCTGACAACCTCAGCCCAACCTATCCAGTGTGACAAAGGATTGAGGGAGCTGCACCCCAAAACATCTGGAGAATGAAAGGTTCCCTAATCCTGATCAACATCTTACCAGAGGGTGTAGGTTGAAGTCCTATCATTCAGCAACATGACAATTGCTCAGGCTCCAGAGGAAAAAAACAATTAGGTTAATTATCCCAAGCATTTATTGAACACATTTATTTCTTCACAGGAACATCAGGTTCCCCCTTCAGTGACAACCTCGATTTGTTGAGTTTTGCCTCACAGAATATCAGTGCTCAAATGTGTTCAGTTTCTGGTGTCAACTTATCAAAATGCTTGTCAATCCAAGAAAGGTGTTGGTTGCCTCTGTTTCAGTTGCTTGGTTTCTTTTTCTGAAATATGACAATAATTCCCAACATGAAATTCTTGTTGTGCAAAGATCCCTCTAAGGTACTGTTTTTCATATCTTGACAGCATACTACTTCCTTTCATTTTCCACTAGAGCTGCCCTCTAGGTCAGATTGAGAGTCTTCCTTCATTTCAGTACCTTGAGAGTCTTCCTTCATTTGAGCACTAGGTTTGAACTGACTGGCAAGTGACAACAAAATCCTTAAGAACTGGCCATGCAGAATCCTAATGCCATCTTGTTATCAGCAGGAACACTTGCATGCTGCCACCACAGGGTAAGGGATTTGTCTCCAAGCACATTGCTGAAGGGACTTCTGAGGACCAAGAGTTTGATCCCTGCTAACCCAACAATGCCATGCTAGGAGTTTGATGTGGGTGACCTGGGCAGGCTGGCAAGTCATGCCAGGAGGCCAAGAGCACCTGGCATGATTAAGGTCACAGTCTGTGTGACGCACCCAGCGGGGCCAAAAAATGGATCCCATATCCACCCAGGAAGAAGTCAGATGGCAGGAAGCACTGTCCACTAGCCACTGGTGGAGGTGGTCAATGAAAGATTGACTCAGGTTGTGGTGGGTGCTGTCCTTAGAAGATAAAAGCTCAGAAAGATCCAATCCCTGTGCCTCCTGCAGGAGTTTCTTCCGAAATCGGGCTGTACGTTCAGCCAGGTCCAGGCTCAAAGTGCCCAATTCATCTAGGCTGGTGTTCCGACCTCGTGGATCTTCAGGAGACATCCAGAAGGGGTCATAGGAAGATCCTAACAATTTCATCAGCCGGGTGGTACGCAGACGTTTAGGTTTGGGTAGGTAATGATGGTAGTCATCAGGGGAGAGAGACAGGCTGTAGGGCTTTGCTTGGGTACCCAGATCACTCCGAATGAGATGGATGTCAGGATTGGATTGAGCCATCTTGCTGATCTGATCATGAGGCAGAGAAGACCCACTTGGGGAAAACTTCCCTCCTTGAGAGAGGGAAATTGTTTCAGTGTAAGGAGATCTCTGGCACCAGGCCTCCTTCATCGTGAGTACCAGTAGCACATTGACTAAGAGTGCTCTGACATCCATGACTGCCACTGTTCCTTCAAGATGTATGTGTCTCTTAACTGCAGCAAGCTTAACCCCATGGGCGGCTTCTCTCCACCCCTTTTTGTTATCATCAGATCCCTTTGTCCGAGAGTTTACTAGCTTCCCTTTCCCCTAGTTACATGCTTTGATATCAGACAACACTGCTGTTCTCAGTGACATAAAGAAACACAGATGGGGAAATTACCCACCTTATTAACTAAGTGGGCATTTGGAGGGCAGTGAGTTATGCTTTTATTTATTTGTTTGTTGCATTTATATCTTGCCTTCCCTTTGCATTACACTAGTTCAAGATGATTCTCTTCTTTCCTTACAACAACCCTGTAAGGTAGGTCAGGTTCAGCTGGAAAGAAAGCAGTCCAAGGGTCATCCAGTGAGTTTCCTGGCTCAGCAAGGACTTGAACCTGTATCTCAAGTCCTAGCTCAGCACTCTAGCCACTATACCACACTGGTTTTCTATGCTTTTAATGGTATGCTATTGTCCATAATAGGTGCAGCAAATATTGGTGGATTTAGCAATAGCATATATCATGCTTGAAGAAGCTTGTCAGAGATGTGCTATTGGAAGGCCACATCTGGTTCTGGGCCTTCAGTTGACACCACCCATGATACATTGCCAGCATAGTCTGGTAGAGGAGTCCAGACAGATTTCTTACAACAACAGCAACAGCAGTAACAACAAAAACAAGCTTCATAAAATCAAACTACCTACCCACAGTGGATGATTCTGTACATAGCACGGGTTTGGCTAATCTGAAACAGGTATAGGAAATGGCAAGCTCTTTACTTAACAGGGCATATTGACAAGGCCACATACTTCAATATGCATTGGTTTCCATGGCAGCAAAGCACTTGCGTTCAACAGAGCCTTTGGCTCCTTTTGTTTCTTTCTGCTGCATAACATTTAACTATGTGTGTGACCCACAGAGAGATAGTGATCACACTTGACAGCAAAAACCTCTAAATCTTGTGGAGCAAACGTATAGAAGACCAGTCATCAACATTAGATACAGATTGAGGCAACTACCTCAGGTGTCAGATACAGTATTGGTGGGCAGTAGCATCTCCTGGCTGTTTCTCCTAAGCACCCCAACAACTCTCATGTCTTAAGATAGAAATACATGTGTCACATGGCTGGTCCCATATTCTTTAAGCCAGCCTGCTACTGTTAGCATGCCCTACTACCACTCCCTATAATATCTCATAATTGAAAATACTACACTTCAATGGGGTCAAGTGATCCAAAAAGAAGTCAGGTGGAGGTCACAAGGACCTGGGAAAGTGTCTTAGAAATATTTTTAGCAGGCAAGCCCAAACTAGGATTGTGTGGAAGTCCCCAGTAAACAAAGCCATTAAGGAAGTATTGTATGTGCTAATCCTTTTTTTGGCACTTCAGGAATAAATCACCCAATCTAAACAATCAAGTGACTTTTCCAATCCTAATCCCGAGGAATATCACCTCAGAATCCTCTCCTGTCCTGCAATGCGAGGTTGTCATAAACCAATCAATTTCTATCTCCCAGCCATTAAAGCAATCAGTTGAGTTTTGGCTTCCTTTGTCTAAGCAAACAGTTTCGTTCCCTTTGTCTATCCCTTGAGAAAGCTACACAGGCTTTGTCATAACCAGAGCACTCCTTCAGGATATGAAATAGGGTATAAATATCCCAGTCTAGACCCCAGCTGTGTGCCACAGACAGACACCGACATTGTGCTAGATTCTCTGTGCCACCCACAGCTGCCAGTCTGAGCTTCTTTGCTGCACGGAACTCTGTTCTTCAAGACTGGTAACTATAACCCTGTCTTCTCAAACCACTCTCTGTCCAGCCTCCCCACCTTTTTTATAGCATTATATGGTTCTTAAGAGTGTATTTTTTTTGTATGCTAGCGTATCCCTTGTGTTATTTCAAATGAAAATATGTTATTTCACTTTAAAACTGGAGCGCGCTCTACATTTAGTACTGGTGTACATAGGTGAAAAGACCCCGTAGTTACCTGCCTCTCGCAGGCTTCTGTTTGAGCTAATAATTCCCCCAAATAATAATATAGATTTTGACATCATGGGTGGGGCTCTAAAGCACCCACCCCCACCTCTTAGGGTAACACTACCACCATATTTGGAGAGGATCCTGTTCTTATTGCCAGTGTTGAAATAAAGTTTTTGGCCAGTCCAGCTGGTTTCTGTAATAGAATCAAGGGGGAGTAGCACCTGTCTTTTGCTTCAGGTAGCCAGATATCTTGAACGAGCCCTGCTGACTGGTCAGATGTAAAGGTCAGATGTTTGAGGTGGCTGTGGAGCTTCTGCAAGTTACTTGTTTGGAGGACAACTCCCAGAAACACCAGGGCAGCATGGATGGTAAACATGCTGGTTGAGGGATCCTGGAACTTGTCTTCCAACAGAGTAAATTTCCCAAGCTCTGAATGGTTAATTGCTCAGTTGTGGTAGATTTGTTATCCAGATTCCCTTCTGCAGGTTTGATACACTTCAACACTCTCGTTTCAAAAACGTCATCTTCTTTCTCTCTCATCCTCCTGCAAGTCCCATACTAACAACATCAGAATTGATTGTAAGATACAACTCTGCATCCTTGGGGGTTAAATTAGCATAGTCATTCACACAACTATCATGGAAAATTCTTGGTTCCCCCAGCAGCACAAGATAAGTGCCATTTCATACACTAAAAATAAACAAACCTGGTATTTCCAATGGGAATACAATCAACAAGTGGCTGCAACATATGAGTCCCAGCTCCATGACAAATAACAAAAACAATAAAAACTGTTAAGACCCAAGGTAACCCAATGAAAGAGAAAGACTGGATCTCAAGATGCAGATCAGAGGTAGGAATTATGCAGTCCTCTAGATGCTATTAAATTACCATTCCCATCAACTTGTTACCTACACTGACACCTCCTGGCCCGTATCTGTAAAAATTGGCAATATTTAATAATTTGGTCAAATGTGGCCTTCCACAAAGTGTGGACAGTAAACGGGGCACTCCCAAGAACAAGGAATCCCAAAAGACTAGTGCTGAGACTTGGTGAGGTATGCACTAAAGAGGGGTCAGCCCAAATTCCAAAGAAGACAATTTGCAAAGCAACTTCTTGGCTGAACATCTGGCTAATCCCATCAGCCTAAACTGAGATAATCAAGTTTGTAAAGAATCCTCATACCTCTACCTTCCCCCAAACAAAGAGAGCTGCTTTCTCTATTCAGTTACAAACTATCAGCACATTAAGGGTCGTTAGCATATCTGCAGTGTCCATTGTCTTAACTTGAGAACCTCTGAGGAGCATTGTCTTTCACTCTAAATCCCATCCTCTGATGGGAATTATTGGCTATATAAACCCCTTCAAAACCCCACTGAAGTGTGCATACATTCCCTGCTTCTGGACTCCATGCTGGACTGTGTCACCGTTCCAGATTTGGGACCCACACTCTGTTGGTTTCCTCTGTGACCTCAACTCCTCTGATAGGTATAGTATCACCCAAAAACAACCTCCCTCCTTTATTCCTCTATCCTAATACTTCCTATTTTATTTGTAGTCTTGCATGAATGCTTGAAACCTGAGTGTGTGTGTGAATGTTGTTATTATTGCTTTCTCATATCTAGTTTAATGTCTCCTCCTTATTACTGGTATACATAGGTCAAAAGGTCCTTCTCTCCGTTGCCCCCTCTCACATAGCCAAACTGAGTATATTAATTCCCCAAATTAATATTGATATTTTGAGGGTCCTTAAGAGCCCCAAAGATTTAGGGTAACAAGCTTTAGCCAGCATAACCAATGGTGAGGAATTCTATGAGTTCGCCAACATCTGGAGAACCACACAGTTCTCATTCCTGATGTAAAAAATGGGTTTTGTTTGCTGAAATACCCAGCATGTTTCAACCAGTTAAGTATACTGTGGCCTCCTTCTGGAACTATAAAAAAGAAAAAGGAAATGACAACTTCACAGTTACAATAATGATGCATTTATAAGACATTAGGATAAAAACTTGCACATCATATCTGAATGTATGATCATCTTATACCAATAGATTAACAACACCCATAGACATCTCTGATAATCAGTTTGCACATTTTGTTAAGCAACAAATGATGGATTGTTTGGTGGAAGGGCCAATACAATACACACACACACACACACACTGATTCCCCACCGCCACCCCCGCCACTGTTTTTGATGCTACTCTGAGCACAGTAGATAATTTCAAGGTCATATTGACTCATCTCAAAATACAATAACTTAAAAGGACCTCAGAAGTATGTGCAAATTAGTTCTAAAGAACAGGGAGAAACTTCTAACTCTTTGTCCAAAATTCTTAGAGACAGGATTCTCAATCCCAACACCTATTTCTCTTTTCAGCAGAATCTTCTTGTTATTTTTGTGTGGACTATGGACGGTATCCTGCTATTGACTGAAGCAGGCATGAGTCCAATTTAAGTCTGTGTAAATCACTGCTTTGGTCATTATGGAGGGCATAATTCTCCACCAACCTGGTACAATGATCAGACTCCCACTCACCCCACATTTTAGCTGCTGCAGTCCCCCCATGTCCGTTTACTGGCCCATGCAGGGAACGGAAGTGGTAAAGAAGCATCCAGCTGTGTTCCTATAGCTGGACACACAGCACTGACATCGTCTTTAACAAATGTCAAAGGCATACTCTCCAACTATTCTGATTTGGCAGGGACAGTCCTGATTATCCCATTTTTTTCAGCAGCTTTTAAAATATCTTAGTTTCTTCTCCTCTCATTTTCCTCCTTTGATCTCAGTTTACTTCAATTGCTTTGAAATTGAGTTCAAAGAACAAAAATAGTTTGCACTCAGTTAATGCAGGAGGGGGAAGACAAGAGGAGGGAGAAGAATCTGGCTCTTCCCAGTAGGCTCAGGCAAAAGCAAACTGCTGCAGCCTTTCCTAGCTTGTGTGTTCTTCCTCATTAATAACTTTCTTGACTACACTCTGATCTTGCTTGGCCACCAATGTCCTGGTTTTCATCTGTGAAATGTTGGAGGGTATGTGAAGATCCCCTATAAGTCATGGAGGATGGGATTAAGGTATTCCAAGATTTGCAGAAGGACAAAAAATGTGGGTGGAAGGGAAACTAAAGGAAAGGGCGGGGACCAAAACAGTTGTGCAGCTAAAAATATCACATGTGAAGCAGCTGAGCAACAGCCGCAACACCACTGTAATTATACCAGTGTTTGGGTTTTCATACACTGGTTGGTATTGCTGCTCATTGGGAAAGTAGTGAAAAGTCTATGGACTTTTACTGTGGTTCAGATACTCCAGTAATAAAATTCACTTTGGGGTGTTCAGTTTAGATGACTCCCTATCACTCAAGGAAGCTGTAGAATGCAAAGGGTCCTAGGGTGTATCTCGAAATGAAATTGTGCTGTTGGTGCTGTAGGCTGTATTTCAGAGGAACTGGCAAAATCTCTTCTGCGTAGTCCTTGCCTAAGAAAATCCGATGAAATTCATGGGGTCCCCATAAGTCGACAGGCAACTTGAAGTCACACGTACAAGCACAAGTCAGTTTTACATTATCTCGATCCGGCGCACCTTCCTTAGATTGGATTCTCCAGTCTAATTACCAGCTGTCATGGAATTTGCAGTGCAGCTGCTGCTGAAATTTGGCAGCAGTGACATTTTAGCAGGTGTTGCTTGTCACACAGCCAAGTAACAAACAACACCCACTGAAATTCCCTCTTCTACACAACCATTAAAGATACAGGAGCCCTCTCCAGTGTTCATTCTGGCAACGCTATGTGGGGGAAGGTACTAGTGTAGCCTCCTTTTCTCCAGAGCTATGCAAAACTGTGAGGCAGGAAATCCATTTCCTTCCTGGAAGTTAATTTGCTGCTTGATTTACTGGGGAACTTTCCCAGTGCTGGAGCCAGAGGTTTGGCCCTGGCAGATCTCCTGTGCAACCGGAAGCCGCTATGGGAGGAGTGGTGATAAAATCAGCAGTGCATTCACCACCCTTCCCTACAGGATATGTACCAGCTGCCCCTGTGTTAGCATGACTTACACCCCACTTCCAGAGACTTATACCTCACTTCCAGAGACTTACACCCCACTTCTAGATACCTCAGAAATTGTGTATTAATAAACTAGCATATTATTAATTTGGGTCATCAATGTGACCTTCCACAAAGGAAAAAGCTCAATGGTCTCAGAGAAGACAGCTGAATACCATGCTTTGCCCTAGGGAAAAGTCAAAAGGACACATTTCCCAGTGGAAAGGGAGATAATGGATGGATGGATGAAACCTTTGGATGCTGATTTTGAAATTTCCTCCCTTAATCCCCAACCTTAAGACAGGTTGCTCAAGCTTTTAAAATCCAATCACTGGACATCAAGAAACACATTAGCATCTTCCACACCTTTTGTCAAGACCAGGAAACTCATTGTGCAATCCATGAAGGCCCAGGAAATCTATTGTTTCAATCCATGAAACATCCAATCCCCTTAGGTGTATTTAGAGGTATAAATGACCCCCCCCCAATATGCCCAAGTGTGCACAGACTTCAGTTCCAGGGGACACTCTGTCCCTCTGTGTGGCCACCCCAGGTTCCTCCATCCACTCTGCCAGATTGACTACAGGACAGGTTGTATCACCCCCAACAAATCCTCTTGCTACCCTCTATCCCAAGTTCTATAGCCTTGTGTGAATGCTTTTACTGTGTGAATGTATGTGTGTCTGGTGTTATTTTTAAACTCTATAATAAAAACCATACTTAATTTCACATGTGTGTGTATTCTATCCAGGCTAGTACTGGCAGACAAAGGTTTTCAAGATCCCCTTGTTACCCCCTTTCGCATAGCTAAAGTCGAGTTGCTGCTAATTTCCCCAACACATTAGAAACTCGATATTTTCTTGGAATTTTCCAAGGAGCATTTTGGGTAACACCTGCCCATCCTTGACATGGACAGATAAGGAATGTCAGCCTATGACTGAGGGAAATAGTATGTTAGCAATTAAACCAAAATAAGAAAATTTGCTGCAGCCTTGTAACTACAGTACTGTATAGTGAATTTTGACCCATCCCAAACCAGTGATTTGCTATCATATCAACCTTGATGCAGTCACTCATGCAACTTAATATACCAAGCAAACCTGTATCAACAAACCATACTTACTGAGGAGAATATGAGGCAATAGAAGATCTAGAACAAGTGGCGGGGGGACCAATTGCAGTTGTTCACGGAGCTGGTGGTGCAGTTTTCTTCAGCCCCAAACCATGCAGATTATCTCTACCACAATCTTCAGGGGACTGCATGGATGGCCAAAAAAAAAAAAAAAGAAAAAAGAAAAAAGAAAAAAAAAGAAAGGAAAAAAAAAAGCAAAAACAAAACAAAACCCAGAAATGGCAAGAAATCTATTTCTGGTTTTGAAAGGTAAACAGTGCAGAGTAAACAGAGGTGCAACCTATTCAAAGGGTGAATTGCCACCCCTGGAGAATTCTAGGAAAGGAAAGTCGATGACCCATATTCTACATTTCCTACTTCAGAGGTTCTTAACCTGTGGTCTGCCCCCCCCCCCAGGGGTCTGTGGTGCCAGCCACAGATGCAGGCAAAACGTCATAAGTAAACTCTTCTAGAACACAGCCTCACAGCCCGGAAAAACCACAAGGAAAATCGATGGATGCCGGCTGTGAAAGCCTTCAACTTCACAGTGCTACAGTTGTGACTAAGGAGATTATCAGATGCACTAAATATGGCATTACACAAACGCCAGGAGATTGCTAAAGGGCTTCCCTTTCAGATGATGTCATTCTTGTGTTGTCATACTCCCATTCGGCTGTCATTACGCTGGCATTTCTTTTTATTCACAAGCGAAGCTGTGAATAGATCCCCCATTCCATTTATGTAATGGAATGTCATGCAAGTGAAAATGTCCCCGTTATGCTAGTATGATGCTGGCATCAATGGGAGGTCCATGCCAGAACATTCTGGGTGAGATCAGGATATCAAGGTAAGTGACGCACTTTGTATGACCCTCCCCGGGTTCTTGTAAAGTTTTAAGCATGTTTAGGTGCTTAGTGTAAGTTTTTGTCTTGTATTTTGCTTTTACAGTTTGCATTTCTTGCACTCTCGTCTTCTCGTGAGAGCAGCTGGGATTTCAATCCAGGAAGTGAAAGTAGCTCCATTAGAGCTCTTTTCAGTCCTGGGCTGCCCTGCCAAGGAAATGAGGCAAGGAAAAGGTAGGTCTGAAAAGTTTTCCTTTTTTCACGTGCCGGGGACAGGAGAGGGGCGGGAGAGGAGATTGTGAGATGGAAACGCTTTTTTCGTTCCTGTCTGAAAATCTCCTATGTGCTGGTAGTGTAATACAGAGCAGTTACAGATCCACAAGAGCCAGTGTAGTGTAGTGGTTTAAGTGTTTGGACTGTCTATAGGAGACCAGGATTTGAATCTTTGCTCAGCCATGGAAACCCAGAGTGACCTTGGGCAGGTCTCACCCTCTAAACCTCTAAAGGAAGGCTGTGGCAAATCCTCTGAACAAATCTTGTGAAGAAAACCCTGTGATAGGTTCACCTTAGAGTTGGAAACAACTTGAAGGCATACAAGAAATAATACAGATCCATAACTCTAGGGGCTTATCTACACCAGCCAGGAGACACTGGCTCCCCGCCGCTTTATCCAGCTGTGGAGGGGGTGCGTTCTACCCCCATTACATAAACTGGCTGGAGTCCAAACAGAACACCGCCACCGCCATTTTCCTTGCTCTGCTGGGTCCAGAGGAAGCTGGCTGTACCATATGTCAAGCCCCCTGCACGTGATCAGCCTTGGTCACATGCTGCAGGACTGCTGCCTGGACCTAGAAGAGAAAGGGCGACCGGCAGCAGCAGCGAGGGCCTGTCTGCCACCTGGATTAGCTCCTGTAGACACATGGGGCCCGATCCAGTTTTGGCAGCCCATACCAGATTAAACCGGGCATTATACTATAATGGTGTATCAGGACCTATCCTGGCTTGTTCCTGTCTCAGCCCTGTATCTGCCCCAGGGGTGGTGAGGACTGCAGGGCTCTGAGACAGGGACAAGCCAGGGTATTTAGCTCATGTAGATAAGCCCAAGGTTACGAATCCGTAACTGCAATACAGGATGACATCCATTCCTTTCCTTCTTTTTTCTTGGCTAGAAAAAAAGTGCTGCATTTTGCCCACACCTTGGATCTAGAAGACCTAAGAGGAGGAAGAGACCCTTTATTCATTGGCAGACAGTGTTCCCATTGGGCTACAATCCACCTCTGTGGATCTCTTTTGATTCCATTAACCCAGTGCTCAGGGTTTGGACCTGCCAGAAGAGAGGGGGGCAAATGGGCTGTTAGGATTGTTTGTTTGTTTTTTGAGTGGTGGAGACCATTTATTATTTTCATTATTATTTTATTCATTCATTTCCCCCTGATACTCAGACTCAAGATGGGACTAACAAAATATAAAATACAAATTAAAATACAGTTTAAAAATCAGTAAATATATTTAAAAGTTATTTTAAAATTCAGTTAATCTATAGAATTAAAACAAGACAGCAGTGTTATAGTACTATTACTCCATTTTAACTGCTGTAGCTGCCTTCTGTGGAATCCTGGGATTTGCAGTTTAGGGAGGGTCATTTAGCATTCCCAGCCAGACAATTCTTAGGCTTTACTAAAACTACAAGCCCCAGAATTCCACAGGAGGCAGACACAGCAGTACCTTGCCAGAACGTTCCTCTTTCTGTGTTGCCTTACCACGTGACATTGTTTTTCCAGTGTTCTGCTGTTCCAGTCCCATGGGAGACGGAGGTAAAACTGTGTCTTTTTGCTAACAGTTTTTTCCAGTTAGCAAAAAGAAACATTTTATCTCAGTCTCCCATGGGACCAGAATGGAAGAACAAAAATGTCTTGCAGTAAGACAGTGTGGAAGATGGAACCTTCCTGCTACACCGCTGTTTTACTTCACTGTGTGGTAAGCCTCTAATTCTTAAAAGCCTGTAAGAATGGGCAAATATTCACTTGCTGGCAGAAGGACAGCAAGGAAGGAGTGATCCTAGTCTTTCTAAGGAGGGAGTTCCAAAGTCTGGAGACGCCACTAGGAAGAACCTCTCCCTTGTTCCCACCAAGCATGCCTGGATAGATGGTGGGACCTCCTCCAAAGTTCTTGGAGCTTGGACAGGCTCACATAGGGACATAGGATTTTTCAGGTATGCCTCATTGAAACCCCCTCAGTTTCAAGGTAATACCCACTTTCAAGCCATGAAATTAAGACTTAAAGTTCATCAGAGCAAAGGCGCAAGTAAATTCCCTATCATTAACTTAAGGGAAAAAAGAATTTATACCCAGCACCTCCTCCCACCCCACCCCCCATGTAAATCAACACCCAGTTACTACAGACTGCTATCAGTTGAGAAACTTTCTCCCCTAGCAAACCTCATAATTCAGCTGGTAGGTCGCCTAACAAGTATCTCTCCAGCTTCATGCCACTAGCCAAGTGCATTCCTATATCACACTTTCCTTCCCCTAGCAGCCCAGATCAGCCAAAGGACACCAAATTAGGAGGAGTAGCTAATACCCTGGAGGACAGGATCAAAATTCAAGACGACCTGGATAAACTGGAGAGCTGGGCCAAAGCTAACAAAATGAAATTCAATACGGAGAAATGTAAGGTACTGCACTTAGGGTGAAAAAATTACATGCATAGATATAGGATGGGGGGGACCTGGCTGAATGAGACTACGTGCGAAAGGGATCAGACCACAAGTTGAACATGAGTCAACAGTGTGATGCAGCAACTAAAAAGGCCAATGCGATTTTGGGCTGTATCAATAGAAGTATAGTGTCCAGATCAAGGGAAGTAATAGTGCCACTCTATTTTGCCTTGGTCAGACCTCACCTAGAATACTGTGTCCAGTTCTGGGCACCACAATTCAAAAAGGATATTGACAAATTGGATGTCCAGAGGAGGGCGACTAAAATGGTGAAAGGTCTGGAAACCATGCCTTATGAGGAGAGACTTAGGGAGCTGGGTATGTTTAGCCTGGAAAAAAGATGGTTAAGAGGCGATATGATAGCACTGTTTAAGTATTTGAAGGGATGTCACGTTGAGGATGGAGCAAGCTTGTTTTCTGCTGCTCCAGAGACTGGAATACTCTATCATATCAAGATTATTGAGATGATTATGTAAATATTGTGATTGTGCAACGATGGATGTATGTATAACGGATTTGAAATGAATAAAATATACATTTTTTAAAAAGAAAAAAAGAAAGCTCCTGCTGAAATAAAACAATTAGGAGATTATCAAGACAGGAACACAAAAAGTGTTCCTGTCGCACAATCTCCAGACCTGTCCCTGTCCCAACACAATAACCCTCCCCATCAGACTTACCTTATCTTCTGTCCAAAGGTAGCCCAGGAATGACTGGAGCTCTAACAGAGCTCTGTTCACTTCCTGGACTGAAATCCCACCCGTTCTTGTGAGAAGACACAAGCACGGGAAATTCAGAAAGAAAAAGAAAGATACACACACAAAAAAAAAATTCAGAAAAGCACATACACACACTAAAAAAAATAAACAACCCAGCGAGGGTACAAAAAAGAGGGTAGCCTACCTGGTTCTTGCGATCCCACCCAGAAGTGTTCTGGCAGGACTGCCCATTGGTGCTGTATTCACAAGTAAAAAACGGTGCGAGGTTTCAGACACTGGCAATGCTGGCATCAAAACTGGATGGGCAATCCATTGACAGTTCCAGGCTGTCAATAGAAAGAAACACCAGAATAATGACGGTGGAATGCAAAAGGACGGCGTCATGTGATATCGGCTTCCTTTTGCATTCCGCTGTTTTTATTCTGGCGCCACGTTAGCCGCATCTGATAATCTCTTTAGTCTCAAAGGTACTGCTACATTCCCTCTTCCCACCACCTCCATTTCCCTTTTTATGCTGTGACAGATTAACATGGGTATCTCTTTGGAAATACATAGCTGCAGAAAGTGTCCAAAATCTGTTACCCTGCTCTCTATGGCTATATCCCTATCCACTCTGTCCCTTCTCACCCAAGGCCACTGGCTAAGTGTGGATTCCATACTGGCTTGTGTCTTGCAGTAATAGACGCCAAGAGCCCCAAACCATGAAGATTCTCTCTACCACAGTATGTTAGACAATGTACAGTACAACTATTGTATCTGCTTCCTCTCCCATTCCCGCTCCATGTTAGTGGGGGAGGCAGTTTGACACATGAGCTCCTGATTCCCCCACAACATCACCTTCATCACATTCTGCCCAGGAATGGCAGCACCCTCCCGGTGTGTCACAGGTGTTGCCTCACTGTTGCCTTTATCCTCTCACATTGAAAAAAGTCACAGTTTTAAATTACAGTTCTTAGAATTGAGAGGTGAATGGCTACTGCTAGAAGACTGAGAGCTGTAGTCCAAAACAGAAACCTTCTTAGCATTTCTGGGTGGTTCTGGGAGTTGTAATCTAGAAAGTAACTTTTTCAAGCACTTTTTCAAATAGCTTATTGTTGCATTGACGCTTGCAAGCCGTGAACATCTGTCTGCTCCAGCTATGGCTGTAGAGCACCTCTGTCTTTGCAAGCCCCATGGCAGAAAGTTAGGCATCAAGTGCACTTGTTGAGGGTTATGAAAGCACTCTGCAGCTACCACCCTGCTATCAGTCCAGGAGCCCTGCTGTGGGGAGGGACTGATAACCAGCTGCATGCTTCGCTTTCCATATACAGAGAGCTTCCACCCTAATTGCTCACAAAGGTCACTGACATTTTGGGTTGGTATTACTGATCCATGCATAGTGAGAGTCTAGGTGGGACATTCGTTGGGTTAACCTTCAGCTGTGCCTCTCTGCAGATTTTGAACTGGTACAACTCCCATCATTTCTGACTATTGCCAGTGCTGAGACTGATGGGCATTGAAGTCCAAAACATTTGGAGGGCACCAGGTTGGGCACAGCTGATCTGCTGTGAATATGATGTCAATGATGTAAAATTAACTATCCTGTATGTGTAAGATTAACTATCATATGGGTATACAAGTAATTGTATCATTAGAGTCCACCAAATGAGGGCCTTCAAGACTCTCTCCCTCCAGTTAAAAGCCAGGGAAACCATGAAAACAAGATCTCAGAAAGCAGCTGTTAGAGAGGATTGAACATAGGTAAAAGCACAGCTGTTACTGGGTTGAATCCAGACTTACTTAGAGTAGACCCACTGAAATCAATGGAACTTAATACATTTCAGTGGGTGTACTCTGGATATGACTAAAGGCTTGATCCAGCCCACCGATCTGACGCAGCAAAGCAGTTCTTTACATCCTCAGGGGATAAACTGCCTATGAGTATTCTTTGGGTGGAATTTCTTTTAGCACTTTTCCCTTTAAGGAATAACAAGAATAAGACAGATGTGCATGCTGATACCTGCGAGTAGCTGTGCACAGTGTTTTTACACAAGCAGCTCATGAATTTCACAAGAGATGAAACAGTACCATGTAATACTGAATTCCTAAGAGAAGACGGAAGCCAAGATCTAAGGCTGGCTGGAAGCTACACACCCGAATGCCTTCTTCTTAATCCCATCTGCTTGGGCGAGTGTTGCCAGGTTTAAAAACAGCAATGAGGGACAGTCAAAGTTCATGACATGCAAGGGTTAACAGTCAGGAAGCCACTATTTCTGTGCTACCAAAATGCCAAACACAAGTGTTGATTTCAGTTAAATTAACCATACATTTATTTGTAAAATTAACATACTGTATTGCCTACATTCCAAAATTACATGATGCACATATTTGTGTATTTATGAAGGGCCCACACCCAGAGTTGTGAGGGTTTTTTGGGGGGTTTTTTTGGCATCTTGTTCAGTCTATACAAAAGGAAAAGCTTTCCAACCCCCCAAATAGGGGGCATCCTTTATAATAAAAGGCACCTGACAGTTCTATAAGGGGCAAGCTTTCGAGCCCTCAAAAGGGGGACATTTTTATAATAAGGGATGCTTGACTACTCTAATATAGACTTCATGTGGCAAGCAAAAGCAGGCTTGCAAATGTTATCTTTTTTGAGCTACAGTTCCCAGAACCTCCAAGTCAGCATGGCTACCAACTTGCCTAGTTGGGGGATTCTGAGAGTTGTAGTCCAAAAAAGTAACATTTCTAAGCTCTGGAGACCTTGGACTTCATGATTGTTTTGTGTACCTCAAGTCTGGAAATGTTTGCAGGACTGAGCTTTCAGCACATTTTATTTTATTTATAACAGTGGTGGGCAGAAGCAGGTAGATCTGAATGTACTGGAAGATCTCTGGATAGATCAGTAAAGATTTTTGACTCTCAACTTTTAACAAAAGCAGGAAAAAAAACACGACACAACATGCATACAAAACAGAGCCCAGCATTATAAATTATAATACCAAGATGGCAAAAGGCTGGGATAACCAGGAGTGGATTTTTCTAGGGAAGGACTTTGCACTTGATTGATTTCTGTTATTTAAAATATGTCACTTGCTTGAAATTCTTTAATTCCAAGCAGAGTTTGGACGGTTGCTCTTTGTGGAACTGTAACTCCTAGAATCCCATTGGCTATGCTGGGTGGGGTCTTCAGGATATTGTAGTCTAAGAAGTAACTTTTCAAAGTTCTCAGTCTCAATGTAATCCTGCACCACAGCCTACAATTAGGAAAGTGAGGCTGCCCTTCAGGCAACACAAAGATGTTGGAGGGGAGAATGGGATTTCACGGTAGTTACTTTTGGATGGCTCATTCTTGCCCATCAGTTTTTAGAACACTGAAAGATCATGACTCTTTCTTCGGTGCAGGTATCTGTTGTAGAAATATTTTCCAGATGTTCACATTGCAATTTTGTGTCACAGGGAAAACCAATACCAGGGAGTATGTCTGGGAACCTCCTACATGAAAGGCTCTACGTTCTCTCTCTCTCTGTGTGTATGTGCCTTCAAGTCACCTATCAACTTATGGCCACCCCCATGAATTCCATCAGCTTTCTTAGGCAAGGAATACTCAGAGGTGGTTTGCCAGTTCCTTCCTCTGAAACATAGCCTACTCTACCTGGTGTTCGTTGGCAGCCTCTCATCCCATAATTAGGGCTGACCCTGCTTAGCTTCCAAGATCAGACGGGATCTGGTGCCTTTAGGGTATTTAGGCCAAATGCACTATATTGTACCACTAGGTAAAATCTCCAGAGCATAGTATCAGGGATTCTGAAACTGGTTTTTTTAGCTATACTCTCTGGCTTCTCTTCCCAAACGAAGATTCAGGAAGAACTCATCCTGCACTTTCTGCAAGCGCGCTGATGACTAAAAAGGCCAATCCGAGATAAACAAGCCTGGTTGCAGAAAGCACAGCAGAAGGTCTCTTTGGGTGATGTTTCCGGGTTGTGATTCTTTCTGCGTTGTCATTTCTCTTCAAGACTTGTTCGGCGTGAGTTCTCAAATAAGGCTGCAGCATTGTGGATAGTGCGTCTCCATGCCTCCCGATATGAGGCCAGGGTGGACCATTGTTGGTGATCAATTTGGCCGAGCCTGAGATGTTGTTTCAGGGAGTCCTTGTATCGCTTTTTTGGAGTGCCCCTCTTACACTGACCCGTGGCAAGTTCACCGTACAGTACCAGTGAGTAAAATGTGTGGTTCTCTAGATGTTGATGGAATGAATCTCCCAGTGGCCCTAGCCAACATACCTGATAGAATGGAATGCTGGGAGTTGCAGACCAATCATGTTTGGGAAGTACATATTATACACACCTCTGTATCTTGCAACTCCCTCAGGAATGACCCATTAGAATTGAGCATACATCCACACAGTTGTGTTGCTGTGTGCCTTCAAGTTATTTCCGACTTAAGGCGACCCTAAGGCTACCCTATCACAGGTTTTTTTCTGGCAAGATTTATTCAGAGGGGTTTGCCATGGCCTTCCTCTGAGGCTCAGAGAGTGTGATTTGCCCAAGGTCACCCAGTGGGTTTCCAGGGCTGAGTGGGATTCAAACCCTGGTCTCCAGCATTATAGTCCAATGCTCAAACCACTACAACACTCTGGCGCTCAGTTAAGTAGGTATTGGGAAACTTTTGCAAAACTCGCTTGTGGCAATGCCAAGTCCATTATGCCAAGACCACCTTCACTGCCTGTATAGAATCTGGCCTTTTAGCACACACCAAGAAGAACTGCAAGAAATCACTTTTCCTGTGTGGTATAGTGGTTAGAATGGTAGACTGGAATTTGCGAAATCCAGGGTCAAGTCCATGCAGCCATGAAACTCATTGGGTGACTTAGGGCCAGTCAATCTCTCTCAATCTTACCTACCTCACAGGGCTGCTGTGAGACTATAATGAAGTAGAACAGAACAACCTATGCCTCCTCAAGTTCATGGGGTGGAGGACTTACAGGACACAAGTGGAATAAACACACACACTCCCTCAATGCACACTGAAAACTGTCTGTGCGCCAGCTGATCACAGATCTATCAGAGGGGAGGCACTCCATGCTGCTACATTCTTCTATTATAGCTCTGAAAATGATCTCGCTGCTTAGAAGTGAATGGTAAAATAGGTTCTGCTCTCATAGGAGGGGGCCAGCTGATGTATTCCCATTCTACATTCCTATGGATCCTTGTAGAATAGTGTCTTCAACAGAGGCTTGCAAAACTGGACAGAAGATGGATAGATAGGTAGGTAGGTAGATAGATATCTGTTTAAACAGATCTGGTCATAGCAGGGTTAACACCCAACCTCAAGGAAAAAAAAGAAAAGATCAATGGGCTTGGCACTGCAAGAGCAGGAGAGGGGGAGCAGAAATCTAGAGAGAGAGACATCAAGGGAGGAGAGAGAGAAGGAAAAAGCAGATGTAGGCTGGGGGGGGCGAGATGGAGAGATGCAGTGAGAGAAGTAGCTAGAGGAAATGAGGCAGAGGCACAGTGGAGGTCTGTGCAGCACAACTTGCTGAGTTCCTCCTACTTTCTTTCCCCTTGGATTGGAGACCAGCAGGGCAAAGGGGCTTCTCCATGTTGCCCAGCTGTCGCTGCTGGATGGTGAAGAAGACCTGAAGGAGGCCAAGCAGCACCTTGCCCATCTCTTCCCTACTGAGTGAGTAGTACTGCCGTCCATGGAAGTGTGTGTGGGGTGGGGGAATGAAATGCAATGAAGATGAGAGAAAGGGATGTTTTGCACTGTGGCCCCAAAGGATTTTGCAGGAGAAGAGAGGGGCTAAGGGGGTTAGAAGTCCATCTTAGAGTTCCCACATTCAGTAGATGAAGCTCCTGCTTCCTTTGAACCGGAGTGCAGAAGGGGGAATTTCAGCAGGTTCATCTTCTCCTACTGCAGGGGCTACATTTATAGGAGGAGGTGGGGGGGCAGCCCCCATTTGAGGCAGACAGGACTAAGATGGGAGAGGCATACCATCTTCCAGTGTGGAAACAGATGAGAGGGGCCATTAAGACATGCCCATGCCACTGATTTGAAGAGAACAGAAGCTGGTTCAATGCAGGAAGCTCAGAACCAACCTGAGAAACTATAACAGATTGACTGGAGGACAAGGATGTAAAGCTGCACTTTCCCCAACAGAGTGAGTAAAAAGTCAGAGCTTGAGCATCTTCTAAAAGCAAAACTCTACATAGTCAAAGAGCAAACCTTGAATGGGTGAGGATATGTGTGGGTGCATTTCAATACAGGGTTTCATCAATACAGAGAGCAAAGGCAGTCATGTTAAAATCATTGAAATTGACTAATACCATGAAAATTAAAATCTATTAAAATCCATGTTAAAGCCTACATCAAATAGATTAGATTAGAAATTGAAAAGATCCCATGTGTGTCTGTGTGCATCTATGTATAACTTTTCCTTGGTTTTTTTCTGGGCTGTGAGGCTGGAAAAAACCCCAAGGAAAATCTATGGATGCCGGCCACAAAAGCCTTCGACTTCACATTGAATGTGTCTATATAGTTACTTATTTAGCTCTCTCCTTCCCTCCCAGCCACTGTGGCTCCAGGATTCACTCTCCACTCTGCTCTACATCGTCCTTCTGACTAGAAACAAGTAGGCTTGATTCAATGTTCCTTATCCTGTCTCCCTAAATAGGTGAGAAAGAATAATCCCCTCACTTCACTTGACCTGGAAATTGCCCCTTTAATTAAGGTTTTCCTCTTAAATATTCAAACAGGAAAATACTCTGTGTGTGTGTCTGAATGAATGAATGAATGAATGAATGACAAGCTGTGAGCAAGTGTAGTTGGTACTTAATGCATGATACTTAATGGGATAGATAATGGCCGGCCATTAGGCTGGATTGTTGCAGAACAAGCTTTTAACTTTGCAGTCCCCTCTTTATTAATGGAACTTAATTGTTTGTGATAGTCTAATGTTTTAATCATATTGTTTTATCTGATGTTGCTGTTAGCTCCTCTAAGCCCAGAGAGGGCGAGGGAAAAGGCAGCATACAAATGTCATACATTGTACATCTATACATCCCTTCATTAGATCAACCAAAAGGGTACCAATAAATGTATGCAAGCTTTCAAGCTCTCCAAATCTCTTCACCAGGTGAGATGAAGCAGAAAGCAGTGTGGGGAGGGATAGATCATGCAAACATGATGGCTCCAACATCAAGTCATTTCCCTTTCCTCCTTTCCCCATTTTTTGTAACCTTTTGTAATGCTCGATGAAGAGATCCGGAAGTCTCAAAAACTGGAACTCCTTTTTGTATCCTTTTCTTTGGCCTAATAAAGGTATTAGAGTAATATGGATTTGAGAAATGTTTTAATAATGTGTGATCTTATACCTATATTTCAGCCCATGTTGTACAAGCTTTCTTATATGAAGATACTTTTATGATATTGTTCTCTGTAGAGGCTGTTATCTGCTGTTCATAGCCAACAGTGTATAGCATGTCTCTGAATGAAGAATAATATTGCAGAGAGAACGAGCTCCTTATGAGATTTTGAGAGCACTCCCTAAGAAAGCAGGACAGAAAAAGAGCAGGCTTCAAGAGGATTATAGGAAGAAAGAGCTGAGACACAGACTTTTGTCACTCACCAACATTTCCCATAAATGGGGAAGGGCAAAGGAGCAAAACAGAGAGCTCCCTTTTAAGAGACTAGTAATTTCTTTTCCCATTTCTCCTTTCCCCACAAGTCACTCTAATCTCAGACATGCTAATTTCACTCTATTTTCCTAGGTAGATGCTGTAAGATTGTCCACTCTGGTGTATTCGGCTGATAGATCCCAAGGTCTGGCTCTGAGTGTCCAGTGCTCATGGGTTATTGCCAGGCAGGAGGCAAGGGTGCAAATTCTCCAGTTCTGGAGTGATGACCTCCAGGCGAGAGGAAAGGGCTATGTGTAAGTCTCTAGCTCAGCTAGAAGAACAGCAGCTTGCAAGTATAGGTGTCATGATAGCCATATTTAAATATATGAAGGGATGTCATGCTGAGGATGGTGCAAGCTTGTTTTCTGCTGCTCCAGAGACTAGGGAGATTTTCACACGGGATATATATCCTGTGGCAGGAACAGAACAGGGTTGTGAAAGGTTTTCCCTTTTGGATGACGTTGACCCCGTTCTGTCCTGAATCCATCCTGCTCCTGTGACTGTTCCAGAACAATGTAATCACGATTTTTCATCATGAATAGACCTCCCATTCCGTTGCTATCACGCAATCACGGGTGTGTGAACAGGAGCCCCGATCCTGTTCCGAAATGACAGCCACAGAGGGGAGGTCCATTCTGAGCACTTCCTGGTACGATCTGGACACCCAAATAAGTGGCACCCTTTATTTTACCCTCCCTGTTTTGATTGTGTGTTTTTGTGCTTGATGAACTGATTTTATGTTTGGGGAAGTTTTATTTTTTAAATTTATCTCCCGGCCGTTATCATGCGATAACGTGATAACATTTCAGACGGCCGGTTGTAAAAGCAGCCATATGATGGCTGCATTTATGGCCAGCCAGTGAGGGGAGAGGGAGCCCGTTCCTGCTGCAGAATTAAGGTAAGTGTGTGAAAGATTTTTACGTTATTCTGTGGCAGGAAAGGGAGAGGAGGTGGTGGAGCAGTAACGGAGCATTTTGGCCCCGTGTGAAAATCTCCTAGGACATGGAGCAATTGGTTCAAACTACAGGGGGGAAACCCAAGGAAAATCTACAGAGAAAGAGATTCCACTAAACATTAGGAAGAACTTTCTGCAGAAGTGGAATACACTGCCTCATAGTGTGGTGGAGTCTCCTTCCCTGGAGGTTTTTAAACAGAGGCTGGATGGCCATCTGTCGGGAATGATTTGATTGTTTATTCCTGCATTGCAGGGGGTTGGACTGGATGGCCCTTGTGGTCTCTTCCAACTCTGTGATTCTATGATTCTTAGTATTAATTCATCGATTGCTGCAAATTGAAAAGATCCTGTGTGTCTATGTAGTTACTTATTTAGCTCCCTCCTTCCCTCCCAGTCACTATGGCTTCAGGATTCACCCTCCGCTCTGCTGTACATCCTCCTTCTGGCTAGAAGCAAGTAGGCTTGATTTAATGTTCCTTACCTTGTCTCCCTAAGTAGGTGAGAAGGAATAATCCCCCTACTTCATCTGGACCTGGAAACTGCCCCTTTAATCAAGGTTTTCCTCTTAAATATCCAAACAGGAAAATACATTCTCTTTCTCAATCTGTCTGTGTGTGTGTGTGTTTGAATGATAAGCTGTGAGCAAGTGTGGTTGGTACTTAATGCATGATGCTTAATGACATCACCAGAGCCATCCCGAGGGCTCAGGTTTTGGATCCAAAATCTAAGGTCCTTGGACAATCCTGAACTGACAACCGTACTGGTGTATCTTCTGGATCCAATACCTCTCTTAGACATCTTTTAACCCTTAAAATTGTGTCTGTAGCTGTTAATAAGGCAAAGTAGTCAAGTGCGAAAGACTGTGTTGTGCCTTGAAAATTGGTGTGACAAAAAGGAATCCATCAGGTTCATCTTTCATAGTAAACAGGGAAAGTGTTCCCCCCCCCCATGTGTTAGTTGTGCTATTGTTAAGCATGCAGGATCTATGTGTGGGGTGGGGTGCACAGCTTGGAATACTTGCTTTTTGGATGACAACTCCCAGATCAGAGAGCTCTGGAACTTGTTCTCTAAAAACTAACTTGTCCAAACTCAGGGGGGAGAAATTTTCATAAAGCCTTAGCTACTCCCGTTGTGCCACTAATTAATCAGCAAAGCCATAAATGCAATCTTCCCACCAGCACTCTTCCTTTAAGCATTGTTCCCTCCTCATGGCCTCTTGCTGGCAGGTTGGGCTACCACTAAGTCCTGACAAAGAAAGGTGGGGAAATTCTAATTCACCAGAACAAGCAAGAGGTTTAAGAGCTTTTGGAATGCAATGAAGTAAAGAGGGTTAAGCGGTGCCTGGCAGGGACACCCTCCAAAAGGGACCAGAGCCAGAAGGCTGAGCTAAAGAGAAAGGGGTCTTGAACCCGGACACCCAGAGTGACCTGAAGATAATCCAGTCTCATGCTATTGTAATCCCAACCACTTGCATCACGGAGGAGGAAAGAGCTTTACATCTCCTGATGTCACTTCTAAATTAATTTACGTAATAATGATAGCTAAGAAATGTCATCATTGACTGCATGGAAAGAGGCTACAAGGGCACTAGACAAAGGTGCCCTGGTTAAATTTACATCTATGTTGGTAAGCTGATCAAAGCTGCCCTTTACTTTTCTAGGCAGGGTTGCCGTATTTCCGCTGAACTGTTGCTCCTCTACCTTTAACAGCAGTTAGATATGAGGACAATTTGGGCTGATGATACCTTTCCTACTACCTGTGTCACTGCTTGTGAAAAGCGTTACCTGCTCAGGCTGCTGCCACACTGCAGAAATAATGCAGTTTGACATTTCTTTAACTGCTATGGCTCAATGCGATAGAATTCTGGGAATTGTAGCTTTGTGAGATATTTAACCTTCTTTGTTAGAGAGCTCTGGAGCCACAACAAACTATAAATCCCAGGATTCCATAGGCTGGAGCCATGATAGTTAAAGCAGTGTCAATCTGCATTATTTCTGCAGTGTGGCAACAGCCTTAATGTCTGTGGAGATTTTCGGACGCCTCTTTCAGCCTCTTGCCGCGCAAGCAGCCTCCGGTGCAGTAACGAGGCTGCCGCGCGGCAAGGGGTCCATTTCGGACGACGCCGTTTCTCTCTCGTGAGTGAAAAACAGTGCGGCCGCCTCCAATGCTAACTGCAACAGTCACGGACGCCACCGCTGAAAGAGGCGTCTGAAAATCTCCTGTGTCTGTTTTCTGCTAAAGACAAAGGAATCATGCCACTAAAACCAAAACTGTCTAATTTCCTGGGCAATGGTGGGCTGACATGTAGCCTTGTTTAGTCCCTTCTTGTAACCACATTCATCACATCCATTGTGGCATCCTATGTATGTAATGCTCCCCCCAGGGAGATATGACTGGTGCCAACCTTGCTGTCTTAGAGGTACCAGATAAACACTTTAAAAAGACAAATCACCCAGACATTTAACAATATGAATGGTTTTGGGGTTTTTTGGTACATTTCTAACTCTCTGACTTTCAGCTGCTCTCTCTCTCTCTCTCTCTCTCTCTCTTCTTTGAGTGAACAATGATCAAATGTAGCATTCATGCAAAGAAGGGCATCAGCTTTATCCAACAAAATAGCATGCAGAACACCAAACGAGTAGAGCATTAGATGAGTAATAAAAACATGTACAAATTGTACATCTTAATTATCAGCCTGGATCCTATTGTTGGTTAGTCCCAACTAGAGTAGACTTATTGCCTCAATTGTTATATGGTGAGTCAAGATGTAGGCAAACCCTATTGATTCAATTGGTTTACTCTAGTCAGGACTAAAAAAGTTTCATGCTTATAGCAAACAGGGGGAAATTATATGTGTTAATGTCCAAGGTACAGTGAATTCATGAATTCAATAAAAGTGTGACAAACATTAGAAAGACAACATCTTTGTCAAACTGACATAAATTATATAAATTTAATCTACCTGTACAACTTTCCAGAGTTTACATCTTTCAAAGTGGGGATAAAGTGCTCTTTTGGATTCTCTCCACCCAAATCCTAGTGGTAATTGGAAGACACCCAACCATTTCTTTAGGCACAGAATCAATGTGTTGATTTCCACTGTACTTTTCTTCGCTGGTTCTTCTGCATATATTATTGCTGCTTTAGTTTTTGCACGGCCTTGACATCTTATTTATTTATTTATTTATCTGATGTTTACATTGTTCTTTTCCCACATGAAACTCAATGTAGCTTTGGTAAAAGGGGTATATAAATGTTTATAATAAAGAAATAGAATCCCCAAATATATATTTCTGGTGTGAAGTCGAAGGCTTTCACGGCCGGCATCCATAGATTTTCCTTGGGTTTTTTCCAGGCTGTGAGGCCGTGTTCTGGAATAGTTTCTTTCTGACGTTTTGCCTGCATCTGTGGCTGGCATCGCTGAAGACTATTCCAGAACACCGCCTCACAGCCCGGAAAAAGACCCAAGGAAAATCTATATATTTCTGGATTTGTATAGTGCCATCGACAAACATGGCATAAAAACAATGAATGGATCACAGAGGCAAGAGCAGCGCACTTTAACTATATCAGTGGCTCTTTTCAGTCCCTCAATAGAGGGGTGTCCACACACCCACGGCCCATGCATGAGCCGGCACTTCTCTTCCCTGGGCTGGTCAAGTCTTCTGAGGCCGTGAATGAGGTCCCCAGCCATTGTCACATGGCTCGGTGCTTCGTGGTGACCTCAGAAGATGCACTGCATGCAACCCAGCTGGGAAATGACTGTGCTGGGCCCTGCATGGGCTGCATGTGCAGTCACACACACACACACACACACACACACCTTGCGGCAATGGAAGTCAATGTTTTCTCCAGAAGATCTGCAGCAAACAGTGAAGTTTAAAAACAAACATACTTCCACTGCATTTTAAGGGGTATTTGCCACGGACTAGAAATGGGGTCAAAACCCTGTATCGTCTGGACAGCTGGGTGCAGGCACGGGGGTAGGCCATTTCATTTGGCCCATGCAGACAAGGTCAGAATCTGGGACATTTAAAAAGCAGTTGAAATGTGGGGTGACAGAAGATTAATCAGGACTGTCCATGCCAAATCATGATATGTTAGTGTTAAAAAGGGAATTAAGCTATCCATAAAACTGAAACCATTCAAAACAAATCTATTGAAAAAGAAAAGATAAAAATCAACAAAACAGCATTCCGCTAAATGAGCGTGCTCTCAGCAGTTCTCACGAGAAGATGCGAGCACGCTTAAAAGTAAAAAACAACAGCTAAATTAAAAAAACAAAACAAACACACAAACACTGAAACTAGGGTTACCATAAGTCCTGGAAAACCAGGAAAATCCCGGATTAGAGGGACAGAAAGTTGTCCCATCTGGCTGGGTTGTGTCAAGCAGCAGATGCCTGCTTCTGACTCCAGGGTCTCTGTTCTGGGTCCCATGGGGAGTGAGTGCAGAAGGCGGGAGAGTGCAGTCTAGGCTAGGTGGGAGAGTGCAGTGTGCAAAAGGTGGGAGTCAGAGTATACCGAGCAGGCAGCAGCAGAGAGAAAGTGAAGGAAAAACAAGAGAGAGGAAAGAAGGCCTGCAATTTGTGTGTGTGTGCTGCGTCTGGCCTCCAAGGTCACTGCCTGTGTAGAAGCAAAGCTCCTGGGGGTGTGCGCAAGCCTTTTGGTCACTGCTGGGAGGCAGTATGGCCCAGTGGGGCAGCGGATCCTCTTCCCCGCTGGCTGGCTCATCTGGTTGGCAGTGGCAGCTGCGTGCCCGTTTGCCCCCAAACCTCCAATCCCACCTGGCCCCCACCTTGACCTGCAGGGCTTCACCTTCTTATCAAAGCTCACAGGTTTGCTGGATGAAGACAGCTGGATGGCTCTCTTCCAGCCCATCCACATCCCCTGGAAGAAATCAATGGTAACAGCAGGAAGGCTTCCATGGGGCAGGGGAGAGCCATCCTCCCCCTCCCTGGTCAAAATGTGGATACTTTTGTTCTGTTTTTGTGGCAGAGAATTATGGCAACCCTAACTGAAACACACTTAAAAACTTGTCTGCAACACAGGGAAGTTAATTAAAAGAGCATCTCATAGCAAGTTTTTGTGTTCCCACCCGGAAATGTTCTGGCAGGGACCACCCATTGATGCTGGAATTGCACCAGAAGAATGGGGTGTGGTTTCAGATTCTCACAATCACAGCAAAAAAACGCCATGGCTGATCTATTCATGGCTTGGCCTACAATAAAAAAGAACGGCTATTGACCACACAAAATTGCAAAAGCACAACTTCGTGTAAAATGAGTGTCCTTTTGTGTTCATTAGGCATCGTTATGACGCTATATTTGCCACGTCTGATAAAATCCTTGGTCGCTTTCATCCCATCTATTACTGTTGGTAGACACTGGATTACCATAGAAACCACTTTCTTAGAGTTCCACAGAAAGGAAAAATAGATCTAGATGTCACTAGCATACTTGTGTCAGGAGTTAAGAGACTGAACTTCATTTTAAAATGGCCAAATAAACTGCAGAGTCATGCTGAGTTAAAATGGCTGACTCCATGGCCTAGTCTCCCTTAGCTACAGAAGGAGGTTTCTTAGTGGTGTGTAAGATCATGTGATTGAGTAAACCAATGTCCTGTTACTGTGTATATGGGAGGGCTCAGAGCTGAGCTCACTTCTCTTCTTCCTGTGAATGCTGAGGCCTGGTGAAGCAGTTTCTCTTTGGATTGTAAATATTTGTATATATTGCAACTGTTTGAGTTTGAAGATAAAAGTGCCTCCTGCTTATTTGGATGTCAAACACTCTTGAGTGTGAGTATTCTTGGGAAAGGGTTGCTACTGAGTCTGCTGAGATAATTTTTGGGCTTCTGCTGGGGATTGTGTGTCCTATCGTCCCTGGACAACTTGTGGGATATAATGTCTGGATAAACTCTCCTAGTGGTTTCAATTGTGTTAAATAGCATGGGGGATAAAGGGAACTCTTGGGGTTCTATAGGGCAAGAATGTCCAACAGGAATCCTTCAGCATTACCTTCTGGGCTCACCTTTAGTGAAAAGAATAGAGCCATGGTAGAACAATGTCCCCAAGTCCCATCCCACTGAAGTGGCCCATAAGAATACCATAGTCAATGGTAGTTATTTGCTTTGTTAGTGATTTGTTTTTAAGGTGGTAGTGCAGTGGCAAATCGTGAAGTCTGGACACACATCATGACCATGCTTCCAAGAAGAGCTCAAAAATGTAAGCCTCTGTATGGAGTCTTATCAGCAGATCAGTTCGAACAGATAGTTTAAAATCTCTACAAGGAGCAGGTCTTTTGCAAAGCCAATGGCTCTTAATTGCACGTTCAAGACCTAGCCATTCCAAAGTACTTTGCAATGCAACAGAAATAATCACACAATATTATATTGTTCTTTCCTAACCATTGGCTACTGTAAGCTCAGAGGGAGTAGGGAATCCTGACAGATGATATAATATGTAACCCCTACTAATCAAGAAGCCCCAGGGCCCGTTTATACTACACAGTTATAATGGTATGATTCCACTTTAACTGCCATCACTGCATCCTATGGAATCCTGAGATTTGTAGTCTAGGGAGGCTCACTGGCTGAGGATTCTACACACCTTCCTTAAACTGCAAATCCCAGGAATTCCACGACAGTTAAATTCCATGAGGAGAGCCAGCATGGTGTAGTGGTTTGAGTGTTGGACTACAGCTCTGGAGACCAGAGTTCAAATGCATGCTCAGTCATAGTAAACCCACTGCGTGATCTTAGGCAAGTTACATTTTTCAGCCTTAGGGGAAAGCAATGGCAACCCCCCTCTGAGCTAATCTTTCCAAGAAAACCCCATGACCCACCTTAGGGTCTCTGTAAATTGGAAACAACTTGAAGGCACACAACAACAAAAATAAAGTCCATAGCTATTAATGTAGAATCGTAGTGCTATAATTCTGCAATATGAAAGGCACCTAAACAGTTTAACTCTCTGAACATTGGCTCCACTATACCACTATTCAAAAATGAGAACAAGGAGCTTGTGCTGGATCTTGGAGAAGACAGATATCCAATGCAGATCATTGAAAAGTTACTGTTTTGAATTTTAATTCCCAGCAAGTCCATGGCCATACCAACAAGGAAGGATTCTTGGAGTTGTAAGCCAAAAAAAGAGTAACCTTTCCAAGTTCTTAGCCAGCCTAAGGCTCTAAAAAGGGACAACCACCTCTCCAATTTCTTCCACAGTAACCTCTAGGGTTCCCTGATCTCAGGGCTAGACCCTCTTCTCTGGTCTTCAGGAAAAGGGGAAGGAATCTTGGGGTGAGAGCACTTACTTGAAAAGTGTGTGTAGATATCTCATCATCATCATCATCAATTTATTTAGTTTAGCACCATCACTGTACATGGTGATTTGCAAGTACAGTAAAAGAAAAACAAAATAGTTTTATCTTATTTTCCTTATTACTTAGAATGGTGGGTTTCCCCCCCCCCCAATTTTAATGGCATAAATTGTGCATCTAAGGTTGATGCATAAATGCATCATGCTTAATGACATCTCAAGAGACTGCCCCCCTGTGACATCACCAGGGCCCGCCTCCTATGATGTCACAAGGGGTGGTCCCTAGGTCCCAGGTTTTGGTGCTGAAATCCCAGGGGCTGGGATAGTCCCAAACTAGCAACCTTAGTAACCTTTTCCTATTTTGTCAGGCCCTTTATCTCCGATGGGGAGATGCCAGACAGCTGGAATGCATCTACGGATAGCCTGGAAGCACGAGCTGCAGGGATCATTGTGCCGGTGGTCTTCTCCCTCATCTTCCTTGTGGGCACTGTAGGGAATGGCCTGGTGCTTGCCGTGTTGCTTCGCAATGGGCAGGTGAAATATAACACCACCAACCTCTTCATCCTCAACCTGGCTGTGGCGGACCTCTGCTTCATCCTCTTCTGTGTCCCTTTCCAGGCCACCATCTACACCTTGGATGGGTGGCTCTTTGGTGCCTTTGGGTGCAAGGCAGTACACTTCTTCATCTACCTCACCATGTACGCCAGCAGTTTTACCCTGGCAGCTGTTTCTGTAGACAGGTAAGTCTTACCCTGTAACTGTCCCAAGTTTGGCAGGGACAGTCCCAAATAATCCTCTGTGTCCCACTTTTTCAACCACTTTTAAAATGTTCCAGTTTCTCTTTCCTCCACCCACTTTTCCCCTTAGTCCTCAGCTGACTTCAATTGCTCCAGCTGAGTTCAAATGCAGGGGAGAGAGGTGAGGAGGGGGCAGAATCTTGTCCTTCCCAGTAGGTGCAGGCAAAAGCAAACAGCTGCAGCTTCTCCTATTTTATGTGTTCTTCCTCATGAATAACTTTTGTCATCTTGACCACACTTTGATTTTGCTTGGCCACAGGTGTCAGTTTTCCTCTGTGAAAGGTTGGAGGGTATGGTAAGTGGGAGGGTCTCCCCAACCCAACTCTACTCCAGGTGACCAGCCTTTTGTCCTTTGCTTGATCAAGGGCTAGGTAAAACTTGGATAAGTTACCTTCGTGGACTCCAAGTGCTAGGATTCTACAGCAGGCATCCTGTTGGCTAATACAGAACATAACCTCCCCTGTTGGCCAAGACAGAACAACCATGTTCGAGTTAAGATTGAGAAAGTAGAATTGTGCAAATAGTGCCATTCCACATAGTTGCACATTGCACATCAGTGCACAATGCTCATTTAGTTGCACATCACTGGAATCCACTAATTGAGGTAGCATAGTGCCGCTGAGGTGTAACTGAGTGTAAAGTTACACTACTCCCCTCAGTTTAGGAGTCCTGGGCTTGGCAGGTGGATGATCCTCTTGCCTTGCACAGATGGTCTTGTGGAAATATATTTCACCCATTATTCACACGCCTGCCCCCATTGTTATCAATGCCATATATTGTCATCAAGGCAGAATTTTTGGGCAGAGGCTGATGGCCTCAGTCAACAGATGAGTGAGAGGGTCCCCAGTCACAACAGAGCTGGTTTACCATGTTTTGAACTAATATGCCTCACCCTCTAAGGAAAGGAGTTCCATTAAAACCAAAGAGTATAAATAGGGAAGAATACACATTTCTAGAAACAGCTAAGAGTTCACTTAGCTATTTTCCCCCTGGAAGAAAATGGGAGCAAAGGGTCAGCAATCCAGACTATAAAACTGTTTGCATGTGTATCTCCTCAGTCTTAAAAGTGCGCTTTTAAAAAACCAAGATTCTCATGTAACTAAGATGCCCGTGATGGCTTACATCTTCTAAAACTGTCCTTTGTATGGCCAAGGCTACAAGTACTGCCAAGTGTGTCTGGTCTACACATACAGCAGAGTGAGGTGGTGAAGTTCTGTGGAGATTGAATAGATTGTGTCCCATCAAATTGCAGAATGAATACTATTATTAAATATTGTACAGCATTAAAACTTCCCTGAAAGTCTCTCTCTCTCTCTCTCTCTCTCTCTCTCTCTCTCTCTCTCTCCCTCTCTCCCTCTCTCCCTCTCCCTCCCTCTCTCTCTCTCTCTCTCTCTCCCTCTCCCTCTCTCTCTCCCTCTCTCCTTTGTCTTCTGCCTGTAACTCCATCCTCCTCGCATGCCATAATCTACAGAGAGTACTTCTTGCTTCCTATGCTTGCATTTTCTCAGATTTATCACTTTTACTCTTTTTATATTTCCCCCTCCCTTTCTCACCTTAGTAACCGCATCCTACTTAGCAGCTCCTTCTGTTTCCTCAATGGAGTTACATTAATAGATTCCTGTCAGAACATACATATGCTTAGTTCAGGTTGGATTTTTGACCTTTCTCAAGCATATTGGTTTCTTAACTTACTATTCTTTCTGTTGACATTGAAAAACAAAAAATTCTATATCCCACACTGTGGGAATTATGTAAGGGAAGTCCAAACCTGCATAAATTGTTGTCAGACTAAATCTTGAATCTTTGGGTGGCATTTTAACAAAATATGCTTGGGGTCTTCTGGGAACAACCTGTAATGGGATTCTCATCTGTATAGCCTTCAGTGTATGGTAGAGAGAATTAGAATGTACAACTATTTTGTCTTTGCAAGTGTGGACAAATAATTTCCACCATTTCACTGTGCTGAGAAAGCAAATATTTCTGTGCAGTCCTTGACCAGTATTCATACATCCTGAAGTATTTCAGGAAATTATTCTGTGCAAAAATACATGTGTGTGGGGTTTTTTTGGGTTTTGTTTTGGCATGAGCATTGTTGGGGGTTTGTGTAAAAAAGCTGTTTCCAGATAGCTATGTGTGCTTTCTGTGTAACATTGCTTTTTCTACCAAAAAAAAGAGCAATCTTGCACAACAAAAATCTTACACAAAAAGTTGCACAAAACCAGAAATCTGCACCAAAAAATGGCCATGTGGTTTTGTTGTTCAAGATTGCAGAAAACAGCAGTCTTGAACAACAAAACGACTTTTGGTGCAGATTTCTGTTTTTGTGCAACTTTTTTGTGTAAGATTTTTTGTTGTGCAAAATTGCTTTTTTTCTATAGAAAACAGTAATTTTGCACAAAAAACACACATGGATGTCTGGAAAAAGTGGCTGAGATCCTGTATCAGACATGTAGCCATGATGTTGTAGCTATTATCTGTTTCCCAGTATGACCCCTGAAATCCATCTTAAAATCCAGCTAGCTGGTGGAAATCTAGCTGGTGGAATTCTGCAGTACTAGTAAGAGAGTCAATGAAGGTTGATGCATTCAGCCTCTCCTGCCATCAATTGGCAGTTCGCCAAGCAAAGAAAGGGACTCTTCAGCCACAGGAAGAGTTGCCACAGACTTTTGTCCCTCAGTACAGCTGGTTAGATTTTAAAGGTGTATTTGGGGGGGGCATTTAATGATCATGGCAATGGTTATGCTTCCTAGTCTAAGTGATGACATCATAACTGACTAACAGGAAGCCAAACTGTGAAGGGGTGTATGTGCAGACTCCCACAATTCTCATGCAAAAACCACATGTATTTCTGCACCAAATAACTTCCAAAAAAACACGTCAGAATGTGTGAATACAAAGCAAAAATTGTCCAAAATTCTCACCACTGTATTATTCTTCCTAACTGGTTTCGGCAAGACCAGAATATTTTTTCTAACCCTAGGCTGAATAAAGGGGTGAGAAAACCACAGGGAAGGGAGAAAGTGATACTGATGATGTTTGGCAGGGTGTGTTTGTGTGACAGCCATGTTAAACGTATTCTGGTGCATCCTTTTCCAGGTATTTGGCTATTCGATATCCACTGAAATCCCGGGATCTCCGTACCTCTCGCAATGCAGCTCTTGCCATTTTCATGATTTGGACACTGTCGCTACTTTTTGCAGGGCCATATCTCAGCTACTATCAAATAGTTCACTATCAAAAGGTGCCCATCTGTGTCCCTATTTGGGAGGATCAGCGCCGCAAGATTTTGGACATCCTTACCTTTGTATTTGGTTATGTCCTGCCTGTCTTTGTGGTCAGCCTGGCATATGCTAGGACCATTAAATTCCTTTGGACTGCTGTGGACCCCATTGAGAGGATCTCTGAATCTCGTAAAGCCAAGCGCAGGGTCACCAAGATGATTATTGCTGTGGCTGTCCTCTTCTGCCTGTGTTGGCTGCCTCACCACCTGGTGATCTTGTGCTTCTGGTTTGGCTATTTTCCCTTCAACCAGGCCACCTACGCCTGCCGCTTGGCTTCTCATTGCCTGTCCTATGCCAATTCCTGCCTCAACCCAATCGTCTATGCTCTTATCTCTAAGCACTTTCGCAAGCGGTTCAAGCAGGTCTTCACCTGCCTTCTTGTCCAAGACAAGAACAGGAAGAAGCGAGGTGGAAACAAGGTCCATGTCGCCAACGTCACCAATGGCTTGGTCAACCACACAGCAGGCTTTTATGGAGGAAACACTGAAGTAACTCAACTGCATGAGGAAAATATCAGATGCTCTCAGGGCCTGTTGCTGAGAGAAGCTGAAAGGGCTCTTCCTGAGGCATGGCCTCATCAGTTACAAGACACTGCCATCTCTGAACAGAGGGGGCTAATGGATGAAGAAGGTTCTAGAACAATTGATAATAACCCATAGACACCACAATAACCCATAACGACAACACCACATGGAGAACTGTAACCTTCTAAATATCTATGACAGATTATATAAATAGATGGGCATCCCTGTTCAGCATGACAACTATATTCCCAGAGCTGGCCCTGGCATTAAACAAAATAAGGCAAATGTCTCAGGCAGCAGATTCATGGAAGTAACTGTAGCAGTCTTTGGGCTGTTCCTCATAGGTCTCCAGGTGTTTCTCTCTTGGGAAGCAGAGGACAATGCATGTGTTATGGCCTACCATGACTCCCCTATGATAGCCTACTGTCTCTGGTGTGGTGGAGGATGCCATCCTATCAGCCTAATTAGCTTCTGTTCATGGAATGGGGGAGAGGATGCCATCTTGTCCTTTGGCTCAGGTACCAAAATGTTCTGCATATGTCCATCCACATCAGACTACATGCTGATGGGAAATAGACTTGTTCTCAATGCATCCAAATGACCCATAATTCCTCGATGAGAATGTCACCTCCTTTCAGCAGAAGTTTCATTTTAATAGTTCCAGTTATGCCCTCTTCTAAGAGAATTGGCGTCAAAAACAATAAATAATTTATTGGTTCCTTATAAATGAAATTTCTAAATGGATATTGCATACTGTTGTTGAAATAAAGTGTGCACACAGACATATACTTGTGAACAGAAATGGTTGTGGGTGAGCATGTTGGCTCTGCTCCTTTCTACGGCCTGTGTGTACAATCTGTAGATTGACTATAGATTTTCCTTGGGTTTTTTCCAGGCTGTGAGGCCGTGTTCTGGAATAGTTTCTTTCTGACGTTTTGCCTGCATCTGTGGCTGGCATCTTATTTCTCTGAAGATGCCAACCACAGATGCAGGCGAAATGTTAGAAGGAAACTCTTCCAGAACACAGCCTCACAGCCCGGAAAAAAAGCAAGGAAAATCTATGGATGCTGGCCGTGAAAGCCTTCGATTTCACATTGTAGATTGACTCTTTCTGTTCATTTCCCCTCAGTTCTGTACTCAGACAGGCGGTCTTGTTTTATTTATATCCCTCCCACTTCAACAAATGCACCTAGTGGTTTCCATGTGATTGGGCAGTCAACCATTCTGGGTTTTAATCTGAACTTTAAAGAAGCTAGCCATGGTTTTGAACCCGATCTCCCCAAATAAATTCAGCAGCTTGGATAGCTCCACTAAAGCTCAGATTTAAATCCAGAATGGATTCACTGCTCCACTAATTTGATGAGAGCCACCAGCCATCACTGCCTCTCAAGAGCCTACATTTTTATCCTGTCAAACACTTAACCAGTGTTTTTAACTGTTTTTTAAAAAATATGTTCAACATTTTTTTAAACAATGTAAAAACTGTTTTAAGAGGAGAGAATGTTGAGCCAGTGGTACTGTACAAATTTGTTATTTTCTGAAAAGCAGAAGAAAACAATTGGAGACTCACCATCAAATACTGCCATGTCTTTGGAATACTCCCACTATGTAGTTGTAAGGCATTCAACTCCATAGCTGGCTGCCTGCACTAGATAGTGAAGGATGGTCCTGAATATGTCCCATTCTTACCTCCTAAAAGTTTCCCTTATAGTAGAGGAGCAATAGGTAGATATCTTCTGAGAGTTGGGGGGCACACTGGGTCCCCCTGAAACCACTAAGCAATGCACCTTCCCCTGCTGGTAGTGCACTGCCAAATATTAGTAGTTCAGTGGCTTAAAAATTGATCAGAACGTGGACTGGGGTTGTTCACCTTGTTTTTAAAGCACATTGCATTTCCAAGAGCATGGCAACTCAGAAGCAAAAGATGCATACTACTTGCACAGTTTGCTTAAAAGGGAATATGTGGCGGGTGGGGGGGATGCCAATGGCCAACAATAAGCTTAGCTATACAGTAGTTGCAGGAAGACAGGGGCTGCATATTGTCTCCCTGCCTCATAGCAAGAGGAGAATTTTTAACCTTTTGGCATTCCTTCCCACACACACATACTAAAAATTTTTCAGGATATACATATAAGCACCTGGGAACTCTTAAGGGATTTATTCCCTCCTCCTTTCCCCCCTTTTCTCCCCAACTGATATGCCCCACATTCTAAGGCTGAATATTCCTTAACATCACATAGCTACCAGAACTTCAGTGATTTGTAGTTTGGTGAGGTACACAGAATTTTCTGCTAGAGAGCTCTAGTGCTCTCCCCAGGACTACAGCAAAGATTTCCTTAGGATGCAGCTATGACTGTTAAAGTGGCATCAGACTACTACAATAGTACAGTGTAGTTACTCTTATAATCCTCAACAGCTTCATGTGTGTTTTAAAATTTTTATTAATTTATGAATGAATATACGTCTGAATTCCTAGAGCCCACTGGGCATGCAGAAACTGCTATCTTATTTTGGGGCAGCCCTGTTTCACTCCCAAACATAGGACTTTCTCCCTCTGAGTGCACAATGTTAACTCCAAGCCCTACCAAATGAGAAGACTGTGCATATGTCTAGAATAGAGATGTAATTCTTTACTAATTGTTTTCTCAAAGGTAGCAACAACTAATTTCAGTAATTTTTTCTCCCGCTGCAAGAAAGTTTTTAAAAACCACACACTTGGAAGGCTATTTACAATTTTTGGACTTATTCTGTACAAAATGCACATGTGGTTTTGTGCAGAAAACAGCATTCGCTGTGCTGGAAACAGCATTTCCGGCATGGAAAATAATATTTAAATGCAGAAATATTAATTCCTGTGCAGAAAATGCTATTTTCTATGCAAATCAACCATGTCAGAATTTTACACAGAATACATCTTAATCGCAGCATTTTCTGCACAGGACTTAATATGTCTGTATTGAGATATTATTTCCACACAGAGAATATTGTTTCCTTCACAGAAAGTCCTGTGCGAATTTTGTGCAGAATAAGTCCAAAATTGTGAAGATTCTCATTAGTCCAGGACTCTTCTCAGGCTTTCACAATCATTTTTGAATATTCTTTCCATCCCTAGTCTAGAATAGGAGTGAGCAGACTCAATTTTTTCATTAGACCCCTGACATCCATCAGCTAAATACAGCTGCAAAATATGAGCTTGGGTAGGAGGGCATACATTAAGAGCCTTACTGCGCTCAGAGGAAAAGTGGCAAAGCAGCAGTCTTTCCTGCTGCCTTCCCACACGATGTCAGCATCCTTCCGGGGTTCTTTCATTCTGGTTCCATGGGGGACCAAGCTAAAACCGTGCCTTTTTTGCAAATGGGTTTTTCTATTTAGCAAAAAGGTTTTACCTTGGTCCCTTACGGGAGCAGAATGAAAAAACAATGATGCCATGCAGAAAGCAAGCAGGAAATTTCCTGCTGCTTTGCCACTTTTCCTTGGAGTGTGGTAAGGCTCTAAGATGTAAGGAACATGGTGCTTGTGAGCACATGCTGAACTCAGACGTTTATGATCAGAACCAGAACCAAGCTCAGAAATTTACAGAAACCCCCCACACCACCACCCCCAGCATTCTTTTTCAGCAGCCTAAGCTAGGAGAAAATGGCTTCTTAATTCTTGCTGCTTTTAAACAAATGGAATCAGAAATTATGATTGCTGCAAATCATCCAGAGATCTATCAGTAATTTTGATCTGCCTTCTGTGTACCCTGGTTGAGAAGGTTCTAGATCAAGGATGGGATCTTTAGCCTTCCCACAAACCTTTATCACTGACCCTGCTGGCTGGGGCTTCTGGGAATTGAAGTTCCGGACATCTGGAGGTTCTCCAGACTTGCTCTAGATGATGAAGTGTGCTCCTGCAGCAGCATCACTGCCGAAACTGGACATCTGTGCAGGCAAAGCAATTGTATGAGAACTAGATATTATTTAATGGCAAACAGATTAAATTAATATTCTGTACATTGAGCTGATCGGAAGGGAACAGCAGGTAGGGATACATGTTTGCCATCATTACAGCTCCTACATTGTTAGCATTGATTTAGCAATTACATTATGCCGGGTTTTAAACAGAATAGAGAAATTGCCCTTGCTGAGTAGGATTGCAAAGTATGTACATGCAGGAAAAAGAAGGAGGAAGGTGTCAAGTGTTGGATAGAGTGGTAAAGATGGAATAAAGGAAGTAGGTGGAAAAGAAGGAGCAGGCATGGTGGTATGTTTAGGATGGGTCAGAAAAGGCTTTATGAAAGAAGCTGGTCTTAGGAAGGGCAGCCTAATGAACACAGAGGCCATCTGAGAAAAGCTTTAGAAAGGTTTTTTTTGGGGGGGGGGTGTTCGGCTACAGCTCCCAGAATCCCTCACCCAGCAAAGTCATGGGCCGTGCTGGCCAGGGTGGCTTTGGGAGCTGTGAGGGTGGGGGTTGAGAAGGTGACACATCCAAATTTTGGTAAGTCAAAGAAGCAGAAGCAGTACTTTGGAATGCTAAATACAGTTGTCCCTTCTTATTCGCTGGGGTTTGGTTCCAGGACCCCTGTGGATACCAAAATCCATGAATACTCAAGTCCCATTATATGCAATGGCATAGCAAAATGATGTCCCTTTATATAAGATGGCAAAATCAAGGTTTGCTTTTTGGATTATTATTTTTTTAAGAATATTTTCAACCCGTGAATACTTAAATCTGTGGATACGAAATCCATGGATATGGAGAGATAACTGTAGCTGCTGATCACTTGGAAATCTTATCCTGCAGCAATTGGTATTTGTGGGGACAGAACTCAGAGGAGAGATGATGGAGAGGTATATCTTCAAGAGACTCCAGCAGACAGGTTTACCAATAAGTTCTAAAGTGCAACATGCATCTGATGAAGGAGACCAAATCTACAAAAGCTTGTGCTATAATTTCTTTCTCTCAGTTAGTCGCAAAGGTGCAACAAGATACCGTACTGTTCTGATACAGAGACTTCTTCTTACTTTGCTGTCCCAAATTATTCTAGCTATGGGCGATAGAAATTCCCCCTCCTTTTGCTCAAAGCTATGATTCCATTAAGAATTTCTCCAGAATCACATTGCCCATGTGTCTCATCTCTGTAAATTGCAGTATGACCAGGCAGCAATTTGAAGGTTAATCCTTTGCTTCTCAGCTTTATGTCAGAACATGCCTCATTTTCAGTCCTGTTTCTAAAGCTGGCAGCTCATATAAACAGCTTATTATCTCAATTTTATTCCTGAAGGTTCTGCCCAAAATAATTGTTGTGCAGCTGAGAAACTAAATGGAAAGCTTTTAGTATATTTCATTATGGCTCTTCCGGTTCTGGGTTTTCGATAGGTTGTTGAATCATAGATATTGTGGACGAGGAGGTCAGGCTGAACCTTTTGCCAGCAAACTACCTCTCAGATTAGTTCCCTCCCTCTCGGATTAGTTAGAATAGTTACAAATATTCTTTCCATCCCTAACGCTTGCCAGCAAATATTCAAATTTATGTTGTCATATCATACTGTCAGGTATCTCCCTGTCTGTGCCCTAATGTTAAGACACCAGTGAAGTGTTCTTCAGGACCAGCTCTGTCATTTGCCAGACTGAGGCAAATGACATCCCTCTAGGGATGGATTTGGGAGTACCATTTAAATTCTATGGGGCTGTCTAAATGGCGAAAATACTCCTCACGGAATGTGAGGAGAATACGAGCTGTCTTAGTGGCATCCTGCATTGCTTCACTGTATGTGGAAGGAGCCCCCCCCAAAAAATGCCCAAAACTCTGAAGGAAAAGCCTTCATGGTTTTCCCCAGATTTTTTTAAAAAAAGTGTGGGAAATGCACATTCCTGCTTGTTGGGACAAGCAATGCGAATTGATTCACTTTCCCATAAAAGCGGAAGTGGAAAGCTGATTAGCTGGACAAGTGCAGGGTGTGGGGCTTGCTAACAAGGCAAGTGCCTGGAACTGCCATGTTCTATTTTCGCCTTAGCAAGTGAGCACTAAAGAGATAAAATGGGATGTTGTTGTTTTTTCTTTTATGTAAATGTGAAATATCACTCTATTGCACTTAGGAAATAGTTTTTTTTAAAGGGTGGTGGCGGCAAATTGAGATAATTAAAATTTGCAGCTGCTGCAAATTTCCATTACTGCGGAGCAATCCGCTTCTTTTTCCCTTGTATAGACAAGCCCTACATTTTAGACAGGGGCAAATTGACAATTATTTTGTTTAGTGTCATGCTCTACTGCCATGGAGACATCATCTGGTGGTATGCAAGGGGTGCCATTTCCTCCCTGCTACCAAATTATTTATTGTTGCATGTCTTCAAGTCATTTCCGACTTATGGCAACCCTAAAGCAACCCTATCACAGGGTTTTCTTGGCAGAATTTGTTCAGAGGGGAGTTGCTTTTTCCTTCCTCTGAGGCTGAGAGAGTGTGACTTGCCCAAGGTCACCCAGTGGGTTTCCATGGCTAAGCAGGTATTTACACCTGATGGATGTACTGCCAATAAAAGTTCTTTTATCTTTCCTAAACTTTCTCATACAATCTGTTCTTTCCCTGCTTCTGTTAGCAGTGAAGAAAAAGCAAGCTGTATCATATTGCTAGGCAGGGTGTGCTATGCAGTCCCCAAACCTCTGAGCCAGCATCACACTTGGCCTCCAGGACCAAAAAAGATATGCACCCAGGGAATGTCAGACTAGAACTGGCAAGACTTCAGCTCACATCTCTACACAGTCATGAAGCTCACAGGTTGACTTTGGGCCAGTCAGTTTATCTTCCTTACCTCCTTCAGAAGAATAAAACAATCCACAATAGAGGGGTACCTTCATTGGCTGACTGAGATGCACAAAACGCATCACGTAAGCTTTCAGAGCTCCACTGGCTTCTTCATCAGGTAAAAGATTTTTTTAAAATCATACAAGAGAAAAAAAATGGTGAAGGTGTTGGAGTCACAGGCCTACATCTTGTGTCAGATGTTGTCTCTATTGCTGTTCAGTTGGTATGGAGGGATCACAATGCAGGCAAAGGCCACTCCCTTCTTGGCCATGTGGCAAGGTAGAGAAAGGACAATAAAATTTAAATTCATTTAACAGCAGCAAAGGAACTCCTTTTGGGATCCAGAGCATCTCTGTCCCTTTGCAAAGCCACAGGCCCCCTTCTCAGGCAGAGGACCTTGAATTTCTGAAGAAGTCTCTGTACTGCTACATCTGGAAAAACTTTTAGGTGCTGTATAGGTAAAATTCAGCTAATTATAGTCCCAAAGAAACATTTTACCTTTTTTAGAGGTAGACACCTCAAACAGTTAAAGTCTCAAGGCTCAGTCAGACGGGAGAATTAATTGTGGAAAATAGCACATTACCTCACTATCACAGAAGTGTCCATTTGTCCCCACGATCCATTCACAAGGTCACTGACATGGGAAGCTGCCCGAATTTGAAGTTCACACGGAGCATGCCCGCAAGAAAAGATGGTGGCCGAGAGTGAATTACCTGCCTTATTATTCAACCAAAAGCTCCCTCCATTTCCCTGCCTTTTTTGTTTTGCTAAATGAGAGATGCGGAAGAGCAATCATCTGCTTAAAAACATTTTTTTCTTGCTCTGCTACTTGAAAAACACGCTGGATCATTCCCCCGGAAAACAAACAAACAACAATGGCGGTTCCTGCCGCTTTGTCGCCAGCAAACCAGCCCCCATGCACGTCCAACCAATCACGTTTGACTTCCTAGATGTGTCCTAATTCGAATTGGTTAAGATGGGAGGTTATGTGCATTTTCGTGTGTTTTTTAAAAAAGATTGCAAGAAACAGTGAAAGCTGTTACTGTGAACTACTTGGAGTTTTCTGCTCCCCTCCTTCTGAATATGGTGAATCTTGGCAGACGCTCATCTGGAGAAAAGGTATTCTTCCCACATTCTTTGAGGATTTTTTTTTCATCGTTTAAACAACCCCTCAGTGCTTACTTCCCTCTTGTTGAGGATTCCATTGTTGTGGCTAAATCCAGCATCTTCAAATCCAGAAAAAAGCTTGTGCGATCATAGAATGATAGAATCATAGAATTGTAAAGTTGTAAGAGACCACAAGGGCCATCCAGCCCAACCCCCTGCCACGCAGGAAATCACTATCAAAGCATCCCTGACAGATGGCCATCCAGCCTCTGTTTAAAGACCTCCAAGGAAGGAGACCCCACCACGCTCCAAGGGAGTGTGTTCCACTGCTGAACAGCTCTTACTGTCAAAAAGTTCCTCCTAATGTTGAGGTGGAATCTCTGTTCCTGGAGCTTGCATCCATTGCTCTGTGTTCTAGTCTCTGGAGCAGCAGAAAACAAGCTTGCTCCATCCTCAATGTGACACACCTTCAAATACTTAAACAGGGCTATCATATCACCCCTTAACCGTCTTTTTTCCAGGCTAAACATACCCAGCTTCCTAAGTCTCTCCTCATAAGGCATCGTTTAAAGACCTTTCACCATTTTAGTTGCCCTTCTCTGGACACGCTCCAATTTTTCAATATCCTTTTTGAATTGTGGTGCCCAGAACTGGACACAGTATTCTAGGTGAGGCCTGACCAAGGCAGAATAGAGGTGGCACTATTACTTCCCTTGATCTAGACACTATACTTCGACTGATGCAGCCCAAAATCACATTGGCCTTTTTAGCTACCGCATCACACTGTCGACTCATGTTCAACTTGTGGTCTACTAGGACTCCTAGATCCCTTTCGCACGTAGTCTCATTTAGCCAGGTCTCCCCCATCCTGTATCTATGCATTTCGTTTTTCCACTCTAAGTGCAGTACCTTAAGTTTCTCCATATTGAATTTCATTTTGTTAGCTTTGGCCCAGCTCTCCATCTATCCAGGTCATTTTGAATTTTGATCCTGTCCTCTAGGGTATTAGCTACTCCTCCTAATTTGGTGTCATCTGCAAATTTGATAAGTATGCCCCTAATTCCCTCATCCAAGTCATTGATAAAGATGTTGAATAGCACTGGGCCCAGGACCGAACCTTGTGGCACTCCACTGGTCACATCTTTCCAAGATGAAGAGGAGCCACTGCTGAGCAGCCTTTGGGTTCGGCCGGTCAACCAATTACAAATCCATTGAACAGTTAACTTGTCTAGCCCACATTTTACAAGCTTGTTTGCAAGAATGTCATGGGGAACCTTGTCAAAGGCCTTACTGAAATCAAGGTATGCGATATCCACAGTGTTCCCTTCATCTACCAAGCTGGTAATTTTATCAAAAAAAGAGATCAGATTAGTCTGGTATGACTTGTTTCTCTGAAACCCATGTTGACTTTTTGTGATTATGGCATTGCCTTCTAAATGTTCACAGACTCTCTGTTTAATGATCTGCTCTAGAATCTTCCCTGGTATTGATGTCAGACTAACTGGACGATAATTGTTGGGATTTACACATGGTTCTTCAGCTCCACCATTTTTTTTAAATCGTCCCAAGATGTGCTGGTGCAACAGTGATTTTTCCAATTTTATAGGACAGCAAAACAGAAAATATTAATCCTGCTTTATCGCCTTAGTGAGTGATTGCTAAGGTGAAAATCCAACATGGCAGCAGCAGGCACTTGCCCTGCTAGCAAGCCCCACCCCCACTCTCACCCGGCCAATAGCTTTGTGCTTCCCTTCTAATTTTTTGCTGTTCGATAGTCCAAGCGAGCAGGAATGAGCACCCTCATCGTGGTTTTTGAAAAAGTACGGGAAAATCTGCGAAGGCTTTTACCGTGTTGTTTTTGCCGTTTTGGGGTCCTCCTTCCAAATAGTGTGGATTAGCGCTGGATCCCATTTAGACAGGTAGGATTCCCAGCAAATTCCATGAGGGATATTTTCACCGTTTAGAGGGGGCCACTTTCTTTTGCTAGTCTGTGATTGTCTTGAATATTTGGATAATTTCTCAACCATATCAGACCACAATTGTTGCATAGTGTTTGTTGTTGTTGTTGTTGTTGTTTTAAGTGATAAAATCTGGAAGGGAGAAGGAGATTTGAATGGGCCCTTAACTATATGCCTTCTACATCAGTTATTCTTTACTCTAAACATGTCATTTGAATTTTACCCTGTGTATTAGAAGTGCTCTGGTTTGGTCCCTAAATGTTTACTGTACAATCTGCCATGTGTTTTGGCTATCTGAACTATGTATAATTGAATAACATTCCAGTTCTTCTTTGGATAGCAATTTTTTTCCAGTGTCTTACTGGCAATGAGATTCATGCAGTCCTGTCCAATATGTATATTTATTTTGAAATGAGTCCCACTAAGAAAGCACACAGAGTATGATGGATTTGTATCTATATTTATGTTGTTTTAGGCAGAACTTGAGGGAAAGTCATCAATTCATTTATTAATTCATCAGATGATTCCCCTACCCACCCCCCTTGCAATGTGGCTGAACTTTTTTTATTTAGAAAAGTTTTTTTAGCTTTTTGTGGAAGGCTTTTTCAATGGTGGATTTGTGCCTCCACCCCTTGTTATTTTTTAAATACAGTACTTTTAAGCTGTTTTGGTTCAGTGCTAGGATTCAATATGCTAATTGTCTTTTAAAAATTATTCTCCAGTTTTATAAGTGATTGAGCTGTATTCTGTTTTAATTTATGTTGCAAACTGCCTTGGGCCTTGTACTGGGAGAAAGGTGGTACATGAAATAAATAAACAAACAAATAAACAACTTGCTCCATAAACTGACTATTGCTATAGATGTTCCTACACTTTAACGAATTAGTTATTTCAGAGCACCAGAATTCATCAGAAGTGGGCTAACTCTCTCTCTCTCTCTGCCAGATACGATATGACTGGAGGCCTTTGGAGAAGGATGATTAAGACTGGAGAAAATTCTCCCAACGGCTTTCTGCTTGCTGGGTTGTTATTCTAAGCTTCCTGCTGCTGCCTTGTGGCTGTTAGAAGCAGGGGAATGAAAAAGAGAAAGTGTGGCCTGTATCACACCATGCTGTTAAGCCAGGTTATACCATTGGAAAACCACTTCAGCTGTACCCACAATGGTAGCTGATTGTGGATGGTGTGTATCACACCCTTGCCACATTTGCACTATAATGGCATGATTTGTACAGTTTTTCATCTGCACTAATGATGTTATTACCAGCCCATTTACCCCACCTTGTGCTTCATTGTTGGCTTGCATATATATATATGTGTGTGTGTGTGTATGCACGTGCATGGGTATATGTGTGTGTACATATATTTATATGTGTGTGTGTGTGTGTATGTTGAAATAGTGTTATTACAGCATGACACCATTACAGCATACCCATCACTGCTTAAATATCTCATCATGAGAGGCAGCACAGGAAAAGAAACAGACCACATCATCCCTGCCCCCACCCCCATTTTTGGTGTCTTTCTCCTGTGAAAATGAAAAGCACTTATCACACTAGTCACCACTAGTCCTTTCAGATTGTCCTGTTCAAAGCCACTTCACTCATACTCATTAAGCCGTAATAACACTATTACAGCATGACATCACTACAGTTTACCCATCATTGTCCAGATCTGGCACTGTGAGAGGTGACACAGGAAGAGAAACAGACCACACCTACCCCAACATTTATGATATCTTTCTCTTGTGAAAAACAAAAATGTTTATCATGCTAGTCAGTAGTTTCACGTATTCCTGTTCAAAAACCTTCATTTGTACTCATTGAGCTATAACAACGCTATTACAATATGATGTGATAGTGCTATTAGACCATCACCTTAAAAAAATTATACTACTTTTTAAAAATGTAATGTTGTGGTGGCAACACTGTGGTGTGTGGTACCACAGGAAAGCAGTGGAGAAATCTTTGGACAACATTCCCATGCAGGAAAGGCATCTATACAGTGATCTTAAATGGTTAACAGGCCCAGAGAACACTGTTATTGCACTATAACAACAAACCACTTATATGTTTTAAAAAGGAAAAAAAAAACTGAAAAGGGATTCAAGAGTATAAACCATAAAAAACACAGTTATTCTCTTCAGAAATTTTGTCCTCCCTGCCCAGGCAGCAAAAGTAACCTGAGGTTTCCCTGCTGAAGATTTCCTTGGGAATCCTCAAGGGAGGGTCAACCAGACCACAGCTATACTGCACCCACTAATCAATTGTTCTCACAATGAAGTGGAATGAGACATCCATACTCAAACTGGCTACTGAATCATAGAGGGAAAGGGAGTCATTAATGGGTTATTTTCAGCCTTAAAATAATAATGTTCCCAATAGCCCTGGGAGAACCATGATGTCAAGCCATAAGGCTGAAACAAAAGTGGGACCAAGCACTGGTATGATGGTATAATGGTGTGGTGTGATAAGGACCTGTGAGTCCTTGCCTAGAATGGAGGAACAGAATGGCAGAAGGTGAGTTATTTGCTTGGCAGGAGGTTCTGAACAGCTAGGCCTATCTCAGAATGTTAGGCTCTGACAATGCACATACCTTTTTTGGCCTATATGGACACCAGAGTCTTTCCAGATGTGTTGTATGCATATGTTACAGTTCTCTGATTTTTATGATTTTATTGTACACTCGAATAATCAAGTAAAAACTTTTCTTCCCCCTCTCCCATTTCATCCTCCTCTGATTTCTCCCTTTTCCCCAATTAATTCTGCTTTTCATCCACCTCTTCTTCAGTGGGTCACACACATTCTCTGTAAATTCCATGGCTTGTTCTGAAAACTAATGACTAAAAGAAGGCATTATCTAACATAATTCAATAAATTAAACTATTTCAATCATGAATGTTAATGGCAAAAAAAATTATCTTCTCATTTCTAGTGGTCCACATTAACAAATTCATTTTCAAACCTACTGTTCCATGCTCTCTGGTTTTAGCTATGATGTCCAGCATTGTGTTTTAGGTGCAGTTCCACCATCAAAAAGATGAGTTTGCTTCCTTGCTCTGTGAAGTCTGCAACATTAATAAGTGTGCCTGTTCAAGGAACTCAAAAATCCTGGATACTTTATATGTATAAACATTAGTTAATTTAAATGCATTCTGTGCTTGTCAAGTTTCCATAGTCTACCATATGAGCTAAGCTAAAGTGAAGATAAAAAATGGGCCAATTTAAATCTTTTGGTTGCCAGTCTTAAGGGATGCTCTGCTGCTTCCTTTCCAATTGTTCTTACCTAATCAAAGCAGGGGCACAATGGTTTCTTATGGCTTCTTACTGACATTCCCCAAATGAGATCCTTAGGAGAACATTTCTTAAAATTGCAAAGTAGCGTACTTGTCACCATGGTGAAGCATTTTAGACATGAAAGGGAGAGGAAGCAAAGAAATCCCTACTGCAGACATTACCATGACTATCCCCAGAGTGGTCAAAGGTACAACAGGAAACAGAAAAATAAATAGGCAGCCTGTTTTAGCAGCAAACTTCTTTCTAATACAATTTGGGATGTTAGTTTCTCTTGCTGTATCCATTGATTGGAAGGGGCCTGATCAGACTTGGTACTGTGGTTTGCAAGGAAAATGGAATTAATACTTTCCTCTCCCCACTGCATTCCAGAATAAACCAGAGGTGCTTGGAAAAGTTACTTTCTAGACTATAACTTCCACAGTCCCCAGCCAGCATGGTCAAGGTCCAAGGTGTTGCATCCAAAAAACCTGACATTTCCAGTTCCATTCCTTGCAGCATCTCTTAGGAAGCAAGTTTCCATAGGTGTTGATGGGGCTAAAAACCACCAGACGAGAAGGAGATGTTCATGAGGATTACAGGGAAAGGAATAACTCATTCCTAGATCCAGTGGTTCTGATGAAAGGGGAGAGGGCACAGCAGTTATTTAATTTTTTTTAACAAAAATTACAGGATTTAAAGTGTAAAAAAGGAAGAAAGGAAATGAGGAGAAAGAATCTAGCAGCATTTTTGATCCTAAATGATTTATTTTATCGTGAGTTTTTGTAGGTATCAATCCACACTTCAGCAACCCTGAATTCACACCCTGCACTTGCCCTGATTGGGCCAGGACAGTTCCGATTAATCTTGTTTTCCCACTTTTTTCAGCTGCTTTTAAAATGTCTCAGTTTTTCTTTCCTCCTTCCTTGTATCTGATGTTGTTGCCTTCAAGTCATTTCTGGCTCATGGTGACCGTAAGTTTTTTGCCTGTGTATTTCTTTGTTTTGAGAACTGGGCCCAGTGGGACTTACTCCCAGGTAGGTATGTGAACCTATCATTGGGTTTTGTTGGCAAGATTTGGTCAGAAGAGATTTGCCACTGTCTTTTTCTGAGGCTGAGGGAGTGTGAATTGCCCAAGATCACCCAATGGGTTACCAGTGCTAAGCAGGGATTTGAAACCTGGGCCATGTCTACACGAAGGGGGAAAAAACCAGCTTGTTCCACAGTAATAGCAAGTCACAGCAGCCACAACCTGTCTTAATGGTTTTACAGCCCACATAACTCCGCATGCCTGTAGCTGAGACAGGGGCTGTGAGTGGATTACTCACATTTTAAAATCTGCTGCCACCAACCTTTTTTAAAAAACCTATTTCTATAGTGCACACAGGTGGTATTTCACCTTTCCCCCAAAAGAAAAAAAAGATAGCCCGAACCTCTGTTTTATCGCCTTAACGATCACTTGCTAAAGCGAAAATCCAACATGGTGATAGCAGGCACTTGCCCTGTAACCCAGCCCTGCCCCCTGTGCTTGTCCAGCCAATCAAGTTTGCACTGTGTCCTACATCGGAAAGCAATTCATGTTGAATCACCTGTCTTAACGAGCGAAAATGCGCATATCTCTGGAGTTTTTTTTTTTTTTAATTTGGGAAAAGCTGTGAAGGCTTTTCTCTCATAGTTTTTCCTCCCCCCCCCCTTCACAATATGACGAGACAATGCAGGAGCCTACTAAGACAGCTTGTTTTCTGAACTAATTCTGTGAGGGGTATTTTCACCATGTGGACAACCCCCTGGTCTCCCAGAGTCAGGAACTTTTTCAGATGGAGTAAAAAAAAAACCCTGCAGAGGTCTTGTAGTTATCAAGGAGAGAGAGCCAGCATGGTATAAAGGTTGGAATGTTGTTCAGACAGGGTAAAAAAAAACAACCCACAGATGTCGGGAGGAGGATGGTGCTGTCCCACTTCCAGAGCTCCGTTTCGGCCGCCGCCATCTTCCGCCCATCCTTGTTCGTTCTGCCTCTGTCCGCCACTTTTTATTAGAAGTTTTTGTTAATAAAAAGCGGTGGTGGCAAAACAAAAGCAGGATGGAGGCAGAACGAATGAAGGATGGGAGGAGGACGGCGTTGTCCGAAACGGAGCACCGGAAGGACAGCACCGTCCTCCTCCCGACATCCGTGTTTTTTTTTTTTTACCCCATCTGAACAGCATTCCAACTTCTATACCATGCTGGCTCTCTCTCCTTGATAACTACAAGAACGATAACTTCCTTTATTTTTGATGTTGTAAACCCATTCTATTTTACCTTTCTTTAAAGTCTCCTGAAGTTGTCTTATTTCCCACAAAAAAGTTGCAAGATTACCATTACTCCTCTGCCTCTTTGCCTTGTCCACCTTGATTTCCATACAGATCCTGTTGTCATTCTCTCTCTACAGTTTTACAGATAGATGTAAACAGAAAGGCCTGAGGGATGGGGAGTGTTGCTCATAAGAATGAGCTGGAACATCTCACATTATTTTATGCCAATAAATAAATAAATAACGGTCAGTGCATTTCTTTGTGTGTGGGTTCTGTATATTTTGGAATATGTGCTGCCAAGATCAATAACTCTGTGTTGAGGTGATGGCTCTGCTCAGGGCTCACCTAGGGGAAGTGGAGGAATAAATTGTGTGGTATGGGTGTGCTTCTCCTACATATCATTCTAATGAGACTGGACTGCCAAGAAAGTAAAATCTGACTTGACATACAGTGCATGGTTTTGTGGAGGATGAAGTTCAAGCCGTTTCAACTGAGAACATCAGTGGAATTCAGTGAGGAAATATGAATACATGTGTGTGTGTCTGACATGTGAGCAGAGAAATCCTACACGTGTCTACTCAGAAGTAAATCCTGTTGGGTTCAGTGGGATTACTCCAAAGTAGGTGGGTATGGGAGTACAGTATTTATTTTTATTTATTTTGCTTATTAAAATATTTGCATTCTGTCCTTTCTTCAGAGATCTCGGGGTGGTGTACAGTAAAAATGATTTGACAAATTTAAAACAGTGTAAATAATAACAATGATTTTAAAACATATTAAACAATTTAACACATTTAAAAGGTAAGATTAAAAACCACTTGACATAGTTGAAAATGAGTATAATGTAACTCAAAGGGTATGAAACATTGGAATAATAATTCTTGAGAACATGGCCTCTGAGGGAACAAGCAGCTTAGAAGCAGGGACTCAGACTGCAGTGCTTTGCATATTTACATGGAGTAAAACTCACCAAGGACAATGGGATCTATTTCAGAGTAAACATGCAAAGGATTTCACTGTCTGAGACAGAACACAGAGCATGAACAAGCAAGAAGAGAAGAACTGGGCAAAACAGAGCACACTGAAACAACACATTTTGGCATTTATTTCAGTGGATTTAACCCACTTCTTCATTCCCTAGTCATGGATCTATTATCCTACTAACAAGCCTGAATCAGAGTAGTAACTAGGTAGCATTTATTAGTGCTAAATCCCACTAGAGGCAGCATGTGGTTGAAAGCCTTCTCTGATATTGTGAGCTCAGGCTGAGGTAATCAGATTGAGCACTGAAACTCAACAAGGAGGTTCCGGCCCAAATAAAGCTGAAGAATGTGCTTGGAAAAGGAAGACAGTGAGGGCAGGCCCAGGTATGTGGAACATATTCATTCATCCATACACAAATAGAATAATAAAATCATAGAATCATATACTGCTCAATCACTTCTGAAAGATGCCCATCCACCATCTGTTTAAAGACCTCCTAAGATGGAAGGGCTGTAGAACTAGCAGAAGAAATGGGAACAGAAGAACCTTTGCTCAGGATGGAAGAAAATGTGAATTGCCTACAATAAAGCTACCCAATAGCCTTCTATTCACTTTAGAATGAATTTGTTATGCTTGCTTCTGTCTTTGTTTCTGTCTCTGTTCTGTTGTTGTTAATTTATATTTCCTTGTTACCATTGTCTGTTTGATTGATAGCTTGTATCTTTTTTTTTCCAGACCAAGAGCAGGAATCATACAACCCTCCAGACGTTGTTAGACTGCGACTTCCAGCATTTCTTACCATTGGCATGCTGGCTAGGGCTAATCTGGAGCATTGCATGATTCCCATCTCTGCTGTAGAACTACTTTGCAGATCCCTTTAAGAACCAAAAGGTGATATAAATATGTTACTAATAAATACAGACAGAAATGTGAGCTGAAGCCTATAAAGTTCATATATATATATGTGTGTGTGTGTGTGTGTGTGTGTGAGAGAGAGAGAGAGAGAGAGAGAGAGAGAGAGAGAGAGAGAGTATCCTGGGTTTTCCAGCCTATCTTCTAATACAGTTGCCCCTCCACATAAGTGAACTTAGCATTCACGGTTTTGAATATTCACGGTTTTGGGAGGGCCCCTCGCCCTCCCAAAAGCAGCGACACGGGGCCTCCAGAGGCCCCATGGTGGCCTTGGGAGGGAGGGGGAGGGCTGGGGAGGCATCCACGGGGCCTTTGGAGACGCTCCAGAGGCCCCGTGAAGGCCTTGGGAGGGAGGGCTGGGGAGGCATCCACGGGGCCTTCGGAGACGCTCTGGAGGCCCCATGAAGGCCTTGGGAGGGATGGGGGAGGGCCAGGGAGGCATCCACTGGGCCTTGGGAGGGTCTTCGGAGGCCCCGTGAAAGCCTTGGGAGGGAGGGGGAGGCGGGAGAAAGCAACTATGGGGCCTCCAGAGGCCCCATGATTGCTTAGGCGGGGGAGGGCAGTTGTTATTCACAGAATTTTCACATTCGCGGGGGTCTGGGGAAACTAACCCCCGCGAATGTGAAGGGATGACTGTAGTTAAATTTATTCTTAGTCTAGATCCTATGTGGCCAATGGAGTCATCCATACACAAGAGGGAGGTATATTAGGAAAATCTATTTTTTTAAAAAAGAAAACCTAAAAGAGGAATGGAAAAGTAGCCCTCTCCCCAGTGTTGCTGGACTGTTTGTTACTTCCATCATTCTCTAGTGAATGCAAAGGAATACTCAGGGTTGCAATCCAACAACCTCTGAAGGACTACAACTAGCCAATCCCTGCCTTAAGGGGAGAACCTCAAAACAGCCTAATGAGACCAAGCGTGCACAGAATAGAATGCTGAATGGCTGCTGGAAGGGGAATGGAATGGAGAATTATGTCTAGATACCCTGAAAGGATCAGATCCCACCCTATGATGGAAGTGATGCAGGGTCAGCCCTGGTTAGTACTTGGATGGGAGACTGACAAGGGATACCAGGGGCTGTAGGCTATATTTCAGAGGAAAGAAATAGCACACCTGAGTATTTCTTGCCTATGAAAAACCTATGCAATTCATGGGGTCACAAGTCAACAGGCGATTTGAAGGTGTACATATACACACATACACACACATTCTGGCAGAAAGTATGGCTTGCCAACTGAAACCTTGAACATGATAACTCCACTTTGCAAAATTTTGTAGCAGGTTTCACTTGTATTGATGAATGTTATCATAAACATGCCTAGCTAAAAATGCATACACATTACATGTCATTGGAGCAACACAGTCACACCACTGCTTCAGCAAATGCTGAAATCTGCCCAGATTTGCTCAGCACACATTCACAATGAGCTAGTTTGTTCAAGTTAGTGCTGGTTCACCCAAGCATATTCAAAATACAGGTTGAACACCTTCCATCTCATGTCCAGGTTCATTTTTAGAACATGATGAAACTGACCAGTGATTTGGTCACACTTAAGCAGCCCCACATGAGACGGATCAATAAGGTGGCACAGAACCAGACTTTGAATTTGTAACAGCCTTGGAGCCAATTTTGTCTAGATAAACAACTCCAAAAGATCTGGAATTATTCCTGAATGCATATTAAAAAAAAAAATTAAATATGTGTTTAGGAAATAAAATAATAAACTATGGAGAAAATTCTAGAGCTACAGGACTGGAACATTAATTCACTCTGTTTGCTTTATGTGCCCAGCACATACTATAGATGGAGTTAATTTATTCAACAAAATATCAGAATAAAAGCAAAGCCTACAACAGAAATCATGAAATGGACGCTATTTAAAATGACAGCTGAAGTCTAGAGAAAACCTGCTGTAGGACTGGGATTTAGGATAGCACAGTCTGTGTTCCTAGCCTTGTCTCTTCTGTGCCATACTAGATAATATCCAGTCTGGTACTACCTGTTTTAAGATCTATGACGCAGCATGTTTGTGTGGGTGGGAGTAATGTTGACAGTACCAAGTTTGATGGAAGGAAACAGAAAGTTAAGGATATGAATAATGTCAAAGAGAACCAGTGAGTGAACAGTAGTGGAAGAAACCAAATAACAAGAAGACTGGTAAATAATTCATTGACACCACAGGATGGAATTTATAATTCCAGCCCATGCATTTGAGAGAGCAGGCAATGAATGTAATTAAAAAGAGATGAAAATGATACTTCTCAGGAGAGTATGAAAGAGGGTATTTTTGCACTGCTGTATTTTCTGAGCAGTTTTAGAAACATGTTGTTGCCTTTGCATTTTAAAAGCAGTTTGTTTATATCAATAGGTGAAAGTGGGGAATGGAAAAGTCTGAAAGACAACTTGGAAATATTTTAATTAATAATTAAAATAATTAATAACCCACACTTGATATCTAAGACTGTATTCATGCATGCAATGGGGGGGGTGGCATCCATCTCAGCGGGGTGGACTCCAGTTTTAATTCGGACTTTAAAAGGGCTGTCCAATGTACTGAACCCTGGCACCAAAATAGAATCAGTGTCTTGGATAGTGCCTTTAAACTTCAGGCTAAAACCTAAACTGGATCTACCACTGGCATGGGAGGCACCAGCCACAATTGCATGCATGTCAGTTCCTAGAGCCCATAGGTAGCTATGAGCCAGGGAGACTGGGTGGCCTTTGGTTGTAGCTTTAGGAAGGAAGGAAGGAAGGAAGGAAGGGAGTCTGCCTGTAACAGAGAAATCCCATACACTGTCTACTCAGATGTAAGCCTCCTTGGGTTCAGTGGGATTAAGTCCCAGATAAATTGGTGACTAGGGTGGCATCTGCACTGCAGAAATAATCTAGTTTGATACCACTTTAACTACAATAGCTTAATGCTAGGGAATTCTGGGATTTGTAGTTTTGTGAGATATTTAGCCCTCTCTGTCAGAGAACTCTGGTGCCATAACAAACCACAAACCCCAGAATTCCTTTGCATTGAACCATGGCAGTTAGAGTGGTGTCAAATTGGATTATTTCTGCAGTGCAGATGCAGCCTGAGTCTCCAATCCTAGTCCCATTTTCTGAAGAGTAAGCACCAATGAACTCAAACTGGCTTGCATCTGAATATAGATGTATAGCAGAGCTGGAAAATCTTTGGCCCTCCTGAAGTTGCTGCCTATAATTCCCATAATCCCTCATCACTAGCTATTGAAAAACCATGGAAACTAGACTTTGGTGAATGTTGCAAAGTGGTGTTAGGAGATGAGTAGACGTCCAGAGACAGCCAGGAGTAACAGAGAGGAAGAGTTAAGTATTCAAGTACAGTTCCCTGTATCTCTGTGTAGCTCAAGTGTATTGCGGTAGCTGCTGGCAGAGCCAGGAGAAGGCATCTGTGTGCTATATTGGTCAGTCATATAATTTTTCTTTCTTAACTTTAAACAAATCACATGACCTTCCAAATGTTTATCACCTACAGTTCCCATGAACCCTAGATAGCATAGCTGATTGTGAAGGGTTGAAGGCTAGTTGACCACCCCTGGCCTAAACTGTTCTGTTCCATTATTTAAGATGTAAACTTTCATCTAGTACCTCTGAGAGGAAACACCCTCCTCAATCCCCTATCACCTGTGCGCAGGGCTGTATGCAAGACTGAGGGAAACTTGTTCATACAAAGAAAGCAAAGATACTTCTGTGTGGCTTGAAGGAAAAATGGTGAAGAGAAAGTGGAGAAGGAAACTAGACCACAAGGGTCAAAGAGCAAAAAGCTAAAGACTTCTTCTTGCAAGTGTAATCTATTTCCCCTCACTAAGCCATCAAAATGGCAAGTCTTTAACTAGTACGACCAAGGCTAAACTTTACGTTAGATTTGGGTGGGCAATTGCATAAGGGTGGGATCTGTCCTGGCACATCGGTGGTGACATCATATCATTTTGGGACATCAGTATTCACCAGCTTCAAAAAGGTTTTTTGATGGCAAAAATTATACCCCCCAAAATAGGGCCAAAAATTGTATCATAAAAACGGGGGAGTTCAGGAAGCTTTGGGGGATTGCTATGTGGCTTCAGGGGCTTCAAAGGTGGGGTTCAGATTCAACTGCCACACTGACCAGCCTCTGAATGTGGCATAGAGTGGAGGAACAGAGATGCCATTTTGTCTTTTACCACAGGCAGCAAAATGTCTAGTCCTGGGTAATACATAAAGGTTTGAAGAGAATCTCTGGTAGAGTTAAAAGAGAACCCAAGTTAATGAGTTGCTGAAAGTGTTATTATGATACTGAGTGCCTCAAGGGTATGTGTTATTTTTGCCACAACACACTTACTGTCTCTATGGAAAACACCACCAAATAAGATTTCTAGTATTTCTTTTGTCTTCCAAAGAATTTGATTGCTTCCTCCAAGTAATTAACATCGTGACATCTCAGTTCTTAGGTGCTCCCTCTAATTAAAATAATTTACTTTGTGGACTACGGTTTGGTAATTTTCCATTTCTTTTACACAGGAATTTTAACTATTTATACTTTGGCTTATTTCTCTGCACATACTGACTGAATTTGAAATGTAGCTTAAGAAAGGCATTTATAGATCTTACGAAACTTCACAAATGATTATTTAGAGGAGGTTTCTTTGTGCTCAAGCACATGTTTGATCTTTAATTTAGGAATAGCAAGTGGGCCCTATGACAAAATATAAAGTGAAGTGTTGTGTCCCATTCCTGTTAAGAGTATAAAATGTTCTTAACAGGCTGAGTGAAAGGATACAGCAATGAAGGGATATAACATATTTTAAGAAAATTTTCTCCCAATCTGTGAGGACTTGGGGTTAAGCTCTTTTTCTCCAGGAATTCCATAGAGCATGAGTTATAGTTGTCTAGCAGAATGATGGGAGTTGCACCTTAAGGCAGCATGATGGAACTCCATCATGACAGCATGTCCTCTTCTTTTTCACTGCAGAAAGTCCTTTGCCATCTGTTTCTTCTCTCTACCAGTCCTGTCAAGAGTTGGGAGAAAGTTCCTTCCTTACAGCTCCCCAAATCCCCCATACTGGGGGAGGTATTTGGGGAATTGTACTCCAAGAAAGGAATTTGTTCCAAGTTCTGCCAGTGATGTAAGCTACTCACATTCACTCACTCCATGGCATTGTAATTTACATACTCAGAATGTGAAAGTATTCCCCACATCTTCTTACTCTGGCAGAGAAAAGCTCTTATCACCCTTCACATTTGTTATCAGAAGATGCTTTAACTGAGCAACTCTGGAATCTGGGTCAGGTCGACCTATTCAGCAGCCAGGCACACAGCTCCACAGAAATTTGGATAAGCCTTGGTAAAAATGTACTAGTTGTCATCCCTGCTGGTGACATTGATGTGTTTTGGGAGAGCCAGAAAAACTAGATAGTCATAACAGTTTTATTCTCTGCCAAACTGCAGATTTGCATGGACTGTAATCCAGATATTATAGTATTCATGGTGATTTTCTATGGTATTCAATCAAACTTGTAATATCCTCTAATGTTGAATGGGATACATTTGCTGATCCTGTAAATAGTTCAGGGCAGTATGCAAAGCTATTCCCTCCTGTTTTACCCCCCACCCCCCATTTTAGCCAAACAATAGCTTTTGAGGTAGGTTAGATTGATTGTGACTGTTGTAAGACCATCTGGCAAGCTTAGGACCCCATGGTTGTAGTCCAACACACTACACTCTACACCCTACTAGCTATTCAGATGGCGACACTTGTGTCAACAGTATTTGGATGTCATTGAATGTAATATATAAACCAAAGGAATGGACTTTCCATCAGCATGGGATTCTGGGAACTGTATTCCAAAAAAGCAACATTTCCTACCTGTGTGACAGACTGGTATCTCAAGATGGAGATAACTCAAAATATGAAAGTGATTTTAAGTTGGCAGATCTGGAATTAGTCTTCTCTTCCCTCTATGAATTATATACTGACCCTATAATTTTAATAGCTGGAGACATGAATGCTAGATTAGGCTGCAACAATTATAAAATAGCTGAGAAATTGAGTTTATTCACAGAGGACCTGACCCATCTACCTCCTAAGGACCACAGGATCAATGAAGCCGGCCTCTGTCTCTTTTCACTTATCTTTAAATTCCGTCTGTTCCTCTATAATGGGTCAGATAGAGCTCCTGAATCAGACTTATATACATATATAGGTCCTAAAGGGAAGAGTGTGATTGGTTATTTGATTCTCTCCCAAGCAGCTATCCCATTTTTTAAACATTTTAAAGTTTTGTCTAGACCCGAGAGCGACCATATGCCATTGAAATTATCTCTTTTGCCTTTATGTAAGCCATTTCTAGCAAAAAAAGGAGTGACCGTTCTCCCTGAAAATACTTTAGGTTATGGTGACAAAAGTATCCATTGGAGCGAGAAAGTCCAAATTTCTATAAACTCTTTCTTAGGGTGCCCCAGTAGCCTACAATTAAGAGATCAAATTCTAACTTTTGTGGACCCTTTGGAATCATTTGATAAGTTAGTTCAAGAAATTAGGCCTTTTTTGGTTACCACAAGAAACAAATACCCACTTAAACAATCTATTCACGGCTGGTTTGACAAACAATGTGTTTTGCAAAAGCGCAGATTAGCAAGGGCTATAAAAAAATTAAGATGGGAAGATTCTTTAGAAAATTACAGTCTTTATATAATTCTCCATAGAGCGTATAAGAATCTACTTAAAAGGAAAAAGGCAGAATATATCCACCTGTCTTGGATGGAGCTAGGTCAGGCTCTCATGGATAGGGACTCAACTAGATTTTGGGCCCTGATAGAAAAGGGGAAACGAAAGGTTTATGACACTGCTGAAAATCAAATTACCCCTACACAGTGGTTGGCCCATTTTTCCTCTTTGTATAATCAACATGCACCCGGGCCCATACTGAATGCAAGGAATAGCCTTAGTATGACTACAATTTCATGCTGCCCTATTTGGGAACAGTAACTGTTGAGGAAATAAATTGCTTGATTAATTCTCTCCCTACCAAAAAAGCCCCTGGGGAAGATATGTTACCTGGAGAATTATTTAAATCAAATCCCGAATGGTGGTCACCTGTGTTTGCATCATTGTTCACCTACATAAATCACAATGGGACAATCCCACCAAGGTGGGGAGTGAGTGTAGTGGTTCCGATTCACAAAAAAGGCTCTAAAGCTGATCCGAAAAATTTTAGATCTATCAGCTCATTGAGTACTGCATCCAAATTGTATTCAAAATACTTGCTAGGTAAACTGGAATCATGGGCAACAGAAAATGCTATAATAGCAGAACAAGCTGGCTTTATGAAAGACAAATCTACAATAGACCAGTGCTTCGTTCTACAACATGTGATTCAAAAATATATTCACAAAGATAGAAAAGAACTTTATGCTGCTTTCATAGACTTCAGTTATGCCTTTGACCTCATAGAAAGAGAGCGTCTATGGCTGAAGTTAGCATCAACCAACATTGATAGAAGGTTACTCTTCTTAATTTGTAAATTACATTCTGATACATCCCTTAGAGTTAGACTAGGGTACAACAGACTATTGTCAGATAACATATCCACAGTAAGAGGAGTACGGCAGGGATGCCTTTTGGCCCCTTTTTAATTTAATTTTTATATAAATGACATTACTAGAGAGCTATGTGGCTCAGAATATTTTCCAGTTTCCATTCTAGAAACTAATCTCTTGGTACTTTTATACGCCGATGATATTGTTTTCATCTCCACCACCATGGTTGGGATGAGGAGACTATTAAATAAGCTAAGTGTTTTCCGCTCAAGGGAACAACTAATTGTTAACCACACTAAAACAAAAGTGGTAGTTTTAGGGAAGAAGAGAAAATCTCATAGATGGAGTCTGAATACAAAACCTATAGATCAACTATCTTATTTTAAATACCTGGGTGTAGGGTTCCAATCAAATCTATCCTGGAAGCTACACTTCCAAGCAGTTAAGCTGAAATCTTCCTACCCTATCAGTGCCCTGTTGAGATTCCATAGATCTCAAGGGGGGAATTTGGTTGCCCCCTCTGTTGAGGTCTTTCAGAAGAAGATAATTCCACAATTATTATATGGTGCCGAGATATGGGGACATAATAGTGTTTTTCCTCTTGAACCTGTACAAAATGCCTTCCTGAAATACTTGTTAGTTGTGCCGAAAGGTACTCTGGCTCCCTTTCTAAGAGCTGAAACGGGGCTAGTCTCTTTACAATCTGGTGTTCATATGGCCCTAGCTCTATATTGGATAAAGCTGGCTGGAATGAGTGATTCTCATCTCCCCCCCCCCCAAAAAAAATGCTTTATAGAGCAATTACAGTCCTCTGAGCAATGTGTATGGGCAAAATCAGTTAATGCAATACTTCTCCCCTATGGGATCAATTCAGAGGCCTTACAAATTTATACTTCTAACAAATTTAAACAACTGGTCAAGGAGAAAATATATCTTGTTTCTAAGTGGTGAGATATGTATATGCTTTCTCAAACTGCATTTTCATTATGGTACCCATTGTATAAAACATCTTTTGGTATGGAGAGATTTTTTTTTATCTTACATTGCCTCCATTAAGAAAAGCTTACGGCATTACGCTTTCAGAGTATGCCGTCTGCTTATTTGAAAGGAAGATACAATAATATCCCAGTAACTCAAAGGTTTTGAATATGCGAGACAGGGGAAGTGGAGGATCTTCAACATTATTTGCTGAAATGCCCTCTATACATACTTCCAAGACAAAAGTTTTTAGGTTACATCCTTCATTCCTTGGTTAATCACTCTCCTCTTGAACAAATTTGTGTCTTATTAGCTGGCAACAATGTGTACCACACTGATATGGTGGCAAAATTTGCTTTGGCCGCTAATAAGAGCCAGATATCAAAACCAGCAATAATAAGATAAGAGCCAGATATCAAAACCAGTTGTTATTTGCAGAATTTTCGCATTCACAGGGGTCTGGGGAACCTAACCCCCGCGAATATGATGACTGTAGATAGCAAGCTAGCATACAAGTGAGAAAGATTCTAGGCCACCCATTCCATGCCATGCTAGTTTTCTACAAGCAAGGAGGAGTCTTTCATATAGGGGATCATTTTTTAAAAAAATGCCCACATTTGAGATCTGAAGAAATACAGTCCATTCTATTACTTCAGTACTCTATAGCCTTATACACTCTAACATGTAGACTGGCATATATAGACAGACTCTTCAAGTGGAGATCACACAGTTTACACTGATCTGCTACTTATCTGAAACAACAGTAGAATTGCAAGGTTCACTTCTGGCAGAAAAATCTATATAAATAAAATTAAAATTCTGTGTTACTGTGTCACTCAAAAATGGCTGGAAGGAATTTTTACTAGATGTGGAGATGATGTTTAGGATGCTGTGACTTAAAATATAGGCTATGTGACATACATAAAATTCCTTGGAGGGGCACCCCAATTATTTTTTCATTCACGCAGAGTACTGTATTTGGCCATGTTCTCTCAAGTGCAACTGAGATTGATGATCAGTGTAAGGATCACTGACCACCTGGAGAGATTGGGACTCACTCACCTTTCAGAGCCGTTAAAACTGAATCATAACTCACAATACTTAATGGTTCTCTCTAGCAATAACACAGCTGGTAAGCAATACAGAGAAACCATTCTCTCCTGTGCAAAGCTTTTCATGCAGTTGTTTGACAATCCTTTCCTGCAGCTTTCCCATTAATTTGAATTCCAGCTTATGTACTCCAATGGTGTTCCTTGTGCACCTTTATGTTTTGTTCAGCTTTAGTTAATGCTGTTTGGCATTTCTGCTGTTTGCATCAGTCCCTCCTCTATTAAAACCATTATGGGTGTGATTAGTTCATTTACTCCTGTCCTCATATAGGCATGTGTGGGCTTATGTCATCATATTCCAATACTTTTATACTTTCACAAAAGACTACTTAGTTAACCATTTGCTATTGCTTCATTGTAGGTTTCTTTCCTTCCTTCTCTCTCTCTCTCTTTTTTAAAATAATCATGTTTTGGAAGTCATATTCTTCAATTATCATACAGGCATTTGTTAATCTAATGCATCTCCTCCACTAATCTCCCAGACTGGCCCTGATCCTTGTAGGGAATGAAAAAAATGAGCTTATAAAATCTCAGTAGAGGATGGCAAAAATAGATCCAGTGCAGAGCTTGGGCAAGTTACTTTTTCAGACTACCAGAATCCTTCAGTCGGAATGATGGGGCCATGATGGGTGGAGATTTCTAAGAGTTATAGTTCCAAAAAGTAACATTTCATACCTTCCAACTGTCCCAGTTTGGCAAGGATAGTCCCAATTGATCCTCTCTCACACCACTTTTTCAGTTGCTTTTAAGACATCCTAGTTTTTCTCCCCTCCTCTCACTTTATCCCTTCATTCTCAGCTTATTTCAGTGGCTGCAAACTGAGTTCAAAATGTCAAAAATGCAAAATGCATTCAATTAACTCAACAGGAGGGACAGGACAAGAGAGTGCAGGGCCTTGCCCTTCCCTGTAGGCTCAGGCAAAAGCAAATTATGCAGTCTCTCCTAGCTTGTCTGTCCTTCCTCATTAATCACTTTTTCCATCTTGACCACACTCTAACTTTACTTGACCAGCCATATCCCAGTTTTCGTCTGTGAAATGTTGGAGGATATAACATTTCCAGGTTCTGGTAGATAGAAAAGGAGTCAGGCAATGGGAAGCTAGAGAGCTCCATCCATCCACTCCTACAAATGAGAGAGGACATGAAAGGAGGTGTATTTTGATTCTTGGAAAGGCCAATTGTCTTGATGCCTGGCTTAAATATTTCAATAGCTGAGGAGCTATGCTATTTGTTTTTGGTTGGGCACACAGATTGCATGCACTGGACTATCTGAAATTCATGAATTCTTCATGAGAGCTGATGCTCTGCAAGCTCACAGATGTTTGTTCCTATAGCATTGCCCTAACTTCATTGCTGGGCCCTTGATAAACATCTGTTTTTGTCAAGATAAAAGTGGGGAGGACAGCAGGATATAACAAATAATTAAAAAATGTAGGCAGTCATGTTTATCCATATGCATGTGTCCTCTACACCCACACAGTGCAAAGCAGCAGCACCTCATTCCCAATGTTTAGGATCAGCTGACAGTGTAGAATAATGAATTGGAAAAGGACAGCATAATGGCTAGTATATTGACTATGCTGAGGAAGAATTGGGATGCTGAGCCCACATAAGCCAATGGCAAGGGCTGATGGACGCTTTAGCTTAACATAATCTAGATAATTATAAATAGCAATAGCACTTATATTTCTGTACCGCTTATCAGTGCAAAGCACTTCCTAAGCAGTTTACAATGTGTTCGCTAATTGCCCCCAACAAGCTGGGCACTCATTTTACAGACCTAGGAAGGATGGAAGGCTGAGTCAACCTTGGAGCCCTGTAGGATTAAACTCACATTGTGGCTGCAGTATCAGCATTTAACCACGGCACTACCAGGGCTCCTTAAATCTCTTTCTGATTTTTACTCCCAAAGTTAAGTATATTGCCTACCTCAATTCTCAGACACTCTAGGGCTCCAATCTTATGCACACATATTGGGGAGCAAGCTCCACAGAACCCACATATGGGACTACATTGTAAATCACTATATGTTCCATAGCATTTCTTATATTAATGCCATCTTTTCAGCAAACTACTGTTAACTATTACATCTAGATTGTGTTGTTGTGTGCCTTCAAGTCATTTCTGACTTATGGTGGCCCTAAGGCAAACCTATCACAGGGCTTTCTTGGCAAGATTTCTTCAGAAGTTTGCCATTGCCTTCCTCTGAGGCTGAGAGTATGTGACTGGCCTAAGGTCATGCACTGGATTTTCATGGCCAAGCAGAAATTCACACCCTGTTCTCTAGTCATATAGTCATAGTCCAATGCTCAAACAACTACATCACACTGGTTCCATACCTAGATAGAAAGATGTTAATATATGCTGTAAATTTAACCAGAAAACAGCCAGGCTCATGCTTTGAAGAAACAGATGAATATAGTAATTATGTCTATTCAACACTATTGTGAAGTTTGCAATACCTTTTGTTGTTTTTTGACATGTAATTACAGTTCTGAGTACTTTTGAGATTACAGTGTTTTTAAGTAACATGGGCAGCAGGGTTGATATCAATCCTAAATATTGCTGGGCACCTGCCAAGGGTCCTCATGCCAGCAGGGAACCACTGACAATGGATTAATTCCTCTGCTTCACCTTTGCAACCTATTTATCCAATTCTTGCACCAGCTCAGAAAGCACTGGCAACAAAAAGGAGAAACTGTCAGTTTCAGTGCCACTGCCTGTGTGCTGGCTCTCTGACTGCCAAGTAAGGGGTAAGGATGATAAGAGGAAGAGCAAGCACAGCAGGGAACAATAGCAGGACAATGGTCCCATCACTTTCACAGGCACATCTGGTGGGGAGACAAGACAGGGCCTTTTCTGTGGCTGCCCCAGGCTCTGGAACTCCCTTCTAAGGGATTCTTGAATTTCCCCTCCTTGCTGCCCTCAATCAGCTGGCAAATTTATTCTGGCAGAGCCTTTTGAAGACTGATTTTTTTTTTTAAAGGAAGTAGTTTTAACAGCACACTGTAGTTTTTAATTGCACGATTTCCACACTGTTTTTATTACTTTTGATTGTACGTTTTCAATTGCTTTTAGTATGATTGTTAGTTTAATTCCATTTTAATGTTGACTTTTGTATGCTTTGACAATATTGCATTTGTTTTCATTCATAAGCCACCTGGATCTGGGGTAGGGGAAAGCAGAATAACAAAGATGACAGTAATAATAATGGTAAACTCACTGACTGAAGAGGGCATTTAAGTTTCTTGTTCAAAGGTGCTAAAATACTGCTGGAGAGATGCAAACATCTGAATTTTGCACAGGGGGCTCACTTTATGGGGGCTTTAGCCCTCCCTTGAAAGCACAAAGGCCTCATTCATAGACTTCTTCCCTCGCCTTTTGTGGAGAGAATCACCATAAAACAATTTGTATGGAGGGTCCTTTACAGAAGCTGCTTACAAGGCACAGAGAACAGCTCCACGCCTTTTTTCCACCCCAGCATTTCAGGGCTGCCTATGAACAGACCAAGCTAACTTGTCATGTTTTATGCTGCTCCCATTCCTTCAAAAGGAAGTTGAGGAGCAGAATTTCTGGGAGGATTACTCCCTAAAAGTTTCAATTTGAATATTCAGGTGTGGGCAAATACCCTAAGCAACAATGCATCACTGTTACTGCATTGTCCATACATGCTTTAGAATCCCATAAAAAAATCCAGAAAGCTTTCCCATTTTTTAAAACGTGGCTGTAGATTTCATATACGATACATCTTGTACCTTTTTCTTCAGACAAGAGCCCTTTACATGTTTTCCTTTCCCACTTTTTACAATCTGGATAACTATTTTAATATGAGGACAATTCCCCACTGCCAACTCTGCTATTTTCCCCCCAACAGCAATGATTAATGTTTTCACTTGCTGAACACTAAAGGAGCTCAATACAAAAATTTGATTTAGCTGGACAGCTTCGCTGTTTCTCAGGTACAGCACACGTACCGTGCTGCCAGCAAAATAGCAGGGGGTAGCAGAGAGACATTGGTTTTTATAGAGTCCTCAGCAAGTCTATTAGGAGTCAGGAGTTCCAGACAATGGAAATTTGAGCCACAGATACAAGACAGAGGCAGCAAATTACATCAGCTCCACAGCTGCCTCGGCCTTGGAGCTCAAGGCAACAAGATGCTGTCATCTTTCATTTCACTGCTGTTTGTACAAGTGAAGTAACTTCAAAGTCTGCCTCCAGGCAGAGACAAGAGCAGGAAGGGAGTACTGGGAGAGAAAAGGCAAGTCAGTGGCAGGCAGGAGAAATGTCCAAAGACACACAGAAAGCAGACAGCATTTTATTGAAATTTACAATCTGCAAAGTTCATATTGCCTCCTGCCCTGCTTGCACACTGGAATAAAGTTCTGGGCATTCACAATGACAGCTCAGGCAAGGTCAGTCAACTTGGTTTCAAACTTTCTTCCACCAAATATTTGGAATCTTCCTCTACCAAAGCCATTGGGCTTGTGAAATCCAAGATATGAATCCAGTTATTCTTGTCTGTCACAAAAACAGCACACTTTTTTAAAAAAATCACAATAACCTACGGGTACCCATCTCAAGGTCCTAAAACAGCCTTGGAATTTCAATGAAAGAAGGAACAGACCATTGACTCCTGAGAAAGTATTTGTTAAATAGATGCCAACCCCATTCTTTTAATGATTGTGGGTTGGCTGAAGTCAAAACATGCTATTACAAGGCAACAAGATCCTTGTAGGCCTTCAGTGTAACGGGTCAGCATGTACCAGGCATCCATACCTTTGTATAAGAGGAGTCCTTGATCTCTCACAGTGTGCAAAGGCCATGAAATATTTTTTTCTTCTTAATTTTAGCATCTGAAATAAGGCGGCAAGCTTTCTTTCCATCTGTAATACAAATAAGGCGCTAGTACAAATGAGACCCATACCCAAGGCCTGCTCTTAACCAAAGCCAGCAATCATGGTTGTATGAAGTGCAGTGGAATGGACTGCCTCAAAAGGTAGTCCTTGTTTGGCACTCTTTAAACAGAGGTTGGAAGGCCATCTCTCAGGCGTGCTGTAGTTGTGTATTCCTGCATGACAGGGTGTTGGACCTTGTGGTCCCTTCCAACTCTATGATTCTATGATCATTTGTCTGAAGCAAAAGCTCACTCTGCTCTTCCCTTAGAATTTACATGGGATCCTAGAGGGAAACTAAAGCCTACCTTATCACAACAATAAACCATGTTTAGCACTATGAACCTTGGGCTTGCACTCTGCTTGCTTCCTTTCTCATGTGTGCAGGAAGAACATTTAAAGTGGATTCATGATTGGAAAGATACCTTGATTTATCTCTACATATGAACTCAGCAAACTATGGTTTGTTGTTCCAACATAGCTTGGGTATGTTTCTTATCAAGGCTAGAAAAGTTACTTTTTGGACTACAACTTCCAGAACCACCACACCCACCCACCCATAAACCGGCTGGAATTCAACTTTCTGAAACTCTATTCCACATTCAGTTCAATGCAGAGGTGGCCTGATTCATTAAGTAAAGGAGTTTGTGGCCTGGAGTAGAAGCAAAGATTAAGGATAATCTTTGAAATTGTTTTGTTGGAAGCAGAGTTGGCCACTGGACTTGTTGGATGGGAAATTCTGGGAACTGTAGTCCAAAAAGCAACCAGTCCAATCTCTGGTCCTCGTAGGAAGGAAAGTAGTGCATGAACAATCCTGATTAATACTCAGCCTGTTCCACATTTTACCTTCACCCCTGTTTTCTGGAACAGATAAACTATGTTAAGTGGCAGGGAGTGTGCCACAAGTAGTGGACTTAGTCCAGTTCCCCTGATAGGATGCTCCTTGGGCCCTAAGAAACCCTTTATGATACAACAGCTACTTTCTTCTGTGCAATAGACAGGTAGAAGCAAAGAGCTCTAATTCTTTTCTTCAGCACTCAATCTGAGCAGCCAAGAGGGGCTTTGTCAAATTTCTCTCCTGAAACACACATATGAGCCAAAATGCAATGTGGGAGTGTACGATTGAGGTGTAGAAGTGAAGAAACAAAAAGCCTTTGATGCTGATGCTAGGGAAAGGGTAAAGACTAATGCACTTTTGTATCTTAGCAGTGGGTGCAGCTAGCCTTGTTGGCTGGACCCTCCAGCCCATTCTCAGGTTAAAATATGACAAAAATCAGGGGTATAGAGGCTCTAAAAATGCTCAACAGTTCTTGTGCTTAAATACTGGGGGATCAAAGACAGATAAGCCACGTGCAACAATGTGCCCTAGAGGTACTGTTTCCCCCATATGCTCAAAACACATTGGAACTGCCACATGTGGGACCTGGCAGTGACCTTAAAATCCAGCAGCTCCTTTGCGGATAGTAATCCCGTTTCCTAAAACAGTCCAGTTGCCTACCAACAAAACAAAACAAAACAAAACAAAACAACAAAAAAAAACCAAGGAAAAAAGGCCACTGTGCCCAAGGCCAAAGCCTCTCCATGAAGTTCTCTTGTCCCCAAAGAAGAGTCTGAGGCAGTGACAGTGGCCCAACCATCTCAGGCAGTTTGGTATAGATCTTGGGAGGAAAACCCTGCTTGGTAGAGGCAGCAGCAGGCCTGTGGTCTTGCAGACGAGCCTCGGCTGCTCTTCTTCATCCTGCAGATTCTCCCTTTGACTGAGAGAGCAGTGGAAAAAGCCTATTACCTCTTCTCTATCTTCTGCTTCTGCAAACTGAGTGAAGTAAAGCTGGCAAGGAGGTCAGTAACTTCATCCACCTGCCAGAGAAATAAAACAACATGGTAGAGAAACAGACTATGAAGGACAGGAACCCTATGAGGAACTAGGGGTGGATTTCAGGTACACAGTATGAAGACTTCTGTTGCAACACAAACAACCAGGCCCCTACAGCTTGTGGCCATTCCATACTATGCCAAGGGTGGGATGCATTATTTATTTATATTACTGGAGGAAGCCAGCTGCAGATCCAGTTCCAGCACTGCAGTAATCACGTGTGAGCCAGTGTGCTGGTGCATCACTCCCACTGTAGGAGGGAGCAGCTAACCCAGGGACGGGAAATTCCAAAAGATCTTAGGAATGCACCCACTGCATTTTCTACCCCACTCTCCAAAGCAAGTTTCTTTTTACAAGTCTAGGAGAGACCAGAGAGAAAGTCACTTCCAGTTTTGTTTTGTTTTTTAAATAAAAACTATTTTGGGGTCTCCCAAAGGTGATAGAAAGAACAGGATTTTTAAATGGGAGAACTGCATCCCAGAAGGCTTCTGGGGGTGACTGTCCATTTTTGAGCCAAAAATATTTTTTGGCAATGAGGCACACTCTGAGCAATGATGTCTGGGAGCCACCTGTAAGGTTTTAGTTGCCCATGGGCCATGCAATTCCTACTTCTGAGCTAATCAAAAGAACTTTGGTGTGTAATTTATTTAGTGTGATGTCCAATGCCAGAAGGAGCCAGTGGTCTGGTTTATGTCTCCCCTACAAAGGCTTCACTGCCACGATGCACCCTACCTGACGTGTTTTGTGGACAGCATGGAACACCACAGATTGTCCTAGTGCGGCATGCTGGCAGTTGGCCTTGGCCCTCCAACATCTTATCCCCTCCATTCTCCTGATATACTCCTAACCATCTACGGTGGCACGCCCTTGGGCTTCAAACATCCTACCCCCCACCTCATTTTTCTGACATACCCCTAAACAGGCCTCCTAATCATACCACTCCTGCAGCCGGCAAAGTTAATTCCCCCCCCCCTACTGATTTCAATGAGAAGAACATTTTACAACACACCATAACAAAACCAGCAAAAAGTCTTCCCCATCCCAAACAAGGTCCACTACAAAAGCGACTTGGCAGGGCTTTGGATTCAGTAGACCACATACTGCAGATTCCCCCACCTCACCTGCTCTGGGTGAAGAGGACTGCTTTGTCCATCGAGGATATAAAGTCCTCTGTGGTCACTCACCTGTTCCTTTGTACTGGTCATCTGTAGCCTTGTGCAAAGGTCATCTAGCTGTTCCCGCTGTTCATGGTGCCCAAGGCGGCTGAGATATTCCCGCAACATCTGAATGATCTGAAATAAAACAGGATGAGAGATATGGTCTGCTACAATAAAGAGAAAGCGCCAGACTCCTAAGAAGAGGGCCAAAATTAAAGCAAAACTGTTGATCTAAAAAAGGCTTTGGAAGAATTTCTCAGATAAAATGAGGTAAACATCTGTAAGAAAATATCAAAACTAAGGAGAAGGATATGTGATGCTAAATGGAGATGGGTTTTGGTGTTTCTATGGGAACATGAAAAAACTAAACATATTTTTCCAAAGCAAAATAGGGCTTTCTTACTATGAAGATCTTTTATCCATCTTTTATAGGTGCATTACCTCTGACAGCAGCAGGCAGATAGCAGAAGTATGTTTATCTCTACAGAACGGCTGACCAGGGTTGGTGAAATGTCACCTCATTCTGACATGATAGTTGTTGGCCTGGTCCAGAATGTTTTATAACAATATTTTAATATTTTGTTAAATAACAAATTGTTATTTAAAAACACCGAAATTCTGGACCAGGCCAACAACTATCATGTCAGAATGCACAGAGAAGCTATTGACATTCACAAACACCTGGACAACTTCAACAGGAAAGAAGAAACCCTAAAGGTAAACAAAATCTGGCTGCCAATCCTGAAAAACACTAAAATCAAAACTCAACACATGCAAATGAACTCCACCAAGGGACAGGGGAATTTCCAGCAGACAATGGAACATTAGCCAACCAGACACTAATTCTCCTTGCATATCTACCCCCAGAAACTAGCCATTCAAATACACAAATTTACATATCCTCTCCAACAGGGGCTCACAGTATATAACACCCCCCCACACACTCCTACCCAACCATTCTCTGAAGATGCCAGCCACAGATGCATGCAAAACATCAAAAATAAACTCTTCCAGAACACGGCCTCACAGCCTGGAAAAAAACCAAGGAAAACCTATGGATGCCGGCTGTGAAAGCCTTCGACTTCACAATACTAGGTACGTTTTTTTCAGCAAAAGCCAATGGCAAACTTCCTCTGAGTATTCCTTGCCAAAAAAGCCCCTATGAAATTGATGGGGTAGCCATAAGTCAACAGATGACTTGAAGGCACATATGAAGACACATACGGTGTTGTTATAGTGCTACCAAACAAAGGAAAATAAAACACAATTCCTCACCCTATCCCAAGAATCCTTAGGCCATTCTCTCATTCTCTGAAACAAGGCTGGTTAACCTTTCTCCCAGTTGAGGGTTACACTTTCTTAGGCTATAGTATCAGGTCAAACACAAGCCAGTAGTGGGAAAAACCAAAGCTAGAAGTGGGTGGGACTGTCCTATCTCTCTTTTTTTTGCCACTCCCTTTTCTCTCTCTTCCTTCTCACAGAATGCCAGAAGAGGGAAAGTGATCACTTTTGCCAGAGATTTGAACTAATCACTTGCACTCTGAAATGAGGCCAAGAGGCATCCTTTGTTCATCCCTCATCCCACAGACTAGATGAATCTTTGGTCTCATCCAGCAAATTTCTTATATATTTTATGGTAGTTTGTATGGCTGTCTAAATTCTGCATCTATTTTCTGTAATCTGCATTTCAGCCCTCTAAGCCATAGAGATGTTCTGTTTTCAACTCTATTTTTATATATGATTTAGATATATTTGACATAAAAGTAACTGATTCTTTGGTTTTTAAAAAAACCTTTCAGTATCCATATCTACTCTTGCAGACCAATTGTCTTCTGAGGGGGCACCGAAAGCAATGTTAAATACTAAGCTTGGGAATGTTTCTTTTTTATATAAGCCCCAGAATCAAAATAGATAATATGAATTAATGAATGAATGAATATCAGAGTAAGTAAAGAAAATTAGGCTCATTTATGTAATGTTCAAAGTACACAAAACAAGGATTTTTTTGTTAAAGCACACTTTGAGATATATTATATTCCAAATGGCAACAGGCAGGTGAGGATTCCTGAGGTCATGCTGGCTGGAGAATTCTGGGGGCTATAGTCCAAAATATTAACATTTCCAACCCCTAAGTATAGAAAGGCAGGCCAGCTACAGCCCCAAGGAACTCAAGTATTTCTCCCTTCACCTGCTTTACTTCGAGACGCACTGCTTCTAGGCTCTGTGAGAGTCCCTCCTGTAAAATGTTCAGCTTGGACTTGGCCAAATGCAAGGGGGTCCTTCCAGCTCGATCCAAGGCATCTACTCGAGCTCCTGGAAGATGCACATACAGAGGAAGAAAGGTGTGGGTTTACAGAGGTCAGGCCCCTAGGAGACTATAAAAAGAAGAGAAGGCAGCTTTACAGTTTGCCAAGAGGAAGCATTACCTCCACGGAGCAGCGTGGTGATGACAGGAACATGGTTCGTGCAGGCAGCTGGGGAGGGAAAATAGGAGACATACAACTAAGTTAGGTTTTATAATAAGGCAGTGGGAATGAACTCTGCCTTTAGGGTACACGTGGCATCTTCTCACGGTAGCCTACTGATGAAGAATGCAAACTGGGAAATCTGTACTTCACATTTTCCCTTTTGTCACAAAGTACTAGATGGCTTTAAACAAACCAATACTGTCTCAACTTCAACAATCTCTATCTACAAAATGGGGATAATAATACTGCAGTCAGGATTCTAGAAATTACACATATACAATGTTTTGAGCACAAGACATGTCTCATGTAAATGGCAAATATCATTATCAACTAAAAACAGGCTGTGCTCAGAGTTTCATATCTAATGTTCCCAATATTACATTATCAAAATAAATAATGAAAATCAGTTTTATTTGCATACTTTTCCAAGAGCACAAATCAAAGATTTGCTCTTTAAGATAGACTCTGGAATATCATATCCTCCAAACAGCAAAAGAGGATTCACAGGTTGGTAGAAGTGAAATGCAGCTAGCTGAGCTGGCAGTTCTTCTCACACCTTCTTTCATCCAAACAGATGCTGCACAAACAGTTTCCAATGAATTTCCATAATCGCAACCACCAAAACATTACATTACATTTTTAAAGAACAAAAACCATATCCTTGGGATACTGAAAAAAGTAATCTGATTCCATCCTCAGTTACTCAATTATATTCCTCCAAGTATAATACTTCCAGATTAAGATTCCAGGTAAGAGCTGGTGTGCCTCCAGCCCATGGACCAGAGGCAGCCTATGAGGGTTCCCTATCCTGTCTACAAGCTTATTTTGCTATTATCTCCAATCACTAATTGGAGATAACAGGCTATTTAAAGCCCAGAAAACTGTCAAGCAGAACTGTGATATTAATACTTGGTGTGCATACAGCACTCTTAAATTCAATGCCCTCTGCACACATTATCACAACAAACTTTACCATAACCCTTGCAAGGCATGCCAGCATTGGGATTCCAATAGGGAAGATGTGGCTGAGTCAGAGAGAGAACATCTTGTGTAAAGCCACTTAGTGAATTCAGGGCTGTGGTGAAATCTGAGCCTAGACCTCCTGGACCACAGTTCATGCTCTGAAGACATTAGCCTACAACCAGGAGAATGCTACCTGCAGCCAAAACAGATTGAAATTCATCCATTTTCTTAAGGCAAGAAGACTTCTAGTTCTCTGTTCTGGCAATACTCAGCTCAAGGCATCCCAGTGCATCCCTGGCTTTCCCCCTGAACTCACAGGTTGCTACTGTCACATAAAGGAGGAGGAAAAGATAGAAAGGAAAGAAATGGACAAGGAACTCTACAGTCAAGGGTAGAATAAATGGTGTTTGTTGTATTCCAGGTGGTTGATGCTCACCCAAATGCAGGGGAGTGTTCCCCAGTCCATCTCGCTGGTTTGGATCAGCACCATGGTCCAAGAGCAACTGCACTAAAAAACAAAAACAAACTCAACTCAAGTGTGTCAATAATTCTGAGCACAAAACCTCCACCCAATACTAAATAAGCCTGCCCAAGCTCTTTGTGGGAGTGCTTTCTCTCAGTCTCACCTCCCTCACTCCCTCATCTAGTGAGGACACAGGAGAGCCATGTTGGTGGCTGCTCCTAGGCTATGGAACTCCCTCCCAAGATTTGGACGCTTCTCTGCTTTCTTTTCACCAGAATGCAAAGAGCTTTTTATCTAAACAAGCTTTCAGCTCTTAATTTTTAAAAAAAATTATGCTTCAAATGTGTTTTTAACTGATTTAAATTAATGTTTTAATTAGACTGCTTGTTTCATAGTTTTAAAACTACGATACATCTAGTTTTAGCTCTGTTTCAACTTCTATTGTAAGCTTCCCTGGGTCCCATATTGGGAAACAGGAGTGATATCAATCAAATCAAATCAAAATGAGGACATCTAATTCTACAGTAGGTAGTCACCTAAATGGCTAATTCCAGGGAGATGGTAGAATGACCTTTGGCCATGTCTCCACAAACTTCACTCCTCTACAAAATATTTCAGATCTAGGATAAGATCCTGTTGCTCTCCAGTTGTGGAACTCCAATTCTCATCAGTTCCAGCCAACAAGGAAAATGGTTAAGGAATAATGGTTATGGTTTTGGGCCTCCACATGTTTTGGAATTCAGCTCCCAGAATCCCTGATCACTGGCCAGGTTGGGTTAGGCTTCTAGGAACTGAAGTCCCAAACACTTAGAAAACTAAAGTCTGAGAACCACTGCTTTAAATGAACTGGGACCTCCTATGAGAAGATACTTCCTTTTTGACTGTTGAAACTGTTATGCTTTTATGTGGAGCAGAAGCCACTTTATGGTCTAACGTTGTCATTGTTGTACTTGATCGGAGGATCTTTCAGAATTCTCAAAATTCTTTTCCCATCCCTGCTTTCTAAGATCTTCTAAGCCAAAGCAGGGGAATGTGTGGTCCTCCAAGTACTGTTAGACCACAGTTCCCATGATCCTTCATCATTGGTTACGCTGGGCAATGCTGACGGGAGCTGCAATTCAACAACATCTGGAGGGCAACATTCCCCACTCAAGCTTTAACTAAATGTTTCACAGATCACATTCTAAGCCACAACCCCCCAAAGCAACAGCTTTTTCCTAAAATGGATACCTGACAATCCTACAGAACATCACGATAATTTTAGAACACATGCTCCAAAAAGAGTGTCACTGTGCATCACATTACTCCACCCACCATTTATGACCAGTTTCTTCCTACTTGTCAGGAGTAATGGGCTGCCAGAGTTAAATATGGGGAAAGAGACCTAGTGCTTTTGAGAAATATTGCTTTTAAAGAAGAATAAAAATGATCACCAAGTCACCAAGAAAGAGGGCCAGAGGTTCCATCTCATTTTGATGGGGCTCACCAATATGATCATTTCCATTGCAGGAAGCAAAGTGCAGTGCTGTTCGACCTTTGTCATCAGCTGCACAGGGGTCTGCCCCATCTTCCAGGAGCTGCTGCACTGGTACCACCAAAGAAAACGAGAGAAAAGTGCAATTAAGAGAGATGAGGTGTTCTGTGGGCTACAACTCCTTACCAGCATAGCTCAAGGTGTAGTAAATTCTCTCATGTGTTCCCAAGATTGACATTTAGCACGAAAGATCCATGGGCAGCAGAGTAAGACTTCTTCAGGACCAATTACTCTTAAGTAATTAATTACTTAAGAGAGCTAATGTGGTGTAGTGGTTTGAGCATCGGACGACAACTCTGGAGACCAGGGTTTGAATCTCCACTCTGCCTTGAAAACCTATTGTGTAACCTTGGGCAAGTCACACTGTCTCAGCTTCAGAGGAAGGCAATGACAAATCCCCTCTGAAGAAATCTTGCCGAGAAACCCCTGTCATAGGTTCACCTTAGGGTCTCTGTAAGTTGGAAACAACTTTTGTGGGATCAATTACAGTAAGGCTGGACAAGTGTTTTGATCCCACATACGACAGTCCTGTGGACAGGAGGAAAGTTAAACCTTGAAAGACGCTCACACCATGATCACTAGACACCTCCTCAGACCCCCCCCTTGCTTCCTTCACAGCTACCACCAGAGCCTTTTAAATGTCCTTCTCAGCAACCTGTCACAATGAACGCCATTCTGAAATGGAAGGCTGTGATTCACAGCGTTATTTTACCATTATTTTACCACATTTCTCCACCGGAACTTATGTAGAGGAAAATATGGAGATATATGTTACGCTTCAGTTATGTAATCTTACCTGTTTCCAAATCATTAGAATTGGCAGCTTCTCTTAACCTTTTTAGAGCTGTAGGAGAGAAAAAGAGTATTTTTTTTCCTACTGGAATGTGAATGAGCCAAGAACAAAAATTTAAGAACAATTTAACAACAAATTACATCATTAGAATTATCTCCTTCCCACTTGTTGTGCAAAGATCTAGACAGTACCAAATCAATGGTTAAATAGAGACTATTAGGCATAGACTAGTAAGAGCAAATGGGAATTCAACATTCTGCTGCTAAGATTATCTGCTTGACTCGTTGCTCTGATCATGTTACCCTACTTTTGATATCTCTTCATTGGTTCCCCAAGCTTCTTGTTTTAATGTTCAAAGCCCTACACAACTTAGCTCCCCACCTATCTTTCATCACTTATTTCTTTTTGCCAGCCTGCTTGAGATCTGTGTCCTAGGACTCCAGGCTTCTCATCCAACCAAGGGTTTCCTTGGCTCCGCTTTGTTCCTTTTCACTTGCTGCTCCATACTCTTGGAACTGCCCCCTGAACATCCGTGGACTGCTCCTTCCCTTGTTATAGTTGGCCCTCTGTACCCATGGAGTTGGCATCCACATATACCACAATCCACGGCTTAAAAATATTCCCCCAAAAATATAAATTCCAAGAAGCAAATCTTGATTTTGCCATTTTATATAAGGCATACTATCGTACTATGCCACTGTATATAATGGGACTTGAGCATCCACAGATTTTGGTATCCATGGGGGGTCCTCGAACCAAGCCCCAGTGTATACCAAACACCCACTGTATTTTAAAATTGCAATTAAAACTTTCTTGTTTTCCAAACCTTTTGGAATTTTAGTTTAATATAGTTTTATAATCCTGTATATTTTAATTACAGTACATGTATTTATCAGTTTGCGTTATATTATATTGGGTTTTTTTGTATTTTATCTGGATAATTTGCTTCACAATTGTATTGTATAGTTTGATATTTTATTATTCCTTCTTTTCCTCTGTGTATGTGTATATACATACTGTTTTTGGTTGTTTTATTTGTAAAGCACCATGTAAATTGATGAGGCTCACCAATATAAATAAATATAAATAAACGATAATCATGATAATTATAATGATGATATGATAATAATAATAATAATAATAATAATAATAACCAGAGCCCCAAGGAACTGCACAGGGACTTTGCTCCCTAAAGCCATTGGGGCTTTCATGGTTAACAATTCCTAAATACATGCAGGCTTTCTCTTTGGCAAGGTTTAATGTTCTCTCCTCTAACTTACTAGATGGAAGCTACAATAAAATTCCACTGAAAAACAAATGAAGCCCCTGTAATAATTTTGTAAAGTAGAATCATAGAGTTGGAAGAGACCTCAAGGGCCATCCAGTCCAATCCCCTGCCATGCAGGAATACACAATAAAATCATTCCCAACAGATGGCCATCCAGCCTCTGTTTAAAAACCTCCAAAGAAAGAGACTCCACCACACTCCGAGGCAGTGTATTCCACTTCCAAACAGCTCTTACTGTCAGGAAGTTCTTCCTAATGTTTAGGTGGAATCTCTTTTCCTGTAGTTTGAACCCACTGCTCTGTGTCTTAGTCTCTGGAGCAGCAGAAAACAAGCTTGCTCCAACCTCAGTATGACATTCCTTCAAATATTTAAACATGGCTATCACATCCCCTCTCAGCCTTCTCTTCTCCAGACTAACCATGCCCAGCTCCCTAAGCCGCTCCTCATAGGGCATGACCTCCAGACATCCTAGTCGCCCTCCTCTGGACACGTTCCAGCTTGTCAATATCCTTCCTGAATTGTGGTGCTCAGAACTGGACACAGTATTCCAGGTGAGGCCTGACCAAAGCAGAATACAGTGACACTATTACTTCCTTTGATCTAGACACTATACTCCTATTAATGCAGCCTAGAATTGCACTGGTTTTTTTAGCTGTTGCATCACACTGTTGACTCATGTTCAGCTTGTGGTCCACTAAGACTTCTAGATCTTTTTTGCATGTACTGCCCTCAAGCCAGGTGTCACCCATCCTATATCCGTGCTTTTCACTTTTACTGCCCAAGTATAGTATCCTACATTTCTCCCTGTTGAAATTAATTTTGTTAGTATTGGCCCAGCTTTCTGATCTGTTGAGGTCATTTTGAATTCTGATCCTGTCCTCTGGGGTATTAGCTACCCCTCCTAATTTGGTGCCATCCGCAAACTTGATAAGCATGCCCTCTATTCCATATTGCAGTAGTGTACATACATACCAGAAAGTTCAGTCCATGTCATATATATTCATTCTTTCATATTGTCATTATTATCAAGGAGCTAGGAAAGATGGAATATATGCGATTATACTGTACTTTCTTTTTCAGGCCACTCCCCTGAGACCATTTTGGTCCATGACTCCAATAAGTCAGCTAATGAGCAAACCATAAGGTTTAAAATTTCACTATTTTTACCAATTTACTTATAACAGGATAATTATAATTATTTTAATGTTTTCTATTTTATAAATGTTGGGTGGTATCCTGTTAGTTAGTCCTAATGACTAGTTCAGATGCATTCAATCAATTGTTAAATATTGAATCGACATGTTGGTAAATCCCACTGATCCAATAGGTCTCCTCAAGTTAGGACTAACCACATGATTTAGACCACTGTCTTTGTTTCACAGGTATTAATATGTATTAACTATACACACACACACACACGCTTATATGCATACACATGTATCTATGTATTAGTATGTATTTAGTACTTTTTATACTGTGTTTTAATATGAGGTGACAATAACCTATTGTCTGTAAATAAAGATGATGATAAAGAACAATTTAATTTCTATTACTTCTAGGCTTTCCACAAAACTATCAAATGTTGCAAAACAAATGCATTTTTGTTTCTCACTTGCTATGAACAGTCAATGTCTGCCCTCAAAGTTGCACTTCTAGTGTGGTATAAAGCACTTCTTTCTCTGAGTGCTCAAAAGCACATTTTTTTACAGAGGAAAATGGGATACATTTATGATGAGTATACTGTATTCATTGCTACTGTGACTGCCATGGACAGTTAATTAGATATTTCCTGCAGTGCAATGTTAGACCTTCATGTATGTGGCCCTTATATCTATGGATGTGATTCTTGGGGCTGTAGAGGTTGGTATTCCTGTCCTTGCCACATAGTGCCCAAAGCCCCCCTCCCAACTTACTTTAAAGTTCCAAAGCTGCCTCATAGAGGCATTCCATGGTTCAATGTTAACAGGCAGGATTGGAGAAGTATCTGGCAATTCTGCCCCCCAAGCTGGATGCACAATGATTACAGAAGTGCTGAATCCTCCGGAGGACCCCCACAGATCCCAGCATTGATGTCATCACTGTGTATCCAGCTAGGGAGAGCAGCCAGGCTTTCTCCAATACTGTCTGCTCACAATGAAGCACAGAATGCCCATTTAAGGTGACTTTGGGGCTTTAAAGTAAGTCAGGTCTGCATGCGGATCCTTACGCTACACTGAGAGGATGGTGAATGGAGGCCGCCATGCACTTACCTGCTGTACAGCTCCTTCAGTGAATGTTTATCCACCATTATGGTTTTATTTTTAAAAGTGCAAATGGCATTAAGATTGCCCCTCTCCCCAACAATGGCCTCTTTTGATCTCACTTTTAGCACTCCAGATGTTGAACTAACTTGCACGAGCCCTATCCAGCACAGCTAATGGGGAGGAACACTGGAGATGCAGTTCACCAACATCTTTGGGGTCACACTTCTATTGTACTACACCAGGTTTTCCCAATTTATGTCCCCTTGTGCATCAAAGGGGAATATCTTTTCCACCTTTTTAGTTATAATTTCTCCAGCATTACAAGGTCAAGAGATGGCTACATTTAGGTTGCACTCCTGTGTACACTCACTTCGGCATTTACTCATGTCTGAGTAAACATGCACTAGATTGTTGTGCCAAATTGTAAACTCAATTGAATCTGACATACACCTTAAAATATCAGCCACTCCTTCCTATTCACAATCAAGATAGCTACCATCCAGAGTCTATCCACCCTCACAACCCTCTTTCAATGCATGGTTATAGGTGAGCAATATATTCCATTCATTATGGCATCAAACCATGGTAGTTTCTCCAGATTTGTGTCTACTAATTAAATATATGTCCCAGCCTTCTCTGGGGAGTTAGTTCAGCATAGCACTTCTGCCCTACCAATACACTCAAGCCACAGCACCATCCTGTCCCTCATTAACATGTAAGAGAAGAATGCAACAGCATGAAAAGATGATTAACACAGGAAATGTGTAGCTCAGAGGGCATTAGCATGAACTATCTGGATATGCGAACAAGCACTTTCCCAGCAGCCCTAGCCAGCATAGCCAATGGTGAGGAATGCTAGGAGCTGCAGTCTGACAACCTCTGGAGGGCCACATGAATCCAACCCCTGTGCTAAAGGTTGTCTATATGGCAAAAATACTCCTCTTAGAATTTGAGAATACGATTTGTCTAAATGAGATCCCACACCAATCCGCCATATTGAGAAGGAGGGGGCCTCAATAATGCCAAATACTCAACAGGAAAAGCCTTCACAGCTTTTCCTGTATTTTTAAAAAAAACTCCAAAGGATATGCGCATTCCCACGTTGGGACATCCGATTCACATTGATGCACATTCCCCATAAGAGCGGAAGTGGAAAGCTGATTGGTTGGACATGTGCAGGGGGTGGAGCTTCCTGGCAAGGCAAGTGACCCAAACTGCTATGCTGGATTTTCACTATAGCAATCATGTGCCAAGGCAATGAAACAGCCTTTTTCTTCTCCCCCCGCACCTATTTATTTAAGCAGAATATCACACTTCCGCACTTTGGATATGCTTTTTTTTTTTTAAAAAAAATACTGTTTGGCAGCGGTGGCAACTTGCGGAGAATAAAAATGCAAGTAATTCATTTGTGCCCACCATCTTGATTCATAGGTAAACCTGTTTGAACAATCATGGATAGCTTTGCATGCCTGAGATCTTGCCAAAAAATTGTGGAAACAAATGAAATCTGCTGCAAATTGGCATTATTGTGCGTGCATCAGTCCACATTTTTATAGCCTCATACAGGAAAGCCCTTAGAGATAAGGGTCATTAAATACAGCAAGGCTTCCTCCTTCACTGGAGTGCGTTTGAAGCAAAATGCTATCCATGCCTACTTGGGCATAAACCCCACGGAGTATTCACTGCAGGGGTAGTTCCCTATCCACTTTTACTTGGGAGTAAGCCCCCTCATATGAATCCATCTAGGATTTCCTTGCGAGAAAAACATGCACAGGATCAGGCTAGCTGTCTTGCAAGGACTATAAGATGCCATTCCCTTTCCCTTCCAGAAATCCCAGAGCTCAGAGACATCCCAGTGGTTCCTTTCTAAGCCCACAAGCCACGCCATGGTCTGGGGGTCTTCCTCATGCCATATGCCCTATGAGAAGCGGCTTAGGGAGCTGGGCATGTTTAGCCTGGAGAAGAGAAGGTGAAGAGATGGCATGATAGCCATGTTTAAATATTTGAAGGGCTGTCATACTGAGGATGAAGCAAACTTGTTTTCTGCTCCTCCAGAGACTAGGACACAGAGCCATGGGTTCAAACTACAGGAAAAGAGATTCCACCTAAACATTAGGAAGAACTTCCAGAGGTGAAGTTGAAGGCTTTCACAGCCAGCATCCACAGGTTTTCCTTGGTATTTTTTCCCGGGCTGTGGGGCCATGTTTTGGAAGAGTTTGTTTCTGACGTTTTGCATGCATCTGTGGCTGGCATCCCCAGAGAATGGCCAGGTAGGAGTGTGTATGGGGTTCACAGTATATAAACCACACACACACTCCTACCCAACCATTCTCTGATGATGCCAGCCACAGATGCAGGCCAAGCATCAGAAAGAAACTCTTCCAGAATATGACCTCACAGCCTGGAAAAAAAACCAAGGAAAAAAACTTCCTGATGGTAAGTGCTGTTCAACAGTAGAATGAGCTCCCTGGGAGTGTGGTGGAGTCTCCTTCTTTGGAGGTTTTTAAACAGAGGCTGGATGGCTATCTGTCGGGATTCCTTGGATTGTGTGTCCCTGCACACAATTTGAATTTAAAGGGGTGTCACATTGAGGATGGAGCAGGCTTGTTTTCTGCTGCTCCAAAGACTGGAACACAGAGCAATGGATGCAAGCTCCAGGAACAGAGATCCCACCTGAACATTAGGAGGAACTTTCTGACAGTCAGAGCTGTTCGGCAGTGGAACACACTCCCTCGGAGCGTGGTGGGGTCTCCTTCCTTGGAGGTCTTTAAACAGAGGCTGGATGGCCATCTGTCAGGGATGCTTTGATCGTGATTCCTGCGTGGCAGGGAGTTGGTCCTTGTGGTCTCCTCCAACTCTACAATTCTGATTCTATGCTGGGCAAGGGGTTGGACTAGATGGCCTTTGGGGGTTTCCTCCAACTCTACAATTCTGATTCTATGCTGGGCAAGGGGTTGGACTAGATGGCCTTGGGGGGTCTCCTCCAACTCTACAATTCTGATTCTATGCAGGGCAAGGGGTTGGACTAGATGGCCTTTGGGGGTCTCCTCCAACTCTACAATTCTGATTCTATGCTGGGCAAAAGGTTGGACTAGATGGCCTTTGGGGGTCTCCTCCAACTCTACAATTCTGATTCTATGCTGGGCAAGGGGTTGGACTAGATGGCATTTGGGGGTCTCCTCCAACTCTACAATTCTCATTCTATGCAGGGCAAGGGGTTGGACTAGATGGCCTTTGGGGGTATCCTCCAACTCTACAATTCTCATTCTATGCTGGGCAAAGGGTTGGACTAGATGGCCTTTGGGGGTCTCCTCCAACTCTACAATTCTGATTCTATGCTGGGCAAGGGGTTGGACTAGATGGCCTTTGGGGGTATCCTCCAACTCTACAATTCTCATTCTATGCAGGGCAAGGGGTTGGACTAGATGGCCTTTGGGGGTCTCCTCCAACTCTAGGATCCATCCCGCGCCCTCACCGCCCTCCACGCCCAGCCCCTCACCGTGGATCTCCTTGCCCAGAGGCCCCACCTTGCGGTGCAGCCGGGCGGCCCTGCGGCGGCGGCCGAGGATCTTGTACACGCGGTGCTCGCGCTGCCAGGGGAGCTGGAGGTAGCCCAGGGAGGCGGGATCCGGAGCCTCGGGCACGGTCCGCAAGGCCGCCCCAAGCCCCGCTAGGGAGAACACATTCGCCGTTGTTGCTCCTGCAGTCGCGGCTGCGGCTGTCACGGGGCTGGGCTCTCCCGCACTGCCGCCTTCCATTGCCGCCGCCGCCGCCGCCGCTTCTACTTCGCCTCTCCGCCCAACTCCGCCGGGCCCGGACGCATGCGCGCACGGACCAGGAGGCGGGAGCACTCGCGTAACCATAGGAACCACGTAAAGAGCAAAGGTTTTAGAAGCTCTGGGATCCAATCAAGAGCTCCGTTGCGGGCGCGGCGTAGCCAATCGGACAAGTGGAAAGCGATGAAGAGGTGGGACAAAATAAAACGTTTGAAAAGGAATGGCACCAAAGAAGTACTAAAGAAATTAGATAACACCAGGAACGTACAATGCAGGGTCTCTTGTGAGTTAATTATAAGTACAGATTGTACACACTGCAATGAATTCTTTTTAACTTACACACATTTATGTACAGTATTTCTGTATTTTGGATGGCCCTGTTTTGCTTCACAACCGTTAAGCACTCAAATAGCTGTGCCTGATCTGAAAAGAAATGATACCTAGATATGCACTGATACAACAGTCCAAATTTGACCTTAATTATGAATAAACTGCACATGCTGTTTACAGACAACATATATTTGTAAGCTTGTTCATGCAAAAATAGTGCAAACAATAGGAAACGTTTTACTTCTGCACCATTAAAAAAAGGGCATTTGCTTGTGTCTGCATTTTTTTAAAGTGCCCAAGTCCTCTGCAGACTATGTATTATTCACTGTAGTGAATTTTTGTCTGTCACAAGCTCTTAAAAACACAAGAACTCTACCCGCCCCACCATTTCTAAGTTTATATATGTTTATATCTAAATTTATATATGTGCAGCAATAGGTGCAGATTATGCTTTCACAATACCAACAGAAAGAAACCTTAAATTACATTCTTATGCTGTTTAAACCTCCATTACAGAGAAATACTGTATTCTACGGATGAAATCTTGATTATCTTAGTATTTTCAACTAAAGAACATCCGCCTGTCATAAGGAAGCAGTGTCAAAAGCGTCATCGAGTATGTGAAGTTGAAGGCTTTCACGGCCGGCATCCATAGATTTTCCTTGGTTTTTTTCCGGGCTATGAGGCCATTGTTCTGGAAGAGTTTATTTCTGACATTTCGCCTACATCTGTGGCTGGCATCTTCACAGATGCAGGTGAAACATGAGAAATAAACTCTTCCAGCAGTGGCTCCTCTTCGTCTTGGAAAGCAGTGGCTCCTCTTCGTCTTGGAAAGATGTGACCAGTGGGGTGCCACAGGGTTCTGTCCTGGGCCCAGTGCTATTCAACATCTTTATCAATGTCTTAGATGAGGGAATTAGGGGCATACTTATCAAATTTGCAGATGACACCAAATTGGGAGGAGTAGCTAACACCCTAGAGGACAGGATCAAAATTCAGAATGACCTGGATAGACTGGAGAGCTGGGCCAAAGCTAACAAAATGAAATTCAATACGGAGAAATGTAAAGTACTGCATTTAGGGTGGAAAAATGAAATGCATAAATATAGGATGGGAGAGACCTGGCTGAATGAGACTATGTGCGAAAGGGATCTAGGAGTCCTAGTAGACCACAAGTTGAACATGAGCCAACAGTGCGATGCGGCAGCTAAAAAAGCTAATGCGATTTTGGGCTGCATCAATAGAAGTATAGTGTCTAGATCAAGGGAAGTAATAGTGCCACTCTATTCTGCCTTGGTCAGACCTCACTTAGAATACTGTGTCCAGTTCTGGGCACCACAATTCAGAAAGAATATTGACAAATTGGAGCGTGTCCAGAGAAGGGCAACTAAAATGGTGAAAGGTCTGGAAACGATGCCTTATGAGGAGAGACTTAGGGAGCTGGGTATGTTTAGCCTGGAAAAAAGACGGTTAAGAGGCGATATGATAGCCCTGTTTAAGTATTTGAAGGGATGTCACGCTGAGGATGGAGCAGGCTTGTTTTCTGCTGCTCCAGAGACTGGAACACGGAGCAATGGGTGCAAGCTCCAGGAACAGAGATTCCACCTCAACATTAGGAGGAACTTTTTGACAGTAAGAGCTGTTCGGCAGTGGAACACACTCCCTTGGAGCGTGGTGGGGTCTTCTTCCTTGGAGGTCTTTAAACAGAGGCTGGATGGCCATCTGTCGGGGATGCTTTGATCAAGATTTCCTGCGTGGCAGGGGGGTTGGACTGGATGGCCTTCGTGGTCTCTTCCAACTCTGCAATTCTATGATTCTATGATTCCACAACATGGCCTCACAGTCTGGAAAAAAACTAAGGAAAATCTATGTCATCGGGTATTTTTGTTAACAGTACTGTATTTAGTTACTGTATTTAAAAACACAGTAACGAAAGAACCTCTAACCTGATCACTTGTATTTGTTAGTGAATATTTCTTTCCACCATTCTTACTTCACTTATGGAAGATTCCTTCAGCTGCAAATGGGAGCCAAAGTTTCACAAGAGAAGTGTTTCGATGAGCCTGTAGTGGCCCTCAGCCAAGGAAGCCAAGAAACATTAAGAAAAGAAAATGACAGTTGTAGCAACCAATAACAAGACAGTCAAGTTTATTTCTTCTTCCACTAAGTCCCATGACCAACTCAAAGCAACATCCACCAATACACTCACTTAAAAAAACCCAACCCGAATAAACAGTGTCAAACTTCAGATGTTTAACTACAATTCTCAATCCCACAATTCGTAGACTAAAGTCTACAATAGCTTATGCTACAACTGTTTTCTCTCAAGTTAGTCTCCAAGGTGCTACAAGATCCCAAGATCAGATAGTCTGATATTCCAGACTAACAGAGCTGTGTCTTTGAATTGTACAATTCCTATCATCACTCTATCATTGGCTAGGCCTGATGGGTGCTGCAGTCCAACATTTGAAGGGACATGTTCTCCATTCTTGAATTATAGTCATACAAAACTGTGGCAATGACCCTATAAAACCACTTGATTAGGTGGCTTTGACGGTGCAAGGTGGCGGGGGGGGAGGGATTAGCTGGATTCAATGTGGGTAATCGTTTAATGGCTCTTTCCACCAACCTTCAGGTTCAGAGGCAGTAGATACCTAAGATGACCAAGAGAAAGAAAGCACCTGCCTTCATGCTCTCCAAATCCACTCTACACAAATAATCCAGTTTGCAACTGGATTCTTTGCCATGGCTCCTTCCTATGGGCTCCTGGGATTTATAGTTTGATGAGGCGCCAGCACTCTTTGGCAGAGGCTAAAGACCTTGTAAAACTACAAATCCCAGGATCCCATAGGACGGAGCCATGGCAAATAAACCAATTTCAAATGGGATTATTTTTATAGTTTGGAGTTGGCCAATTTGTGGTCTTACTAGATCTGGCTGAGCACTGCTGGAAACAGGATCCTACCAGGTTAGATGCACCTTTTGGTTTGATTCTACGTTACTCTGTCCATTCCTTATTCTATATCTCTATAGGCTGCCTTTCCCAACGAGGGTGGACATGAGATTTTTTGATGGTCGTCTCTTCAGACGCTACTCAGATTTGCCTACTTTCTGCAAGATGGCTACCCCCTACCCTTGATATCTGCCTATATTTGCACATGTTATGCAGAACCACACAGTCCAGCATCGTTCTATCATCTTCTTCCCAAACCAATTGTCTTAATCTGATCCACATTAACTTCCCACTACTCCTTTTAATAACCAAGTGGAACCAGGACATACTGAAGGGTCTTGTGGATAAGCTCCAGAAGACTAGGTCCACCAGGGAAGAAAGAGTCCAAGCCATTGAACAAGAAATGGGCGCTTCCACTCAGTTCACCCAAGAACTCTGCCAAGGTGGGAATGAAACCAACTGGGGTTGAAAAAGACACTTCTAAGGAATCCACAGGACACAAATAATCCAGTTTGAAACTGGATTATATGCCAGAGCTCCTTCCTATGGAATCCTGGGATTTGTAGTTTTACAAGATCTTTAGCCTTCTCTGACAAAAAGTGCTGGTTCCTCACCAAACTACAAATCCCAGGATTCCATAGGAAGGAGCCATGCAAATAATCCAGTTCCAACCTGGATTATTTCTCTAGTGTGGATGCCCCCAGTAGCCAAAACGTTAGTCTGCATCCAAGCTGTGTGTGTCTTCTTCTCCTTAGGTGAGGGAGCAACTTTAAAATCCCGCTTTCAGCATTTAAATGGAATAGAATTAGCTGTGCAGTTGTCCCTCCGTATCCACGGATTTGGTATCTACGGATTTAAGTATTCACGGCTTGAAAATATTCTTAAAAAAATAGTCCAAAAAGCAAACCTTGATTTTGCCATCTTATATAAGAGACACCATTTTGCTATGCCATTGCCTATAATGGGACTTGAGTATTCATGGATTTTGGTATCCACGGGGGAGGGGTCCTGGAACCAAACCCCAGCGAACGTGAAGGGACAATTTTTATTATTATTATTATTATTATTATTAACTGTACAATAGAAAAGCAAAAGCTTCTCAACGGCAGCCTGAAAGATTAAACCCCCATCATCCCTGAAGAAGAAGAAGAAGAAGAAGAAGAAGGAACAACAACAACCAAGGGTTCTCCAGTACCCGGAGCCTTTTCTCCGTAGGCTTCCGGTTTCTAACGGAAGTAATGCCAGTGTGCTCACCGGAAGGCTTCCTTCCCACCAAATCTTCGTCTCATCCGGTTGCTTGGCGGTGTGCGGCTCCCTTCCTTTCCCTCTTGCCCGAAGCGCCTCCATGTCCTACCCGATGGAAGATTACGATGAGGTGCGGGCCTTGACGGGGGCTGGTCGGTTGGGGGGGGGGTTGGGGACTGGATCCAGCCTGGCCAGCCAGGGAGGGGGCTTGATAGAAAAAGCCGGGTGGAGTCAGCCCTGGGTGGTGTGTGTGTGTGTAAAATGGTGGTACTGCTGTAGGATGTTGTTGTTGGGGGGGGGGGTGCGAAGTTGGGAAGGCGGGGAGGAAATAGGCGCCACATTTTTCGTGAGAAAAGGGGCTAAACCAGTGGTTCCTAACCCAGGGGTCCGCGAAGGCCTGAAGGCTGCATGGCCCACCTCCTCCCCGCAGTGGAGTAGCCACATGTCAGGAGCCAAGGCAGAAGCTGGCTGGCTTGGCCTGCGCATTGCCATTCAATCCATTCCAGCCACAAACGTGCAGCAAGAAGTGGAAGAAAAGCAATAGCAATAGCATTGATATTTATATCCTGCTTATCAGTGCCAAAGCACTCCCTAAACGGTTTGCAGTCTGTTTTTAGCTAATTGCCTCCAACGCCCCATCTTGGGAGAAAGGCAGGATATAAATCTAATAAATAAATATCTTTTGGAATTCCTCATTTAGTGAGGCACTAGAGATCTTTGACAGAGAATTCTAATTAGCTCATAGCAATAGCAATAGTACTTCTATTTCTATACCGCTTATCAGTGCCAAAGCACTCCCTAAGCGGTTTATAATGTTTTTTTAGCTAATTGCCCCCAACAAGCTGGGTACTCATTTTGCTGACCTATGAAAGGATGGAAGGCAGAGTCAATCTGGGAGCCCTCTGGGATCAAACTCATAACGTTGTGGGCTTGCTGTAGTAGCATTTAACCACTGCACCACTAGGGCTTCCCTCCCCTTCTAGTGCCTCTAAGGGAAGGTTTAATGGATGGTGTACAGTGGGACCCTTGTATCCACTGATTCAATTATCCACAGGACACAAAACAGCACACCTGCCATAGTCTTCCTAGAAAATGTGTCTCTAGCCATTTTCAAGGCCCTCCAAGGCAACTCTATGGTATTTTAAACCAGAAGTGCCATTATTTTCAATGGCGTTCGCTATTATCCATGGTTTTCAGTATCCACGGCCCCCCAGAACCAATCCCCAGTGGATACGGGGGTCCTACTGTAATTGTATTATTGTTATTAGCAAGTGTTGCTGTCATTATTATTATCATCATAATTATTAGGGGTTTAAATCTTGAGTTAAGTCTTGGGGATCTATGGCAACAAAAGATATTTAAAGGGGGTCCCTGGTAAAGAAAAGGTTAAGAGCCACTGGGCTAAAGCATGTCCTGAGAATAGGTAGAATGAATGTCTCGCCTTTCTCTGTTGGCAGGGCTCCTATGATCCTTACACTTATCCAGGAGACTATGATATGCACACTGGTGAGTCCTTGCTTCCATTTTTGATACAAGTACTTGTCTACAGATAGTTTTCCTCAAGGGGTAAAATATGGGGTGGCCAGAGTGAAAACTGGAGAGCGCTCCTGTCCCTTTAATGGTTGTGTAGAAGAGGGAATTTCAGCAGGTGTTGTTTGTTACCTGGTTGTGAGACAAGCAGTACCTCCTGACAGGGTTGACTGTTTTAACCTTGGTTTAAACCAAATGATTTTTTAAGACTGGTTATTCTTTTCTTTGTTTAAGTCTGGCTATTACTGGAACAACAATTGTTTGAATTGTATTGTGTCTTGTACTGAATTTGATAACTTTGTAGAAAGCTCAAACCATTTGTTTTGCTTCTCTCAGTGTTGCCTCCTTTTGTTTGTAGTAAGCAATAGGAAGATACAAAAAACCCCAAACAAACCTGTTTGGAACCCAGAATTAAGAAATTTTGATTAAATGAAGTTGTTCCTGAATAGCGTGCTGGTTTGTCCTCTTGTAGCATGTTGAAGGTGTCAGTAGTACTTTAGCTATTGTCATGGGGGGGTATTTAACCTGAGGTCTATTTACTTTACTAAACATAGTGCCCAAAAATTAAAATAAATACCTTTTTTTCATTGCTTGTTCTTCCTGGGGTTTATTATTCTTCCTAGTTACATGTATGAAAATTTAGGGAAAATTAAATATAAAAAATAAGTACTGATATAGAAGAATAGCATTTCTAAGATTGGAATACAAAGTGTTCCTACTTTAAGCCTTCATATTTTCTGTTTTAATATCATGCTTGTATTTCACAGGAGATCCCAAGCAGGATCTAGCATATGAACGACAATATGAACAGCAAACCTATCAAGTGATTCCTGAGGTGATAAAAAACTTTATCCAATATTTCCATAAAACTGTGTCCGATCTGATTGACCAGAAAGTATATGAACTACAGGCCAGTCGTGTGTCTAGTGATGTTATTGACCAGAAGGTATATGAAATCCAGGACATCTACGAAAACAGGTATGGGTTTATTTTTCTTTGAACTATAATCTATAGGCAGGCTTTTTCCTCCCAGAAAATGAGTGATCCATGCTTAGGTTGTCTTGATGTGGAAGACAAGTGGAAAAAGGCAACACAGGTTACAGTAGATATGTGTTAATGTGTACTGCCTTTGGGTGTATTTTGATTTGTCGTCTCAATTTTTTGTATGTGTATTGTAGCTGGACCAAACTGACAGAAAGATTCTTTAAAAACACACCATGGCCAGAGGCAGAGGCAATTGCCCCACAAGTTGGAAATGGTGAGTATTTTCTATTTTCTTTGGCAAGCTGACAAAACCACGGCTTGCCTTAAGCCAAAATTTGCTTGGTTTTAGTGCAGAGCTGTGTTTTTTTTCAATTTATTGATTGATTGATTTTTAACCCTAACCATCTAATTTGCAATCAGAATGATATACATTCAAAAAATAAAGAAACTAAAGGAAGAAAAAGAGAGGAAAGAAGGAGAAAAAAGAAGAAAAGATGGGAAAAGAAGGTGTAGAAACATATAGCTAAAACACAGTAGGGCTCTGGCCCCCAGTTTTAGTTGTAATGAGAAGAAAAGTAAAAGAAAAGAAAACCCAAATATATTATTCTACCATTACAGATCCAATTAAGTAATCCTACCAAGATTTACCAATAACATAACCACAATGATTACATTGTTAGATAGCTTATTGCTCAAAAAACCCATAACAGTTTCCAAACTTTCAAAAAAAATATATCTTCAATTGGCTTATGCTTTAAAACCCATGTTGACAGTTTGAGCCAACTCAAATGCAACCTTTACATTTTGTGGATGGTTAGGAGGATGAATCCACACACAGTCAGCTGGATAGGCAGGAAAGAAAAAAAAACTCACTCCATTTTTACATTATTGGTGCTTCAGTCCATTTCCAAGTTTGAGGAAACAGTGACGTTTTTTCATTGCTGAAGGAGGTTGTGTAGATAATGGGATTTTGTATTGAAATGAAATGTAGTCCTATGGGACAGACCCATTTTAGGGTTCACATATGAAAAAAGCTCTGTCCAGCAGGAGATGGTACCAATATAACTATCCATCTGGCACCACGGGAAAATGTTTGCCTGTTTGGTGTGGTGTTATTATAACTTTTCTTTTTTTACTGCTGTTTACTAGAAAGGTTTTTATTTGTTTTTGTCTGATATCGTGATTTTCTGTTGACTTGATATAAAGCAGGGATAGAATGAGTCCATCAATCCTTGTTTTTTGGGAAAAGGCCGTTTTTGGGACTAAATCTCATGGGATGGAGTGAAAACGTGGTAAAACTGGCCCCATAGCCCTTTAGAGGGCTCAAAGGCCTTTTCATGGGGGAAATATAAACGTCCCTCCATATCCACAGATTTAAGTATTCACGGCTTGAAAATATTCTTTAAAAAATAATAATCCATAAAGCAAACCTTGATTTTGCCATCTTATATAATGGACACCATTTTGCTATGCCACTGCATATAATTGGACTTGAGTATTCATGGATTTTGGTATCCATGGGGGGTCCTGGAACCAAACCCCAGCAAATATGAAAGGACAACTGTATATACAGTTGAGGCCCTCCTAGTGCATCAGGGCTGTGTGTGCATCCCAGACCTTGCCCACTCCACTGTAAAGTATGTCAACCACCTTGAAGAATTCATTTAACAGTTAGGATGCTGGAAATTAAAATAAAGTAAATGTCTCTTCATTTCTTGTAGATGCTGTTTTTCTTATTTTGTACAAGGAGCTATACTATAGACACATCTATGCGAAAGTCAGTGTGAGTATCAGTTTAGATTATCTCTGATGGAACCCAGAGTTGTTTTGGCTGCATTGGAACTCTGGATTTGTCTTTATTAGGGGTTACCTGTAAGACAGATGTTCATTGAGGCCCAGGTAACTGAACAAGTAAGTTTTTTTTTTACCATGCTCCTCCTCCTTTGTTTTTTGCAGGGTGGTCCATCTTTGGAACAGAGATTCGAGTCATACTACAATTACTGCAGTCTGTTCAACTATATTCTCAGTGAGTTTCTAGGATCCTATTACATATATATAATTTTGTTGTGAATATAAAGATATGTGTATGTTCTAGAAGTGACATTTAATCTATTTGGCCACCCAGTGTTACATCCTTGATTCCCTAGTTGGGTCTTAGTTTCTTACCATTGGAACACTTTATTGCCTGACATCTGTTGGTTCTCAGTGGCATTCTATACCATTAACCATGCTATCATTCTGTTGCCTTTCTGGGAGTTGTGGGCACTGTTCTGCTGTGGCTCTGTTCCTTCCTGGAGGGGCAAACTCAAAAGGTAGTTCTTGGGGACCTGTGTTCAGTTCCTTGGCCATAGCCCTATGGAATCCCTTGGGGCTCTTTTAATATATACATGAAACTACAGAGAGAGAGTATTCACAGTTTGTGGGCCAGGTGTCACCAGTATGCTGTTGAGACCCAACTCTCTCTCCTTTCCACTTCAGTTAAAGTAAACTGTCACTCTTCTAAACCAGTGCCTGTTGGCAGTGATGGACTGGATGAGGGTGAACAAGTTGAAACTTAGTCCAGACAAGATAGCGGTGCTGCTGGTCAATCAAAAGGCAGAACAAGGGATAGGGGTCCACAGCCCAAAGACACAGGTCCACAGCTTGGTCGTACTCCTAGATTCAGCCCTGACCCTGGATGCTCAGGTTTTTTGTTCTGGCCAGGAGTGCATTTGCACAGTTAAAGCTATTGTGCTAACTGCAACTATTCCTTGTGATGTGTGGCTTAGCCACAGGTGACATATGCTTAGTTGCATCCTGATTTGGTTACTGAATGTATTCTATGTGGGCTGCCTTTAAGAGTGTTTGGAAACTTCTACTTGTCCCAAGAGCTACAGCCAGATGGCTAACAGACACTGGTTATAGGGAGTGCACAGCTCCCTTGTTTCAACAACACCCCCAGCTGCCTGTCTGTTTCTGGGCACAATTCTAAGTGCTGGTTTTAACCTATAAAACCCTATACAGCTCAGGCCCAGGCTATTTGAAAGACCGTATCTTCCCATATGAGTCTGCCCAAGCTTTTAAGATCTACAGAGAACGCACTACTTCCTGTTCTACTGCTTTCACAGACACGGTTTGAGGAAATGCAGGAGAAGGTCTTCACTGGGGCTGCTCCCATATTTTGGAATTCCCTCCTTAGGGAAGCTAAGATAACTCCTTCTTTGTTGACCTTTCAGTGGCAGGAGAAGACCTCACTTTTCCAACAAGCTTTTTGAAATTAATTTTTAACATGAAAGAGTGTTTTGTTTTGGTGCTGTACTGTTTCTAATGGGCCTAAATGCTCTAAAGGCACCTGATCATGTCTCATCTTGGAAGCTAAGCAGGGTCTTGGATGGTACTTGGTTTAGAACTTGGATGGGAGGCTGCCAATAAATACCAGGTGCTGTAGGCTATATTTCAGAGGAAGCAACTGGCAAAACCACCTCTGGGTATTCCTTAACTAAGAAAATCCTATGAAATTCATGGGTCGTCACAAGTTGATAGGCAACTTGAAGGCAGATGCACACACTGTTTCTAATCTTTGTTTTTAAAGTAAGATTTTAAATGGTTTAAATTCTGTGCTTTAATGCTGTTTTAAACTTAGTTTTATATATTTTAAGCTGTGTTTTTATTGTATTTTCTGCCTTTTTGTAAGCCAGCTTGAGTCCCAGTCTGGGAGAAAGGTGGGATATAACTAAAGTGATGGGAGGAGGGATGGAAAGGCCAAATTAAATTTCAGAATGTCTCTTGGGAGCTGTATTTCAAGGGTGGATGGGGGCAAAAGCAAAAGATCAGCATTTTTTAGCTTAAATCTCTTAATGACAGTAATGACAGCCTTAGGAGAGATAATTCTGCCTCTTAGAATAATTAAAATCTTATACTGGAGATGAAGTGCAAATGGTGATGTCACAGGGAAGGGAGTGTGGCTCCTTGGGGGATCTCACTGGGCGAGGTGTCCCACCCCTGCTCTAACGTTATAAATTCCTTGTCAATGTACTTCTTTAGATGCAGATGGCCCAGCTCCTCTGGAACTGCCCAACCAATGGCTTTGGGATATTATTGATGAATTCATATATCAGGTACAGTGAATTATCGCTGAGGTTGTACCTATCTGAAATCCTCCTTAAAAAAAATTAAATGTTGCTGTATGCCTTCAAGTCATTTCTGACTTAAGGTGACACTAAGGAAAATAAGGGATAAAAAAATTATAACAACACATTGGCATGCATGCAGATAATATCCAGATATGTTGGGGATAGAGATGTGAAGGCCTGGAATATGACCAGAAAAATTCGGGGGCGGGGGAGTATTTTTGAAAGGTTTTTTGTCCAGAAAAATTGAAAAAGATGTTGAATTAAAACTTAATTTTGGAATATTTTCTTTTAGAATGATGAATAAAATGTTTAGGGCAAAGTGTTAATATATTTACTCCCCCAAAATTATTTCTAAAAACTATATATCAGGGAAGTTTTTATGTACAGTATCTGATCATCGCAATTCCTGGTTTTGGTAGCCTCTTCTCAGTTTTTTTTTTAAAGAGTAAATGCTTTTTATTTCCTTGACACAACTAGAGGAAACAAAGCTTCTTGATGGTTTTTTCTGTTGTTATTGTTTTTTGCCTGTTCCTAATAAAGTGGGAAAACCACAGATGTTGCTTACCATGCAGTAACTTGTAGCTCAATTTTTAACAATTTTTTTTTTCTCTAATTGGGTAACCACCAAGTACTTGCCAGACTTCTATAAATAAAGTTTCATTTGAGTACAGAGAGAGGGCATCAGGTTGGGGAAGACTGCTGCAGTCCTATACACATTTACCTGAGAGTAAATTCCACTGACTCATTGGTTTACTTTTTACTGTTTACTTTTATGTCAGTAGGTATAGGGTTACATTATAAACTGTAATGAATCTCATATAGCTTATATTCTGTGTTCAGAATCTGGCTTTTTCTTGATGTAGAATTGAATATTCTGAACAAGTGATATATGGGCAGATCTATAGCACATATGTTAATAAATGGCCTTCTCCACCTGTTCTTACTTTGAGTAATTATTGCTTATCATTTATTTGAGACTTCAGTATGCAAAATAACCAATGTAGACATATAAAAAAAAACATTTTATCTGCCATCTTCCTTCTCTCCTGGCACAGTTTCAGTCTTTCAGCCAGTACCGCTGCAAAACAGCAAAAAAGTCTGAGGAAGAGATTAACTTTTTACGCTCAAACCCCAAGATCTGGAATGTCCATGGTGTTCTCAATGTGTTGCACTCCCTAGTGGACAAATCTAACATCAATCGGCAGCTAGAGGTTTATACTAGTGGAGGTAAGGAGGAAAAGAAGATGAGTGTTTATGAATGAGAAGTAATCTTATCTCCCCAAGTTCCATCTTGACTGTACAGTAGATCTCAAGAGAATGCAAGTTCTCCATTGAAAGAGCTGTGTGTATTTCAACAAATAGCATAAATGGTTTGGGGGTTTTGTGGGATAGTTCTTAGTTCCCTCTTGGTTGAATCTAAGGACCAATCTTGGTTAAATCTAAGCCTCTCTAAGGCTATGAGAGAAAGCTCCTCTTTTATGTATTTGAAAAATACACCTTAATATACACAACGTTTAGGCTACTTTTACCATATTCACTTTGTTTATACATAACTGAGTAATCTTAGCAGTCATCTGATGGTTAGGATTAGCAAGTGGTTAGACTGGTCTGTAAGAAATTGTATTATGATTATATTAATTGTATGTTCAGGATCAGTGGTTCTTAATCATGGTCCGGGGACCCCTAGGGGTCGCAGTGTCCTCACAGGGGATCTGCAAAGGCTGGAAAGTTGCTTGGCTCACCTCTTACCTGCAGTGGAGTGGCTTTGTGATGGGAGCCAAGGCAAAGGCTGGCTGGCTTGGCCTACGCATTGCCATTCAGTCTGCTCCAGATGTAAACTTTCAGGAAGAAGCAGGAGAAATGTCTTCCCTCCCACTCTGTTGCCTCTGAGGGAAGGGTTAATGGATGGTGTAATTGTATTATTATTATCATTATTATTATTATTAGGCATTATTTTTGTTGTCATTGTTTTAAATCTTGAGTTAAGTCTTGGGGCTCCATGGCAACAAAAGATATTTAAAGGGGTTCCCTGGTAAAGAAAAGTTTAAGAACCACTGTTCAAGATCAAATATTGTGGATCACAGTCATTCCTCCATGTTTATAGGTTAAGTATTTGTGGGTTTGATTATTTGTGGATTACTAAATACATTCTCTAGGCATTTTCTGGGTTTTCCAGTGAGAGTCTGTGGTGTGCTTCCCCTGGAAGTTGACCATAGAGTCGTGCTGGATGACCTAGAGTTTCCTAGTGAAGTATTTTTTCAGGTTAAAAAAACCCCAGCAGGCCTATATTTGCAGTTTTTCCACTTTCATGGGGGGTCCTCCTCCCCTAACCCCTGTGTAAGTTGAGGGACAACTGTATTTCCATCCCAGTACAGTCTTCAGCATCTTACCTAAGAAGTGAGTTTTCCTGTGACCAGTGAGACTTATGATTAACTAACTTTAGGACTGTAGTCTTAGATCGTAATTGCTTGTGTACTTAAAAACAAACCTAATTCAAACCATTGAATCTGTCTGAAATGTAGTAACAGTAAGCTTTCCACAGTAAGCCTGTCGGTTTAACTTTTGCTGATTTGATTATTCATATTCATGGATTATTTGCTGCTGCCTCTGCTGCTGCCCTATGCCATTTTTAATAGGGATTGCAAGCCTTGATAGACTGAGAGAGACTGCAAATATGCGGTGAGGCTTATAAGTCCCTATTAAAAATGGCAGAGGGCAGCAGTGGAGGTAGTGGCAAGCCCCACCATTGGCCCACTTCTGCCTTGTGAAGGAATCCTGCTGCCTCAAAGGCATTCTGGAAAATGCCAGTAAGTATATTTTGGATTCTTGATGCAGCAGTCCAGTTAAACTAATATCCAATAGCTGATTCTGTATGGGAAATCTAACCTTTATGAAACTGACCAGAATAACAAATTGTACTCTTCTCTGTTTTCTGGTAGACTGCACTGGCATCCTTTCAGATTCCTTTCTCTTTCCTCTCGTTAGGTGATCCTGAGAGTGTGGCTGGAGAATATGGCCGCCATTCACTCTACAAAATGTTGGGCTATTTCAGTCTTGTGGGTCTGCTACGCCTCCATTCACTACTGGGTGATTATTATCAAGCCATCAAGGTCCTGGAAAACATTGAGCTTAATAAGAAGGTAATAGCTACTGTAGTGTTAAAAGGTAACATCTTTATAAGTAAGGTTTCTCCATTCTGGGGTATTTTTTAATTTGTAAAATTTAATCCTCTAGTTTTCAAAAAGGACTGTGCAGCTGATGAAGTCCTGACATAGTTATTCCTTTGCGATCATGTATATCAAATATAGATCCTTTCTGCCCACATCTAACAGTTCTATGCAGAATTACATTGTGTGAAGCGTAGATATTTTGCATGGTCATTTCATCTTTAGTTTCATGCATAATTTGAAGTATGGCTCAGAAGTTTGGTTACTTGAGAATTCTAACTACAGGAGAGAGGTATTTATTTAGTTTTTTAGTTAGTTGTCCCTTCATATTCACTGGGGTTTGGTTCCAGGACCCCCCGTGGATACCAAAATCTGTGAATACTCAAGTCCCATTATGTGCAGTGGCATAGCAAAATGGTGTCCCTTATATAAGATGGCAAAGTCAAGGTTTGCTTTTTGGATGATTATTTTTAAAATAATATTTTCAAACCGTGAATACTTAAATCCATGGATACCAAATCTGTGGATACGGAGGGACAACGGTATACAAAGAGTCTTTTCAAAGGCTCTGCTATTTTAGGAGACCTGTCCTGTCACGTCATTTTCTTTCCTATATGTAATTTGTATTCTCAAGAACCTAAGTGCTAGTTCATCCATTAATACCTTCTGTGATGCCATCTTTGTCTTTACTGATGTCATTTAAAGGATCAAAAGCATGTCGCTTCTAGAGAGGTCAACCTAGAAATATGATTCAATTTTTCTCCAAGCTTGACATGCAGGTTGTGTTTCATATGTTACCTATTCCCACATACCTTTTACCTACCCCTCCACCATATTTTTCTCCTCACTGCCATGTAACTCTTTAAAAAAAAATCATAAACTTTTAACATCCTGTTGATTTTCTCTGTACAGACAAGTTGGCATTGAGAAAACTAGCTGTGCCTTCTGTACATTTGGGCTATAAGAGCCTAAAATGAACCACATCAAACTAGAGCATGGTTTCTCAACTAGGGTTCCCTGGAACCCTAGGGCTCCATAAGAGGTTGCTAGGGGTTCTGCAAGATACTGAGATTGGGAAAAAAACAAAACTTTTTTTGAGCTGTAGATATAATAATTTTTAGGCAGAGGTTCCCTGAGACCTGAAAATTGTTTCAAGGGTTCCACCAGGGTAAAAAGGCTGAGAAAGGCTGAGCTAGAGTGTAATAATTTTCTGGGACCTTCCAGACTAATAGTTCTACTATGCCATAATAAACTTGTTAAAATTTAAAGTGCCAGAATGTTCTTTATTGCAAGGGTAGGGAATATGTCGCCTTCCAGATATTGTTGGATGTCATTTTCCATCAGTCCTTCACCAATCCAGCCAGGGATGAGAAGAGTAGTGTAAGTGTATCAAAATATGAAGCACGACATATCCTTTAGGCCTGTTTTATTGCTGCAATAGACAAACTTGGCTATTTTTGGAAACTGTCAGGATAAAATGATGTATTGGAACCTAATTCTGGTTTAAAGAGATGGAAAGGTACTCTGTTGCACTACTTCAGGGTGACCACAGAAAAGGTCCCAGTCTTGTGATCTGCCCTTTCTAATAGAAGGAACTTGGAGCAGTGCCCTTCCACAATACCCTCTGGGGTGGGGGGAGCTGTTCTTTTAAAAAAAAATCTTTGTTAACTTTTAAATAAGTTTATGAGCAGGTAATGAAAAGGGTTCAATTTAAATAATAGATTGGAGGTATACATAGACATGTTAAGAGTAGTAAGAAATATAACATGGTTAAGATAATGTAACTAATAGCAATATAATAATAGTATTAAAGTTTTTTATAAGGGGTTATTGAAGTATTTTATTATAACCTTTTACCTGATAAGCTAGAACCCAAATGCCCTTCTTAATTTTATTTCTCTGTGTGTGTGTGTTTATGTATGTTAAGTTTACTTACTTGGAACAGATAAGGGGGGGAGTTAGATTAGGTGGGGGGGTTAACATTTATTTTTGTGTCCACGTGTGTGTTATTCATTGTTTTTCCCTATGTGTGTTTTTAGATCAATGTTTGAAGTTGTACCTCCACTCCTACATATATTCTATTAGGGTCTTCAAAAATGTGGGGGAGCAGGGATTAGTATAAAGAACCATGTTATTTTTCTTCTTATCGATAGATGAAATAGATTCTTTTCCCAATTTAGAATAATCTTTTTTCCCAATATGTGTCTGTTGTAAGCAGATCAAATCTGTGTTTCCAGATCTCTTCCATACTTTCTTAGAAAATCCTTGCATTTCTGGATTGTATTTAAATTTAATCTCTGTTTAAATCGCTTTCCCCGTCTAAATGGAATCTCTAGGCGTTTCAGCTTGTCAGTCAAGAAGATGTAATACTTCCTCTTTGTCGATATGTGTGATGGTATATCTTTATAAACCACCATCTCCTTATCATCTACCTTCATTTTCTTCAAATAATGCTGCTGTAAAATTTGATCTCTCACCTGTTTTTTCACAAAATAAACAATCACATATCTGGGCAATTTTTTCTGTCTCACAACCCATGAATCCAATCTGTTGGCTTATCCAACTCTGAAATTTTATTTCTGTCTCTGCAAAAAGTTGGCTAAGGCATCAAGCATTTTTTTCATGTATATCTTAATTTTTTTGTTCTGCTGTTACTCTAAATCTAAGACATATTTTATGTTCTTTAAGTTCCAGCAGAGCCATTGCATCAAGGTCTTGTTCTTGGTCCACGGTCAGTTTCTCAGTAGCTTCGTCTAATTTTTGTGGTCTGTCTTCTAAAAATTCTAATTTTTCATTCATCTGTTTCATCTTTGTAGTCATCTGATCTAGCAATTGTTTTATTCCTTTAAGTTTTGCCTCAAGATCCTATTTAAATTCACTCCTCAAGTCCCTCTTGAGATCTACCCTCATCTGGTTCATCTCTAGTCTCATCTGTTTAATCTCTTCAAGAATCATCTAATTTGGATCAGTCATCCTAGTTGATTGGTTCAAGGAGGATCTTCTTGCACCCTGAATATTAGTCTTTACTCTGGTCCCTGAAGCCATTCTGACAGCTGTCAAAATGCAAGCAAAGGCAGAATTTTTAAAATTGTAATTTATCCTGCCTCCATAAGCTAGCAGCCAGTCTAGCCCTTATTCAGTAGTCTGTAACCAAGGTAAAACTTGAGTCCATTATGGGTTCAGCTTCAGTTTACTTCCTCTCCACCTGGCTAGCAATAACCTTACCTCAAAGTAAGTAAACAGAAATATTTTCCCCACCCTTACAGTCAGTTCCTTCAGTCTTTTTAAATTAAGCCAGTTTTTTTTAATCTTCCAAGTTATCCGGCGTGATCATAAGCTTATTAATTTCCAAGGCTGAAAGTCTAATTTAATTCAGTCATACTGTTTTACACTTAAAAAAATATTAACCCCACTGATGTTTTGCTCTCTCTCATCAGCTGGAAAGATTCCTTGTTTTCTATCCATGAAGTCCAAATTAGGAGATTAAGAAACTTGGATGTATTGTTTTAAGGCTTAGAAGTGGCAGGACATGATGTTGCTTTCCTGGTCCCCTCCATTCCATCCGCATAAATGAGAATCAGACACTTGTGTATAATCCTCTGAGCCTCCCTTGCCAGGTGGGCAATTTACACTGGCTAGTGGTTGCCCAAGCTGGCAAATGTCACTTCCAATGCTTCCCCCTTAGCATTGCTGCTAAGGGACAAAGCAAATGGCTCAGTTTCAACCCAGAAATCCAGGGGGGGGGGGAGAAAGCTGTTCTCAATCATTGTTTGTTTCATGACTGTGAAAAGAATCCTGGCTTCTCACAATCTTTCTCCTTCCCTTCCCAGAGTATGTATTCACGAGTGCCAGAATGCCAGGTCACTACCTACTACTATGTGGGTTTTGCATACCTCATGATGCGACGCTACCAAGATGCCATTCGTGTCTTTGCCAATATCCTCCTGTATATTCAGAGAACCAAGAGCATGTTCCAGAGGACAACGTACAAATACGAGATGGTAAGAAGCACTGAAGCCATTTGCCTCCTGTGTAATGTACAAACAGTTGTTTTTGCAAACCCTTCTGTTTCTAACTCTTTTGCTGACACTGCTAGTTTCTTCCTTTGAAACATACTGCCCAGTTCTTTCTATGTCTACTCAGAAGTATTTAACTGGACTTGTATTGATGCAAGCCTGTTTAGAAACATACCTCTTTGTTTCTTCTACTATTTGAACCAGATTGTTAAACATACAGATATTAAGTAGTGCCCTGGTTAATCCTGTTCCAGCTACAGGCGTAACTGACCTTCTAACTGACATCAAACTCAACCAGAACTTAACTGATTACATCTTCTAGGAGCCAGTTGCTTCCTGGCTCCTTATTGTCTGTCCCAGATATGTCAAAATACAATCTTCAAGGCTTCCGTTTTTTCTAATTTGACCTTGTTTCTCATCTCCTCTGCTCTGCCAGTGATACTAGCTGTATTGCTCTACTTTTCACTGCAGCAGTGCAATTTCAGGGTTGGCTCTGATTCTTAGTTCTGATCTGACCAAACGTTTCTCCCATTTTTAGATTTTCCTTGGGTGTTTGAAATCTATTTGAAATCTATCTAGCTATTGAAATTCACAAACACCTGGACAACTTCAACAGGAAAGAAGAAAACCTAAAAGTAAACAAAATCTGACTGCCAGTCCTGAAGAACACTAAAATCATAACTCAGCACTTGCAAATGAACTCCACCCAGGGTCAGGGGGATTTCCAGCAGACAATGGACCATTAGCCAAACAGACACTAATCCTCCTTGCATATCTCCACCCAGAAACTAGCCATTCAAATATACAAATTTACATATCCTCCCCAACATGGCTTCACAGTATATAACCCCTCCTCACACTCCTACCCAACCATTCTCTGAAGATGCCAGCCACAGATGCATGCGAAACATCAGAAAGAAACTCTTCCAGAACACAGCCTCACAGCCCGGAAAAACCCCAAGGAAAATCTATGGATCCCAGCCGTGAAAGCTTTCAACTTCACATTTGTTCTTTCTCTTAATGTAGTTAGTCTCCTTTTCAGAGCCTGGTGTACTTTTCCACTAAGGTATATTAGCAATGTGGTATACTGGCAAAACCTCTATGGCATAAAATCCATTAGTTTCCTTTAGAGTTCTACTGCTATATTTTTAAAACCAGCTGTACCAAACTGTCTTAGATCCTGTTTTCCTGTAGGGCTGTTTTTAAAGTTCGTTTCTTAAAGTACCTGGAGAGCTGTATCTGTGGGGTAGTCTTGGGATACAGAATTGGTGTGTAGTGGAGAAAAGGTTTAAGACTCAGAAGACGTGAATGCCAAAGATGTGGCACAAAATATTAAAGCATTTAAATTTTATCATTGAGCTTTCCTGAGACTTTAGCATTTCTGTACTGCTCCATAACTTTTATTATAATGCATCATATTATTTGCTTGTGTTCATGTAGCAAAACTTCTATTAAGCATTTAATGTATATTATCATGGTAAACTGCACAATAGGGTAGTATTAGTATTATCTCCATTTTGCAGCCTGTAGAGTTGGAAGCTTGTTTAGCTGCCATGATAATATTACTATATGCCATGGCACTCTTTGTTGGCTTTTCCAGTATTACATTGAACCAATTGTCACTGCAGTGATCAATGCAAGAGTGGCTAAGCCTTGCACCATAGAAATATAGGACTAGTCTTATGCCTCTGTTGACATCCATGGAGTGTAATGGCTCATATCAGCTTTCAGTTTAATTCTAAAAATTCAGGCTGAGTATTGCTCTTGTTTTACGCTATAAAGGCCACCTGTGAACTTGTGGCAGAAGTAAGTTGAGACTGCAGTTGCTTGATCTTCTCACTACTGTGCTGGATGAGTTTTTATGTGCCAGCCAAGAATTGCACATTCCTAATGAAATCTCTTGATGTGTTGCAGATTAACAAGCAAAATGAGCAGATGCATGCCCTTTTGGCCATTGCTCTCACTATGTACCCTATGCGCATAGATGAAAGTATTCACCTGCAGCTCCGAGAGAAGTATGGTGACAAGATGCTACGTATGCAGAAGGGTGACCCCCAAGTGTATGAGGAGCTGTTTAGCTATGCTTGTCCCAAGTTCCTTTCACCTGTGGTTCCCAACTATGACAATATGCATCCCAACTACCACAAAGAGCCTTTCCTGCAGCAGCTGAAGGTCTTTGCTGGTGAAGTCCAGCAGCAGGCCCAGCTGTCCACCATCCGCAGCTTCCTCAAGCTCTACACCACCATGCCCGTTGCCAAGCTTGCAGGCTTTTTGGACCTCACAGAGCAAGAATTTCGCATCCAACTACTGGTCTTCAAACACAAGATGAAGAACCTTGTCTGGACAAGTGGCATCTCTGCCTTGGATGGGGAGTTCCAGTCAGCCTCTGAGGTGGACTTCTACATTGACAAGGTCTGTCCATTACTGTCTGTCAGTTCACTCCTCTCTAGTTGTTCTGAGCATCTTAAATTATTGAGGCTAGTCACACTGCATGACTCCCACAACATACAATTCTAGGCACCACTGGTGTCCTCAGGGAGGAGTGCACCCTCCATTTACTGATGGCTTGGAATAGGAATTAACTCTAAAATTGGAAGGATGGGATGAGAGAATTGCAGTAGCTTATGCATGCTACACTGCTACACTGCTTTCATGGATGCATGCTACACTGCGATCATGGGAGATACATTATCTTAGCATATCATCAGCTTCCTGAAATCACAAAATAGTAGAGTAGGTAGGGACCCTGAAGCTTATATAATCCAACACCCTACCAATTCAAGAATCCTACAGCTAAAACATCACTGACAAATGGCCATACATCCTGTTAATAAACATCTGACAAAGGTTTATAAGAACTTCTCACCCACTGAAGTAGTCTGTGCCTAATTAAAATTACATATATGCAACTACTAAAAATAAAGAACAAAAATACCAGCTTCTCTGAGAGTTCTGTTCTTTCTTGTTTCCCTAGAAACTTGGTACAGATACAGCTATTAGCCCCATTCTCCCCAACTATTCACCTCCTGAAAATGCATCATACTTCAGTGGATAGTGCAAGTGTACACATAGACCATAAAAAATAATTACTGTTTTCATCTCCTTAATTGCAGTTGCAATGCAGATTGGAGACGAATCTTCATAAGAGATTGTAATAGTTTACACAGATCCTGCTTACATGAGTGCTTCCTCTTTCTTTTTAAAATAAAAAGAAAGTTCCTCAGGATAGTTGGACAGCATCATATCTCAAGTAGATGATGGTGGTTAAAATGCACTGTTGTTTTAGTATGAAGGAAACACTGAAAATTAACCCTAGAGTGAATTTAATCACCAGTAGTTCCCTGTTAGCAGCTCTGGGCCCCTCACCTTTGACTCTCTCTTGGCAGGATATGATCCATATTGCAGATACAAAGGTTGCTCGCCGCTATGGGGATTTCTTCATCCGCCAGATCCATAAGTTTGAGGAGGTAAGTTGGCAAATGAATGAGTAGGACAAAATTAGTCAATATATATGTTTGTATATGCATATGGTTTTCATACACACACGTGTGTGTATTTGGGTGGGCGGAGATATACAGATAGATATAGGTACAGCTGTAAATAATTCATTTCATATTAACATTCTCTTTTTTGTCCAAAATACTTGATAGAATGCAATCTAAAACTGTTGTCCACCTCTTCACACTTTCAGCTAAATTTGGGGGAGAGCACATTTTTCTGAACAGAAATAGGTGAAATGTTTAGAACAAATCACACCCTTTCAACACAATTGCCTTGAATTCCAGAAATAAATGTATTGCATTGCTTCCATCTTTGTGTGAGCAGAAGGGCTTCTCTGAAGGCTGCATATCCTTCTGTCTCCTTGCTATTGTGCTTTCTCCAGTTCTCCTGTAGAGGGCACTCTCTCTCCACATGTCCTCCTGAAAGACTGGAACAGATGTGTGGAAAATGGCCATAGCATTCTTTTTCATAAAAGCTTAATGCTTGAGTTGCATGACCATGAAGCAGTGAGCATGGGGATGTGAGTGGCAGACACTGCAGAGCAAAGGGAGAGAAGAGAAGCAAGGCGTTTTTATTATCTTTGCTTTTGGCTGTCCTCAATGGAAGCCCCTTCACCAGGCTGCCTGAGCTGTTTCTATGCCAGCTAGTTATTATCAGAACTATTATAACTATAAGATCGGGTTGCCTCCGCTCTTTCCTCTCTTTTTGTCCCCTTTTCCTTGTGTTGTTTTTCCTTCTTGTCTTTGATTTCAAGCCTCAAGGCAGGGACTTTTATACTATTGGACCTTCTAAGCTACTCTGACAGCCTTTTGAGATAAAGAATAGGGTTAAATACTTGAGTAAAATAAGAGTACCATTCTGAGTGCATCATCTGGAGCTGCCTTACAACCCCCCCCCCCAAAGTAACTAGTCAGCAAAAATGTTAGTAGACTGATGGTGGCTGACGGGGTGGGGTGGGGATGGAGTACTGCATTTTTTCCAGAGCTTGGAATTATATAGCAGTAGGGTACGTAAAGTGGTTGCCATATTTTATTTTTTAAACTGTTATGAATAATTATGTTTTAAATGTGTATTTAACTGTTTTAACTGTGGTTTTTAATATTATTTAATCGTGGGTTTTAATATATATATATATATATATATATTTATAAAATAAGATTTTAATTTAATCTTGTTTTAAACTTCTGGAAGCCACCTTGGATCCCATCCCAGAAGAAAGGTGGGGTGTAAAATCAATACATACATTCATACATGCATACTACTTTAGAGTGCAACTCTCAGATCCCATCTCCAGTTTCTGCACCGGGTGCATAAGAATGGACTTGCCTTCTCTAGTAGTCCACTTGGTTGCTATGCTGGTTGTAGTGTAGATGGATAAAGTACTCCATCCTTCCTTTATCAACCTTCTTAGTCACTTGCATACTGTGCCTGCTTAGCCACAGACACAAGGTGACTGTTGAAGACCTGAAGACCTATGTTTTGTCATCATTAACAATAAGTATGCAGAAAAGACTTATAAGGCAGCAGTCATATTGCAGGTGAGAGTGCTTGCTATATTGAGGGAGTACAGAAGGAATTTGTAACATTGAATTAATGATTTAAGGAATGATGTCTTGAGACAGGGTAGATAATCCTACCTTTGTGAAAAGCAATTCATTGAGCAAAAAGCCTTGGTGGAGAATCCTGAAGCCATATGTGCAATTTTTGTGCAACCTCTTTCAGCCTGGTTTTCATTTTTCCTAACTTTGAGAATGTCGATTTAAAAAAAATTATTGTGCCTTTATAGTTTTTTTGGTTTGTTTGGTGTGGGTTTGTTTTGTTTTGTTTTGTTTTGAAGCAGAAGATGGCTAAGCATTGCTTGAGAATGATAAAACTCTGCGGAATCTTTTCAGTGCTAATTTTGTACTAAATAGTCTTTACATCCTTTGTAACTTATATGATTATCTAGATTTCCATGAGTGCTGGAGACTCTGCTATGATCTGACCTCAGATCTCTCCACCTAGGTTGAGGGAGTCTGTGGGTCATATTTAATTTCTCCACATAACTCAGCTCAGCATTTTGGCAGGATATGCAAGCATTTGATTAGGGACTGCATAATTGGGGCTGTGGCACCAAAGGGTATGGCTGTATGTGGGTGTTCCATCCTCCCCACCCCCCATTCTCTTGTAATTAGATGTCTGTCTCTTTTCCAGTTGAACCGCACTCTGAAGAAGATGGGCCAAAGACCTTGAAAGTCCTTGAATCAGTCATCAGGCTGCCTGACCCTTTCTGTAAAGAGGGCAAGGGGAGCGGGAGGAAAGATGAGCTAAGAATTTTGGAATTCTCTATAACTTGCTGCAGTCTTTACTTGGATAGCAGATGGCTGAGCTCATACAAAAGACTAAGAAATATAATTAAATGATTGAAATATTTGTGTGTGTCTGAATTTATAATTAATTTGTCCCTTCAGGGGAGAGGTGGCCAGTGTTCCAGCTTTGTTTGATGTCTTAGTTTAGCCTTTGGGTGCCCCGCTTTCACTATGTGGGAGACATGGAGATGACTGAAAAGAGAGCTCACAGGGGAACTGAAATCACAGCTGTTTACCACTACCTTGAAAGGTGACCTATATATATTGGTTTTAGAAGCAAAGAAAAATGTGGATCTATGCCATTTCCACTGTTGCTTTACTGTTTATGAAAGAGATCTGACATGCAGTGTACTGTTAAAGAGAAGTGAAACAGCTATGTGTCTCTTAGATGTTCCTATGATGCCATGTGGGTTTAATCCAGTTTCATCTGGGTGTATTAGGCAGATCTCAAGCTATATTTTGCTAGCTTTCCTTTGGTGGAATACTTTCAGGAAGTCCCGTTTTTGTTCAATGTATATTGAACACAGTGACAGAAAATCGGTATACAGACATTTACAACATCAAACAGCATCCAGATTTTATTTTGCTGGATCAGTTATGTTGAATTTGGCATTGACTTTTCTGGTCCTTTTTAGTTTTGTACAATGAAAGATAACAGTGGAGCAACCCTTAATGGCTGTTACAAGTTGCTTCTATATAAAATAAAAGAAACAATGGCTGCAATCCCATGCCCACTTCCTTGGTAGTAATTCCCCTTGCATTTGGGGGAAGTAGCTTCAGAATAAATATGGATCAGGTTGCAGAAATCAGAAGCCATTCTAGTCACAGCTTATGCTATGATAGTTTCCACTGTATGAGTAAGGGTGGCAGATGTGGGGAGGCTCATTGCACTCATGAGACAGTGTTACAGAAAGAGCACAAGTGATTTGTTCACACCTTTTCCCTTCCATGTTTCCCTACTGGAAGCAAGGAATGTGAAGCTATTATGGAAAATAATTTCATTTGCACACTCAGTATGCTCGCACCTGTTGGCAAAACATTTGTGCCTTATGTAGGGCATCTTGACCTATGCTCATGCATAAACTGCAAGCCCCAAAGGACTTGCCTGATAAAAGAAGTATAAACATACCCATCAATTTAAGGGTTCACAGCAAAAGAGCAAACCTTTCTCACTTACACTTTATATTTTGGTGTCTGAGGAATCTGTGTGCACTTTCTTTCTGCTTCTTTTGAATACATCATACAGCTGAAAATGTAAAACATTTAGCATTCTGTAAAAATCTTTGTGGCTGATACTGACTGACACTTGAGCATGGGCATTTGCCAGACATTAATCCTGATTGAAGATGCTGCACATTGAGCTAACAGATGTACATATACAAGTTCCAGGATTGTAGGGCCTTGTTAGTGCTATCATGATAATTTTCAAATATAAAGGTTAACCTGACAGCGCCTAGCTATGCCTTCATGATAACAGATAAAGAGGGAATAGACTACATTAATCTCTAACATGCATTAAGACAGGAATGGATAGGAAGTGAAATGAGATACCTTGATAGATCTGTGGGTGGCTTGTACTAGAATGGTAAGGATTTTCAACTTCCAATTGTTTAATAGTGGCAACTATAACATTAGTTTTTCCACCCAACTTAGGCTGCTGAGATAAAGAAAGCTTGGTGTAACCAGGAGCGGACTTTCTGTGTGAAAGGACGGTTCATTTCTGGTACAGAAAACTTCCTATTTCATGCTCTTCATTTCTAAAGTTTGTCTTGCATTTGGTTCTAGTTGGTGGCTCTTGGGGTTCTAGTAAGGAAGCTAGTAGATCTGAGAAGCTTGCAGTCTTTCCACCCTTGTTTTGGGTGAACCTCTGAAAAAAAATCCACATGGAAATAAACAAGAGTCTTCCTACTTTGCCATTATATTTGATGTTGAAGGGTGGTTCAATTGTTCTTGCAGGGTACCCCAATGCCAAGGGGCATTGTCAGTGAGTGTGGCAGCAAATGATGTCTTTTTAGGAAATTGTATGTGTCTTAACCAGGTGTTAATGGAACTGAAGACATCTCTACTTAGTACCTGATCCTAATTGCACACACTGAGTTTTGAGCTCCAGTTATTTCATTGGAGCTTAATTTGAAGTAGTAGTATTGGAATGTAAATTCCCAGTGTTCTAAGCATAACTGTACTTACTGATATTTGGACATTGCACCCATATATTTTAATGGAACTTGCTTTCAAGTAAGCATGCTGAGAATTTTAACCTTGTATCTTGAGCTTATGTGTCCTTGCTTGGCAGTAATATTTTATTCTTTGCAACTTACTCCTGAAGAAATTTCAGGGTTGCAAAAGGTTTTTTTTAAAAACTGTAACTTTCTTACCGCACCAGTTATTGAAAGTGGGCATTTTGTAAGGTAAGAAAGGAAAACCTCTTGACCCAGATGGCAAACACTTTGCACATATTTATTATTTTATTTATATGCCACCTTTCTTCCAGTATGGGGACCCAAGGCAGCTTTCCTTTAAAGTGTGTGATTCCAAGTTCTAAGTGTTTAACAAAACACATTCATGAATATTTTTCTTCGATTTTCATTCTGGTACAGTGAATGCAGTACTGTATAAAATTTAAACATAAACTTATATTGGATTAAATTCGGGCATGAATGCAACCCCCTGTTAAGTTCTACAGGTCTCAGTTTCTCAAATCTAACATGCCTTGTAGGCTTTTCAGAACAAAATGTGTTAAATCATGTATGTTACCCGGAGTTGCCTGGAGGATGTATAAGGTAAAGATCTGAGAGATGTTTGCCATATATGCCAATCTCAAGCACTTAGAATCTTCTTTAACAAAACAGAAAAGCTGTAAATCTCCCAAGCCATATACACTACAGAGAATTTCAACCAATTGGGCATTATGTCTTTAACAGAAAATATGGTTATCAGAGGCAGAAATTAAATGGGGATAGGGATAGATTCCTCCCCACAAAAGATGAGTAGTTCAACATGCTTCAGCAAACTTTTTATTCAGATCTAACAACATGCACATGTAAAATGAAACAACCAGGTCAAGTAAGCATTGCATATAAGTAAACAAAAACATTTTGAACTCTCTAGAGACCATTTGGTTTCTTCCAAAATGCATGGTGGCCAAACATAGATCTGTGCTTTTTAAACATTTTTTTAAAACAAGTTGGGTGGCCAAACTTATAGATCTATTCTTTTTTTACAAGATAAGCTTGTTAGGCAGACATATCTACTCCCCGCTTTTTTCTCACAGGCTCATTAAGAGATTCAGGAAGCAGCTGCTTATTACCTTGCCTGTTGTAAACACACACACACAGCAGCACTGGAGTAGAATCCCACTCTTTCCCATGGCAAGCTGTCATTCATTGCATTGTTTATTACAGATGCACTACTGCAACCCAACACCAAAATTCTTCTCCTTCACCATCCTTCCCATGCCAATCCTTTGTTTAAAAAATAAAGCAATTTCCATGTAGCAGAAGACTTAGGAGGAAAAGGGGGAATTGAGCTGGTGTAAAAATATTTTGTAAATAGGGCCTTGTCAGAGGTTTTGTTAACAGGCATGCCTCTATATCCTTCAATGGACTAAGAATTCCAGTTCCCCTGTCCCATAAAGCCAAGCCAGAATATGTAATTTCTGCTTCTGGCGGCTTTAAAAATGGCACAGAATATTTATGTCCCTAGACATCACATCAGCTGGGACACAAAATATATCAATAGCAACAGTTTGGGATGGACATTATTTTTCTCCTTTGTTTTTGTCTGTTAAAAAATAGGTGTGCATTGCAAGTGGCTGAAATTTGGCAAAGTTGTTCACAACTCTTTGGGTAAAAATGTTGTAATATGCATACCTTGTAGCTCTAGTTCTGTGTGAATTCTGCAATGAAACACAATTCTGGGAGATTGAAATATCCCATCCAAATGGATGTGTGTTAAACAAGCCAGAGTTGGTTAGTAAACAACAAATCATAAATTCACATTATTGTTTATGGCTTATTTACAAACCATGTCTTGTTAGCAGAGGTGGGTTTCATATCATAACAAGCTAGATTTCAGCAAACTACACCATGATGTGTATGTGGTTGTTACATTTTTAGCATGTCTGATCAAACTCAAGATGTGGTGGACTTTGCACAGTATTTAAAATGGGAGAGCTAGAGTGCAAGTGGCGGAAGACTCGACTCTTATCTGACAGAACTTGCCATAGGAACCATCTTGATTCCTGTCGGGAAGCAATACGTGCAGCACAGAAATCCTTCTGCTCTGCACGTATTGCATCTGCAGAGCCCCGTCCAGCAGAGTTGTTTAAGGTGGTGGGGGAGCTGACGCGGGCTCCTCCTGCACCAAATCCCCTACTTAACCCGACAACAGCATGCTGTGATGCATTTAATATCCACTTTGCAGATAAAATCTCTCGGATAAGAGCCAACTTGGATGCCAATGTTCGGACAGAATCCATAGATGAGGCATCCAACAACTCTGTTGATGGCACTTTACTGGATCAGTTTCAATCGGTGAGTACCGATGACGTGGACAAGCTCCTTGGAAGAGTGAGGAAGACGACTTGCCCTCTTGATCCCTGTCCATCTTGGCTGGTCTTCCGGGGGGGGGACACATTGAAAGTATTCCTACAGGACACAATCAATGCGTCCTTCAGGGAAGGTATCATACCATCTTGTTTAAAGGAGGCGGCGGTTAAGCCACTCCTGAAAAAAACTTCCCTGGACCCCCTGGACAAGAACAATTACAGACCAGTGTCCTTGCTACCTTTTTTAAGCAAGGTGATTGAGAGGGCAGTTGCTTCCCAACTCCAAGCCATCTTGGATGAAACCGATTATCTTGATCCATTTCAAACCGGCTTCAGGACAGGATATGGAGTTGAGACTGCCATGGTCCCTCTAACCGATGACCTCCGCCTGAGCATCGACGGGTAATGTGACCCTGCTGGTGCTCTTGGAACTCTCAGCAGCCTTTGACACTATAGATCATTCCATCCTCTTGGATCGCCTGAGAGGGTTAGGAATTGGAGGCACTGCTCTGCGATGGTTCCATTCCTTTCTCTCGGGCAGATCCCAGAAGGTGAGGCTCGGGGACAGCTGCTCTTCTAGAATTGAGCTTAATTGTGGCGTCCCTCAGGGTGCCATCCTGTCCCCGATGCTATTTAACATTTATATGAAGCCGCTGGGAGAGATCATCCGGAGGCATGGAGCTCGGTGTCATCAGTATGCTGATGACACTCAGATATATTTCTCCATGACCAGATCGTCGGCTCAGACTTCAGATGGTGTCTGTCCTCTCAATGACTGTCTTAGAGTGGTAATGGATTGGATGAGGAAAAACAGATTGAGACTAAATCCAGACAAACGGAGGTACTGACAGTCACAGGCCCGAAACCAGGTCTGGGAACACAACTTCCAGTCCTGGATGGAGTCACACTCTCCTCTAAGGACTGTGGTGGCAGTCTGGGGGTACTCCTGGATTCGTCGCTTCACATGACTAGTCAGGTGAGTGCGACGGCCAGGAGTGCCTGTTATCAGCTTCGGCTGATACGCCAACTGCGCCCTTACCTGGATACAAGGGATCTGGAAACTGTGGTACATGCTTTGGTAACCTCACGTTTGGATTACTGTAACACACTATACATGGGGCTACCCTTGTGCCTACCCGGAAACTTCAACTGGTACAAAATATGGCAGCCAGGTTAATTACGGGTACATCTAGGAGAGAACATATAACACCTGTGCTTAAATCTCTCCACTGGCTGCCGATTAGATTCCAGGCACAGTACAAGGTGTTGGTTTTAACCTTTAAAGCCCTACATGGCTTGGGTCCATCTTATCTCCGGGACCGCCTCATCCCATATGAGCCCCCCTGCACACTTTGATCCTCTGGGAGGAACCTGCTGAAGCCTATGAAAACTAGGCTGCGCAGACCTCCCAGAGGGCCTTCTCTTCTACGGCTCCCAGACTTTGGAATGGCCTGCCAGATGAGATCCGTCTTATCACTACTCTTGATAGCTTCAAGAAAGCGCTAAAGACGGATCTCCTCCGGCAGGCCTTCCCGGAATAACTTCCCGGTTCAAGTGGACTGATTGCTTACCTACCCCCTTGCCGTCGTTGCCTTTATTTATTTATTTATTTATTTATTGTATTTTATCTTTGTTTTAATTCTCCATTAGTTTAATTTAGTTTTACGGGGTGGGAGGGTTAGGATGGGGAAGGATTGTTTTAACTTGATGTTGTTTTAATCTTGCTGTATGCCGCCCCGGTTGCTGAGCAGAGGGGTGGGTTAAAAATAAAAATTTATTGTTGTTATTATTATTATTATTATTAGAGTTATGTCTTTCTGATAAAAATATTGGGAATTGATGTATTAATTTTTCTAAGTTGATAACTTCAGCAATGAAAAGTTAGAATACATTCCCTCCACTCACCACAGCTGACCTGAGTGAAAGAAATTGGACCAGTTGCTCTTTGCAGTGGGATGAAGGATGGGCTGTGTCGAAGCCTGTGCCTGGCACCAACTGAAGCAAAAGGAATTCAGAGCATGCAGCCTCATGAACAGAAGTCCAATTGTTGAAATGCTGGTGAAGTCTCGGTGGAGCAACATTGTTTTTTAATTCCCATATCCAGGCTCAGCTACTATGACAGAATCTGAAGGCTAGTATAGTTGAGTGGACAAAAACCACTCCAGTCAGATCAGAGAGTTCTCATTAATGGATGTTGGAATTAGATTGCTTGACTTATAATACTGTTGCAAATCGATAATGTCAATCACTCCTAGCAAAATACACTGCCGAGCCTAAAAACAGAATAAATTCAGGTCCAATTTAAACATCATGCTGTATGGGCAAAAGGAAGACTTCTGTGTGCCAAAACATAGCAATAACACTTGTACAATATACTCTTGGCCACCCATTTTTAAAATGGACCCTTGATCAATACGTGCCTGGTTTTGATACCTGTGTGAGACCTGTTCTGACCTTGGCATTCTAGTAGGCTAATATTCAATGCTTGGGAAATTTATTTCTTTGGACTACAACTCTTGAGTTCTCTAGGTGGTATAGCTAGTGGCCATGCCGGTTGTGGAATTCTGGGAGTTGTAATCCAAAAAAGTAACCCTTGTCAACTCTTTTAAAGCTATATCCCGCTGGTGAAGCACTTCTTTGTAAAGCAAGTGTGTGAAATACTTTGCTGATGTGCACATATAATGTTCCATTTAAATTAGGTCAAGATGAAGTTTGACCAATGCAAGGCTTGTTTCTGTGTCAGCTCTAGACTGAAAGCACTCCCATCTGTCTTGCTTTGTGTGATCAAAACGTTAATCAGACATTGATGTTAAAAGAAAGGAACATAGTTCCTGTTTTGTTCGGGGTCGGTGAACTGGAATTCCTAGCAGCTGTAACCAGCATAACCAACAGGGAGGAATGATGGGAGTTGCAATCCAGCCACATCTTGAGGCCAGCATGTTTCCACCTCTGTTGTGGACAGTACTCAGGAACTCTTGACTTGCCTTTCTTAAATTTCAGAATTAAACAAAAAATTGGTCATTACTTTGCATAGCAGAAGGAGGTGGAGTTTGGAATTCAGAGCAAGTTCACTGAGCGGAAGCTGAGAACAAAGTTATGCAGCCTTTCTTTACCAATGTAAACAGTGCCTCTGAATTTCACTCTTCTTGTTCCTTTCAGCAGCAAATATACTCTAAAGGAGGAGTGGAGAGCCTCTGGCCTCCCAGATAATGTTGGATGACAACTCCCATCAACCCTTCCCCATTGACCCATGCTGGAGCCCTGAGCTGCTGATAAATGGAATCTTGACTGTTCCTGGAAGCCACAGGCTTCCTATTCCTGATCTGTAGGTTTAGAAGCAGTTTGCTTTTGCCTGCACTTATGGGGAAGAACAAGATTCTGTCCCTTTCTTAACCTGCTGAGTTAACTGAATGCAAACTAATTCTGTACTTTGAAGTCAGTTTGCAGCAAGTGAAGTAAGAAACAAAGGAGGAAAGTGGAAGGAGAACAGAGAAACTGGGACATTTTAAAAAGCTGAAAAAGTGGGACAACAGAAGATTAATCAGGACTCTCCTTGCCACATCAAGACGGTTGGAAGGTATGATGGACTATTATTTAGACTTTATAGAAATTGGTTTCTCTCTGTATCTTTATTCCAGTTTCCAAGAGCTCTTAATCAGGAAAGGAAAAAAGGAGTGTTTACTTCAACTGGTGCCACTGAGCAACCTTAAATTTGTTTCATTTCCAAAGATAATTATAATTTGAGTCCAGCATGCCTGTTTCCCACCCACCCCCATCCCAATTATCTGAAGGTCAGGAGTTTTAGTTGCCATTATGAGTCTAGCTCATGTGAGGGCTGCTTGCATTAATTTGATCTTGACTACTGTTCTCACCATTTTCTTGTTGGAATCCTCAAGCACTTGGCATGTGTGTCAATTTCCAGACATTTCCTTGCTCCCAGCATCAGTTCTGAACAAAGTGCCATTGAAAATCTTTCTCTGACTTCTTTCTGGGCTTCAGCTTGTTCAGCTGTCAAACAAATTGTGGAGGGATTCTGCCATTTTAATTGCAGGAACAGAATTTCAAATATTTGGGAAAGAACAAATGTAACCACCACCACCCAAAAAGTGGGGGGAAAGCTTAAGAAAATAAAAAGAATGCCTTGTTTATTGATGAGACACTCATGTTTTGGAGGATACACTCATAAAATAAACAGCCACCTTCTCAAAAATTATCCAAGAAGAAAGTTATCTTTCAAAAGCATGCCCTTGAAGAAAATGGTTTCTTTCTAAACAAGCTGGGCTTATCAGTAAAATAAAGCTTTTTGGAGACTGTTTCTTTCTAGAACAAGGTAGGACAACTGTCCCTCCAGATATTATTGGCCTATAAATGCCATCAGTCAGAAGAGTCAATGATGAGGTATTATGGACACTGCAGTCTGACGTGTGGAGGAATCAGTTGCCCATCTCTGATCTAGTTTTTTTATTATACTCAGTGCCTCCTTGTTCTTGGGCAAGGTTCTGGAGCATGGGGTAGCCTTCCAGCTCCAGGGGTTCCTGGATTAAATTGATTATTTAGATCAACTTCAATCTTGCTTCAGGCCTGGCTATGGGACAGAAAGAGCTTTTAGTCACCTTGGTAGACAGCCTATGCCAGGAACTGGTCAGGAGGAGTGTGTCTCTGTTGGTTCTGCTGAACCTTTCAGTGGCTTTTGATACCACTGACCATGGTATACTTTTGAGCTGCCTTTCTGGGATGGGACTTGGTGCAGTGGTTTCAGTCCTTCTTGGAGGGGCGAACTCAGAAAGTGGTGCTGGGAAATTCCTGTTTGATCCCATGGCCATGGGCCTGTGAGGTCTTTCAAGGTTTGGTTTTGTCCGGCATGCTATTGAACATCTGCAAGTACATGTACCTGCTGGGAGAGGTGATCTGGAGTATGCTGATGACACCCAACTGTTATCACTCTTTTCTGTCCAATTCTAAGGAAGCTGTCTTTGTGCTAAACCAGTATCTGCTAATTGTAATGAACTGGATGAGGGTAAACTAATTGAAACTTAATAGGAACAGGACAAATGTGCTCTTGTGAGTTGTAAGACAGGTCAGGGAAAAGGATTCAGCCTGTGTTGGATGGGTTATACTCTGCCTGAAATCTCAAGTTCATAACTTGAGTATACTTCTGGACTCAGATGGGAGCCTGGAGGCCCAGTTTTGACGATGGCCAGGACCGCATTTGTACAGTTAACATTGTACAGCTGCATCTGTCAGATTGGCTACAGTGGCACATGCCTTGATTCCATCCCATTCAGATTACTGTAACACACTCTACCTTGAGCTTCCTTTGGAAACTGTTCAGAAATTTCAGCATGTCCAAAATGCCGTCAGCCAGGTTGGTAACTGCGGCAGGTTATAGGGAAAATATAACTCCCTTGCTGAAACAACTACACTGGTTACTGATCCATTTCCAGTCAAAATTCAAAGTGCTGGCTATGACCTTTAAAACTTTATATGGCTTGGATCCAAACTATCTGAAAGACCATAACTTCCTATATGAGCCTGCCTGAGCTTTAAAATGTATGCAGAAGGGATTTCTCTTGGTTCCACTGCTATCACAGACACATTTGGTGAGGACACAGGAGAGAAACTTCTTGGCTGCTGCTCCCAACTTGTAGAACTCCCTTCCTTGGGAGGTCTGGTTGACCCCTCCCCTGCTTCTTTCTGCTGGCCAGTAAATATCTTTTTGTTTAGGGAGGCATTTGATTTTTAATATGTTATGATAGGTTGAGCTTTTAATGTGTGTGTGTGTGTGTGTGTGTGTGTTGTGTTTCTATTTTATTATGGTTTTAAATGTGTTTTTAAAACTGCTTTTAACTTGTATTTTTAACTTGTGCTTTTTAAAATTGAAGTTTAGTTTAATTGTTTTCACTTTTGGATTAATAGGGTTTTTTGTTGTTATACTGTACTGTGTTTTAAATGGTTGTGAACCACCTTGAATTAGTTAATTAAATTAAAAGGACAAGAGCAGCAAGAACACAAAAGACTGGCAGGAAGAAGTAAACAGTGAGGCCTCCAAGTAGGATACCCTATAATATATAAAGAGAAGCTACATTCCTTTCAAGGGGATCCTCAGTCTTGTGGTAGACAACATTTAGCACATGATTATGTGCATACAAACAGTTGAGAAAGCCTGGATTAGTACTGTAGTGCAGATGAGTATGTTCCATGTATTGATCTCCGTTGTGTCACAACCTTGTGTACCCAAGGTCCCTCTGGCTTCTAAGGCCTGTCCTGGGTTCCTCTTTCTCTATGAAGCATTGACAAGTGCTTTTTACCTTTCCACAAATTTTTCAACAATTTTATAATGTCAAGCTCAAAACTTGATTTTTATAAATGAAAGGTGTGGTTTTCTGCCCATCATAATACTCTGTGTACTCCACAGTCCAAATCTGTGTACTGTGCGTACTGGATATGTGGCTGTCCAAATACTGCTGGACTCCAGCTCCTAGTAATCAAAGCCAATATGGTCTATAGTCAGGGATGAAGGATCTGAAATCAAACAACTTCAGCAGGGTCACACATTGCCCAAATCTGACCTAAGCCATGAGTGCTTTACATGGAAGCACGAATTATAATTTTCAGCTTTGACTCTGCCACTGACTTGCTGTATGACCATGAACACTTATACCTACACTTTTATGTCCACCCTATAATCTCAGAATTGTCTCGTCTTGTTGGAATCTTCAACCTGGTAATTTTGAAATATGCGATGAGTCACCATAACTCTGTCAACATATTACAGCACCATGTATAGATTAAGGAGGAGTGGGTCCACAGAGCTTTGTGGTTTTCTTTTGACTTATCTAGAATGTTTGTTGTCTGATTCTTTTTTTTTTTTGAGGGGGGGGGGTCTGTCTGAAATATGGAGACACCAAAAGAGATGTCACACTACATTATCAATTACTCATCTGGAGAGCTTAACCCAAGGGGATATATAATGGGATCTGAGGTAAACGTCCTATGAGTTCAAGCCCCTCTCATATTACTCATAGGTTAAAGGTACAGAGCAGCAGCTGGTTGTGTGTGTTTTGAGCCATCTGCTTTGCATTACTATGGAAAGAGGTGGTGCAATTCACAGGACACCCTTACTATCTGCCCTTTTTTCTCTTTGGGTACTGTGCTTTTATGGAGTTTTTTTTTGCATTTCATTAAGAAAGTACACATCTATGGGCTGAACAGAAGATTCAGTCTGTCCCATCTTCCCAGCTATTGTCTAGCTCAGAAAGAAGGGCAAAATTTAGCCCTTCAGTTGTTGTTGAACTGCAATTCCTATCAGCCTTAGCCAGCATCGCCAATGGTGAGGGATGAGCAGAGCTGCAGTCCACCAACATTTGGAGGGCCACACTTTGTCAAGCCCTGATCTAGCTCACCCTCAGCCAAGCTGGTGCCTTCCAGCTGTAACAGCTTATTACGGTGTATTTGTTGGCTGGAGATGAGCAGAGCTTAGAAAAGTTACTTTTGGGGATTAAAACTCTTAGAATTCCTTAAGAGCCTGAGAACTGTAGTTAAAAAAATGTTTTTCTAAGTTTTAAGTACAGCCCAAGTTCAAATCCCCATTTACCCATGAAGCTTACTAGGTGAATTTGGACCAGTTGGTCTCTCTCAGCCTAACCTACCTCAAAGTGTTGTATGGGGATGAAATTGAGAGGAAAATCGATATACATCACCGTAACCTCCTAAAGCCTACATGTAACAAACATTTTGAAATCATATTTGTTGTTATTTGCCATCAAGTCAACTTCAACGTATGGCAACTCCATAAATGAGAGGCGTCTAAGATCCCTGATCATCAACTGGACTTGCAAACTCAGGACAACTATAGCTTCCTTGATTGAATCAGTCTACCTCTAGTGCAGTCTCCCTCTTTTCCTACTGCCTTTCACCTTCTCATCTTCTCCAATGAATCATGTTGTCTCATGATATGTCCAAAGTACAACAGTCTCAGTATATGACTGCAATTAAGCACTGGTTTCCACAGTTTTTTGCTCCTGTTACATTCTTTTGTGGACAACTCCCTCCCTGCACATGTTTAGGAGTGTTTATCACACTTAATGTTCCATTGCCTTCTCATGCAGAGGTGGAAACTGTCTAAGCCATGCAAAGCCTTTTGGAAGTTCCAGTGTGGCTTTTTCCTTCTCTGCCCACTCACTCCCACTCCCCATCAATCAATAAAATACTCCCTGGAACAAAATTTGACTTTCAAGGGGTACCTGAAGCAGCAAGAAAAAGGCCCCAAATGTCTACACACACCCCAAAAGTAACTGGGAATGATGGAATATCTCCTAGTTAATCCAGATGGTAGCAGCAATGGGATGTGATCCTCTGGGGCCTATCAGAGCCCTGGATTGTCCCCACCCCAGTTGCAAAGTCTCCAATTGTGTTAAAAACACTAGTTAAATTGTTCCCCTTTGCTGAAGGAAAAGGATTTTGGGGTTTGGTTTGGTTTATATTGTGGCTTTCATCAAAATTTACAATGTTTAAAAATTTATTATATTAGCTTAAGTGGGGAAAATGGTATTAAAATTGCTTTTTTAAAAAATGTGATGTGTTTAGCATCATGTACTTTATCTTAGAAGAGTCAGTGTGGTATAGTGGTTTGAGTAGGACTCTGGGAGATAAGGGTTCGAATCCCTGCTCAACCATGGAGACCTACCAGGTAACCTTGGCCAAGTTGCATTCTCTTGGCCTCAGAGGAAGGCAATGGTAAACCCCATCTGAAGAATTCTTGCCAAGAAAGGCCCAAGATATAGGGCCTCAACAAGTCAGAAACAACTTGAATACATGCAACAGTCACTAGCATTATCTTAGATTCTAAAACTTAGAAGGTGCATTTATGTTTCTCATGGGACAAAATGTTGCTTCAAAGATGATTATTGCCATCTGCAGTTTCTAGAACAAGTTGCATTCACATACTTGGTGCCTGAATACTGTACTTCTTAAAATTTGGTGTCTGATGAATTAGGATACCTCAATTTAGCTGACCAAACTATTTTTTTCTCAAGCTCTTAATCCAACAAATTAATTAACTGAACATTGCAGCCCTGGTTTGTTTATAACAATGGAACTAATGAATGGGCCAGAAATATAGGTGTTACTGAGGAGCACGTGCTCAGGAGAGTCTGTGCCACACAACCCCATCAGTACATTCCGTTCTCTCATAAGATTTACATAGGGAAAGAGAAGAATAGGCCTTCTGTAGAATGACTGAAGCAGACCTAGTGCTTGATTCCAGGAAGCCACAAACTGTTCAATAACACACGAGGCATGGCGCCCTAACCAAAGTGAAGGGAAAATCTTTTTGGCTTGATTCAGGCATAGTGCCTGCAGAAACTCCTGGAAGAAGTATGTCATATTTTGATTGGCCTGGCCCCCAACCTTACTCTTCATCCACCCCTGCCCTTTCAACTCTGGAGACCACAATGGCTTCATTGTATATGCTGGTTTTAGAAAATATTGCTGTTTTCTGTAGGTCCTTGCTTATTAAGGTTTATTAAAAAGCTTATTAATTGCAGCATTAGCAGGGGACTGTCTGCACACACATGATTTTTGGATCTTAGACCAGTAAGGCCTAAATACCCTAAAGGTACCAGATCCTGTCTGATCTTAGAAGCTGAGCAAGGTCAGCTCTAGTTAGTACTGTATTTGGATGGGAGACTGCCAATGAATATCAGGTTCTGTAGGCTATAGTTCAGAGGGAGGAAGTGGGAGAACCACCTCTGAGTATTCCTTGCCTAAGAAAACCCAATGAAATTCGTAAGATTGCCATATGTTGACAGGCAACATGAAGGCACATAGACATTCACAGTGGAACAGCACTAGTGAAGACCACACCTACTTGTATAACTCCCCATTCCAGTCTCCCTGGTTTAACCAGTATTTGTGTGGTGTTCCTGGAACAAGTCTTGAATGAACTAAGTTTGCATTCCAAAACCACTGAATTGATACAGTAAGTTTACAGGAGTGCTTGTATGTTTAATTATTGAATCCTTGCTATGGTCAACATAGCAATGGGTGGCCTGGAAGTGGCCTTTACTCAATGCATAGCCATCTAAACAGCATGGAAAAAGCCTTTTCACTTAAGAATGAAAGGTAATCTATAGTAACAGGTATGTTCATGCACACCTATGTCTTGTGTAATATTGTTGGCTGTTCTGGTGATTATAAATCAGTATCCAGGGCCCTTATAAAATATATTAACATTCAGTGATAGCTGAAATCCTTCTCTAGTCTTTGCAATGGAATATACCATCAGAAGATAGAAAGATGATGCCCCAGTTAAAGAATAAGGAGAGGCCTGTTTGGAGCCAGTTTTGCAGTTTGCATTCTATAGCTCAGGTGAATAATTTCTGGCCCTTCAGATGTAGTGTTTGACTGCTACAGACCCAGGTCTCATGGAAGTTACAATCCAAGAACATATGAAGAACATGTTTATGCTATAGCGGTAGAGGGGGCTGAGTTGGCTGAAGCATTATTTGGGTGCAGTTTTTCCTTTTGGAGACCTAATGGATTAGCAGCTATATTGTCTCTCTCTGGCTTTTATTTGCAAACGAAGATTCAGGAAGGACTCATCCCACGCTTTGTGCAAGCGCGCTGATGACTAAAAAGGCCAATCCAAAATAAACAAGTCTGGTTGCAGAAAGCACAGCAGAAGGTCTCCTTGGGTGATGTTTCCAGGTTGTGATTCTTTCTGCGCTTCAAGACTTGTTTGGCGTGAGTTCTCAAATAAGGCTGCAGCATTGTGGATAGTCCGTCTCCATGCCTCCCAATGTGAGGCCAGGGCGGCCCATTGTTGGTGATCAATTTGGCCGAGCCTGAGATGTTGTTTTAGGGAGTCCTTGTATCACTTTTTTGGACCGCCCCTCTTGCGCTGACCCATGGCGAGTTCACCGTACTGTACTATACAAATAAAGGGACAGAAACCAATTGTGCTGTGCCACTCTTGTAATTTCTCAGCACTTGGAAGTACAAAACAATATATGCATTTATTAACATCAGGTCATGTAATAGAACCAAAATCTGTTCCCCTTTCCTTTTTATCTAAGACAGGTGACAATTTATTTCTTTTTAAAAGAGGCAACTAGAACACATTCATTCCATTACTATACACATATAATTTACGCATTTTAATCTAATTTAATAGAGCCCCAACTTTTTATCGGGGGGCCATACAGAAACAAAGCAAGCCATGCTTCAAGGATGGGAATCATATAGTCCTTTAGATGAGGTGGGATTCCAACTCCCAGCATTCCTCCTCTTTGGCTGTGCTGGCTAGGTCTGCTGAGAATTGTAGTCCAACAACATCTGCAGGGCTGCGAGATTCTTAGCCTTCCTCCTTGCCCAATATATGCTAGATGCTGTCTAATCCAGCCATAAAAGATCAGTCTCCCACTTCTGATACTCAGTTTCTATGTCTAAAACAGATTAAAATGATCTGCGAATGTATGTCAAAGGTTAGAATAATGTGGCCCTTCAGATGTTGTTGGACTGCAACTCCCACTAGCCTTAGCCAGCACAGGCAAGGGTAAAGAATTCTGGCAGTTATAGTTCAACAGCATCAGAACTATCACATTCCCATCCAATGTACACCATGCACGTGTGTTCTACTAAGGGTAATTTCTGAAAATGGTCATGGCAAGACTTGAAGCTGGAATACTGAAAAATTTAGCTTAAGCCAACATCTTGTCCTCTACCTCCATATTGGGACAACCAGCCAGTTTAAGAATCACAGTGATCCACTGACTTCTTGCTCACGGGGTCTTCCCTGAGAAACTAGGTCAGATGTTTACACTGTCCCCTTACAAAGGTCCTGCTGTTTCCTATCCAGAGTTTTGAATGTTATTTTTGAAAAGATAGCATCTTTTAAAAAGTAATGCAGTACTGTACCTGTGTTTGTTTGCTTTCTGGAGTAACATGTTAACTCTTGCTTGTTACTTTCAGAATAATTATTCTCACATTTCTCTGGGGTTATCTTTTAATGATGGTTTTATATCATTGGAAGTGACCATAAGAACTATTTACTCCAGTCTCCTCCCATGCAGGCATACCCAAAGCACTTGTGAGAGATGGGTTAGTGTATATGTGTAGTATATTGGTAAACATCTTGGTAACAGTAGCTACCTGTGTAGGTTGCTAATTGAATGTGTGGCCCAGTCAGAACTGTGTTACATCTGGTATAATGGCATGTCTGTCTTTAGTCTGGCAATCTCATGGGACCAATGGACTCAAGCCTTGCCTTCCCCAGCTATGCATACCAGAGCTGACCCTGCCATTAGACACAGTGGGCCAAGTCACCTCAGGCTGATTTTTGAGGGTAATGAAATGGCAGCAGATTTTAAATATTCAGTTTATTATTACTGCCTTTTTACAGGGAGGAAAGGAAAGAAGCACTTGTGAGAGATTTCCCCCCTTCAGGTGACAAAATGGCTGGCCCACGGCCCTCCATGCCTTGACTCTGGGAAGCTGAAGGAACCATTGGCTGCTCTGCCTCAGTCAACAAAATGTCTTGGGCCCTGGTCAGGTCCTCCAACCCGTCTAACAATCTTGTTTGTCCTCCAATGTCATCCTGTGAAGTCGGCAGGATCAGATCAAGTGTCCATCCGTGTAGTTCTGCTGCAATGCCTGTTTCCTACTGCAGCCACTTAGGTGTTTCTGGGAAGCCCAAAAGTGGGATATGAAAGTAACAGTTGACTGCCGCCCATCCCATCCCACCTCAGCAACTGGTATGAGCTAGTGCAGTGGTTCTTAACCTTTTCTTTACCTCACATTGGGAGGCATGGAGATGCACTATCCACAATGCTGCAGCCTTATTTGAGAACTCACGCCAAACAAGCCTTGAAGAGAAATGACAACACAGAAAGAATCACTACTCGGAAACATCACCCAAGGAGACTTTCTGCTGTGCTTTCTGCAACCGGACATGTTTATCTTGGATTGGCCTTTTCAGTCATCAGCGCGCTTGCAGAAAGCGCAGGATGAGTCCTTCCTGAATCTTCGTTTGTGAAGAAAAGCCAGAGAGAGAGGCCAGGGACTCCCTTAAAATATCTTTTGTTGCCATTGGCCCCCAAGATTTAACTCAAGATTTAAAACCATCACCACAATAATAATAATACACCATCCATGAAACCTTCCCTCAGAGGCACTGGAAGGGAAAGGAAGCCTTTTCTCCAGTTTGTGGCTGGAGCAGACTGAATGACAATGCGCAGCCCAAGCTAGCCAGCCAGCCTTTGCCTTGGCTCCTGTCACATGGCCACTCCACTGTGGGGAGGAGGTGAGCCAAGCAACTTTCAAGCCTTTGCGGGGGTCCCCTGTGAGAACATGGCGGATGCCTGGGGGTCCTGGGACCCCAGGTTAAGAACCACTGAGCTAGTGGCATGACTGCCTTTGAACATGGAGGCTCCATTGAGCGCTCTTAAGTAACAGCCAGGGAGGGCGTCCTCCTCCCTCTTCCTCAGCTACCGGTGTGTGAGAGAGCGAGAGCGAGAGCGCCATGCGCGGCCTCTGTTGCCTCCTCGCTGTCCTGAGGCAACCGTTCGTGCCTGGCCCAGGCGGCGGCGGCGGCGATGGCTTCGGCCTCTCCTCCGGGCGGTGGGGCAGCTCGATGACTAACAGCAGCGGGGTCGGTATGGGCGGAGAAGCCGCCGCCGCCAGGACAGGTCTGAGCAGAGCCCGGCGCTGTTGTTTCTGGGCGGGAGGAGGAGAAGAAGAAGAAGGAGGAGGCGCCCCCCGAGTGTAGGAGGGAGGGCAGCTGAGACGACCTGAGCGCGGGGAGCGGCCGGCCAAGCCCAGCCTGCCCAGCCACCGGGGGGCCAGGAGCCACAGGGCCGCCGTCGAGGGAGACGCCCGCCCGCTTCCGAGGCGCGCCCAGGCAGGACTGACAGCCAAGCGGGCCTTCGTCTCTCCGCCCCCCCTCCATGCCGCCTTCTCGGGCAGCGGCTCCCTGAGGCCGACGCCGCCCGCCCGCCTGCCTCTCTTTCTTCCTTTCTCCTTTCCTCCTCCATGTCGGGTCCCCGCAGCGCCTTGCAGGCCTGGTGCCGCCGCCAATGCGAGGGCTACCCCGGCGTGGAGATCCGAGACCTCAGCAGCTCCTTCCGGGATGGCCTGGCCTTCTGCGCCATCCTCCATCGGCACCGGCCCGATTTGCTGTGAGTAACCGGGCGGCCGCCTCCCCTCCGTCCCCCTCACGCTAGGGAGCAGCCCCCGCAGCAGCAGGCCCGCAAGCCCCGGGCTGGCCTGGGCCGAGCAGCCGGCGCCAGGAGAAACTGCCCCCTAGCCTTTGAGGGGAGAGGCGCCGGCGCCCCTCCTGGGGCTTTGGAGGAAGGCGGTGGTAGGACCAGCCCTAGAAGCAGCCGCGGGGTGGGCAGAGGAAGGGCCCTCTATCCATGAGGTAGAAAAGGGGGCAGCCCTGGAACGACATTGTGCCCTGGAGCAGTGGCTCTTAACCTGTTCTTTATCAGGGACCCTTTAAAATATATTTTGTTGCCATGGCCCCCCCAAGATTTACCTCAAGATTTAAAAGCATGATGATGATACAATTACACCATCCATGAAACCTTTCCTAAGACGCACTGGAATGGGAGGGAAGGCTTTTTTTCCTGCTTCTTCCTGCAAGTTTGTGGTTGGAGCGGATTGAATGGCAATGCACAGGCCAAGCCAGCCAACCAGCCTTTGCCTTGGCTCCTGTCATGTGGCTACTCCACTGTAGGGAGGAGGTGGGCCAAGCAGCCTTCAAGCCTTCACAGACCCCCTGTGAGGACACTATGACCACATGGGGGTCCCCAGACCCCAAGTTAAGAATCACTGCTGTACAGGGGTAAAGAAGAGGGAGCTGAGATGTGGTGGTGGGAAGACCTGTTGTTGACAAGAGCACATACACCTAGACGCATCTTTCTACTCCACAGTCATTACTCCTAACTCCTTACAGTCACCAATGCAGATTAGAGCATTACTCCAAAACATGGGGAACACTGAAAGAAGTGTGCACGCATGTGTGAGAGATACACTCCTTTATACTCCTTTGTTCTCCCACAGATGTGATTAGAGGTTCAGTGATTAAAACTGATTTAACAAAAGGTAATGTGTTGCCTTAAGCTCAGCAGTTCTTCAACTCCCCTCCCCCCTTTCATGGACCTCTTGAAAACTGTGGGGAGCCTCAGCAGACCACTTAGTTGTTGTTGTTGTTGTTGTTGCTGCTGTTACGTGCATTCGTTTCTGACTTACAGCGATCCTAATGCAAAATCTATCACGGGGTTTTCTAGGCAAGATGTGTTCAGGGGGGGTTGCCTTTCCCATCCTCTGAGGCTGAGAGAGTGTGACTTGCCTAAGGTCACCCATTGGGTTTCCTTAAGACTGAGCTGTTCTCTGGAAAGGAGTGACTGATACTTGCGGCATTATGTAGGTGATCATACAGCTTTTCCTTACCTGGTGTTCTCCAGATGTGTTGGACTACAGTTTCTGTCCTCTCCAGAAAGCTTAGTATTAGAGGACACTGGATTGGAAGAACGTTGAGAGACTATCTCTATCATTCCCAGATTATTTAGCACTGCTAAATATTACTATTACTGTACTATTTTCATATTCATATCACCATGTCAGAATCAAAGTTTCTCCTTCCTTCTAATGTTATTTTGAAAGTTGCCTACTTTGTATTAGTCAATATGCGTCTTCCTTCCTTATTACTATTTATAAATATGACGTGCGAACAAAGGACCAGAGAATAAAATGTATCTGTAGGAAACATCCCTTGACAAGGACAAGAGATAAATGAATGTGACCCAGTTTGTGTCTTTCTGTGGCTTCTGATGTCAGTATTACTGTGGAAGGTTGCATCTCGTTGCTGCTTCCTAGTGATTGTATTAATTGCCTGGAAGGAAAAACTGGTCCATTTTCTGGGAATTATATTGGGCTCCAAGAATGCCCATATACAGATGCATTGCTTGAACAATATAGAAATGAGTATTGTAAATACAGTAATTATTTAGAGAATGTCCATCCACCTCCAGACCCATTGATTTCCTCCCACTGTTCCCACAGTCATAGAATTACAGAATTTTAGAGATGAAAGGCGCTGCAGAACTGCTTCTGTGTGGGCAACAAGGGCAGCATCATCAGCACCTTGAGCAAGCAGGGATCACCAGCATTGAGGCCATGATATTGAGAACACAGCTGCGGTGGGCAGGGCACATTTCTAGGATGGAGGACCATCGCCTCCCAAAAATAGTACTCTACGGCAAACTCGCCACGGGTCAGCGTAAGAAGGGTGCTCCAAAAAAAACACGATACAAGGACTCTCTGAAACAACATCTCAGGCTCGGCCAAATTGATCACCAACAATGGTCCACCCTGGCCTCACAATGCTGCAGCCTTATTTGAGAACTCACACCGTACAAGTCTTTAAGAGAAATGGCAATGCAGAAAGAATCACAACCCAGAAACATCACCCAAGGAGACCTGTGCTTTCTGCAACTGGACTTGTTTATCTCGGATTGGCCTTTTTAGTCATCAGCGCACTTGCAGAAAGTGCAGGATGAGTCCTTCCTGAATCTTCATTTGCAGGAGAAAAAAAAAGCCAGAGAGAGATATGAAAGGGCCTTTGGAGATCATCTATTTAAATCTTTTGCTCAGTGGAAGATCTTTAAACTACAGTTCCCTGGCACAGATAGCTTTTTAAATGGATGAGCCATTCACATTAGCCCTGATCACTAAAAATAAAACTGTATTCTGCACCATTATTATACATGTTGTAGAATAGCCTCCCCCAACTCAATGCCCTCCAAAGGTGTAAGTTTAGACTTAATAGTCCATCAACTCCAACCCAGTCAGAAGACACCAAGTTGTGAGTTGTTGTAAACAATGGGATGATTATGTACATCCTGCTCTGCTTGAGAGCCTCCTGGGACACTTGAGTGATTACTGTGGAATACAGACCATAGGACTTAGATGAGGGACATTCAGTTTGTAACCATCCTGATATTTCTGACTACGACTCCCATCAGCCCTAGCCAGCACAAGGAGATCATGGTAGTTGAGTCAAACAACATCTGGAGGGCCATAAGTTGGTCATCTCTAGCTTAGATGGAGTTTTGTTCTGATTAAGAAAGACAAGGGAAATTGCCTTAAGGAATCCACTGTCTCCCACATCCTTAGCCTCTTCTTGCTCATCCTTAGCCTCTTCCCTCTCTGCAGTTGGCATTAATAATACTGGCTTGGGCACCTGAGGTAATGTATGTGAATGCACTTGAACTGCATTTTATAAAGGCAAACTATGTGTGATGATAGTCATCCTCACCTTTCGGTTGGAAAATTTGCAAAGTGGAAGACATTCAAGTATGCACACACTGTGGCGCTACTAAGGCTGGTGTCACCCCTCCCTCTGACGGCATCATCTGGTGCAGTTCAACCTCTCCGCATCCCCTTAGTGCCACCACTGTGCACACACAATATCTGATGATTGCTTTGCTTATGGCCAAATGCATTGGCAGAAGCAAGTAGACAGGGAGAAGCTTTTTTCTCTTCATGATAATGCTAGAATCTGCCACCATCCAAGGACATTACTATCTCTCTCTCTCTCTCTCTCTCTCTCTCTCTCTCTCTCTCTCTCTCTCTCTCTCTGGCTTTTCTTTGCAAACGAAGATTCAGGAAGGACTCATCCCACACTTTCTGCAAGCGCGCTGATGACTGAAAAGGCCAATCTGAGATAAACAAGTCCGGTTGCAGAAAACACAGCAGAAGGTCTCTTTGGGTGATGTTTCCGGGTTGTGATTCTTTCTGCATTGCCATTTCTCTTAAAGACTTGTACGGTGTGAGTTCTCAAATAAGGCTGCAGCATTGTGGATAGTACGTCTCCATGCCTCCCGATGTGAGGCCATGGCGGACCATTGTTGGTGACCAATTTGGCTGAGCCTGAGATGTTGTTTCAGGGAGTTCTTGTATCACTTTTTTGGAGCGCCCCTCTTACGCTGACCTGTGGTGAGTTCACTGTAGAGTACTATTTTTGGCAGAGCTGCTTGGGCTAGAAGTCAACCTGAAGAAAACAGAAGTTCTTTACCAGCCTGCACCACAGGACGAACACCACCATCCCCACATTGCCGTCGGCAAATCAGTGCTCAAGTCCGTTCAGCAGTTCACCTACCTGGGAAGCATCATCTCCTCAGATGCCAAGATTGACAAAGAGATCGATCACAGATTAGCAAAGGCATATAGTGCATTTGGAAGACTTCACAAAAGAGTCTGGAGCAATAAACACCTGAGGCAAAGCACAAAAATCAGTGTGTATAGAGCCATCGTACTGTCTATCCTCCTTTATGGATCTGAAACATGGGTCACCTATCGCCACCACCTACGACTCCTCGAGCGCTTTCATCAGCGCTGTCTACGCACAATCCTAAATATACACTGGACTGACTATGTGACGAATGTTGCTGTCCTTGAACAAGCAGGGATCACCAGCATTGAGGCCATGATATTGAGAACACAGCTGCGCTGGGCAGGTCACGTTTCTAGGATGGAGGACCATCGCCTCCCAAAAATACTACTCTACGGTGAACTTGCCACGGGTCAGCGTAAGAGGGGCGCTCCAAAAAAGCGATACAAAGACTCCCTGAAACAACATCTCAGGCTTGGCCAAATTGATCACCAACAGTGGTCCGCCCTGGCCTCACATCGGGAGGCATGGAGACGCACTATCCACAATGCTGCAGCCTTATTTGAGAACTCACGACGAACAAGTCTTGAAGAGAAACGACAACGCAGAAAGAATCACAACCCAAAAACATCACCCAAGGAGTCCTTCTGCTGCGCTTTTTGCAACCGGACTTGTTTATCTCGGATTGGCCTTTTTAGTCATCAGCGCGCTTGCAGAAGGCGCGGGATGAGTCCTTCCTGAATCTTCGTTTGCGAAGAAAAGCCAGAGAGAGAGACTATTTTTGGGAGACGATGGTCCTCCATCCTAGACATGTGCCCTGCCCACCACAGCTGTATTCTCAATATCATGGCCTCAATGCTGGTGATCCCTGCTTGCTCAAGGACAGCAACGTTCGATGGGAGATTCAGGAGGTCAGATAAAAGGAAGCACTTCTTCACACAGCTTATAAACTACTGTATGGTGTTTGCTACCACTTGGTGTAGTGATGACTACCAACTTCAGTGGCTTTAACATGGGATTAGATAAATTCTTGCAGTTTAGGCCCACAACTGACTATTAGTTAGGATGGAGATATATCATATCTTGCATGAGAGGCAGTATGGAGAATGTGAGGCAGTTGCACTCATGTTCTGTTTACCAGCATCCCATAGACAACTGATTAGTCATTGTGTGAAGAGAATGCTGGAATAGATAGGCCTTCAATCTGATCCAACAGGGCTCCCTTGGTGTTCTTTTGACTAAATCAGCTTCAGTTCAGCACAGATCTAGATGACAAATGCAATGTCAGCCTTGTCGCAAATTTTGGTGAGGAAAAAGATTCTCTTACACAGATGGAGATATTCTGAATTCTTGCCTAGAAATGGAGCAGCAGTCAGTGTGACTTTGATGAGCAGCAACAAATGTATGTGGGGACTGTTGTCTTTTCATACAGTTTTTAAGGGCATATGATAGCTGCCACAGGCCCCAAAGGCAGCTGTTAGAAGAGCACATGGCCTAAGCCTCCATTGGAGCAAGCAGCTCAAAAGAGCTGCGTTTGGCACAAGCAAAACTTCTTGAAACAGAATGACTATCCCATTAAGCAGAAGTCACTACTGTTAAATATCTAGGACATAAATCTCTTTTCTAGCAGATGGTCTAACTAAGCACTTCACAGTTGAGCGGAACAATTTGTATGGTAGGCTTGACACTTAGGACCTTACAAGGACATGGCACGTTAAGAGAGGATTTTCCAGGGAACATTTAAGGGGAATGTTGAATCATTATTAACCACTTTAGTATGCCCTGATTTAGAAGCCAAAGGATCAAAGCTTGGGAAAATGGTCAAAAATCACTCCTTTGCCAGATCAAAAGCAGACCCTTTTCTAAGTTATATTTAGAAAGTAGCACATGTTAAGAGAGTCTGGCTGGGATAGTAAATAGGCTGTAGTTGCAAGGTCCTCTGTAGGGCTGGGCCATTCTCCTGCTAAGCCTTAGAGGAGTCAAACAAGCTGCTTATACCACAGGGAGAGCATAGAAAAGTTATTTTATGGACTACAAATCCCAAAATCTCCCAGCCAGTATGGGCTTTAACATTCAGAGCTTTGTGTGTTTAACTTCCCCACACATAACTAAATAAATCAGATTAGTGCTAAGAAAAAATTTAGTCCCCCCAAAGTAACTTTTTTCCAAACTCTGCCTCCTCCCACCTTTTTCAAAGTGGCCCTTCAAGAAGCCATCTGGTCTGACCCACTTTTGGTATCCCAGTCCTTGGACTTGGTCCAGTTTTCTTCCTAACCCCTTCCTGGCCCTATGTAAAGGATCTCTAGTTCTGCTTGAAATCCCAGGCCTTTTCAGTAAGGAGGCTATGGCACTGAGGTTTCACTCTGTGACTTGTGGAACGGCTGCACTGCCAGGAGGCTTCACTGGGAAGTACACAGTGGATGTGTAATCTTTCTGGAATTAGGGAATTAAAAATAAGGCCCATCTTATTCTACCTTTTATTGTCCAATAATAAATTTGCTTAATTCCATATGCAACTAGAACAATTCACACAACAGTTGTTGGCTATAGTTCTCAACCGCTTGAGTGCTTCTACAGTTCAGGAATACCTAGTGCTCACTGGTTTGTATAGGATTATTTGATGATCCAGTCAACCATTTTGTTAGACTGGCTTTTCAATAACAGCACAGGGTTGTACAAAGAACTTAAGCAATATTTTTGGCTAATGATAGAGTGCTCTTAAGGAAGCCAAAAGTCCAATGTCAAGATCTTTATTTCAGGAATTAGTAAGTAAAGTTAAAGAAGCAGCATTTTTCCCCACATGAGACTAGCAGCTCTGTAGCATACCAGTGAGAATGGCAAGGCTTCTCCAAGCAGGTAGCATTGTGCCCAAGGAATATCATTTGGAAGCATCCATAAATCAAAATGGATCTTTTCAAGCAGTCTGTAGACGGAAATGAAAAAGAAAAGAAACCAAACATACAGGCTGATTCCACATATTTGCATTCAGAGAGTTAGACACAGTGAATTCAGTGGGATGAAGTCCAAGTGAGTATGCATACAAGCCTTCCCTAACCTGGTGACCTTCACTGGGGATCCTGCTGGGGTTAATGGAAGTTGTAATCCAGCACATCTTGAGGGTACTAGTTAGGCAAGGATCTTGGATTGCAGACACAGCTAGATTTTCTGATCTTGAAGTCTTCATTATACAGTATTAATTTCTGAGAAACTGTGATGTAGAACATAAATTCCATAACAGTTTGAATGGCAGGGCTGAATATTGTGACAACCAGAGAACAAAACAGATTGAAAATAATTTATGTACAACTGTTGAAATACTCCAAAAACTACCTGCAATGAAAGGTAGTTTTGCGTCATCCATAATCAGGTTGCTTATTTTTGCTCCACATTAGACATAGATAATTTTTGCCTTCTCTAAGGAATGTGGATCATTGTTGTGTGGCTTCAAGTCATATTGAACTTATGGCAACCCTATCACAAGGTTTTCTTGGCAAGATGTGGTCAGAGGGGGTTTGCCATTGCCTTCCTCTGAAGCTGAGAAAGTGTGACTTGGCCAAGGGCACCCAGGGATTTCCATTCCTGAACTTGGATTTGAACCCTGGTTTCCAGAGTCGTAGTCCAATGCTCAAACCACTACACCATACTGACTCATACTTAATGAAAGGTTGTGTTAAGAAAACAACTCCTGATCATTGAGTAGATGCTATCATAACCAATAATGGTACATGTGTAATGGGTCAGAAAATTGTAGATTATGTCCTAGCCTGTTAAATTTCTTACCTTGCAAAAGGTCCTGAAGATCTTGGCAAATATTCTCTCTTTTAAGGTACAGTAACAGTTGTTTATCTTCTCCCCATACCCATTAGTAACTTTACAGAAGAGGAGATAAACTTTAAGGGGCAGCAGTCAGTGGAAGAGCTAAGGAAAGCTGAAGGTGTAAATTGAGTTATAGCATTGTCACTGAGCAGATAGACAAGAGTCAATAGGATACAGTACAGTATTTGTAGAGCAGAAGTTGGTGGCATTTGTCTGAATGAATGGGGGATTGTGAAATTTATGTTTGTATATAGAGGATGCTAACTGATACGTTGTCTCATGCAGTTTCCTTTGAGATTCCTTCTCCCCATATTCAAAGTGTGGTTATTCCTCTTGTTGTCATAGTTTTCTAGTTCTTTGCTACTGAATGGGAAGGAAATCTGGGACTCATGGTTGAGAAGTGGCAATTTTGTAGAAGAAAAACATCAGAAATCTTTGTTATGAGGAAGATCTCAGCTGTGTGCTGAGTAAAGATGTATGTCCTCATGACAGCTTGGGAACCTAGTTTAGTACCCTCTGTTTTCCAAAGGCATACTTCCATGAAGGTTTTATATGCAGTTTTATATGGAGCCCTGGTGGTGCAGTGGTTAAATGCCAGTACTGCGAGTCACCACTTTGCAAGTTCAATTCCAGTGGGCTCCAAGGTTCACTCAGCCTTCCGTCCTTTCGTAGGTCAGTAATATGAGTACCCAGCTTGTGGGGGCAATTAGCTAACACACATTGGAAACTGTTTAATGCAATGTAGATGTGTAAATAGCTATTGCTTAAAACAATTTGTAAGCCGCTCTGTTAGCCTTGTGGCTGAAGAGCGGGGTATACATAACTAACTAAATAAAAAAAAATCCCCAAATGCTCTTTATGCATTATAAAAATGTACCTGCCATGCATAAATATACAGATACCTTGCAAGAGTTCAGTTTGTCTTAACATAAGAAGAGCCAGGCTGGATCAGTTCAAAGGCATATCTAATCCAAACTTGTGTTCATACAGTGGTTAATCTGTTGCCTATGTGAAGCCTACCAGCAGGACACCAAGAAGCTCATTGTCTTGTGTTTAATACATGGCTCCCAGCAAGCATTCCATTTTCTATGTAGCCATGGTCTTCTTATATGATGGTGTACATTGGTGTACACAGGGAACAGCTGCCTGGGAAAATGTAATAAGAAAAGCTCTCTACATGACGATGTGTATTGGCACTAGTAGTGACAGCTGCCAACTTGGACAGCTTTAAAAAAGGATTAGACAAGTAAAGCTATCTGTGGCGGCTAATCATGATGGCAATATATGACCTCCCATATCAGAGGTAGTCTGTCAGTTGCTGGGAAGTATGAATGGAAAGATACTGCTAATGGGTTTCCCAGAAGCATCTGTTGCTCAGCATATGCACAGAAAGTTGGACTACATAGGGCTTTTGCTTGATCTGGTATAATTCTTCTGTGCTCTTAATACAGTATATTCTTCCTTTAGTTCAAATGTCATGGGTGGACTGGCCTGGATTTTGAGCCCAACCTATTGGGATCTCCTCTTGATTAAGCTGCACACATATGGACAAAGAGCATGTTGGTGCTTGGCAAATTTGATTTGTTTTTTTGATTTGTATCCCTGAGACTGAAAGTGGCTTACAGAAGTTAAAATAGATACAGCTAAACATACACATCATACAAAGTTAAAATATAATTAAAACATCAGTGTAATTAAAAGCATGCCTATTAAAACAGGAGAGCAACAAACATGGACAATACAGCAGCAGTAAAGCAGCAGCTTCTCTCTGAAAGTGCCTCCTGTTCTTTCATTATTATTTTTTTAATTGTCACTTTTATCATTAGTGGTCCTGTAATGGAGGTTCTTCTGCATTCTGAGTTCCCTGCCTTTTGTGTCCACAACTGATGGGTTTCTTTTCCTATGGTCAACTGATGTTTCTTTTCTCTGAAACATGATATTTTGACATCTGTTGCTAATAATGCCCACCTCACAAATCTGCATATGATCTGGTAGACACTGAAACATACTTCCTGTTCTTCCTGTGACATATTCTGTTTTGTTTTTGCTTTGTTTTGCAGGGACTTTAATTCACTTTCGAAGGAGAATGTTTACGAGAACAACCGCCTGGTAAGTCTCTGCTTCGGTCTTCACTGTTCGTTACTTTACTTTTTATTTGGTTTACTTTGTTTAACTCTGATGCTATCCTAGTTCAGATTGTTTTCAGTGAGAAAAATTTTAACATGCCTGGTTGCCTGTGTGTCTGGAAACTGATACTGACAACCAGATATTTGAAGCCTACTTTCATTGTGGGCTTACAGTATGCTTTTCTCAAACCTTTTTCTTTTCCCATGGTGCTCAAATTATGAAGCGCCTTTTCTCCTTGCATCTTTTGATGTTTCCTCTTAGCTACTGTATTCATTCATTCATCTAGTATTTATTTCTCCAAAACCAGAACTCTGGGTGGCCTAAAACAAGATTAAGAAACAGGTACCAATGAAAACACCAGACATTATACTATTGAAACACAATTAAATTAACTATAATGTGAAAATACAATTAAATTGAAGGCTGTTTGAAAACACATCAGTTCAAAAATAAAACACCCACCTGCAAATGGCTCTTCCTCAGATAGTCAATTGTCAAAATCTTACCTGACCAACAAGGTGTTTGCCAGATGGTGGAAGGATAACAAGAAGGGTTCTGTCTTGTGCCCCTAGAATGGAAGTCCACAGCCTGGGAGCAGCCACTGAGAAGGGCTTTTTTGGAATGCAGCCTGAGAGGTGGTGATAGCTGGTGTCCATTGGGGCTGGTGTGATGGAGGCAATGAATCACCAGAGGCAGAGCCAGCTCTATCTGGTTTGCTTCCTAACCTTCTGCCTTGCAATATTTGAATATATTTAATAATTGCATTACAGTTAAACTAAGGAATAGACTTGTCTTGGTTCAGAGGATGCAGAACATTTGGTTCTGTGCTGGGAAAAATGGTATGTAGCCTTTGCCACCATTACAGCCACAACCACCCTCCAGTTAGGCATGCAACTCATTGAACATGATGTTTGGCCCCTGAAAAACCCAGCTTTGAAGAAAAGGGATAATAAAAGCCATCACACTGCAAAGCTGCAATCAGTGTTCACTTTCTTGATCTCATTAAACAAAGTGGGACTTACTTATGTATGCATAAAATTGCAAACAATCCTAGGAAACATTATGACTGTAAAACAGGGAAGTTTGAATCTGAGTCCCAATAACACACTAAAGCCCTTATTTGCTTTACCTCTCTGGTGCCTCAGCAACATCTCATGTTGAAAAGATCAGCCCATTGCACTCTGTGTGTGTGTGTGTGTGTGTGTGTGTGTGTGTAGTGGTGAAAAAAAACAGAACAGGACTTCTGCAGTTGTTTAGAAGTTTAGTTCAGAGACACTTAGTTAACAACTTCTGTTCTGTATAAAGAGCCATGGGACATTTTTTTTTAGTTACTTAGTGTTATAAATGTAGCACAATAGGTTAAATTCTGTAAGGTTATAATGCTTTTGAGTCAAGGTCTGGCAAACCATCCCAAGGATAGAAATCCAGCTCCTTTCCTGTCCAGCTTCTTAGATCATTCACAGCGCTTACGCACGTGAACTCTTTGATGCCTCCCCATAGAATCATAGATTTGGAAGAGACCACAAGGGCCATCCAGTCCAGTTCCCTGCCATGCAGGAATAAACAATCAAAGCATTCCCGACAGATGGCTATCCAGCCTCTGTTTAAAAACCTCCACAGAAGGAGACTTCACTACACTCCAAGGCAGGGCATTCCACTGCCAAATGGCTCTGACTGTCAGGAAGTTCTTCCTAATGTTTAGATGGAATCTCTTTTCCTGTAGTTTGAATCCATTGCTCCCTGTCCTAGTCTCTGGAGCCACAGAAAACAAGCTTGCTCCATCCTCAGTATGACATCCCTTCAAATATTTAAACATGGCTATCATGTCCCCTCTTAACCTTCTCTTCCCGAGGCTAAACATACCCAGCTCCCTAAGCCACTCCTCATAGGGCATGGCTTCCAGACCTCCCACCATTTTGGTTGCCCTTGTCTGGACACATTCCAGCTTGTCCATATCCTTCTGGAATTGTGGTTTCCTGAACTGAACACAGTATTCTAGGTGAGATCTGACCAAAGCAGAATAGAATGGCACTATTACTTCCCTTGGTCTAGACACTATACTCCCTTTCCAAGTTATTCTGAATATGCCGGCCATGAAAGCTTTCAACTTCACATATTCTGAATAAACAAACACCCTTTTGTTTTGTTCTTTTTCATCTTATGTTTATCTTTATTGATAGCATTTTTTATTCTACCTTTCCACTAAAAGTAGTGCTTGAGTCAGCCAAGAAACATAATTAAAGACAAGTTTAAAACAACAGAAGAAGTAAAACTATCAACCTAATCAAAACAATTTTAAAGTCCAGATTGAAAGACTGCCTCTTCACACCCATCCTAAAAGCAATGTGAGCAGGAACTGATTGCAGTTCTGGTGGGAGTGTATTCCATTATCTGGGAGAAGCACAGGAAAAAAGCCCCATCCAATGTACTCATCTCATGGGAGCTCTGTAGGCAATGCTATTGTCAAGAGGACCTGTCCTGAGGATGTTAGCAACCAAACAGGTTAATAGCAAGACAGGCTGTATAGGGCATTAAAGGTTAAAACCTTTAAACTGAATTTAACTTTGAACTGAGTACCAGTGGCTCTGCCCTGTAACTACTAACCTCTGTTTCTGCTAAGTTTGGGGTCCTGAGTTGTTTCTAAACAATGGTAGATAGACTCCAGTGAACAAATGTTTCAGTTTATGTTTTTTGGATAGGGGGGGCATTGTAGAACTTGGAAAAGTTACTTTTTTACTATAACTCCCAGAGTCCCACAGCCAGCATGATCTCTGCTAGCTATAGGATTTTTGGAGCTGTAATCCAAAGAAGTATTTTTACCGCCAAACTCTAGGACTGGGATAAGAGGGGAGAATCTGTAGGTAAAGTCACAGAAATGAAACCAAAATCAACCAGTACTAGAAACACTAATGAATAAGAAAGAAAAACTGAAGCAATTGACATATTATGAGATGTTTTTCACTCTGAACTTCCTGAGCATGGGGTAAGGGGTGGGCAGGTGGGAGTTCTCTGGAAGGACATTTGAGGATGGCTTGAGAGTTTGCTCAGCATCCCCAGTTTAAACTAGTGTGCTAGTACTACTGGTTGTCCTCGATGAGCTTTGTGGCTAGGAACATTTATAGCTTGCTTGCCTTAAAAACAAAAACAGCATACTAAGATGTCCAGGGCACATATTTCCATGGTTTCTGCTGTTATTTCTGTTAACATGAGAAATAGGCATAGCCATGCTTACATGACAAATTTGCAGACCCAGACTTGCAGCCCAATGGAATGGGCATGCTGTGGCAATAGAATAACATGGTTAGATATCCTGTGGCCTATTTAATATACCACACAAACATAAATAATAATCTTGGCTGGGTAGAAGAGTGCTGATATAATTGCAGAGTTCTGGCTAGGGGTGGGGTAGCTCTGATGTAACCTTTAATAGTTCTTTTCTGGTGGAAGAGGTCTGAGCAAGCACTATACAGGTATACAACTATACAAACATACATTTACAGGGTCCTTGTCATAGTCTCTCCCATGTCACAAAGATTATGACACCATAATTTTCATAATAAACTATTTGCATGAATGGACGTTTAATGTGCATCTTATTTCTAATCCTTTTGATATGTTCATAGGATCTTGACCTCCATTATTTCATTGTTTCATCTTGAAATAATAGCCCTGCATGGATTTTCAGTTTTTTAAATCTGTGTTTTACTGATGATGAATTAGTATTTATAAGTTAATTTTGCAGCTTGTTTTCTCTCTAACAAGCTTGAACTAGCCATACTTGGTATTCCTCCAATCCATTCTACCCTCACAGCAAACCCTGTGAGGTAGATCAGTCTGAGAGAAAGTAACTGACTTCAGGGTATTTTATGAATTGGTGGGGACTAGAACCTAAGTCTCAGGTCCAGCACTCTTAACGATCATACCATACTGACCTTTGACTTACCTTTATGGAAAAACAGGATTAAAATATTTCTGTCTGTCAGTCTATCTTACAATATGATATGCAATTTAACATCAGTTAAGCTCTGGCATTCTCAGACTCTAGGAGGATGAATCACCCAAGGTCACCTGGTGAGTTTGTGGTGCAGCTGAGAATTGGTCATAGTCCAGCATGCTCTTTAATGGGCTGCTGGTGGAAACAAATCTAGCACTGTCATCACTCCTATTTCCACCTCTTTCTTCATCCTGGCAATTATTTATGACTGGGAAAATTCACCTTGCCGTAGTCATGTGGTGTCATCTATTTGCTTGAAGTATATTTCATTTGTACAATATTTTCTAACATTCCTCCCCACAGAAATTCTGTCAAATGACAGAAATGGAGGTGGGTCAGGGAAGGGAGGATGAGGAACTATGAAATGGAGAACATTTTAAAGTACTTAAAAGGGCCAGGGACAAGGCAAGACATGGGGGAAAAGCTGGGGTTGTTCTCGCCATCACTTATTTTATCTGTGTGTCCTATTTTTTTATTACATTTATATCCTGCTTTTCTGCCAACAAATTCACAGTGGTGTATGTGATCTCCTTTCATTTTATCTCATATCTCAAAGTTGTCTGAGAGCTGGTGACTGATCCATGGTCACTCTGTGAGCTTTCAGGGCTAAGTAGGGATTTGAACTCAAAACTCTCTAGTTTTCTAATTTTTTACTGGGCCAGTGTATCCGTTCAGTTACAGTACAGCACTCCCACATGTGGAAACAATTTCTGTGTACCAGTGTTTAGCACAACAGGGAATAGATTGCGGCTGGGGCAATGTTGTACAAGCCTTCATAACCAATATCTTTACAGTCTACCTGTCACGGTTCCTTGCTGTCTCTAAAATAGGGTTGCAATGTGACTGGCATTTGAATGAAGCTCCTTTAGATAACCTCTCATGTCTTAGCTATGGACTGGGCAGGAGGTACATCTAGTTCTTTTGGAGGATCTCTGAGTGATTTGAAGTAGGTTGGTAAGGGTTTCTAATTCCCAAATGTTTAATGATGGCAACAACAAAATGACACACATACTGCCCCATCCCCCATTAAACTGCTGAAGTGAAGAAAGCTGGGATTGATAGTGAATAGGAGTCAAATTTTATGAAAAAAGACTTAGAGCTCCCTTCATTTTTGATATTCAGAACTAATTCTTCAGTTCAGAATTATTCAAGTTCAAAGGGTTGCCTGTTGCACAAGGATCTACTTGTGAATAACAACATTTCAGTGAAAAGCAACGGAGATCCTGGAAGCCTAACAACTACCTACTTCTGTCTTAGGCAATGTGCAGACAGAGGAAGTGGCTGGATTTGTTCAGTCATTTCTAAAAGCTCATATTGGAAAATTCACCTTATTTTACATTATCTTACTGACACAGAGAATAGAAATTCTTCCTCTGTATAAAGCTGGCATAAAGTTCAGGATAAAAAAAAAATCAAGGGAAGGTCAGAGCAAAACTTGTGTGCTTTCATGTTTTATTTATTTATTTAAATAAAAATGATAGTAGAGGTAAACACAATATGTCAAACTTATACTCTTTATAGGGGGCAGTCATTAAGAGAAGCGGTGCACACATGAAAAGGGCAAACCAGCAAGAAGTCCACTTCCTGGATTACTATAGGGACTGCAGGAAGACATCTTTGTGTTTGACACTGTGGTCACTGTGGCCTGAACTTTTCTCCACAGTCACAAGGGGTAAAAGTTTGTTTTGAAGAATAAAACAAGGAAGCCAGCAGGGATACTTGGGGAATGTGCACTGACCTGATGGGCTTGTCAAGAGGAGTATCCATTGTATACAAACGGTGGAAGAAAATTGACATGGTCCTATTTCAGATGCAGGCAACAGGAAAGAAATAGCATAAAGACAGGCTGACCTAGCATCTATCACCAGGTGTGTTATTGGCTACTGTTAAGTTTTTCCATAATTTTCAGAGCTTCAAAAAGCTCCTTTTGTGGATTACAGTGGCCATGCTGGCTAAGGGGTTCTGAGAGTTATAGTTCAAAAAGGAACTTTTCCAAGCTGTAATTTTGATCCCCATGTGATCCCTCAGCTTCTCAACTGTTTTCCTCCTGTTGCTTCTGCAGGCATTTGAGGTGGCTGAGCAGGAGCTGGGGATCCCTGCCCTGCTGGATCCCAGCGACATGGTCTCCATGAAGGTCCCTGACTGCCTCAGCATCATGACTTATGTGTCTCAGTATTACAATCATTTTAACAATCCCAGCCAAGGTGAGAGCACCATCCTTCACACATACCCCCATAACACTTTCAACTTTACACCATGGTTACTAAGGAGCTCTGCTCTTTTGTGGTGTAGGAGCATCAGTTTCTTTGCTCTCCTTAGGACCTGGATGCTCGTGGGGTCCACATAGCTACTCACCATGCTGAGCCCCCTCTGCAAATATAACGAGTCCCTGCCCTTCCCCAGAGCTTCTACTGGGATTGAGAGTCGGAGGAGAAAGGGCCTCTAAGGCAGAAAAACCCATAAGTGCCTTTCCCCTTGTCTGGCAGTAAAAATACTGAGATAAATGATTAACAATTTCCTATCTTTTTATGGCAGCCAAAATCAACTCCTTGAGATGACTGCCTTAATGTCAGGAACAGTCCTGGGGAGGGATGGGTTTTATTTCTTTAGTTACAATGTTTTATGGGGTGAGGAGGGCTTCAAACAGTCCTGAAACGTGGAGAATTCCATCCTTTTCATCTTAGAGCTGGAAAGACCAGTGGAAGATTGCTTTTGATTTCTAGTTTGGTTTGGACATGCTCTGAGCACCTCTGGATTTCAGCATGATAAGAATGCTCCCCAAGCAGAGGCTGTCTATTAAGCCTCATGGTGTATGAACACATTGTAGCCAAGATCCTGTATAGCACAGCATAGCAGAATAGTTCCATAGGCAGAACTACTCTATATCTCTCTATTCAACCCCCTGGCTAGACTCACTGTTTAGCAGCTGTAGTCTCCTCCAGAGTCCTCTGGAGGTCTCAGCAGGTGATGTCATTGGTCTGTGCCTGGCCAGACAATTCTCTGATTTCACCCTCCTCTCCTGCAGCCACTGAATCACTTGGCAGGAGGGCTGCACTGGCTAAACAGTGAGTCTGGTTTTGATTGTTGCAGAGGGTGGAAGAGAATATCAGGCTCTGCAACAACAGCAACAACAACAACAACAAAAGATATATGCAGTTATGAAGTGGACTTAAGCCTGCATGTGTCACTAACAAAATGCCAGCCATTATGTGTTTGCTACCGAAGTCTCCCCTCTACTCAAATCTTCTGGCACGTTCCAAAGATTCAAGGAAGAGGCGGGGACTTCTTTCATTTGCACTGGCTATGGAGAAGGTAAGAAAAGTGTGGGAGATATTCCTGCTTTTCTTTCCCTTCTCCCGTATGCAGTGGAAGTGAGAGCTTGGTGATGACAACATGATGGCTAAGCCACTAGCAGCATTTATATTCCATCTTTCTCCAGTGAATTCACTGTGGCCTGTATGCTTATCCTTCTTTATACTTTAGCCTCAGAGCAAACCTGTGAAGTGGAATAGGTCAGATAAAGAGGGAGTGACTGGCCCAAGATTATCCAGTGAATTTCATGGGTCAGTGGGGACTTGAACCTGGATCTCTCAAATCCCTGTTCAGCAGTCTTAACTGCTACACCATACTGGCCTAAGATGTTTGTCTCTGGCAGGTGGACGTGTAGATGTTTTTGTGTGATATTTATGTTTGTATGTACATTTGTGTGTGAATTATTTATGAATGTAGGTCGCTTGTAGCCTACACTGTCAGGACAATGCATCATAAAAACCAAAACCAACAACAATATAACTAAAACCAATCATTCCAAAATTACAAGCCCAGTAAAATCGGCAACAAAACCACAATTATTATTTTTTTCAAAACAGAAAGTAAGACAGTAGCAAGGCAGCAAATACCAAAGATCTAAAACAGTAGTAGAACTAAAGCAGTTCAGGACATCACTTCAGAGTGTGAGATGTAAAATATAAAACCTAACTTGGTGATAAAAACACATAGTGTGTTAAAATACCAGAAGGAATAAAAGGGGGCTTGCTAGTTGTTGTAATATTAAGAAGGACAGCACCAGACAAACCTCTCTATGGAGATCATTCCAATTCCTCAGTTGAGGGATGACCACTATAAAGGCCCTTTCAAAGGCTGGGGACAGGACAACATTCCTTTCCTCTAACCAGGTGAGGAGTAAGGAGGTTGTGATGAACACAAATATTGGCTGGCTACCAAGTTCCTGTCAACATTTGTGGATACCTGACACTCCTCATGACTTTAATGATGCTGCTTAAACTCTTAAGCCCTGTGCTAAGCCAAGCTTAAATGATCAACACAACAACTATGAAGTATGGAGCAGAGAAAGGGTGAGTTGTTGCCCTCAAAAATCAGCAGGTAGGAAAGAAATGAAGGTTTTGCACTTCAGCCCCAACTGTAGGTGGTAGCAAAGTGTGAAAAACCAAGTAGGCTTTTAAAACCAGGCAATACTATTCACTGTTTCTTTTTTCTGACTCACCAGCTACCATTGTGGATTGAACTGACTTTTCCCCCCTCTGCCTTTGCAGCCAGAGTCCCCTCATCTGTGAAGCGCCCAGTAGTTGCCTCCTCACCCACCCTGCCAAGTCATGCATCTACAGCTGCATCTGAGACTACATCAGCACCCCAGGTACATAAGACTGCAAAAAATCAGAGCCCATCTAATTGCTTCAGGTCTCTCTCACTTACATCCAGCCTTGGCTTCTGAACTGATATGCTCCAAAAGAAATTCAGAACAGATGGTGTTGTTGGTTTTCTCTTGGCTCTATTATGTGCTGTCTAGTCATTGCTTATATTTTACATTTTAAATATTTGGCACACTGCCCTGAGCACTCTGGTTATTAGCTGGTCTAAACATGTAATAATAAAAATAAATAGTTCTGTCTCCAAGAGAGTGTGGTGGACACTGTTCAACTTGTCACTGAACCAAGTTGAATGCAGTGCAGTTGTACCCTGAATGACAGCCCCTTAGGAGCTTACTAAATATCATGGTTATCCTTCCTATGACTGCAAAAACACAGAAGTTGTCAAGATCTGTTCATGGTATAATACACAGATGAAAAGTTGTTCTGGCCTGGTGTGGAGAGCTGAAGAGAGACTGTAGCTCAGTGGTAAGACACACACTTTGCATACAAAAGGTTCATCTTGGAATAATAACCATGCTGTTGCCACCAATGAAAGTGTGTGTGTTCCTGGAAATAGAAGTTCAAGAAGGTTGCCTAGACTCTAGAGGAAAAGAGCAGAGATGTTCAGGCTAGTCACATACCTTTCAAGCCTGGATTTAGTTAGATTATCTACAGGACTGCTGAAGCATAGTTAGGTTCAAATTGGAATTATGGTATCACTGTGGTGTTACTAAGGCTGGTGTCACCCCCTCCTTCCAACGATGTCATGAGGTGTGGTTTGACCTCCGTGTCCCCTAGTGCTACCACTGCAGTATGCGAAATCCCCTCCATTAATTTGACTAAGTCCTGTCAGCAACGTGTACACAAACTAACACTGCTTTCAATGGTGTCAGTATTTTTCCACCACCACTACTTCCACATGACTAAGCCAAACAATAACACAAGGCTTGAAACTATCAATTGACTAGACTTTTGTGTGTAAAGAAGGACGAGCTATTTTACACTGAATTAGGCTACTAGATTTGTTGTTGTACTGTACTCCATAGCTGTTACCTAAAGTGGGCAAGAGTTTTAAAGTAATTTAGACTCCAGCCATGGTTTACAACAGGATAGTGAACATCTACATTCTTGGAGGCCACTTTATTCTTCAGACAGTAATGTGGGGCTCAGAAGTGTATTTTGCTATTTAGATTGAGCCCTAGAATACCTTTCAGGCATCAGTAGGGAGTTTGCAACCTTCCAGATGTTGTTGGACTGCATTGGCTTTAGGTAGTATAACAAGTAGTGAGTGATGATGGTAGTCTCAGTCCCACAACATCTAGAGGACCACTCTTTTCCTGTCCCTGCTTTAAGGATTTCACAGTAGCAGAACCATTTGCTCAGACATTGCATTGTATGCAAACAAAATCACATTGTGTGATTTCTCATATTACATGCAAAATCCAGTAGGGAGGGCAGAATATCTCTTTCACAGTGAAAAGGTTGCATTTTACAAAGGAAAATGTGGACCAACATCTTATTATAGTTTGCTGGCAACCTTGTAGGACTGTAGGATTTTTTTTGGGGGGGGGATTGGGCTTTTGCCTCCCCGGCCCCCCCTCAACTTAAGCCATACTTCATCTATTTGCAGTATGAGAATTATTGTCCTAAAAAGGTGACCACCTAGAGGAAGACAAGCCAAATAATATCAGGATCAGAAGAAAACTGTTCCTGAAGAGATAGGAAGAAGGAGATACCATAAGATGACTTCTCTCCTTGGGGGCAGTTCGTTCTGACCCTGGACTGCTGCCTGGAGCTGGATGTTTCATTGTTGTTGCTATCCTTCAGATGTTGCATTTAAAGATTCAGTAGCTAAAACAATTTATCTTCCTTTGAGCTAGACGGGTCATATGTGATGGGACAGATATTGGAAGAATGCCCCCTTTCTCCACCCTGGCAATCAAAGAAGGGGAGTATGACTCAAGAGGCTCCATTCCAGTATTCTTAAATGCAATCCTCATCCAGATGGTTTGGGCTGCAACTCCCATTGTTCCAAACAACAGATAGATGGTTGATTTGGGAGCTATTGCACAATGCACCTAGGGGGCATTAGGTTTGAGAAGACTGATTCATTCATTCCTGGATTAAATCAGAGCCAGTGTATCTTCTGGAAGTGGACAAGTCTCTTCATAATACAGTTGTCCCTCTGTATCCACAGATTTGCTATCCACAGATTTAAGTATTCATGGCTTGAAAATATTCTTTAAAAAATAATAATCCAAAAAGCAAACCTTGATTTTGCCATCTTATATAAGGGACACCATTGCTGTGCCATTGCATGTAATCGGATTTGAGTATTCATGGATTTTGGTATCCACAGGGGTCCTGGAACCAAACCCCAGTGAATATGAAGGGACAACTGTACTCTAACATATACGAACTGGATGAGGAAGCCATTTGTGATATTGTGGAACCATAATCTGATAAAACTATTTAGCACCTGACTAGATTCCTCCCCCCCGCCCGACCAACTCCTTAATGCATATTGTGATTAGATCTAAAGTCTTTTGGCCAAGGTTGCAGCTTTGTGGACCATCTTCCTCTAAGACATTGCACTCTGAATGTTTTGAAGTAGCTCTCATCAGCTCCATACAGCATAGCCAATGGCTAGGAATTCTGGGAGATGAAATCTAAAATGTCGAGGGTACCAGGATGGGGAAACCTATACCAGATAGAGGTCTGTTACAATTTATAACAGGAATGGGGAATGTATGGTCTTCCAGATGTCACTGAACTGCATGTCCTAGCAGCCTTGGTCTGCAGAGCCAGTGGTAGAAGATGGTAGGAGCTTTAGTCCAATAGCTTCTGGAGGCTGACTGTCATCCACCTGTAGCTTAAGGCTAGCTCTGTGTTGCAAGAAATGGAGGCATTCTCATTAGAACTTCTTTTTTTTTTTTTTACTTCAGAATGATGTTGCTGAAGGCCTGGCAGAGCAGCCCCAACGTACCACCCTTAGCAGCACTTGTACAGCTTGTCAACAACATGTTCACCTGGTCCAGCGCTATCTGGCTGATGGAAAACTCTACCACCGTCAATGCTTCAGGTAACCTCTTCTGTCCCAAATCCACTGAACACAAACACAGTCACCTGTTCTTTAGTAAGAATGCCCTCCTAATTTTGCCAATCGGAGCATCTCTCATTGTTTTGAACGATGAACTCAGAATGCTTTCACATTTTGTTTTACCATGAGACCTGGCACCCCAGTTTTTAAAGAGGAAAAATGATGAGGTGGAGAGAGGAGTCATCAAGCTTCTGTGTTTAAACAGAGTCCATCATTTGTACACTCAGAAGGCCTGTGATGGTGACTCTCTTTTATGTGCTTTTATATTTTATAGACTTATTGGTCAGGCCAGCTTTTTTCTTGTTAGTACTAACATTCAAAAATATTACTAAATCAACATTTGAAAAATAAGGGAGAGTATATGAATATAGAATCCTGTATTGTGAGGTTGTGTGGTGCCATTTTCGCCTATATGGAACTCTACTGTTAAATACAAATACACAAGACCCATAATTCTTGGGCTCAACACAATTTTTGGACTACTGTTCATATTATTTCTATTTTGAGACAGGTGCAAATGTCCATTATGAGAGAGCGACAGTTTCCAGACCAGCTTTCACAGCTGTATGCAGTGTGCATCTTTTCTAGAAAATAACTTTCCAGTGTTACACTTTCCCACTAACATCTTAAGAACTGAGCATAAAACAAGCCCAGAGATCAAAACTGCTTTGTGCTCAGTTTTCATTGATAAGTTTTCATTCTTCTCTGATGTGGAATAGGAAGAACAAGTTCAAATAAGAAGTAATAAAGAAGTTTTTAAATTCCTGTGAGTGCACTCCTGATCCCTGCTGAAAGCTAGTTGAGATGAGGTTAGGATGGAGAAGGAGTGCCACACTGTCAGCGGAGAGTTGCTCAGTTGATGGGATGGCATGTCTGCTGCAGAGCCCAAGTAATACCCGCATCATTGGTAGAGTTTCTCCTGGTAATAGGTTCTGAAATGGTTTGTTTTGGGGGCTGGTGGTAGTCTTGAATCCACTGAATCCAAAGCCTCTTTGTTCTCCTGTCAGTTCCCTAACTCAGGTCCCAAACCTTAGTAGGCCTGGAATTGGTATATGTATTTCTTCTTTTGGTTTCAGTGAGAATAACAAAAATGACGATCCACCAAGGAAAATGGGGGAAAACAGTAGGAAAATTGCCACCTCTCTTCTGCCTTAGCCAGAGTAAGCTAGCAGGGGCTTGGGAGATGACTACTCTTGGGCTGCTGATATCTGTCTCCCTTCCCTCTGTTACAGGCCAGAGAGCATTCTGTTGCCAACTTCTCAGCTTGTTCATATAGCTTTAAAGAACAGAATTTAACTTAATAAGAGCTAAAACGGGCAGTTAGCTCTGTGCAAGTCAATGCTTGTGTCAGTGGAAAACTGACTACAGGTTTCATGTCAATTTGGGAAGAATGCCAGATGCTTTCGAATGTAAACAGATAAGCAAAATGCCTGTGCACTGGTGCTCAAAAAGCGCAGGTACTCAAGAAGGTGTGTGTGCGTGGGGGCAACAGTAGATTTTGGGAAGAAGACAAACCAGCTGGAACAGGTAGGATAGAACGGACACCTATCCTTGCTCAACTCTCAGTTTCAATTGGATAAACTCTAGTGAACACTTGATAAGATCTAGTGAACATCATTTTGATTGGTCAACAAAAAATCTGAGTGGTTGTAAGGAGATGATAGAGGCTGAGATAAATTCCAAATGAGGCTGCTTTTCAGCATACTTCCAGTGTGGAAAACTGGTGTTTATGACAATAATATAATAATAATAATAAAATTTTATTTATATCCCGCCCCTCTGCAACGCAATCGGGGCGGCTTACAATATAAAAAAAAAACCTTCCTGATAAACTAAAGACCAGTAACTGCCTTGATATGTTGCCCCAAAATGTCCTAAAATAATAAGAATATGTATACTTAAGTAATTATGGATGCTGTTAAGATGTAACAAAGAGAATAACTCTTTTATAACTGTAGTTACAGAAGCCTGTTAAAGCTGTGTACATTACTCAAACATATGAGAATGTATTCTTTCATGTATAATTGGCTAAGTTATATCATTAAGAGGATTATAAATATACAAGGGACAGAAGTCTGTACAAGTGAAAGCCTTTATGAAATGTTTGTGTAATGCCTTAGCAGACACTTAAGAAATTATGGAAGACCCTGAAAATTAATAATGATGGGTAAGAAACTATGTTAAATAGTTTAGAAGGATGATGTTCTCACATGTGTTAATTATTACCAAGCCTGTTAAAGGGCTGAATAGAGAGATCAAGGTTCAATCCATCTGAAAGTCCCTATGAAAGTTTAACATCTTGATAATATGATGTAATAAATATGAATGATGCTTAACATGTAATGCAATGTACTGAAGCTATGCACCCAGACATTGCTGTGTTTCTCCTTAAAGGGAATGTATATGTTTATATATCTGTGAATTTGTTGTTGTATGCCTTCAGGTCATTTCTGACTTATGGTGATCCTAACACATGCTTTTCTTTGCAAGATTTGTTCAGAGGTAACTTGCCTTTCCCTTCCTCTGAGGCTGTGAGAATGTGATTGGCCTAAGGTCAGCCAGTGGGTTTCAGTGGCCAACCAGGGATTTGAATCCTGGTTTCCAGAATTGTAGTCCAACACTCAAATCACACCACATTGGTTCTTATCTATGGACACTTCTCTCTCTCTCTCTCTCTGACTTTTCTTCGCAAACGAAGATTCATGAAGGACTCATCCTGCGCTTTCTGCAAGCGTGCTGATGACTGAAAAGGCCAATCCGAGATAAACATGTCCAGTTGCAGAAAGCACAGCAGAAGGTCTCCTTGGGTGATGATTCCAGGTTGTGATTCTTTCTGTGTTGTTTCTCTTCATGACTTGTTCGGCGTGAGCTCTCAAATAAGGCTGCAGCACTGTGGATAGTGCATCTCCATGCCTCCAAATGTGAGGCCATGGTGGACCATTGTTGGTGATCAATTTGGCCAAGTTCTGAGATGTTGTTTCAGGGAGTCCTTGTATCACTTTTTTGGAGTGCCCCTCTTACGCTGACTCGTGGCAAGTTCACCATAGAGTACTATTTTGGGGAGGCGATGGTCCTCCATCCAAAAAACGTGCCCTGCCCAGCGCTGCTATGTTCTCAATATCATGGCCTCAGTGCTGGTGATCCCTGCTTGCATTCAGGACAGCAGCATTCACCACTTATAATAAATAGCTTAATAATACCAAAGGAGACTGCTCATTTCCCCTGTACATATCCTGAAATTCCCATACTTGAAAATGCTCAACTGGGGTATTAATGATAACCTAGCCTGTCTGGTTTAACCACTCTCATGAACTGGGCACTCAGGTGACCAGACATTGATAATGGGTCCCCAGACAGAATCCAGAACTGGCTGACAAGTGGCAAGGACCTTCAGTTCCTAAGTCTAAGAAATGGGGTGGGGAGCCACCACTCTTTCGCCTCCCTCCAGCTGTGTCTTCCACACACATGTAGGATTGCTCTGTTAGTTTACAAATGGGAAAGGGAGGCCAAGAAGCAGAAGTTAAGTTACTTTGCCCAGACTCTTGCAGTGAATTGTGGCAAAGTCATGAACTGAATTGTGTTCTTTTGAGTATTTTGGTGATAGCTCGGCCACAATTCTTTCCTCCCTTCTGGTAACATGTTCTCTTTCTGACAGGTGTAAGGAATGCTCCAGCACGCTCCTCCCTGGATCCTATAAGCCTGGACCTGAATTGGGCACATTTGTGTGCACCCAGCATCGTGACAAGCTGGGGCTGAGCGGGAGGGCTGAGCGGAGGCTGAGTCCAGATCTTCAGCATGTAAAGGAAAGCAGAGAGGCTGGGGTAGTGACTGCTGGTGTGGAGGAAGAGAATGGAGTGTTAGAGACTCACCAATCAGCTGTAGAAGAGAGAGGCGAAGTGGGGAGAGCAGTTAACAGAGTGGAGGCAGAAACTGCTTTTGTCCAGCCAAAGAATGAAATGCTTGCCTCTGCTCCTGACTCTGAGCTTTGCTCCCAGATGCCTCCCAAGCCCCCTGTGCCAGCCAAGCCCCCCATGTTTATCCAGGACAAAGCTAAGCTCACAGAGACTCGGCCCACTCCCGCCCCCCGGAAGAGTATGGACACTACAGCCCCGTCGCCACCCAACTCCCATCCTGTTCCAAGGCCCAGAGCCAACATCCAGACTGAGAGCATCAGTGAGCCAGGATCTGGCCTGGTCAATGGTAAGGAAATGTGAGCCAGTGAGGATATCAGGAAATGGGTCTTGTGGCTCCATGCCATTGCATGATGCTAAACAGAAATGGGATGTGTATGAATTGTGGGTACAAGCAAACAACACTCTGTATATCTAAGTGCATGTTACTCTCCTTGGGGCTCAGGGCAGCTCTCTGGGAAGTCTTTTTCTCCTGAAAAGCATACCCATGTGTTAGGATGAATCAGTTGGCCACCAAGCCTTGGTATTGTCTATTCTGATTGGCAACAGGTCTCCAGCACGGCTTGGCAAATTTTCTATTTGGACTACAACTCTCAGAATCCCTGCCAAACGGCATGACCAGCGGCCCATGCTCTCTGAGAGATTTGGGGAGTGGTAATCAAAAAAAGTAACTTTTCCAAGCTGCATGCCATTCACAGTCCTGTTCCTTCTTTCTCCGAATTAGAAACCACTCAGTGACTGAAGTTCCCTTGGTAGTGCACACCTAAATCAAAAACATAAAATAAAAGGTAACCATAAAAGGACAATAAACACAAGATAAAGTCAATATTAGCAATTAAAGCAGAACTGTTACACAAAATAAAACCAAAAGTTAAACCAGTAGCAAAGACAAAATGGTGTAAAGATCCAAAATGGCATTTCCCATCATCCCCAGTCAGCATAGCTAGTGGTCAGAGGTGTAGGAATAGGCCACTCGACAACACTTGGCAACCCACAATTGAGAAATGCTGGTTCCTAATATGCCTGGGAACATTTAAAAACCTTCTGCTGAAAAGAGCCTGTCTGGGGAGAGTCTCACATGCCACCTTCACAGAAAAAGCCCTTTTCCTTGTTGCTTCTTACCTTGCCCATTCTTTAACTCAAGGATGGGGAGCCTAAGGCCCTGGGGCTGAATCTTCCCCAGATTGCCATGCCTTCTCCGGTTTATGGCCTCATTGTCTTGGTAGCTTCCCAGCCTTTGTACTTTCTGAAAGGTTTAAATGCCTCTCCTGGGGGCTTTGTTACTGGCAATAAGAGCTTCAAGGTAAAATACTTTACAGTTTTATGCCACATGCTTTTCAGTTTCTGAGAACTTCCCTGAATTTGAAAATGGTCTCTCAGCCATTTTCAGAGGCCCTCCCCCCCATGATTTAACTGAAGATGCTTGAGATTGGATCTGGGACCATCTTCTGCATATAAAGTATTTGTTCTGTTGGGGAACTTTGGTTCCTCTGCTGCTTGCACTGTAGATGTGTTATAGAAAAAAGGGGAACAGAAAAGAAAATCAACTATGCTCCTCCCCAGAGCACAGTCTGAACAGGAAAACATATACAGAGGATACTTGTAAATCTGAGCCCAACGTATCACTGTGAGTACAGCGAGTCAGTAACAAAGATTTGATTTTCCGTGCCTGCTTAGAAGAGGATAATTTATATCAAGGTTGAGGGACTTGTGGCCTCCAGAGGTTATTGAGATTCTGGATCCAGTCCGCCCTGGCTCATCTGGCCAGTGATAAGGGGTGATGGGAATAGTAGTTCATCAACACTTGGAGGGGCAGATGTTCCCAAGCCCTGATTTAAATTGGAAGTAATGAAGTTGTTATTGGCAGCAAGTACTCATTTCTAATACTTCCAAAACTTACTTTTTAAGGTCATTTTAGATGCATTTTGTCAGAAATTTTCAAGTTTCTGCCATTGCTTTATCTTAATTTTTTTCCTCTGTCAAGAAAGTAATAGAAAGTAAAAGTAACAAGCAGCAGAATAAGAAACTTAAAGAGTTGCTTTTTCAACATATTATCATACAAGAATAATGGGTTACATGTCAAACACTGATGAATAACAGAAACAAATTACTTTTAAAAAATGAACTTTCCAACTTTTGCTTCAGTGGTACAGGGAATGAGGTACAGTCTGGGACTCACTCCTTTTGTCATTATTTGCTCTCAGAGTGAGTCAGATGTTATATTTTTGTTTCTCACAGTAAATATCTACCATGTGGAAATTTCCTTTCTGATTTGGTTGCCATTGTCTCCAGTAGTTGGAGCCAGCTCCTTGTGGAAAATTGCAGAGAATGCCTCCTGCAAAGCAATTCCAGGCTAGATTTACACCCCTTTATTTGGCTGAGGCAGAATTCACTTTGCCCACACTGCATTCACAAGCAACTTTAGAAGTGTGTTAGCCTTAGGCAAAGTATTATATTGCTAGGGTTATATGTCCACTTCCATTTTACAGTTCTGTGTCAAGATAATCTCAGCTCTGTACCCACAGGTAACCAACACAGTACACAGAATGAACAAAGAACATTCATGTGCGTTCCATTTTTGTACAATAGTTTGTGCTTTTTCAAGGGAATGAGCCCTGTTATTAAGGTAAGGGTGTGGAATACATAGCCCTTTTAGAGTTGCTGGATTGCAGCTCCCATCATCCTTTATGATTGACTATGTTGGCTGTGGTTGATGGGAAGTTGTGGTCAATAATATATGGAGGGAGCCAGATATTTGAAGTCGAAGGCTTTCACAGCGGGCATCCATAGATTTTCCTTGGTTTTTTTCCGAGCTGTGAGGCAGTGTTCTGGAAGAGTTTCTTTCTGACATTTTGCATGCATCTGTGGCTGGCATCTTCAGAGAATAGTTGGGTAGGAGTGTGTGTGGGGTTTATATACTGTGAACCCCTGTTGGGGAGGATATGTAAATTTGTGTATTTGAATGGCTAGTTTCTGGGTGGAGATATGCAAGGAGGATTAGTGTCTGTTTGGCTAATGGTTGGTTAATGGTCCATTATCTGCAGGAAATCCCCCTGTCTCTGGGTGGAGTTCATTTGCAAGTGTTGAGTTCTGATTTTAGTGTTCTTCAGGACTGGCAGCCACATTTTGTTTACTTTTAGGGGTTCTTCCTTCCTGTTGAAAATCAAAACTCAACACTTGCAAATGAACTCCACCCAGGGACAGGGGGATTTCCAGCAGATAATGGACCATTAACCAACCATTAACCAAACAAACACTAATCCTCCTTGCATATCTCCACCCAGAAACTAGCCATTCAAATAAGCAAATTTACATATCCTTCCCAACAGGGGTTCACAGTATATAACCCCCCCAACACTCCTACCCAACCATTCTCTGAAGATGCCAGCCACAGATGCAGGTGAAACGTCAGAAAGAAACTCTTCTAGAACATGGCCTCACAGTCCAGAAAAAACAAAAGGAAAATCTATAGAGCTACATATTCCTCACCCCTGTGGTAAGGGCTAGTACTAAAGCTGCTAGTCTTACAGCCTGTGAGTTTCTTAGTAGGGGAGTTAAAAATGACCTTCTACCAAGTAGACTGGAGGAAGGACTAAGCTGCCCCTCCCCTGTTTGACAACCTGTGTTTCCGTGCTGGTAGTGGAAGAAGTTTCCTTCCTTCATAGCTGGCATACAGCATTTAGAAAAAGTTATAGTTTTCGACTACAACTGCTAGAGTCCCCCAGTCAGCATGGTCACAATTCATTATCTCTAACACATGACATTTTTTGTTGCCCATGTCTACTAGCTGAGTTGTTAAACTTGGCCACTTGAATGGATAGGTGGCAGGAAGAGCTTGGAGGATGAATGTACCTTGGGCTTGGGCCAGAGAAATGTAGTCAAAATATAAAAATAAGGAGCTGTGTTGGTCCTGCTCCCAGAGGCATACATCCTCCCTTCCTATTTAATCTTCTTTCAGAGGACATTGTGCAATTGTATGGTCATGTTTTCATCCACAATCAATTTTCAACATTCTAATGGAAGCATTTTCTAGAAGATGCCACACATCTGCTGTTTTCTTCAATTCTGGATTAGGTAGACCTTCTGACCCCTGCCCTCCAGTTCCGAAGCCCAGAGGCAGGCCAGCATCCTCAGACCGGTATGTTTTTTTGCTTGCAAATCACATTGAGACAGAGAAACCAATACTGAAATGTAAAAGTCTAATAAATCTCAGACCACAAGACCACCTCAACCTGTGGTATGCAAGTGGAAATATTAGTACAAATAATTGTGTCTGTGTGTATAATAGACGTTACCCCAGGAGGTAGCATGGCTATGTAATTGACTATGTAACAAAATACAACAAAATCTGCAAAAGCATGATACCTTTATTAGCCAACCAAAATGCACAGCATACAAGACAAAATGTAGGCCTGTGACTCTAACTTGTCATTATTCTTTTAATGTATGATTTTTTAAACATCTTTGCCTGATGAAGAAGCCAGTGAAGTTTCGAAAGCTTGCATGATGAATTTTGTACATTATGGTTGGTCAATAGAGGTTACCTGAGTGTAGGAAAAAGGTTTAAGTGGTTAATCTATTGCACAGAAAAACAGCAAAGTCCGTGGTACTTTATAGGCCAATAAGCCTAATGAGCCTGTTAGTGTTTAAGGTGGCACAAGAGTCTTTTTAATGTAGTAAGCTGCTCTGAGTAACGTTAAACACACAGAGTGGGACTTAGGAAAACTAAGTGCCATGTCTTTGGTCGCTTGACTTCCCTGTCTACTAAAGACAGAAGGTGGCATCCCGTATCTTGTTTTTCTTTTTGTTAAGGTATTGTCTGTGCACTTTTAAATTGCCTGTACATTCTCATCTTGAAAAGCGAAATAAATTGATTATAATTTTATTTTAAAAGCAAAAGCTGAAATGGTGAGGAGGATGGCTGTTGTGATCAGTATTCATTTCTGATGCTTATGAGGCAGAATCACAGAATACATGTATCCTTAGACATAAGGGAAGGAATAGCTTACATTCTTTGGGCAGTGGGCATTGGTGCACCTTTCAACTCAAAGAGGCACCTCTATTTTCCCTCCCTGCATTCTTCCTTATGCCATGTCTTCTCTCCCACCCCAACTAGAACTGGTGAGTCACCAAAGCCAAAAGACCCTCCATGGATTGCATTGGTCCAGGGGGAGCCCAAGAAGAAGCCTGCTCCTCCCCCACCCAGTGGTAGCAAGGAGAGTCCACCAAGAGCTTCAGAAGAGGATGAAGGTGGGGGAGAGGAAGGGAAGGCACAAGGGAGAGAAAGCAGGCCCACTACGAGGGAGCCAAAACCCTACAACCCCTTTGAGGAGGAAGAGGAAGAGGAGGAGGAATCTGCCATACCACAGAATGCTCCAAAAACAGAACAGACTGAGGCTGAGGCCGCCTCACGGACTGCTCACCCCTGGTACGGCATCACCCCCACCAGCAGCCCCAAGACAAAGAAGCGTCCAGCACCAAGGGCTCCCAGTGCCTCCCCACTTAGTGAGTCTGCATTCTGTCTTCAAATGGGAAACAAATTAAGCCTTCCTGGCATCTAGTCAACATACAAGTTACCTCACCTCCTTCACTTAACATTGCTCCCTGATAATCCTGACCCTTTGGATGCCTTTAGCAGCAAAGGAGTGTGGTTAAGCTGGGCCTTCTTGGCCTGCATGTGAAGGAACAAGGAACTGAAAAGAGATTTACTGGTAATGTTTTTTCTCAACCCTGTACTTCTTTCTGTTTTTTATTCTGATGTCTACATGATGGACATCTATGGTCAGGAGAGCTTCCTTTTGTCATACAATCTTTACACTATGTTTTTTCCTTCTACATCTTGGAAATCAAGGCCTGCTAGAGCTAATGACAGGGTGTTGGCTGTCATTTTGTCCCTCCTCAGTGCCTCTGCATTTTTTGAAATTTGGGCTGTGCTCAGCCCCTAATTGTTCACCACTTCTGATGTTGGGAGAGAATCATCTGCAGTAATTGTCTCTGTCAACATTCCTTTTTCTTGCATATGCACTCTGCTTAAAACATGCTGTGATTTAATTGGCTCAGAGCAGCTTTTTTCAACCTGGGACCCTCTGGGTACTTGAACTACAACTTGGCACCATCCCTAGTTATTGGCCATTCTGAAACGATAGTCTAAAGCTTCAGGAGGGCTCCAGGTTGGGGAAAACTGGCTCAGGATTATTGGATTGTGGGACTGGGGGTCATGATTGAGACACAATCCTGCCCTGTGACCAAGGGAATAGACCAAAATGGCCTCCGTCTTTAAATGGTCCTAGCTAGCAAAGTAGTTCTTCAGGTAATTGTGAGTCATCTCAGCCTCACAAGTGTTTCACTTGTTTTGCAGCTCACCATTCCATCTCCCGACTCTCCCGATCAGAGCCATCTTCTTCCACCCCGTCCCCTGCCCTCAGCCTGGAGAGCATCGCATCCGAGTGTTTGGCAAAGGCAGCTGAAAGTTTAGAGGAGTCCTCTGTGCCCAAGAGCTCATCTGAGCCTGTGGTCCATGCTACAGCTGCTTCCAACACTTCCTACTTGGACCCCCCACTTCCTAACATTTCCTCTGGTGAAGGATCCGCAGCTCTGCCCAGCGGCTCTACTGTCTCCTCCTTCTCATCATCCAGCGAATTGGCTGATTCTGGCAATGAGATGCCAGGGGGAAGTTTACAGACTACCAGAAGTTGCTCGGCTGGGAACTTGAAAACCAGCTCTGGGCAAGTCTCACCCAAGCCTCTGGCTGGTGCCACTCCCATGCCTATCCTCTTGGCCTCAGATCTGAATAGCGGGGCTGCCAGGAATTCTCCTTCACCCAAAGCACAGCCAAAGGTAAGCTGAACCTGTTTTCTCAGATGGAGTCTATCCATTATTCCTGACACACATTCTCCAAGGCTCTTTATGATACATACTGTCCCAGGAAAAATTCTTCAAAGCCTTATGTGGAATTTGGTAATCCCGGCCCCGTCTACAGGTCAGTGTGGGGAATCCTAGGCCTTCCAGATGTTTTGGTCATCAGTTCCCAAAGCCCCAGTCTGCATGGCCAGTGGTAAGGGATTGTGGGAGTTGAAGTCCAAAACTTTTGGAATGCCAAGGATTCTTCGTCTGCTGTGGATCTTTCAGGTGATTACCTCTTTGTCTTGCACAGAACTTCAGTTGAAACTGGGTGTAGTTTTGGACCTCCCCAAGAACTATCCCTGGCTGGTGAGCAAATCCCTTCTTCTTTGTGGTCTCTGTGAATCCACACATAAAGGGGTTAATCCTGCGCCTGCGCAGTAGCCTTTCAGAAGTCGTTAGGGTCAATAGAGATTAAGTTTGAATTTTGGCGGTAATCCCGCCCACCATCCCCCAGGCTATATAGGCCCTCCTCGAGCCCGCCTCCTCAGTTCCTTTTTTCCACCGCGCTAGCAGCATTAAGGAACGTTGTTGGAGTCTCTAGAATCTAATATCTTCTCCCACCCTCATGGTTTCACTCCCTGGCTTCGGATCTTCGATTGTTCTTCAGTAACTCTTCTTGGATTTTGGCTGTATTTTTGGTGCTTCCTTCTCGGCACGACCTCGGACTGCCTGACCTCGGATTCGTGAGTGTTCTTTGCCTTTAACGGCTATGGCTTCTACGGGCTTCTTCAAGGCCTGCTTGACCTGTGGGGCGAAAATGCCAGAATCAGATGGGCATTCTAACGGTTTAATGTGTCTTGGCGAAAGGCATGACGTCCGTTCCTGCCGCCATTGCAATGCCTTTACCCCCCAAGCAAGGCGTAACAGGGATAAAAGGCTAAAAGCCCAACTTTATGAGCATGTCCTATCGGGCTCGACCTCCACATCGGCCCAGAGAAACCTGGCACCCTCGGGTTCGTCACAGGTCCCTAAACAACCCTCCAAAGAGGCCTCTAAGGGCAAATCCCGGGATCGGGAAAAGTTGGGGACCAAGGGAACCTCCTCGAAATCGAGGAAGTCTGACCCTGATACCGCTGACAGTATCGCCTCGAGGAGCGCTTCTGGTACCACCCTCGGTACCACTATGCAAGAGCAACCAAGAGATAAACACAAAGCTGTGAGACTCACCTCTCCGAAGGAGATCCCACCCCCTAGGTCATCGAGCAGACCTGAGCCTCCTAAGAAGAAATCTGGAGTACCTGAATCTCCTTCTGGAAGCACCCAGTGGGACCGAGCTTCGACGCAGAAGACCTGTTCCCCAGGCGTCAAGTCCCCGGTGGTGTCTCCTCTGAAACTCAATGTCTCCAGACTACGAGCTGCGTCTAGGGACCCGACCCCGACATCGGTAATAGACGCTCAGGACCGTGAACTGTCGGAAGGCGAGCTTCAGGAACAGTCCCCCGATATTCAGATTGTGGAGATCTCGACCAGCTCGATTGAAAGGGATGCACACCGTTGGTCCCGCTCGAGCTCGATCACCCCTCCATCCCACGAAAGACTCCGACTCTCGTCTCGGTCCCGTTCGCCCCAAACAGTCCTCTCCAGGTCGGCTTCCCGTTCGAGGTCATGCTCGGCTCGGTCCCGCTCTCACCGTCGAACCCGGTCGCGCACACCTCGCCGCTCTCGATCCTGTTCATCCCGATGATCCCGCTCAGCCCGTCGATCCCGGTCGCCGAGGCGGTCCCGATCCCTGCGACGATCCCACACGCCTCGTTGGTCCCGCTCTCCGAGACGGTCCTGCTCTCCGCAGTGTCCGCGTAGATCCCGCTACCCGAGATGGCGACGCCGGTCCTGTACGCTGCACCGGGCCCACTCCCCATCGATGTCGACTGGTTCTTATGTCTCAGACCTCAGATCCTCGGAGGAAGAATGGCTCTGGGACTGCTACGGTCATCTGTACTATGACCGCCCCACTAGATACCACCGGTACCGCCCATATGCTCGCTACTGGAACCACAATCCGCAGTACCCCTTCTACGATGACGCCTACGACCCCTCACCACGCTACAGGCATAGAAGGCACAGAGACCCCGCTCGGTACCTCCCGAGGAGCCCGGATAAAGGATGCCCCCGGCCCATCACTAGACAACCAACGGATCAGTCTACGCCTAAAGCGGTACCTGAGGTACCTGATACCTTGCCGCCTGACAGTGAGAGAGACAAAGGGACATCCCTGGCGAGGTCAACCTCCAGGTCCCCATCCAAGGAGGCATCACCCTCTCACAAGTCCTCCCCGCGAAGTTCACCGTCAGGGGCATGGGTACCGTCTCAACCAGATAAACGGACCCCCCCAAAAAAGAGACCAGACCCCCAGCTACGCCTAGAACGTCCCCTTCCAGGACCCCTTCTGTGCGCTCTTTGGATTCAGATTCTCATTCTACCTCTCCATCTCCGAGAACCTCACCGGTCCCGGGGGGCCCTCGCCCTGACCCACCGTCCCTCATGGATGACATGAAGGCCTTCGTTGACTTTATGCTTAGATTAGCTTGCACTCTTGGTATCAAGGCCACTCAACCTGGGAAAGATGTGGATGACCCCATCTTTGAGGACCTGCAGCACCGTGCACCATCTCTCCCCTCCCTGTCCATCTCCCCATACTTGCTACAAGTGCTAAAATCATCATGGACAACACCTTCCTCGACGCCTCCTACCTCCCGGCGTCTCAACCCCCTCTACCGCATGTGCACGGAGTCTGCACTGTGGTTATCCTACCACCCTAAACCCAATGCAGTGATTGTGGAGGCGACGCAGATGAAAACTTCCCAGAGGCTACACTCGACCCCGACGGATAAGGAGGGCAAAAAACTGGACGTAATAGGCCGCAAATTCTATTCCTTGGCCTGTTTATTGACAAAGATGACGTCGTACGCTGCATGCATGGGAGCGTACCAGAAATTCCTTTGGGACGCTCTAGCGATTCACATCTCAAAACTGTCGGAAGAGGACCAGAGGATTGTGAACTCTTTCAGGGAGGAAGGTCTGGCGCTAGCAGGGTACCAACGGCAAGTCGCCAAGCACATAGCAGATTCCACGGGCAAGATTGTGGCCAACTCAATCACAGTCCGCCGCCATGCATGGCTCCAGTCTTCAGGATTGTCCCACACTGCGCGCTTTATCATCGAGGACTTGCCTTTTGACGAACTTGGCCTGTTCCACGCCGACACCGACTCGAAACTGGAGCATGCCCAAAAGATGGGGTCAACAGCTCGGAAGTTTGGGCTACCCAGTTCTTACCAACCTACGAGGCCTCGCCTACCCTTCCGCAAACTTGGGTCTTAGTATTGGAAGAGGTTCAGCCCCCCTGCATCCCAGCCCTGCCAGTCCTCTTCTACCTACCAAATGCACAAGAAGTTCCAGTACTTCAAGCCAAAACCCCACTTTGGCAAGAGAAAATCTGAGTCAACCAAGCAGCAGGTTTGACTCCAAGCAACCACCACCACCACCCGATACCACCGCCTCCTCCTACCTCCATGCCATGCCTTCACCCGCCAGCCGCCTTTTCAATGCGCTCCATTACTGGCAACTCATCACATCGGATTGCTGGGTCCTTGGGATCATCCAAAGAGGATACTACATAGACTTCGAAGAGCTTCCTCCTCTGGAGACCCACAGAGTGACCCCACCCTCTCCGCCAATCATAGAAGAAGTCAACAGCCTTCTGCAAAAAAGGCGCTATAGGGCAAGAGGTCTCTTTTTTTCCAGATATTTCCTAGTTGACAAGAAGGATGGTGGCCTCCGCCCCATACTAGATCTGCGAGATCTAAACTCCTTCGTTCGACTGCAGAAATTCCATATGGTCACTCTTCCGTCCATCCTCCCTTTTTTGAGGAGAGGAGACTGGTTCGCCACCTTGGATTTAAAAGATGCATACTTCCACATCCCAATTGCGGAATCGCACAGAAGATTCCTCACCTTCGTGGTTGGTGGCATGGTTTTCCAGTTCAAGGTCTTGCCGTTCGGACTCTGTACGGCCCCAAGAGTCTTCACAAAATGTATGGCGGTGATGGTTGCCTGGCTCAGACAAAGAGGAATCATCGTGTTCCCCTACATGGACGATTGGCTCTTTATGGCCCACTCAGCAGAAAAGTTAAGCAGAGACATTCGTCTAACGCTAACTTGGCTACAACGCTTGGGCCTAATGGTGAACTTCAAAAAATCCCATCTGCAACCCTCCCAAACGGTCAGGTTCATAGGGGCCACCCTGGACTCCATCGCAGGGAAGGCATACCTGCCAGACAACCGCTTCGTCACTCTATGCACGGCAGTCCAAAGGTGCATAAGAAGAAGAAGAGCCACGGTACGAGACATACAGCAGACCCTAGGCTATATGGCCTCCACCACGGCGGTCACACCTCTCGCGCGTCTCCGTATGAGACCCCTGCAGAGTTGGTTCATCTTGAAGTTCAGACATTTGCACACGGTCCACACAAACTACTCACCATCCCCTGCCCTCTCAAGAAGTCCCTCCTCTGGTAGACGGACCCCCGCGTGGTGCAACAGGGCTCTCAATTTGTGCAACTGAGCCCCACGAGGGCCATCACTACAGATGCTTCTCTAACCATCTGGGGAGCCCACTCGAACGGCCTATCCATCGGAGGACATTGGTCCCAGACGGAGAGATCTTTCCACATCAATGCACTGGAACTGTTAGCGGTATTCAAAGCGCTGAGGGCGTTCGAACCCTCTCTGAGGGGTCAGGTGGTACAGGTGGCCTCAGACACACCACAACAGTGTTCTAGATAAACAAACAAGGAGGGAAGCACTCAAGAACGCTTCTCCACCTCTCCCTCGAAGTCTGGGAGTGGTGCATAGCCCGAGACATCTTCCTGATGGCCATTTATGTCCCAGGGGAAACCAACAACCTAGCGGATGCCCTCAGCAGGACAACCACCAGCAACCACTAGTGGTCCCTGGCCTGACAGCCCCTACTCTATCTCTTTGCAAAGTGGGGCACCCCAACAATAGACCTCTTTGCCACCAAGGACAATGCCAAATGCCCTCTATTCTGCTCCAGGCCCCCCCGGTCATCGGGCAACCTGGGGGATGCGCTCCTGTGGCACTGGAGAGGTCCTCTACTCTATGCATTCTCTCCTTTCCCCCTGATACCCAGGGTGATCGCCAAGATTCAGCAGGACGGAGCCAGCTGCATTCTAATAACTCCTTGGTGGCCGCGCCAACATTGGTTCGCCTCACTGCTCAGGATGGCCCGTGGACGATACATTCGACTTCCCCTGATGCCAGACCTGTTGTCAATGACAGACGGCCAAATTCTTCACCCGGACCTCCAACTGATCAACCCGACGGCATGGCTGGTCACAACGTGAATACCCTCTCAGATTCAGCCCTGAACATTATCAATGCAGCCCACCGTCCCTCCACGGTGAGGGCCTACAACTACAAATGGGCTAAGTTTTGTTCCTTCCTGGAGGGGAAAGGAGTCCCGCAAGACCAGGCGGACTCGTCAAATTTGATAGACTTCCTTGCCTCCCTTTCAGCCAAGGGTTTCTCCACCTCTTCAGTCAAGAGTTATATAGCAGCCGTGTCCTGGCACCTCCAACATCTGGGCAAACCCTCCTGCTTCAGGGACCCTAGAGTAAAGACGTTCCTAAAAGGTTACACCACCTCCACCCACCCACAGTGGGGCCCACTCCCGCATGGAGCCTAGAGATAGTCCTGGCAGCGCTATCCAAGGCTCCATTTGAACCGATGGCCACATGTGACTACACCTGATTTCCATGAAAACAGCGTTCTTGGTTGCGATCACGTCAGCAAGGAGAGCCAGTGAACTGTGCGCATTGCGGATGGAGCCCCCGTACATCCGTTTCCACCAGGATAAGGTAGTGCTAAGGCCAGACATCGCATTCCTGCCGAAGGTCATCTCCTACTTCCACGTCAACCAGGACATTGTCCTTCCTTCCTTTTTTCGGCACCCGTCGAGCGACCTGGAGAGGTCACTACACTCCTTGGATGTGAGAAGGGCCCTAGCCTTCTACATAGACAGGACCTCGCAGTTCAGGAAATCTAACAGGCTCTTTGTCTGCTATGCTTGCCCCCGAAAGGGCGAACCCCTGTCCTCCCAGCGCTTCTCAAAATGGGTGGCTGCTACTATCAAACTGGCCTACCAGGTCCTGGAGAAGCAGCTACTGGCAACCATCCGTAGCCACTCCACCAGGGCCACTTCTACGTCGACGGCCTTTCTGAATGGAGTCCCTATTCAGGACATCTGCAGCGCGGCCACCTGGTCGACTCCCTTGACTTTTGCCAAAGTGTACAAGGTAGATTCTGCATCCAGGGCAGATGCAGCACTGGGACGTGCGGTCCTCCTTTCATGCATTGCAGAACGATCCACCTGAGCACCTTGGTTTTGCTCAGACACCGGAGACTGGTGTTTTTTTCCACCCCTCCTTCTCATAATAAAGACTTGTTTTTGTTGAATAGTTAATGAGCGTGTATATTTTTGTGGTTTCTTTGGGTAGGACACCACTCCTCCATGACCTGAGCTTGCTAATCTACCCTTTATGTGTGGATTCACAGAGACCACGAAGAAGAAGGACAGGTTGCTTACCTGTAACTGTAGTTCTTCGAGTGGTCATCTGTGAATTCACACAATCCTGCCCATCCTCCCCTCTGGTGTCCTAGGCTCTCTCCTCCTACATAAAATTTTTCCTGGTAATAAGCTGCAAATCGCGGCTATTTGGAACTGAGGAAGCGGGCTTGAGGAGGGCCTGTATAGCCTGGGGGATGGTGGGCAGGATTACCACCAAAATTCAAACTTAATCTCTATTGACTCTAACGACTTCCGAAAGGCTACTGCACAGGCGCAGGATTAACTCCTTTATGTGTGAATTCACAGATGACCACTCGAAGAACTACAGTTACAGGTAAGCAAACTGTCCTCGTAACTGGCTATAGGGCCTGTGGACGGGGTGCACTCCCTCTAGGGCAAGACCTATAGAAGATGGACTTCCAAGGGTTATATAATACAGAAGCAAACAAAATCAAAGTACACAAGTGTGACCCATATTCCTCCAAATATTTCTGAGAACTATGCAAGCAGGTTTGTAATGGGAAAATTCACTCATCCAGTCCATTTCCAGTATTCATATCTTTTCCCAACCTCAGACTGCCCTGCTGATAAAAAAAGTATCAAACAGTGTCAGTAATACAAACTAACCATTTCTGTAGCACTGGACAGCTGTTAATGTGTGGCCATAATGTTAGCAAGAAAGTTAAAACAAAAATGGATTCAAATTCCAAGAGATTCTATTTAAGCATTAGAAGAACTTCCCTATGGTAAGAACTGTTTGACAGTGGAATAGACTGCCATGGAGTGTGTGTGGGGGGAACTCTGCTTCTTTGGAGGTCTTTAAAGAGAGGTTAGATGGACATCTTTCAGGAATGCTGTAGTTAGATATCCCTGCATGGCAGGGGTTGGACTAGATGGCCCTTGCAACCCCTTCCAACTCTAAGATTCTGTGATACTATGAAACCAATCTACCTACTGGCAGAGGCTGAACTCACTACAACAGGTATGTGAAATCCTTCTTCACACTCTTGACTTTGGCTGAAGTCAGGCCCAGCAACATGTACATAGGCATCTGTGTATATTAAAGTATCTTGACAGGAAGCTTCAGCGTTGAGTTAAAGTTTTACTGCCTCAGTCATTCAGGATTTATGATAATATATTTGGCCTGTTCTCCACTTCCCTTTAGCCATACCCTCTGATTATGTTATGTACTACAGATCATATACTCCCAAGAGGAACAATTGTTATGCAGTGTGGCACAGGATTTATGATCTAGCCAGGCCTGGTCCAAGACCCTTTGATACCTGAAGTGAGGACAGAATGGTGCCTCTTCACCAGGGGTGAGCAACTGCTTGGTAGCTAGGGACCAGTCCCCTCCCCCGCAACACACAGAACAGGCCACATCAACCCAGAGCAAGACCAAATACTTTAATTTTCCTCTACAGCCCTTCTCAAAATAGCAGCAGGAAGTGATGTCACACCTCTTCCTGTCACCATTATGAGATGGACTACAAAGGAAAACAGGTATTTTGGGTAGCATGGAGCTCTGGGATGCTTTGTGGGAGGGGATGGAATATTTTCATGTTTTTTTACAAATGGGGGGGGGCTTTGTGTATAATTTGGAGTTAAAACATGGCCAGAAATCATGCCACAAAATTGTGGGGCTTTGTGGCAGTGGTGGGAGACTTCAGGGGCCATATGCAGCTCAGAGGTGGGACTATACCCAATCCTGCTCTGCACCCATACATCAACCCACCCATTCACACCCACCCAAGTGTGCAGAGATCACTTGGAGGAATCATAGAATCATAGAATTGTAGAGTTGGAAGAGACCTCGAGGGCCATCCAGTCCAACCCCCTGCCACGCAGGAAATCACGATCAAAGCATCCCCGACAGATGGCCATCCAGCCTCTGTTTAAAGACCTCCAAGGAAGGAGACCCCACCACGCTCCGAGAGAGCGTGTTCCACTGCCAAACAGCTCTTACTGTCAAAACGTTCCTCCTAATGTTGAGGTGGAATCTCTGTTCCTGGAGCTTGCATCCATTGCTCCGTGTTCCAGTCTCTGGAGCAGCAGAAAACAAGCCTGTTCCATCCTCAACGTGACACCCCTTCAAATACTTAAACAGGGCTATCATATCGCCTCTTAACCATCTTTTTTTCAGGCTAAACATACCCAGCTCCCTAAGTCTTTCCTCATAAGGCATGGTTTCCAGACCTTTCACCATTTATGTCGCCCTTCTCTGGACACGCTCTAGTTTGTCAATATCCTTTTTGAATTGTGGTGCCCAGAACTGGACACAGTATTCTAGGTGAGCTCTGACCAAGGCAGAATAGAGGTGGCACTATTACTTCCCTTGATCTAGACACTATACTTCTATTGATGTAGCCCAAAATCGCATTGGCCTTTTTAGCTGTTGCATCACACTGTTGACTCATGTTCAACTTGTGGTCTACTAGGACGCCTAGATCCCTTTCGCACATAGTCTCATTCAGCCAGGTCTCCCCCATCCTGTATCTATGCATTTCATTTTTCCACCCTAAGTGCAGTACCTTACATTTCTCCGTATTGAATTTCATTTTGTTAGCTTTGGCCCAGCTCTCCAGTCTATCCAGGTCATTCTGAATTTTGATCCTGTCCTCTAGGGTATTAGCTACTCCTCCTAATTTGGTGTCATCTGCAAATTTGATAAGTATGCCCCTAATTCCATCATCCAAGTCATTGATAAAGATGTTGAATAGCACTGGGCCCAGGACAGAACCCTGTGGCACCCCACTGGTCACATCTTTCCAAGACGAAGAGGAGCCACTGCTGAGCACCCTTTGGGTTCGGCCGGTCAACCAATTACAAATCCATTGAACAGTTAACTTGTCTAGCCCACATTTTACAAGCTTGTTTGCAAGAATGTCATGGGGAACCTTATCAAAGGCCTTACTGAAATCAAGGTATGCGATGTCCACAGCGTTCCCTTCATCTACCAAGCTGGTAATTTTATCAAAAAAAGAGATCAGATTAGTCTGGCATGACTTGTTTCTCTGAAACCCATGTTGACTTTTTGTGATTATGGCACTTCCTTCTAAATGTTCACAGACTCTCTGTCCTACCATTTCCTTCTTCCTCCTTTTGCTGCAGACATACCCCAAAACCCCTTTTTATTGTTCTTAACCTCTCTAGCAAGCCTGAGCTCATTCTGCTTTTCTGACTTCAGCTTTTCTGACTTTACTCCTACTCGTGTTCGCTATCTGTTTGAATTCTTCTTTGGTGATTTCCCCCTTTTTCCATTTCCTATACATGTTCCATTTAAAATTTAGCTCCGTTGAAAGTTCTTTAGTCATCCATCCTAGTTTCTTGAGATACCTCCCATTTTTCTTCCTCAATGGTACTGTTTGAAATTGTGCCTTCAGTATCTCCCTTTTGAGAAAGTCCTATCCATCTTGAGGTCTCTTCTCTTTTAGTATTCCTGACCGTGGGATCACCCCCAGTATTTCCCTGTGTTTATTGAAATCAGCTCTCCTGAAGTCAAGAATGCTTGTCTGACTATGCCTGGCTTCTCCTTTCCATTGTATAACAAACTCCAGGAGAACATGATCACTCTCACCTAAGGATCCCACCACTTGCACCCCATTAACCAGGTCATCCCTGTTGGTTAGGATCAGATCTAAAATAGCTGACCCCCTTGTTGTGAAGTTTTATATCTCTTTACTTTGAAAGTCTCTCCCATGTGGAAAGATCTCTATTGAAGTCACTCTTTCCTCTCTGCTTCTTGCAGTGGGAAAACAGCAACCTCCAAGGCAAGAAAACCATGTTTTCCCTCCTGCAGCGTGCCTAATTGGCTGTAGGGAGAGGTGGGTAGGATTCTGCTGGTTTTGGGAGCTGCACAGGGAGTGGCTAAGGGCTGTAGGCCGTGCATCTCTGGCCTGTATTTATACCAACAGGATCTCTTCCCACAGACTAAAAATAATCATGTACTGGCTGGCTTGCTCTTAGTTCCCGAGTGCAACCTAAGCAGCTAAAATCTTTCAACATGTCACTCAAATTTTTGACTTTGTACACATTACCCGATTTTCCTGACTCAGGAATCCTACCCTGTGCCTCATATAAAAGAGACAGGAACTATGAAAGTGGCCTTCTGCTGAGTTAGATCTTCAGTCCACATAGTGCAGGGGTGGGCAAACTGTGACCCATGTGCAGCTCCTAGGGATATATATATATATTTTTGGTAGATCTCTCCCATATCACTACCCTCCTGCAAAACCCCCTAATCCTGGTCTTTCTCCAAAGGAAAAAAAAGTATTTAAGGTGAAAATGACCCAGGGTTGGTCAAAAGCCACTTCAGGAAAGACAAAAAAATTGAAAGTCATGTTGCAACCCCTGCTTCCCAAATAAGAAAATCCACCAAAGCAGGAAGTTATTTCCAGGTTTATTTTTTTGGTTTCTCATCCATTGTGTGTGGCTATGTCCTGAGGAGGAAGGGGAGCAAAGGCAAACATTCTATCCTGTACCCTCTGCAGTTTCCCACCCATAATCTTGCCCAATATTGTCAACACTGACTGGCAACGACCCTCCAGTTTTTCAAACAGGTTGCTTTCCTGATCTGTTGATATGCTGGGGGTTAAACCAGGGAACTTTCTGCACATAAAGTAAACACTTGACTACTGACCTATGACCTCCCACACCCACACCCCAGGCATTCAGGCAGAGTAATAGTCCACAGTCATATCCATGCTGAAGGTAGGCATTTTGATGTTCTATTTTGTGTTTTTGTTCCCAGTCATCCTGTAAAGAGAATCCCTTCAACCGGAAGCCATCGCCTGTTGCCTCCCCCTCTGTTAAGAAAAATGCAAAGGGACCCAAGCCAGCGAGACCTCCTGCTCCAGGACATGGCTTTCCATTAATTAAACGGAAGGTAAATGGGAAGAAAGAAAGAAGAAGGACTGCATTGCCTGCTCTGGTACTTTAACTCCAAGGGTTCCCCCCTCCCCATCCTAACGGAACGAGAGAAGTAGAGACCTAAGTGGTGCCATGAAGGAGGGATTGATATTTAGATGTAGTGGTGGTAGCTTCTTTAGAAAACTTGCACCATAGTAAAAGGTGCTGGTTAGGGTTATGAACTGTAGCCCCGGAACCTGACTTTAAGATCATCCCAACCCCAAATTCTCTTCTAGTAGTCTTTTCCTGATTAACTGACCACTTGCCATACTCAAAGCGGTGTATATTCATGGAAGTGCTCAGGATTCCAGACTCCAAATCCTGAATTTGTCTGCTTAAAAATAATGGCTTTCACTTTTAAAAGAAAAGTTACAATGCTTCATGGTTGCGTAGGGATGTTCTCAAATGCTCAGGAAGTGCTTTCAAGAGGCAGGGAGTCCAGATTGCAAAGTTCCACCCTGTTCCTGGTTTTGGCTCACGCATTTTAAAAACCCAATATTTTCTTTTTTTAAAATAAATATATTTTATTAACAAAAACAATAGCATAAACACAAACTTATTTTAAATGCATAAGATACATAAAAGTCACAAACTAATACTAGACAACTTTAAAAAACTAAAACTAATAAAGTAATACAAAAGAAACGACTAATGACTTCGCTCCACCCTAATTGATGATTATATTCTACTAAAAATACTTCCAATAAGTGATAATAAATTCCAATTTCTACCCCCACCCAATATTTTCTATAGCATTATCTCTCTTCTCCCCCTCTGGAGACAAATATAATTGGCTTGTTTTGTTGTTTTGTTTTAAAGGAAGCATGGCTCTTTGTTCTTCTTTCTGCAGGTTCAGTCAGACCAGTATGTCCCAGTGGAAGATATCTATGGTGAGATGGACAGCATTGAGCAACAGCTGGATGAGTTGGAGCACCGAGGAGTTGAGCTAGAAAGAAAACTCCGCAGCATGGAGAATGGTAGGATGAGTGATGCCACTCAAGAGGGAAAGGGTGGGATGGGGTCGTGGGAGTCAGTAAGAGTCCTGAGATACAAGACAGTGTTGATTAAATTGTCAAGTGGGACCACTTTTCCTTCTAACTTGCAATTGTGAGATCACCAACTTGGTCTTGAGTAGCTGTTGTCTGGCTATATATTTCCTTATTGTATCTTATATATGTGTAGAGTTTTTAAAAAGTTGTGTATAGTAATATTGAAAATATTTTGAAAATAATTATTATATTTTCAATTATTTTCAATTATTCTTGTATGGAAACATGGAGGCTGAGCTTGAGCACCAGCATTTGGTGAGATAAGCAGGAAAAGGTGTGAGGGCCATGGTGCTGAAAGGAGAGAGTACTGAAATACGCTAGGTGGCGAATGCTTCACGGGTAAGGCTGCTGTGAAGGGAGGGGCAAGATGAGACATCCTGGCTTCTTTGCACATAAGAGAAGGGTGAAAGTGAAGATGGAAGCTGCTCCTCTTGGCTCTTTTTGGCTGCTCCTCTTGGCTCTTTTTGCAAGCGGGAACAGCTGACGAAAGTGTGGGTCCTCTGTCATCTGTTTATTTAGTGTCACATGTCAACCAGGAACTGTGGCTTGTTTCTCTCTAGATAAGCCAGAGTCATAAACTTGGGAGTGTTCTGTGCTTATAGTTCTGGCTTGTTTCCTCCACAGCACCTAGATTTGCACATCGTAATAAACAAACCACTGGCTTTGGTTTGTTCCCTCCCTCACAATAAGCCAGAATTTCTGTGAATGTGGCCACTGTGAAATTTATTTGATTGATATTCAGCGTAATGGACTGATTATGACACCTCATTTTAGTGAAGGGGAGAGTGAACTGGAACAAGATGAGGGGCTGGTTGAAGGAGGATGAAATGGGACATCAGTTTTATCTGACAGCTTCACTCCCTGGGTGCGCCTGAGGGTGAGGATCATAGGCTAACATGCTTTTGCTGAGAGAACGTGTCTCCTTTGAAAACAGGCAAAGAGGAAAGAGGAAGGCTGAAGGTGGCAGCTTGGAATGGAGGCAAAAGGTGTAAAAAAAATCCCTCAGCTGGCACTTTGCAGCAGAACATTTAGGAGGCAGGTTGGAGTCCACACAGAGGCACTTGTTAGTTGTAGAAATACTGTTGTCTGTGTTCTTGTTGGACCACTGCTTCAAAAATAACATCTTTGGGTCTTCGTTGCTTGAAGGAAACGTTGAGCAAGAGAAGTTTTGGCCACATCTCTCTTCTGCCTTTGACAAGTGAAGGAAAGTGGCTCTTTTACCTATGTGTGTTTCTTAGCCTCTGCTCTCCATTTGACCGGCAGATGTACCTGAAGATGGCTTACTGGTAGATTGGTTTAAACTCATCCACGAAAAGCACATGCTGGTGCGACGGGAGTCTGAACTCATCTACATGTGAGTACAACAAAATGAGTTTGGCTGCAGTCTCAAGGATAGTCACTTGAGAGCAGATCTCATAAAATCCTGCAAGACTTAGGAGTCAGTATGCTGTGGATTGTACAGTTAGTTGGCTAGCTTCCTGCAAGTGGAAAGCTCAGGGCAGGGAACAAAGGCAAATGCCCAGTGAAGTAGGGGTGGAAGGGAAGTGAGATGGATTCCCATGCCGTTGTTTGTTTAAAATAATTATGTCCCACTTTATAGCCCCAACAGGTTCTCAAAGAGATAGATAAAATATGCTTGTACAGGCCCAGAAATTACCTGGTGCCTGTATGGGAACCAGGGCTATTCAAGCAGCATTTTGTGGCCTTATACCGTATATTCCGGCATATAAGACGACCTTTGAGCCCTGAAAAGTAGGCTCCAAAATCACGGGTCGTCTTATACGGCGGATACACTTTGCTTCACCCCACCGTCTGAACTCCTGCCTCTTTGCTCCCTTCGCAAATGGAACGAAGAGGCAGGAGATCAGGCCAGGGGGGGGGGTGAGGCAAAGTGCTTACGGTTCATTCGCCCCCCCTCATCTGCCTTCTCCCCCTTTGGGGAGCAACCAAAGACAGAGCGGGGGGGGGCAAATGTTGCTGGAAAGCCCCCCCCCTCCAGCCACCCTTCCACCCTCCCTGAAGCTGCAATCCAGCTCCCGATCATGGCTTCGGGGAGGGGATGGGTGGCTGAGAAGCCCCCTCCCTTCAGCCACCCTTACACCCTTCCTGAAGCCCCCTCCCTTCAGCGTCCTCCCTCCAGCCACCGACCCCCTGCCCAAAGCCGCGATCTGGCTCCCGATTGCGGCTTCGGGGAAGGGGTGGCTGGCTGAGAAGCTCCCTCCCTGCAGCCACCCTCACCCTCCCCGAAGCCCCTCCCTCCAGCCCCCCCTTCCAGCCTCGCGGCTTCGGGGAGGGGTGGGTGGCTGAGAAGCCCCCTCCCTCCAGCCACCCTTTCACCCTCCCTGAAGCCCCCTCCCTCCAGCCACCCTTCCACTCTCCCCGAAGCCCCCTCCCTCCAGCGTCCTCCCTCCAGCCACCCATCCCCTCCCCAAAGCCGCAATCCGGCTCCTGATCGCGGCTTCAGGGAGGGGGTGGGTGGCTGAGAAGCCCCCTCCCTCCAGCCACACTTCCACCCTCCCCGAAGCCCCTTCCCTCCAGTCCTCCCTTCCAGCCACCCCCCTCCCCAAAGCCGTGATTGGGCTCCCAATCGTGGCTTCAGGGAGGGGTGGGTGGCTTGGAAGCCCCCTTCCTCCAGCCACCCTTCCACCCTCCGTGAAGCCTCCTCCCTCCAGTGTCCTCCCTCCAGCCACCCACCCCCTCCCCAAAGCCACGATCCGGCTACGATCGTGGCTTCGGGGAGGGGGTGGGTGGCTGGGAAGCCCCCTCCATCCAGCCAAAAGATTGATAATGTTAAATCCAAAGTAATTTACAGATTACTCCTTCTTACTGCCTGACAACTGAATTACAGATTAGGTTCATCATAAGTGTAAAGTGATGCTGGGGAGGAAGAGCGAGACAGAGATTAGAAATCCTTCTTCTTGTTGCTGTATGCCTTCAAGTTGTTTCCAATTTATGGCGACCCTAAGGCAAACCTTTCATGGGTTTTTTGGGGGGGGGGCAAGATTTGTTCAGAGGGGGTTTACCTTTGCCTTCCTCTGAGGCTGAGAGAATGTGACTTGCCCAAGGTCACCTGGACTTTATCACACTATACTGTTATAGTGATATCATTCCACTTTAACTGCTATGGCTTCCTTCTGTGGAATTCTGGGGTTTGTAGTTCAGTGAGGCCTAAGAGCTTTCTGGCTGACAGTTCTAATTGTCCCTCCCTAAACTGCAAATCCCAAGATTCCACAGGAGGCAGCCATAGTAGTTAAAGTGGAATAATAGTGCTATAACAGTGTAATGTAATAACCAGGAAGAGGAGAGCTACATACAGTATATTCCCTTGAGTTCACTGGAAGAAAGAAAAGATAAAAATCAATATTTTTTTCAATTGATCAACTTTTTGTCCAATTGACTAAACCCATGCCCTGCTTAATTGGTAAGCTAATTTTTACAAAAATGTTGTTTTGAATATTATTATTTTTTTAACCTGAACTTTGCAAATAATAGGGCTTCCAGTTTAAAATACCATAGAGTTGCCTTGGGGGATGTAGAAAATGGCTAGAGAGGACACATTTTCTAGCGATACTCTATGGTAGGTGTGCCATTTTGTGTCCCGTGGATAATTGAATCAGTGGATAATTGAATCAGTGGATATGTGGGTCCTACTCTCTCTCTCTCTCTCTCTCTCTCTCTCTCTCTGCCTTTTCTTCGCAAACGAAGATTCAGGGTCCTACTGTACGGCAAAAGTAATTCTATGATCTTTTTTTATTTAGGTTTTTAACATTTGTATTATATTTAAAGTATTTAAAGTGCAAAGTTATTTATAATAATAGAAATTGTTTTAATGGTGCTGTTTTAATATTTGTATGGGATTGTTCTGATGTTTGTATGTTTGCCGCCCTGGGAAGACCCCCCCCCTCCAGCCACCCTTCTGCCTATCCCCTCCGTCTTCATTCCCTTTGCAAAGGGAACGAAGACGGAGGGAATGGGCAGTGGTCGAGGCAAACCAGGGTCATTTGGCCCCCTGCTCTGCCTTCACCCCCTTTGGGGAGCAACCGAAGGAGATCATCATGAGTTGGGAAACAAAGAGGATCAGCTGGCGAGGCTCCCCCAGCCAGCCAGCCAGCCAGCCAGCCAGCCAGCCAGCCCAGTTGGGGGGGTGGTAGTCTTATATAGCGAATATATGCCAAACCCTAGATTTTTAGTTGAAAATTGGGGGGTCGTCTTATATGCCCAGTCGTCTTATACGCCGGAATATATGTTATTTATTCTTTTGTGTGCTACATAAGGCAGCAGCTCCCACTGATACCTTCTGAGAGTTGGGCAGAATAGCTGGATTTCACTTGGCCTGTGGTGCCAGTGGCATTCCCTTGCTGGTAGATGACCACTGCTCTAATCAGAGCCAACGAGCAAAATCACTGAAATGTCCCCACTCTCTGTAGACCTAACCTTGTGTCCTGAAGAACAGTCTGAATGAGCAAAAATAAAGGGATATGCTGGATCAGACTGAAGACCAATCTAGTCTACCATTCTGTTCCTGCAATGGCCAGATAAAAGCATCTGGGAAACCCAAAGAAGGACATAGATTCAGTACAACTTGTACAACAGTACAAGTGGACCTTTTGGCCTTCTGAAAGTTGCTCAGCTGGGATGTTGGCCAGTCTGCAATAGGAGGGAGTTCCACAGTGGCAGGAGGGGAACAAGTGTTTGGGGAACTGTAAGAGTGCCTCTCTTCATATGGAATGGAAATACTATTTCATACAGGAATGTGGCAAAACACACATTTTTTTGTTGCTGCTGAAGTCACCAAATCTTATGTAGCAGAAATTCTAGCTGTAGCTGAACTGGGAAAAGTGAGGAAGGTTTCAGTTTCTCAGAGGAAAGGTATCCTTCTATACTGTTTAAATAGCCTCAGAAAACCCGTACAGCCATTATCTTCTTCAGGGTTCCCGGCTTTAAAAGGCTGTGATTCCCCCTGTGACCATATTCATCTCCTTCAGTCATTTTACCCTCTCTTATTGAATGAGGCTGAAGCAAAATTCAGTGTGCTTTTGGATTTCAAAGACATCCAGTATTCAGACTGATCCCTGGAAGAGCATTCTTCAAAATACTGTATTATCTTACTGAATATTTCCCTACCACTGGACCCCTGGTTTATAACTAGCTTGAGAGGGTTGCAACCACCTTGAGAGGGCTTCACAGCCCTTAAAGTGGATAATAGTCATTGGGAACAGAGGCAGGACAACGATATTGCCTTCATAATCTGCTTATGGGCTTCTCAAAAGCATATGTTTGTCCATTGTAGAAACAAACAGAATGCTGGGCTGGATAGGTGTATGGTCTGATCCAGTACAACTCTCCTTAATGTCTTCTTAAAGGATACACACACACACACACAAAAACTTAAAATGAGAAAGTGAATAATGTTCATCTTCCTTCCTTTTAGTTTTAAGCAACAGAACTTGGAGCAGCGTCAGGCTGATGTGGAGTATGAGCTGCGGTGCCTTCTCAATAAACCTGGTAAGCTTCTTTTGTTGTGCTCTTGCTGGTTTTGTGTGTGTGTTTCCATGTGTGCACGCACCTGTGTATGTGTTATAGAACTTGGAAAGTATTTAAATAATTTTGATAGCTGACTGGAGATACTGACAACTGTAGTCCAGTACATCTAGAGGCTCCCAAATTAAGCAGGGCCGGATTACACTGAAAAGATAGCTTTTTGTTGCTGTTGTTGTTTTCTTTACTTTGGTGCATCTTAACTGCCAGCAGGGAGCACTGTTCAATAAAAGGAGTTTTTCTATTCCCATTACCAGCTATCCATGAACACTCATATGGCATTTCCTGACCAACAAGAGGGATGCTCCCAGCAAGAGCCCATCAAGAGGGATGCTCCCAGAATAGGCTGAATATGTGAATGATGCATAGAAAAGAACAGAGAACTTAATTAATCAGTGTGCAAAACTAAGTATGTGTTGAGCCACAATGGATCATTTGTCAGGAGAGAACTTTAATTATCAGTCTCAGACAAAGAAGTCAGGAAAAATGGAACAAATGAATCAGCTTTATACTGAGTCAGGCGGTTAGTCTATCCAGTCCAGTACTCTCTGTAATGGGCATTGTGCCAGAGAAGAATAAAAATTATCTATCTATCAGTCCAGTACTCTTTACTACTTTGATGGGTAGTGGCTCTTCATGTTGAGGTCTTGCCATGCCTCAGCATTTGGAAAAGGGTGGTCTCCAGCTCCCAGAATCCCCCAACTGTCATGGCCAGTACCTTTTCCAAGCTATGGTCATGCTACTTGAGATCCTTTTAACTGGAGATAACTTTGTTGTTAACTGCCCTCAAGTTGACTTCAACTTGTGGCGACCCCATGATTGAGAGACTTCCAAGTCACCCTATTATTAATAATCCCACTCAAGTATTGCAGACTCAGGGTCATGGCTTCCTTGATTGATTCTATCCATCGCGAATGCGGTCTTCTTTTTCTGCTACCTTCCACCTTGCCAAGCATTATTGTCTTGTCTAGTGAGTCATATCTTATCATAAGATTTCTGAAGTATGCACAGAGGGAGGCATGGTAAACATCCATTTGAAGATCTTTTACCACAAAAACCCTATGATGAAACAATCCTAGTCAATTAGGTTAATAGTGCAAATCTGTTTTTTACATTATCTTTAAATTCTACGGGGTTGTTCTTCAAGTTGTCTTTTGGCATGATGGTTGGATTAGTTTTGTTCTTTAGCTTTACTCTAATTGATATCAGCAGTTCATGGTTTGTGCTACAATCTGCTCCTGGTCTTGTTTTTGTAGAGAGAATGGAGCTTCTCCAACTTCTGCTTCCAATTATGTAGTCTGTTTGATTTCTATTGGCCATCAGGTGATGTCCATGTATATAATCGCTTCTTTGGTTACTTGAACAATATGTTTGCAGTGAACAAACTGTTGGCCTCATAAAATTAGTCTCTCTCCTGCTTCATTTCTTGTTCTTAGGTCAAATTTTCCTACTATCTTTGATTCTGCTCTGTTTCTTACTTTTGCATGCCAGTTGCCTATGATTAATCATCTGTGTTTTGGTATGTGGTCAATTTCCCCCTGGACTGCAGCACAGGATCTTTCAATTTCTTCTGCCTCTGTAGTTGGAGCATACATTTTCATTATTGTTATTCATGAGGCCCTCACTTTCTGCTGGGGTTTGGTTTCAGGACTCCCGGTGGGTGCCAAAATTTGTGGTTGCTCAAGTTCCATTATATACAAAGGTGTGTATAATGGCATCCTTTGTATAAAATGGTGTACAGCAAGGTTTCCTCTTTGGAATTCCCCCCTTGAAATTTTTCAAGCTGTTGGTTGAATCTTTGGGTGTAGAACCTGTGGATGCGGAGGGCCAACTATATTGATAGCTTTTCCCTGAAGTCTTATTAATATTATTCTGTCAGACTTTGCATTATTCCCTTTGACTGCTTTTGCTACATTTCTCATTACTATAAATGCCTTCTTAGGTTTTCATTTCCTGAGTAAAATACTGTTTATTATCTGACTCAAAGTGTCCCATTCCTGTCCACTTTAGCTTGCTTACCCCTAGTATTGCGGTGTTTATACGTTCCATTTCTTGTTTTACTATGTCTAGCTTCCCCAACTCATGCTTCTCACATTCTGTGTTCCAATGATATGAGTCGTGCAACTTCGGACTTTCCTTTCGCCTCTGAGCATGTCAACAGCTGAACGTCCTTTTGGCTTGAGTCCGGTTGCATCATTAGCCACAGCACTACTCATAGTTGTTCTCTGCTGTAGCCCAGTAGTTTGTTGAATGCCTTCCGACTTGGGAGTGTCATCTTCTGGCACTATCTCTGATTTCATCCAGCATTATTTCATCTTTGGGTTTTCATGATAAAAGACATTCAAAGGGGATTTACTATAGTTCCGTCTGCACAGTATTAACAAGTGTTAGCTATGGTGCTACTGCTATTGTCTCTGAGAGGCCTCCACCAGTGTCACCTCCCACTACTCCTGCTGCCTATTAGCTGTTTGGGACATTTAGTCTGGCTTCTCAGCAAAAGACTGTCATCTGGGAGACCTAACTAGCAGCATTGCTACCAGCAGCATAGCCTCTTGCTTCACAGGAGCACACAGTCCCACCACTACTGAAATTTAGTGACACGGTGGGGGAGAGAACATACTCTTGTCCTTTGTGTTGTGCCACTTGCTGAGAGGCTATCTTTTATATCTGTATTGGTACACACTAGAATAGTAAGCCAGAACTTACCTTACTGTCACAGCATTCCCAGCAATTGGTGTATTAAAGGAGGAACATGTTGGGAGTGAGGTGGGGTGTCAAATGGATCTGTGTCAGATGAAATTTCACAGAGTAGGAGTTCGGCCATCTTATTGAATGAAGTTCTTTTTGTCACTGTTTTATTCTCTCTCTGCTGGACAGAGAAAGACTGGACGGATGATGACCGGGTGAGGGAGAAGGTGTTGATGCAAGAACTTGTTACCATTATTGAACAACGAAATGCCATTGTCAACTGTCTGGATGAAGACCGGCAAAGGTAGCTTGAAGGAAAGCTTGGGGAAATAAGGCTGGCTGCTGCTGAATAACATGGAGTGGGATGACTGTGCTGGCTATAAACCTTCAAAGCACAACTGTACAATGCCATTCTTATCATGAAATCTTCTCCAGGTAAAGCATGGAGCTTTGCACATAGGAATTAATGCCGGTAGTTTGGCAATGATGTGTTGTATTGGTTTAGGAAAATCTGTGTCCAGGTTCCCAAGCAAGGATTGGTGCCAAATGGTATTTAGAGAAGAGTAATGCCTGTTGCCTACATAACAGCCTATTCTAAGCCATGTTTTAGCTGCTCTCTGTAAGGCAAATCTCACTCCTGCTTTCTCTTATTTTGTCAGAGAGGAAGAGGAGGACAAAATGTTGGAAGCAATGATTAAAAAGAAAGGTAAGTGAGGAGCAGGCTCCAGCAAATAAACAGCCACAGAGTCGCAACTGTGTCTCCCACATAATTCCTTGTTGACATTGATTCTCAAGTTATCAGCCAGGACTGTCTGTAGATGCCATGCTAACCATACTAAAAACTTGCACCAGGCAATCTCAGTTCTATCCTGAGAAAAGCTTAATTAGATAATTTTTATAAATGATACAAAGTGAGAAATTTATATATTGTATCATGCTTTCCATAATTCTGTCCAATCAACCAAGTGGTATTTTGCCTACATATCCAATAGAAACAGCAAAAGGGAAGCATAGGAAAATATTGTGGGGAGGCAGATTTCAAGGGACTCTTTGCTTCCTCCTCAAGCAAGTTTCAACCACGTGTGATATAGGCACATTTCCATTATTGAGGAATATCCCTACCAACAGAGGGCAACACATAGTTACTATCCCTGTCTAAGGACAGGGCATTCATTGTGCTAGCTAGTGCACTTCCTTTAGCCAACTAAGCAGCAGCAACAGTCCTTCAACAGTCATCACAGGGATGAAAGAAACTAAGCATTCCCCTCAGATGTGACTGCAAGGGAAGGGGAAAATCAGAGGCACTGTGCCAAAGAATCCAAATCCCTCCCACAGCAGTTGTCTGGGGCAAACAGATGTCAGGGATGGGAGTTGTAGCTCTTCACCTCTGGCTCAAACTCACCACCTTGTTATGCAGCAGAGCCAACCAGCTTAGATCAGTGGTTAATGCTTTTCTCCAAAGCAGCAGAGTTTCAGAGAATAGGCTGAAGATCCTGACAAACTCTCCAAGCCTTCTCACTCTTCTCCAGGTGTCTCCAAAATGTCTCCAGGATTCACTCAGGCAACTCAGTAGTTTTATATAAAACCTACTTTATTCTTCTATATAAATATACTATATGGTCAACAAATCACAATCTCTACACACTACACCACCTCTACTCCACAATATCTCCAAACCACTGCACCTCTACTCAACCACAAAAATACATTGGCAAACATTGCAGTTTTATAGCCATTGTTTATCACCACCCACTAATTAGTTTCCACCCAGTGGGTGTGTACTTCCATTCAGATTGGTCCACATAGTTCCATCCATGCTTAAGACCAACCCATGTATTTCAACATTTCACCTTGTACACTTAATGATTCTCAGGTGTTTCCAATCTGCATTCAGTACCTCTGTCCTTGGCTCTCAGGCTTCTAGATTACATTAGCAGTTTCACCTGTGTATCCCCATAATTGCTCTTGCTTAGTCATTGTGACTTTCACATACATATTTTATTTCTTTCACTGTATGTCCCATGTTGCATTTTCCTTAACAACAGAGGCCGAACCTTCCCTTCTCTTCTGAAGCAACCACTTCAGAAGAATGAAAACGCAAAAAGCTTTTCATGGCAACACTGTTAATTTTGCTAATTTATTTGGATTTTGCTAGCTATAGGGTAGAGAAAGACACTGAATCGCTCTCCTCCCCTAAACATAAGAAATCCAGGAAGCAGAGCAAGAGGGGGAAATCCAAGAGCCCTGTGGAACCTTTAAGAGTAATTTATTTTAGCATCTTTTGTGGATTACAATCCACATCCTCAGTTGCACTGATGGAGTACAGTATTCTCCTCTCCAGGAAGATGAATCAAGTGGAGGAGAATACACCTTGGAATGCACCAGTCCCAGATCTCGAGGATCATCAACAGCAGGGAATGGGATCTTGTTCCTCCCTGCTTGTTGATGTAGTACATGACCGATATGTTGTCTGTCACCAGCAGGAACGCCTTGCCAGTCACTAGCCTCTCAAAGTCTCAAAGTGCCTTCCGTACCGCCAGCAGCTCGAGGACATTGATGTGGAGCTTCTGTTCCTCGGTAGTCCAGATGCCTCGAACCACATACCTGTCGAGGTAGGCTTCCCACCCAAGCGAAGATGCATCCGTAGTGATGGAGACCTGCGGTTGTGGGGGGTCGAATGGTAGGCCCAACAAGACGTTGTCCAGTACCAACCACCAGTCCAGGGAGCGTTGGATCACATGAGGCATAGTAAGGAGTTTGTGAGGAGAGTCCTGCAATGGGTCAAAGATGCTCAGAAACCAAGACTGGAGGGGCTGGAACCAAAGTCTTGCAAACCTGGTGACTGACGTCGTGGCCGCCATGTGACTGAGGAGGACTTGAACAGAATGTGTGGAGAGCCTCCAGGATCAACAGCAGGGATGGATTAAACCTCTTAGGGTATTGAAACAAGCCTCTGGTAGGTATGCCCTTGCATGCCTTGAATCCAGGCAGGCTCCTATGAACTAGAGGGACTGCTCTGGTTCAAGATGTGATTTTTCTAGTTTGACAACCAGTCCAAGCGCATCCAACAGATGTAACATTGTGTTGATGTCTGTGAGGAGCTGAGGGCGAGATCCCGCCACCAGAAGCCAGTCGTCAATGTAGGGGAAGATGACTACCCCTCATTGATGCAAGAAGGCCGCTACCGGCGCCATGCACTTCGTGAAGATTCTCGGGGCCGTGACCAGCTCGAATGGTAAGACATGGAACTGAAAGGCCTCGTTCTTGATCTGGAAGGCAAGGAATCTCCTGTGAGCCGGGTGGATCCACATGGAAAGACGCGTCCTTGAGATTGATGGAGGCGAACCAGTCTCCCTTCTGGAGGAGGGGTAGGATTGAAGCCAGAGTGACCATATGGAACCTCTTCAGGATAACAAACTCGTTCACCCTTTGGAGGTCGAGGATCGGACAGAGGCCACCGTCCTTGGCGACGAGGAAGTACCTCGAGAAGAAGCAGAGGTGACGATGTTCCAGATCCACAGGTTTGATGGCCCCTTTTTGTAGCAGCATCTACACCTCCTCAAGAAGGGGAGGGGAGGGCGGTGTCGTTCAGATCTGGCCTGTCGGTGGAAGTGTCTCGAACTCGATTGAGTAACCTTCCCGGACGATGCAAAGCACCCAGCGGTCTGATGTTATCGTCAACCAGGTGTCCAGGAACACCGACAGGTGGTTTCCAAACATTGTATTCTAAAGGAGGAAGAAAACAAGATGAGTAGATACTCAGACTCGCCTCTTTCCTTGGTCTTTCGCTCTATGCTTGGTCGGCGGACAGTGCCGGGAGGTAGAGGCTTGGCTCCTCACGGAGGATGCCAACGAAGCTGGCTGTTGGTATTGAGTATGCCTGGCTGGTTGAGGCGTATACCCCCTACGGAAAGACTGGGAGTAGGAGGAAGACTGCCAACTGGAGCAGCCCCTTGACCGATATGCAGAAGATGAGGCCGATGGCACACCATACTTTTGTGTGGTGGTCCTCATCTTCTGTGTGAACTCCAACTTCTCAGTGGCTGCGTTGAAGAGGCCGGAGTGGTCAAAGGGCATGTCTTCAATGACAGCAGAGGCTTGCAGGGCAAGTCTGATGAACGAAGCCAGGCGTGACATCTAAGAGCCACGGAATCGGCCACAGTTTTCGCAGCACAATCGGCTACATGTCTCGCAGAATTCATTTGCTGACCTGCCAGCAACTGGGCCTCCATCTGTATAGCCTCCGCCATCTGTTGCCTCTCGTCGGGCAAATCCTGGATGAGAGGGCCCATTCGCTTCCACAGGACTTGTTGGTAGGCTCCCATACACGCAGAGTAATTTGCGATTTGGAAGCTCAGTCCTGCGGCCAAGTAGATCTTTTTCCCGATAATATCCAATTTTCTGCCCTCAGGATCCACCAGAGTCATCTGTATACGGCGTTGGCATCTATGCTGAGATGCCTCTACCACAACCAGATTTGGGCGGGGGTGGTCCCGCAGCCAGTCGTTGTCTCCAGAGGTATGGTATAAACGGCCGATACGCTTCGATGTCGATGGGCTTGAGGATGGGTTCTCCCACGAGCCCTGCGTAAGCTTTAACAGCGAAGGAAGCACTGGAAGGTTGGTCACAGGAGGGGCCTTGGATTTGATCCGATGGTAGATAGCATCCACCGGATCGGACTCCTTCTCTGGAATCTTCAAATCCAGGCCGTGGGACATCCTTGCAACTTGTTCAGCAAAGGTATGAACATCATCAGTGGGTGACGATGAATCTTCATCTAACAGGTCAGGTGGTCGAGAATGAGCGTGTGGAGGCCGAAGAAACTGAGGAGGACAACGATGGTGACGGGCTGTGAGGTCGATGATGCAGCAAAGTAGTCTGTATCAGAGGCGTTGGTGGTGCCAGAGGCAGAGAACTAGGCTCGGGCCGCACCAGGGACACTTGACTCCCTGTATCTTTCATGAGAGGCTTGACAGGTTGAAAGCCTTTGCAGGAAGTTTTCTCCAGCCCATGGAAGGAAATGTGTGGCGGTGAATGGTAGTGAGCGTATGAATTGAGATTGATGGGTGAACGTAAGACCCTGGGATCTCAGCGGAGACGTCAGTGGAAGTACAAAAGCTGAACGGGCCACATCATAGGCACCATAGGAATGCTCAGAGTACGAGAAGCGAGGAGACGGTGTTAGAGGCTTCCAGTTACCTCCTGCGATGTGGTTTTGACATCGACGTATATCGTCTCCTTACTGAGGAGTTCGTCCCATGAGACTATAAGCACTGGGGACTGAGCCTGAGTAGTTGGGCAAATCTGGAGTTCTTCTTCAGAGATGTTGCCCACCTCCACCTGCACAATCTCCAAGGAGGGAGTCGAAGTCACCTCCGGAGAGTGGGAAGAGCTTTGAGCACAAGCCTCTGTCTCCGTCACCTGGGCTGGTATAGGTGTAGGAACGGACTCTGCCGGTACTGCAATGATCTCTGCAGGTTGCGGCTGTGTCACAGGCTCAGACGCCATGGCGGCCACTGCAGTGGACCTTGGGTGCTTGGCTGGGCAAGAAGAAGTGTGCTTCTCCTTCCTCTTCTTCTTTGGCTTGTCCTGTTTGGATGAGGCCGAGGAGTCCTGCTCCCTACTGGAGCCCGGCAGCTTTGATGATTCTCAGCTCAGAGCAGATGTAGAGGGCCTCGGACCACGGTCCTGTGACGATCCTGATGCGGTTGAATGCTTGTGAGATCATGGCACAGCTTCCGGGTCCGAAGCCACTGATTGACGTTGGGACGGGTTTGAGGATCAATGCCGGCACTTGGCGGTCGGGCTTACTGATGGGGAGCAACCCCTCTTTTGAGGCTGAACAGCTGGAATCTGGGCAGCTGAAGTAGAGGCAGAAGAAACTCCTGGAAACATATTTTCGTATAGAAATGACTTGAGGCGAGAAGAACTTTGCTTACGAGCTTGAGGGGTAAAGGCCCAACAGTGAACGCAAGCATCCACATTGTGAGCCTCACCCAGACAAATGAGACACTTCGAGTGCCCATCCGAGCTTGGGAGCTTCGCCTGGCAAACAGAGCACCATTTGAAGGAAGCAGATTTAGACGCCATAATCAACAAGCAGAAGAAGAGTCAAGCCAGTCCGGGTCGTGCCAAACTTACAGAAAACAAGCCAGAGGGTCAAGAGAGATGAAATAGTCCGAAGGTCAAGACAGAAAATCACAAAAAGCCAGTAGAATATCCAAAATTGAAGTGCAAGACAGTCCAAGTCAATCTGAAAGAAGTAAAACCGAAAGTGAAAGAGCTCTAGCGATAGAAGTTCTTACGTGCTGCTCGCGCGGTGGATGAAAAAGAACTGAGGGGATTTAGGTGGGAGCGCCTTTAAAGGGACCGTTAGGATGGGCAGTTACCACCAAAATGTTGTAAAACATGTTCTGCCTAGTGATTCTAGAGTGTTCCGAGTGCTCTGCACAGGCGCAGGAGTTACCTACTGTGTATATTCACAGAGACCGCAAAGAAGATCTATATTTCTGTAACTTACTTCCCTCTGGTATACAGATAACACATCCCGCCCCCACAACTATATAACTGTGTGTGTGTGTGTGTGTGTGTGTGTGTGTGTGTGTATATATATATATATATATATATATATATATATATTTGTGCCTTGAATATTTTAATCTATCAGTGTATCTGAGGAACTGCCTTGCAGTCCATGGCAGCTCATGCTCAAATCAATTGGTTATAGTCTTAAAGGTACCACAAGACTCCTTTCCCCCCCTTCTCTTTAATACTTAAATATATATATAAACTGAAATATTACCTCTTAAGAGATTTTACATGTGCACTTTCAGGTATTTTATTGTCAATCCTAAAGGGTAGAAACTTTTTTTAACAAAAAATAAATCTCATGCACTTGTATTTAGCACCAAGAGAACATTCTGGATCTTCTCTGTTCTTCTGGAGAATTGCAGTATGCACATCACTCTGGTATTGAATCCACAGTTATAATTCTAATTTGAGGTTGTATCTTCATGTGCAAAACTTGGAGATGTTCACGTGTGTGTACACAACCTGATGACACTCATTTGTGAGGACATACAAACAGTAGTTGTGCATCTGCTCAGTGGTTATTGCCTTTTCCACACTCCTCCACAAGTAGAAATAATTTCTTAATTGAGCACAGTTTAAATTCTGTAAACAGTGTCAGGTTGATTTCTGTTAAATTACCCACCTGCATAATTTATGTTTTTGGGTCCTGGGATCAAGAATTTGTTTAACACAGAGTTCCTGGTATTATGTAGATACATTATGTGAGAGTTCAGGTTCAATCCCTAGTGTCCCAAGATAGGATTGTTATTCAAAAATATGGGTGCTGTTGTCCAAGTAGTTAACTTTCCAAGCTCTGCCTATTTCTCCCTTCCCCCTCCCCCCCCAGCTTGCATTCCAAAGAAAGAATGTTTTGTACATCTCTCTCTCTCTCTCTGCAGAATTTCACAAGGAGTCTGATGCTGATAGCAAGAAAAAAGGGAAATTCAAACCCATGAAAGTGCTGAAGCTGCTTGGGAACAAAAATGAGTCAAAGAGCAAGTCACCCAAAGAGAAAAGCTAAAGTGGGTGGCAGCCAGAAGCAGGGGAGGGCTGCTGTGTTCTCTGACTGCCTCTGTCCTGTTTGGGTGGGCACTTGTCAAACGGGACTTTCTGCCTCCTGCTTGCTCTCGCTCTTAGAAGTCATGGCTTGCCATACATAAAAGTTGGCTTTTCCCTGGAGAAAGATAAGACACCTTCGAGCAACAGATGCTCCTTTGCCTAAAGAAGCAGGGGGCAGGAGGCATGGCAAGTTCAGTCAGCACTGAAATTATGGCGGGACAGATTTGAAGGAGAAAGCTGCTTGTCCCTTTCTGCCTCAGGGTGTGGTCGGGGAGGGGAAGAAGTGAAATAGTGTCCGACTTTCTCAGTTGTGCACATGTTCTTATTCATGGTTCTGAGCAATCCAGGATTTGGGTGGCTGTAGGAAACTTGCACTAATTGTCCCCCTTCTCTAACTGTGATAATCACATGTGCCTCACATCCTGAAAACCTTCCACAGCAGACAGGGGTTGGAGCTCTGTTTTCCTGGTAAAAATGTATTTTTACCAGCTTGTCAAAAACAAAAAATCACTTTGAAAAGTGATTTCAGAGCAGGATTATTTATTTTGTTGTTGGCTTAAACTATTAAAAACAGAGAGAGTGCAGAAAATAGTTCAGTATTATAAGGGCCTATAGAGACAGTCAAAATACCAGAACCCGTGTTCCACTTTTAGATGCCTTCTGTACGATCACAGGCAATGTTCTGTGAATGCTGGGCCTCCTGACAAACCATTTAGCAAAGCAAGAGAACTGTTCTATATGCCACTCACTCCACCTTGTAAGCCCTCTTGGTTGCTGCTGCTAATTTCACCCATGGTGCTCCTCAAGGGGTGCGGAGGGCTGGGAAAGGATCAAATATTCCCTGCCCACTGTTAGGCATAAGAGGATGTCAAGCTGTACTCAATGCCAACAAGGCTTTCTTTTTTGCCTTGCTCACCAGTGCCACCCTTCGCCCATTTGGGAGGGATCTCAGCTGCTCCTCCCCCAGCTTTGTCTGTATATACTTCTCTAAAAATGCAAAGACAGATCTTTCTGTAGTTTTCTTAGCTGACTTTGAAACCTGTCTACCCCACTTCCAGCTTTCTTTTGGTGTATGTATGTTGGTGTGTGTGCTGAGAAGAGAGACATGTCTTTCTTCCTTCCTTTCTGCCTTTTCCTCTGTGTCGAGGAGCTATTTATTGAAATGTTTGTTTGGTCTGAGTTAAACACTGATGGTATTGTAGGTGTTGGTTAGTCAGCTGTTAGTCTTGAGTTCTTGTTAGCAGAGTAGACTACCAGCCCAGAGCAAATTGCTGTGCTGCCTTATCCAAATACGAATTTCTTTGCCAAGCCCTGGCTACAACACTCGCTCCAGACAATTCCAGAAGGGCATCTAGGTTGGTGAGTGTTGCCAGCTCTGGCCAGGGCTATGTTCTCAGCCCCTATGAGTGAATGCCAGCTACCAACAGGCTCTCACTCTCCACAGCAAGGTCACCCCTGGGTTTGATCCCAAAGCACAATTTTCCCTTCTACTTCTTAAAAAAAAGCCAAGGTTCTCCAAAAACTACCAGAATTGATCCCATCAGAAATCCCCACCATACACTGGTGGACAGAATGACACTGTATTAACCGTAATTTTCACTGACATGCAGGGAAGAAAGAAATTAAACAGAACAATTGTACTGAGCATTGGTTGTAGTGTTTTATTTTTGTGTTCTGAGTCAGCTTGTTCCAGCAGAAAGGGAGCAAGATCAGTTGTATATAAATATCTTACCAGATAGTTAAAAACAGAGGATCATTAAGTCTGAAGTATATACCCAACACGAGTCTTCTCTTTTTTTTATTGTGAGACAGCTAAAAGTTACACTAGATTTGAACTGATGTCTGCCCGCCCTGTCACATCTAACTTAGAATGTAGGCAAAAGAGGGGAGATGAATGTCCTCCACCTCTTTGTGCTTAATCATTTTTCTCCAAGCCCCATTTTGGATACTAACAATGGAGGAAAAGGTGCTTCAAGGCAACAGAGTGTAGTGAATTAAGGCACAGATGAGAGCAACTCCCCTCATCTACTCACACTTCAGTTGTAAAAATTGAAGCTTTCTGCATGATTGAGGCAGACGTGAGCAAACATGGCTTCTCCATCATATCTAGATTAGTCCTGACTACTTACTCTATGCCCACATTAAGAAAAAGGCTTATGTTTAGATAAAGTGCACTAAATCTTCACTTTCTTACTTTGATTCAGAAGACACCATATTTGCCTTGTGTGATTATACACAAAATTATGACTGAAACAGCAACATTAACTTCCAGGTTTGACTAGATACAGAGTGAATCCTATGGAGGCCCATTCAAAAATATGTGACCTGAACAGTTGCTAGAAGTGCTTCACACAATTCTTATTCTAATGAACAGAAGCAACAAATGCTAGAAAATCCATATCACTGTGTTCAGAGATTAGACAGGTATTCTGAGTTCTACCATTATTTGTTTGCCTGCATAAAGAAGGAAAGCAGTTTCTGCCAATACTGTTCCCAGCCAGCAGTTAAATGGCTGCTTGTAAGCCACACCTTTGAAAAGGCTCTGTTACTGTGAAATACTAAGGAAGTTCTTAATTTTCTGAGTGCACACAGAAAACAGGATTTCTTAGTAGTTGACATGCAGGGTAAATGGTGTTCGCTAGCTTCTAAGATTATTGTTTACTTGCTGCTGGTAGAGGCAGTAAACAGCAATCTCAATGGAGATGAATAGAGGGAAGAGTGCCTGAGCAGACAAAGGGTCTTTGGGTGGGGAGAGCATGCATGTGCAGCTGCCTTCCAACCCACCAACAACAGATGAGGCTTTCAAGTCCAAAAGACTGTTCATTGCTTCACTAAAGCATTACAATTACACCATTAGGAGCCATTCTTGTCTTATGAAAAACTCATTAGGTTAGCAGAAAGCAGTCAGGATGACTGGCATTTTTCATCTGTGCTTTGAGGATCAGGTTTGTTGCCTATATTGAACGATTTAGCCATTGCCTCTTTCAGTTCTGCACTTCTCTGCTTATCAATTATTTCCATTTCATGTAGTTTCTGAAAAAGGAAAGGGAGGCAGAAGAGAATTATATAGGATTTCAGTTCTTCACAAGATAATCTGCAATTCTAGAAGCCAGAAGGTTTACTTCTGTATATGCAATTACTGGAAAAATCCCACATTCTTAAAGTATGTTATGACCAACAGTCAGAATGAAACAGTAATCCTATAAATGTCAGAATCTTCAGATCAGAAGAGGCCAGATACCTGTGATATTTCAGTGAGGATAATACCATGGTACAATCTGCCCTGTCCCAGAGCCTCCATCTCTGCCAGAAACTTCTGTCGGTCTTGGATTTCATTGACCACTAGACAAGTGAAGAAAGATAAAGCAATGTGGAATGAAGAGCCTGTGGGCTAGAACATATCAGTACTTCCTGAACTCCAACATGTCCATTTCCCAATTCTTAAGACATATTTTTTTAGTTCCTTGTATGCCTTTTACATTTAACAATGATTATCCTTTTCTTTGGAAGGAAGCTTGGTAACACAATAGGTTTGTTTGCTTTTCTGGAAAAGAAGTATTTTACAGAAATTTCATTTATGGACATGGTTTTTCACATGAAGAGCTTGTGACCACAACCTTAGATGGCATTCAGAACAGAATTATACAAACTTGGGAGGACTGATTTATCAACGGATGTTTTCTACAGTAAATAGAACCTTCAGGTTTGGAAGAGATACACTGCTGAATATGGGTTGCTGAAAATGGAAGGCAGCAGTTCAAGAGAGCTGCTGCCTTCCAGAGAAATAGATGGCCACTAAATGGACAGAAACCTTCATTTTTTTGGAATGTGTATGAATGGCTCTTACTTGCTCCTGCTTTTTGCTGCCACAGGTGAGACACTGGCACCATCCCTTCACAAACAGTATGTAACTCAGAATCCCTTAAAGACTTAGTGAGCGCATACCATTTGCAGAGGGGACACGCTGCACATATGTATGTATGTTTCATTTTTACTGTAGCAGGAAATCCCTGAATTGGTCCACCCAGGCTGGCTCCCTAGTCTGCCTGTACAGGTGTGTCAACCTTACTGATGGTCAGTTCTACATTGTGTGTGTTCTGACAAGAATATGGCTCATGCAATTCCACTGTGCCCATCTTTGATTTGCCCTGTTCTTGCATCAGTTTGCTGTGGTGCCATAATGAGAAGCTTCCCTGAGTGAAGCAATATTCAGGTAGTGTGGACTGCTTTTCATTATATTGTTTCTGTGTAGCAAGGTAGTAATTGTGCCCCGTCACATTGTTCACCCCAGAAGTATAAAAAATCTTTGGATGGCCAGTGCAAATAAACTGTTAACACCCAGCCACAGATTTGGCAGCTTATTTTTGGCAGCCCCATTTAGCATCTGTAGATATGGAACGGCACAATAAGGGGGATTCCCATAATACAGGTATTGCTTTCCTCTGAGCAAAATCTGTACAGCCTGGAACAACTGCCCACCCCCCTCCACATTCCCAGACTACAAAGAACGAAGCAGAACATTGTTTTTAACCATGTAGAGCCACTGTACATACATTCATCAAACCGGTCTGGTTCTGGTACCTCTTCTTCCACTTTGACTGGTTGCTTTTGGGGCTTTTTCCCTATCTTAGCCTTTCCAGTTGCTAAGATGTTTTGGAGCCTTTCCTTCTCCTTCTCCAGGTCTCCTACAAATACCAAAGAAAGAAGATGATGTTTCACTTTTCCCCCTACCCCTTGCTGATTTTGTAGTCAGGCTTCTGTCCCTAAAAATAAAGAGATCTCCTTCACAGGTACCCATCAAAATCATCCTTGCTAGCCTGTATGTTACAAAGGCTGTGCATACTGAAAGCAATAAATATATTCAGTAGAAGTAATCAGTCAGCTATGTTTATAATATGAGACAATTTGAACACAGCAAGATTTGGTAAGCATTTAGAACACAATCCTAGAATGTTCACTTGAAATTAACTTTCATTGTGGACTTACTCCCAAGTTACATTTGTGTGTGGATTGTAGTTTAGCTTTTTAGAAGAGAGATGAAAACTGACTCAACAAAGTGACTTTTTAAAGGTGTGGTGTTAAACTTCTGCTCAGCTTTTAAGAACAGGAACTTCATAAATGGGTGTCTGAAGATAAGTCAAAGATAAATGTAACACAGTGTCCAACAGCTAGAAGCCAGCACTAGGAAATTCCAGTTCAAACATTACCTTAGTCATTAACTTATTGGTGGCTTCAGGCATGCCGCTAATTTATTAAGAGTGTTTTTAAGTTGCCCTTTATCCTAAGATACCACCTGGGTTAAAACAAAAGCAAAAACAGAAGAGCCAAAATATGCTACTAATATAAAAAGATAAAAAGTCAAAATAGAATTACAAATTTGCCTTGAAATATTACCTCAACTGGCACTAATATGGCTTCAACAGAAAGGGCATTGTAGAGATGGGGTCCCACCACTGAGAAGGCCCTCTGCCTTTTCTCTCACCCCCGTGCACACAGATAAACATGCACACATTACTAATCTGACAGAGCTACTTTAATGATTACTAAAACATCCTTTCAAAATTCTAAAATGCTATAGAAATACTAAATGCTATTGCTGTTACCAAACTTTTCTAACTAGTCTTCTGTGAATATGGAATATCATTTGCAAAGGTCTGCTGGCTTACGGGTAGCTTGGGGCCTGAATTTCTCCCGAGTATATGCATCTCCCGCCCGACAGATCTCAGCAGGACGTAGATGAGGTCTACCATAGGGACTAATGGAGAGAAAAGCCTTTGGTGGTGAGACAGACTTTGGAACCTGTGGTTCTCTGCTGGATGTTGGGTTGCAGCGAAGAGGCAGGGAGTCACCGCCTAAGGAATAACAGAGTGGACACTTGCCTTGTGATTTACTGTCAGGGACAGTATCTTAACATGACCCTTGGTATAAAACCAAGGAGCTCAATCCTAAACCAAATACATTTTAAAGCATTTATTTTGTAGAAAAAAACTTGCATTCTTTCCTCAGAGCTATGCAACATAAATCTGAAAAAAAGAACTCATTGTGTTGCTACTGTGAAAAAGCCCCCCCCCCATAACTTGATATGTTATTAACATATGTTAACATTTCCCTGCCTTCTTCCTCTCATGCTAAAAAATGAACCCAGCAGTGGCTGTGTGCCTAAAAACTGACACCCCTAGTTTTCCTTTACCAAAATCAAAGCCATGTCAGACATGTGTGGCTTCTCTGAAAAGCTGAGAGTGCTTTACAATGCATTAACAGTATAATTTCCAGAGTGTTTTTATATAAATCTAGAACTAGGGTGCTCTCGTACTATAGCACTCTAGTGGTTTTATCACTATAGAGTGCTTCCATGAGTGTTTATTAAAAGACTAGAGTAGACTAGCACCAGTCCTGTTGGGGGGAAGAAGAGAATGTCTAAAAACACATTTCATTAATAGGGTGGGATGTGTTTAACAATCATTACCAGTCAAAAGGAACAACTTACAAGAAATGTGTTATTTCTAAGTCCTGCTTATCTTTGTAGTGCTTATATACCACTCTGGTGAAATAACCACAGCTAAACCAGTTATGAATTCAATAAAATGCCAACACAGCTGCAATATAACAGAAGCAAACATTTTATTTAATTGCAGGAAAAATTGTACTTTCTATGGAAATTGGCCTGGCTGTGAATGCAAGGTAAAGCATGTTATGTGACACAAAATCAGTCTTTTAAATCTCTGCTTTAATTAAAAACTCTCCCAAACTAATTTTACAGCATATACTGAAGACCCCATTCAGCAGCAGTCAGAACCATATAACAACCTTCATTAAAGTTCTATAGAGAAAGCTGGATAAAACTGGAGTTAAATAACTATCACTCATGACTTATTTCCACTTATGTCCTGTTTGGCCTCTTGAGCCTATACTGTATAACATTGCTTCCCAAGGGACTGATTTATTTCTTTGCTCCAAGATGGTTCATGTGACTGAGAGTAAACCAAATTTAGAAATCTAGAAACTAGTAATAACCAGCAACTTTGCAGCTAATTGTAAAGAAAGAGTTCAATTCCGGCATAACTCACGTTTCATGCAGTTTACAAGATGACGTTGCTGGAAGCTAGTAAGTTTGGATTCTTGCATCATCACTGAAATACAAAAGAAAGCTGAAAAAATCCTGATCAACAAAGAGGATACTACCTTCACAGTTAAAGATTTAACATAAATAGAACTTACGTAGAAAAGGAAATTCTAGTCTCTGGGAATGGCTCCCAGGTACTTAAGAAGATGCTATGCAAGGTCTTTAAATACAGTTGTCTCAACACATTCATGGATTTGGCATTCACGGTTTTAAGTATTCACGTTTTGAAAATATTCTTTAAAAAATAATAATCCAAAAAGCAAACCTTAATTTTGTCATCTTATATAAGGGACACCATTTTGCTATGCCACTTCATATAATGGGACTTGAGTATTCATGGATTTGGGTATTCACGGGGGTCCTGGAACCAAACTCCAGCGAATGTGAAGGAACAGCATTTATATCAGTCTTCCTGAACCCAGTATTCTTCGCATGTGTTGGAATACAGCTCATGCCTGTGGAGGCTGGGCGGTGGTGTCCAACATGTCTGGATGGCACCACAATGGGGAAGGCTGGTATATAGCAATGCTTCTCAAAGTGACTGTTAGTGGACCAGTGCTGGTCTGTGAATCACTGGCTGCTGGTTAAGTTTCCACATTAGAAATTAACAGTTGTAGCCAATGGGCACAAATGTGGCACTGGACCTTGATACTCTAGGAAAAAAATGCCAGTTTCCCACTTCAGCCTAAAAAGTCCTGGTCTATAGCATTGTTTCCCTTATTTAGCCAGAGTCCTAAATAATTACTTTTCAAAAGTATGATCAGCCACTGGGTCTCACTGGCATCATGAGCAAAATGCCTGTAGTGGGAACTGAGAGAAGGAACAACCAATAGTGGGTGTGCATCTGCCCCTGTTCCGAGCTTCTATCCCAACATCCATTGGCTGCTGTTACAGAATTATTTAAATGTGCAAAATGTTTATTCAAAGTGAAGTTTATACAGGACACCATGGTTGCATGCTCTAGTACTGCAAAGCAGGATGCATAGTTGCTAGCCAAGGGCAATGTAATCTTATTCTGATCTCCTTGTAGCCTTCTGGTTACCTTTTAGCAGTTCTTTTGTTTCCTGGCTGTATTTGGTCACAGTGGGCACGTGCCAGAATCCAGTGCCTTTTGCCACGGCTGGTATAGTTCTGTCTCGGGAAGTCATTGTGGCACCTTGAAAAGAACAGTAAAGAAATGCATCTTCTGAAATTTTCAGGACCACAATTCGAAGAAGTATTCTGTCTCAGTCTACCAAATGATTCCATCATCAATTGATGTTTTTGTCCATTAAAAATTGGTCACCTTGACCAATTTTTCTTTTTCTCTGCATTATGAGATATTTCGTTATTTAAAAAAAGATATGGACTGTATACCACCAAAATATACTTTGGAAGTTGCAGGGAATAGATTTGCTTACATTTAGGGCCTGATTGCCATACAAGCAATCCATTCTGTGTGCATTTATTATGTATAAGACACCCGTGTGTGCTTCCAGGCCAAATTTTTGATGCTAGTTTTAATTTGGGCTTTCAGCTACTTGCAGACTTCATCTCTCTATACTGACCTCCATGCCAATTGTTTTCCTTAGACCTCAGTTTGTGAAATGTAAACCTCAGTTTCTAGAAGCAGGGTCTTTATAGCAGTTGTCCTGAGAGCACAGAACAATCTCAGAACTGCAAAGGTACCAATTATTAGCTGTTTTTTGAAAGGGTTGCAAGATTCACTACTGTCAGCTGCCTTTTGGCATGGGTGGACAGGTATTCTGAGTGTATTGTGCAATTGTAAGTAGATACAGTTTTGTGCTGCACTTTTTGAACTGGTTTTTAAATACTATTGTTTTAAATACTGATTGAGTTAATTTGCTTATAAGCTTCTGTTATAAGTACCTGTATATATTGTTGTTTTGTGCCTTCAAGATGTTTCTGACTTATGGCAACCCTAAGGCAAACCTATCATAGGGTTTTCTTGGCAAAATTTGTTCAGAAGGGATTTCCCCTGCCTTTCTCTGAGGTTGAGAGTGTGACTTGCCCAAGGTCACTCAGTAGCAGAGCAGGGATTTTAACCCTTGGTCTCCAGAGTCCTATGCTTGTCTATATGAGACAAGTTGCAACCACTGCGACTTCTCTTAATGATTTTACAACCCCCATACACTTTGCATGCCCTCTGGGCAAGATGGTGGCTGTGAATAAATTACTTGCGTTTTTAAATCTGCTGCCGCCAAACTTTTTTTTTTAAAAAACCGTATTTCCACAGTGTGCATAACTGATATTTCATTTTTACAAAAAAAGAGATAAAACAAAACCCTGTTTTACTACCTTAGCGATCGCTTGCTAAGGTGAAAATTCAACATGGCGGCAGCACATGCTTACCCTGTTAGCAAGCCCTGCCCATCCATGCTTGTCTGCCCAATCAGGTTTACGCTTCCTCTCGTAGGGGAAAGTGATTCATATTGAGTTGCTTGTCCCAACAAGCAGGAATGCACATTCCCCCTACTATTTTTTAAAAACAGAAAAGCCACAAAAGGGTCGTCCTACAGAGTTTTTGCCAGTATTGCCCCTCCTCTTCACAATACAGCGAAACAACCCAGATTGCCATTGGGACAGGTTGTCATTGTCTTTTCCTCACATTCTGTGAGTATTTTTGCCATTAGATTGTAAACTTGAGGGCAGGGAGCTGTTTTGTTGTTCTTTTTCTTGTAAAGTGTCATGTACATTGATGGCACTATTGAAATAAAAGATGATGATGATGATGATATTTAGACAACTGCAATGTCCAGCACTCACTACACTATGCTAACTCTCTGCCTGTATATATACATATGCACATATTTCAAAGTAAGTCTACAGATTTTAGGAATTTGGCGGGGAGGGGTTTAGGAATTTTTCTATTGAAATAAGACCATTTTACTGAAAAAATACACCCAACCGCAAAAGGCAGTATAGGGGTTAGTCCCCCAACAAGTGCACATAAGATTGCAGCCTTTTAAAATCAAGATAGGTAATCCACGGGGACAAAGCACAACAGGACTGCCTCCTTTTATATTCTACAGCTTGGCTCACTTGCTTGGGTGAGCTAGAATCAACTGTGCCGCCTCTAGCCATTTTAATAAGGCGAACCTACTTGCACCTTCTGCATAAACTGGTGTCATACAAACCACTTAATGGGGTTGAGAAAGGGATTGTCCTTGTCATGAGGCTTACCTGTAAAGGACTTTTTTTTTTGTGCTCCTATCAGCTCTGATACAAAGCTGATTTGTCATCAGTATCACTCAGACAAAGTACATTTAATTCCTCTCACACCTGAAGTAAGAAAGACTCAGAGAAACCGAGTCATATACTGTATTCATAAATCGTGTCATATATTCGTCTGACCCCAGATCAGGCAGATTTTGAGCTCGTAGGTGATACCACGATAGACCCCCTTGCATCACAAACGGGGATTGAGACATAACAACTGAACAATTGTTAGATCATCCACCCGCCTTATTGATCACCATGACAGCCCAACCTCCTTCCCCTTTTTATGGGATCATTTTTTTTCTCTCTCTCTCAAACCACCCTAAAGGACATCTCAATCTGCGGTGAGACATGACATGGGCTTGTTTCTAAGGAAGGACACCTACCTTCCCATCAGGTTTTTCCATAAAGGCATGTTAATTGCTAACAGGAGGGCTTACAACAAGCAAACCCACGGAAAAGTTCTCTTAATGGACAAGAAGACCAAGACCGAACTACTGTACCTTGTATATCATCACTGTTGTCAATTTTTAATGTTATTTCATGTTAATTTTTTAAAAAAATTCTTGTTGTTTCTCTCGTTGTTTTGTTTTTTTAAAATCTAGTCTTTTATTAAAGATTTTGTCACAAAACATATAAATATTAACCTCATCAACATTCAATAAACAACAGTAACTCCGGGACATAAGGACAGGTATGCAGTTGTCCCTTCATATCCGCTAGGGTTTGGTTCCAGGACATCCACCGCCCCACCGTGGATACCCAAATCTGTGAATACTTGAGTAGTCCCATGATATGCAACGGCATAGTAAAATGGCGTCCCTTATCTAAGATGGCAAAAAAATCAAGGTTGGCTTTTTGGATTATTATTATTTTTTTAAAGAATATTTTCAAGCCGTGAATATTATTTAAATCCGTGGATACCAAATCCGTGGATAAGGAGGGACAGCTGTATAACGAATTACAGTATTTACATACATTCATTTATATACAGTTTCTCTCTTATTGTTTAGTATTAATAATATTTTTTAAAAAAAAGGGGGGGGAGGGAATGAATCCCTCACAATATTCCCTCTCTTACCCGAGCTGGCGGGCTCTCGTCACCATGGCAACCAGCCCCGCCGCCCGCTTCCGCTGACGTCAGCAGTGACTCCGGAAGTACTTCCGCGGAACTCGTCGTCGTCGTCGTCGTAGAGCTTCGGCGTCCCTGCGGCGGTGTGGTCGCTTCGGTCGAGGCCGAGCCGGGAAGAGCGGCGGGATGTCTGACAACGAGGATAAGTAAGCGGGCCACGCTCTGAGGGGCTGGAGGACGCAGCGTGGTCGGTGGAGGAGCCCGGGGCCTTCGTCTTTTCTTTACCAGGGACCCCCTTTAAATACCTTTTGTTGCTGAGGACCCCCAAGACTTCACTCAAGATTTAAAGCCCTGACAACAATAGTAATACCACCTAATAATACTAGTAATAGTAATAATAATATTACGCCATCCATTAAACATTCCCTCAGAGGCACTGGAGGTGGAGGGAAGGCTTTCCTCCTGCTTCTTCCTGCAAATGTGTGGCTGTAGCGGATTGAATGGCAATGCGCAGGCCAAGCTAGCCATCCAGCCTTTGCCTTGGCTCCTGTCACGTGGCCACTCCACTGCAGAGAGGAGGTGGGCCAAGCAACTTTCAAGCCCTCGTGGAGCCCCTGTGAGGATTCCGCGGACCCCATTGCCCAGGGCCCTTTCACCCGACACCAGTGGCCCTTAGTCTTTTCTTTACCAGGGACTCCCCTCTTTAAATACCTTTTGTTGCTGAGGCCCCACAAGACTTCACTCAAGATCTAAAACCTTAAAATAATAAAACATCATAATAATAATAATACAATTACAACAACAAATACACCGCCACAGATGCACTGGAGGAGGAGGGAAGACTTTTCTCTGGCTTCTTCCAGCAAATTTGTGGCTGGAGTAGATTGAATGGCAATGTGCAGGCCAAGCCAGCCAGCCTTTGCATTGGCTCCTGTTACGTGGCCACTCCACTGCAGGGAGGAGGTGGGCCAATATGGCAAGTAAATGTGAATGAAATGATTGTCTAATGAGAAAAATATATATGATATTGAGACATTGAAATTGATTACTTTTATTATTGTAGGCAGTATATAAATTTCACAAAACTGTACTCACAATGTTTTTATAACTTTGTTTTTAATAAAAATATATATTAAAAAAATTAACTGCCATGGTCGCATCCTATGGAATCCTGGAATTTGCAGTTCAGGGAGGTGTACTTATAATCCTCATCCAACTCTAGTGCCTTATCCAGCCCCATAGGTTCAACCCCAGTAGTTAAAGTGGAATCAAAATGCTACAGTTGTGTAGTATGAAAATGTTTTTTCTGGATTATGCCATTGTGCAATATTGGATGTGGGATGCAGGGGCATTTACATATGAGTGAGCAAGGACAACAGTCTCACTGCAGTAACCTGGTGCCCTTAGGGTTGGTGGTAGTGGTGAACAGACCACAATTCAGAAGTGCTCCCATCTTCAAATTCACTGTAATGTAACAGCGTAACACTATCACAATTGGGGACTTTTGGGGCTTCTTAAGGTATTTCAAGACATGCAGAAGCCCCAGCCTGCACGGCCAATGGTAAGAGGTCTTAGAAGTCATAATCTAAATGATGGAGCAACAAAGGTTCCCAACCCTGATCTAACATCTGGGTTCACACTTCCCCTCAGCCATGATGATTCTCACACTTTGTAATCTCTGTATGTCTCTGCCTTCACTCTTCCTTTTCAGACATTCCATTTAATTTCCCCTCCTACCTAGTCGTCAGTTCCCCCCCCCCAGACTCTCAGTGCTGAGGACCACAGTTCTTTCTACGTTTCCCCCTTAGAATTTCCCCAATGTGTTCTTTTCTCTTCCTCCTCTTCACAGATTTCTTTGAGAGTCTGGTGACTTCTTCAAATTGGCTTTTACCTTCCTGCACAGGGAAGACATTCTTCTCTAAAGTTTAGAAATAGAATATAAGATGATAACATTATATATAATATAATACCAGAGAAACAAATCTGGTATTTTAGAGAATGTATTGGCTGTTTTCCTTGGAGGTCTTAAACAGAGGCTGGATGGCCATCTGTCAGGGATGCTTTATTGTGATTTCCTGGGTGGCAGGGAGTTGGACTGGATGGCCCTTGTGGTCTCTTCTAACTTTACAATTCTATGATTCTATGAACCTCACCTTCAACAAGTCACTACTTCTCAGCCTAGTCTAACTCAGAGTTGGTGTGGGGGAGAAGTGGAAGAGCCACCTACTTTGGCCTGAGTTACACAGAGCAAGGGTGGAAAACTAGTAAGATTAATGACAATAATGATCATTATTATTGATGCAAAAGTGCTTTTAATCAGCTTAAAGACTTGTGTAAAGAGCCTTGCTAGCAGCAGTCCTTTTTTGGGGGAACTCTTGCCATCCCACCAAGCTGTTTTTGAAACACCGAAAAGCATGATAACAGAAGACTGTAAAGCTGATTTAAAATAATAATATTCTGCCCCCTCTGCCATTGCCATCCCCAGATTTAGCTGCTATGTGTAATACTCATAGATAGACATGACCTCCATACATTTGATTAAGTCTTTGACCATCACCACATCTTTCTGGTAGTGAGTTACATAAATTCAGCAGTGCAATAGACTGCTTCTAATGATTCCTCTTCTTAATCCTGCTTGGGAAGGTGTAATAGGAAGCGATTATTGTCTTTGCTGAAGTTGCTGAAACTGGGGGGAGGGGGGAGACAGATATTAGTAATATTTCTTTCCGTTACATCTGTTTGAATCACTTTGCTTTGTCAAATATTTACTAATAATACTAAGTTAAATAGTGCTATACCAATGTTCAGTTCTTTAAGTTGTTGAATTTTAGAAATTCCCTTCAGTAAGGTGCTGCATGCAGCCTGCAGTGTCAAGGTGATGGGGTATACAATCACTGGAAATTTATATTGTAAAGAGCTGTTATGGTATAATATGCTACATCCTGCAGGGGCCAGCAATAAGCAGGCTAAGTGCAGCTGACAAGCATATCTAGATTATGTCTGAGAGACAGCAGAGGGAAGGAAATGAAGGCTGAAGTCTTATCTGTATGGGAAAATGTGTGTGAGAACCACTAACTGTATAACCCATGACTGTACTGTATCTGTACTGTATAACTAGATCACCCACTTCACCTGTCTATACATTTGACTTGGATTTTGCTCTCAGACTGCATGCATTCAGTCTGGGCTGCACTGTACATTGTGCTGTGTCATGTAGTCTGTATGCTAGGAGTCTCAGAATCATTGTAAATATTGTTCCACCTGCTTTAGTAAAGAGGAATCGTTTAGGCACATGTCTGTGTGCTCATTTCTTCGCCTGATGATTACAACTCTGCTACAGCAACTTTTGCTGCCTGGTCCTCTTGATATGCTCAGAGGTACCAGTGCGCTACCATGACACGCAGGTCACACTTCCCCAAATTTTCTTAATAGAAAATCATGTGAACATCTTGCTGTTGGGGAAGCTTGAATTAAATGCATCTGTTAGTGTTCCAACTTGTAAAGGGTTATTTGGGTAATTAGAGGATACTGTTTATGAAAATGAGCAGGAGAGTATTTGAAATTGAGAATGTAGCTAAATTTGGTCTGTTCAACTATGCAGAAGATTTTAGTATTTTTCTTCCACCAGCTTTGATGGAGATGATTTTGATGACATAGAAGAAGATGAAGGACTGGATGATCTGGAAAACGCTGAGGAGGTAAATGATTTCAGCTTTTGGAACATGAACGGCTGTGAAATCACAGCACTTAATTGCAGTACTCTGGAGTTTTTTTAAAGAGTACGTGTATGCACATGTGTTCTTGGGAAGAAGGAAAAGGCAAAGAATAAGAAATGAATTAATATTTTTAGCATGAACCTGCATGAGTCCGGTGAATATTCAGTGTGAGTAACCCCTCTGAAACTCATGGGATGAGAATTTTAGAAAGTGTCTAGGAAACAGACCCTAGTCTGTTAAATGAAAGCACATGTTTCTGTGTCACCACCTGTTTGAATATGATAGAACTTAGCCATCTGTTTAATCAGAAATATATTTATCTAATGGTTTCCCTCTTTCATTGCTTTATTTAATGTCCTTTATTTATATATAATTTAAATTATTTGTAGGCTTGAGTTTAATTTTCAAGCAGCTCCAATGGCGTATTCATATGTTAAATTCTGTAGGTGTGATTAAACAGTTCCTTATATTGTTCTACAGGAGGGTCAGGAAAATGTGGAAATCCTACCATCTGGAGAGCGACAGCAGGCAAACCAGAAGAGGATCACTACTCCTTACATGACCAAATATGAGCGAGCCAGAGTTCTTGGTACACGTGCACTCCAGATAGCGTAAGTACTTTTGAGGTCTGTATATTAAGCAGGAATGGAGGGAATGAGCCAACAGATTCTGCAAAAGTTCTTTCCTATATTCATAGATGCTTCCATCTCGAGGCTACACCTGGTGCTGATCTCACCTTTAATCCTTTCCTCTAGAAAATTTGCTATTCCAACCAAAAGCAGAACCTTCAAACAGAACAGTGGGGCTTTTGCTATGTCCTGGAAAGTTCTAGGAAAGTCCTTTGTCTCAGTGCATCACAGATGTCTGATTTCAGGTTATGTGGGAAACTCCATCAAAACTGAGAGGGTGCATCACACAGATGTGTGTCCAACTGCATGCACAGTAGATTTCTTGAAGAAGTGAGATATGCATAAATGGCAGCAGATAGTGGATTTCATCAGCTATAATTTTTGCAACCTCACTCCTCTGAAAGCTTTTCATGCAATCATGCAAAACTGTATATTAGTTCTGTTTTGCTTATTCTAGTTTGCCAGAAAATTCCAGTTTCTTAGATTGTTCATAGAACATAGAAGGCTGTTAGGGATGCACGTTTTAAATTAGCAAGGAGAAAAATGTTTCCTTCTCTTTAGAAAAATATCCATGCTATGTCTCTCAGTTAATCATCTGGGGCTGCATACCTCACATTTCTGTGAATACAAAACCTAGACCTGTAGCAACCGCTAGTAGCTAGGGACATATAGCATACATAACCCTTTTTCAGAGATGCGTTTAGAACGTCTTAGTCAGCTAATATTCCAAGCAAATAAACTGTTAGTACAGTAAATTGTTAGTACAGACTTTTGTGATCATAATATGCAGACAGTTTCAAAAGAAGACCAAATATCTGGCCAGTGTTGTTCTTGTGTGAACATAGTTTTTTTTAAAGTTAATTTTACCATCCATATAAGTGATAGATGTGATCCAGATTTCAGAGTACAGATCGACCCCGATGTGCATGGATTCGGTATCCATGGTTTCATTTATCCACATCTGAAAAAATATCTTCTCTCTAGGCATTTCTAGGTCCTCCATTTTGATTCTGTGGTCAACTTCCAGTTTTTGAAAATAATAGGGTTCCCTGTTATCTGTGGTTTCAGGTATCCACGTGTGTGTGTGTGTGTGTGTCTTGGAACGTATCCCTCACAGATATGGGGGTTGACCTGTATCAGTCCTTCCCCCCAATATAATCTAACATTTTAATATTTCTTATATTAGCATACAATAGCTATATTGGACAGGAGCTCCTGTTCAAACAAGGGAATGTATGGGTGGGGTGGGGCTCTCTTTGGACAAATGAAGACATGACTCTTCCAGTATAGTAGGAAAAGTTGCTAAAGAAGTTTTAACATGAGGTACTGAAAGCATGGTTCCACTTATGCCGCTTCATACTTGGACGTACCTGAAGTCTTTTAGTGGGTGTTTTTTTCCCCTCCACCCCAAATTCTGAAGAGGCTAGAGTGGGGGAAGCTACTTTTCTCTGCTTAAGCTTGGGCATTTTGGAGCATTTGGTCACTGAAAGTGGAGAGAAATATCCTTATTCTGTGCTTAGAGGCAACCGGCATTTAGAGCTTCAGGGAAGCACACAGAATCAGTACAGAGCCATACCTTGAACTGTGCCTGAACAGTACCTTATATGAGCTTTGAGCCTGCAAAAATTAAATACAACATACCAAAGGCTGAGCCGCATTCCTTGCTGAAGTCAGTAGAAATGCCATTGCTTTGATAAGCCATCTGACACTTGTTTGCTGGCTTCTGTCAGAATGCTGTGCTTGTTTTTAAAATAAAATAAATAAAAAAGAATACTGTGCTTGTCTGAGAGTTATACCACATGGTTTATTTATTTTAAACTTTTTTATCCCATCTGACCAAAAAGAGTGCCCTGTTTAAAAATGTACATATACCTTGAATACTGTGAAGGGGCTGTGAAGATGTAATTATTCCACACTGTCGTATTTTGTGAAATTCCATGTCTTTCCATTAATCCTCCATAGAGGATCTACTATGTATGGTGTTCTTTTTCTCTTTCTCTCTCTTGTTCTTTTCACATCACATGGATACCACTGGGATGTTTGCATGGTCTTCTGGTTGCCTCTCATTCTTGCTGTGTAACCAGTCCACAGCTTATGTACAATTTCAGTGATGTCTTTAATAATGTTTCCTGACTATTAAGTCTTTGGTAGAGATGATTTTAAAATTAAATAAATGCAGTACAACAAATGGTTAAAAAGCTTTAAATTTCATCAGTTAAAACTGCAGCAAGCATACATATCACAAAACTGACTCAGTGAAAAACAGAAAGTAGGATAATAAAAAGTCAGGGCAAATTAAATGTTTGGCTTAGGAAGAAGCTTTTCAGTGCCTTCCTGCCTAAAATTCATGGAATCATTTTCTTCCTACTCAGCATGTGTGCCCCGGTGATGGTAGAGCTGGAGGGAGAGACAGACCCCTTACTGATTGCAATGAAAGAGCTCAAGTAAGTTGGAGACATTCTAAGTATGTACATGATTTGTCACAGAATATCATTCTCTCTCTGGCCCTTTCCAAGCATTGTGTTTGTATGTGGAGTCAACATGATAGGGTGCAGATCAAAGATGAGTATGTTCACTCCACCCTACCTATCACTATCCTCATTGCCCTCCCTTTGTTGGAAGAATAACATCTGCTTAGATAGGCTCCTACATGATCTAAAACTCCAATTTTCCAGGAATTTTCCACCAGTAGAGAAGACTCCCTACTCCAGCTGTTTGCCCCCAATTTATGAAGAATGTCAGGGACAGTGATGGAAGGAAGAGCTAATGCACTCACCACCTCACTTACATGTTGACCCTATCCAAAAGTAGAACAACTGGAGAGGGGTTTCTCTCAGCTGCAAATGAGGAAAGCTAATATAAAACAGTTCTTAAACAAACATGTTTTGTGTTTGCAGAAGGAATAGCAAACAAGATATTGTTTCAACAAATCATTGTAGGCTTTTATACAAAGCTCTGTGCTGCTGTTCTGATGTATTTTCTGTGGAAATTTAACAAGTACACTTTCGAATTTTCTGAAGTTTCTGGTTCTCCCACCATGATACCAGCAGGGGTAGCACTGATCAGTATTTGGAATTTAAAGTCTGATTGACTACAAAGCCATGGTGCCAGTTTCTGCAATATGTACAAGCTGTGAAAAGAGTACCAGTAAGTTGCACTTCTGCTGTAGATTGAATGAGGTTTGTGAGTTCCATTTCAAGCATTACAGCAGAAGTAGCAAAGAATACACAAAAGTCCATTCCTGTTCTTTCCTTAAATTTGTACATATCCTTCCTTCATTATACAATTGCCCCTCCACATTCACGGATTTGGCATTCACGGATTTAAGTATTCATGGCTTGAAAATATTCTTTAAAAAAATAATAATCCAAAAAGCAAACCTTGATTTTGCCATCTTATTTAAGGGACACCGTTTTGTTATGCCACTGCATATAATGGAACTTGAGTATTCACAGATTTCGGGTATTCACGGGGGGTCCTGGAACCAAACCCCAGCGAATGTGAAAGGACAACTGTAGTTTGGCTTTCTTCCTAAAATGGACCTGAGATCTAGGTTTCATTTTCCATATAACTGAACTTTTGTACATCCATGTCTGTATAGCTCTATGGAAGCAAACTTGCTTTGGTGTTCAAGTCATATAGAGGCTGACAGTCATTGCCTGATGCCTCCACTAGGAGGTCACAATGAGGAGCTTGCTGCCAGAGATGTCATTCTGCTAATAGCTTTGGGCCATTGTATTAAATGATTGTGATTTTTAGAGATTTCCTTGTTTTTACTTTTCATGTGCTGCAAGATTATAAACCTGATGTCCTGGACAAAGTCCAAGCTGGATAATTACATTGTTGACCTAAAAATTCGTATTTAGATTAAACTGGATTTGAGTTTCTTTCCTTTCAATTCTAAATCGTTCACTTCTCCAAGAGCTTTTAATGGCTATAGTATTCCACTCAGGGTTGGGGTCATTTCTGTGGTTTGTGAAATGTATGAATATTTCATACTCTGTGTGACAAAGATGTTATAGCTAAGACCCTTTGTGTCCCCCGGTGGGATTTTTGTTTTTTAGTTCTTTCCTCTACCTCTTCATTGTGAAGAGGTCATGATTGGTCATAATTCAGGAGTTAGCACAGAGCACCTCCTGTTCAGTTTCAGAGGAGAGGGAAGCTCTGTATGTGAGAGGTTTCTGTAAATGTTCAATGTCATACTGTTCACTCAGGTGCCACTGGGCCAAATCCTCCATAACATGACCAACACTTGCCCTCTTCTATATTTCTTTTCTCCTTGCAGAGCTCGGAAAATTCCCATAATTATCCGCAGGTACTTGCCAGATGGAAGCTATGAAGACTGGGGTGTAGATGAACTAATTATCACAGATTGATCTGTTTCTCTTCTGTGCTTCAACCTCACCTTTACTGCAGATTTTTTTTAAAAAATTATTTTTGTGTAAATAAATACTAAAATCCCACTGTAAGTTGGTTCTTGGATGTCACCTCTCTCTGCTTAATGCTGAGGAAAGGCCACAGTTTTCCTTTTTCTGTTTTAGTGTCGTGGTTACTGTTACAGCACAGCCTGCAACACTCTCTCATCAACATTCTGGCATTTAATCTGTGGCTGGCTTTACTGAGCAACATGATGTGCCTGCTGCCTTTGAAACATTACATCTGTGAACTAGGGCAGGGAGAGAAGAGCAGCTTCCTCTATGTTTGTCTGTGACCATCATGTTATACCTAAGCTATTTTAAAGTGATTCTGCAGCTGCCAAGCTTCCAGATGCCCTCTAAGGCAATTGAGAGACCCCTTTCTTCTCCCGCCCCCTTTGACTTACACCCTTTTCCAGGGGCCTGTAGTAGAGGAGACATTTCTGTTGCCTGCCAGCAGACAGACGTGCCATTGTGCCCAGGAGCAAGTTGCCTTGGAAACCCCCCAATTTCCCCTCTGATCAAGGCTAGCTCTGTGGGCTTCTCAGGAGTATCACAGAGCAACTCTCATCAAATCTCCCATTGTTCCCTGCTCCTGCCCTGGCTTCTTATCAGTCAACAGGATCCTCTTACAGTGGCTGTTGTGCAGCAGGAAGCGTAGTTGCCTTGCTTACCTAGTGAGTCTCTGCCTGACATGTATGGGTATCGTCTATGCTTTGTGGCAGATATTGGTACACCTCTTTCCCACCGCCTCAGCATCATCCCAGTCACAGGCTTGCTCAAAGTACATTTGGTCTTTTTGTTCCAAAGTACTACAGCACTCCTTTAAACAGCAGGATGGGTGATTCTTAAAACTTTATCATATTGGCTCATGCTTTATCAGGGGAACAATCTGGTTGGGGACACCTTAAGCATAACAGACAAAACGAAGGAGAGCACTTCCTCTTGACTAAACAAATGTACCAACAATATTTTAAAACATAACAGCTGTTTCTTTGGTAGACATTTTAGTTTGTTACAGAGACAATAGTCCTGTGGCCTAGCCTTAAGGCCTATCAAAATTATTAAGGTCCCTTTTCTTTTGGGAAGTTAATTTGATGTAAACAGCATTAGATACCATATTTTAACTGAAAATGATATGTGCCTTTTAAAATAAAAAAGTAGTGTATTTATGTATTTATTTATATGGGATAGCAGTAACTAAATCAACGAAACAAAACATCCTTTGAGAATAACATCAAACTGCTGCACGAAAAACAAATATGTTAGTGGAAACCTGTAAGTTTTGAAAGTAAGAATACCATAAATTGCCAACCAAAAGTTCTGCAAATTGAGACTCAACTGGAGTTCCCAGACCACCACCACCCAAAAATCCCAAAGCGAGAGTTTCAGAACTGGATCAAAAAGGAAGTTTGCTTTTGCTCTTACTGGATGTTAGAAGTGTAAGTGATGGAATACAGAAAGTTAACGTACTGTTCTCTGTGTATATTGAGGTACACAAAGCAAGCATTTCTTAAGGTATGTCAGATCCTGTTTGATAGCTGCTTAAAGGCCCCTTAAACTGGGTCTGCAAACAAACGGAAAGCCAATGTAGACAGTCCAACATCTGAGTAATATAACTTCTCCTAGACAAAAGCTCAAGTAGCTAAACAGTCACATTCTGTACTACCTGGAGTTTCCAGTCTTGAAAGGTAGTGAGTGTTGCAGTATTCGGAAGAGGGGGGGGGCAAATCCACCAAAACCCCTTTGCGGCTTTTCCTGCAGTTTTAAAAAAATGGGAATGCGCATTCATGCTCGTTGGAACAATCTGGTTTGCATTCATTTGCATTGCTGATAATGGAGTGAAAAGCTGATTGATCAGACATGGACAGGGGGCAGAGCTTGCTAACAAGACAAGTACCCAAAACTGCCATCTTGGATTTTCACTTTAGCAATCGTGTGCTGAGGCAATGAAACAGCCTTTTTCTTTTCTTTTTAAAATTTAGGCAGAATATTGTGTTTTCGCACCTTAGATATAGATAGATTTTTTTTTTAAGTGTTCAGCAGCCACTGGCAATAATAGAAACATGTGTAATTCATTTACACCCACCATCTTGATTCGCAGGCAGGCCCGTTGGGACAGCAAAAGTGAATAGCTTCGCACGCCTGCAATTTTGCCAAAAACCCATTCATACAAAATTGAAGCTGCTTTGAATTGGCTTTAATGTGCATCAATCTACATTCCCCCTCCCATAGACAGACCCCTTGATTCATTGAGCATCCTGTTGAATGTGTTGCTTGCAAATACATGAGGCTGTTGGCCAAGTGCAATAAGCCTATATTTGTCAATATTACCATGAGATCCTGAGCTTTATTTGACAAGGTGGACTCAAGATGGATGTTGATGTCCCAATGAACAAATAGCCTTTATTTTCTGTTGCCTGTTACTATGGGCAACTCAGTAATATTGAAGTGGTTTGTTTGTTTGTCTGTTTGTTTGTTTGTTTGTTTTAAATCAGGACTGTCTTCCCTTGCCTGTCAGGGTGCATATCCCAGCACTGTGGTACTGAAGGCATTGGTGGACAACAAGTCAGAGTCAAAAGTTACCAGGCATCCCCCTCTTTTTATGCCTTGTCTTTCTTTCTGATGGCCCCTTTATTCTGTTTCTCTTGTTCACTCTCTTTCTTTCTGCCCAGAAAGTAGCTGAAGGAGGGACAGATCACTCTTGGAAATATGAATTATTCCTTTTTGAGTTACTTTTGAAGTTAGGCTGAAGGTCACATGTAGTTCCAATGCCACAGGCTGTCCACCGCTACAGCCACACTTTCTTCCTAAGTGCAAAAGGATTGCAAAGATGGGAAGTGTTTGTGTTCCAAGGAGTGGTTTCAGGGGCAATTTGGAGAAATGGCACTTAAAGGGATATGATAACCAGCTGTCAGCAAAAGCAGGCATTAAAACCACAAGGAATGTGTTGTGGGCTCACTGCAACCTTGGCAATAAAAGGTTAATCTGTGGAGTTGCAGTTTACAAGCCTCCTTGCCCTCCCCATTCCCCCTGGCGTTTAATCACGTTGGCGTGATGAAATTTCAGTAATGAAATGTGCCTTTGTGTGATCATTTTGGCATCCGCAATGGAGCGCGGAGTCGTTTTCTTGGACTAAAAAAAAAAGCTTCTTTGTTTAAATAGCCCCCCCTTCCCCCCAAGCCTTGCATCTATATCAGATACAATTAAAGGGATAGCAAGGGACTCTAGGCCAGCTCCCAGCAGACTGCAAAGGGAATGTGCATCTTTTTTGTGTCCAATGTGGAAGCTGGTGGGTGCTAGATCCTGCTTTTGCTGTGAAGACAGAAACATAGTTGTTGGCACTAAATGTGGCCAGCCTATGACTAAGAGAGCACATCACTACCACCACCACTTCCTTAGCCAGACTTCTTTTTGGTGGAGTGTAGGGAGCCCTTGAATTCAGCTGGAGGGATCTCTTTGGCCAGATTTGCTTGTTCCTTTAGGCATGAGTCCTTGTAACCTTTAACAAGTCCTGTTTGGCTGTTTTGTTGTGTCTTTTCCTAATCCAAATCTCACCTGCACTTCCTTAGACCAACTGCAAAAGTAGGATGCAGAATGTTACTCTACCCCTGGCTATCCCTCCCAATTTTTACAACAGATTTTTCTCACTGATATTTTGTTTTCTCCATTCTGCGTTATTGGAAGGCACATCTTTGCTTGCCTTGGCTTAACGCTAAAGACATACCATCTTAATTTGCTCTGTCCTTAGTTTTGACTGTATATTGAGGGAGCAACTTAAGTAGCTTTGTTGATCTGTTGCAGCTACAACAGAGTCCTGAGGACCTTAAAGATTATGCATAAGTGGGCTCTACCAACCTGTTTGGTTTTCAGATCTTCATGAAAGCTCTTCTCTGGTTCCTTTATGCCAAGAGAAGTCTGTTGGACAGCTACAAGAGAGAGGTCTATGTAACAGCACCCTGTTTTTGGAACACCCTCCATACTGATGCTCAACTCCCACTGATGTTACTGTTATTGCAGTGCCAGGTTAAGCCAACATTATATTAAAGCTTCAAAGCTGATCTATGCATAGTCTTTTCTGTTTTAATGCTTCTGAGTTGTTCTTTTATAATGCTATTTTAACATTCCATTGTATTATATTTATGATAAGTTTTTTCATGCCTCTTATATATTGCCTTAGTATCAGTTCAGGTGAAGGACAGTTTACAACAAAACAAAACAAAAAAACTCTGAAAATTGGCCTTAAAGGTAACCAGGAGTGATGCAACATCACTTCTTAAAATGGTGACTATCAGTGTACTGCAGCCCTCTGGAGGAGGCAAAATCTGGGTGTTCAGTATGCGAGGCTCCACAGCATGCCCATCCCTGCTTCAAATAAAAGCTCATCATCAACATACATGTCACAATATTAGGTTACAAGTCTATATCTACGTACCTGGGAGTAAGACGCATTGGAGTGGATTGTGCAGTTGAGAATATAAGAATGAATCATGATGGCTCAGACCAAAGGCCTGGCTAGCCCCGCGTTTTGTTCACATAATGCTCAAACATTGCCTATATTTACTTGTGTGGCAACCAATATACAGAGGCATAATGCTGGTGGTACTGGAGGAAATATATATCCATCATTGCTAGTAGCTCCATCCTTCCTGAAATTGTCCAATCTGCTTTTCAAGTCACCCCAAGCTGGTGACCATCACTGCATTCTGTGTTGGTGATTTCCACAGTTTAACTATGCACTACCTGAAGACGTACTTCCTTTTATCAGTCTTAGGAGGAAGAAAGGGGGAGAAGAAGAAAAAAGAAATGTGGCAGCATCTTTAAGAGTAACTGGTTTTTATTTTTGCATGAGCTTTTGTGGATATAAACCTATTTCTTCGGATACAGTACTGAGCGGCATTAAGGCCTCAGGCATCATTTCGGTCTTGAACCTCCCACCATTTAGCTTCAATGGATGACTCCACTCTCCATAAATTAAGCATGATCCTCAGTTTTATCTAATTTGCCCATTGAAGGGATAGATTTTACTACAGTTAAGCTTTTACTTTCTAGTGAAAGAGCATAGAGCAATTATTTCTATAATAATGCACATCTTTCAATATCCCATTGAATTATTCTACTGTTGCCTTTTTGCTTTCTTTCACCTTATCCACAGCTACATTTGTAAATATGTGAACAGCTTACTAAAACAGGCCACCCACCCTCTCAGTCATTATAACTTTTGGTGCTCTGATGAAGGTGTGGCCCAAATAACTTCATTTAGCTGGGCATTGAACGCATATGAACTGAAGCAGCCCTCAGTCTATAAAACCAGAGCCAAAGATTCCCATTAAAGTTGGTCGGGATAATGTCAGGCTAAATGCATAACCCACTCGCCCACTGCATTCTTTGCATATGCCCACACAGAGATTGAACAAATACTATGCTCCACTATGTAAAACATGGCATTTTTCTAGCTTTTAAGTGACCTCTGATTATCTCAGACTCCCTCTTTCTTACCTTGCTACTCTTTATCTTGCAAGAAGAAATTTCAGAGTGAAGAAAGGACATGTCATCTGTTCATCATCTTGAAAGAATTGCTGTAGAACCATCTCTCTTAAGAAAAGCTAGGCAAGTCAATGAAAATGATGTTTCTAATTCCTCCTGGATGCTATTTAGTATAGGAACGTAGAAGGCAGAGGTGACATCTGTTGTTTTCAAGGACAGTGTGGAGGCTTTAAATGAAAGCATCATGGTTTGGACTGGAAATTTGAGCAGTAGGTGATATGTGTTTGCTGCTACAAGTGATCTTGCCAGGGTGTGTTGGTGTGGGGGACCATGCTCTTTTGTTTAAGATTCAGACCTAGTGAATGAAAGAGGCAGGATCCCTTTCAGAATTTGTTTGTCCAAGAACCAAACTATATGTTAAAACAAATTCTGAATGGTTCAGGAAAAGGGACTTGAAGGAAGTTATTTTCTTTCTCAAGATACCATCCAGTTTTGAGATTACCCAGTGGAGTTGATTGGCGGTAGGTTTGCAAAAAGAAGGCCTATTTAATGTTATGCATTATTAGCTCAGGGCAGGATGGGGAATATATGGACATCCAGTTGTGGTTGAGCTTCAAATTCCACCATCCCATGCCATAAACATTCGAGTTAGAGCTGATGGGAGTTGCAGTCCCACAGCATCTGGAAAACCACACTTTATCTACCCCTGAGTTATAGAATTCATTTCTACAAAAGGTAATGGCTATTATGCTTCAATCAAAGGATTAATTACAATCCTGCAGGATAGATCTGTCCACTGTTTTTATGGATCAATCTATCCATTGCTATAGTGATACATGCCTCGGTTACATCCCATTTGGATTGCTGTAATACACTCTGCCTGCAGCTGCCTTTGAAAATTGTTCAGAAACTTCAGCAGGTTCAAAATGCTGTGGCCAAGTGCTGGCTACCAATTAATTTCTGAACACAATTCAAAGTGTTGTCATGAAGTCCTATCAGCTTAGGTCCACGCTATCTGAAAGACTGTATCTCTATATCTGACCCTGTCTGAGGTTTAAGATCCTTGGGCTTTCTCTTGGTCTCATCACCTTCTCAGGTACATTTAGTAAGGATATGAGAGAGAGAGTCCCCCAGCCTGGGACCTGCCATGGGAGACTAGGCTGACCCCCTTCCCTGCTCCCCTCCTTTTTGTATGAACAAACATTTGGTTACGTGCAGAAAGGTCTTCAATGGAGAGGGGAGTGCTGTTACATTTTTATTGTGTTGAAATTATTTTATATTGTTTTGAAGTAATGATGGTTCAAAATAGTATTTTCAATTGTTTAAAAACATTTATTAGGTGATTTTAATTCCTGCTTTAATTCATTTGTGAGCCACCTTAGATCCCATTCAGAAGGAAGATATGATAAGAATTTAATTCAATTCAATTTAATTTAATTTTTTTAAAAACCCTTAAGATCTAAAAATGGTGCCTCTTCAGTTTTAGAACACCAGGTACACTGGATAGTTCATAGGAGATAACCAGTATCTTCTGATTTTTCCAATAGTTTCTAGCTGACCACAGCTGGAAGTGAAATATACAGTCAATTAAAAGATGATGCCCCAGAGTGTTTAGAGAGAAAAGTGGTCTTTTCCACAAGGTAGCTATTATGTTCGGTTAGCATCTTTTCATCAATGTGTAGAGCAGGTATAGTGAGCAAAAGGGTTTGTGTGTAGTGTAGAAATAGATCTTCGTGCCTCTCAGCCCTTTTGCTTGTGGGTTGGGGGAGATGAAGGTATGTGAGAAGTGGGGGGGGGGGGGGAGAAACAGAAATTGCCACACAGAGCTGAAACCTTTTAAAGTTTATTATTCCATACATTTGATGCAAAGTTAATGGTGCTAGGACAACACAGGGCTGTAGTGTGGGGGACAGGGAAAGATGTGCTACTTGCATAAATAAGGGTGCAGAACAGTTAATAGATTACATGCATACAAGGAGTACAGGCATACTACATGTCCTTTTCAAATGCTGTGGAAAAGAAACAATCATCCATAGCTGAAAATGGAGGCAAGCATATATAAAGTTCATAACTTTGGGCAGGTTAGCCTCAACCATCTCAGTCAAAAGGGGTTGGGAAGAGCAGCATGTACTGCAAAGTATACTGTGGCTTGTAGTGCCCATCCTCATGTGCCGTCTGTTCTCTTTCTACCATCATGTTCCTAGTGAGAGCAGTCTTCCAAGTGACATATTCAAGGACACTGACTGAGGACAATGTCTGTGGGATGGGCATGCAGAACTTCACACAGGGATCTATGGAAAAGATTAAGGCACACTTTGATTTAGCTGGATTGGTTACATCCATACAAAAACTTACTGCAGAGCCCAGCTTTCCTTTTGATGCCCATTCCATGTAACATAAGGACCAACAGTGTCCTTATGTTAACTTTAGAATTTATAATACAAATTGTGAACATAGGAGCATGGCTGGTTCTGCTGTTAGGCAGGGAGGCACATCCTCTCTCACACAACAGATTATAGAGAACTTTTAAGGGCAGTAAATGACTAATGTTGTTAATTGGTTTTGTTGTTGTTGTTTACTATTACTGGGAGTACTTTTTAAAAATATCTGACTCAGGCACCAATGTATCTTGGACTCTCTCTTGAGTGGAAGAGAATGCATTAGTTAAGCTAATATTATGGTCACATGGAAGTTCTCATGACATCTTTTATTCTGTATTTAAGCAAAAATGAAAGAGGTGGAGGACATGGCCCCCCGGATGTCAGACTGCACCTCCCATCAGGCCTAGCCTGCATACCCAATGGTGAGGGATAATGGGAGTTTCATACCTGCAACATAGGGGAGCCCATGTGTTCTCCATCAATGACACAGGAGGACCACACAGACTGTTCTTGTTTCTAAGCTATTTCTGTCTTCCTTCACCCCTTCTACACACACACGTGCACATACTCACACAAACACACTCATAAGCATGCCAGAAGTAAACACATTGGCTTTGGCAGGGTATTTTCTGAAGTATTAGAAAAGTAGCTGCAGGATATTAGAAGGAAACCACAGAGTGTGGAAACAAAGAAGGAATACAAAATGATCATAACAACAAAGTAGGAATCAGTCCCCTTTGCCCTTTATGGTCCAAGGGACCAACATCTACACACACATTTACATGCTGTGATACAAAGGTGACCAGAGCATATAATGCAGTTCCTGAGTCCAATGTACTGTGTAGTTAAGTCCTAAGAGCCAGGCAGCAGAGAGGTGATGGAACAGATAAAGGAAAGTGGAATGCAGATGCCAAATATCAATAGGAAAAGCAAGCATAGGTTGGTCTTCCAATGGGGAACAAAATTTCATGCATGTACGACTCTGAAGCAGGAATGTCCTAGAGCACTGTCCACATCAGCTGCATTACCCTACTTCTCCTCCTACAACATATCCATCAGAGAGTCCAACTAGCCAGGCTTCACCCACAGCAAGTGGCAAACTAATGGCCATTGGTTTCTTTCTCAACCATCAGACTGATGGTCTGGACAGCTTGAGGGAAGGGATGAGAAGGAAAAGGATTATCTTTCAATGGTATTGTTATTTTTAAACCCTTGATCTGCCCGACAAAAGCCCACCGTGACTAGTTGCTCCATGCCTAGAATCATCCTCATCTAGAAGGCCTATGGGATCTTGGAAGCCAATCAGGGTCTGGGAGTATGGGGTGTGGGTGGGAACCTTCTTCCAGCCAGGCGAGCCATCGATAACTGCGGTCGTGATAGACATGGGTTCTGGCAACTGGATTACACCAAATGACCTCGGGACTTGGAGGCTCGTCTTCTGGGGCTGATTCTTCGGAGCCTTTCCGCTGCTGCTTTGGTCACTGCTCCCCATTCCCTAGGGTCTCGAAAGGGTCGTATACACAGGCTGTTCCCAGTGTGTGGGACTATGAGACTGTGGCACTGAGGGTGCTGGGTCAGAAATGGCAGTGTATAAAGGACGTTGGGAAGGCCCCATATATGAAAAGGCTGAATAAAGGCCAGAAGCCTGACTGGAGTGGCTGTAGTAGGGTCCTGATGGCTGGTGGTCAGGGTAGTCAAATTGGGGTCTTGATATGGAGGGAAAGGCTGAGCCATAGTGGGGCAGACTAAGGGATGTATATGCTATCTGGGATGTAGAGGGCTGATCAGTGTAATGGGCCCCTGGAGCTGAGCCCTCTGTTTTGACTTGAGCCTTGGAGTCTACCACTGATGATGTGGCAGCAGACAAGGAAACCCCATGCTGTTTGGAGATCCAAGCAGAGTGTCCACTGGCTGCAGCCAGGGCACTCCCAAGGCCATAACCAGCAGCTGCGGCATAGCCCCCAACATGGCCTGGATGAGCAGCATGTCCATTTGGTGGCAGGTACTGGTCAAACTCATTAACATCAAAGGGCTCCATGTTTGACATCACTTCATGGCTGATCTCCCCGATATCCACATTGCCGAAGTCGATGTGAGGCTTTCCTCCTTCCCCAAGGGAACGACCCTCCCGCTTGGAGTCAGTCTTACCCGACTGCAGTTCTGTTTTTGGAGTGGTTGGTGGTGTGGGGGGTCCATGGCTCTGACCTGTAAGATGAAGGCAACATTTAATTTAAAAAAAAATGAAAGGAAACAGAGAATATGTGAATGATCATTCTACATATGCCTTAGGGCTTCCTAACAACAGAAGCTCTTGGCTAGATTATTTCAAATGTATTACACAGAACTGAACTCGCAGAACTGGGCTGGACAACTGTGGCCCTCTGTATGTTTTTGGCCTACAGCTCTCTAGCTCTAATTAGGCGAGCCAATGATGAAGGATTATTTGAGCTGTAGTCCAAAAGCATGTGAAAGACCACAGTTGCTCAAGCCTGTTCTAGAGAATGCAAAGTCCACAGGCCAGTTTTCTCTTCTATCCTCATTGCATTGATAGGATTAAGATATATTTTTGCTGGTATGGAGGCTAAAGGAGAATTTTTAAAAAATCAAGATGGCAGCTAGGTGTAATTAATTCCTTGGCATTTAACAGTGGTGAATCCTAGAGTTCATTATGTTGATAAGCTTATCCATGCCAAACAAAAACACAGGCCTGTAGCATTCATTATTCTGTCCTATTATATTTAAATAGCAACTAATTTGCCATAACTTAAGTGTGGAGCACACTTAGGGAACTAGGAAATGTTGTCTAGCTGCCTTTATGGGACTAACCTGAGGAGTGTTCAGGGTGCCCATCAGACAGGGGTGATCCTTCGCCAGCATGCCTATGGTCCAAATGGGCATTCTTATAGTGAGCCTGGATTGCAGCAGCTCCACCAGCTTCTCCGTCAGCTTGGCCATCATTTTCACCCTGGGCAGCCTTGCCATTTTTCCGTCGACGGGGCTGATACTTGTAATCAGGATGGTCCTTCTTGTGTTGCATCCGCAGCCGCTCGGCTTCTTCAATGAAGGGTCGCTTGTCACTTTCATTCAACAGTCTTAAAGAGACGAGAGGGAGTTGGGAGCAGGGGAAGGAAGTGGGTGACTGCTTTGTTAAATGAGGAAGCCACAAAATATCCGGGCCATATCAGTGGACAAATCCATCAGAGACAGTATCATAGCATCACAACATTGGAGAAAAAAGGGTCAAGATGTAGTCTGAAATTTGACTTCATCATGCTGCTGGTCCACTCCCTTTAAGACATCTAGTAGTGTGGACTACCAATTATGTGAGCCACCAAATTTTTTTTAGTCCAGAAACATTGTCTTCTCAGCTAATCAACCATTAAATCTAAACATCATGAGCAGAGTGCAGTTCAGCACACCAGCAAAATTATTTGCTGTAAGCACCATTTTACTTAGGTTTCATCAGCATGAACAAACTGGTTATTATGAACATGCAGATTTTTTCCTACTGGAGTCTATTAATTTTTGCTACAAATTCCAAGGATGTCTAATATCTTTTGTGGGGTTCAACAGAATAATATGACATCTTCCATGAAGATGTAGTATATTCTATACTTCAGTATGGTTTAGGGAGCTGTGTAATCTGGAACATCCCTCTAATAATTCCAAATGCTACAGACATTTTAAAGGTCTCGTGTATTCTAACCTCAGTTATCACTCTGTTTAACAGGAGCTGCTTTATATGATGCTGTTTTGGAGGAGTAAATAAAAACATAGCACAGCCTTGTAGAATTTTGCATGAGAGACACTACAAAAATGTAAGGTCAGTCTGGTAATATTAGGCATTTTCTCTAGTTAGGACAGGATTTTGTTGCCCATCCCATTTACTGTATTAGACATGGACTGGAAAAATCCGGTATCTTTTTTGTTTTTGACTTTTGTTTGTATCCTTTTTCACCCTATGTCAGGCATGGCCAGCCAACTGGTGTACTTTAAATAATTTTCAGCCTGATCTTGGAAATTCTACTCAATTTTTATGAAGGTGCAGTTAAATTTTTTGTTCCCAGTTTCGCTCATAAGGAATAGAAAATTAGTTATAAACCAATTGGTGAGAGAAATAGAAAATACATGTTTTAAAATTCCGTTCTTTCTCCAAGGATACATGGGTCTCTCCTCTGATTTTACTCTCACAACAACCTATGAGGTAATTTAGGCTGAATTCTCCTGCTTCCCCCTCCAGTAATGCTCAGAGAGTTCTGACTGCTTGTTGTTTGTGATTGTTGTGGTGGTGGTTGCGTACCTTCATGTATCTTCTGACTTTTGGCAACCGTAAGGTGAACCTATCACAGGTTTTCAAGGCAAGATTTGTTCAGAGGGAGTTTGCCATTGCCTTCCTCACAGGCTGAGAGAGTCTGACTTGCCCAATGTGCCCCACTGGGTTTCCACAGACAAGCAGAGATTCAGACTCTGGTCTCCCTGAGTACTGACAGTTCAACACTCAAACCACTACACCACATTGGCTCTCTAGTTCTGACTACATTGCTTCTGTAAAAAATGCCTTTTCTGCTAGGTATCGCATCCCTCCTCTGTATGTTCATTCTCTTTCATGGGGCAGCAGAATAAACTTCCAAATGAGCATAAGACATTGTGGCTGCTGAGGTGATGATTAAGATGGCCTTTCCCCTACCCACATTTCATACACAGAAGCCAGTTGGGCAGACATTTTACCCCAACACCACTGACAAAAGGACAATGCCTTTTGCTACACAGGAGAGCAGCAGGCTAACTTAGGAGATGCAAGATAGCCTTCATGGCACACACTATTCCAACTTCTTGCCATTCCCCAACACCTCAATATTTGGCACCTCAGGCAGTCACAATGGTAGGGCTGGCCCAACCCTACTTCAGTAGGTTTGCCACATTATCTGTATTGAGCTCATATTTCAGATTCTCCATCCAAAGCCCAGAAAGCATATTGTTTGGCCCAATTTTTAACACACATTCCAATCTTTATGTGTGTTCAGTAGAAACTAACATTCTCCCCTTGTCTCTTTTTTTTCTCCACTGAGAGGAAAGCCTCTGGTTCAATGGATAGGAGCAAAGGAAAGGAGTGTGAGGAACCTATGAAGCAGGACCTTTTCAATTTACATTTACCATTTATTACAGTTTTGTTTTTAGGTTGAACTCTGAGGCCAAACTCACACATACAAGAGAGAGGGACACAGAGAGAGATAGTTAAAGGAATTATTCTCCATGCAATTTGTGCAGCTGTCACTATGTTAAAGCAATCTGTGAGTTTAAAGAGATGTGGTGAAAGTTATTCAAGCCAGCAGACAACCCAGTAATAGTTTATCATGTGAGAGACGCTTCTGCACATTTGTAAAAGGGCCAGCATACTTGTTTATGTGTTAATCTTTAACCTTGCTCTCATGTCCAGACTTTCTATCAGTGGTGATAGCAGGCCTATTTACGGTAGTAAGCAAGAGGCTCTTAGGAACAATACCTATACAATCTAAAAGTAGTAAACTTCATTTACAGTATAAATGATGCCCCAAACATGGGGCTTTGTTAGAACCAGAGGCTTCAACCCTGGTATCTGTTCCTGAATAGCAGGGTTCAACTTTGGAATATGTGAAGCAGCAATTTAATAACTTAAGTTGATAGATTAATAGATGGGTTGATAAATTAATCAGCTAAAGTGGTCTTCCCAAGGCTGGTGCACTCAAGATTTGTTGGACTACAACTTCTATCATCCCTAGGCAGCATGCCCAAGATTTAGTTTGCTAGCCATATGGACCCAATTTTAATCTGTGTGAAGATGCAGGTTAATAACATATTTGGTTTATTTGTTCCATGAGAGCCAGTAGTGTTTTGTTTTGTTTTTTAGTGTTGGGACTACGACTCTGGAGACCAGGGTTTGAATCCCTGCACAGCATGGTACCAATTTTACCTGTCCTCATAAACTATGGAAGACTATTTTCAGTTTGGGACTTATTCTACGTTAACACACACACACACACACACGGGTATATTGTGCAGAAAATGGCATGTTTTCTGCACATGAAACTTGTTTTCTATTTAAAAAAATCTATGTGCATTTTTCATGCAGAATGAGTCTATAAACTGCAAAGATTTTCATATGCCCAGGAGTCTCCTTGTCAGAATTTTCTGACTTTAAGGAAACACATTTTTTTTATCCATTATTCCATTTTAAAAAATATATTATTTCCACACCTAGTGATGGGTATGTTTCAACAGTGTAGCAACTCTTGTATTTAGGTACATCTGTACACATCCCCAAATATGCCAATTTTGCACATTCAGTTTGCACATTTATGATTTGCATAACGTTTGTAGCTTCCAGTGTTCCAAGTTTTGGTATTGCCTTTTAATCTGCATATTGTTCTATATGTCTGTCTTATAACACTGATTAATTATAGTTCCCAACCCTCTAGTCATGACTTTCAATTCTAAGTATGCACACCAAGAAACAAACAAACAAACAAACAAAAACAGCACCCTAAACTGACAGAGTGATGGAGATTCTCATATTACAGAAATTAACCTTTTTGTAGAGTTGAAGACCAGAAACATGAAGAAAGAATAGGGGCTATAGATCAGAACGATGGATCATAAGCAGTTGATAGCAAAGGTAATGGCAGACTGAAGACTTAAAATTTTCCTTTTCTTTCATCCATCATATAGGATGACCTGCACTGGAGCCTCTTATGGTGTTGACCTAACGTCACACCAGGCAGTGCTGAGTGGGTCACCGCCATCCGCCACATAACTACATTCCACTATTGCTTTAATCTAGGAGATTAAAACAACTGAGCCTCCATGAGTTCAACACCAGCTTTCCCGTCTCTCTTCCTGCTCACATATCTCCCAGACAAATGTCCCTAAGAATCCTAATTCTCCCATTTTGAATTGTTCCAAACACTGTTGTTCAGTGGGCCCTAAGTGTTGTAAATATATATTCCCATTTTTATTATACACAACTCCCAAGAAATGAGAGATCTAGTCTGGCAATCAAACCTAGTTTGAAAATTCTGGGTTGTTTTGCTTTGTTTGGCTGAAACTTGGTCGCGGGGGGGGACGGGGACGACAAAGGACTCCTCCAGACAGGCAATAATCCCTGTAAACATGGGTGCATTATGCTCCTGGATTACATGCTTAGTAGTGGTTGTTCCCATCCCACCCCATCCAGTCATGCCATAACTATATTGAGGTTTTGTGTCCTGCTGGAGGTGTAGTGAATGGTGGTGTGGGTGGCATTTTCTTCCCTCCCCATCCTCCCCTTGCACCATATCATCTGTGAGACACCCAGAGGTACAGCCCAAACAAAAGACAATGGATCCTGATGTGGAAAATTACCTCTGCTGATATCAGGATCTCCCAGGATTTTATTTTAAAAAAAAAAGACACACCTTCTGCCCTAGGTTTCCAAAGCCCCCACTGGCCCTAGAAATTCATGGAGAATAAACAAGGACAGGAAGAAGGTTGTCTGGGTAATTTATAAAGGATCAGTCCATACAGTTACAACTCCTCAGGCTTTTTGCCAGTCCAAGTGAGTCCAAAGAATCACTGGAATAGATCCAGATTTTTTTTTTTACCTGGTAGATATCAAGTACTTGTCTCAGAGTAGGGAACCCTGTCACCACCAGATATTTCAAACACTTCAAACAGCATTCATATACATCTGTTTTGATCCATATGTATCTATTTTTTTTAAAAAAAAGTTTTTGTGGAATATAACTCCCAGAATTTCCCTAACCATAATAGCGATAGGATAGGCCATGATGTCTGAGGAATTCTGGGAGCTGAAGTCCAAAAGTAACTTTTCTCTTTCCATGTTCTAACCTAATTATATTGCTTGCTCCCAACAGAATGCTATTGGCATTTATCATTTATTGATGGAAAGCATTATATGTGCATTGTAATGGCAATATCTTTTACAGAATGAAGTGTGTTGCATGAACACTTGATTTTCTTATCAACTCTCCCTTGATTTTCTTATCAACTTTCTTATCAACATTGAATCATAGTCCTCTGCATGCTTGATCTTTTAGTCTTCAGATTCTGGGTATGTACTATAACGGTCTCTGCCACACACCTGCTCCTCCACTGATCCAAGCCTATCTTTGTCTTCTCCTTCTACATCTCTTGGCTTCCTTTTGTTCTTCTCAGGGATCAGAACTTCAAATCAGCTTTAGCAAAGTGAAACCGGTATAAGCAGGCAGAGGCTGGGGGATTTGGGGGATTTGGATTTCACTTGTTTCCTGCCTGGGCATCCCCCCTACTTCATGACCTTTCAGGCAAAGGGATTTTTGCATGGACATACAAAAAGAAAAAGGAAAGAACAGATCAGCATGTAAAGCCATTGGTCTTAAGTCAGCTTTAACTCAACCTTCTATTCCCCCACTGCCAGCAATATGGAATCCTTTTGCTTGGTGGTATGTACCCACCAGTTATACAGTCAGGGAAAGTCCACATCTCTGTGTTGCAGTTCTGTAATGTATCTGATACGCCTTTGTTCACTGCAAATGATACCAGTGAGTAAAGAGGGATGAGTATGTGTATCAGCTACAGCTAAGTCAGCATGTTAAGAAGGGCTTAGTCATTGGTCATCCAGAGTGTAAGATAATTTGGTAATGTTACTTTTTCAGACTAGATTTTCCAGAAGCCTCCATTAGCCATGCTGGCTTGGGGATTCTGGCAGTTTGAACCCCCTAATGAACTTTTCCAAATTTTGAAACACAATGAGGAAAATTCAGCAGGGAGTGGTCACAGGGGTAGAGGGCAGATGATCACATGTTCATATGCATGCACACATGCACACAAATCAAGATGTTGCAGTGATGGCAGCATTATTTCAGTGGAAAGTTGCCCAAGGTTGTTTGTGCTGAAAAATCCCAGGTTTTTGTAATGTCATATTACAATTAGCTCCCTCATGGCTAGATAATTTATTTCTCCTTACACCAAGAGAGGGTCTTCCATGTATCTGAAAATCCCAAAGAAATCAAGTCATATCTTACACATTTTAGTTTGCCGGATACAGAAGGTTAACAAAACTATCCAAAGAAACGTAAAAGGGAGACTTCAATGCCAAAATGCTGAATTTAGACTTATAAGGAAACCCAATGCTGCCCATTCAGGTGTGGGCAGACATAATGATTTCTTGCCCCATGATAGGTTTCAAAAGGAAAAAAAAAATCTTATTACGTATTTTGTCTTTAAGGGCATTTGTTGGTCTTGCTGCAACAGACTAATATTACTACCACACCACCTTTGAGTTATAGATGTGTTGTTATCAAAATATTTAGGTCCCACCCTTCATCACGGGATCTCAGAGCAGAGTAGAAGCATAATCCATTTAACTATTTATAATCTAAAACAATGAAAACAATTTAAACAGACGAAAAGTAATTAACTTAGCAATGCTAGGATGATATTGCTACTACCAACTGTTGTAAAAAAAAAATTATTGGAGACGGTTGTGTATGCAAACATTTCAACTTTAAATTAATGGTTACAGACTGTACTTTTGGCATTTCACTGGCATTTGACTCCATTGTTAACATTTTTTCTCTCTCCTTGCATGTACATTCATTCATCTGATAAGAGGGTTCTAGTCCACCAAAACTTATGCTATAATTTGTCATTTTTTTATAGGAACCACAAGAATCTGGGGTGTTTTGGGGGAGGGAAAATTATTGTGCTGGAAGGCATTCATTCCTTATGTCACATGCTTAGAGTCTCTGTTCTGGCACTGAACATCAGATTCTTGGATTGAGACTTTGCATGATAAGCTGAAATTGCTGAAACTCCCTCTTCTCCAAAGCTCAACCTAGGGTGTTACTTCTGTTAGACAAACCAATGCTGCCTGTCCCCTTCAAATCCATGGGTTTGCAAGAGATTTTTGTTAAAATTATGCTTTGAAGTACTAACTAATAATTCCTTCTTTCTGGTAAGCATAATTCTGTAAGGAGGCTAGGAAACTCTGAAAGAGAGATACTCCCTTGCCAAATTACCATGAACCAGTGAAGCCTTACATTGGCATTAAACTATGATATATGTGTCATGTCCACACATAATTCATCCAATAACTTGTTACTCTTAACATTACCCAAAACGGTAGTTATTACTAAAACAAATAAATCCTTAGGACTGTTAAGAGAATGGCATAAAATTCTACTAAAATGCTCTAAAATGTAATTTTAGGAAAACATGAAAGTCATTGTAGCAAAAAGTAATGTTGTTCCTACTCATTACATTACTGTCGAAATGGAATTTAATTATAAAAATTCATTATGAAAATAAAATAAAAAGGGTAACACGTTACAGGTAACAGATTATGGACAGCTTTTAACTTCCAAGCTATAGGTACGTACAATCCCAAATCAGCATCTCCTTGTGACCAGTTTGTTACTGATCTCTCTACAAATTCCTGGACATTCACATTGGGAAGTGAGGTACATCAGAGAATATTTCTGATGTACCTTTGTTCTTCTTCATTTCAAAAACTCCTATAGCAGTAGATTAATTAGTGATGGATACACCACAGAAATCTTCCTTTTTAAAATCCTTGTTGCAGTAGCACAGGGACCCATTCTGTGGCAAATCTTTATTCTGTTTGGAATTTTGTTATTAGATTTTTAATCCAGGAGAGGGTGCTGTGGACACCAGTATCTAGAACAAGTTTCCAGCTGCAGTATACCAGATTCTGATTCAGATCTTAGTCTTGTCTCCAAGATCAGGACTGTCCCTACCAAATTGGGACTGTTGGAGGGTACGTTGTTGAAGTGTGCATCAACATGTAGGTAAATCCCATTGATTAAATGGGTTGATTCTAATCAAGACTAACAACAGAATTCCAGCTAGTATCTCCACTGATGTTGGCAAAAGGAGAGGAATAATTCAATTTTCACTGTACAGAAGTCCCCAATGACATATACTTATTAAATGAAACAGCTAATGATAACTAGTACGTTTCAGTCCTACAGGCCAAACTTTCACATTATCTAATTATGACCACAGCTAAACTACACTGTGTAATACAGACACTCACCCAGGAGTCATGAACAGGTCACCAGTGATGAAACAGCAAGCAGAAGGGAAAATGCATTTGTAAATCAGCCTCCAACCCCCATAAATTCTTTTTTAACAATTCAAATATGGTAGAAGTCTGTTCCTACAACCTTTTGTCTCCGGGTACTCTTCTACTACATTCAGAGATAGTTCTATAAGAGATCTTATGTGTTTGAAGCTAGCAGGCTGGGCCCAAGACATTCTGCTACCTGAGGCAGAGCAGAAAATGATTTCCCCATTTACCTACCCAAGTCAGGGTGTACATTGATTAAATCCAGCCAATTTATTTTGTCATACAAGGCAGAAAATCTCACAAGAACAACCCCCCTCCCTGGATGTAAAAATACATAAAGAATTAAATAACCAGCAATTTGCTACTCCTTCATGATACCTACAATCTGCTGCCTGAGGCAACTACCTTGCCTCATGGCAAGGTTAGCTCTGTATTATTATTATTATTACTATTATTATTATTGATCCTTAGCTCTAAAAATTAGTCAACAGGACTGAGTCCAGGTTAGTTTGGGTGTAAATTATCCCAACTTGTAGTCTATGAAACATGGAGTAATGAATTCATTACACTAACACTAAAGAAGGGAAGTCCATTCTAACACTAAAGAAGGGAAGTCCATTTGGAGTAGTAATTTAATAGTGTATAGCCTCTCACCTTGGGCAATTTACAACACTAATATGTCTAACTTGTCAGAGTCAACAGGTAAACATCGTCAGGAACTGGACCAATCTGAAGACACATGATTTAGCCACCTAGTGGAAATGAAACAGAACCGAGCTGGTCAATGCTTGGGATCAGTGTGTGAATTCCATGTATGCCACTGTGAGAAAGGTGGGATTTAAGTGCCCTCAATGATAATATCCTCTGTAAGCCCAAAACTTTCTATGGGGTCATTCCCAACATGACAAGAGGAACAGGAGGAGCACAACGAAAAGTAAAGTAATTAGAATGGTTAATTAACAGCATATAAAAGAAGCTGAGCAGTTACCAACACAGATGTTACCACACAGGCTAAATCATATCTAGCTGCCCCCTTATACCACAGATCATTTTTTAAAATCTGAGTCACACTGTAAGAGGAAAGCACATGACAATCCAGTGGGAGATTCATCATAAAACCAGATAAGGGCCTATTTATGTCTCCCTGAGGTGTGGTTTCATGGTGAGTTCTCCATGGGATGGATAGAGGTTGAGCATACATCACATACATTTGTTTTCCCACACTAACAAACTTTATCTATGCCAATGCCATTGATTCCATCAACAGTTTGCAACCTGTTCTACATTGCCTATGCAGAGCATTGCTAAATCTTTGCAAAACCAAGAGCAAAAATAGAAAGGCAAAGCATGTAAAAAGGAACAGTTTCTGAACATGCATCCACACAACTAATAAATGGCCATGCAATTTCACTTTCTTTTTTCCCTGAAGCCTTTATAGCAAATTATAGGTAACTGCCATATATAAAATCACATGTCAGGACAGCATGCATCAATTAGGCAAAACAGACACATGTGTGTTCTCACATGAAAACAGACACATGAGCTGTGTGCATGCAGTTTCCTAAACAAAATATACATTGGCTAGGAAATTAATTTGGTATGAAATCATTAGCCCTTGGTTTTCAGAATCAGCATGGTCCAGGGTCTGAAGGGCCACAATAAAACTCAGCTAAGCTGCAGAATGACTCTGTGTATAGGTGGCAGGTATAGTGGGAGAGGAAATTTTGGGCAAGCCACTATCAACATATGATTTGTAACATGGGAATATTAAAGACAATGGCCTAAATCCAATTATTAGTCCCAAATAAAGTAGACCCATTGAATTAATAAGATTTTTATTTGGCTTACCAAATTCCCATTGATTCACAGTATGTACTCTAGTTGAGACTAACAACTAAATTTAGGATATAGCATGTAGCCTTTTGGTAAAGAATATGAGCAATGTGTAGCGCACATGTTAGAAGTGCTACAAACATAATTTGGTAGTTAGAGGGCTTACCTATGCATACCAACCCCATGTTCCATTGTGATGTAACTATTATCATCATTAATAATGTTATCCAGTCTCTATCTCTATGTTTATAGCAACTGATAATGGGGTTCTCAAAGTGCAACAACTGTAGATGCATTTGAAGAAAACTGCAGTTGCCTGACTCTCAGACAGGATCACAAGTGATGGTGAATATGTCTACTATGGCAGATAGCAATAGCAAGCACAGGAAGAATTGGAACAAGCATCCCCTTTTATATATTGCCCCTGAAAAGTACTTATAAAAAGAGAACTACTGCTCCTAGAGTATAGTATTCATAATAGACTATTGCAACAGAAGGATGAATGAGATTATACTCTGGCCATGTTAGGAGTATGCACAGATGGATGAATTGGCGGTACATGGGGTGTCAGACCAACACTTCACAAATAAGGGATGCATTGGAATGAAAAAAGGGATATCCATAATATTTTATGCAAAGTACAAATAGAAAAGGGCTTAAATTCCCTAAAGGTGCCAGATCCTTTAGGGCACTAAGCAGGGTCAACCGTGTTTAGTACTTGGATGGGAGACTACCAATGAATGCCAGGTGCTGTAGGCTATATTTCAGAGGAACGAACTGGCAAACCACTGAGTATTCCTTGCCTTTAAAAAAAACCCATGACATTAATGGGGTCACTATAAGTCAACAGGCAACTTGAAGACATGTACACACAGAGAGAAAGAGAAAAAAAGAATCTAATTCTTTAAAATAAAATGAAAATACTGTTTAGAGCACCCCTTTTTTTGTTTTTAAGTGGGAAATCATTGGACAGAAGGAGTAGGTTAAAATGTATTAACTAGATCATGCCAGTGGCAGGCATACTTTGGGTCAGGAGAAGAGAAGCAAGGAGGGTACATATTTTGCAAAAGTGAATTCTTTTAATTTGGTGTCAACAAAGCCAGCCATGTCAGTTCTGATTCTTGAACCTATCACTTTCACCATATTTGTTCTCCCATAGGTAGCTTAAATAGCCCTAAATCTCTTTTTCTTTCTTGCGTTTTTAAGTAGAGACCGGAAAAGTTGCTTTTTGAACAACAGCTCCCAGAATCTGTGGCCATGCTGGCTGGGGAATTCTGGGAGTGGTCATCCAAAACTCTCCCAAGCTCTGCTTGTTCTTAATGTAACAGACAATATGGAGGAGTTGCATTTTGAGTTTTGGCCAAATGTCTGTTTCACATTCACAGTTAAAACATCCTGTATGAAAAAAAGCAATAGGGTGAAGTTCAAAACATTGACCATCAGTTTTTTTAAGACCCATGGACACAAATTTAACTCTGTTTGTACAATACAGGACAGTTTTCATGATTTTTACACATAATCCCCCTCTCCTTCTGTCACTTCTTTTCTTCTTCTTACTTTAAAATACATTTTTTTAAAAGCTGGTCTATGAAAACCATAGCCCACCAACTGAAGACCAGCGATCTTCAACAGTTTAAATCTATGTAGACTTGCTATCCCTTAGCCTTTCCATCTCAGGTGGATCAAAGGAACATTGTGGGAATGATCCACCTAATACCGTGCTGCTGTGAAGCCTCTATTCATTCTAATGCGGCTTGTGCAAGAATCTCACCAAACCTCAGTGAAAGGAGTGCTGAAGCTCATTTTTCTGATTTGTGTGTGTCTTGGGTCAGAGCAGAAAATGACGTTGATTCCAAAGTAGTATTTGAGGGCTCAAATACTGCCACAGTAGAACTCCACGGCAGAATTACCAAGTAAAATTGCATTTCAGTTTTACAGTTAGAGAGCAAGTGCTCTAAAAGCGAGCGAGTGAGTGAGCAAGAGTGAAGTCTGAAATGTATTTTAAGGTAATATTTAGTTTAAAATATTTCTGCTGATTTTCAAGTGTTGGCAGCGGGGTATTGAAAAAAAATGAAGAAAATGTGTACAGCCATGTTAGTGGGGAGAGGCACAAGGAAGTCTCTGTTAGCAAAAGCAAATAAGGCAAAGCAAATAAAGACATAAATCAAATTTTAAAAAAGAAGAAGGCGGCAGCCATGTTGGTTTGGCCCACAGGTCACTGTCATGTGAGCCAGCAGGATATGTTGTGACTGCTCTTCTGAAGCCAGAAAAGGACTGCTATTACCATTAGGCAAAAGGCGGTCAGTGCCTTAGGTAGCAAATGCCTGGGAATGAATATGAGGAGCAGTACTGAGATGCCAAAGGACAGAGCCGGGCCCACCACATGGCCTGCCCTGTCCTTCCAAAGCAAACCTCTCTTCCCCTCAGGTGGAATGGAGAATGCAGCTCCTGTGGCATCACTAAGGCTGGTGTCACTCTCCTCACCCCCTAGTGCCACCACGGTACAGTTCCACTGCCAGTTTTGATAGTTTCAACAGCTAGTCTGATGTAAACCACCTTGAGTTCCAAACTGCGGAAAAGGTGGGATATTCACAACAAAACAACAACAACAACAATTCTGGCTCAAGGCTGGTCCAAGACCTTTTCAGTCCTGAGGCAAAGGACAAGATGGTGCTCAGAACCCCAATTCCATGGACACAAATGACCAGACCAGCTTGCCCTTCGCCTCAGCAATTAAAAGACCTTGGGCCAACCTTGAACCAGAATTATTACTGTTGTTGTTAGTATCCTGCCTTTTCCCCAGTTTGAGACTCAAGGCAGTTTACAACAGTTGAAAGAGATATAGTTTTAAAAATATATCAAATACAGAAGTAAAACATATAATTAAACTACCCATAAAATTAAAACCAATTTTAAAAATATAAACAACTTGCATTTATAATTCTTATAAACAACAAATAACAGTACGGAACAATTCAGCAGGACCCATTCCCACAAGCAGTCAGCCTTCAAAGGCCTGCTGAAATAAAAAACAAACAAAAAAAACCTCTTAACCTGCTTGCAGAAAGTTAGCAAGGAGGGCACCTGTCTAATCTCACTCGGAAGGGAGTTCCAAACCCTAGAGGCAGCCATTCAGAAAACTCTTTCCTGAATGTTCCCACCAAATGTACTAGATCCCACCAAATGTACTTTTCTTGTGTTCCCACCAAATGTACTAGATGTACCTGAGAGGATGGGAGAGAGAAGGGCCTCCCCAGCAGATCTCTGATTATGCAAGCAGGACAATAACATTTAAATTTAAACTAATATCAGGGAGCATAATACTAAAAGGAAACTCAATATTATCAAGAACTATGTCTTAATTGGCCAATAACCATTACCATTCCAGTGTGACAGGAGGCATCAGCTAGTGTCCGGCTCTCTTGACTCTAGAGAGCATAATTAGAAATCCCATATCAGTATTAACTAATTCTGATTTTGGTGTGTAGTGGAATCCTAGCAAGTTTACTCATAAATAAATTCCAGTGTTCAATGAGCCTTATTCCCTAGACAGTGAACTGAAAACTACTAGCTAAACACCCAAAGAAATATTTATAAGGCTATAATAAGACAACTATAATAAGCATAATAAGAATTAAATGCAACCATGAACAAAATCTAGATCCAAAGCTATCATTGTCACCCCATTTACCATTTCACTAATCTGATTAATTCTAGATGGATTCAAAAGCCACTGGCAACAATCTGACACCATCACTAGGCTTGTAGTTACAGAAGTGAATGCTATCCTCTTCTGTGGAAAAAAAAAGTCTCTCTCTCCTCTCCACACTGAAGAAATAGATTTATTTTAGATATTCAATTTCTGTTGGATTTTGTATTGTGCAAATTATAATATTTTATACTGCGAAATTCATACATTTTTGTAATGTCTACAAATATTTATTTTGCTGAAAACAACAAAAAGCATGTGGGATAGTCTTTTAATGGTTTCTAGCTGATCTGCATAACAAAATACATGAAGTAAAGAATCATTAGTCTTCATTGCCATTCAATCTACTCTTCAATACTACTACTACTACTACTTATTATTATTATTATTATTATTATTATTATCTTATTTATATATCACCATCACTGTGCATGGTGCTTTAAAAGGAAAAGTTGTTGTTGCTGTGTGCCTTCAAGATGTTTCTGACTTACGGTGACACTAAGGTGAACCTATCATGGAGTTTTCAGAGGCTGAGAGTGTGTGATTTGTCCAAATTGGTTTTCATGGCCGAGTGGGGATTTGAACCCTGGTCTCCAGAGCTGTGGTCCAACACTCAACCCCAACCAAAAAACGTAGTTCCCTGCCCTTAGGCTTACAATCTAATGTACTAGCTAGGTATCTATACGCCCTACAGATACCAGCACATATGAACAGGTTGGCCTTATTGGTGTATAGCATATCAGGTTCTTAAATCTGTAATTGGTCAAAAAAAAGTCCATCCATCCCCACAAATGATAATTTAACAAACTTCAAGAAAAGTGAAATGTGTTGTCTTTTTTCTTTTTTCTTTTTTTTAACAGATCAGTAACAAGTGTTAGAGGCTCAGTGATACAGAGATTCTTTTAAAGGGCAACAAAACATTTCAAATTGTTCCCTGCCTAGGATTAAACTAAAATGACAGTGCCTATTCAGAAAAATTAAACCCAACTGAGTTCAGTGGGACCTGCTCCTAGAGAAGTGTGTATGGAAATGTACGTAGCTCAAACCAGTCTGGAAGTCAAAACAAAAAATAGTTTGGTCTGATTTGGTATAAGGCAGCTCCCATTGATACTAAACCAGATAGGTATGATTCTGATTAAAATATAACCAAAACATTTTGTGGCCTGAGGCAATGTAGCAATGGTACCAGCAACACTCAAAATTGCAACATAATAATAATCCAGGGTGCATCGTATCCATACCTGTACAAATTCTTCTGGCATAGAAAGCAGGAAAATCCCTTAAACACTTCTCACTTTCCCTGAGGGGCAATACAATAATATGCAATAAGAACAATAGTATGTTGTTGCATATTACTGTATAAGAACAAACAACTACCATTTTTGCTATCCTTTTGTGACACTCAGAATCTGCTGCCTGCAATGGCCACTTTATTCTGGCTAGTGGTAGGTTTCACTCTGATCATGGTTCTGATCCCTACTGCTATGTCTTCTGGTGGTACTAAAAGCAGTACTACTAGTCACGGTAGGTGTACTAATGAACATGTGAAGGAAGGGACAGGTGTACAGATACTCCCAAAACGTTATGGAATTCTGGCAAAACATCAATATAAAATAAGATCAGGCCAAAAACTTACATATTTTACTCAAAAACACCCTTATAGCCAAATATAAGAAAAAAAATAATTTATAAACACAAGACTAAGGTAGAATGTATATAGATAGATTCACAGCAAAATAAAACCAGCCTATCTGAAATCGTTTCATGAGGATTGAGAAAAATGTCCATGTGGGAAAAATGAATGAATCAACATACTGAACCTTATAAGTGTTGTTTGCGATTACCATAGACTCCTATTTTCTTTGAACTGTTCTACAGGAAGAAGAATTGGTAAAGGTACTTGGTCTGATAAAGAAAGAATTAAAAAAAAACAACAACCCATAGGTGGTGATCTCTATTACTGAAGAGATAAAGTGAAGTCATTGGAAAGAATGAGTCTGAGAGCTTGCATTTTAGTGTTTGTTTCTGGTTTCTTCAGCCAGTATCTGTGCTTTAGATTCATTAAAAGAAGGGTTGTTTGCCAGACATATCACAGCTGAAACCAGGGACAGGGGGGATGGAGACCAAAACTTTTTTAAAAAAAGTTCAGTCTATATCTTTACTCTGGTGGTTAAAACTCTGGGGTGAAAATGGGGTGTGTCTCAGACAATTTTAGGGAGACAACAAAGAAGTACAGTATTTCCATATAGAAAGCTGCCCTGTAGTGAGCTGGTGGTCTTTTTTGCTCAGTATTGTCTGCGCTGACCGACTGATAACAGCTCTCTAGGATTTCAGGTCAAAATCTTTCCCAGCCTGAAGCTGCAATGTTAAGGATCATAACCTGGAATTTTTGCATGCAAAGCATGTGCTCTGCTATAGCGGCATGGCCCTTGCTCTTCTAATCACTGACTAGAGTTATTTATGAACAAGGACACAAGGGGCATAAAGTGCTCCAAGGTTCACTCAGCCTTCCATCCTTTTGTAGGTTGGTAAAATGAGTACCCGGCTTGTGGGGGCAATTAGCTAATACACATTGGAAACTGCTTAATGCAGTGTAGATGTGAAAATTGCTATTGCTTAACAATTTGTAAGCCGCTCTGATAGCCTTTGTGGCTGAAGAGTGGGGTATAAATACCTAATTTTTTAAAAAAAGTGGAACCCTTGGCCCTATATCACGTGTGTTGTATTGCTCCCCTTAGAGAAATTGCTCAGCAAAGCTAATCACATGAACTTGGCCTAGCTACTTATTTAGATCCCTAGACAGAATGATGGTTAGGGTGTGGATGGGAGAAGGACTTTGAAAACAAGCACTGTGGCCAGATCTTGGGATTTCAGTCTCTGTGTTTTGTTTATATTTCATTTGTCCCCTGAAAGCCATGGGTCATGTGATAATATGAAAACTGTATCTTCCATTTTGTTTATTTTGTTTGAAACTCAGGTTTTCAAATAGAAGCAGAAATCTGAACCAGAACCCTGACGATTCAACTCAAAAAGAAAGTAACTAATTTAGGTTTTCTTTTGGGAGTTTGTGCATATCAACTGTGCTATATTGAAGCTGAAGTCAAAAGGATATCCTTGATGGAATCCACTTTTATGGTTAATGCATAATGCATCTGTTAAAAATACGCCATGCTACATTTTAAACTTTGCAGGGAAGTCCTGCGTAGCCTGTTTCTCAAGCCAATAATGCAATTTAGATCCCCACAAAACACAGAAAAATAACGCTACCTGGCAAATGAAACACTATACTGGCCACTATTTTTAAAAAAGTTGGTTGATATATACTCCAAGGGTATATTTTGGCCACAAAGCCAGGATTCACACGAAAAGAAAAACTACTTTCAGGTGGAACTTAGAAAAGTTATTTTTAGGATGATAACATGGATGGGGAATTCTGAAAGTTGTAGTAGAAAAAAAGCCAAAACCCTTTTCCAAGCATGGATCTCAGGTGAAAAGAAATCACATGTCACATTCCCTAAGGCAGTAAGTTCCAATAAAGCCACAGAATAAAACCACGATATTAACAAGTGACTTCTCCATGTCCTGCCTTGAGACTAGTTCATTTGTGTTCCCTTGTGAACCCTCTGTTTGCAGGTGTTGGGAGCAGGGGGGAAATCACGTCTCTTATAATCACTGATGTCCCAGGCACTTTTCTAGAGGTACTCATGACATTTTCGCAACTGCATGCAAGAGAACACTCTAAATGGCAATGGTTCCTATAACACAGGGAAATAACCACATTTTCCCAGGAGCTATATAGTGCAGTTTGAATGCTGGGAAAATGTGGTATCTCTGAAACAAATGCTTTCTTAAAGGAAGATGCCCAGATCCCATATAGCAGATGAGCAAGATGAACAAAACAGACGGACAACCCCTCCCCCCAAATACTTAACAGTGCAATCCTATGCATGTTTTCTCAGGATTATGCCCCACAGTGTTTAGTGGGGCTTATTCCTAGGCAAGTGTGTATAGGAATGCAGCCTTAGGAAATTTACTATATCAATTCATATATGCACATGAGTAAGGAATGTCATGTGCCTGCTCACTATTTCAGTGGATGCTGGCTTATCTCCACAATGTATAGAGTAATATAGTTCAATATACAGAAATAAACCCAAGTTCTGATGAACTGATCATCCAAAAGTAATGAATTCACAACAAAATTTATCATGGTCCAGTGGCAACATAGGAAACCTTATCTTTTCATTTTAACACTTTTTAAAAACTATTCTTGTTTCAAAATTCCAGTAGACTCCCTCCCCACAGCCCTTTGCCGCCCTAATATTTCTCTAGTGCCAGATTTCAAATCCACATTACCTTCTGACAGTCACCAGTTCTATTGATACCTGTAGCTAAACAATAATGGAACGGGGGAACTGAACTCTTTCCCTACCCAAAACTACTCTGCACCAACACCACCAGCAATACCCATCTTGTCTTCAAGGTTTTGATTCAAATGTATTTAAAGAAGTTTTTGAAAAATGGTTGGTAACAGTGCAACAGCCAGGTCAAACTTCAAGTGCTCCAAAATGAACTTTCACAAATGATGAGACTGACTTAAAACCATGAATTAAAAATAAGTGTGTGTGTGTGTGTGTGTGTGTGAGAGAGAGAGAGAGAGAGAGAGAGAGAGACGTATACCTGCATGTCCATACATTCATGTGTTCATGTACGCATGTTGCTTTGCTGTTCAGCCTTTAGACCAGGAAAGTAACATTTGTATTTTCCCAGTGAAGAAAGCAGATGTATATTTGAGTTCAAAATTGCCCTGAGTTTCTTGCCATGATTGTTCATTTTAGATTTAAGAATTGGTCATAGTCATCCATTCCACACTAAGCAATCTCCAGAAGCAGAGAGCCTCGTGCACTGATGAGGGAACAAAACTTTAGGGAACATCCAAGAGTGTACAGAGGAGGAATGCAAGAGGTCTGGCTTAGGCAGTGAAGTACATAAGATCTGAAAAACCAGTTTACGGGCGTGCATTTTACTGTCTGATGAACTAGGCCTTGGGATAGAACAGAAGGGTATGCAAAATCAAAACAGGGACTAAATTCAGAGCTCTGAAAAGTCATCTTTTTGGACTACAGCTCCTGGAATCCTCACTGTCCATGCTAGTTGGAAGATTCTGGGAGGCATGGCTCAAAAAGTCACATTCCAAGTTCTGATTAAGTTTTATACTGGCAACACGCAGCTGACATAGGCAGTTTCTTCTGACAGATGCACTTCCATCTATCGACTGTTCCTCTACCTGGACTATCCCACTTGCTCTGCCTTTAGAACCATACTAGGTAAAGATAGACCCAATATGCTTCCTGACCTTCTGCCCCTCCATAGCATGTCTCAGCTTCCCCCCACCCATGTTATATGCTTTCTTCCCGTGTTTCCAGTCATTCTTACCTCCAGAGCTTCCCAAGGGTCTTACTAAGCTCTGCATTGTGGAGGTGAGGATACTGGTCTGCCAGCTTCCTCCGGGCAGCTTGTGCCCACACCATGAAGGCATTCATAGGCCGTTTGACATGGGGCTTGCTCTTGCTGCTTCCATTGACCCGAACAGGCATGGGCACCAGGGTCCAGTCGTAGCCGCTCAGTACCTGGCTCACTGCCTCCCGGATGCACACTGGGAACTTATCATCATCTGCTTCTGAATCCTGCTGTTCCTTTTTCACCTTCCCCAGCTCACTGCTGCTGGAGTTGGTAAGGTGAGCGTTGGCATCTGATGCCATGGAAGGTCCTGGTGAAAGGCAATGGTGGTCTTCAGAACCCACAGGACTCATCTCCACCTCAGAAAGGTCTTGATCATCCGTCATTGTTTATTCTTTGTTTTACTCCTCAGATATTAGAACTTCAAACTGAAACCACAAGAAAAGAAAAGAAAAAAAGGAAGGTGAGCGTGAACACTATAGCTGAAAAGCACTAAAAATGTTCCAGTAGTCTGGCAAAGAACTAGTAAATATTTAATTAAAAATGTACAGGAAGCATACTGCCTTACACATCGTTTTATGGGAGTTACAAAATCTGTGATCAAAGGTGACTGAGAGAAGATTTCAAATTAATTTGAAACTCCCAATAGCTGCTGTAAAGGTTTCTGACACAAAAATATACTTTTGGGTGAGCACATTGGCCAGAAAGATTTAGGAGTCTTGAAGAGGCAAGAAGATCAGAAAGCAACCCCTACATAATAATTTCTAAATTCCAGTTCCAAAGATGGCTGGAGCTGTCAATTTAAACTTGCTTTGAGATTAAAGACAAGAATATCTGCAGTTGGAGGGGAAATGAATGGTTTTTTAGCATTAAAGGATCAAACTACAAATGCCTTACAATTGTCTAAGAGGTACATCTCACAGTCTGTCTTTAACACACGATGCCTTTTGAAGCAGACCAGGTACAAGGCACCACAGAGTGGGATGGAAATATTTTGGCTTCATAGTCCCTTCCTGTTTTACTTATTCTGTAAAATTTATTTAAAAACAACTTCTGGAAAATTCAAAGCTTCAGCTCACGGTCGCTTCTCACCTCTGTTACTTAGTATAAAGTTTCTGCCAGATATTACCCAACCTCTGGGAAGCAATACTTAAAAATAAAGTGGACACCACCACCAGTTTTTCTTCTTCTTTAAAATGAACTTGGCCAAATGAGAAAGTTGACTGCCTTTGAAATTAGCAAATTTTGGTTCAAATATCACTTGAAGAGAATAGCAGCAACTTTAATCTGGCAAAGAAAAACTGAAGGCGAAAGATGTCAGATACTTTAAAAACAAGAGAGAGAATGAAAGAGGGGGAAGGAGTTACCAAGTTCAGGTAGGAAAACTTACATCGGCTGGTCTGTCGGGCAAATCCTGAGAGAACTGTAATTTGTATCCCAATAGCCTCTCTGTTCTCCTTTCACAAGCCTGGTGGCTTTCAGGAGCTGTGTGCTGAGGGAACTCTCAGACAAGTGCCATTCCTAAGGGGAGGCTTGGTTTTTCCTAATACCCTGCATGAATGTCTCTGTGACTGGCTTGCTGCTTAACACTGGGGGAGGGAAAGGCAGAGGGTGGAGCTATGAGCTCTTTATGGCCCAAATACATTCATTGTATGCAGGCAGGAGATTCTTAGGCAGCCCCTCACAGTCTGCATTTTAACCCCCATCTCAAACTGACACTTGTTCAGAAAGACGTGGTGACCGGCAGACGACGTTTAATAAATTTGTCTTACACCAGGTCCTTAAATATCAGGGGTTTGTAAGTTTTGTTTGTCAGGCCTCCGTGCTTCCCTCAGCATAAGAGAGGTCTATGTTTGAGGGCTGCTTCTTCATACATGCCTGCATGCAATGAACAACCTATGTGTGAGAGAAACGTCATGCATGACAACTGCATGCGCATACACACTTGTCACTGTATCTATTTTACAAGCCAGCTATGTCAAGTTGCCTTCATTGTAGGTCAGAGTGAACCACTACAACCAGTCCAGAGGCCAATTTTCTACCCTGGGGCCCCATTGGGAGCCACACAGGCTTCCAAAAAAGCTACAACACGAAAACAAAAATCCAGATGTATCTAGAGGTAGTACACTGGGTTTTGAGAAATAGTGGTAGTGAGGATATAACTCATTGAAAAGGTAAATTGCCACTTCTGGGAGCTGCTAAGAGAGGCAATGCATCCCAGTTTTTTGGCCAAAAAGGGGCACTTCAGGGAGTTGGCAGGGGCCCAAAGCAGCACAAACAGCCTTGGAGGCCACATGTGCTCTTTGCCTATTTCTGGTGTAGATAGAACTTGTTACTTATATAGCAGTCTTCTGCAGCCTGAGGTCCTTAAGGTGTTTTTGGATGTGTCCCTATCAGCCTCAGTCACCATGGGGCTTACGGGATTTTAAATCCAAAACATCTGAAGGGTGCCAGCTTGGGACAGCTCTTCTATAGCATATGTGTGTACTATAAGCCCTCCTAGGCTTTGCTCAGCATCTTGCCTCATGTAAGAAATCAAACTGATGCCTTTACTTGCTTGACAAGGCTTCAGGATACAGGTTATCTTTTGGCACAAATTGCAGAGCCTGGAAAAATTATGTTTTGTGACTATAGCTCCCATAATCCCCCAGCTAAAATTGGCCAGTGGGCATACTGGCTTGGGGTGTATGTCTGTGAACTGCAGTAAAATAAAGTAACCTTTCCAAGTTCTGGATAGTATAGAAGAGCATTTCTCAAGTTGGAGCTCTTCAGTTGTGTTGGAATACAACTTCCATCAGTGAAGCACCAGATGGGGGAAGTATTGGTATGTGCCTTCAGGTCAACTCCAATTTATGGTTACCCTGCCATAGGATTTTCTTGGCAAGTTTTCTTCAAAGATGTTTTGCTGTTGTCTTCATTTTAGACTGAGAGAGTTTAACTTGCCCGAAGTTACCCAGCAAGTTTCCGTAGCAAAGCAGGCCTTGAAACCCTCATCTCCTGGAACCCTAGTCCAATATTCAAATTGCTACACCACACTGGCTGTTGACTGCAGAAAGTTTCCAAATACAGGTTGAGCATTCCCTATCCAGAATTCCGAAATCTGAAAAATTCCAAAATCCAAAGTAGTCCACACGGGTGGCTGAGACAATGACACCTTTGCTTTCTGATGGTTCAGTGTACACAAACTTGGTTTCATGCACAAAATTATTAAAAATATTGTGCTTAAAATTACCTTTAGGCTATGTGTATATGAGACATAAATGAATTTTGTATTTACACCCACCTCCAAGATCTCTCGTTATGTATATGCAAGCATTTCAAAATCTGAAATGTTCCAAAATCCAAAATACCTCTGGTCCCAAGCATTTTGAATAAGGAAGACTCAACCTGTAATCTTCTAAAATGGCATGAAATATTCTAGAACCAGTTGGTATCTTAATTATGTGCTTTTATTCATTTGCAGTTGCCACATCTTCCACAGAAACAGCATTTAGACTAGTATCCTGCTGTGAATTGTAGAATTCAGTATTAGAAAATATTGCATGAGGAAGGGTATAATTAAGCACTTTAAAAGAGTTACTTCAGGATTTTTATGGGAAGGTATTTTAACCAGACAATGAAGAAACAAATATAAGCCCACCCACTCACCATAAAACTCTTTAAAATTATCCAAAATTGCCTTTGCATGAGGAGTTTTTCACTTGTTATAAGCAATGTTATTGGCACTGCTTTTAAAAAAAACTGCCTGAGACAATTGCATAGACATTGCATATTCAGAACAAAAATATTGCTAATGGTGAAGGCAGGAGTAGAGATCTTCACAATGATGAAGGCAGTATGTATCTCAGTATGTGGTCCTCCAGATATTGTCAGACTGCATCTCACATCATTCTTCACCTAGGACTGAACCAGCTGGGGCTGATGGGAATTGCAGTCTATCAACATTTGATTCGGCAGATGTTCTCCAAACCTGCTGCATCAGAACAGAAAGCATCCTCTGAAATTAAAATTAAAATCAATAAAAAATCAAACCCATTTGAGAGTGCATTGGTTTGTTCATGTATGTTTGAATGGAATTGGGGAGGGTGGTAACTGACATTTATGTCATCCTTAGAAAACAAGGGTTCAAGCCTCCCCCCTCACCTATTGTCTTATATTCTCACTGAGAATAGCATATAAACGTTTCTGTGTGCTTGCCAGGGCAGGTTTAAGGCACCAGCAGCATCAGTATCTGCAGGGCCCCCCATCATTGTGGGGGCCCCCGTAGTAACCCCCCTCCTGCAAAAACATTATTAGTAATAATCTGAATATCCTGTACTGTGAATAGCTTAGGTTGAGTTAGGTTACACTGACCTGAGATAAACATAGCCCCCCCCCCAAAATAAAGCATTGCAGGGCCCCCCAAAAGTCCTTAAAATAGTCCTGCAGAAAGAGAATAGTAAGAATCTTACCCAGTATTTGTGAGGTAGAGCTCTGTAGGGCTTGTTCCCCAATCTTTTGGATTGCTGTGAAATAGACATCCGCAGTCCAAAAAACAAAATAAATTAAATTAATGCCAAACTCTGGCTGCAGTACGTATAGGTAGACTTATGAGCTGGGGAGATACTGAATGCTGTCAGGGATCCATTTGGCCTATATACTTTTCAGCACATCAGTTTGCCCACATGACTTAGCATTTTAAATGAGATGTGTAAAAGCTCCCAAAGATATAGTAGAAGTCAGCATAAACCTGTATTATCTCTGGACATCTGGTGTATTCTGGTATGGTATCATTTTGACTTGCGTTAGTCTTGCTAGTCAAAACCCTCTTTTGCTTTGTCATGGCTCAGCGACTTACAATGAGTGCTAATTAATAGCCAATCATGTCACTTTTTGAGGGCTCAGACTCTGCTACTGATCAGGTTACTCCAAGTTAACCCAGAACTCATCCTTGTAATTAAAAAAAAAATCAAAAGAAGGAAAGGGATGCTGTTGCAATATCCAGACTGATTAAAAACCCCAGAAAGTCCTAGATTTTGCTTCTCTTCTTTCTGATTTATCAAGTCATCCCACCTACCCTTCTTGCTTGCTTGCTATGGGAGGAAGCTAGGAGGTTATGATTATGGCAAAAATAACCCGGGAAGAAATCGGGATGAACCCTATTGGTCCTCATACTCATCTGGACAGACACATGCTATTGGGAAGGAGGGGAGGCACCCCCCCCCCAAAGTACAGGATTTTCCATCCTGCTATTTGTCACGGGTTTTTAAAGAAAGTGCGGGGAAAAGCGTACTATCGGTTGTCTGATCAATCAACAACCATCTTGGATAAAGGGCACACAGCAGAACTGGATTGTGATTGGTTGGGCCTCGGAGGGGGTGGGCTTGCAAGGGATGCCTTGCAATTGAGGATCTGCCATTGTTGAACGGCTGTGGTGGCTTCTACAAATGAGTGCCTGTACCTCCCCGCCTTCAGCATCTGCTTCCTTCCCACCCTCCGTTCCTTCCCCAGCCTCCGCCCAAGGAGCCTCCCCAGTCTCTGCTTCTGTCCCAGCCTCCGTGTAATGAGACCTCCCTCCCCCCAAGCCAAAGCCGAGCTAGCTCAAGAAGTGGCTGGGCAGCTCTGGCAAGGCCTCCAAATGGCTGCAAAGCCGCGGAAGGAGGGCAAGTCAGTCGCGTGGATGAGAGGAGAGGGCCAGCCAGCTGAGCGGCCGAGCAGGGACCATCTGTGTTCCTCCTCCGTGACTGACAGCTGGTGGGGAGGCGCGTGGTACGGGGACCACCTGCATACGGGTTCCTGGTTGCAGAAGCCAGCCGCAGCAGCAAGTCCCGCCCTGCACCCCACTAGCTGACGGGCTGCTGCAAACGAGGGCTCTCCCTCTGTGACTGTCAGTCATGGAAGGAGAGCCCTCAGCCTCAGCAGCAAGTCCTGCCCTGCGCCCCAGCACTGCGACCGAGGGCTCTCCTTCCATGACTGACAGCCAGCTTCTGCAACCAAGAACCCATACCTCACGCCACCCTTGCTGGCAGTTAGTCACGGAGAAGGCTGGGGAAGGAAGGAATGGAGGCTGGGAGGGAAGCAGAGGCTGGAGGCGGGGAGGCGCGAGGTACAGGCATGTAAACAACAAATCTGACACTTTACTACCCGTGACAAATCGTGGGTACAGTGGGTGACAGAATTGAGTTCTCTATTTCTCGCATCTTCTTGGAGTAAAAACTGCCGTGTAGCTGAGCCTTAGGAATCAGTGTCACTCAGCTTATGAGTAACGAGGCAGGCGAGAGTCGGCTGGTTGGGGATACCCTGAGCTGGGAAGGGGGATAGTACCCCATTTCTGCTAATGGACCAGCTCTCCTCCCCAACCCCAACTGTTCCGTTTGTTAAAAGCAAGTAGAGGAAGAAGGTGAGAGAATGGAATCTTGCAAAAAGTGAAGAGGAGGCATAGAAGTTTAATGTTCTGGCTGCATCAGCATCTACATCAGCCTCAGCTACAGACATGAACTTAAAATAGCAGGGTTTCTCTAAACAATGAAAATACTCCTCATGGAATGCAAGGAGAATCCTACCTGTCTTAATGGCATCCTGCAACATTTTGCCATACTGGGAAGGAGGGGGGCCCAAAACATCAAAAACTCTGCAGGAAAAGTCTTTGCAGCTTTTCCTGGAGTTTTTAAAAAACAGTAAGGGGAATGTGCATTCCTGCTCGTTGGGACAAGCAATTCGATATGAATTGCTTTCCCATAGGCAAGGAAGCACAAAGCTGGTTGGTCAGGTGAGTGTGGGGGGTGGGGCTTGCTAACAAGGCAAGTGCCCACTGCTGCCATGTTGGATTTTCACCTTAGCGAGCGAGCACTAAGACAAGAAAATGGAATGGTGGGGTTGGGGTTTTTTGCTTATCTGTTAAATCGCAAAATCGCTGTATTGCACCTTGGACATCTTAAAAAAAAAAGTTTGGCAGCAGCAAACTGAGGTAGGTACAAATGCAAGTAAATCACTCCTGGTCACCATCTTGCATGAGAAGCTTACGGGAGCAAAAATATCATTAACACAAGTTGCAGCTGCTGCGAAATGCCATTACTGTGAGGCACTCCGGTTTATTTTGCCTTGTATAGACAAGCCCACAATGTAGGCCAAATCCACACTACATAAATAATCCAGTTTGAAACTGGATTATTTGCTATGGCTCCTTCCTATGGAATCCTGGGACTTGTAGTTTGGTGACACACCAGCACTCTTTGACAGAAGAGGCTAACAACCTTGTAAACCTACAAATCCCAGGATTCAATAGGAAGGCGCCCTGGCAAATAATCCAGCTTCAAACTGGATTATTTGTGTACCATGAATTTGGCTTTAGAGTCAGGTTTCTCCAAGCTGGTGCCCTCCAGCACAAAATCCTCTTACGATATGATGGATGGATCTATTTACTAAATTTATACCTCACTTTTTCTCCAAAAATAATGCTCATAGTGGCTGGCAATAAAATAAATATAAAAAATTTAAACAGATGTAGATGGCATAGTATGGCCATCCATCTCAAACATTTCTCACAAGCAAAAACTACAGAGAAAATACAGTTGGATCCCCATATCTGTGGAGTTTCAGTTTCTGGACTTACTACGGATAACAGTGAACCCTATTAAAATAAGGACTTCTGGTAAAAACGTACCATAGAGCTGTGTTGGAGGACCAAAATATATCTAGAGAGGATGCCTTTCTAGGCATTTTCGAGGATGTCTCTGTGGTATATGTCTCTGTTTTGTGCCCCAAAGATAACTGAAACCATGGATATTGGTTCCATGGATACAGGGGTCTGACTATACAACAAAGGGCTACGTGGCACCTTCTACTTAACAAATTTGTTGTTGTTGTTATTGTTATGTGCTTTCAAGTAATTTCCAGTTTATGGCAACCCTAAAGTTATCCTTTCACTGGGTTTTCTTTGCAACATTTATTCAAAGAGCTTTTGCCCGTGTCTTCCCCTGAGGCTATGAGAGTGAATTGTGCCCAGGGTCACCCAGTGGGCTTCCGTGGCAAAGCGGAGATTCAAACCCTAGTCTCTGGGAGTCCTAGTCCAACATTCAAACCACTACATCACCTTGGCTCTCAACAAATTTAACGAATAACAAATTTATTATAGGGCCATTCCACACCACACAATTATAGCACTATGCTTTCACTTCAATTGCTTTAATTCCATCTTATGGAATCCTGGGATTTGTAGTTTAAGGAAGGGTACCTAGACTTCTCAGCCAGAAGACTCTAGTGCCTCACCTAACTACAAACTCCAGGGCTCCATAGGATGCAGCCAGGGCAGTTAAAGTGGAATCATAGTGCTATAATTATGTAGCATGAAAGGGCATCTTGCTTGTGCTTAATACTAAGAGCAAGTAAGGGAAGGTGCCATGGCTTGGACATCTTTTTTGGACATCAGGCTTAGCATGCAGAAGGTCCCAGGTCCAATCTCTAGCATTTCCAGGTAGAGCTGGAAGAATTTCTGCCAAAAATTTTAGAAAGCTGCCACCATTCACTGTTGGCCATACAGAAGTAGATGGACTCAATAGAAGAGAGCTTCCTCTGTTCCTGAGGAAAATCCAACACAAGAAATGCTACGCTCAGCAAAGGACAAAAGAGAGCCTCTCACAGCCACAGGAGTTTACCGCATACCATGCAGCTGTGTCACAGGTTTACATAGGGACCACTTAACGCAGTGTGCAAACACAAATCAAGGAACATGAGAGACACTGCAGACTGGGCCAGCCAGAAAAATCAGCAGTAGCAGAACATGTTATAAACCAACCTGCACACAAAATGTTATTTAAAAACACTGAAATTTTGGACCAGGCCAACAACTATCATGTCAGACTGCACAGAGAAGCTATTGAAATTCACAAACACTTGGATAACTTCAACAGGAAAGAAGAAACCCTTAAAGTAAACAAAGATGGCTCTCCCCATCAATAAAAAAGTGATGCCTTATTCACACCTAAGCTACACCCTCAGAATGGGTGAGGATGTGGGCATCAGATAATTTTGCCCTTTGGGCTATCATCCTGTCCTTATGACGTAATTTTGGATGTGTTGGGTTTTTTTGCCACATTTTCCTGCATCTGATAAAAGTCTTACAACTCCCAGGATCCCCCAGCTGGCATGGGGGTTATGAGAAAAGAACAGTTGCAGCTCACATCATCTGTGGCTGTATCTAAAGCCTTTTAACCACTGGCTAGAGTTTATGACCCTCTCACATCTATGCCATCAAGTTATATACATCCAATAGCTGTGTATAATTTTCCTTCACATTTTCCTCCATGAATATGATAGCCCACAGAGAGACGTCATGTAGGAAGTAGAAAAGTACTACTTGTTTGGCATTTTAAAACCAGGCTCCTTTGGCATCTTTCTGTGAGCCACTTTCATCTCATCAATTAACAAGAAACAAATAGAGTTTAGTAACCTCTACCCAGGGGAATAATTAATCTCCACAGCATTTTTGTAGACAATGTAATTGTATCACATAGACTCAGCTGCAAAGAGCCAGTCTCCCCTTGTTAAGAGAGGCTCATCTTTAGCCAGTGTGAGAGATGGAAGGATCTTCAGACTCTGGAACAGCCTCAGGGAGGGGAAAGGGGGTCGTCTCTTGGTCCCACTGGGAGATCACCATGGCTTGGAAACACTGGCCTGATTGTTCCAATGTCAGGCTAATATTCAACTTAGGGAGGGGGAAGAGCAAAGTGGGAAACAATGGAAAAAGGGAGAGGCATGCAGTCCCCACTCGCCCCCATGCCCAGGTGCACGTTCCTGCTGACCTCCTGATGAAAAAGAGAATGGGATAGCAGATCTTTTTTTTCTCAGGCATAAAGAGTGAGATGTTGGCTGGGAGAACAGCATAGGGGTGTGCAAAACTGTACAACTGGACCTCACTGAGGGCATTTAATTTCAGCCTCAGGGTTTCTTCCAATTCAAGCCTGAATTAGATGAAAGTGTCGTCCCCCCCCCCGCCGATTTTGGAAAAGTTGCCTTTTTGCACTGCAACTTCCAGAATCAGACATTTGTAATGAAGGTAACATTCCTAGGATCTATTCTTATCCTTGCATGGACATTTCGACGTTTTTCCATGTACATGTTTCAGAATGTATGCACTTCTTTGTGCAGTTTTTAAATGTATGAGCCTGTTTCTCCCATTGACTATGCTTTGTGTACATTTTTTTTGAATGCACACATTTTTCAAAGGCATTTTTGTTCCACAGATCATAATGCAAGCTCATAGGTCTTCCTACAAATTTCCAAAAGCAAATTTAGTCTTAGATTTGGTTCTAGAGGTTGTTGTTATTGTTTGGTACCTTCAAGTCATTTCTGACTTATGATGACCCTAAGTGGTTTTCTTGGCAAGATTTGTTCAGAGGGGGTTTGCATTTGCCTTCCTCTGAGGCTGAGAGTGTGTGACTTGCCGAAGGTCACCCAGTGGGTTTCCATGGCTGACGGGGATTCAAACTCTGGTCTCCAAAGTCATAGTCCAATGCTCAAACCACTACACCATGCTGGCTCTCCAGAGGTTACAAACTGGATAATCTTATATAAATTAGTGAACCTAATGAATTTCTGCCCCATGACAAGAACAGCTTGCTTTCTTACCAGTTCCCAAGTCCAGACTCTGAGAGAGTTACTATACTTTTAAAGGGTTGTATAAAGAGAAAATTCTACTTTTCCTTCTACTGTGGTCCTGGGATGAGAAAAGCTATACCTATGGAAAGTGTCCCTTCTGTTCATACACTTATAATCTTGGAGTGGTTAAGTATTCATTCATTCAGTTTTATGCATTTTTAAAATATTTTGGTCCGTGACCATAAATAAAGAATGAACGAACGAACGAATGAATGAGTCTAGTTATCCAGGTGAGCTAGCACACACAAAAAAGGGATTTTAAAAACACACACAACAAACATACTATCTCATGCTACTATCTATCTATCTATCTATCTATCTATCCATCCTATTTTATATACCATCTTTCTCCCAACTGTTTGCAAATGGTTTTATTGTTAACAACAAAGGATGCTTCTCAGAAAAACTTGGCAACCCAGCCTTGTCTCTCTTCTTGTTAAGTATTAAAGGGGCCACTAAAATAAGCTAAGAAAAAGTTTAACAAGAAGAGTTTAACAAGAAGATGTGCATGTGTGCGCACTATGTGTGCACTGTGCGCACGCACCTGCCTTCAAGTCACCTATCTACTTATAGTGACCCCAGGGCTTTTAGGTGAGGAATACTCAGAGGTGGTTTGCCATTGCCTTCTTCTGAAATTTAGCCTACAGACCCTAATCTCTCTTTCTCTCTCTCTCTCTCTGGCTTTTCTTCGCAAACAAAGATTCAGGAAGCGCTTTCTGCAAGCGCGCTGATGACTAAAAAGGCCAATCCGGGATAACAAGTCCAGTTGCAGAAAGCACAGCAGAAGGTCTCTTTGGGTGATGTTTCCAGGTTGTGATTCTTTCTGTGTTGTCGTTTCTCTTCAAGACTTGTTCGGCGTGAGTTCTCAAATAAGGCTGCAGCATTGTGGATAGTGCGTCTCCATGCCTCCCAATCTGAGGCCATGGCAGACCATTGTTGGTGATCAATTTGGCCAAGTTCTGAGATGTTGTTTCAGGGAGTCCTTGTTTCGCTTTTTTGGAGTGCCCCTCTTATGCTGACCTGTGGCAAGTTCACCGTAGAGTACTATTTTGGGGAGGCGATGGTCCTCCATCCTAGAAATGTGCCCTGCCCAGCGCAGCTATGTTTTCAATATCATGGCCTCAATGCTGGTGATCCCTGCTTGCTCAAGGACAGCAACGTTTGTCACATAATCAGTCCAGTGTATATTTAGGATTGTGCGTAGACAGCGTTGATGAAAGCGTTCAACGAGTCGTAAGTGGTGGTAATATGTTTCAGATCCATAAAGGAGAATAGACAGTACAATGGCTGATTTTTGTGCTTTGCCTCAGGTGTTTATTACTCCAGACTCTTTTGTAAAGTCTTCCAAATGCGCTATATGCCTTTGCTAATTTGTGATCGATCTCTTTGTCAATCTTGTCATCTGAGGAGATGATGCTTCCCAGGTAGGTGAACTGCTGAATGGACCTGAGCACAGATTTGCTGATGGCAATGTGGGGATGGTGGTGTTTGTCCTGTGGTGCAGGCTGGTAAAGAACTTCCATTTTCTTAAAGTTGACTTCCAGCCCAAACAGCTCTGCAGCTGCTGCAAAGCAGGATGTTAGGCGCTGCAGAACTGCTTCTGTGTGGGCAACAAGGGCAGCATCATCAGCGAAGAGCAGCTCACGGACTAGATAGTTTAGAGTCTTAGTGCGAACCCTCAGACGGCTTAAGTTAAACAAGGTACCATCAGTACGGTAATGTATATAAGTGCCGTCTTCTTCTTTAAACTCTGCCGTAGCCCTTTGGAGCATCATGCTGAAGAAGATTGTAAATAAAGTTGGAGCAAGAACACAACCTTGCTTCACTCCATTAGTTATTAGAAAGGGCTCTGAAAGAGCATCGGCATTTCTGACTTGACCGCGCTGGCCCTCATATAGCAAGATAATCATTTTAACGAATTTGGGGGGATATCCTAGTCTTTCCAGGAGCTGCCACAGATCTTTTCTACTCACAGTGTCGAAGACTTTGGTGAGGTCAACAAACGTTACATAGAGACCCTTGTTCTGCTCTCTACATTTCTCTTACAGTTGTCTAAGGGCAAATACCATATCTGTAGTACTCCTATTGGCTCTGAAGCCACATTGGCTTTCAGGAAGAAGTTCTTCTGCAATAGCAGGAACTAATCTGTTTAGGAGTATCCTTGCAAGGATTTTTCCAGCAATAGAGAGCAGTGTTATGCCTTGATAGTTTGAGCAATAGGATTTTGCTCCTTTTTTCTTGTACAGGGTGATGATGACTGCATCTTGGAGATCTGATGGCAGTTTCCCTTTTTCCCAGCAATTCACAAGGAGTTCGTGGAATTTATCGTGGAGTACATGATCTCTGTGTTTCCAAACTTCAGGTGGGATTCCATCAATTCCAGCTGCCTTGCTGTTTTTCATCTGCTGTATGGCCTTAAGAGTCTCTTCCAAAGTGGGAGCTATGTCCAATTCAGTTTTCATCAGTTTTTGTATCATATGTTGGATAGCTGAGCCTTGGACTACTCGGTTGGCACTAAAGAGATTTTGAAAATGTTCAGCCCATCGATTCAGGATGGAGGCTTTATCAGTAATTAATGTTTGACCATCTGTACTGTATAAGGAGCTTTGGACCTGATAAGTAGGTCCAAAAACTGCTTTAAGAGCTTCGTAAAATCCTCTAAGATCACCCAGATCTGCACAGCATTGTGTCTTTTCTGCTATATTGATCCACCACTTGTTCTGCATGTCTTGGAGTTTTTGTTGAAGTTTACTACATGTGAGACGGAAAGCTGCTTTTCTTACATGGCAAGTTGGCTGGGCAAGGTATGCCTGGTGAGCAGTTCTCTTCTTTGCCAACAGCTCCTGGATCTCTTGGTTGTTTTCATCAAACCAGTCTTGATTTTTCTTGTGGGAGAATCCGAAGGATTCTTCCGCAGACTGGAGGATGCTGTTTTGATATGTTGCCAAAGCACTGTAGGAGAAGGATCTGTAGGGTGGTCTTCAAGTTTTGTTTGCAGATTTGCCTGGAAGTTGTCTCTCATGCTAGCTTGTTGAAGATTGTTGACTTGGAGTCTCTTCTTTAAGATGCCACCCCTCTTAGGTTTGAACTTAAGATGAAGATTTAGTTTACATCTTACAAGGCGATGATCTGTTTGGCATTCTGCACTGGGCATCACTCGAGTATGATGGATATCACAGATGTTTCTCTGGCGGACTAGAACATAGTCAACGAGGTGCCAATGTTTGGATCAGGGATGCATCCAGGTTGTCTTCAAGCTATCTTTCTGCTGAAAGATTGTGTTTGTAATAGTCAGCTGTTGTTCTGCACAGAATTCTAGCAAGAGGTGTCCGTTATCATTGCAATTTCCAACACCATGCTTGCCTAAGACACCTTTCCAGGCTTCAGAGTTCTTTCCTACTCCGGCATTGAAGTCACCAAGGATAATAATTTTATCTTCTACAGGGACTTTTTGTATGAGTTGCCGTACGTCTGTGTAGAATTTGTCTTTCTCTACAGGGTTGGCTTGCATAGTTGGGGCATATATACTAAAGAGAGCAACATGTGGGAGGCATAAAGAAATAATGCGATCAGAGTGTCCTATTGGCAAGGTTTTGAGTTTGGAGGCAATGGAGCTTTTAATCATACAGCCTACTCTTGAAAGTTGTTTTTCAGTTTTGGGTTTGCCAGACCAGTAAAGTGTGTAGCTGGCACCGTGTTCTTTAAGGCTGCCTTCCTCATGGAGACAAACTTCACTAAGAGCAGCGATGTCAATATTAAGCCGTGATAGTTCTTGGGCTATTAGAGCAGAGCGACACTCAGGCAGTCCACTATCTGCAGAGTCTCGCATGATTCTGATGTTCCAGCGTGCAAGTGTCAGTTTATTTACACCTTTGGAGGCCGGTGTGTGCCTTTGTTTCTTTGCCTTTGTTTGACCGCATCAGAAGATGCCTGTTGGCTGTGGCTAGCTAACTAGGTAGAAGGGGATGAGCTTTCATTAGGCCACCTTTTCTAGGCCCCTCTCCATATGGAGCAAGCAGTGCTCTCCTTTAAAAAAGGCTGCTTGGTCATCCAGGATGCTGCCGTGTCAGCCTCAAGCGACCAAAGTTGTGAACCGGCTGCATGCAGGGTTAGGTCTGCAGCTTCCAGTGCATCTTTACACCTGCCATTTCGTCCCTCGCCTATCGCTACAGGGCTTTTTCGGAATTGGATTTGTCCTTCGAGCCTGTGCAATGGATTTTTCTGGTGGAGCGCAGTGTACACAGAACTGGCCTCACCCTTTAAACCAAAGGTTCATCTGCTGTGGCCTTGCAAGCATGGACGGTAGCAGCAAGGTCCTCGGGTGATAGGTTTGGTTAGAGTTTCCTTCTCTTAGATGGTTGACCTTACAGGGTTGGATGAGCACCATCGGCCTGGGTTTGAGATTAGAGTTTTCCTTCTCCTAGGATAATTGCCATAAGGCTAGAGAGCCTATCCTGCCCTTTGACACTTTTTGTCAGACCCTTTGGTTTTAACCTGTCTGGCATGGGAGACCCTACCGGTGGCTATTATGCCACTGCCAGCATAGCTCAAAACATCATTAGGGTACGCAAGCCTCTCTCCCACAACAAGGGGGCATCAATGGAGGGGGTGGTGGTGGGTAGTAATGAGGTATTTGAAGGCAGCACTGGGTGTGTTATGCAACCTCCCCTGCCTAAATGAGATTGCTGCCCACAAATATGGTAGAGATTACTGTCTGTCACCACTCTCAAAGTGAGATTCACCCGTTGTTCTGATCAGCTCCTGAATGTGGAACAGAGGGAGGTGCATTGTGTCCTTTGTTTTAGGCAGCAAAATGTCATGGACTGGCTCTGGCAACTTCAATGCTTGAATGAAGCAAAGAATAATCCGAAATGACATGGTGAGAGGCACAACAAAATTACCAGGGGTATTGTGGGAGTGAGAAGCACTGTTTATAGGTGTCACCTCTTTCTTTCTCCCTGAAATTTTTTATACATTTGATGTTGCTCAAAAGAGACCAGAGCGTGGACTGTTACTTTTCAAAAGCAATTTTTGGTTTTACACATTACAGTGCTTGAAAAGTAACCCTGCTATTCATTACAATGATGAAAAAAATTAAATCACTCTGTTAATTGTTAATTTTGTAATTTTAAAAAAATGTTTGTTACTTTTACATTACTTCCTGATTTAAACCCTGAGAACTTCCTGTCAAATTGCCTCTTAAAATGTGCACAAAAATAACTTTTGAAAATAACTACAATCTGTTACTTATTACCCCCATAAAGTAACGTTGCTATTCACTAACTATCGTTGCTTGAAAATGTAACTTTCTTACAGTCTCTTTGCCCAGAAGATAACCAATTGCAGTTAGCAATGTCACCTGGTAACTCATTGATTCTGAGCTCTGATAGGACACTACAGGATCATAGCCAGTTGTCCCAGCATCACTTTCACACCTTGGTCCATTTTAACTTGACCATGCAGTAGCCCTCTCCCAGATTTCATCCATTAGGAAGAAGTAGTATGGCTCTAGCTGCTTTCTTGTATGCAGTGGTGTGAATGCACAATCAATAATAATTGAACAGACATGGCCTCAGCAGAGTTTGGACAAGAGAGTAATAGCAGAATGGGCTCCCTCGTATCTTGGGGGCACAGGTCAGGTGTTGTCCTAGGTCTGCCTGGGAAAATTGGAGGGGCTCACATAATCAAATATTTCTATACAGTAGAGCATAAATGAGCAAGGGAGCGGGAGAAGACTCTTGACACACAACAGCCGAACAATAACACCAGTGTGCTGACGGAATGGGAGACCCATGAATTGGAAGTTTGATAAGGCTCTCTTTTTCTCTCAACAACCCCTTCAATTTCTCTCCATGCTCCCCCTTCCCCTGCTCTTGCCTGCTTTCTTGTTTGGGCTTTTTAACAGTGCACTGTCTTTGTTCAAGATACAGGTGAACAACAATCATGTGATTAATACACACACACACACCCCATACTCATGCACAAAACTTTTTAAGGGCCTGTCCTTTTTTTTGCCTCAGAACCAAGGAGCAGATAAGACTAAGAGAAGCTGGACTAGACTGCAGGCCACAACAGGGCTGCCTTTTTGCTTTTTCCAACACCCAAGGCACCTGTACTGTTCTCTGCCTCCCTTGTGCATGGAATGCTGCCTCGCAAATAGAGAAGCAGCACCAGATATTTGGAAGATGTTGAAGGCATTGCTTGTTTCAGAGAGAGCTATGAAACCCTACTTCCTTTGTGCCATTTTTATTCCTTTTGTTGCCACCACCACCACCACCACACTGTTCCTTGGCTCTCTACTTCCCCAGGTCCTGTTGGCAAGGCAAGGCATGGATTGTGTTTGCCTCTCTGTCCCTGTTTGTCTCTGCTGCTCTCAGGAACTCTGACTGGAACTAAGGCAGGGGGATGGCAAAAAGAGCTAAAGGTTAGTCATCTTTCTTTCTTTTCTTTTTTCTTTTATGTTGTCTGCTTATAGTTGAAGAAGGAACTGCTTAAAGCTGCAGGGGATTCTGCACCATTGCTACAGGACAGTACTAACAATATAGTACTATGTTGCTTCAGCACTATAATTTCTGGGACTTGTAGTCCAATATAGAGTGCTGATTGGTTGTTCCTCTTCAAGGTCTGGGGAGTCTTTTGTATGGGTAGGCCAGCCTTCCTCTAAAACATACCCACCCCATATGGCCAATACCACTTAGAGTGCCAGCTTGGGAAAGGTTGGCCTAGATACTTTGCAAAGTCCCATTCTTCCAAAGAAAAGAACCACAGAGATTATTCTAATGCCCTTCATCTCATGTGCCCTTGATACACAAGGACTTTCTTTCCTCCTTGTGCAAGCACCAGCCTTCTTCCCAGACAGAAGTGGATTTACCAGTGTTTCCTTCTCTTGGAGTCACTCTTTCTCTGTGATTAGGCTAAATTAAAAGAAAGGAAAGAGGGTGGTGCATGTGTACATTTGCAGAGTTGATGTGATGGGGATGTCACAGGCAGATTTCACTCAGTCTTTCCTAGATCGTGGGCAGGGTGAGAGCCTACAGATGAGAGGTCATTCTATATATTCCAGAGGATCCATTGCCTCAATGGGAAACCATTTCTAATGCCTTTGGGTGCAACACTGTCTCATGTGTCAAGGGAACACAAGGCAATGTTGATAAGATCATATTTTTGTTGTTGTTAACTGCCACTGTGTTGACTTCGACTTATGGCAACCCCATGAATGAGAGACCTCCAAGTCACCCTATCATCAACAGCTCTGCTCAGGTCTTGCAGATTCAGGGCTGTGGCTTCCTTGATTGGGAATCTATCCACAGGGAATGTGGTCTTCTTTTTTCCCTACTGCCTTCTACCTTACCAAGCATCAATACTGAGTATCCTTAAAAAGCCCTGAAGTGTGACTCCCCCCTCCCTCCTTTTCTTTGTCACTCTGTGATTATGCCTTTTCTTCCATAGTATCTGCTCATTTCACACTCCTCTTTTATGACATTCCTTCTCCAGTAGAGATAGTGGTACCAATATGCTGTGATGAATTTGTAATGCTCTCCCCACTGTGGTCCTTAACCTTTGGTCCTCCAGTGGTCTTGGACTTCAGATCTCAGAAGCGCCACGCAGCATGGCTAGTGGTCTGGAAAAGGTTGAGAATCTCTACCCGAATGGAAAAGTACAGGATCAGAGCTCTAGGAAAAGAGATAAGAAGAAGAGGAGATATTCGTGACAAACAAGTTATCTAAATAATCATAAAGACTGTAAAAGGGAAATGCCAGAAAATAGCCAGACAAATTTGTAGAGAGCTTGCAAAATATTCTCTTTGTGTAAAGTAGGTCCTAGGATGACTCTGAGAAGGGAGTGGGGAGTGGAATGCCTTCTTTATGATCTCTGTAAAGTTTTGTGGCTTTCATACTGAGTATGAATACAACTCTGCTGACTAGCTCTATGACTCCACTGTTCACGAGGCAAGTTTCTGGACTAGTGAGACATCCAGCCTAAGCTTGAGACACTTTGAAGCTGAGGAAGCCTATCTATAGTAAAAACCTATGCTGGTTTTATTCAGTTTTAACTCTCATGGCTGCCCAAGAGTTTTAAGATTTCCAATATAGTGAGATGCTGAGAATTTGATGTTATGGTGGTTGTTGAGATTCCTAATGGCTTTCATGGACCTACAATTCTCAGAGTTCTTGAGGGATAATTTTGTTGTTGAAATCTGTAGGCTAGCGATATGCTTTCAGCAATTCAACAACATGTTTCTTCCTCATTACAGAATGAGATACAGAATCATGAGATCATAATAATCTCTGTGAGCAACTGGGAATGCAGGGGCCAGAGCTGATCTGAATAATTTTTTCTATATAGTTCTTGAGTCTACTGAAGCTGCAAAAGGAAAGTCCTCTCAAATTTTCTTTGGGAAACTGCAATAACTGTTGTCTCTTTGGGTCTAGCAAAGACCAAAGATGATCATGCAGTGTTGATATTGGCATTTGTACTGGTCCTTTCTCCCTGCAAGAAGAAAAATGGTTTAGGCTAGTGGGTTTATTATTACAACATTGTAAGCCTTCTCAGTCTTGTAATCTTTCTAGTGATTTGTTCTTACTTTTAAAAAGTGGGTTTCTGTCCTCATAATGGAGCAACAATCTTTTAAAGCTGGAGTGGGCACCATGCACCAGGGCTCCTTGTGGAGCCCCTGGACACTCCTCTCCGAACCATGAAATTTGTTGTTGTTGTTAACTGCCATCATGTAAACTTTGACTTATGGTGACCCCATGAATGAGAGGCCTCCAAGTCACCCTATCCTCTACAGCCCTGCTCCAGTCTTGCAGACTCTGTGTCATGGCTTCCTTGATTGAATTTATCCATCTGGAATGTGGTCTTCCTCTTTTCCTACTGCCTTCTACCTTACTAAGCATTATTATTCTAGTGAGTCATGTCTTCTCATGGTATGGCCAAAGTATGACAGTCTCAGCATAGCCATCTTGGCCTCTAGAAAGAGCTCAGGCCTAATTTGCTCTAGAACATATTTATTTGTCTTTTTAGCACTCCACGGGATCCATAGAACTCTTCTTTAGCACTATTTTTCAAAGGAGTTGATTTTCTTCCTATCAGCTGTCTTCACTATCAGCTTTCACAACCATACATAGAAATTGGAAATATGATGGCATGGACAATCCTAACTTTAGTATTCAGCGAAACATTTTTACACTTCAGGATCTTGTCTAATCCCTTCATAGCAGCCCTTCCACATCCTAGTCTTCTGATTTCTTGACTGCAGTCTCCATACTGATTAATGACTGAGTCAAGGTATGGAAAATCTTGAACTATTTCAATTTCTTCACTGTCTACTTTAAAGTTATGTAAATCATTTGTGGTCATTATTTTTATTTTCTTAATGTTCAACTGTAAACCTGCCTTTGCACTGTCTTCCTTGACTTTCTTCAGAAATTGTTCCAAGTCTTTGCTATTTCTTGCTAGTAGTATGCTATCATCTGCATATCTTAAATTGTTGATGTTTCTTCCTCCAATTATCATGCCTCCTTCCTCCAACTCTAATCCTGCATTATGTTTGATATGTTCAGTATGCAAATTAAACAAATAGGATGATAAAATGCAGCCTTGCCTGATCTCCTTGCCAATTGGAAACCATTATGTTTCTCCATATTCTGTCCTAATAGTAGCTTCTTATCCCGAGTGCAGTTTACACATCAGGACAATCAAATGTTGTGGCACACCCATTTCTTTAAGAGCGATCCATAGTTTTTCATGATCTATACAATCAAAGGCTTTGCTGTAATCTATAGAGCACATGCTGATTTTCTTTTGAAACTCTTTGGTGCACTACATTATCCAACATATGTTTGCAATATGCTCCCTAGTGCCTCTTCCTTTCCTGAACCCAGCTTGGACATCTGCCATTTCTCACTACATATAGGTAAGGGTCATGAAATTAACCATCCCTATTCTAAAATGTCTCTGACTGTTCAGTGAATGTACAAATAAGAAAGCAAAGTGTAAGTTACTTGTTATACATATCCCATTGTCCAATCGGGAGCAGGCATGGAGAGTAGGTAGAAGGAGTCAAAAACTGCTATTTTGTTCAACACGTGCACACAAACACAGCAAATTAGCAGGCACCTTTAATATCACGTAGAGTTTGGCTCCAGAACTGGGAAAGGTGGAACACAAATTCTCTTAATTAAGATTGATCCCAAATCCAGTCACGGCTGTGATTTGTCTGTGAGTTATGGAAGCTCTTCATCCCTGCTCCAAGACAGAACTCTTGGAGAACTGAAGGCAGATTTTCCATATCTTGTCTATAGCCTGCTTAGTACACTATACAGTGTATGTAAGCATTATATAGCATCATAGCAGAGTGAATTGTCCTGTTATGCCTGTGCTCTCTTTCACACTAGACAAGTATTGGATTCTGATGCCATGGGTCTATCCTGTGGTATTCCGGAATTTGGAATTTGGTGATGTATTTGGAATTTCTCTGCCAGTGAGCTCTAATGGTTCTCCAAAGCACAAATCTCATGATTCCATATAATGTAGCCATGGCAGTTAAAGTGAAATCAACTGTTGTAATTGTGCAGTGTGAAAGGGGACTGTGAAACAAGAGGGACTGGTGTAGAGATATTCTTGTAGTATGAAGCAGGCTGAGTTTAAAAGTGATACCAGGTGTATTAAAGAAATGTACCCATTCAGTGTTACACGTGGCTGGTGGCAGGTAATTGTACCCTACAGTATATCTGCAACAGTAGCACACCAAGAATCCCCTGCAATGGTCATGCTGCTCTGGTATAAATCAGCACTGGATCTAAACATGATAATGCTACAAACCTGACTGCCTGACCACACAAGACATTTCATTCAGAAACTCTGTGTCACTTTAAAATTGGGTCACTATTGCCAGGAGATGTTTGAGAGTCATCCTGACCATAGTGTGTCTCCATTTGCATTTAATAGCTCTGGAGAGATTTTGTGTCAATTTGATTGAGAATGGGAATCCAGTTCCTTCACAGAAGTTTTTTCTTTAAAACAAGACAAAGCCCATGGAGCACACAAAACCCTGGCTGGTTTTGTGGTTCTCCTCAGGGTCTCTTATGTCCACCACTCCCATGGAGGATTTCTTTTTTGCTGCCAAATGTCCAATGGTGCCACCCAAGCCTCTGGGGGCACCCTTGGTCATTTTGCTATGTTTTTGGGTGGTCTGAGGAGAGCAGACCTTCACTTTTCCAGGAATTTCTTCAAAGCAGGACCTGCTTGGATGTCAGCTATTTCCTGATTTGAAGAAAGGCTGATATAGAACAAAGGAAGGCATATAGAGGGCTAAAAAAGTGGGAAGGGACCCAACACCCAAACAGGGCAACCAAAGGCTTAGAGGCACTACTGGCTATTCTGAGTCAAAAAGGAATCTCCCCAGTTTTTGTAAAGGGGACACAGGAAGTGATGATAGAGATAATCCCACAGGGCAGGGGAGTCAGTGTACCCCCATAAGCCCTTGCCATTTCCCATCCTGTTTTAAGGAGGTTAGAATTCTGTTCATTGCCTCTCTCAGAATTCCTCAGTCCATGTGGCCAATGGTGCTAAGGCGATAAAATGGGGATTTGTGTTATTTTTTCCCTCTCTCTTTTTTAGAAGGTGAAATATTGCTTGTGCACATTGTGGAAATAGTTAAAAAAAAAAAAAAGTTCAGCGCAGCAGATTTAGAAACACAAGTAATTCACTCATAGCCACCATCTTGACTAGAGGGAATGTGGAGTTTATGGGGGCTGTAAAACCGTTAAGACAAGCCACAGCTGCTGCGACTTGCTATTAACTGTGGAGCAATCTGTTTCTTTAGCCTCGTATAGACAACCCCTTCCTCAACCTCCTTCTTCAAGTGGTAAAGCATTCCCTATGTTTACAAGAGTTTTTGTTCCCCTTGGTCACTGCAGACATTGACTACAGTGTTTATTTACAAATGTATAGGCCAAACTTAAAGGAAGGAACAACTTAGCAGAACACAGTGCAATTCTGGAGTTGTACTCTAAAAAATGAACATTTTCAAGTTCTGATGTAAACAGTCCCAACTGTCAACCAACAAATTGCAGGGGACAGAGAGCTTAAACTTTACTCCATGTCTTCCTCATTCGAAGTGCAGGCTGTGATTCTTTTCACACAGAGACAGACATCTTGTCTTCTCCCTGTGGCTAGAGGGAGAGAAATCTCCTGGCCACCACCTAGTCCTAGCTCCCATGGAGACACCTTGAAGGAAAATAATGGGCTGTCAACATTCCTTTGTCAAGTCTAGGCATAGCTTCAGACCAATACATTGATAGCCCCATGTCTAGATCTTAGACATATTAATTCAGTCTACAACTCCCAGAATCCCCCTTGGTAGCTGGGGAATCCTGGAGGTTCTAATCCCCAAAGGTAATATTTCCAAGCTCAGCTTATTGCAGATATTCAAGAGGGAATCTGTGGCAATATATTTCTCTCTTCCAGAATTTAAAGACGAGGATAGGGTACTATCCCTGCTTGTGCAGTTTTCTGGGAATACTCCAAAAATTTCATGCTATATTCTACTCAGTCTGAAGGCCAACCTAGGCAGATAGCTGAGAGCCAATGAAGTGTGGTGGTTTGAGCATTGGACTACAGCTCTGAAGATCAGGGTTTGAATCCCTGCTCAGCCATGGAAACCCGCTGGGTGACCTTGAGTAAGTCACGCTCTTTGAGCCTCAGAGGAAGGCAAAGGCAAACCCCTCTGAATAAATCTTGCTAAGAAAACCCTGTGATAGGTTCACCTTAGGGTCACTGTAAGTTGGAAATGATTTGAAGGCACACAACAACAAAAACAACAAGGCAGATAGCTAGTCAAAATAATGGCAGAGAGGTTTTGATAGACTGAGGATCTGTCAGTAGATTGAGAGTGTGGCTCCCCCACATCCACTTGGCTACTGTTGATGCAGGTAATGGGGAGATGGGGACTATATCATATTACATCACATCAGGAGGGTCCCACACTTGGACAGTCTGGTTTTGTAGACTGAGGCGAGCTTGGAAGTGTTGAACTAATATATAGGTTGGAGGAAGGGATCCTATAAGATTCATAGTCTTGAGGATATATTAGCAAAGAAGAGTGGTTCTTTTAGACCAGAATCAAGAAATTCATGCAGCTCTCCAGCTTTTGGCTCCTTTGCTGTATGGAAGAAACCAGGGAGCCAGGGGAAGGGTTAAGCCAAGAACTTTTTAGTCTGCTGCCTTGCTCCCTGTAATTCCTCCCAGGGAATAAGACTAGGAGAACAAGGAGTTCTTTCTGTTTCCAAGAATTAATAGCAAAGAGTCATCTGGGGTGTCATTCAAGCCCTGATCAGCTCTCAACAGTGTGTGTGTGTGTGTGTGTGTGTGTGTATGTGTGTGCATGCATACATGTGAGAGAGTGCAGGGCCTGAGGCTGAGATTCCAAAACAAGGGCAGAAACAGTTCTCCTGGTAACAAGAGGTGTAAGCTGGCACTCAATCAAGGAGAAGTTTCTTCCTTTTTAAAACCCCGCAGAATCTAGCAGGAGCTGGATATCTCTACCCATTTTCTTATCTGTTTGTCTTTTACTACTTATTTATTATTTATTTACAAATATTTATAACCACCTCAGATGTGAAGTGGTGTATACCCCCTGCTGTTTTTTAAAAACTCCAGGAAAAGCCACAGAAACTTTCCCTGCAGAGTTTTTGACATTTTGGGGCCCCCTCCTTCTGCATACACCGGATTGATGTGGGATCCTATTTAGACAGATCGTATTCCCAATGATTTCCATAAGGATGTCTTTTTCACCATTTAGACAACCCCTGAGCCTATCCAAGAGACTAATGGTATCAAAAGGTTCTGAGAGTACAAACAAGAGCAACTGAGTTGCGCTTACCCATCCCTTTCTTATTAAAGGTCAGTCACCAGAATGAACAAGCTCAATTCATTTGTGAATGCAGGTCTGAACCCTGATTGAAATGGGTCTAAATAATTGGTATCACCAAAAAGAGCTTGTAGTTACAGAACCATAACTCTCTCAAAAACCTGACCCCCCTCAAAAGCAGTACCTGTGAGCAGGTGGTAGTTGGCAAGAACCATAGGCTGCATAATAGGTATCTGTTTACTGGTCAGCTATTATTTCCTTATCTAGTAGAGCTCCCATTTTTTCATATCCTGACAAACCAGTGGATAGTTGTTCAGTTTTATCTGATCTGTGGTGTTTATCTTGACCCAGATTTCTTGGTGGGCTGCACTGAGGGCAAATGAAATATGTCTACCTGGAACCTGTCCTTATTACAAGATTGAGAGTGAAGGAGTGTGCCATGTATGTCCAAACTTCCCATCAGACACTGGAGGAAAGCAAAAGGGTGGCTACTGCTGTCTATCTTGTGATCTTCTGAAAGTAATCAGGATGATGAAGAAGGAATGCCAGAACAGATGTTTTCATTCAACCTTGTTATTGGGTGTGTGTGGGGGTATTGTAGTTTCTCAGATGTAAATCATGTGAATTCTATGGTCATACATCTCCCTGAGATCTAGTAGCCAAAATGTTGATGAAAATCTGCTCTATCCAGTATTGCAATATTGAAGTCACAAAAGAATATACAAAAGGTCCAACCCGAGTGTCCCTTTTTAACTTTATACACAATTTACTAAGTTACCCAAACAATTGCTCCCTCCCATATTAACATTAACAGACCATAAGATCATCTTCAGGGATCCTTCTCTGGGTGCCCACACAGAATGGGATAAAAGTTAGGTAGCTGCAAGGGATGTTTGCAGTGGTGACAGCAGAGCTTTGAAAAGTTCCTCTTTTGGACTACAACTCCCAGCACCCTCCAGGCAGCATGATGTGCCTAGCAAGGAAATGCCCTCATCAGAGACACATGTCTTACACCTATCTTGTGGGGCAGGGGTTGGTATCAGCTAAATATTTCTTTCTCCCATGCTTGATAGTTTTAGTGCTTCTGAAGTTCTGTGCACTAATGTTCTCTGTTGCTGATTTGATCATGATTTTGTTTGTGCACCTTAGATTTTACTTTATAGTTTTTAAACTTTGCTTTGTGAACAGAATCATAGAATCAAAGAGTGGGAAGAGACCACAAGGGCCATCAGTTCAATCCCCCTGCCATGCAGAAACACACAATCAAAAAGCCTTACTGCACTCCGAGGCAAAGCAGCAAAGCAGCAGAAACATTCCATCATTCCTGTTGCCTTCCTGCATGACGTTGGTGTCCTTCAGGTGTCCTTTCGTTCCAGTCCCATGGGGGACCAAGCTAAAACTGCACCTTTTTGCAAAAGGTTTTTTGGTTAGCAAAAAGGCATGGTTTTACCACAGTTTCTTATGGGACCTGAATGGAAAAAATGGCGATGCCATGCAGGAAGGCAGCAGGAAAGATGGAGCATTCCTGCTGTTTTGCCACTTTTCCTTGGGAGTGCGGTAAGGCTCATTGTACTTGTGACAGATGGCCATCCAGCCTCTGTTTAAAAACCTCTGAAGAAGGAGACTCCACCACTCCAAGGCAGTGCGTTCCGCTGCTGAACAGCTCTTATTGTCAGGAAATTCTTCCTAGTGTTTACATGGAATTTCTTTTCCTATTGTAGCAGCAGAAAACAAGCCTCCTCCCTCTTCAATATGAAATCCTTTCAAATATTAAAACATGGCTATCATGTCACGTCTTAATAATAATAATAATAATAATAATAATGTATACCCCGCCCCTCTGTTAAAACAATCAGGGCGGCTTACAAAAATTAAAATACAATACAGATAAAAGTCCCTAAACACCCCCCACCCCACCCTCCCCCATAAAAATATTAAACAAATATAAATTAAAAAGCAACTGATCTAAAATCACATTTAAAAACAATAAATACAATAAATAGCCAGTGGACTAAAAGAGGCCAGGATCCCCTGAGGCCGGGATCTAATTAGGAAAGGCCTGCAGAAAGAGATCCGTCTTTAGTGCTTTTTTAAAGCTACTCAGGCTCGTCATCTGACGGCCCTCTGGGAGGTTGCAGACAGCCTAGATTTTTGTGGCTGAAGCAAATTCCTCTCAGAGGACCTGAGTGCACGGGGAGGATTGTATGGGAGGAGGCGGTTCCAGAGATAAGTTGGACCCAAGCTATTTAGGGCTTTAAAGGTAATAACCAACACCTTATACTGGGCCTGGAAACTGATAGGCAGCCAGTGGAGAGATTTTAATACTGGAGTTATATGGTCTCTCCGAGATGTTCCCGAGACCACTCTGGCTGCCATATTTTGTACCAACTGAAGTTTCCGGACCAAGAATGAGGGCAGCCACATGTAGAGTGCATTGCAGAAATCTAGACGAGAGGTTACCAGCACGTAACCTCTCGTCTAGATTTCTTCTCTTCTTCAGGCTAAACATACCTTCTTTTCTTCAGGCTAAACATACCCAACTCCCTAAGCCACTCCTCATAGGGCATGGTTTCCAGACCTTTTACCATTTTGGTCACCCTCTTCTGTGCACATTCCAGCTTGTCAATATCCTTCTTGAATTGCAGTGCCCAGAACTGGACACAGTATTCCAGGTGAGGTCGGTCCAAAGCAGAATAGAGTGGTATTGTTGGTTCCCTCAATCTAGATACTATACTCCTATTGATGCAATCTAGAATTACATTGGCTTCTTTAAGTGCCACATCACATTGTTCACTCATGTTCAGCTTGTGATGTACTATGACTCCTCAATCCTTTTCACGTGTACTGTTGTCAAACCGGCTGTCATTTATCCTATATCTGTGCTTTTCATTTTTTTTTCTCCCTCACTGTAGTACGTTACGCTTCTTCCTGTTGAAATTCATTTTGTTAATGTTGGCCCAGCTCTTCAATCTGTTACGGTCAATTTGAATTCTCATCTTGCCCTTTGGAGTATTAGCTATCCCTCCTAATTTGGTGTCATCTGCAAATTTGATGAGCATGCTTTCTATTCCATCATCCAAGTAATTGATAAAGACATTGAATAGATTGGGCCCAGGACAGAACCCTGTGGCACCCTGCTAGTCACTTCACTCCAGGATGAAGAGGAGCTATTGGTGAGCACCCTTTGGGTACAGTTGGTCAACCAATTACAAATCCACCTAGCAGTAGCATTGTCTAGCCCACATTTTACTAGCTTTGACCTTGTCAAAGGCCTTACTGAAATCAAGATATGCAAAATTCACTGCATTCCCTTCATCTATGAGGCTTGTAACTCTATAAAAAGAAAAAAGAGATAAGATCAGTTTGGCATGGCATGTTTTCGAAAAAACCCTGTTGACTTTTAGGGATTGCAAAATTCTTTTCTAAGTGCTTATAGAGGTCTTGTCTATATGGTCAAAATAATCTGAACGGCATGCAAAAATACGGTGATCTGTTCATACGGACATGTACATAAATATGTGTCATTCAGAATGGAGGCAGCCAAATCCACCACAAAGTCCATGTGTGTTGCATCTGGGGCTTCGTCCAGATTTTAAAAAAAGCTCTGTATGACATGTGAATGTGCAATTGTTTGAACACTTGCATTTGCACAGATGTGAACAGGCAGTGTAATCTGATTGGCTGGATGAGCAGGGGGCGGGGCAAGCAAACAGGGAAAGTAGCTGCAGTCCTCCAGTAAGTCAATCAAAAGATGATCTTATGCTCTTTTTTTCCTTTTTCCTTTTTTTTTTTTGTAAATGTACTAACTATTGCTTGTGCACACCATGGGAAACTGATTTTTTTTAAAAAAAAAATCTGTAGCAGCAGATTTAAAATCCTGAGCAAATCACTTGCGGACACCATCTTGGCTGGGGGGGGGCATGTGGAGTTTAGGGGGGCTCTTTTGACAATGAAGACAGGTCGCATCATTGTGAATCCCTGCTTTTTCGGATGTGGTCATACCCCCCCCCCCATAAGAGATTTTCACACAGCCACTTTTTCCTGTTACAGGAATGGAACAGGGTCACTGAAAGATTTTTCTTTCAGACGATGTTCACCCTGTTCCATGGCCTAAGTGTCACTGTTCTGTTTTCTCCGAGTGATATAGGAGATTTTCACACGGGCTATATATCCCATGGCAGGAACAGAACAGGGTCAGGAAAGGTTTTCCCTTTCGGACGACGTTGACCCCGTTCTGTCCTTCATCTGTCCTACTCCCGTGACTGTTCCAGAACAATGTAATCACGATTTTTCATCGTGAATAGACCTCCCGTTCCGTCACTATCACGGAATCACAGGTGTGTGAACAGGAGCCCCGTTCCTGTTCCGAAATGACAGCCATGGAGGGGAGGTCCGTTCTGAGCACTTCCTGGTATGATCTGGACATCGAGGTAAGTGGCACCCTTTATTTTACCCTCCCTGTTTTGATTATGTGATTTAAAGAGTGCTTTTGTGCTTGGTGACCTGATTTTATGTTTGGGGGAGTTTTATTTTTTAAATTTACTGTCCGGCGTTATCACGTGATAACGTGATAATGTTTCAGATGGCCGGTCGTAAAAGCAGCCTTACGATGGCTGCATTTACGGCCAGCCAGCAAGGGGAGGGGGAGCCCGTTCCTGCTGCGGAATTAAGGTGAGTGTGCGAAAGATTTATGTTATTCTGTGGCAGGAACGGGAGAGGAGGTAGCGGGGCAGTAACGGGACATTTTGGCCCCGTGTGAAAATCTCCATAGTATTCACAGGGAGAAGTTGTTATTAAACACCTAGTTCCATTTCTGGAACGGATCATGGGTGTGTGAATAGGAGCCCCGTCCCTGTTCTGGAATGACAGGGATGGGGAGGAGCTCTGTGGCAAGCACTTCCTGCCACAATCAGGACATCCAGGTAAGTGGGACCCTTCCCCCCCTCCCCAGGTTTCTTTTCTCTCTCTCTCTCTCTCTTTTTTTTTTTTTGCTTTTTATTTCTTGATTTGACAGCTAGGGGGGTATTTTGAATTTCCCTCCCACTCATTCTCTCGCAAGAATGAGCGGGATTTCAACCGGCGGATCGTAAAGTCAGCCTTACGACGGCTGCATTTATGGCTGGCTGGCAAGGAGGAAAGGAGCCTGTTCCTGCTTCAGAATGGAGGTAGGTGTGCGAATGTTTACCTCCATTCCATTGCAGGAACAGGAGAGGGGCTTGAGGGACAGAAATGGGGCTTTTGGCCCTGGTGTGAAAATCTCCATAGACAAGACCTGACTATACAGTAGCTAGATAACTTTTTCTTGATGGATGGTATGGAAATATTGTAAATAAATTTAGAGAGATGAAATTCATTTCTGTTTTCTCTACCTTAGATGGCATATTAGAAACCAAAGACAGATTCATATGTAAGCATTTTAGACAGATGATTCCTCTAAAAGTTATCAGTTTAAATAACTTTGCCCATTTTCTTTAAAATATCTAAAAGGTTTTTTGGCAGAGTAAGATAGCTGTCTCAGGTAGCAGATTTGATATATCATTAAAGGGCAGCAGATAGTTAAGATTATGCAGCTGTATTTTTACTGCCAAGGATGGGGAGAGGTATTTATGGATTTCCATGTGCCAGACTAACGTGCTGGACTTTCACTATTCAGCACCATGATTAGAGTGAGTGGGGAGCACCATTTGACATTCTGTCTCAAACAGCAAAATGTCACCAGTTTGCCCTGGTTTTCAGGCAAGAAGTTCAAAGTGCAAAAGTAATTCACATTCCATTCACTTAGCAGGGGGAAGAGGAAAGGAGGGGGTGGATTCTTGCTCTTCCAAGTAGACTCAGGCAAAAGCAAACTGCTGCAGCCTCTCCTAACTTGTGTGTTCTTCCTCACTAGTAACTTTTACCATCTTGACCATACTCTGATGTTGCTTGGCCACAAGTGTCCCAGATTTTAATTGTGAAAAGTTGAAAGGTATGGAACATAGGAGGCATTATTTCTAATTAGACATTGGAGAGTGGGCACCATCATTTGCATTCCCTGCAAGATTTGCTTAGAGAAAAATAATGTGCACTTCACTGTAATTTGGTGTTTATAGATTGTGGAATGCAGGGGAGAACCACTGTGGTCTAGTGACTATTGGTGGATTTGGACTAGTAAAAGCATGGTTTAAATCTCCAATTCAGCTATGGTATTAATTGTGAAGTAGTGGATTGGTTGCTCTTTCTCAGGCTAACCTTCCTTCACTCTGAGTTCCAAGGCAAGATGTTTGGTAATGGCAGATAAGATGAATCTGGAATTTAGAAAAGTTATATTTGAAGATTATAATTCTTTCAGTTCCCCAACAAGCATGGCCAATGGCAAATGGCCATGTTTCCTGGGGAAATCTAGGAGTTGTAAAGAATTGTGAGCTGTAAAGAAAGCAGCTTTTCCAAACTCTGAACCAGTTGGCTTTCTTCATAAGAAGCTGCTGCTTATTCTTTGGTGAAAGCTTTTTTTTTTTTAAACACCCTCTGTAACTCTTATTTTACCCATTTAATAATGAAATGCAGAATCATGGGTTGTGTTGAATGACACGTTGGCCCAACATGCTTCATTGTCATCCTGAATTAACTGGGAACATGTACATTTAGAACAAACTCTACAATCCTTGACTACAAAGGGGGAATTATTTGCAGATAATAAATATGGTAAGAAATCTATGGCTTAAGTGATCATGAATTAATAATCAAGCAAGGTTTCCTATCCATAGTAGCTGACAATAAACTCTGCAAAAAGTTTTGGAATAATAAAATAATAATAATAATAAAATTTATTTATACCCCACCCCTCTGTTAAAACAATGTATTTACCTTAAAATGTGCAGCACTCTATATATATGTAAGACGTTTTCTTTTGTTGTTGCTGGGTAACATCCCCCCCACCCAAACCTAGCATTTTCAATGGGGTTAAACACCTCAAAATCCTTCTTCTTCATAACACAGATAATGCTAAGCCAGACAAATAGTGCAATCAGTCAGTAAGTTCCTTTATTACATATAAATGCAGAGGTTCTACAGCCTTTGGAGGTACATTTTGTGGAGACATGCAATAGAGAGTCTTCTTCAATGTTGCTCCAAGGCTTTGGAACTCCCTGCTGAGGGAAGCTATGTTGATGAGCAAAAATCTTGTTATTCAGATGTCTTCAGTCTTTTTAAGTGAATGGAGCCATTGTTTCTTTTTATCAATTTCTTTTTAATTGTTTTTTATTAATTTGTATGTTTTAATTGTAGTTTTGTTTTTGTTTTTTTAATGTAAATATTGCTAGCCATCTTGAGTACCATTTCTTGGCATAGGAGCAGCGTGTGCGTGTGTGCACATATCTGTATACAGAGAGAGAGAGAGAGAGAGAGAGAGAGAGAGGAGAGAGAAAGATTCTAAAAATGTTTACTTAATCAATCACTTTATTGAGAGGTAGCCATCCAATTTCTGTTTAAAAAAATGTTTAAAGAGAAGCTGCCACCTTCTGAGAAAGTCTGTTCCATTGTCAAACAGCTCGTACTGTTAGGAAGTTCTTCCTAATGTTTAGATGGAATTTCTTTTCTTATAACTTCAGTGCACTGGCTTTGTCTAGCCTCTGGAGCAGTCCAGTATATTATGCATTCCCAAACTTTTCTAACTTTCAACAGTCTGATGTCTGTTGTCAGTAAGGTTTTTATTGATGCATCGGTTTCCCATAGCTTACCATTTGCAAATCACTCAGACGGAGAGAGAGAGATATAATACCTAAATCCAGTTCGTCACAATGAAAGCATCAATTGTTGAATGGAAAGTCAACACTTACATGCATCCTACTGATTAAATGGGCCTACTCTGTTTGGGACTAATAATAATTATGAAAATTCACAATATATTCTAGTAATTAGGTACTCAAACCAGTAAACACTCTATCTGTTTTCTTATGAACACGCCCATTCATAGGATTGTTTCAGAGTCATAAGTGATTGAGAATGAAATGGCCATTGCCAGTTGATATGTGGTGATTTAATTAGCTGGCACATTTTAAAAGGATTATGCTACAAATTTTATGTGGCATTTGTTACAACTTTTTCTATCCTTGTTATTGTTGCTGCTATTGTTTACCACAGTCCCTACTCAACAACTGGCATAAAATGTGTGAGGTTGACTAGCCAGTATGTGGATTTATTGCTTTATCATTCCACTTGTTCCTTCTTCTCCCCCTCTTTCTGTAGTCTCCATGCATTGTCACAAGAGCATGGAAGCATTACTTTTGAGACGGTAAATTCCAGCATCTCCCAGCCATCATGAACCAGTGGTGACATTTTTGAGCTCTGATTAGTACTTAACTTTGGTGTCATAATGTACAACATTTGGGGCAAAAACTATTCCTTCTCCTTTATTAGTGTTTGTTATTCATTGGCTTCCCTAGTGAACTAGTGAAATTAAGTCAGATCAATTGCCATATTGTCAGCCAATAGCGAGAGTGCAAAGTTGGAAGAATACCTACAGTTCAGTCTCTATGCTCCTCTTCCTCAGCCCCTCAAAGGAAATGCTATAATGTACAAACCCCTCACCCTATAAAATAAGGGCCCATTGTAAAGGAGGGGTTAATAAATGATGTAAAGAAGGGACCATTTAAGACATGAGAAGCCTTGACCTTTCATAAATCATACTGGGTTGGTTGCGAGTATGTGGGGGCTATATGCAGCTGCGCCCGACGTTGACATTGTTCCCACCATCTTTAAGTGCAACAAATCCCTCTATTGTCTTCCCAGTTTATCTGGTTCCTCTTGTTTATTAGCAGAGGTTGTTTGGCACTGGTTCCAGCCCTGGGCGGGTGGAAAGAGTGCTGGCACGCACCAAAGAGGGAGGGAGGAGGGGGGGATGAGAAGGCTATATCAATGGCGTTATTGTCCCACCATTTTTGTTTCTGCTGTAATGATATGTTTGAAAAAAGGGGATTTAAAAGAGAGAGAGAGAGAAATCTGTGCAAAGGACTTGGTAAGAATTGTTGTCTGGGCCTCAAGCGGATGCTGCTGCAGCTGGGAGGATGGTCCAGGACAGAGGCGCGACGGGGCTGCAGCGCGCCTTTATTCTGTGCCTTTGGATTCTGATCTGTCACTTTAGTGACAAATACTGGAATCCACAGGTGCCAGTGCTTTTATTTTGGCACCTCCATCTCTCAGAAGCCTACTGTGATGAAGAGTTCACACCATAAAGTTACCAAGGACATTACTGTTATGAGAGGGCATTAGTGATGTCAACTACACTCAGGATTTCACTGTCAAGTCCTAGGAAAAGGGTGCAGTTTTCTATAACGTGGCCCACTCACTTTCTCTTAGTTCACTGGAAATCTTTATGCATTGTGCAGGATGGGAGAGTCCTCACATGGGAACTATACCACCCCAGGTTTCATGTGCAGCTATTCATGTAAAAAAATGTCCATGTCATGCATTTACCATATCAGAGAAAAACAACTGCAAGTCCCAGTAGCCCTAGCTAGCATAGCCAATGAAGAGGCATGCAGGAAATTACAGTCCAAGGACATCCGGGGGATTGCCTAATTCCCATCTCTAGACTAGGGGGACATAAAATGAGTCAGAAATGTACTAAGAGGAAGGTCATGGGTGATACGATAATTGCCTCAAACACTGGAGTTTAAACTTCTTCATTTAAAAAGAAAGAAAACTAAGTGTGTATTTACACGTGCATCTACAATCTGGTCCAGTCTTCATATGATGAATGTTCCACCTCAAATTTTATATAGGGAGCTGTTCATTTAAGACTGTCCTGACTGAAAATAATCTCTATAGAAATAAGTTATCATTTTAGAGAGAAGAGCTTTTCTCACCCTGTCCCATGCTACAAAATAAGTTGCACCATGTTCATTGACTTCTGTAGAGCACTGATACTTGTAAAAAGCAATATCAAGAGTAAGGTATGAATAAAAGCCTCAGCTCCAAAAGATCTATAAGAAGAACCTAAGAAATGGCTTTTAAAAAGAGGTCCCATCTTTGAGTATTAGAGGGATTGTACTAATGATACGTGATATGACGGTGATAGTAATAAAGCTTATTGCTTGGACCATGTGATCTCTTTTCCCCACTTTCTTAGCCTGAGATCAGGGCTGTTGGAAACATGGATGGGCCAAAAATAAATATGAATCACAAGTGCACATCAGAAACACACACACACACACAGAGGGAGAGAGCGAGCGAGCGAGCGAGCGCACTTCTCTTCCCCAAATCACCACCAATTAATTAATTAATTAAGTTTCAAGCTCCACTCCAAATACCCTGACCGTGTCACAATGCACTCTTGCCACTGTACCACAGAAGTTGTGCCTGGGACATTGGCTGCAGTAGCTTTTGTTTTGCTGTTTATACGACATCATCCTGGCACCAGCAGGGTGGTCAGAGAATGAGCAGAAGGCAATGGAAACTTCATGTCTTTTAGCTGCCTTTTGAATGAGAGCTACCACCATCACCACCATTACCCACTCACCTTTCTTATAACATAGACATTGCTAGGGAGCTGGTTAAGACTTTTGAAAATCATTCAAATTCAAACCTATGAGAGTTTTGCCTGCTTGATCTACCCTGAAGATTGTGAATAGAGATAAAATAGCATTGGGCAGAGGACTTGAAATTACCTTCTTTCACAGAACTGAAAGTAATAGGAAAGAAGTATTGTTGTTTGCTCTTTGTGTTTGTACCTCACTTTTGCTTCTAGTAAAGACAGAAAGAAAAACAACTCATTTGAGATGTGGTGCTGGAGAAGAGTGCTGAGGATACTGTGGATGGCGAAGAAGACAAACAAATGGGTCCTAGAACAGATCAAGACTGAATTCTCCCTGGAAGCCAAGATGACTAAATTGAGGCTGTCATATTTCAGGCACATCAAGAAAAGACAATAATGCTGGGAAAGGTGGAGGGCAGTAGAAAGAGAGGAAGGCTGCATACCAGATTGATAGACTCAATGAAGGAGCTTGCAGGATCTGAGCAGAGCAGTTGAGGACAGGGGGTCTTGGAGATTTCTCATTTATTGGGTTGCCATGAGCAAACTCGAAGACAGTTAACAACAAAGAGCTATGCAGGTAGTTGTTCTGTTTCAACAAACTGATCCCATTGGTGATGAACAAGTGACATAATAGGGGAGGCAATATCAACAGTCTTAAAAACTATTGTCCTCTCCAGCCACAGAGAGTTATATATTGTAGTTTCTTTTAAAAACGAACAAACACCAGCGCTGATAGAAACCAATGAACACCCTGTGTTGCAAGACAGTCAATAACAGAATTAGAAAACAGATTCTTTGTTCAGATGAAGAGGAAACCCCTCTGGTACAAAAGGAGGAAGAATACATCTCCGTATGGATGGATGTATAGTGGAGAGGCTGAATGAAAGTGACAACTGTCAAAAATCTCTTTGAATGAGTTTGTGTGTTTCAGACTTCAGGCCTCTGTGAAAACGGAAGGATTCTTCTGTTTCTTCAGAAAACATGAAGGTGGTTTGAAAGAGGGATGCTACTTATGGTGTATCCCCATTTCCTACTTTTAGATCTGAAAAAACAGTCTTGTTGGTTTAAGCTTTGTTTTTACAAACATGTTTGATTAAAGATGAATGTGGATGTGATATAATATGAAATGGTCCTCAAACCATTTTCAATTCTCTTTTTTAAACACTCTCTTTTAGTTTAAGAACTTAAATATTTCTATGTAATTTTAGGAGATTTTCACATGCATAAAGTATTCCCAATGCGGATCGGGACAGAATTGTTTCTGTCCCAGAAGCAGTGCTGCGTTTCGCACGCCCACTTCCCTCTCCCGATCTATGCTCGTTCCATTTCCCTCCAGATACCTTCCGCGATTTTTTATTAGCAAGGGTTTGTCATTAACAAAAAAATCGCGGAAGGTATTGGGAGGGAAATCGAATGAGCACAGAGTGATGATGACGGGAGATCGGGAGAGGGAAGTGGGCGTGCGAAACGCGGCACTGCTTCTGGGACAAACAATTCTGTCCCGATCTGCATTGGGAATACTTTACACGTGTGAAAATCTAATAATACAATAGTCTCTCTCTCTCTCTCTCTCTCTCTCTCTCTCTCTCTCTCTTATTCATCTTATCTACCTATCTTGATCTATCCTCCCACCTGTCTGTTTACCTACATACTTAGTTGGCAGAATTTGCTTGGTTTGCACATTTTGTATTCTATTCCTTAACAAATGTAATAGTACCACTTTATTGTGCCTTAGTTAGACCTTACCTGGAATATTGTGTCCAGTTCTGGGCACCGTAGTTCAAAAAGGATAATGACAAGAACGGAAGCCACGCCCTATGAGGAGCATCTCAGGGAGCTGGGTATGTTTAGCCTGGAGAAGAGAAGGTTAAGAGATGACATGATAGTCATGTTTATATATGTAAAAGGATGTCATATTGAAGAGCAAGCTTGTTTTCTGCTGCTCCAGAGACTACGAAACGGATTCAAACTACAGGGAAAGATTCCATCTAAGCATTAGGAAGAACTTCCTGATGGCAAGAACTGTTCAACAGTGGAATGTGCTGCCTCAGTGTGTGGAGAAGTCTCCTTCTTTGGAGGTTTTAAAACAGAGGCTGGGTGGCCATCTGTCAGGGGTCCTTTGATTGTGTATTCATGCAGGGGGTTGGATTGGATGGCCCTCATGGTCACTTCCAACTCTAGGATTCTGTGATTCTATGAATTTGCATTCATTGTTTTTTTTTTTTTCTGGGTAAAGTTATGGGTAGCTGTGGGAAATGCAGAAGGCACCCAGCGTGAAAGCTGAAATTAGTAGTCCACTACAGGGCTTTTGAGAAATTGGTTCAAATGATCCTCTGTTGCTATTTGCTCATAATGAAGAAGAGGGTTTAGAAGTAATGGTTTTTTTCCTGTAACAATACTTTTGGGGTCAATGGTGTCATACTGACATTCCTTTTGAAAAATGATATAAAGATTGGGAAGGTCTTTACATTTTCTTCCATGTGCTTGTTCTTTTTTCTCATTACTTTGGGGGGAGGCGAAATGTTTGGGGGTCATTTTCAGGGGATTTCTCCCTTCCCCAAAGCATAGGTCATTTTCTTACTTTTCAAAATGTTCTCCATCCCTCAAAGAAATAAGATTTAATGAGTGATATAACAAGCACTACAATCAGTTACTGAAAAGTGGAGGTGTTGAAATGTTAATAGCCAACTAATTAATGGGGGAGAAGCATTGATTTATTTGTTTTATATGCTGCCTTTCTCTCAAAGTGAGACCCAAGGTGACTTCTAGAAGTAGTGAACTGAAAACCATTACAATAAAATTTAAAACAGTTAAAATCACAGATAAAACTTTTAAAAATATTTTTTAACAATGAACAGAAGTTTTAAAAATAAATGAAACAACCAGTAAAAAGACCTTCTGCTAATACATTAAAAGTCTGATTAAACAAACCAGCATCACAACATGTTGTATAAAGAATACTGTACTAACTTTCAAAAAGTAACTTCTAAGCTGTGGTGCAGAAGTCATCCAAAAGCATCACCAGCTAGTTAACCAATAGTGTGCATTGTGTAGAAAATGCTACGAAGACAGTGAAAAGATGAAAACAGGAACACTCTAGCCTGTTTATGATGTTCCAAACCTGGGGGTTTATCTGATCATTTCCCTCTTATTGAACATGATCTTCTTAGAAACATCAGAAGCTCCCTTACTTCAGCTGTGACTCCATCTATCTCAATGGTTCTCAAACATGGGTCCCCAGATGTTGTTAGACTGCAACTTGCATAATCCCTAGCCAGTCTGATTGATGGTTGGGGTGATGGGAGTTGCAATCTGACACCATCAAATTCAAAGTGCTGCATATAACTATAAAGCCAAAGCTATCTGACAGATGTATCTCCTGATATGAGCCTGCCCGAACCCTGAGAGCCACAGGGGAGGCCCTTCTCTCAGTCCCACCACCTCCATGGGTACAGGTTGTGGAGACACAAGAGAGAGCTTTTTCAATGGCTGCACTTCGGACCTCCCTCCTTGGGGAGGCTAGAATGCCCCTCTCCTTGCTGTCCCTCCCACGGCACATAAAAACATTTCTATTCAGACATGTCTTTAGAATCAAAGGCTTTTTAAGAAAGGTCTGTAAGTGTTGTATTGTTTTTAATCTGAATTGTTAAAGCCTTTTCGTTGTGCATGTTTTTAATATGGTTCATAATTTAAATGATGGTTTTTGTATGTTTTTAGTTGTGATCTTTTTAATGTGTAAGCCACCTCGAGTCTTGGGGGAAATGCAGGATAAAAATAAAGTTTCCTGCCAGGGAGAAGAAGGAGAGCAGCTTCTGGACAGCCATTTTGACTGTTGGGAGAGGCTGCTTGTTGCTGAGGGGGTGGAGCTTCTGTGAGTCACACCTCTGAGTCACACCTGTGAGTCACTGGGGCGTGGAGCTGGGAGCCTAGCTGTATATAACTCCTTGCAGAGGCTTTCCAGGCCAGTCTCCTGTCAGAGAGAAGAAAGACAGCAGCTTCTGGACAGCCAGTTTCCTGCCAGTTTCCAGGCCAGTTTCCTCCCAGGGAGAAGAAGGCGAGCAGCTTCTGGACAGCCATTTTGACTGTTGGGAGAGGCTGCTTGTTGCTGAGGGGGTGGAGCTTCTGTGAGTCACACCTCTGAGTCACACCTCTGAGTCACACCTCTGAGTCATACTGAATTTCAGTGACCAAACAAAAATACAGCACACCTAAAAGTACAGCTTAGCATTCTCAGCATTACCTAAGAGTTTTTAAATTACCTAAAAGCTCTCAGCATGGACACTGAGGGGGCTGCGGCAGTCACCTGCAACACTTGTGCGATGTTTGTCTTCTTGCCTACAGACGTGGAGAACTTCACATGCACCAAATGCAAGCTGGTAGCCCTCTTGGAGGAGAAAGTCCAGCAGCTGGAGACACGGGTAGCTACACTTCAACAGATTCGCGAGCAAGAGGTTTTCCTGGACAGAACAGAACGAACAGTCTTGGATGGGGACCGCACAGAGGAAGTGGCTGCAGAGGAGAGGGTCACTTCACAGACACAGGAAGTAGACAGCTGGAGGAATGTCACACACAGAACAAGAAAATCCAGGGATTCTTCAAGCAGCTTGCAGCTACAGAATCGATTTGAAGCCCTTTCCCTTATCAAGGACAACGGGGAAGAACAGCATGGACAGACTTAAGGGGTAGAGCAGGGGACCTTGAGAGTACCACCGCAAGGAACAGCAGCTGCGAAGCCTCAGCGGAGGCGTGTGGTGGTGGTGGTGGACTCCTTGCTGCGGGGTACAGAAGCAGTGGTTTGTGGGCCTGACAAGATGACTCGGGAGGTGTGTTGTCTCCCTGGGGCAAAGATCCGTGATGTGATGGAGAGGCTGACAAGACTCATCAAGCCTACAGATCATTACCCCTTCCTTTTGGTCCATGTGGGAACCAATGATACTGCAAGGCACAGCTTTCCCAAGATCAGAAGAGATTATGAGGCCCTGGGGAGGAAGCTGAAAGAAATGGATGCACAGGTTGTCATCTCGTCTCTTCTGACAGTTGAAGGGCATGGTCCAGAAAGGGAGAGGAAAATAGCCAACATAAACAACTGGCTCCATAGATGGTGTTGCTGAGAACAATTTGGATTCTTGGACTGTGCTTCCATGAGGGGGGATTTCTGGCAAGAGATGGGGTGCATCTTACGACAGTTGGAAGAAACATTTTTGCCAACAGTCTCAAGAATTTGATCAGGAGGGCTTTAAACTGAGTCATATGGGGGAGGGAGACAGTATTCTGGAAGGCAAAAGGGCTGGAGAAAATAGTCAAACTGGCATAGAGGGAACAAGGCAAACAGCGCAAGGACCCAACAGTGGGAGGCAAAAAAACTTGCACAGGCAGCAAGTAAAGGGAACACATGGTCTTAGATGTCTCTACACTAATGCACAGAGCACGGGAAATAAGCAAGATGAACTTGAACTCCTCGCACTACAAAACAAATATGATATAATAGGCATTACTGAAACCTGGTGGGATGAGTCTCATGACTGGAATGTAGGAATAGAGGGGTATAACCTTTATAAGAGAAACAGGCCAAACAGGAAAGGAGGAGGAATAGCATTATATGTCAGGGATATTTACACCAGTGAAGAGATCCATGACATCAATACTGGAAGCCAGGTGGAGAGCATCTGGATAAAAATTAAAGGGGAGGGAAACAACACAGATGTTATTGTGGGACTCTACTACAGACCCCCAAATCAGACGGAGGAATTGGATGATGCCTTTCTAGAACAGATGAACACACATGCAGAAAGGAGAGATGTAGTAGTGATGGGTGACTTCAACTATCCTGATATTTGCTGGCAATCCAACTCAACCAAAACTTCAAGGTCTAGCAAATTCCTTACTTGCCTGGAAGACAATTTCATGGTCCGAAAGGTGGAAGAGGCAACAAGGGGGTCAGCTATTTTAGATCTGATCCTAACCAACAGAGATGACCTGGTTAATGGGGTGCAAGTGGTGGGATCCTTAGGTGAGAGTGATCATGTTCTCCTGGAGTTTCTTATACAATGGAAAGGAGAAGCCAGGCACAGTCAGACATGCATTCTTGACTATAGGAGAGCTGATTTCAATAAACTCAGGGAAATACTGGGGGTGATCCCATGGTCAGGAATACTAAAAGAGAAGAGACCTCAAGACGGATGGGACTTTCTCAAAAGGGAGATACTGAAGGCACAATTTCAAACAGTACCACTGAGGAATTAAAATGGGAGGTATCTCAAGAAACCAGGATGGATGACTAAAGAACTATCAACGGAGCTAAGTTTTAAACAGAACATGTATAGAAAATGGAAAAAGGGGGAAATCACCAAAGAAGAATTCAAACAGATAGCAAACACGTGTAGGAGTAAAGTCAGAAAAGCTAAAGCGCAGAATGAGCTCAGGCTTGCTAGGGAGGTTAAGAACAATAAAAAGGGGTTTTTTTGGGGTATGTCTGCAGCAAAAGGAGGAAGAAGGAAATGATAGGGCCACTACGTGGAGAAGATGGCAAAATGCTAACAGGGGACAGAGAGAAGGCAGAATTACTCAACACCTTCTTTGCCTCAGTGTTTTCAGAAAAGGAAAAGGGGGACCAACCTGAGGAGAATGGAACAGAGGACACAATAGGGGAAATCCAGCTCAGAATAAGCAAAGAGGTAGTACAGGAATACCTTCTTAATCTAAATGAATTTAAATCTCTGGCAAATGTGATCTCAGAGCCATTGGCAATAATCTTTGAGAATTCCTGGAGAACGGGAGAAGTCCCAGCAGACTGGAGGAGGGCAAACGTTGTCCCCATCTTCAAAAAGGGGAAAAAAGAGGATCCCAACAATTATCGTCCAGTAAGTCTGACATCAATACCAGGGAAGATACTAGAGCAGATCATTAAACAGAGAGTCTGTGAACATTTAGAAGGCAATGCCATAATCACAAAAAGTCAACATGGGTTTCAGAGAAACAAGTCATGCCAGACTAATCTGATCTCTTTTTTTGATAAAGTTACCAGCTTGGTAGATGAAGAGAACGCTGTGGACATCGCATACCTTGATTTCAGTAAGGCCTTTGACAAGGTTCCCCATGACATTCTTGCAAACAAGCTTGTAAAATGTGGGCTAGACAAGTTAACTGTTCAATGGATTTATAATTGGTTGACCGGCCGAACCCAAAGGGTGCTCAGCAGTGGCTCCTCTTCGTCTTGGAAAGATGTGACCAGTGGTGTGCCACAGTGTTCTGTCCTGGGCCCAGTGCTATTCAACATCTTTATCAATGACTTGGATGAGGGAATTAGGGGCATACTTATCAAATTTGCAGATGACACCAAATTAGGAGGAGTAGTTAATACCCTAGAGGACAGGATCAACATTCAGAATGACCTGGATAGACTGGAGAGCTGGGCCAAAGCTAACAAAATGAAATTCAACACGGAGAAATGTAAAGTACTGCACTTAGGGCGGAAAAATGAAATGCATAGATATAGGATGGGAGAGACCTGGCTGAATGAGACTACGTGCGAAAGGGATCTAGGAGTCCTAGTAGACTACAAGTTGAACATGAGTCAACAGTGTGATGCGGCAGCTAAAAAGGCCAATGCAATTTTGGGCTGTATCAATAGAAGTATAGTATCTAGATCAAGGGAAGTAATAGTGCCACTCTATTCTGCCTTGGTCAGACCTCACCTAGAATACTGTGTCCAGTTCTGGGCACCACAATTCAAAAAGGATATTGACAAATTGGAGCATGTCCAGAGAAGGGCAACTAAAATGGTGGGAGGTCTGGAAACCATGCCTTATGAGGAGAGACTCAGGGAGCTGGGTATGTTTAGCCTGGAAAAAAGTCGGTTAAGAGGCGATATGATAGCCCTGTTTAAGTATTTGAAGGGATGTCACGCTGAGGATAGAGCAGGCTTGTTTTCTGCTGCTCCAGAGACTGGAACACGGAGCAATGGATGCAAGCTCCAGGAACAGAGATTCCACCTCAACATTAGGAGGAACTTTTTGACAGTAAGAGCTGTTCGGCAGTGGAACACACTCCCTCGGAGCATGGTAGGGTCTCCTTCCTTGGAGGTATTTAAACAGAGGCTGGATGGCCATCTGTCGGGGATGCTTTGATCAAGATTTCCTGCGTGGCAGGGGGTTGGACTGGATGGCCCTCGTGGTCTCTTCCAACTCTACAATTCTATGATTCTATGATTCTTAATCATCACCATCACCTAGGAGCTCAGGCTCTGATTTTGGTAGGTCCGTATTATTGTCCATTACAGTACTACTGGCAACATTTCTCCAGGGTCTTGGGAGAGGTTGTTATATCACATGCTATCTGATCTTTGTAACTGGACAACTCTGGGGTTGAATCCAGGACCCTCTGCATCACGCACAGCAGATGCTCTATCATGAAACTCATGTTCCCTCAGATTGCTGCAGATTAAACCAACTATGAATTAACTTAGTTTAAAAACAGTCTCTTGTTCCATATGAACCTGGCTAAGTTTTCAGATCAGCTCTAGAGGCTCTGCTTTCTCTCTGTTTATTATAAGAAATTAGATAAATATCAGAGACAGGAGTTTTTAGTGGTGTTGTCCAAACTCTTAAATAAATCCACTGGGCTCCTCTGTTGTGTGTTTTAGGAGGCATTAAAGATTTTATTTCACTGAGATGTCAATGCTTCATAATCTACTGTTTTTAGTAGACTGCTGTTTTTAGTAGAATAAATGAAACTCACATTCCCCAACAATTACAGTCGGCTTTCCGTATCCATGAATTCTGCATCCAAAGATTCCAGCATCCATGGCTTGAAAATATATATTAAAAAAAAGAAAAAAAGCAAAGCTTGATTTTGCCATATTATATAAGGGACACCATTTTACTATGCCATTGTATATAATGGGACCCGAGCATCCACAGGTTTTGGTATCCACAGGAGCTCCTGGAACCAAACCGCAGTGGATACCAAGGGCCCACTGTATTATCTGAATGATATACAGTGTATGGGATGAGACACTGATTTTGATATTGATGCATATGCACTTGAGTCACAATAACTAGGACCTACAACCAGAGTTTGGGCATGTTATTTGTTTGAACTGTTACCTATCCTGATAACCCCCCCAATCTTGGAATATCTAATAATTGGCTATATTTAATAATTTGGATCAATGTGGCCATCCATGTGGTTGCAGGTAAACCAGGATCCCTCAAATACCAAGGTGGGATTTATGTATGACCAAGGGAGAGACCTTTGGAAATTCCCCCAAACCAAATATTCAGGCCAGAGATTAACACCTGGAGGCAAATCATTCACTAATCCACTCAATGACAGCAGAGTCCTTAATACTTGTAAAACATGTTCTTCCTTCCTACTCCCCTTCCAACTAAAGACCTTGCCTGTTCTTATTCAATTCCAAATACAGCACCCATTAACGATTGTTAACTTTTCCAGAGCACCCTTTGTTTAGCCATGGGAACCTCCAAGAATATTGTATTCTGTTCAAAATCCTATCCCTTCAGGGGAATTATCTCATATAAATATCAACCCAAAACACCACCGAAGTGTGCACAGTTCATTTTCCTCTCAATTTCATGTCAGACTGTGTAGCCATCCCATCTTCCAAACCTCCTCTCTGTCGGTTTACTTCAAAATTGCAGTTCTACAAGATCAGTATAGTATAACCCACCATCCCCTTATTCTATCCCTCTATTCAAATACTTCCAACTGCTTTCTATAGCCTTGTATGAGTATCTGAAGCCTGAGTGTTTGTGTGAATGCTGTTGATATTAATTTCCAATAAAGATAATGTAATTGTACCTTTTAGCTTAGAATCTCCTCCGTTATTACCAGTATACACAGGTTAAAAGATTCCACTGATGTCCAGCCTCTTGCATGCCAAGTTGCGCTAATTAAATTCTCCAAATTAATATTAGGACATTTGAGGGTCCCCAAGGACCCCAAGCAAATCGGGTAACAGAACTTCATTTCCTACAATTTCTGAGCCAGAATTCCCAAGCCAATGGCTAGGCATGCTAGAAGATTATGGGAATTATAGTCAAAGCATGCCTGCAATAAAATGTTGCAGTGCATTCTCACATTCTAACAAGAATTTGCAGTGCATTCTAATTCAGGCTCTCAATCAGTTCAGCATGTCCTCTTCCATTCTATCTTTCATTTTGAATTGGTGTTGAGTATTCTGCAGTAGAGGCCAGCAGACCAGGATGTCTGGTTTGCATCACAGTCTGTATGTGTTTGTTCATAAATCTGTTCCATTCTTTTTCCATACTAATCTGCAATGTCATGGCTTTTTGGAAGACAATCTAGAGCTTTCTGGACAGACCCCACAAAGGAGTAGGCCAGGCCAAAGGACTGCAGACCACACCAGAAGATTCTTGGCCTACCCTCAATGTTAGGGTTGTTGGCACATATACCCCCGCGAGCACACACACACCATGAGAGGAAAGAAGCTCTGCTCTACAGTCAGGTGTTATCTAGATGAGGCAATATAATGTCGACAGCTACACATTACTGCAGATTTGCAGCAGCGTTCATTTGTCTCCATGTTTTTTTGGCAAAACTGCTGGTATGCGAAGCTATCTGTGTTTGAAGTTCACACACAGCCATGCCTCCAAATCAAGATGGTGTCAATGAGTAAATTACTCATATTATTATTCTCCACAAGTTATCACTGCTGCACAGTATTTTTTTAAAAAAAACTGTAAATCATGGGTGCACAAGTGCAACTTCCTGCTTAAAACAGCAGTTTGGTTGCCTCAGCACAGCAAAAAAGTGCATGATTGCTACCACAGACTCAAAAATGGGGTTTCCAGCCAACAAGCCTGCCCCCTGCACACATCCAAACAATCAGATTTCCACTTCTGCTCCTCTCCAAGAATGCACAGCGATTTGAATCAGATGTACAAATGGGTGATAATGCACATTTCCATGCATTATTTTTAAAAGTTCAGGCAAGATCATAAAGACATTTTTGGCCCCCCTCCTTCCACATATGGTGAATCACCATGGGATCTCGTTGGGACAAAAAGCATTCCTTATGAATTCTATGAGGAGTATTTTCACTGTCTAGACAATGCTTTTGTTTCCACAATCTAGCCAACCTTGGACTTGCCTGAAACAGGATAGCAGATTTTTTAAAATTCCATTGAAACATGCATTTTAATATACAGTTGGCCCTCCACTTTCATGGGTTCAGCATTTGCAGATTTGACTATTTGTGGATTTGACTAAGCTCTTAAAGCCTACTCTGTGCTCGGAGACCCTGGAGGAAGGAACAGCCGCCGCCCCCCTCTTCAGCGGTGTTTTCAGGGCTTTCCACTGTGTCAGAGAAAGCAGAGGATGATGGGGCTTCTTTTGGGCAATCTGGACATGGACTAAGGTCTTGGAGTTTACTCTGTGCCTGGAGACCCTGAAGGAAGGCAAGCTCACCTTGCTATGTCTTTGGGGGCACTTTTGGGGCTTTCCACCAGGCACAGCACTGCCAAAGACATAGCAAGGGGGCTTGCCTTTCTTGAGGGTCTCCAAGCACAGAGTAAACTCTAAGACCTTAGTCCATGCCCATAGAGCCCAAAAGAAGCCCTGTAATCCTCTGCTTTCCCCACCACAGTAGAAAGCCCACAAAGTACTACTGGAGAGGAGAGGAGAGGAAACCAAGGTTTTTTTTTCCAGTTTCTATCATCTCCTTTTAATCTCCCCACCCTGGCAGCCAAGCTCCAAACTGCTGCTGTGGCCATTTTGTTTTAAAGGCAGGTATTACAAAAAGCCAGAAGCAGTGCAGCACCACCAGAGGTACCACATTGACCTGGGTGTAAGTCGACCTAGGATTTGGGGATTTATTTATTTTTGTGCATAGATTTTTATTCAGGTTTTTTTTCACTTTCACGGAGGTCTTGTGCCCCTAACCCCCACAAAAGTGGAGGGCCGACTCTATATTTAAATATACCTTTTGGAATATATTTTCCCCCAGAATGTATAGTTTTAAGAATGCAGTCTTATGGTTCTTTAGAAAGGCATTTCTGTTGGTGCCCATCAGCTGTGTTCTCTGATAGGGTGATTTAGGCACCTACTTGTTTCTCAGATAGAACTGAAAGAGGGCTGATTCCTGAAGAGCTGTAATGTACATATGTGCATGCAAAGAGAATTTTGAAATGGCACCTCCCAACTGCAACACAAAGGACAAAAATAGATTTATCAGAAAATAAAGACTTTTGGAGTCTATGCAGTTGTAGACAGTCTGAGTTTGTGGTGAAGCTTTCAGCTGCAAATTGTGCAAGGTGGTTTTTTATGAGGATGATGTAGACTATCCCATGTGTCACATCTGACAGAGGGCAATCCTAAATTGGAAGGGTCGTCAGAACACATTTCTCTGTTTGAAGATATCCTGTTGGAAGAACTGATGAGAAAACCCATCAATGACTCTGAATAACACTGCTATCCTTCCATTATTTATTTATTTGCTGCTCTGATCTGCTGGCCTGATCTCTCTTCCCCCACTCTCCTTGCCATGATCCCTCCCCCCCACCTCCCCTGGCCCAATCTCAATTCCCCTCCCCGCCCTGATCTCTCTCCTGCCGCCATCTCCACCTCCACTTTGGCAGTGTGGAAGGAACATGCAGCATCATACCGGTATTGAAGTGGAGGTGCGATAAAGATTGCTTCTCTACTGGTATGTTTCCATTTGCTTCCAAAACGGTATTGCTGTGAGATGACTGCCTGGTGTGATAAAGTCCCAAGTCATAGTCTGATGTTAAATGTTGTAATTGTTCAATGTATTGAAATCAATAAAATATTTTTTTAAAGTCCCAAGTCTGGTTTAAAGCCAAAGAAACAGAAGAAAAGAGAGTCATCAATGCTGAACAGCTGGTGCCCTTTCACACTACACACTTTTACAGTGTTATGATTCCACTTTAACTGCCATGGCAACATCCTATGGAATCCTGTGATTTGCAGTTTGGGGAAGGCATCTAGAATTCTGAACCCGAGAGCTTCTCTCGTGCCTCACTAAACTACAAGCTCCAGGATTCCATAGAATGTTGCCCTGGCAGTTAAAATGGAATCATAGTTCTATTAATTCATAGAATCATAGAGTTGGAAGAGACCACAAGAGCCATTCAGTCCAACCCCCTGCCATGCAGGAATAAACAGTCAAAGCATTCCCAACAAATGACCATCCAGCCTCTGCTTAAAAGCCTCCAAAGAAGGAGACCCACCACACTCCCAGGCAGTGCATTCCACTTCCGAACAGCTCTTACTGTCAGGAAGTTCTTGCTAATGTTTAGATGGAATCTCTTTTCCTGTAGTTGGAGTTCATTGCTATGTGTCCTAGTCTCTGGAGCAGCAGAAAACAAGCTTGCTCCATCTTCAATATGACATCTCTTCAAATATTTAAACATGGCTATCATGTCTCCTCTTAACCTTCTTTTCCCGAGGCTAAACATACCCAGCTCCCTAAACCACTCCTCATAGGGTATGGCTTCTGAACCTCCCACCATTTTGGTCACCCTCATCCGGACATGTTCCTTCTGGAATTGTGGTGCCCAGAACTTGACACAGTACTCCAGGTGAGGTATGACCAAAGCAGAATAGAGTGTCACTATTACTTCCCTTAATCTAGACACTATACTTCTATTAATGCAGCCTAGAATCACATTGTCTTTTTTAGCTGCTGCTTCACACTGCTGACTCATGTTCACTTTGTGTTCTAATAAGGAGATAATCAGACGTGCTAAATATGGTGTTATCACAATGCCAGAAGATCACTAAAGGGCTTCCTTTTCGGATGACGTCATTCCCATCTTGTCATGCAACAGTGCTGCTGCCGTTCCTCCAGTGCTGCTTTTAATTCATGGGCTAAGCCATTAATAGATCCACCCCCATTCTGTTTCTATGATGGAATGTCAGGCTTGTGAAAATGTGCCCCGTTATGCTGGTGCGATGCCAGCGTCAATGGGAAGTTTCCGGATAAGATTGGGACATCAAGGTAAGTGACACACTTTTTTGTACCCTTCCTGGGCTACTTGTTAAATTTTAAGTGTGTTTAGGTGGTTAGGGTAAATTTTTTAGTGTATTTTCCATTTATAGGTTGAATTTCCCATGCTCTCGTCTTCTTGTGAGAGCAGCCGGGATTTCAATCCAGGAAGTTTATTTCCATCCACGTGTGTGCCCACAGCAGGCTTCCTTCCTCGCTTGGCAACCCCCTTCTACGCCAGTCCCACCCACTCCAGCCTTTGCTGCCTCTGTCCATTTCATGCCCAGAAAGGAAAGAAAGCAAGCTTGTGTGAAGCACAAAGGAATGAGGGTAACGCTGCCCAAAACAGACCTCCCCAGCTGCTGCACCATTGGAACTCAGGAAGGTGCGAGGAGGAGGAGATTGCACCTGCCCTGGGCCCCTAACCTCTGGGCATTGGGGTGGGGATGGGGACAGGAGCGTAGCCTCTCTCCTCTCTCAGGTCTCTTGGGAGCATTTTGAAACCGCCGTCCTCTCTTGGAGAGAGACAAGCAGGGACCCCCTGGTGCCCCTCTCCAGGGCCAGCAGACCAGATGAGGAAAGCTCAGCTCGAGGTGGGGGACTCATCCCAGGAGGCAAGGGGGCAGCATGGTGCCACCTTGGGCCATTGAGGGCCCATTGAGCCCCACCGTTCCAGTCCGGCCACTCCTCCTGCTCCCAAAGTCCACCGCTGTCAAAAGCTGAGACTCCAACAGGCAAAAGAAGGAGGAGGGGAAAGCGGCTGCCCTGCTGAGGAAACAATCCGCTAATAAGGTAGGTCTGAAACTTTACATTATTGTGCTGGGACAGGGACAGGAGAGGGGCAGGAGAGGAGACTATGAGATGGAAATTTTTTTTGTTCCCATCTGATAATCTCCTAAGACTCCTATATCCCTTTTACATGTACTGCCATCAAGCCAGGTGTCACCCATCTTATATCTGTGCTTTTCATTTTTATTGCCCAAGTGTAGCATCCTATATTTCTCCCTGTTGAAATTCATTTGATTAGTTTTGGCCCAGCTTTCTAATCTGTTAAGGTCATTTTGAATTCTGATCATGTCCTCTGGGGTATTAGGTACTCCTCCTAATTTAGTGTCATCTGCAAACTTGATAAGCATGCCCTCTATTCCCTCATGCAAGTCACTGATAAAGATATTGAATAGCACTGGGCCCAGGACAGAACCCTGTGGTACCCAACTGGTCACTTCTCTCCAGGATGAAGAGGAGACATTGGGGAGCACCCTTTGGATTCTGCCCATCAACCAATTACAAATCCACCTAACAGTTGCATTGTTTACCCTGCATGTTACTAACTTTTTTGCAAGAATATCATGGGGGACTTTGTCAAAGGCCTTATTGAAATCAAGATACACTACATCTATAGCATTCTCTTCATCTACCAAGTATGTAACTCTATCAAAAAAAGAGATAAGATTAGTCTGGCATGACTTGTTTTTGAGAAACTCATGTTGACTTTTAGCGATCACAGCATTCCTTTCTAAGTGCTTACAGACTGTCTGTTTAATGATCTGCTCTAGAATCTTTCCTAATATTGATGTCAGGCTGACTGGGTGATAATTATTTGGGTCTTCTCCTCCCCCCTTTAAAGATGGGGACATTTGCCCTCCTTCAGTCTGCTGGGACCTCTCCTGTTCTCCAGGATTTCTCTCTCAAAGATTATTGCCAATGGTTCTGAGATTACTTCCACCAGTTCTTTTAGTTCCCTTGGATGTAGTTCACCTGGACCTGGAGACTTGAATTCATTTATACTGGCCAGGTATTCCTGAGCAATCTCTTTACCTATTCTGTGCTGTATTTCCTCTATTGCATCACCTGCTCCATTTTCTCCAGGTTCAGCACTATTATCCTTTTTGGAGAAGACCAAGGTAAAGAAGGCATTGAGTAGCTCTGCCTTTTCTCTGTCCCCTGTTAGCATTTCACCCTGCAGCGGCCCTACCACTTCCTTGTTCTTCCTTTTGCTACAGACATATCCAAAAAAGCCTTTTTTATTTTTTTAACCTCTCAAGCAAGCCTGAGCTCCATTTGTGCTTTTGCTTTTCTGATTTCCCCCCTACACGAGCTGGCTATTTGTTTGAATTCTTCTTCAGCGATTTCTCCCTTTTTTCCATTTCTTGTACATGTTCCTTTTAAGTCTTTGCTCAGTTGAAAGTTCTTTAGACATCTGTACTGGTTTCTTTAGACACCTGCCGTTTTGCCTCCTCACTGGAACTGTTTGAAGTTGTGCCATCAGTATCTCACTTTTTAGCAACTCCCATCCATCATGTGCTCCCTTCTCTTTAGTATTCCTGACCATGGGATCACCCCTAGTAATTCCCTAAGTTTTCTGAAATCAGCTTTCTTAAAGTCTAGAATGCATGTCTGATTATGCTTGGCTTCCCCTTTCCTCTGTTTAACAAACTCCAGGAGAACATAGTCACTCCCCCCTAAAGATCCCACCACTTCCACCCCATTAACCAGATCATTTCTGTTGGTTAGGATCAGATCTAAAATAGCTGATCCCCTTGTTGCCTCTTCCACCTTCTGGACAATGAAATTATCTGCAAGGCAAGTGAGGAATTTGTTAGACCTTGCATTTTTGGCAGAGTTGGACTTCCAACAAGTATCAGGATAGTTAAAATCCCCCATTATTACTACATCTCTCCTGTCTAAATGTGTGATCATCTCTTCTAGGAAGACATCATACAAGTCCTTAGGTGCCAGTTACATGGCAATTTTTGTTGCAGGCTTACCGTGACTTCCTGATCCCGTATTCATCCCTCGCTGTTTAGACGATTTTTGTCACTCTTATGGAAATCCCATGACTGATATTTACACGACAAAAGTTCCATTTTTTTCTTGGTCTCGCACTGTTATATCCCGTGCTTTTCTTGTTTACACACATTTAGCGTACCGGGATTTTTTAAATTTTTTTTTTGCTGTCTATCAAGGATGTGATTACTCGTTTTTTCACAGTTTGAGCTACATGTTTCCGGTTCATTTTCCCGCCACAGATGTAGCAATTGGCTACATTCTGAACAAAGAAGGACATCACATGTCCTTTTGATGTTCTTTTTGTCCTATACAGCACTTTATTGCAAAATGGAGGTGAACACATTGGCTGCTCTGGCTACCGCTGCCCGTTTGCGGGTATCTCTTTTAGCTCTGAAGAGATGGGCTATCATCAGACATAGAAGAAGGATGCTTCTTATTTTCCTGATCCTTCCCCATTCACAAACGATGGCATCGGCTATGTTTCATCCACAGTGTATGCACTTCGCAGCCATGGACCCACCGGAGGTTCTGATGCATGTTTGCCCAAACTGCCGGCAGTGACGGTGGTGGGTCTACCCAACAATGGAGGAGTGGTGGGAGAAATTTGTGATGAACATCTGGTTGGACGAACGATGGATAATGTACTTCAGAATGCCTCGGTTCCTCTTCATACATCTTGCCGAGATACTCCGTCCAGAGATTGCAAAGTCGGACACGAACATGAGGAAAGCCATACCTGTGGAAAAGAGATTCGCTATAGCCGTTTTCCTTCTCACCCACTGCTGCTCATATGGGGCTGTTTCTCAGTTATTTGGTGTTGGAAGAGCAACGGTGTGTAAGATTTTTGTGGAGGTCGTCCTCGCTATGGAGAAGTTACTTCTTAAGCGGACAGTATTCCTGGGAGATCATAGAAAGGTAATTTTTTTCTTTATATTACCTTGTGAAAATTTGGCTAATTGCATCTACTCCAAAGAGTTTAAAATAATTAAATCTGTATGCCCTAATGTGAAACCAAAGTGATAAAACATATACCTTTCCTACTGTTATGATGTTACAACTGGATATCATGCAAAAGGCGCCCGAAATTTTTCTGTACATGTTTAATTGAAAACTCGTGTTTTTGAGGTCTCATATATTCCTTTTCTTTTGCTTTGCAATATTTAGGTGATGGATGCCTTCGCTGAAATGGGATACCCACAAGTGGTTGCTTGTTTAGATGGATGCCATGTCAATATAATCCCCCCCCCCATCTGGCAAGGAGATGAATTTATCAACAGGAAGAATAGGTACAGCGTTCTTCTGCAAGGAACTTGCAATCACAGAGGAGTATTTATTGACAGAGATCGGTTGGAGCGGGAAGAATCACGACACTCGAATGTTAAGAAACTCTGTTTTTTGTTTTGTTTTTGTTGAGACTATGGAGGCTGGCATATTTGTGCCAGTTAATCCAACAATAACTATTATGGGGAAACAGGTAGTGCCATTAACTATTGTTGATGGTGCATATCGCATTAGGAATTGGCTGCTGACACCTTATAGAGGGACAACAAATGCAAAACAGAGACTGTACAATAGGTACCATAACAAAATTCGATCGATGGTGGAGAGGTAATTCGGGTGTCTGAAATCTAGGTGGAGGGCATTAAGATACTGTATTGCGGTTGCTGAGGAAAATGTATGTTCAGTGATATGTGCATGTGTTATTCTACACAATATCTGTGAAACCAAAGGTAGTATCCTTGATGATCCACATCGGCGTATGCAAAAGTTTGTACTTGACACGCTTGGAGCACCAATGCTTAATAATGATGCTGTGGAGAAAGCGTGGGGGGAGGCTGTTCACAATGCTTTAAAAGAATATTTTTGGCTTGAACATCATCGGGGGTGGTGGTGAATAAGTATCTAAACTTTTTCTTGTGTATCAGTACCTGAAATAGATTTATTTCTGCTTAATAAAATCATCTGGATTTCTTAAAGTGAACTGCATTTGCTTTGCCCTTTTTAAAACGCTCCCTAATTTACCCTCAAGTATATTAGCACTGTTCTTTCCCGTACAATTATGAATATCTCCATCACACTTTATGGGCTGTTGAAGTATACCTTGAAAAGTAGGTCAAACTGGCTACAAGTTTATTTTACAACAATCAGTCAGATTAGAAACATTGTTGTGGTTTGGCCAGTTAAAGCAATTGGTGAGCTTTTGCAAGGGATTATGCTTTCTGGTAAAGGATCCAGACACTGCTGAATTCCTTTACATAGTTTCCTCTGCTAATACACCAATAGATTATGGTACACAATTTAAACATTTAAAACTTAAGGTTATTTCTACCGCCATAGGCTTATTTAAAAAATGAAATGGTCAACTCGAAAACTTATAAACTCGAGTTTCCGCATCCCGCCACATGGTGTTACGATGGCCGAAGGGGGGAGAGGTCATATCAGGCCAGCTTGGCGCATCACCTACTGGGACACCAGGGAGACCAACCTCCTGTTGGAATCCCTGGCCCAGCAGGCCGGTGCTCTAGACCGGCTGATGCAGTCCTCAAACTGGAGGAACTGCAACTACTTTGTGGAGGCAGCGCAGTTCCTCCGGTCGAGGGGCTACATTCGTACTGGCCTCCAATGCCGCTCCAAATTTAAAACCCTCAAGGGTAAATTCTTTGCGGCATTAGAGGCCAGTAATGGCAGCCCCCCCAGAGGTGGCTGCCTTTTTATGCTGTCCTGCACAACCTGTGGGTCCATGCAGGGCGGCCAAGCTGGCGCGACCAGCTCCCACGAGGTATGTTTTTCCAAGTAATCTCCCTTGTCCTCGGTACTGTGTAGCCTTGTGTGTGTGTGTGTGTGTGTGTCTGCCTGCGCATGGGGTGAACATGTTTTATGTGGTTTATGTGTTACAGCTGTTCAAATTCAGAGACGGGCTGCTGGTGAGCCTGTTTCTGATTCCTCAGAGGAGGAGGTAGAGGCAGGCCTGGCACTGGCTGCACCACCCCCCAGGTATACCTGTTATTTATGTTTTTATTGACCTCATTCATAAGTAAGTTAAGAAATATTAGTGACAGAATTATAAGTAAAGTAATACCTATGCATTACTTTCTTAAAGGTCCCCAAGCTGCACATGAGGCAGCAGCCCAATTGGCTGGCCTCAATATAATAGCGAGGATTGAGGAGCTTGGGAAATATACTTAAGTATAACTTTTAAAAAGGGCAATTAGTTTGCACATACCATAATAAGTTGAGAAATAATTGTTTTTTATTGCCCATACAGGGAGGACACTTCAACAAGAAATCAGGGACCTGGTGAGGAGGGTGCAAGCCATAGAGGAAAGGCTTGCTATGTAAATATTGTATATAGTTTTCCAGTTTAAAAAAATCTGTAAATATTTTTCTTTGTAAATATTGTATATTGTAAATATTGAATATAGTTTTCCACTGCAAAAAAATTTGTAAATATTTTCCTTATATAAATAATTAATATGTAAATGTTCTGTAAATACTTCTGTTAATACACATTTTTTCTATTGTTACTATTATTTATGTATGGTTTGTTTGTATTTATTTCATATATATGATCCCCAACTGTGTATGTGTTTGTTTAAACTCTCATTGTTATGATTTCTAAACCTTATGTATCCATTTAAATATTGTGTTTTTCTATGTTATCCATATTTGTTATTGTATGTTATCCATATTTGTCATATCAAAACTTTCATGTAAATATATCTCTTTTTTTAATTTGTATAACCTGTATATATGTATATATTTAAATATTTTGTTAAAATAAAACCATTATTTTTAGAATTCAAATGCCTGTTTATTTTCCATAATATCATTATTTCCTTTGCATCGGTGCAAACTGTTATACATTCATCATTAGCGTACTTATATGTTTAATATTTTAAATAGACTAGTATCTTAGTACTAACAGAAAAATGATAACACTGTATAGTGCAGTATTTCCCCTATTAAAGAAATAACTGCCTATACTGATTAAAACAAACTATAATGATAGGGGTAATCTTTTTTTAATTGCCCTCTTTGGCCTACAGGCTGGAGAAGTACTTCCCCCCAAACTTGTGGCTGGTGTACATTGTTGATTTTCTTGTGAGTTCTCTTTATTTTCTTCCCCTAAATTTTTGCCATTACACACTCTCTTGACCACAACACGTTTCTTAGAATTATACAAAGACTTAATGTGAGTTACAAGGTCCCCAAATAGATCATTTTGACGATGTATTTCTTTGAGCATTTGCTGCGATTCCTCAACAGAATGCTCGTAGAGTTTCTCTAGATACCCTTGCAAAGACAAGGTCTGCTTCTCAGATATTGTTTTCATGTTAGATACAAACAATTCAGCTATTGATCTAGAGTTTGCCATCAGTTCATTTACATCAGAAGACCGTTTCTTCCTGCGAAACAATGCCAATATTTCAGCGGGGGATAAAGTGGCAGTAGGGTTACTCAAATCTGCAACTGAGAAAAGAGGATAATTTAATGATATTCCATGTGTACCACAATATTTTCTGTTACACAATATATCTACTTTTAAAATGTAGTGATACATACCATCACGTGCTGGGGTAGTTGCCCACACAGTATCAATCTCAGTAACCACAACCGTGGAATTTTCCTCAGTCTCAGTAATTCCCAAGCTTTCTGTGGGCTCCCCTGTTAAGGTAACAGTAACTGCAGATTCATCAGATCCCTGGATACCTGAAACATCTGATGGAAAAAAGAAAAGGAAGAAAACTAGGAGTATTGGGTAACAAAAGACAGAGAATCACAGTGATTATTTCTTCTTTTAAAATATCGCGTACCTGGTGGCAGAGGTAAACAAAGAAGAGTCTTCTTTGTTTATGGCTGCTTCAGAAGACACCATAGTTAACGTGCCCAGATGCACACTCAGTTTTACATCCCTAGGGCACATACAGAGATTCGCGCCATTTGGCTTTAACTGCCTTAATTTGCAAAAGAAAGGAGAACTCATGGACCACAGCAGCACTTTCGGTGGTCATGTAGGCAAACATGGTGAAATGATCATTTCTAACAAGCAACAGAGGCACAAAGAACATATAACTAAGATGCAACACTTCATAATACCAGGTTACTGATGCGGTTGTGAAGTTGGGAAAACGGATTTTTACACATCTGAGTTTTCACATTAATGCCTTTTATTCTGGGGGATGAAATTAAACCTAATAAATTATAAATGTAATAGCCAGCACAGGTAAAATACATATCATGCGTTGAATTGCCATGAGCAAATTAAAATACCAAGCACAGATCTCAATTGGTCAGATTTTGAAATCTGAGTACGTACTTAATCGAGTTTTCACATAATACAAACGAATTTAAAAAAATAAAAATAAAAAAAAACTTACCTAGGGGATGTGAGAACAATTCCTCAGAGTATCCCTGCAGCATCTCCTGGGATGAGGGAGGGAATCCCACGTCTTCTTTGGGTAGGAGAGCTTGATGGGGAGTCACTGACCCATGTGGAACACGCACAATGTCGGTTGTGCTCCCCAGCCGCTTCGGGCGGTAGTTGGCATCACCGCCCAGAATTGCATGGAGTTCTTTATAAAAGGGCATTGTGGCCGCATTGTTGCCAATTTTAGAGTTGTGGTCATTTACCTGGCGGTAATTTTTACGTATCAGTTTCGTCTTCGTCCTGCACTCCTCAGCGGTGCATTCATGCCCTTTTAATTTCATTTCGGCAGCAATTTTTTCAAAAAGGTCGATATTTCTATTGGACCCCCTCAGCTGTTCCTGCACCTTTTCCTCGTCCCATATCGCCAAAAGGTCTATGGTCTCATTGTAGGACCAGGAGATCCCACGGCCAACTTCCTGGGCCGAGGTGCGGTTTCGGCATCCATCACTGAAACTGCACAGGTAAACGGCCAGGAGAACAAAGGAGATGTATCTTCAGATTTTGGGCTGGTCAAAAAAGGGGAAGGTAGACCTCCCATTTACTGGCCAGAGCCAGCCCATGGTCAAGAGAACTTCACGGTCATCTCCTGTGTCCGTGATATCTTGTCACAGGCTGTTTACACTTCCGATTTTCCGAATCCTCCAGTGACTTTTTAAAAAACTGGCACAACCCGCGGGATTGAAAGTCCCGCAGATCGAGAGACAAATGGTGGCCCCCCCTTCCGAAAAACACATGTCCGACTCCATGTATGTGTAAATAGCCGGGGTTAGACACAAATTCATCCCGGAACATTTTCATCGTGTAAACGGCACCTTAGAAATAGATTATACCCCTCTATTCCTACATTCCAATCATATGACTCATCCTACCAGGTTTCAGTGATGCCTATTAAATCATATTTGCTTTGCTGTGCTAAGAGTTCAAATTCATCCTGTTTATTTCCTATGCTTTGTGCATTTGTGTAGAGACATCTAAGACCATGGGCCTATCTGTCTGGGTTCATGTACTATTTGCCTTGTTGTCTTTATAACATTTGGGCTATTATCTCCAGCAGTTGATGAACTCCTCTCCTCATGAATACTGTCTCCCTCCCTGACACTACTCATTTTAAAGCCCTCCTGATCAGATCTTTCAGACTCTTAGCAACATTCTTACCAACTTTTGTGAGGTGCAATCCATCCCTTGCCAATATTCCACTTCCATGAAACCGCACCCCATGGTCCAGGAAGCCAAACTGTTCCCAGCGGCACCATCTGCACAGCCAGTTGTTCACCTCCACTATCTTTCTCTCCCTTTCTGGATCATGCCCTTCCACTGGAAGGACAGACAAAATGACTACCTGTTCATCCAAGTCCTTCAGCTTCCTATCCAGAGCCTCATAATCCCTTTTGATATTCTGAAGGCTATGCCTTGCAGTATAATTGGTTCCCATGTGGACCAAAAGGAAGGGATAACGGTCAGTAGGCTTCATGAGTCTCATCAGCCTCTCTGTTATTTCGCAGATTTTTGCAACTGGGAGACAGCACACCTCTCTAGGTGTGTAATGTCATAGAATCATAGAACTGTAGAGTTGGAAGAAACCACAAGGGCCATCCAGTCCAACCTCCTGCCATGCAGGAATACACAATCAAAGCATCCCCGACAGATGGCAATCCAGCCTCTGTTTAAAGACCTCCAAAGAAGGAGACCCTACCACGCTCCGAGGGAGTGCGTTCCACTGCCGAACAGCTCTGACTGTCAAAAAGTTCCTCCTAATGTTGAGGTGGAATCTCTGTTCCTGGAGCTTGCACCCATTGTTCCGTGTTCCAGTCTCTGGAGCAGCAGAAAACAAGCCTGTTCCATCCTCTATGTGACACCCCTTCAAATACTTAAACAGGGCTATCATATCGCCTGTAAACTGTCTTTTTTCCAGGCTAAACATACCCAGCTCCCTAAGTCTCTCCTCATAAGGCATGGTTTTCAGACCTTTCACCATTTTAGTCGCCCTCCTCTGGACACGCTCCAATTTGTCAATATCCTTTTTGAATTGTGGTGCCCAGAACTGGACACAGTATTCTAGGTGAGGTCTGACCAAGGCAGAATAGAGTGGCACTATTACTTCCCTTGATCTAGACACTATACTTCTATTGATAATGTCAAAGGGCTCTGGACAGCAGACTGAGCAAAAAGACATAGGCCTCCCCACTATGTTGAAATAGAGAGAATTGTTATTTAAATCATAGCATTGTCATTCTTTCTCAATTTGCATTGAGACATAAAAATCAGCATATATAAAAGTTTATGGAAATCGTCACCCTCTTTTGTCCTCTTTTAAGGTCGATGCATCTCCTCTTTCTCCTCTTCCTTCTTCTAATGTGTAAGTGGCCACCCTAAACCATTGCTAAAGATCATGAGAAGGATTAAGAACTGTGTAGGTGCTCAACATCCTACTCTCTGATCTCTAAATGATCTGCACAGCTTCATTAGTTATTGAGCTTTCACCAGAAGCTAATTCCAGCTTCTGATGAAGTCTTAAGCAAATGCCTTGCTCTTGTGCAGCAGGAGCACACTTACTACTTTGATTATATTTATTGATTTTTGTAATAATAATATTTACATGGCACCCAATAACAAAGTTCTCTGGGTGCCCTATGTAACAATGGAGACAATAAAAATATAACTCTAAAACAATAGAGTATAACCAGGAAATACATGAATCAGATTTTAAATTTTGAAATGAAGAGTTTACAGGCCTGGGAAAATCAAAAGAAAATGTTAGGTGAGAACTTCTGGGGAGAGTATTCAATAACTGGAGTGCTGTCATTGATAAGTTCAGAGTAGTTACGGTATCTTTCTCAAATAGTCATCTGGCACTCCTCAGCTGTTAAGGTCAATGGGAAAAAACTTGTGAGGTTTTGGGAAGGTTTAAATTACTTTTGGGAAAAGGTGATCTTTCATCTAACCTGTTTCTAAGCCATTTAGTGCTTTACAGATCAAAACAAGTCATTCAAATTAGGACAAGAAATGGACCAGAACCCAGTGCATGTGGCAAACCAGGTACATCAGTTCTTTTTGAACATTATATTATTTTATAATAACACCCAGAAATCTTAATCTGAAAAGTATTCTCCCATGGTTTTACCCTGGCATCCTGAACGCTGCAATAGTAGAATCCCATGCACTGGGGAAATGTAATTTAGCTTAGAAAACATATATAAATCCAATTGACTCAATGCGTCTATTCTATTTGGGACTAGCAATTAGATTTAGGCCAAATATGCTCGAATTTCAATCAGACAAGTATGTATGCATGCAGAAGCATATACACACATTACCAAATATTTTAATATTGCTTGTTTCAGTATAGCTGTGACTGGCAGATGAAAGATTACACTTTGGACACATATGATGGGAGTGCAAAGAATTTTTTAAAATGGATTAAAATAGTGAATGCAATTTGAGAGATTACTGGATACTTAATGTTACTAAATTCCATGCCTTAATGGCTGTAATGCATCTCCTTGTATTATAAGTGAATTTTGAAAGCTAATTTAATAAAATGACATAGAATAGTTGGGAATATGTTAATTGCTGCCTGCATATTAATAGCTGAAAATTAAAAAAACACCACAGTTTCCTGCAACAGAAATGTGGAGGTAGGGAGATATGGTATAAAACACAAATAGCTTGTTACCAAAATCATTTGGAAGGATTTTGAAGGGGGGGGGGAATATGAGCTGCAACATTGGCATAAATTTACAAAATGTTGAAAGAAGAAAGTATAATAAAGATCAGAAAGAAGTGTTAGAGATCATTTGAATGAAATTATAAGAAATAAAAAGAAACAAATAATTATAGCACATACATATTAAAGATGCAATGAGCTGTATATATTGTGTTTATAACCTGCATCAGTTTCAAGCTTGTGTCTACTTGCTTATCCTAACTAGAGAAGACTCACTGAATTGTTGGAATTTACATAAGCGCTGAATTACCAAGTTCTCATTGGTTCTATGGGTCTGCTCTAGCTGAGAGTAGCAATTGGATTTAGATGATTTTATACACTGTTGACTTTTTTCTTTAAAAAAATATATAGAATTTGTAGAATGTTAAAATCTACAATGTTAAAGAAAAGAAGACAGAGATGGCCAGGTCCTATTCAGAACATCTGCCTGTGAGCTACCTTCCTATTCAATATACACAGAGGATGTTCAAATGTTACATTACACTTTGTTTATTCCTAGTCTTATATTAAATAATGATTATAATTGTCACTACTATACAATATAGTTTCATTGGCATGATAGCTAATGGCTTTTTATTCCAATTTCTCAGCATATTAACATGCCAAATGCCTCTCCTTCCACATAGTCTGACTTCTCTCCTCTTCTTCCTCCTCTTCCTCCAAGCAAAATCTGTCTCACACTCTCTCCCTCCCACTGTCCTCCACTACCACCAAAAACCAATCTCCCTCTCTCTCCCTCCCTCCCTCCCTCCCTCTCTTTCTGGAACTTCCCTGCAGCTGCAGAGCTGGCTAGACAATCGGGTGTTTTAGAGAAATACATTTTTGGGCTAATTTGCCATGCATAAGTGTTTCTCCTACCCTTTAAAGGATGGAAACAAAGAGAGCATTCTCCAAGTGCTCTGCCCTGTTGCGAGGCGGCCTTGCAGCTGTACAGAGCTGTGCTACCCTCCGCTCTCCTGCTCCATTCTCCGCTAGCTTTGTAAAGAGACGGGCCTCCGCTTTTACCAGTGCCACCAAAAGACCACACTATCTCCAACCCCCTCCAATGTGCTTATTCTTCTTTGGAAAGGCAGATGGAGCAGGTGGGGTACTGCGATGCAGAGGCAATGTCACCCTACCTATAGCGGCTTTGTACTTTAAGCGTGATTCCTTATTTTAAGAGACATCTTGTATTTCAAGGGACATCGTTTGCTTGGTACAGTAGGTCTTGCTTCCAGCAACACCAAGTTACAAATATATTTTATATTGGGTGTAACTTTTCACTAATTTTCTTCTCAAAGAAAGCAAGGAGTGGTTTTTAGCCATTTTCTTCCTGCTATGAGCAAGTCTTTGGCAACTGCATAGTTTTCAAAGACTATTTGTAATTTGGAAATTAACATAATTAACATATGGTACTTTTGTGCAGGAAACATCATTTTTTGTACTGGTCAAAACTCCACCATACTCAAGCCCTTCCAAATTCCCTTATTTGGAACTGACACAGTGCAGCAAGTGGTGGAGGAAGAAGAGAACTATTCTCCTACAGAGGTTATAGTATGAGGGTATATGATATTTCAAATATGTGAGTGACTTTGCCATGACTGATTTTTATTATTTAAATAGCAGGCAATAGAGATGGGCCAATTGCAATGGCTACATGATGGCTGGGGAATACTGGAATTTATAGTCCAAAACGTAACTTATCCAAGCTCTGGAACTGGGACTGCAGCTATATGGAGGTTTTTTAAAATGCCCTGAAGCTTAGATTTGCACCAGCAGAGAAGCTGCTATTGCTGCCAATGGCAGCTTTAGAGCCAGTTCTCACTTGGCACACCACAATCCCATTCCCTGTAGCAGGTTTTGAAATAGCAAAAATCAGGCATAATAATAGTATTCATACATTTTGCATATTGTTATTGTCTAGTATGGCGACATGCAATGTCATAAAATGGATTGCATATCATGCAATATATTTTATTCCTTAAGAAAATGCTAAGGGGGTGCTAATTGACAGGCCTTGTAATACATGGAGATTATCACATGAGGCTTCTGTTCTGGAATTACAGCAAGGTATTAACAAATTTGGCTAGTACTTATCACATGTCATCGTCTCTGTCCCATTGCTGGTTTGCATTCCAGTTTTTTTGTAGCGCATCTCTTCCTTGACAGGAAAAACCCATCAATGGCTCTCAATACTGCTGCTATGCCAGTATTCGCCTTCGTGCAATAAGTCCCTTCCACGGTAGTACTGGTGTGATGGAAGTCATGTGGAATGAGGGAGTGTGATCCCCCTTGCTATTCCCAAGCAGCTAAGATTGTTTTTTCTCTGTGCCTTTTTTTTTTGTTTTCCTATGATTGCATAATTACAGGACAAGTGATAAAATACTAGCTGTACCTGGCGTAACATATGCCATTAAAAGACTCCCCCCATACACCCGGTAGACCTCACAACAATACTGTAAGGTAGGCTGGTGGATTTTAAATTCCTCCTACCCCTTCTCGGTGTTTCACACTTTCCCCAGAATTGCCTACAGTGACTTGCTCTGTTGCCCTGCTGCTGCCATGGCTGCCAGTTGACTGCCTGGGTTCTGTTACAGCGGCATCAGCAGTGTCCTGCTGCTACTGCTATCAGTTGACTGCCTGGGTCCTCTTGTAGCAGTGACAGTAGCATCCTGCCCTTCCACCACTGCCAGTTGACTGTCTGGGTCCCATTGCAGCCCGTGACTGGGAGAGGCTGAGGGAATGAGAAGAGGGAGGAGCCCTTGTGAGGTTGGGGGTGTAGATGCAGATTGAGTGGCAGGAGTGGATTGTGAGGTGGAGAGGGAATCTGCACGCAGGTAGTGATTGGTTGGGTGTGTTTCCTGAGCAGCCAATCAGCACACTGGGAAAAGCAACATTCCCTGTAATTACAGAATCATGGCAATTTTTTTTAAAAAAAAGAAAGGCGTGCATGAGCTGAAGACGGGATTACGGAGCCAGTGTGGAAGAACAGAAGACTGCCAAAGCAGCACACTCACACAATGGAAGAAACAGTGTGATACCGAACATTTTCAAACAGGTATGTTCCGGTTTGCTTCACTAACATAATTTCTGGGAGAAAAGAGGCTGGTGTGGTAAAGGCCCAAGTAAACTCCCCAGTTCGCATTTGTACTGCCTAAGGAGATTGTTCTACCTTTCTCAAACTCCAAAAAATCCCTATCTAAATCTTCAATAAAACCAGAGACTTCCCAGATCTCCTGCAGCCTAATGCATACAGGATTGATAAAGGGTCTTTTAGGAACCCACTTCTTCCCCACAACCAGGAGAACTAGAAACCTTGACCAGCAGGCAGCATATTTAAGCCTTCATTTGGTTCGTAAACATCAAAGGAGTAACGTCTGTAGTCTACTGTTCTTATGCTGCATAAGCTGAGTTTAGAACAGTTGCTTTATTTTATTTTATTTTTATTAATTTTTGACATGAACAGTCTAATTTACAATCAAAGTAATAGGCATTCAAAAATTAAAGAAACAGAAAGAAAAAGGGAGAAAAAGAAAAAAAAGAAGAAAAAGATTTAAAAGGGAAAAAAGACATATAACTAATACATGATAGGGCTGTGACCCCCCCCTCAATCCTGACTGTAATACAAAGGGAAAAAAATCTGCCATTGTAGATACAACTAAACAACCCTACTAAAATTATTAATAACCATGACCACAGAATATTACATCCTTAGATTTCTTATTGCTCAAAAAACCATAAACGGTTTCCAATCTTTGAAAAATCTTCAATTGGGTTATCCTTTAGAACCCACGTTAATTTGGCCATTTGGGCTAAATCAGCAGCCTTAACAATCCATTCTTCCATCGTCAGTGCTTCGGTCCATTTCCAGTTAGGGATTTCCAAGCTGGTCCTTTCCTTAGCATTGTGCAGTATTTTAAAATTTATTCTGGGTTTCTTTGCCTGCTAGACAAATCTGAAAATCTCTTTCTGCCATTGTAGGGTCTCCAACAGTAAACAGTAAAGTTAATAGGGGACAACCTTGTCTAGTCCCCTTTTGTATTTCAATTGATCTTGTTGCATTTCCATTTACTAACTGGGACTTTTGAACTGAGTAGATTGTCTTTATGACCCAAATAATATTTTCACCAAATTCCATTCTCTCCAATACTTGAAATAAATAATTCCAATATATACTATCAAGCACTTTCTCTGCATATTAAAAAAAATCAAAACAGCCTCATTGTTTTTATGATATTTGAAAAATTCAGTAATATTAAGAACAGTTCTTACATAATTCCTTGATTGTCTTTTTGGCAAAAAACAACAACAACACACTCTGATCCTCATGGATATTCGGAGAAATAAGTTTTTGCAGTCTGCTTGGCAAGAAAGTAGTAATTATTTAGTAGTGAGATAGGTCTATAATTCTTTGTTAATGCCTCAACTATATTTCTCTCTCTGGCTTTTCTTCGCAAACGAAGATTCAGGAAGGACTCATCCCGCGCTTTCTGCAAGCGCGCTGATGACTAAAAAGGCCAATCCGAGATAAACAAGTCCGGTTGCAGAAAGCACAGCAGAAGGTCTCCTTGGGTGATGTTTCTGGGTTGTGATTCTTTCTGCGTTGTTGTTTCTCTTCAAGACTTGTTTGGCGTGGGTTCTCAAATAAGGCTGCAGCATTGTGGATAGTGCGTCTCCATGCCTCCCGATGTGAGGCCATGGTGGACCATTGTTGGTGATCAATTTGGCTGAGCCTGAGATGTTGTTTCAGGGAGTCCTTGTATCGCTTTTTTGGAGCACCCCTTGTACGCTGACCCATGGCGTGTTCACCGTAGAGAACTATTTACTTTATTAATAACTGTGACACAGGCATTTCTCCCAGAATCCAGCATCTGCCCTTTTTCCAAGAAGTCATCATGCACCTTTTTAATGGTTGAAGTAACTTATCTTCAAATGTCATATAATATACTACAGATAGCCCATCTGAGCCAAGTGCTTTTCCAGATTTAATACTTTTAATTGCTTCAATAAATTCCATAGTTGTCAGAGGCCCATTCAAATTTTGTGTTTGTTCCAAGGGGACAGTTGCTTTTTTGGACTACAATTCCCACAATTCCCCAGCCAGCATGGCTGTATTCCAAAAAAGTAACTACTGCAAGCTCTGTGCACATGCCCACCCAGCCTGATTTCAACTCAGCTCTGTTTCTGTGCCACAGCTTTGTCTTTATTCACCCAGTTGCTCCTGCACATTCCACCTGAAAAAAGCCAACAATGCTGTGTCAGGACTATTAAAAAGGGTATTACGTTATAGTGAGAATCCTGGCATGTTGTTGTAATTGGATGAAGGGCCATTTTATAGAATCATAAAATTGGAAGAGACCACAAGGGCCATCCAGTCCAACCGCCTGCCATGCAGGAATACACAATTAAAGCAATGCTGACAGAGTGCCAACCAGCCTCTGTTTAAACACCTCCAAAGAGGGAGACTCCACCATACGCCAAGGCAGTGGATTCCACTGCTGAACAACTCTTACCATCAGGAAGGTATTTAGATGGAATCTCTTTTCCTGTAGTTTGAATCCATTGCTCTGTGTCCTAGTCCTATTGACACACTGCATGTGTGTGTGTGTATCTATTTGTGTGTGTCATTCATGTTACATCTTTAAATGTATGCTTTACAAAATCCTACATGTTCGTTTAAAAATATAAAGTATGAAGTTGTTCTAAGGAGGATTGTGGATTCTTATGGCACACAGTATGTAATGTGCTGCCTGGCAGGAAGATGGCACATGGATCAAAGAAGGGAGGGAGGAATTAAAAAAATGAAATTGATAATATTCTTAATGTCAAATGAAATAAAAAGAAGAACTATAATGAATATTTGCTAATATTTTTTTAAATGCTAAACATTTTTAAAAATCCAAAGTGAAATATGAATGCCAACTTTCAGACTCAGGCTAATAACATGAATTGTTAGCTCAGTGTTTGAAATGTGGGTGTTTCAGATTTGTTGGTTTCTCTTAATTGCTTTCAAATTTGAAATGTCATAAACTTTCAACTGAGAAAGCTAATACCATGGCATGACATGTATCATATGCTCTCAGACACCAAATAACATTGTGTGCCAACTATCAAATAGTCATATTGTTGTGTTTCCTTTGAGGCAACTAAAAACAGGCAACTATACAATACTAAAATGTAATACTGGTTGTCAACTACAGATACCAAATACTTGATAAAAAAATATTCAGGTATTTGATACCATCATTATAGAAGATAATTTTGTGGGGACCTTGGGAGAAAATTTCACCTCAGAACAATGCAGTAGGGAGAAGTACGGTATTAGGAAAGAGAAGTAGCAGGAAGGAAGAGTCACCAACAATGACACAGCTATACTGTCCAGCACAAGTACCCTGTGATATTTTGCCAGCATGAGGCTCAAATATTGTGGACTTTTTAATTCTATAAAAAATGTGATACATTCTATGGATGGAACCCTCTCTTTGTTGCGCTGGGTGCACAACTGTGGCCCTCAAGATGTTTTTGGGCAGCAACTCCCACAGTCTCTCACCAATGGCTATAACTGTGCTAGGGTAATGACAGTCATAGACTAAAACATCTGGAGGGCTATGGTTGCTTACCCAGTACAACACCTGTATCCACTGTTAAAGGTCAAAGCAATATTAATTCTCCCTCCCAATACTTCCCCCAATTTCTGAGCAAATTAGTAGATGTACATAACTCAATTGTAAAACAATGCTTTGCATGTATGTGGTCTTAGGTTCATGTATTTCTTTATTTCAGTGGTTTGTATCCCTGCCTTTCCATACTTCAGTGTATCACATCAACTCACAGTCAAAAACACCTTCACACCTTACATTATGAAGTCATAAATAAAATCAACTATAAAACAGTCAAAGGGAGCAATGCTCACTAGAATTACAAGAAAGTAATTGCCTTCCAAAGGGTAGTCAGTGAAACTGTTCCACAATCTGAGGCCCCATCTATACAAGGGGGGGGGGTAGTGCCCCATAGTAAGAGCAAGTCGCAGCATCTGCAACTTTTCTTAATGGTGGTTTCCCCCGCAGCACCCCCCATAAGTTCTGCATCCCAGATGACAGCAGGTGCAGGGTGGCAGGATGGTGATGGCTGCTGGTGGTGGGAGAAACTGGGGAAGGAGGAGAGCATGGCAGCCACCCTTCTATCTCTCCCGATCCCTGCGGGGACGACGGCAATGATGACCAGGGTGGGTGGTAATGACAGCTGCCCACCTCTCTTCCCCATCCCTGATCACTCAGGGAGGGGGGGTGGCAGCTGTGGGTGCTTGTCCTGCCAGCAAGCCCCACCCCCTGTGCACATCTGGCCAATCAGATTTGCACTTCCTCTCATTTGGGCAAGCAAATCAAGTCGACTTGCTTGACTTAATGAACACAAATGTGCATAGAATCATAGAATCATAGAGTTGGAAGAGACCTCAAGGGCCATCCAGTCCAACCCCTTGCCATGCAGGAATAAACAGTCAAAGCATTCCCAACAAATGACCATCCAGCCTCTGCTTAAAAGCCTCCAAAGAAGGAGACTCCACCACACTCCTAGGCAGCAGGGGATTCCACTGCCAAACAGCTCTTACAGTCAGGAAGTTCTTCCTAATGTTTAGATGGAATCTCTTTTTCTGTAGTTTGAACCCATTGTTCTGTGTCCTAGTCTCTGGAGCAGCAGAAAACAAGCTTGCTCCATCCTCAGTATGACATCCCTTCAAATATTTAAACATGGCTATCATGTCACCTCTTAACCTTCTCTTCTCCAGATTAACATGCTCAGCTCCCTAAATCGCTCCTCATAGGACATGGCTTCCAGACCTCCCACCATCCTGGTCACCCTCATCTGGACATGTTCCAGCTTGTCAATATACTTCTGGAATTGTGGTGCCCAGAACTGGGCACAGTACTCCAGGTGAGGTCTGACCAAAGCAGAATAGAGTGGCACTATTACTTCCCTTGATCTAGACACTATGCTCCTGTTAATATAGCCTGGAATTGCATTGGCTTTTTTAGCTGCCGCATCAAACTGCTGACTGATGTTCAGCTTGTGGTCCACTAAGACTTCTAGATCCCTTTTGCATGCACTGCCATCCAGCCAGGTGTCACCCATCCTATACCTGTGCATTTCATTTTTATTGCCCAAGTGTAGTATCCTACATTTCTCCCTGCTGAAATTCATTTTGTTAGTTTGGGCCCAGCTTTCTAATCTGTCATTTTTTATTCTGATCCTGTCCTCTGGGGTATTAGCTACCCCTCCTAATTTGGTGTAATCTACAAACTTGAGAAGCATACTCTCTATTTCCTCATCCAAGTCACTGATAAAGATGTTGAATAGCACTGGGCCCAGGACAGAACCCTGTGGCACCCCACTGGTCACTTCTCTCCAGGATGAAGAGGAGCCATTGGTGACCACCTTTTGGGTTCGGTCAGTCAACCAATTACAAATCTACCTAACAGTTGCATTGTGTAGCCACAGGTTACTAACTTTTTTGCAAGAATATCATGGGGGACCTTGTCAAAAGCTTTGCTGAAATCAAGATACACTACATCCACAGCATTTCCTTCATCTATCAAGTTTGTAACTCTATCAGAAAAAGAGATAAGAGTAGTCTGGCATTCCCTCACTGTTTTTAAAAAGAAATGGAAAAAGCCACAAAGGTGTTTCTGGTGAGGTTTTTGGCCTCCCCCCCTCTTCATAATATGGTGAAATCATACGGAATATTGCTAGGACAGGTAGGATTTTCCTCACATTCTGTGAGAAGGTTTTTCCACCATCTTGACAACCCCTGAGGGCTTGTCCATATGGCAAAAATACTCCTCATAGAATTTGAGGAGAATATGTTTTGTCTAAATGGGATCCTGCATAATTTTGCCATATTTGGAAGGAAAGGGGTGGGTGAAAATCTCCGAATACTCTGTGGGAAAAGCCTTTGTGACTTTTCCTGACTTTTTTTAAAAAACTCCAAATGAAATGTGCATTCCTGCTTGTTGGGACAACTGATTTGCTTTGCTGCAGTTTCTCAATAAGAGCGGAAGTGGAAACCTGATTGATCGGATGTGTGCTAGTGGTAGAGCTTGCTGGCAAGGGAGCACCCATAACCACCATGTTGGATTTTCTCCACAGCGATCATGCAATGAGGGGAGGAACCAGCCTCCCCCCTTTTTTCTGTTTATTTAAGTGGAAGATCACACTTCCGTACCTTGGGTTTGCTTTTTAAGCAAAATACTGTTTGGCAGCAGCAACTGGTGAGAATAAAAATGCAAGTAAGTCATTTGCACCTGCCATCTTGATTCACAGGCATGCCCGTTTGAACAACAAATGCATATGACTTCACATGCCTGCGATCTTGGGGGGAAAGGAGAAAATGTAAGCTGCTTTGAATTGGCATTACTGAGCACAATCAACATTTTATTGCCACATATAGACAAGCCATGATCAACACCTAAGAAGGACTCCCTCCTGTGACTACCCACCTCAGATGGCAAGAAAACATAGAGGAAGGTGTCTCATGTTAAGTGAAATTTCAGGACATATTAATGAGGCCTAACATATTAATTTGAAATTAATATGGAAGAATATGATTAAATTAAATTTCAGGTAGGGCAGAATATATCTCAGATATCAGAGTAGATTTGAAAGGCCTGTACCTGAGATCTTGGTACAGGAGCAGATTGTGGCACAGACCATGAACTATTAATATCAAAAATTAGAGTAAAGCTGAAGAAGAATACTAAACCAACCATCATGCCGAAATACAAACTGAATAACATCCCCACAGAATTTAAAGATAATGTGAAAAATAGATTTGCACTGCTAAGCTTAATTAACTGGGAACCAGAGGAGCTATAGACTGAAGTCGGGGATATAGTCAAGGTGGAATACAGAAAGACACTATTTGTTTCTAAAAAGAAAGAGAAACATCAGTGGATGACAGGCAAAACACTTCAAGCAGTAAAGGACAGATGAGAAGCAAAAGGTGACAGAAATATAGACCAGAACCCTGAATGCAACTGTTCAGTGACTATTCCTCAAGGATAAAGTGATCTACTTCAATAATCAATGCAAAGAAATAGAAGATGACAACAACAAAAAGGGACAAACAAGAGACCTCTTCCACAAGATCCAAGAAATCAAAGGGAAATTTAAACCAAGGGTGAGGATGCTCTATCTCTCTGGCTTTTCTTCGCAAACGAAGATTCAAGAAGGACTCATCCTGCGCTTTCTGCAAGCGCGCTGATGACTAAAAAGGCCAATCCGAGATAAACAAGTCCAGTTGCAGAAAGCACAGCAGAAAGTCTCCTTGGGTGATGTTTTTGGGTTGTGATTCTTTCTGCGTTGTCATTCTCTTCAAGACTTGTTCGTCGTGAGTTCTCAAATAAGGCTGCAGCATTGTGGATAGTGCGTCTCCATGCCTCCCGATGTGAGGCCAGGGCGGACCACTGTTGGTGATCAATTTGGCCGAGCCTGAGATGTTGTTTCAGGGAGTCTTTGTATCGCCTGAGATGTTGTTTCAGGGAGTCTTTGTATCGCTAGTAGGCAAACACCATACAAGACCAAGATATATGGAGCGAGAAATGCCAAGCTTGGTTCAAGAAAGGAAGAGGCACTAGGAATCACATTGCAAACATATATTGGATAATGGAGTGCACCAAAGAATTCCAAAATAAAATTACCATGTGCTTTTACATTTATAACAAAAGCTTTGATTTTATAGATCATGTAAAGCTATGGAATACTCTTAAAGAAATGGGTGTGCCACAACATTTGATTGTCCTGATGCATAACTTGTACTCAGGATAAGAGAGTACGGTTAGAACAGAATACAGAGAAACAGAATGGCTTCCAGTTGGAATGGGAGTCAGGCAAGGCTGCATTCTACCACCTTATCTCTTCAACTTGTATGCTGAGAATATCATATGCAAAGTAAGATTAGATATGGAGGAAGGAGGTGTGAAAATTGGAGGAAGGAACATTAACAATTTAAGATATATAGATGACACCATACTACTAGCAGAAAATAATAGACATGGAACAATTACAGGTTGAGTCTCCCTTATCCAGAATACTGAAATCTGAAATATTCCAAAATCTGAAATTGTCCATATGGATGGCCGAAATAGTGACACTTTTGCTATCGGATGAATCAATGCACACAAACTTTGTTTCATGCGTAAATTATTAAAAATATTGTGTATAAAATTACCTTCAGCTATGGTTATAAAGGATATATGAAACATAAGTGAAGTTTGTGCTTGCATCTCATCTCCAAGATATCTTATTATGTATATGCAAGTATTCCAAAATCCAAAATATTCCAAAATCCAAAATACCACTGGTCCCAAGCATTCTGGATAGGGGAGACTCAACCTGTACTGAAGAAAGTCAAGAAGGAAAGTGCTATGGCAGAAAACAAAAAAATAATGACCATGGATTATTTACATAACATTAAAATAGACAATGAGGAAATTTAAATAGTTACATATTTTACATATCATTGATCAGTCATTAAACAGAATGGAGACTGAAGTCAAAAAATCAGGAGAATGCTAGGACTTGGAATGGCAGCTAGGAAAGAACTTGACAAGATATCGAAGTGCAAAGATATTTCACTGATTACTAAAATTAAGATTGTCCATGCTAATGTATTTGCCATCACTATGTACAGGTGTGAGAGCTGGATGGTGAAGAAAGCTGTTAGGAAGAAAATCCACTCATTTGAGATGTGGTGTTGGAGAAGAGTTCCGCAGATACTGTGAACTGCTAAAATGACAACTAGATGGTTCGTAGAACAAATCAAGGCTGAACTTAGAAGCCAGAATGACTAAACTGAGGCTATCGTACTTTGGTCATATCATGATAAGGCATGACTTATTAGAAAAGACAATAATGTGAGGTAAGGTAAAAGACAGCAGGCAAAGAAGAAGAGAGGTGGAAAGACTCAATCAAGAAGGCCACGGACATGAGTCTCCCAGACTTGAACAGGGTTGTTGAGAACAGAGAGTCTTGGAGATGTCTCATTTATAGGGTTGCCATAAGTTGAGGTCGACTTGAAGGCAGTTAACACAGAGAGAGCGCTTCATATTATTATAAAATAACAGTGGTGAGATAAAATCACAGAAGCAGAGACTGGAAGGAAAAGTTGCAGATGAGAACTTGGGAAATGGTGATGGCGCAAACCTTAGAATATAGATTATTTCCTCCACCTCCCCATATAAACAGATAAATGCAGAGATTTTCTTCTCAACTATATCTGTTTCTGGATAGAGAGAGGGAACAGTAAAGAACTTGCAATGGGGTGGATGGGGCAGGTAATGCAGAAAAGGGATTAAAAGTTGTCAGACTCTTGTTACTATCCACATGACAATGGGATTGCATGTTGTTGCAGGGCATCTAGAGTAAAGTCAAGGAACAGCTTCTTGTCTAGGAGACAGCGCAGGCAGCATCATTTATGAAATGTGGGTGGGGTGATATTATCAAATGATCTTTTAGAACACATGAAGATATGTGTGTGATTTGGACCTAAAATGATCAGATCTTAAGCAAGGATTAATCAAAGATGGGGTAGAAGATGACTGGTATCTATCTCACCCCACTCCACCTCACTAGCTTCAAAATAAGGGCATGCCTGTTAGAAATGCAATTTCTTATACTTAGAGACAACATCTGCATTGTATACTTTTTGGACAAGGGTAATTTGTTGTTGTTGTTGTTGTGCACCATCAAGTTGTTTCCAATTTATGGCGACCCTAAGGCGACCCTATCATGGGTTTTTCTTGGCAAGATTTGATCAAGGAGGGTTTGCCTTTGCCTTTCTCTGAGACTAAAAGAATGTGACTTGCCCAGTGGGTTTCCATGACTGAGCAGAGATTTGAATCCTGGTCTCCAGAATTAGAGTCCAACACCAAACCACTACACCAGGCTGGCTCTCACAAGGGTAATAGTTATGTTCAGTAATATGGTATATGCCAGTGGTAGGGGGGAAGACTTAACACATTGCAAATCTATGCATGTCTATTTAGAATTAATCCTTGTTGTATTCAATGAAGCTTACTTCCAGCATTATAGTATTATTTTAGTGGTGCAGTCCTATACAGGATGTAGTTTGTTTAGGACTGTAGTGTTAAAGTAATTCCTAAACAGGCTATAGGTTGATTCTGCCTACCTGTGTTCTATTCCAGTGCTTCTCAAGCTATGTGACATGACAGACTGGTATCTTTTCCCCCAGTGTGTCAGGGGCTGGTATCATATTTGTGTCAAGTTATTTCCCTATTTACATAGTTACATGGAAACGTGCCTCATATTCAAAGCTGATGGCTTATGGGTGGGACCCCTACTTTGAATAACACAGAAGGATTTAGGACAATGTATTTTTTTATTTTTTTTTAGGATTAAAAATATTTTTATTAATTTTATAATCATACATTATATTATCCAATCAATACTTATTTAGTATAACACATAAAATTACTATAAATATCGCAATTTTTCTATTAACTAATTTCAAAAGTTAACATAGATTCTTTACTATGATTATTTTCAAGAATATTAATTCCTCTACTCCCCCTCATCTCAGTGCTCCCCTTCACCGGAGCCATTATCCCTTACCTAATCTTTCCAGAATCTCATTTCTTCTCGTGGAGGTAACCTCCCATCTTTTGTCTGTAATACTTTTTAAAGAACTACTTTCCAAAACATTTGCTAGTATTTCTATTACCATTGCAAACAATATTGTAGAAAGTGGACATCCTTGTCTTGTTCCTCTCGTTATTTTTATTTCTCTTGTTATTCCATCATTAACCATCACTATAGCTGTGTTATAGGAATACAATTAATCTATTAATCCTCTAAACCTCTTCCCCATTCCAAATTCTTTCAACATTATTTTTAATGTTGGCCATTCTACACAGTCAAATGCTTTAAATATATCTAATGCTGATATCCCTGCTTTTACTTTTGTTCTGTTTTGTGGATCTAGCCAACATTTTTGAATTTTTATTACTAAATTCAAAATACTCCCTTCTTAAATAAATTACATTTTCCTGTACTTCATCTACTTCCATTTTATCCAATTCCTCCCTCTTTGCTCGTAACTCAATATAAGTTTGTTTTTCCTTGTCTAATATATATTTATTTTCTAATAATTCTATTTCCCTTTTCTTTCTTCTTGCCTTTTTTTAAGTTAAAAGTTTCTTTTATGCATATCCCCCTTGTCACAGCTTTCATAGTATCCCACAAAATTCCTTTTGATACTTCTTTATCATTTAATTCCCATAATTCTTGCCATTCATGCTCAATTTTTTCTACTATTTCTCTGTAATTTAAAATCTTTGTATTCAACCTCCATCTTTTCACTTGTTCATAATCTCTCTTCATTATAATCTCCACATTGACCAAGGCATGGTCTGTTACTTTTATATTTTCTATCTCTGAATTTATGATTTTATCAATCAAATCTTTTGATACAAAAATATAATCAAGTATGTATATTTCCTTTCATCTTCCTTTACCAATCTCCACACATCTTTCAACCCCTTTCTTTTTATTATTTTATTTAAATTTGTAATATTATCATATTTATCCCTTAATGAATAATTTGATTTCTCTTTTATTCTTTCCATTTGCATGTTAAAATCTCCTGCTACAACAATATTTTGTTCTTGCATATTCTCCATTTCTTTAAATACCTTCTCATAAAATTCCTCTTGTTTTTCATTTGGAGCATATACATTCATTAGAACATATTTATCTTCTCCCATTTCACCTTGCATTATAATATAACTACCATTTTCATCTTTTTCACCTTTTTAATGTCAAAATTACAATTTTTTCCTATTAATATTGCTACCCCTATAGCTTTTGAATTCCCGTATGCTTTTTCATAAACTCTTACCCAATTCAATTTCAATTCATTTACTCCTTCCTTTTTTTTGATGTGTCTCTTGCAAAAATATTATATCCACTTGATCCTTCTTCAATAATGCTTCAATCCTTTTTCGTTTTATTATCGTGCCAAGGCCATGAACATTTAAGGTTCATATCTTTAATTTATTAACCATTAGATTCCTTATTACATTTTCTATAAGATCTTCTGGCTCCAAAAAGTGACCTCCCTTCCCCATACCCACCCTTTCCCAATTCTTCCCCATTCCCTTCCCCCCTCCCCCCTTTCCCTTCTTTACTTCCCCACCTTGTCTTCCCAAGGCAAATTGCCTTGCTCATGACCCCCCAGGTCTTCCAGGTGAGGAGTGGTGAAGAGATCATTCAATGGCCCAGAACAACTCCCTCCCCCCGAATGCTCATAAAAATAAAAAATAAAAACTTTCCCCCTCTTTTCCCCCCTGTAATTTTATTCTTCTTCCTTCTGCTTTCTTTATCTGTCTAAACTTTTCCTTCTATGCTCTCTGCTCCTCCATCAGCTCCATACTCCTTCATATATACTCCCAATTCCTCCAACAGTCACAGTCCTTCTTCTGGTGTTTCCATTCTATATCTTTTCCTGCCTATTCAAATTTCAAAAACACTGGGTATCCCCAAGCATATTTTATACCAGCTTTCAAAAAAGTAGCAATACAAGGCTTCATCGATTTTCTCCAGATTACTGTTTGTGGACAGTAGTCATTATGTAATTCCACCCTTACATCTCCATACTTCAGTCTCTCTGGATGTTTCTTGACTGTTCTCATAAATTCCTCCTTGTTATTGTAGTTAATAACTCTAACAATAACATCTCTTGGCAAAATACTTCTCCTTCCTGTCAGTTCTCTATGGATCCGCTCAATGTCCTCGTCCCTCCATTTCACAGCTGGGGTCACTTGCTGTAGCCATTTCAACACTTCAGATTTCAGAGTAGATCCTTGATCTTTCCCCACAAATTCTGGCAGGAACCTTATTCTAAAGTTATTCCTGCATTGATAATCTTGCATGTATATCATTTTTTTTCCATATCTGTGATTTTCTTCATATTGTCCTGGATCTGACTGCTTTGAAGTGTTTGGGTTTTAATTATTTCTTTGTTCTCTTTTACTATATTAAGACTATCTCCTTGTATTCCTTGTATTTTTATACTCATTTCCACAAATCTTTCTTCAGATCTTTTCCTCTCCTTCTGCATTTCTTCTGTTATACTTGCAAACTCTGAAAACATTCTCTTTTTGTCTTCTCTAAATTCTGTCATCATTTTTGTAAAGAGAGCATGCATATGAGTTTTAATATCATCTGTGCTTCCTCCCCTTTCCCTCCCCCTTGGGGATGGAGGATCTGGGGCTGAGGCAGCTAACGGAGGGCTAGTTTATTTTTCCATCCTTAGTCCTTCTGGTTCACCTTTGTTATTCTGTGCCTCCGGAGATATCCTTTCTAATCTCTGATGAGATCTATCCGACGGTTTACCTAATGTTTGTGGCCTCAACCCACTTTTTCCTGCAACATTTCTTCTTTTTTTAGACACAAGAAAATCAAAACACTCCAAACTTTCATTCCTCCCCTTCTGTGTATGGCCCCTCCTTCCTCCACCACTTATTTTTAAAAAATCTTTCCACTTATTCTCCAGTTAGATCAATTATTCCTTCTCCTGTTAAATCATCCTTTTCATTTGCCTACAATTGTTTGCTGCTTTCTCCATCCTTAGTGATTTATTAGCAAAATGTTCTTTTTAGTTATGTTGGAGACAGCTCCAATATCGGGCAAAACCGAAAGTAACTATTTGTTTACTTTGGGCTTTTTTGAACTGCAGTTTTCTCTTCTATTAACATTCCTTAGTGATTCACAGCCATAAATCTTCCCTCAAACGCTCTCCTCATGCCTTTTTGAGGGGAAATTATTCATTTAATTCCATTACCTTGAGCACCCAGATTTAGGACAATGTAAAAGTTAGGGCTGAATTATGAAATTTTTAAAGATAGCTAATATCATGACTGCAAAGCAATGAGAATATTTCAAAACTTTCAATTAATAAAAAAAATTGTGAGTAAAGCCCTCGAGAGTTGCAGAAATTGGGAAGTTAATTGCACTGGTTAATCTGAGAGTGTAGAGGTAATGTATTGTTGGAAATATGGGTTCTCTTACTTTTAGATATTGGAATAAACATTTCAACAGCAGCAGGATTCAAAAACATGCATTTTGAACTCATTGAACTGTTTCAGTCAATGATATCTGTTGTGAACTAGCTTTTAAGTCCTTTCCTGCTCATATAGGTACAGCCAATGGTGTAGTCACATGGGACTACAGCTTGTAAAAGTTACTTTTTTATACTACTACTCCCAGAATCCTCCAGGCAGCATGGCCACTGGTACAGCCAGTGTATAGAAAAATGAATGAAAAGTTATATTTCTGGACTACAATACAGAATAATTAAACCCAAAGCAGCTTTTTGCAGCATGTATTAACGACAAATATAACAAATGACCAATTCTATTTGGCTTAATACAACATGAACTACCAAAACTGCTTTTTGCAGCATATATAACAAATGACGACACCCAAAACAGCTTTTTTACAGTTTATAGTATATATATAAAACCAGCTTTTTACAGCATATATAACAAAATGAACAAACAACTGTTATCCTGACAATAATTGCAAGTCCCCACTCCTTGGAAATTCTACCGTATTTGTCTATACAAGTAAAAAGTGTGGCTAAAATCAGGGCCCAGAATTCCAAGTTGTTTTTAATGGCTTCTGGAGATAAGAGGTCTTCACCTTGAGCCTTCCCCATTCTAAGCTGATTTACCAGACTTTTGATTTCTATTTCTGTCACTGGGGCCCACATTGGAAAATTTCCAAATTTTGACTAGTACCGCCATTTTCAGCATAATTATTCTCACAGAGTGATTGGAAGTATTCTTCCCAAATCCATGGGGAAATATGGGAATCCACTATGGCTGAAGCAGACCTTTGGAAGCCTGATGCTATATGCCAGAATAAAGTGGTATTGTTGGACTTAACTGCCTGAATGAGTTGTGTCCAGTCCCTCTTTATGGCTTCCTTTTTTTATGTCAATAACTTTTAATAACTTTTCTTCTGCTGAGACAGTTCCAATGCAGCTTCCAGTGTTTTATTAGATAGATAAGCCTGATAACTAATCTCAAGGGCTTTCTTTGCAATGACACATTCCCTATCAAACCATAATTTCGAGTAATGTTGTTGCTGCCATCTGTTAGCATTATTTTGTTAACTTAAGTGCTGTTGCCGCTCTTGGATGAGAATATTATAATTATTCAGTATTTCATCAGGGGATTCGACTAACAACAAGGCAGTTCGTAGGCTCCAGAGGCTGTCTGAGGTCATTGCTTCTCTCAGTTTTTGGTCTACTTGGATAGTCCATTTAAGTCAGCAGTAAGTCCTTCCAGAAGGCATGAGAGGAGAATGGAGACAGACCTCAGTATGTATCTTCTGAGCAAAATCGCTTAGATGTAACAGGACTGGCATGTGCTCATTTTCAAATCTGGGTATAACTTTTAAATCCTTGATAAAAGGGAGGAGGTCTCCAGAAATTATCATGTAGTCACTGACACTGATTCTGCATCCAGAGATGTAAGTAAATTCAGCTGGGCAGTCATTCTCCATTGTACCATTTAGGATAAAGTTTAATCTATGCACAGCTTGTGCCAAGCGGAGGTCTGCAAAGTTTGATTTCTTATCTTTTGAATGCCTATTGAGATGACTTCTATCATTCTCCTCAGTAATACGTGGACATTTATATAGAGCATATAAAGAAACATCATTTGGACCAAGTCTAGCATTTAAGTCATTTGTGTGGTCATTTGTTATATGTGCTGCAAAAATCAGTTTTGGTAGTTCATGCTGTATTAAGCCAAATAGAAGTGGTCATTTGTTATATTTGTTGTTAATACGTGTTGCAAAAAAGCTGTTTTGGGTTTATTTATTCTGTATTAAGCCAATGAGGACCATTATATTGTGTTAACCCATTTGTGTTTGTAAAAATAATTATCAAATTATTTATGCTGGAACAAGCTGTTTTTCATGCTGAAATAAGCTAATTTTTTTATTATATTGTACTAAATTGTACCAATTTTATTTCAAAACCATAATATATGAATGAATTTCTTTATTGTGGTCATAGACCAACACAAATAAATCATAGAATCATAGAGTTGGAAGAGACCTCAAGGGCCATCCAGTTCAACCCCCTGCCATGCAGGAATATGCAATCAAATCATTCCCGACAGATGACCATCCAGAGTCTGTTTAAAAACCTCCAAAGAAGGAGACTCCACCACACTACGAGGCAGTGCATTCCACTTCCGAACAGCTCTTACTGTCAGGAAGTTCTTCCTAATGTTTAGGTGGAATCTCTTTTCCTGTAGTTTGAACCCATTGCTCCGTGTCCTCGTCTCTGGAGCAGCAGAAAACAAGCCTGCTTCATCCTCAGTATGACATCCCTTCAAATATTCAAACATGGCTGTCATGTCCCCACTCAGCCTTTTCTTCTGCAGAATAAACATGCCCAGCCCCCTAAGCCGCTCCTCATAGGGCATGGCTTCCAGGCCACCCACCATCCTGGTTGCCCTTCTCTGGACACGTTCCAACTTCTCAATATCCTTCCTGAATTGTGGTGCCCAGAACTGGGGAGAGTACTCCAGGTGAGGTCTGACCAAAGCAGAATAGAATGGCACTATTGCTTCCCTTGATCTAGACACTATACTCCTATTCATATAGCCTAGAATCACATTGGCTTTTTTAGCTGCTGCGTCACACTGCTGACTCACGTTCAGCTTGTGGTCCACTAAGACTCCTAGATCCCTTTTGCATGTACTGCCATCAAGCCAGGTGTCGCTCATCTATATCTATATCTGTGCTTTTCATTTTTTTCTGCATAAGTGTAGTACTCTACATTTTTCCGTGTTGAAACTCATTTGATTCGTTTTGGCCCAGCTTTCTTATATGTTCAGGTAATTTTGAATCCTGATCCTGTCCTCTGGGGTATTAGCTACCCCTCCTAATTTGGTGCCATCTGCAAACTTGATAAGCATGCCCTCTATTCCCTCATGCAAGTCATTGATAAAAATGTTGAATAGCACTGGGCCCAGAACAAAACACTGTGGCACCCCACTAGTCACTTCTCTCCAGGATGAAGAGGAGCCATTGAATCCCTACTCAACCAAAGAAACTCACTGGGTGATCTTGGGCAAGTTGCAGTCTCTCAGCCTAAGAGGAAGGCAGCGGCAAATCTCCTCTGAATAAATCTAGCCAACAAAACCCTACAGACCATACTACCCATGTCAATTTGACAGTTACTACTGTCATATGTGTAGACAGGCAAAAGGGGCAGGGTTGAGCGGTATTGGGTAGGGCTCTAGGGAACTCCTTTAAGAGGAGACAGATGTTGTTTAATGACAGATGACATAATGACTGGGCCAGCCAGAAAAATCAGCAGTAGCAGAACATGTTATAAACCAACCTGGACACAAAATGCTATTTAAAAACACAGAAATTCTGGACCAGGCCAACAACTATCATGCCAGAATGCATAGGGATGCTATTGAAATCCACAAACACCTGGACAACTTCAACAGGAAAGAAGAAACCTTAAAAGTAAACAAAATCTGGCTCCCAGTTTTGAAGAACAATAGAATCAGAACTCAACACTTACAAAGGAATTCCACCCAGGGACAGAGGGAGTTCCAGCAGATAATGGACCATCAACCAACCATTAGCCAAACAGACACTAATGAGCCTTGCATTTCTATACCCAGAAACTAACCATTCAAATACACAAATTTACATATACTCCCCAACAGGGGTTCACAGCATATAAACTGCACATACACTCCTACCCAACCATTCTATGAAGATGCCAGCCACAGATGCAGGCGAAACATCAGAAAGAAACTATTCCAGAACACAGCCTCACAGCCCGGAGGGGAAAAACACAAGGAAAATCTACAGATGACATACTTTGAAAATATAAAGTCCCGACTACCCCATTGAGAAGGACCTTATACAATACTGTTGGGAGTGATGTCTAAGAGATACTGGAGAGCCACAGCTGAGTAAAACAGGTAAGACTCTGTTTTACAGAGGGACCAATGAGCTGATTCAGTATCAGACTGCTTCATACAGTATATGTTCATGAGTGTGCAGTCCAGATATATCCCAGACTGGGATGCAAGGTACTAATTGGGGATGAAACACAGCTTTGAAAGTAACAGGTTACTTGTAACTAATTCTTTTTGAAACAATTAAGGAATAATAAAGTTACATTACGGTTGAAACTTAATGAGGGATAACTTCACTCCTTTTGCAGTGTAACAGTAACATTTTGCTTTAATTAGGCAGCATTTGCACTGCAGAAATAATCCAGTTTGACACCACTTTAAGGACATTTTCAGATGATCCTTGCAGCGCAAGGATCGAGTGGGAGAGGTTCGTAGCAGCAGTGCGGCAGGGGATCGATTTCGGATGACGCTGTCCCTGCTGCAAAATTGTCCGTCTCTCTTCCGTTTAGGGTTGAAGACTGCTGCGCTATATTCGGCCAGATTTTATTCACGGACAACCTCCGTGAATAAAATCTGGCTGAATATGGCGCGGCAGGCTCCAACCCTAAACAGAAGAGAGACAGACGATTTCGCAGCAGGGACGGCAGCATCCAAAATCGACCCCCTGCCTTGTTGCTGCTACGAACCTCTCCTGCTCGATCCTTGCGCTGCAAGGATCATCTGAAAATGTCCTAACTGCCATGCCTCCATTCCATGGAATCTTGGGATCTGTAGTTTAGTCTTATCTGTTAGAGAAGGCTAAATATCTCACAAAACTACAAATCCCAGAATTCCATAACATTGAGCCATGGCAGTTAAAGTGGGGTCAGACTGGATTATTTCTGCAGAGACCATGGATGTGGTCTCCCTAAATAGCAAAGGAGAAATTTTACTTGATTCAAGTGCTAGCTTATGCTCTGTTGGGAGTCTTAGAATGAGTGGGAAGAGAGAGGGTATTTTGTATCACAGAGCAGCAGCTTGTCACATTCAGATTGTTTAAACAGAAGTATCTTTAGTTACTATTTTATAGTTCCTTTTGAGAAATGGAAAAGCAAAGGGTTACATTTTGAAATGGTGAGCATAGTGGCAAGTAGCTTTTGAGGATTGTTAACTATAACTGTAACTAATTCCTTTTTTAAAAGTAACTTTCCAAGCTCTGATGATGATGCTAAGGTCAGCTGACTTGCAAGGAGTTTTAGTGCTGAAGTATCAATTCATTTAGCACAAACTGGCCATGTAAATTCATGCAAAGTAGGAAGAGACCTGACTCTTTAGTGACACTTGTGTAGTGTGTTCTAAGAAGTTGTCACCACACTTTCCACCTGTGTTCTCTTCTGGCCAGAACCACAAGGTCAGAGAAGAGGCCCTACTAATTTGTGCAGCTGAATTCCCAAGGGAATGAGCACAGCTTCTCCTGCAGCTGCAGAGTATAAGAATGGCTATGGTTACTCAGGCTGTAATTGATTCATAAAAGATGTGCAGCATGCCTTTATTTCCCTTATACAGTTGTCCCTTCATATTTACTGGGGTTTGGTTCCAGGATCCCCCATGGATACCAAAATACTTGAATACTCAAGTCCCATTATATGCAGTGGCATAGCAAAATGGTGTCCCTTATATAAGATGGCAAAATTAAGGGGGGGGGGGTTGGATTATTATTTTTTTAAAGAATATTTTCAAGCCGCGAATACTTAAATCCGTGGTTACCAAATCCATGGATACAGAGGGAGAATGGTATATCCTTTCAAATGTCTTTGTATTATGTTAGTCCTTGGGTTGTCACAATGAAAACTGGACAGGGCTCCTGTACCTTTAACAGTTGTGTAGAGATGAGATTTTCAGCAGGTGTTACTTGTTACCTGGTTGCATGACAAGCAATACATTCTGAAATTTCCTCTTCTACCCAACCATTAAAGATATAAAAGCCATCTCCAGTTTTCACTCTGGCAGTTCTAGTCCTCAACCCTCTTCTGTCTGAAACCCACACTTTGGTGTGCCTAGACTAGGGACTCAAGGCTCATCCAAATAGTTTTGTTGTTGTTGAAGCTGTGAGCTAGTTTTCATGTTGTTGTTTTTTTCGCAGTTGTTTTGCAGTTGCTGTCGTTTTACTTCCAAACACTCCTCAAGGCTTGGTGCATGTAATTCTTTTTTTTTGTGGTGGTGGTGGTGAGGAATGGAATAAACACTCCATCTCCTCCCTTTTGTTGGCCTCTCTTCTCTCTCTTTCAATTCCACATTTCTTATTTGAAAACTGGAGGATTTTAAAAATAAAACACAAGTGCTCTGAGGCAAGATAATTAAAAAAAAAATTGTAATGCTCTGACACCAAGAATACAGAAAAATACAGGGAACATGGAAAAATTGGTTTTAGCTAGTAAAAAAAAGAGATTTCCAAATGGAGAGTGGACTTGTGAAAAGGTAGCATCCATACTCCATGCCACTGCATGTAATAGGTACTGTCAGAATTAAAATGAAATGAACCCCAATGATAGGTGCACATGTGCATTTGGAATTTGAAATATACAAGGACAGGAAACATTGCTGCGTTCACTTAGTAAAAAGTTGTGGTAATCAGTGAGTAACACTGGTAAATATCCCAGGACAAGAGAGATGTTATTTGGATCTCAGAAATAAAAGCTGGATGTACTGCAACAAAAACTGCCACATACTGGCACATTTGGCCAGTCTGGATGATCCCTCAGTTACATTTTTCTTATTTTTCTGTCTTGCACCATCTCCAAACTGTTAATATTTTTGGCACTGTAAATAAACACATACCCATTAAAATATTGGATATTCCATAAAGCCTTGTAATAAATTCATCACCTTGCTGGTCCCTTAGCATTCCTTATTAAGATTGCCAGAATGAAAACTGGAGAGGATCTCTGTACCTTTAATGGTTTTGTACAAAAGGGAATTTCAGTTAACTGGTTGTGTGACAAGAAACACTACTAAAATTCTCTTTTCTACACAACCATTAAAGGTATAGGAACCCTCTCCAGTGTTCTCTCTGGCAAAGTATAAGAACCCTCTCCAGTTTTCATTCTAGACTCCCTACAACAGTTTCTACATGTAGATTCATGGAAATTGTTGTCTTGTTTCCCTTGACTTTCACATGGCTGTCTTGCAAGGCCTGGGGTCCCTGAGACCCATAATGAATTTTCCAGAAGGGATGGCAATTGAGTGGCTACCTTACAGGACTCGTGTTTATCCTGGAGAAAATCTTTCTGAGGATGGGGGATCTGAAAAGATTGCATTGTGGTCGGAGAGATTCCAGATCAGCATAAAAGAAATTAATTGTAACTATGCATGGATGATGGTTTGAATGGCTCAGGAATGTGCATAGGCCAGTTCAAACCTCTCTCCCCTAAGTCCTGTAGTGACTCTGTTAGAGCTGAAAGTGTCAGTATTTGTGGTTATAAGCACAGAGATGAGGAAAAGCAGATCAAGAGGATGGGTGGGGAAAATGGGGCGGGGGTGGTCAATGGATTTATGCTTCCACATGATTTCTTCAGTTGTTTTCAAAGTACTGCTGAAATACACACACATGCACACACACTCACATCCCCATGTGATCTCTGATTTACGAAAGCAAAGACGTAATCAGCATCTGCCTGTCATCCCACTCAATCCACATGTCCCCGCAACATCCATCGGCTTTAAGTGTTCCTGCTCCAAAGGCATTGGAGACGTAGAGACAGCTGACCCTGGTATGTTCCGAGGTGGGGGTAGGGTGGGGATCTCTATTCTGGTCACTGCCTATCTTCATGGCCCTTTTTATGCAATTTGGGGTATTCCAGGGAGAGCATTGCCACTTGGAAAATCATGTCTTGGTTCCAGTTCCAGTAAACATTAAAGTGCGGAGAGCTTGGCTTGGCCTGCTTCCCTCCTAGTGGTCAGAATATTCAACTCTAGCACATGTGTGACAGCTCTCTTCCTGACTCTATTCATTGCTCCATATCATGGAGGCACTCTTTCTGGTTTTAGGGCAACCATAAAGTTCAATAGGGACTTTGAATACAATCAGATGGTTTTGTCCCTTTGGACTTCATGGCTGTCATCACACAGAAAATGCAAGTGAGCCTTAAATAGCAAGAATTCAATTTGAACTGTGAAGAACTAAGTCGTTATTCCTTTTTGAAAAGTTGGAAGTTATCTAAATGCCACAGAACAAAAGGTTGCTTAGATTAGCCCTGCTTTATGTGCATAGGAAGTTTGCAGCATTGGTTCAAAGTGGATTGTTTCTAATATTCAGAGGAGAACCTGGATTTCAGTAGCAATCATCATACAACATAAGACAGCCATTCACAACCAAGCCCCCTCCAGCCACGTTGCACTAAAATTCATATCATCTTCCAGCCAATATGGTCAGTTGTTGGCTGCAGATGATGGAGGTTATTGCCTAACGTACCTGGAGAACACATGGGTGTGTCTAGATGGTGAAAAAAATCCTCAAGGAATGTGAGGGGAATACCTTTTGTCTAGATGAGCTCCAGCTGGGATTCACCATGTTTGGAAGGAAGGTGCCCAAAAACTCCAAGTACTTCATGATAACAACTTTTACTGTTTCTTGCCATCTTTTTTTAAAATGTGAAAATGTGCATTACAGCCCCTTTAAACAACCAACTCAAATTGGGGCACATCCTAGAAGTCAAAAAGTGGATTGATTGGACATGTGCAGGGGCAATACTGCCATTGTTGTCTTTCACAGAAGTGATCATGCACTATTTTTGAGCGGCAGAGAAAAAAAAAAGTTTTTTAAGCATGAGATTGCTCTTCCGCATCTCTCATTTAACAAGGCAAAAAAGAAAAAAAAAGGGGGGGGGAGAAAAGAAAAGAAAAGGGAAATGGAGGGAGTGAAGTCGAAGGCTTTCATGGCTTGCATCCATAGGTTTTCTGTGGGTTTTTTTCCAGGCTGTGAGGCCATGTTCTGGAAGAGTTTATTCCTGATGTTTCGCCTGCATCAGAGAGGATGCCAGCCACAGATGCAGGCGAAACGTCAGGAATAAACTCTTCCAGAACACGGCCTCACAGCCCAGAAAAAACCCACAGAAAACAAATGCTGGGGGGAAATTTTGGGGAATAATAATGTAAGTAATTCACTTGCGGCCACCATCTTTTATCGCAGGCTTCAAACTTGGATAGCTTTCCATGCCAGTGATCTTATGAATGCATCATGGGGACAAATGACCACTGCTGAGGTAGTGAGTTAATGAGCTATTTTCCACAATTAATCCTCGTATCTAGCTGAGTCCCAGATAAAGGAATGCTGCCATAACACATCAGGTGCATCAGGTCTAGAACCTGATATCAGTCATACACCCACGCGTCTGACAACTTTGGGGCATGATGTGAAGCTGATTCATGCAAGTAGGAAGGAGCTTCCCTTCCTATGCTGTCCCCTAGGCTAGCATCAGGGGTGTACACCTATGCCCACCCCCGCCATACACTTCAGCAGGAGGTATACTTCCGCCCTCCTCCGACTTGCTCAACATTTGCTGTTGCTTCCTGTTGCTTCCAGCCTCTTCAAGCAAACAAGCAAAAACAAAGAACAGCAGAACTCCCTTGCTTTGTTTTCTTCTGGAAAGTGGTGCAGATTGGACGCAGAGGAAGAAAACAAGAAAACAACAGGTAGTGATGGTGATAGAAGCAAGAAGATGGTTCCATTCAAAGACAGGGAACAAACTTTCCAGAAGTGGCAGCCAACAATGTCCTCTCTAGTGCTTCCTGTGCCCCAGACAGATTTATCATTCAGTTGAGCTAGGTAGAACCATAACCCAGAGAAGTTACTTGTTGGACTACAACTTCCAAAATCCTTCAACCAGCCAGGCCAGTGGTGATGGCTGCAGGGAGATTCTGGCTGTCGTCCAAAAAGTAACTTTCTTAAGTTTGGCTCAAGCACATAGGCCCACATGCACTGGATGTGATATAATTGCATTCTTTACTGGAAAAAGCCAAAAGTTAACTTGGAATACAGAACACATTTCCAGAAGTGAAAGCTACATTGCTGATATTTGTGGAAGCCCCACTTCATTCTTTGCTGGGAAAAGCAGAAAATTAACTTGGGACACCTAGGTGTTTACCACACAGAGGTCCAAAGGTGCAGTGATTCCATCATGTAAATGATGGATTCATGTCTGTTTTGCACCACATGTATCAGCCCATTCTGGAACTGAGGCAGAAGAACAAGCGAGTGTTGAGCTTTTTACGCACCACATTTTTGGGCTATGCCCCTCCTTTCCATCATTTTCCAATTTATGCATCAATCTCCTCCTTCTCATATCACTTCCTTGCGTGATTGTGCACATGCGCAATTTTGTAGATCTTGCTGTGTTCGTGTTTGTATTTCATGCAATCTCGCGATAATTCAGCCTCTGCCTGGTATTTCTGTCAAATAGTGCATGCGTACTTAGCAACATGTTTGGCGCTATTATATGACTGAAGCACTTTCAGGGCATGCTATTTCCACATTCAGTATGCCTGTCACTTGATTTCACTGATCAACTTTGTTGATCTATGCTTCTTTAACATGCTGGGGAGAGCTGGCAAGGCAAGCCTGTTTTCCACTTTTCCCTGTTTTACTGTTCATGCATACACAGTAAGGGATTATGCAGAGCTTCTCCTGGGTCTCAATGAAATGGCCACCGGAAGTTGAATTGGGAAGACTGTAGGGAGCGGAGTGAATACTGAGCAGCCTAGTCACGCCCTTGCATGATCACGTGATGAAGAGTAGATGGAACAAGCACGCAATTTTGCACCACATGTGTTTCTCTTGTGGGGGGTTTGCGCAATTAAGGGCTATTGACGGGGGGAAATAATCAATTTGTTGTAGCGTGCCAGAGATCAAACAGAGACGGAGGGAAAACTGAATACATATGGTGTTGTGTGGGCCACAGAAAAACAACCAAATACTGTAGTGCTTTCACAACAGAAAACAGCCTTGTGTGGTAAACGCCATAGAGCACATTCCCAGAAGGGACAGATACTATATATTGATGATACTGACAGAAGCCCCAGAATCAATCTCTGATAATACTATGATACTTCTTGAAAGATTTAAAGTATTTCTGTATGAGGGAACTGATGGATTTTGCAAAATCAATGAGGCAAACATTCAAGAAGGTTTTGATCCCTTGCAGCATATTCCACTAACACAGGTGGTTCTGAAGTAACACCCAATGAACACAGTCAATCAAATAAGTCGTGTACATGCAAAGGTATTTTTAAGACATCCAAAGTGACCAAGTCCAGCAGAGAAACTTTGGGAGATGAATGGTAGATCTTGATAGCAACCCAAGCAGATAACTCTGGTCATGCTAAGATGGCAAACAAGGGCTAAACATTAAAAAAAAAATTAGTTGCAGGTAGCATAATTACCTGTAACGCCAAGTTATTTTTCTGTAAGAGAGACATTGAAAAGTTACATTTGAACATTAATATAAGTAGGAACGATCTCTCTCTCTCTCTCTCTCTCTCTCTCTCTCTCTCTCTCTCTCTCTCTGTAATGAGTAACGTTTACTTTTGGACCATACATCCCAGAATGCCCCGCTAGCTACTACAGTAGTCCAAAAAATAACTTTTCCAGGTTCTGAATTGAACTGAGTTGAGCAGACAAGCTAGATCACTATTCCTTGGCATGAGTAACAGCACTGTTGCTCTGAATGGAAGAAAATTCAGGCTGCTACCATATTAACCAGAGCTTTGTTAAGGGATGGAAAACAAACTTCTACAGACAATCCAAACAACCAGGAAACACTGCACTACTTTTCTTGTGTTTGATCAGTAGTGTTTTACAGTTAAATTAATCCAACACATGAAAACTCTGTTGGAGCAAGTTCATTAAATTACTGGGCTACCTCACTTCACCTCTAGAAGGTTTACAGTTTCTGACTACAATTAGCTTATACTGAAATCCTCAGGTTATCCATTGGCTAGAAACAATGTATTGTCTGGACTACGAATAACAACCCAAAAACTCAGGAGCCCAGCATCTTCAGAGGTCATGTGAATTGGCTTTAAGACTTTCCCTAATCGACCTTCTTCATTAAACTTGAGGTCAGCCTTGGCGAGACCAACCAACACTGTCTTTCCTCATTCTGAAATAAACATTTTCGGTCATAAAAATGTGGAAAGTCTAGCACTATGGCGCCTTTCTCCTCTGTGTTGTTGAGTTGCCTCCATGAAGGGTTAATTTAGCCAGGCTCTTTTTGCTCAGAGTTGTTTTTTAAGAATCAGCAGAGAGAATAGTTCTCTTGTTACAAACATGGCTTCTGGGCATTTGGTGATGCTTTCACTTTTTTCCCTCTTTCACTGTACCACAAAGAAATCTTTTGTTTCCTCCTCCCTGTCTCCTTTACTCCCTCCACCCCTCCAGCTCCCGCCTCTTCCCCTCTGTGGCTGCCAACTAACTACAGAATGGCAAAAATTGACCATAGCATAGTCATGGCAAATATTTCTCTGGTTATTATCCAAGTGGGGGTCTTGTGGATTTCTGCAATAGGAGCATCTCATTAGATGGATACAGTCAAGTCTGAGACATATTGACTCATCCCAAGGTGAACATAGCGGTCACTCCCACAAAATGGCATGATTTCTAGGGAAACCAACAGCATGCAGAACTGATGGGGAGGTCACTAAGAGCCAATATGGAGCAATACACAAAGTATTGGGTATGGATATGGAACACCAGGTTCAAATTCCTCCTAAGCCATGAGAAGGATTGCCTTGGGCAAGGTTATTCACTCTCATGGTCTCTTTCACACCATGAAACAAATGATCCCAACATACATTTTATCTATAACAGTGGGATGGACAATTGTAATGGATCTTGGGGTCCATTTATGGCTGCTGATTTTACAAATAAAAAAAGGAAGAAGACAAGAACATTCACAGGACTGGCCCTGCCATGAGGCAAGGTGCAGCAGTTACTTCAGGCAGCAGATTCTGTGTGGGGTGATGGCAAGATCCTGGAGAAGAGAACTGTTTGCTGTGTGGTCTGTCCTACACCCCTTAAGAGCCTGCTGCCTTCAAGTGAGAATGCTGGCCCATCACTTTCCTTCTGTTGAAGGAACAGAAGCAGACATTTCAGTCAGCTTTTCTATACGGAATGGGAGCAGCAAAATATTTTGAATGAGCACTGCCCATTCACCATCACCTCAAGTCCCCTCTTAAGTACGAAGTGATTTCCAACGACCCCTTCTCTCTTTTTGGAGGTTTAGTATGTTTGTGTTCTAATAGCCCCATTCTAAAATGGCAAGGAGACACATATCAACACTAATCCCTTGCTCTTACTATCTGGCACCACTGATGAAAGTCAGAAGGAACAGGTCAGAATGCAATATGACCACAAAGTTGAACTGTGATAGGTTATCCAGGCCCGGATTCTTGAAAACCAAGACATGGAGCTCTTTCCCACTACACAGTTATAGCACTATTATTCTCTTAACTTTAATATCACACTACACTGTTATAACACTATTATTCTACTTTAACTGCTCTGGCTGCCTCCTGTGGAATCCTGGGATTTGCAGTTTAGGGAGGGCATTTAGAACTCTCAGCCAGAGAGCTCTTAGGCCTCACTAAACTAAACACTCCAGAATTCCACAGGAGGCAGCCAGAGCAGTTAAAGTGGAATAATAGCACTATAACAGTGTAGTATGAGAAATAACTGCCATGTCAACAACTATTGAAACCTGGCATTTAGAATTCTCAGCCAGAGAGCTCTAGTGCCTTACCAAACTACAAACTCCAGGATTCCATAGGATAGAAACATGGCAGTTAAAGTGGAACTATAGCACTATAACTGTGTAGTGTGAACAGGACCTTGGTAAGCCTAGATGTTATCTGTATGTTTCACCATCTGGAAGATTCCCCCACACACACACCAGAATACCCTCAAAAAGGTGATTAGGGTCCATCTAGAGTTGCCAGATCAAACATTGATGTAGTCCCTGTATCTTTAATGCTTTTATAGAAAAGAGAATTTCAGTAGGTGTTGCTTGTCATGCAACCAGGTAACAACACCTGCTAAAATTCCTACTGCTACACAACAATTAAAGATACAGATGTCATCTCCAGTTTTCACTCTGGCAACCCTAGGCCTGTCTATTAGGTGGAGTGATGTGCCTGCCTTAGGGTGAGGATCCAGAACTGGTGAATTGGGCTGGCACAGAGAATCTCCAACCCCCAGCACTCCACAATGCCTGGCTCACCCCTACCCAGATTTGAGACCTAATTAGCTTTGTCTGGTGCTGCTCTCCATAAAGGGCAGGTGAAATGAGGTAAGGCATGGCAGGAAGAGGGAGAGGTAAGGGAGCAGGGGTGAGACAGGAGATGCAGAGGGCATGCCAACATTGATGACAGGAGGGCTCTAAGGGTCCCAGATCTCAGGGACTGGTCCTTCTTTTCAGGTTCCGGAGTGGGCTGGGGGGATGGAGAGGAGCCTCAGGGTGAGAGCACTGCCTTGAAAAACGTATTTATATGTATTTTCTTCATTTGTTAGACTTTGGTTTTATATTTGAATGGCATATTCTGTGCAACTGTGGTTGATGTATCATGCTTAATGGCATCACCAGAAGCTGCCACTCATAACATTGCTCACCTGGGCCCACTCCATGTGACATAAGGAGGTCACCCCTAGGTCTCAGATTTAGGTGCTGACATCTCAGGGCCTGGGACAGTATTGATTTGGCAAACCTGGGTAATGGGTATTATTCTACTTTGGGCAGCAGGAGAACTTGGACGACTATTGGTTATGCTAGGTGATCTAGCAATATTTTGGCATGACTTGGGATTGAGTAGGCAATGAAGATCTGTTGACCTTACAAAAGACCTGATCCTTACACAGGTGAAAACTGCTTGAACTAATTTGTTGATAAAAGATTAACAAAGCTGCCTGCATTTTTGGATTCTTCTTGTGGAAATGACTAAAGGAACAGTCAGTTATGAACTCCCAAACTTCAGAATTTACCCCTGTGTACCAGGGATCAGGTCTTTAAGGAGCCATGCTACTTATTGGTAATAAGAGCTATTTGACAGTGGAATGTGCTGCCTTGGAGTGTGGCGTCTCCTTCTTTGGAAGTTTTTAAACAGAGGCTTGATGGACATCTGTCGGGAGTGCTTTGCGTCTGTGTTCCTGCAGGGCAGGGGGTTAGACTAGCTGGCCCTTGTGGTCTCTTCCAACTCTATGATTTTAATTGTTGTAAGCTGTCCCGAATGCATTTTGTAAAGGGGCGGGATAATAATAATAATCATCATCATCATCATCATCATCATCATCATCTATGATTCTATCCTGCAGAGGTCCTGCTGTGTGCTTCTGACTATGTAAATATAGGCAGCATGCTTGAATTTACTAAAAACTTGGGGAAATGGGATTGGGGTGTCAAGCACCTGGCAGGCCACCACAGATGGCTTGTGGGCTCAATGTAGCTTGGTAGGTCGCACTGGGCAGTCCTCTTCCATAGTAACATGTCACAGGGCTTCTTTGGTTTCCCAAAGCAATAAAGCCTCTGTAATTTCCCCAGATGCAGAGATGCCCTCCCCCTCCCTCATCCTAAGAAGGAGCAGCTCAATAGCTTCATTAGCTCTGGAAGTTTCCTCCTCCTCCTCCTTCTTCTTCTTCCTGGAATGCTCTACCACAATCTAAAATTATAAGCCATTAGAAAGAAGCAGCAGCAGCAAACAGATAACCCAGTCTTCTCTTTTGCGATCCGGCTTGGAAAATGCAGAATGTATGATGGACTACTATTTGGAAATGTTGCTGTGTAAAAAAATTAGTGGTAAATCATTATCCTAATAATGTTTTAAAATGTAAAAACCTAGACGGGAGCTTGAATAGCTTAACTGGTAGATAACATAAGCAGGAAAACTGAAGGTGTTGCTGCGTTGTCGTGGAATAGACAAGGTGTCTCAAATTGTTCAGTAGAAAAGAGCATCCTTAACACCACCTGTGTTCTGTGTCTTAATAAACACAGGGTTTTATTTATTTATTATTTGTGTTATTCATTTATATCCTGCCTTTCTCCCAATAATGGGACTCAAAGTGACTAACAACATATTTAGAACAATACAAGTTAAAAGTCATACAAAACTCAAAATAAAATTATAAATATAAGATTTAACAAACAATTTATAGGTTAAAACATTACACATTAAACATATTAAAATTCATTTTAAAACTATATATGTACCCTTTAAAAACCTTTAAAACAGCACCGCACAGCATTACAAGTCCAACCCATGTCAGTTTGCAAAAGCCTGGCAGCAAAAAAATAAAATAAAATAATTTTTTTAAAAAATCCTGCCACCAGAAGGAGAGAAACGATGGAGCCATTCTGGCCTCTCTAGGAAGGGAGTTCCAAAGTCTGGGAGCAGCCACCGAGAAGACCCTCTCCCTTGTTCCCACCAAACGAGCCTGAGAAGGTGGTGGGACAGAGAGAAGGGGCTCTTCAGATAATCTTAGAGCTCAGATGGGCTCATACTGTCAGATATAGTCCTTCTTATAACCTGGACCCAAGCAGTATAAGGCTTTATAGGTCAAAACCAGCACTTTGAATTGGTCCCGGAAACAGACTGGCAGCCAATGATGCTGTTGCAACAAGGGAGTTGTGTGCTCCCTGTAGCCAGTCCCAGTTAATAATCTGGCTGCAGCTCTTTGGGCCAGCTGGAGTTTCTCAGCACTTTTCAAAAGCAGCCCCACAGTACAAACAGGATGTAACCAAGGCATGTACCATCATGGTCAGATCTGACTTCTCCAGGAATGGGCATAGTTGACACACTAGTTTTAACTGTATGAAAGCACTCCTGGTCACACTGCTGAAACCTGGGCCTCCAGGCTCAGAGCTGAATCCAGGAGTACCCCCAAACTGTGAACCTACGTTTTTTGGGGGAGTGTAACCCCAGTTATCACAGGCTGAATCCCTATTCCCTGGTCTGTCTTTTGACTAACCAAGAGCACTTCTGTCCTGTCTGGATTAAGCTTCAATTTACAGTTGTCCCTCCACACTCGCGGGTTTCACATTCGCGGTTCCGCATATTGGCATATTCCAGCTTGGGGGAGAGTGGAGGGGAGGAAAGTGGCAACCAGGGCTTTAGAAGCCCTGATTGCCACTTTATGGAAGGTGGGGGGGGTAGAGGAAAGTGGCGACGGGGCTTTGGAAGCCCTGATTGCCACTTTAGGGAGGGTGGGGGGGTAGAGGAAAGTGGCGACGGGGCTTTGGAAGCCCTGATTGCCACTTTAGGGAGGGTGGGGGTGGAGAAAAGAGGCGACTGGGGCTTTGGAAGCCCTGATCGCCACTTTAGGGAGGGTGGGGGGTGGAGGAAAGTGGTGACGGGGCTTTGGAGAGGGTGAGGGGGTTGCGGGCGGGGGGGAGGAGGCCTATTTTATTCACGTTTTTTTCACATTCGCAGGGGTCTTTGGCTCCTAACGCCCGCGAATGTGAAGGGACAACTGTATTTGTCCCCATCCAGTCCGTTACAGCTGCCAGGCACTGGTTTAGCACAGGAACTGCTTCCTTGGAATTAGCTGGAAAGATGCCCATCCAACTTCTGTTTAAAGATCTCCAAAGAAGGAGAGTTCATCATTTTCCAAGGCAGCCCATTCCACTGTTGAGCAGTTCTTCACTGTAAGAAGAAGGTGCTTATCAGTAGTTGACATCTGAGAACAGACTGAGCAGGTGCACAGAACACCTGGTCACAGTATTCCCCACGATGGTGAAATATATTGTGTTCCAAATTTAGGCCATTCTTCCTATGTAAATTTGCATCTAGACAACATATGCAGATTTTATACAAATCAGCATCCTCTTTTGTCCTTTTCCGGCTGCATGCAAGTGACTGCTCTATTAGGATTAGTTAGCCATTTAATTTATACAGGAAGAGTAAATATTCTGAATTTGTCCATATGAAACAGACATCATGTTCAGTATTTAATTTCAAGTCCCATAAAGCAGTTTTCAAAGGGACAGACATGTTTTATCATACAAACGAAAAGAGAGGGCAGGGAGAACAAAGAAATGGAGCGGTATCTACTGATTTATTTAAGCATGAGCTTTTGTGAATTTCAGTCTACTTCTTTGGAAGCACTGGTGGAGGAAAATATAAAAGCCATAGGTATATTAGCACAATTACATAGTTATGGAAGTGGGATCAGAGTGTAATAAGATACAGAAAGATGCAAAATGTGACCCTAGCCATAAATGTTCAATGAGTTATGTAAGAAGATTACTAGTTTCTTTTTATTATTATTATTCTTTTTATTAAGTTATGTACAGTTGTCCCTTCACATTCGCTGGGGTTTGGTTCCAGCCCGCCCCCCCCTCCCGTGAATACTCAAATCTGTGAATACTCAAGTCCCATTATATGGAATGACATAGCAAAATTGTGTCCCTTATATAAGATGGCAAAATCAACATTTGCTTTTTGGATTATTATTTTTTAAGGAATACTTTCAAACCGTGAATACTTAAATCCGTGAATGGCAAATCTGTGAATGTGGAAGGACAACTGTATTTCAAGTGTATATTACATCCATAGATGTCCTTCATTACAATTCAAAAAGATATTTTTTCTTATGTTGAACATTGAAATCTCCTTGAAATTACAAAAACAAAATAAATAGAAATTGACTTCCCAAAGGATTATTACAAGTTTCTCAGGCTGTTCAGAACAGAAGTATGAAAACAACCAAACTGCCTGTCAGAAAGTCGTTTCCTGAGAATTTTTTTGTTACATGTGTATCTGTGATGATAAATATTGCTATATTTAGTGAACCAAGAAACCATTGTCTCTGTTCATATCTCTGCTAATGGATGAGTATATCCCAATTCAGCTGTTTCTCTTTCTAATCTTGCCTTGAATTTCTTTGTTCTACAAGCACTACGTGGAGGTCATTGACTGCATATCTAGGAAGTATTATCTATATATATAATTCTCGTGGGTATGTTGCCTTTCCCAGTGTGCTGATTGGCTGTTCAGGAAGCACACCCAACCAATCACCACGCACATACAAATGCCTACTCCACCTCACAATCCACTCCTGTAACTCAATCCTGCCACTTAATCTGTGGCCCAGACTGGGACCCAGTCAGTCAACTGGCAGCAGTGATGGGTCGCTTGAGACAGGACCCAGGCAGTCAACTGGCAGTGGCCATGGCAGGGCAACAGAGCAAGTCACCCTCAGCAATTCCAGGAAAAGTGTGGAATGCTGAGAAGGGGGAGGAGAAATTTAAAAATCCACCGGCCTACCTTACAGGGTTGTCATGAAGTCTACTGGATGTTTGGTGGGGAGTTTTTAAACAGCGTATGTTATGTCGGGTACAGAATTAGTTGTAGCTCCTTGGTTATATGTTTGAGTGGTCTAAAATGAAACCTGTATTTGACTACTAGCGATGTTCTCTCATTTTCTAGTTTTGGTTGTGTTGCAGTATTGGTTTTGCCTTCTTTTTGCTGGGTATCAGTTTTGCCTTCTTGGTTTGTTTTGGGTTTTTTTCCACTTAATTGCTTGGGTATTGTAGTTTGAGAAATGCCTGTTGCAAATCTCATGAGTCTGAGCTGATGTGGTTGTACCAAAGGGCTTGGCTATAAACATTTCGTAGTATATTCTGGGTGGAAGCTGGAGACATGCATGTGTAGAAATCTGTGGACCTTTGAAACAGCCTTATGCTTAGATGTCCATTGTTTAGCAGCACAATAGTGTCCAGAAAGTGTACTTGGTGTTTGGATTCTTCCAGTATCATTAAGGAATTGTCATGTTAAGATTTTGCTTCCTTGCCAGACTATTAAGTATTTGAATTTTCTTGCCAATTGTTAAATTTAAAAATTACTTATGTACTTACTGTCCTGGTTCTCCCTTCCCCCATCTTGATCTTTACAATTATCCTGTGAGGTAGATGAGGCTGAGAGGTTGTGACAGCCCAAGGTCACCCACTGAGTTTCAGAGATTCAGATCTGGGTTTCCTCAATCTGTATTTCGCACTCCAAATGCCATACTGCATTGACTTGCTGGGGATGATGGGAATTGTAGTCCAACACACTGAGCAAGCAGTAGATTGGGGAAGGCATTTTGACAGGGTCTGCAATTGCTAATTACTGGGATAGGAAATAATTTCTGCTTTTAATTCCTTTATCTGTTGAACATTTAAACCAAAAGTTTTTGTTTTAAAAGGACTTTCCTTTATAATTTTTTAGAACAACAACAAAAAAGGCAGATTATAGATTCTTATTTATATGACTGTACATGGATAATGAAACGCAGGGCATGGGGGGACTAAATAAAGCCAATGAGATCACATGTTCCGCCTTTTTATCTAGTTCTCTTATTCCTCTTTTGGATAACAAGGCCTCCATTGATACTGAGCAGGAAAGGGGTAGGGAGGGCATAGGAAAGGGGGTGTCACTGTCACCCCAATGGCCCCCGGTCACTTCTCCACGCTCCTTAATGCGATGTTCCCACCGACAAACTGAGAGGCAGAAAAACAGAGTGATCTCATGATTCCACAACTGACTCATGCAAACAATACCAAGGGAGAGAGATGGAGATGAAATGTGAAGGGCAAGAGTAAAGGAAGGGGAAGCAGGGTGGGTGGGAGGTGTAAAGAGACAGTTGCACAGATGCAGGAGCTGTGGCAGGTAGATCACAGGGAGTTTGAGCATAGTGAGAAGCAAAAAGAGGGGCTTCATGATGACAAACAGGAAGAAGGAGATAAGAGAGAAGAGATTTCAGTTGCAATCCTCTTTCCATCTACATGGGAGCAAGCCTCTTTGAATTTCGTGGGACTTACTTTTGCGTAGAAATGAATAGTCAGTTTACTGGAAAGGCAAAAATATGATGAAGGGGCTTAGCAAACAATAAAAATATTTCCACTTTCTTGTTAGCACCTGCATAGATTCATCCAGCGATAGCAAGTGTTCAGCATCTTACGTCTACCACATAATGGAATGGACCAGTCTATATTCTTGACTTCCACTGTGGGAAATGTGAGAGATATAGAATAATCAGGGAAATTAGACAATCCTTCCGCTGATTCACCTTTTTAAAGGAAGAATAGAATATCCAGAGAATGTTGTCATGTAGGCAGAAAGGAATGTTCACCCGCTTTTTAAATTTTTTGTAACAGGAGTTATATGAGAATGCCTGTGAGGGAATAGTGCAACTGAAGAGTGGCTATACTTTAATCAATTATATAAAGTAAATATTTTAAAGAATCACCAAATGGTACATGTGACACACCCCTAGTGAAAAATACTTGCTGTACAATGATAACTGTGGCTTACACATAGCAGCATTTCTAGACCCACAATTCTTTTGTTACATGGAAGGAAGAACAAACATTCTGAAGGCTTCAGGGTAAAACTATGTGTGTGTGTGTATGTGTGTGTGTATATATATATATATATATATATATATATATATAATTTATAATTTTATTTAGAGCCTAAGACAAATTTATCATTGGTTTCAGATTGAGTAATCTATTATGCATTTATTACACAAAGAAAAAGAAAACAGAATCTGAGAACGCCTCAGATTCCTTAATTTCAGAACTGATTCTGCTGTTAGGTAGTCTGAAGCAACAACCTCAGACAGTAGATGTTGAGGGACTGGCAATTAAATCTTATTTCAACAGTTGATGATAAAGCAATGTACCTCCCTGCATAGAGAAAAGCAGGATAGTTTATGGGGTGCAGGCCAGGCTACAAGAGCTAGTTACATCATGTCCAAGGGCCAGGAGTGCCTCCAGCAGTTACCCCGCTACGGCAGTTTGTACCTTTGTTTTTAAAAATTATTTGTGGTGCTTAGACTACTTGCACAGCTTACAGTGTTTGGTAATGTTGTCTCAAGGTAAACATGGGCTTGACTATACAAGGAGATATAATATGGATTGATGCACAGTAATGCCAATTCACAGCAGCTTTCATTTGTCTCCAAGTTTTTCCCCCAAGATTTCAGCCATGCAAAGCTATCTGGATTTGATATTCAAACAGGCATGCCTGCAAATCAAGATGGCGGACACAAGTGAATTACATGCATTTTTATTGTCACCTGTTGCCACTGCCGAACAGTATTTAAAAAAAAAAAAAAAAGCAAACCCAAGCTGTGCAAATGCGATCTTCCACTTAAATCTTCCACTTAAATAAACAGAAAAAAGGGGGAGGCTCTTTTATCACCTCAGCACAAGACCGCTATGGTGAAAATCCAACATGGTGATTCCAGGTGCTTGCCTTGCCAGCAAGCTCTGCCCCCTGCACATGGTCAATCAGCTTTCCACTTCTGTTCTTGTCAGGAATGTGCAGCAAAATGAATCAGTTGTCACACCGAGCAGGAATGCATATTTCCTTTGGAGTTTAAAAAAAAAATGGGAAAAGCCATGAATGCTTTTCCTCCTAAGTAGTTGAAGTTTTTTCCCCACCCATCCTTCTGAATTTGGTGAAATGATATGGGATCCCATTGGGACAAAAGGTATTCTCCTTGAATTTTTTGAGGAGTATTTTCACTATATAGACAAGCCCCATGTTCCTTCAATTTTTATATAAAATGCATGACATCACACAAGGAACTGAAAAAAGAGAGTATACTTCAAAATTGATTTGGTGTTATACTGTAATTAGTTCCAAAAAGCCTTATTTATTTATTTATTCATTGGAATTTATATCCAACCTTTCTTCCAAGATGGGATTCAAGGGGATTCAAGGTGGATTTAGAACTATTTTTTTCCTGAAACAGCAGGTGGCAGACAAGATACTCAACAAACACTGAGCTCCAGAGTGATACCCAAGGTGAGCAGCCAGCTTGCCCAACCCTAAGGCTAATGCTGCTCACAAGGCACATACAACTCTGCCTGCTTGCTCCCTGCCCTTCAGCATCTGCTGCCTGAGTCATCATGCAGCCTTATCCTACAGTCAGCCAAAGATTCAGGACTCCACCAGTTTATTTCTACTTCATTCTTCTGCTTTGTAGGTTAGAAGATGCTTTTTAGAGGTTGGGAATACTAGAAAAGAAAGCTGGTCTGCAAAATACTATGTTATCACTGTTGGTCGTTTTAAAAAGAGCTTGGAAAAGTAACTTTTTTGCACTACAACCCCCAAATTATTATTTTAATTATTATTTTATTAATTATTATTTTTAATTAATATTTTATTGGTTTTTTTTCATTTCTAAGTAGGTATAATTATAATGTGTAAATATAATGTGATTATAGTGTGTTTAGATTAAAGGGAAAAATACATTAGTGTTAGGATAGATTTACTTTTGTATTAGTAAGAAAAGAGGAAAATAATTAGTATTGTTTTTGTATTATTGTTGTGGCCTTTTGCGGTCGGGTGTATTTTTTAGTAGAATGGTCTTACTCCAATAAAAAAATTCCCTAAAAAATTCCCAAAACCCATCACCTAGGATGGCTGCTGGACTTTCAACCTGAGGGATTCTATGAGGTTTTGTAAAACAACAAAAACAACCAAAATCTTTTCCAACCTCTGTGATCATATAAGGGTTAAACTTACAAGGTTTTTGTGCCCTTTTGGTTAGCCTAATAAAGGAAGGAAGGGTTTCTGAATAACCAATTTTTGTGTTCAAATTGGACATTAAAATGTTTATGTTACTATTATTGTTAATGTGTTAATAGCAATGTTAATGTTCATATTGCCATGGTTTTGTCCTGAAGATGGTGCTCCATACAACTTTTCTGGATAATACTCCATGATACATTCTTCGTTCTCCATAGATCCCAAATAAGAGCCTGGATGTAGGTCTCTGTCTAGTCTTAGGATACAAATATAAAGTATTTCCTCCTCTAAGCAATACCTGGGGGAGTGAGGAATTGCAATGAAGTCAGAGGCCAAATGCTCAATTTGCCCAAGTATTTTCTCTTTGCTCATATCACTAACATGAAAGGAACACATCTCTCCACAGCAGGCAACCCACTCCCTATAGTGCACCAACCATGAGGTGACCTTCTGACAATGTGGTCCTATCATTCACAGCACAATAGACCACAATAGCGTAATTAAGCTCTGACCCTTTGCTCTTTATATCCATATCCTCAATGCAGTAACACCCCCATTACAGAAGAGGGTGGGGGAGAGAGGCTTGTTTTAAACCGTTTCTATTTAATTAAGATAGAGAGCCAAGAGAAAAAGAAATACAAAAAGAAGCAAAAAGCCACTACATGGAGAACAATGTTGCAGAAACTATAGACCTTCCACCTGAACAACTGGATTTACAAAGCATAGCAGTTCTTCTCTGGCCTAGTTTTTCCAGCAATCTCATTTCTAAAGTACGCTTGCTACAGTTCTGTGAAAGTTTAAATTGTTCACCCATCTAACAGGCTTTCCTCGCACTCCAGGGGCCTTTTCATGCTACACGATGATAACACTATGATTCCACTTTAACTGTTACATTTTATAAGCCCTAGGATTTGCACTTGAGGGAGTGTATTTATGTAGATTTCTCAGGCAGAGATAATGCCTAACCAAACTACAAATCCCAGGATTCCATATGATGTTATCATGGTAGTTAAGGTGGTATACAGTAATCCTGTAGTATGAAAGGTCCCAAGATCTCCCTGTATGTGCTTGAGTCTTAAGCTCCCAGGGGGAGGGCGTTCTCCTAATCCCGCTATTGTGACAGGCCCATTTGATGAGGACACATTGGAGGGCCTTCTCCGTGGTTAGTCCCAGACTGAAAATCTCTAAGGGCTGGTCTAGATGAGGGAATAAAATGTGGATTGGTGCACACATACGCCAATTCGCACCAGCTTTCATCTGTCTCCACAATCTTTTTGCAAGGTCGCTGGTGAGCGAAGCTATCTATGCTGTTCACATGGAGGCATGAAGTGAATCAAGATGGTGGGCGTGAGTGAATTACTTGCTATTCTATACTCGCCAACTTGCCCCTGTCAAACAGTATTTAAAAAACAATAACAACAACTAAATCCAAAGTGTGGAAGAGCAATCCTCCACTTAAATAATAAAAAAGGGGGGGGGGAGGCTGTTTCATTGCCTCATTGCACAATCGCTACAGCGACAATCCAACATGGTGGTTCCAGGAGCTGCCTTATTAGCAAGCTCCACCCCCTGTGCACATTTCACCAATCAGCTATCTGCTTCAGGAATGCGCTGTGATGCGATTTGGTTGTCCTAACCATCTGGACTGGCTATTACACAGGAGACTAGGCTAGCCTCACTCTACTTTCCTTCCTCCAGCAGTAAAGACCTTTCTAAACTTTAAAGAAATATTTAGCAATTAAGTGGTTGTGCAGAAGAGTATTTCAATGGGGGTTGATGTTCTTTAGTTTTATACTTACTTTTATGTTTTTGAAATACTGTTACATGGTTTAAATTACTGGTGTTGTACTACGGCAGCTTATTTAGTTGCATTTTTGTGTTTTTATTATCAGCTTTTGAGTTGTCCTTTGTTTTAATCTTTGCTGTGACCCACCTTGGGCCCCATGTTGGGAGAAAGGCAGAATGTAAATGAAATAAATAAAAATATGGTAAGATAAAGTTTAACTGATCTCAGAGGGATATTGCAGCCAATGCTGCTATCTGCAGTCTTGGCCAGACCCCCAATGCCTTGCTCTGAAATGTCCTTAGAATAAACATTATGGCCAAGGCAGGGCAGGCCATCTGCCAGGGCACTCTGCTCACAAGGCCTGGCTCTGAGGAAGGACCCAGACATCTGGGCTTGGCCAACTGTGTGGACAGTGGTGTTGGCTGTGGACATTGCTACAGAGGATGGCCGCAGCAATGATGGAGGAACAGCATACCCTCCAACTGTCCTGATTTGTCAGGAACCATCCCAATTAATCCTTTGTCCTGCCACTTCCTCAGCTGCCTTTAAAATATCCCATATTCTATCTCCTTTACTTTCCCCCTTTGTTCTCAGCTTACTTTCAGTTGTTACAAACTGAGTTCTAAGTGCAGCAATAGTTTTTCTTCAACTCATCTGGAGGAGGACAGGAGGGGACAGAATCATGCTCTCCTGCTGCAACCTCTCCTAGGTTGTGTGTTCTCCCTTTTGTCATCTTGACTGCACTCTGATGTTGCTTGGCCACATGTTATGTTGGAGAGTATGCAACAGTGCACTTTTCCTCCAGCCCCAGGTGACAGGGGAACTTGTGCCACCACATCTGGTTTCCCACTCCAGAACCAGAATGCTGCATTAGACAAGCCTTTGTTCTGATTCAGTAGGATTCTTCTTATGTTCTTATGGTTTGTGTGTGAAAGAGCTGTTGCCAGTAACTGCCAGCAACACTGAGCTAAATGGAGCAGTTGGTCTCAATCAGTATTAGGCAGTGTCTTCTTGTATTTCTTGCTGTATTGGTTCATCTCCAGGGGAGAGAGATGTACAGGAGAAAATGTGAGGTGCTCTCACTGTTGAGCATGGTAAGGTGACCAGCCTAGGACTGTCTTGGTCAATGAATGAAGGACAGTTGGCTTCTGGGTATTTGTGTGTGAGAGAGATTGGCTGTACCTCGCAGTTTGACAAATAGTTTGAAACTACAAAGAAGAGAATTTCCTTCTTAGCAGGGCCAGAAAAGTTGCTTCCTTCCTACGCAGAACCAAGTGGGTGTGTTTTGGGGGCCACCGAGGGAAATCTATGAGGGACAGAGCAGTGCCTTTGAACAATTGAGCACTGTCCCCAAGCACTGCACACCCGACTTTCCTGAACAAAAGGCTCACACACAAGGGACTTGACTGTGAAGCTTCCATCTGCTTTCATCAGTGACCCCTGGGGGCAGCCAGGTCACAAGGTCATCCCACTTAAACTCAAAATTTTCATCCAGAAATAGAGCCGGGAAGTGGGAAGGGGTAGCCCAGTGCAGGGGTCCCTGCATCTTGAGGGGAGTCTTTGACTCAATCACTTCATTCCTTTTTCATCAGACATGTCCCCCAACCTCGACAAGTTAATAAAAAGAGGGTGTCATCGTGAATTACAGCCACTCTTAACAATCATCTTTTACATTCTGAAGGTGAAAATGTGATGCATTGAGAGGACAGGCTAGATTCATGAGTAATGAGAGTGGGCATTGGTTCTACTTCTCACCCTGCCACTTTGACAGTCCACAAATCTTGTCAAGGGGGCGCTTTGACCCACAGTACCCCTGACAAATCCCTTGGGGCTTCTGGAATACACAGCTCGGTCCTTCCTCCCAGTTTTGATTCCTGCAATAACTCAAAATGCAGTTAATGGGTGCATAGATCAGAGACCAGAAGTTGGAAAAGCCACTTGCCATGCTGGCTGGGGCTTCTGGCAACTGTAGTCCAACAAGTACCTTTAACTAGTCTTGATCAGAGCCCACCCAACAGTATGGTATTACTGTGGCTAGAATACGGATGAAATGCATAATTCTGAAGTTTGCAGATAACACAAATGTGGCAAGCATTGCAACCAGTCTAGAGGACAGTATTAAAAAGTGGCACAGGTTAAGTTGTAAATTATCTCAGTTAACAGGTTAGGTGAGCCAAAACCAAGAAAAATGAAATATGACAAGGAAAAAAAATAGTGTGTTACATGCAGGAAAAAGGACCAAATGCAGAAACATTAGAGAGATGAGTGTCAAGGCTGCAGCAAGCCCATCCAACCGTGGTTTCAGTCACCCGCAGGACATAAAATAGGGACACATACCATAGAGTCACACTGGAAAATGCCTAGAGAGAGATCCTCTCTAAGCATCTTCTAGATCCTCCAATGCAACTCTATGATATGTTTTACAGAAATTCCTTTATTTTAACAGTTTGCTGTTATCTGGCTGTTTCCAGTATCTGTGGTAAGTCCAGGAACCGTACCCCTGCAGATAAGGGGTCCAACTGTACTTCATTTCAAAGTACATAAGGTAGCCCCGGCTGCTTCTGGGAACCCTTTTGCTCATTCTTCTTATTGGGGCCTTGACGCCTGCCCCAAAGTCCTATCTCGAATGCACCAGTGACCAAAACTGACTTCGAATTAGAGTAGTCCAGTGATACACAATTGGTGGTATATGTACAAACTATGAAGTAGTGTGGGTGGGATGCATAACTTTCATAACAATTACAGGGTGCCACCACCCCCACCATATCCACGGAACCAATATGGTTTCAGTTATCTGTGGCTAAAAAAATAGGGACACATACCATAGAGTCATGCTTGAAAATGGCTAGAGAGGTGTCCTCTACAGGAATCACTATGTCCTCCAATGCAACTCTATGGTATGTTTGTACTGGAAGTCCTTTATTTTAATAGGTTTCGCTATTATCCGCAGTTCCATTTATAAGGCCAGAAATGTATCCCCCACAGATACAGCGGGGGGGGGGGCAATCTGTACTAAGAATTCACTCTGGTTGAGAACTGTGTGGCCTACAGATATTATTGGAAGTGTAGTTCCCAGCATTGCTCACCATTGGCTGTACTGGCTAGGGCTTCTGGGAGTTGACGTTCAACAGCTTCTGAAGGGCCACATAATTTCCAGTTGTCATAGACTAGTGGTTCTTAACCTGTGGGCCGGGGACCCCCTAGAGTCCACAATGTCCTCACAAGAGGTCTGTGAAGGCTTGACGGCTGCTTGGCCCACCTCCTCTCTTCAGTGGAGTGGCCATGTGACAGGAGCCAAGGTAAAGGCTGGCTGGCTTGGCCCGAGCACTACCATTCAATCCATTCCAGCCACAAATTTGCAGGAAGAAGCAGGAGAAAAGTCTTTTCTTCCACTCCAGTGCCTTTCCTATGCATTTTCCCGCATGTACAGTTGTCCCTTCACATTTGCGGGGGTTAGGTTCCACGGACCCCCACTAATGTCAAAAAACCACGAATATTGATTGCCCCCACTTCCCCCGCCAAAGCGACCATGGGGCCTCCGGAGGCCCCATAGTCACTTTCCCCGGACTCCCCACTCCCTCCCAAGGCCTTCACAGGGCCTCCGGAGACCCTCCCAAGGCCCCGTGGAGGCCTCCGCGGCCCTCCCCCCTCCCTCCCTGGGGCCTCCCCCCTCACTCCCTGGGGCCTTCACGAAGCCTTCCAAGGCTCCATGAAGGCCCCCGCGGCCCACCCCCTTCCCTCCCCAGGCCTTCACAGAGCCTTGGAAGGCTCCGTGAAGGCCTCCGCGGCCCTCCCCTTCCCTCCGCGGGCCTCCCCCCTCACTCCCAGGGCCTTCATGGGGCCTCCGCGGGTCTCTGAAGGCCCCATGGAGGCCTCCACGGCCCTCCCCGCTCCTTTCCAGGGTTTTCACGGGGCCTCCAGAGGCCCTGTGTCATGGTTTGGGGGGGGGCCGGGGGGCCCTCAAAAAACCACGAATAATCAAAACCGCGAATGCCGAGTTCGCAAATGTGGAGGGGCAACTGTATACACTTTTGTACAGTAGGACCCCTGTATCCGTGGGGGATTGCTTCCAGGTGCCCCCGCAGATAATGAAATCTGTGGATAATAGTGAACGCCCCTGTCACCATTCACACCGTGAGAGTTATACCAGGGGGCAATCCCTGGGGCAAAGGAAGAAGGGAGGCAGATCTACTACTCCTCCCCTCCCTTCCCTGTCCACCCCCCCCACTGTTGCCATCCGTGGATAAGTGAATCAGCAGATGGCTAATCAGCAGATGCAGGGGTGCTACTGTATTGCATTTGCCCAATTAACTGTAGTGTGCTGTGTGTGCTTTCTGAAGATATGCAGGTTAGGTTGTGCACCTTTAATATACAGGTTGCCTCCCCACCCCCTGCCATATCCATGGAACCAGCATCCACATTTTCAGTTATCCACAGCTGAAAAGATAGGGACACATACCATAGAGTTGTCCTGGAAAATGCCTAGAGAGGTATCCTCTCTAGGTTTTGCTAGGTCCTTCAGTGCAATTCTATGGTATATTTGTACTGGAAGTCTTTTATTTTAATAGGGTTTGCTATTATCTGTGGTTTCATTTATAAACGGTAAGTTGAAGAATGTATCCCCTGCAGATACAGGGGGCAACCTGTACTTTGAGAAGAGCTGAATGGGGATGAGCATTTGCTGCTCTTGGTTTCTTCCCAATGACAGCGAACACCACCCTCAAGTATTCTTTCATTAATAGTCTTACAGACCAGACATTTGATACATTGTATGAGCCTGTACAAGCCCAGTAGAGATGTCTAGAGAGACTCTTCTCTCTGTTTCACCACCTTCCTAGGCATGTTGCTTGGGAACAAGGGAGAGGGCCTTTTCGGTGGCTGCTCCCTGACTTTGGAACTCCCTCCCCAGAGATGCCAGGATGGCCCCATCTTCGCTTTATTTCAGGCAGCAGGTTATAACATTTTTGTGCTGCCGGGTTTATATGACCTGACAAGGGCTGGGCTTTTAAGGCTGTGCTGTGCAGTTTTTAAGATTGTGAAGGGTTTTTTAATACAGTTTTTAATGCATTTTAATATTTTTAACACTTAATGTTTTAAAGTTATAGATTGTTTCATTCTTTTTAAAATGTTATATTTATATTGTAATTTTTACTTTTGTATTTTTTTAACTTGTATTGATTTAAAGATGTTGTTAGCTGCCTTGAGTTCTATGGTGGGAGAAAGGTGGTACAGTAGGACCCCTGTATCCATGGGGGATTGGTTCTGGGCCTCACTGTAGATAATGAAATCTGTGGATAATAGCGAACACCACTGAAAATATCTGGACTTCCGGTTTAAAATACCATAGAGTTGCCTTGGAGGACCTTGAAAATGGCTAGAGAGGATGCATTTTCTAGGAAGACTCTATGGTAGCTGTGCTGAAACTGAAACTGTGGATAACTGAATCAGTGGATAATGAATCAGTGGATACGGGGGTCCTACTGTATATAAATGAATATAATAATCATAATTATAATAGAAGATTAACACATATTTCTCTTACATTCTTACTTATATGTAACAGTGTTGATGTTGTAAAACTGTGGGTTAAAAGGCTAATGTTGTTCAAGAATATTTCAGCAGCAGTGTTATTTCTAGAAAAGATTCAGTTTCAGTAAGCTCTGTAGGACCTCATTTGGAATATTTTGTTTATTTCTGGGCACCATGGTTCAAGAAGCATTATCAACAAGATAGATATTTGTTATGGTCAACTGACAATAAAAGAATGTTAACTGTGGTCTATTTATATTTTATCTGACAGATGTTTCCGCCTTGTATACAGTGAGTGATGTTTACTGTAGTGTATTACTGTAGAGTGATGTATTCCTGTAGTGAACACCCCAGATCATGAAGGTGAGCTCTATGTATATAAGTAAACACAGAGTAGATTGGAGTCATATCAGAGTTTATTTTATGTTTATTTATGAAAATATTTATATTTGTCCCACCCTCTATCTGAGGATCTAGGACAGAATACAATAAAAGCAGTTTAGAACAATCGAAAACAATAATTTAAAAGACTAAAAGCATATTAAACCATTTAACACTTAAAACAAGAGGACCATTTAAATCTAATTAGAACAATTTAAAATAACGTAAACCAGTGCTATTCCAAGTGGTTTCTACAAACCAGTGCCAGTATGGAAGCTATTGGCTGCCAGTCCATTAATTTCCAGGAACGAAAGGAGCAGTTATAGTCAACAAGCACAAATATCAAATATGGTGCCAGTCCATGGCATATTGGGGGGGGGTTGCATTGGTCCCCCATGTCACAAGAACTGATGTAAGCCATAACACACATGCAAATTGGATAAAATCAATTAGGCCCAAAAGACTTTAATAAAAAAACATGTTTTGACTTGGTGCCTCACACAAATGGGTTTTCATGCCTGCACAGAGACCCTGACTAGAATGTTCTAAAGCTGAGTAGCTTGGCAGGAATCCTGCCCCCTCCTATCTACCATGCATGTCCCAGCCCCATGTTCTTTTTGTTTTGTTTTCTGCTGTTTTTAATAAGAATGTAACTGAATTTTATGGATCATTTTGAGGCCCCAGTAGAGTAAGGAACAATTTATAACTGTGTATGTGGGAGACCACCAATAAAAAAAACAGGTGTGGAGGGGAAAAAAACCCTATGAAATTGAAGGAGTTGCCATAAAACTTGAAGGTACATATACACACGTGTGTACATAATACATACACATACACGGAGATCTTGTATTGGGCAGAAGGTTAGACCATGAGGCCTCTTCCAACTCTACGGGTCTATGACTCTATGTACATACATGTGTGTGGCCGCACACCAATATTATTGCTGCACCAACCACACATGCCATCTCACTGCATATCAGTTTAATGTGCCTTCCTTTCATGTTTCTCCAGGAAAGTGGAGAGACAATTTTTAAGTGTGTGTGAGTACATTACACACAAAAGTGCATGCACACATTGCTGCTGTGCCAACCACATGCCATCTTCCTGAGTCTTATATGCCTTCTTTATATGTATTCCCCCCTTTGTATGTTATGGTTTTTTAAAAAATCCAGGGACACCAACTGTATAAAACTGCCTTCCCCAACATGCTCCAGATATCTTGACCATAACTCTCATCACTATCAGTCAGCAAGGGAGGCTGTTGAAATATATGACACAGTCCTGATGGTCACATCAAGTGTGAAGTACCTATAGTTTACTCCAGTCATACACTTTTTTAAACTTCCAGCATTTATAATGGTGTGTGCCAAACACATTATTACAAGTATTCTTACAGCAGGGCTGTAAAAGATAGGCCAGTCTTTCTGCCAAATTGCAGATGAAGGATTAAAGAAATTATATCTTTCAAAAGTTCATTTTACATGTTTCTGGTTGACTTCAGAATAGTCCCAGAAACCTCTCTACTTCTCACCAGCTTGTACAGGAATCTGACAACAACTAGCCATACCCAGGGCTCCGGAAGAGTCCAAAAATACATATACTGTAGATCCGTATCTACAAACACCAGTTATAACAGTTTTCACCACCACCATGACCAGGGGTTTTATAAAGCTAATGGCTCTGAACTGTGTACTCAAAGGCCATGCCTCCCACTCTGCAAGTACATTGCACTACATCAAGTATAATTTACAACAATACATGGTTGCTGGGAATAAATCTGTTTCCCTTCAGATACTGTGAGGATTACAGCTAAACTCAGGAGAAACAAAGACACATAAAGGGCACAGAGGGCATAATAAAAGCAAGTGATGTCATTGTCTCTGTTAATCAAAAAGTCCTGGTACATCTTCAAAGGTCCAATCCCTGGCTCCACAACACCAATGAGGGCTAGACATACCATACCTGCTTTGGAATAACCTGCAAGTGAACAGATAACGTTGGTAGCATCTGTTATTTTTCCTATCAGTGGTTTACTAATATTGGAGAATATATCCTTGTGAAGCTACCTTATTGTACCGGCAAAGAAAAGTGCTGCAAAACTGTCACATTACTCATACCTGAGAGAAGAACTAGAATAAAGAAAAGAATAACCTCTGGACACTCCACCATTCTCTCATCAACAGAATAACTGTACTGGAGACCCATGTTACTCAATTACTCACCGGTATTAAGCTAGTGCTCAGACAAAAAGAAAAATCTTGCCAGTAATCCTGTTATGCATAATATGCTGCGTTACAACAGTTTCCTGCACCAGTACAGTTTCCATTTTCTTTCGTGCAATAAAATGCTTGTATACCCAAAACAAATCCAGTACTTAGGTGTATCCACGAGGGGATGCTGTTGAGCTAAAAATGTTTAGTCCCCCCACCCCAGACTAGCGGTATTTACAGGAGTGGCTGGGAAGCTCTAGTGAGGTTGTGTGTGGGTATTTATGCATTGATTCTCAGCTCTCTTCTTACCAAGTGTTTGTGTGCCTTCAAGTTGCCTGTCAACTTATGGCAACCCCATGGATTTTATAGGGTTTTCTTAATGTATTAATGTTTTAATGTATTTGGTTTAATATCTTTTTATGGGGGAGGGTGGTGTTGGGTGGTGTTTGGGGATTTTAAATTGTATTGGTATTTTAATTTTTGTAAGCCGCCCCGATTGTTTTAACAGAGAGGCGGGATAAAAATAAATATTATTATTATTATTATTACTAACCAAGGATTGCACAGAGATGGATTTGCTGGTTTTTTGTTGTTGTTTGCCTTCAGGTTGTTTCCAATGTATGGCAACTCTAAGGTGAACCTATCATGGGGTTTTCTTGCCAAGATTTGTTCAGAGGGGGTTTTGCCTTTGCTTTCCTCTGAGGCTGAGAGACTGTGACTTGCCAGTGGGTTTCCATGGCTGAGCAGGGATATGAACCCTGTTCTCCAGAGTCATAGTCCAATGCTCAAATCACTATACTGTGCTGGCTTTCCATATTGCCGAGTTCCTTCTTTGAAATATAGCCTACAGCACCTGGCATCCGGTGGTGGACTCCCATTCAAGTACTAACCAGAGCTGACCCTGTTTAGCTTCCAAGATCAGACAGGATCTGGTGCCTTTTTAAAAACCATACACACAGGTAAAGTTTTCAGCTCTGCCTTCTTAGTATTCCTCCTCCTCATTCCATCTAAATCTTTCACCCATTCAGAGCCATCAGTGCATCTGAAGAAGAGGAATGAATTCCAAAAAGCTCAGGCTAAAATGAATGAGTCTGAAAGGTGCTGCTAGATTTCTTCTCTCCTATGCCTAGAGATGTAAAGGTCTGCAGGGGGGGGGGGACACAAAAATTCCAAAATCTGTTTTCAAGAAAAATTGATTTAAAAAAAAAATGGGGGGAGATGGACTTTGGAGTATTTTCTTGTACAGTACCTGACCGTTATACAAAAGGATCTTTGCACCTTTGAGACTAACTGACAGAAAGAAGTTGGTAGCACAAGCTTTCATAGACTTAAGTCTACTTCACCAGATGCCTATGTAAATCTATGTAAATCTATGTAAACTTATGCTGTCAACTTCTTTCTCTCAGAGCCTTATTGCACAAAGGAAGGGAAGCCTGAGAGCAGTATGTCCCACCTTGCCTTATTGCATGACGATGGCATGTTTCAGCTATTCTTGTGTTCTGGTCCCATGGGAGACAGTGGTAAATGCAGGTCTTTTTGCTAATAGCTTTTAAAAAATATACCTAATATGATAATTTTACGGCAATCAAAATTGTATAATTGCATCATATTATGTAGATAATGCAGTTCATGTTCCTAAACAACAAAGTGATTTTCAGTCTGTAAAGGATGCTAATGACCCCATTTTCCTTAGTTTTTTCTGGAAATGTAATCTGCCCCCCCCCCCAAAAAAAAACCCTAGAAAAATGGTTCTATATATCACTGGCTTTAAAATTTCCTGGAATTTTACATCTCTTCCCAACCTTCTTCTTTTAAACATTGACATGTTTTTTCCTCATTGTTCTGCAATTATTTTTGTGCAACAGTCTTTGGAATCAAAACCAAATATTCAGCTTCCCCAAATCTGGTGTCCTCCAGATGAGGATGATAGGAGTTATAGTCCAGCACATCTGAATTGGCCTAAATACCCTCAAGGCACCAGAGCCTGCCTGATCTTGGAATCAAAGCCTATGAAAGCAGGGTCAGCCCTGGTTAGCACTTGGATGGGAGACCACCAACAAATATCAGGTGCTATAGGCTATATTTCAGTGGAAGGAACTGGCTTAAAACCACTTCTAAGTATTCCTTGCCTAAGAAAACTCTGTGAAAATCTTGTGGTCGCTGTAAGTTGACAGACAACTTGAAGGCACATGCACACATACACATCTGAAGGACACTAGATCGGTAAAAATCAGAACAACACTAGAGGAAGCAACTCCAAATCTCCTCCATTGATAGAAAGATGTGAAGTTTATACTCTGGTTGTGGAGGCAGAGGGAACCTATGGAATTTCAGAGCTGGAAAAAGTTGTGGCAGGAGGGCTATAAATGTTAAAATCCCTCATCCAGCATAGCCAATGGCCTTACTGTTTGAGGGATTCTGGAAGCTGTGGTTCAGAAAAGCACCTTTCCCAGGCTTCTGGGGTTTAGTATGTCCTGTTCCTTAAGCCAACACCTACCACTGACCTTAAGCCAACATTTACAACTACAGCATCTACAACTAACAAGGGTTTAACTTGCCTTCCCAAAACTTGTTAACTCCAGATGTTGTAGGCTACACCTCCCACCAGCCTCAATCAGCACAGCCAACATCTGGAGGGCTAGTTGGAGAAGGCAAGTCTAAATTAAGAGCTGGTCTATGTGTGTATCAGAACTCATCCACCAAAAGTTTCACCAGGACAATGGTTCTCAAACTTTGCTCCTCTGTAGATTTTGGATTTAAGCTCCCAGAATTCCTGACCATTGGCTAAGCTGGCTGGGGTTCTGGGAATTGAAGTCCAAAACATCAGGAGAACCAGAGTTTGAGCACCACTGCCCCTGGGAAAAAAATGACTGAGACAGGAATCTGAGAAACTGCATTATACCAAACAAGACTGTTTGTCTATCTAGCCCAATACTGCAGCAGAAAAGCTAGCCAGTCCTTTTAACTGATGGTGCCCAAGACTGAACCCTGGGAATTGTTGCTGGGGTAAAAAAGTTCTATTATGAGCAATGATACTTCAGCCTCCACTAATCTCTCTCCTATTATAGCATTGCTTGGAAAACCTATTTCTTGTACAGCAACTCCCAGAATTCCCCAGTCAGCATAGCCACAAGCCATGCTGTCTGGGGGATCCTAGCTGTAGTTGAAAAAAGTAACTTTTCCAAGGTTTGCTCAAGATTGTTCACTTAGACTGGCTGAGCTTTTCAAGGTCTCAGCAAGGGTCTTTACCATCACTTGACACCTGATCTTTTAAAAAGAAAATTCCAAGAATAGAACCCAGGACAGCTTTCATGCAAGCATGGACTCTGCCATTTAGCTACACTTCCTCTCTTATAGTGTCTTAACTTATAATATACCCTTCCAAGTAACTCAGTGTCTTGGAAGAATAAACCACTTGTCTTGTGTGCAGAACATCAAACTCTTTCCTACATGCGTCATGCTGGCCACTCAACATGGGTGGCTTCACCTTCAAATGGCTTTGATCAACATGCCCATTCATGTCATTTCACTGTGAACATAAAACCTTATGCACTGCAGGAAACAGAAGCAATTGTTAACAAAGCCATATTCCACACAGACACATTGCCAGATAAAAGAGTGGCTCTTTTCTTTCTGTCAAAAGTCAGGTCAGAAGAGTCTTGGTTCTTCAGATATTTGATAGTGGATGGAAAAAATGACACACAATGTGATAAATGTCCTTTCTTGATTTAAAAAAATTCAAAGCCATCTTTCAGTTTTTGAATCCTTTTCCAGAGGTAAATATTTTATAACATTTTGACTCTAAAGTCGGACCTCATATTGGGTGAAAATGCTGTATGTGTAGTTTCTTTGTACTTTCTTATATTGTTCATTACACTAAAACCCAAATGGTTCTGCGTACCATCAAATTTTCAGTAATATGAAAAAATTATGTTGCTTTCAATTTTATACTGGCAGAATTACAGGTATAATATAACCTGTAAGACAACAGATAGTGTTAACTCAAGGATAGGCGAAGTGTGACAAGGAGCCACGGGCTAGCCCCAAAGGCTGTTTTTAATGGCACTGGAGTGTCCTTTCTCTGGTCAAAAAGGAAAGGTAATTATCCTTCTAGAAGCTTCCAGCAGTAACATTTCTCTTTTTAAATAGGTTGTATGAGCCCCCATGAAAGTTGGAAATGAAAAAGTCCAACTTTTTAAAACTAGAAGTGCACTTTCAACCATTTTCAAGATTTCCCCCCTCCTGCCCAGTCTATGTGATCTGCAGAGCTTCTCAAGGGCAGAAAATTGGTCCCAGACCACCTACAGTTGCCCACTCCATCTCAAGTGGTGTAGCAGCCAAAGTTTTGGAATAAGAATGGTGAGACCTGGGTCTCAGTTAGACACTAGTTATTGTCGCGGGGCATCCCGGGACTTCTTGATCCCGTATTCGTCCCTCGCTGTTTACATGATTTTTGTCTCTGATTTGGATATCTTGGGAGATCCTGGGATCATTGTTTACACAGCATCACGTCCCGTGTTATTTCTCTTATCCCACTATATACTATCCCATGTTTTTGTTGTTTTACACGCATTTATGGTCCTGGGATTTTTTTTAGCTGTCAATCAAGGATGCGATTACTCATTTTTTCACAAATTGTACTACGTGTTTCCATTGCAGCTTCCCGCCATGGATACAGTGATTGGCAACTTCTTGGACAATGCAGGACAGCATCATTAGGTTTTTTTATTGCTTGATTCCCCAGAATGCCATTACTGGGAGCATGGAATGGAACATTGCCACCATTTTGGCTACCTCTGTACTCTTGAGGGGATATTGTGCAACACTGAAGAGGTGGTTTTTACTCAGACACAGAAGAAGGATGATCCTTATTTTTCAGCTCCTTCTTCAGTCAGAATTGATTTCCTCAAATGACCTTTGTCCTGAGTCCATGCATTTCACAGCTATCAAGTCCCCTGAGTTACGTATGTTTCTTCGCCCATATCTCCATGTATGGCAGTGGTGGGTGTACCCGACAACGAAGGAGTGGTGGGAGAAGTTTGTAATGAGTATCTGGTCCAACGAACGTTGGATACAGTACTTCAGGATGCCGCGCTTCCTTTTCATGAGGCTTGTGGATATTCTCAATCCAGAGATAGCCAAAGTGGACACCAACATGAGGCAAGCCATTCCAGTGGAGAAGAGCCTTGCAACAGCCATTTTCCTTCTCGCCCATTGATGCTCCTACGCGGCTGCTTGCCAGCTGTTTGGTGTTAGGAGAGCCACGGTGTGTAAGATCTTTGTGGAGGTCATACTCGCAGTGGAGAAGTTACTTCTGAAGCGGACAGTTTTCCTAGGAGACCATAGACAAGTATTTAAAAAAAAACAACAAAAAATGGTACTCGCATTGTGAAAATCCAAATAGTCGCATATGTTGAGCTATGGGTGCTGTTTAGAAATAACTTTGAAATAATCCTTAACTCAAATCTTTGGGATAACAGATGGACTGCACGTGCACAGTGCAATGTATACTTTCCTTTTGTTTGTAATGCACTATAATTAATGATGTGTTTAATCGATTAATCGTCTTTGACTGTGCTCAAAGGAAACGTGTGTGTATTTATTTTCTTGTGTTCTTTAACAGGTAATGGATGGCTTCACTGCCCTTGGTTACCCACAGGTAATTGCATGCCTAGATGGATGTCATGTTAACATTATCCCTCCTGTGCGTCAAGGAGACAAATTTATTAACATGAAGAATAGGTACAATGTTCTTCTTCAAGGTACCTGTGATCACAGAGGGGTTTTTATTGACGCGGAGATCGGTTGGAGCGGCAAGAATCATGATGCTAGGATGCTAAGGAACTCTGGGTTTTTCACATCTATGGAGGCTGGCATATTTGTGCCAGGAAACCCCACCATAACTATAATGGGTCAGCAAATTGTTCTACTCACCCTGGTTGATGGAGCATACCCAATCAGGAATTGGCTACTTACACCCTATAGAGGGACCACAAATAATAAATAGAGACTGTACAACAGGTACCATAACAAGATTCGTTTGACAGAGGAGAGGTGTTTTAGTCATCTCAAATCACGTTGGAGAGCATTAAGATACTGTATAGAAGTGACAGAGGAAAATGTGTGTTCTGTTTTTTGTGCATGTGTGATTCTCCATAATATATGTGAAACCAAAGGTAAAATCCTTGGTGATCCTAACAGACAGGTTCAGAGGTTTGTGCTTGACATGTTGGTTGCTCTTTTGGTTAATGACGATGCTATAAAGAAAGCTCAGGGGGAGGCTGTATAGGACACTTTTTTAAAAAAATAGTATTTTTGGCGGCTGCATCACCAAGGAGGGCACTAAATGTGCATGTATAACTGTGTAGAGCTTGATTTTGCCACTTAAGAAAAATAAAATAAAATAATAAATGTGTAAAATAAAAACCATTTATTGCTGACTTTGATACTGCTGTGACTTTGTCCACTTAATCCCCTTCACACAAAAACAGGCTGCATTCTTCAAAAAGCCATGAGCAGTAATAGATGCACAATATCAAACCTGCATATATACCCCTTGCAGTGCACTCTTCAGTAACTTATCATACCTACAACTCAAACTGTTAACAATGGCCCAACCATTGTTAACAGTTTGTTAACTGTTTCATTTGCAGCGGTTAAAGGAATTGGTGGTCTTTTTGCAGGAATTATCCTTCTTAGAAAAGGTTCCAGTAACTGCCAAATGCCCAAAACAAGGTACCTCCGCTAGTTAGCCAATTGATTAAACAACCAGTTTAAAAGTTTAAACGTCAAACCTTCTCATAACTTCATAGGTTTGTTTTAAAATCTTAACAGTCAACATGAAAACCTATAAACTCAAGTTTCTGCATACCGCCACATGGTGTTACAGTGGCTGAAGGGGGGAGAGGACATGTCTGGGCGGGACGGCGCATCGCCTACTGTGGCACCAGGTAGACCAACCTGCTGTTGGAATCTTGTCCCAGCAGGCCGGTGCACCAGACCGCCTAATGCAGTCCTCTAACCAGAGGAACCACAACTTTTTCATTGAGGCGGTGCAGTTCCTCCAGTTGAGGGGCTTCCAACGCAAGGCTCTCCAGTGCTGCTCCAAATTTAAAAACCTGAAAGGACTTTTTTTGCGGCACTGGAGGCCAGTAATGGGAGCCCCCCCAACAGTGGCCGCCCTTCTATGCTGTCCTGCATGACCTATGGGTCTGTGCAGGGCAGCCAAGTTGGCAAGACCAGCTGCCCAGAGATAAGAGGAGAAGCGGTTACTGCTTTATGTTGGGTGGGGGGTTCTGTTGCTGATTTTTCATTTATGTTTATTTTGTTTTCCAATAGCGGTCTGGATCCAGAGACAGGCTGCAGGTCAGCCCATCTATGAGTCCTCAGTGGATGAGGCTGGAGGAAATGAGCCCAGTCCAGCCCCAGCAGCACCGCAGCCAGGTACAATGATTTCTTTCCATTGAAACACATAAACGATGTCCATTATTGTATTTTACCTGGAATAATTATAAAATTGTAAAATACATTCTTTAATTACGTTTGCAGAAGCAGCAGCAGCACATGAGGCTGCTGCACAGCTGGCCGGGCTCAACATTGTAGCCCGCATTGAAGAGCTAGGTAAAAGAAGAAAAATGTATTTCTTTAAGAGGGGTGGAAATTATGTCCACTGTGTTCACAATTGACACCTTTTTTTACTCTTGTTTCAGGGCGGACGTTACAAGAAGCAATTGTGGCACTAGCAGGGAGGGTGGGAAATATTGAGTGGGTTTGAGGGATTTAATTTATTTTACTTAGATTTTTTCTGTATTTATATTTTGTTATTTATTTTGAGATATATTGATTTATATATATATATATATATATATATATTGATAGTACTGTTCTGTTCTGTTATTAAGTTGACATTTTTGTACAGTTATTTATACTGATGCCTTATTTATGATTTATATTTTGTACTGTATTGTGTGTTATATTTATTGTGCCCTTGTAAATATGTAAATATGTCATCACCTAGTGCCTTGTAAATATGTAAATATGTAATAAAAATGAAAAAACAATTGTAAATAAGTTTATACTTTATTTAACATTTGTCACAATTATTTGTTTCTTAAACAAACCTCCACCTTGTGTCCACACCTTTAATTGCCTATAATGTAAGTGGCACAGGTTTTAAAAAATTTTAGCATGTCTTCTTAATCCCACCTTCACAGTACCAGAACTGGTAGATGGTGCCTGCAGTTCAGAGGGCTGTGTATTTTCCTTCTCAGATTCCCCAGAATTGTTTTTGCTTTGCACTCTCCTAACTACAACCCTTCTTTGGTTATTGTCAAAAGATTTTATGTGAGATACTAGATCTGCAAACAAATTATTTTGCCTGTCTATTACTTCGAGCATTTTTACACTTTCTCTAACTTCATGTTCATAGAACTTTTCAAGGTATTGCTGTCAGCATTCCTGTTCATATTTGTAATGAACAGCTCGGCAATGGATCTTGAGTGAGCCATCAGTTCTGCTAACTCAGCTGAACACCTTTTTCTTCTATACATCACTAGCCTTTCTGCCAGGGAAATCAATGTGGTGGGATTGTTAAGGACCACCACTGTAAACAAGAAACAGGAAAAAAAATGTCATTTTAAATGCCATATTTATAAGGGAAAGCGTGAGCGCTTAAAACCTTTTCAATAATGCCTGAATCCATACCGTTTTGAGCAGGTAGTGTAGTCCACACTGCATCTATTTCCCCCGCGACAGCAGCACTGATGTCGTCACTTTGTGTGAGAGCCAAGCTTGTCCCAGGTTCCTCGGCTAAGGTTAAAGTGATTGTTGTTTCATCTGAATCCTGGGTAGTAGTTACCTCTGAAAAAAGTATATGAGAAAAGTACATATTAGTGCAAACGAAAACACTCAAAAGTTAATTTACAATTTATTCCAGGAACTTCCCGATCAGAACACAGTGCTTTTGGAGGGTAGATTTGGGAAGGATATATCAGAGGGCCGCCATCCTTAAACTGCCAAGAATCACGTATCCTTTTATGACCTTCCACCACAAACACCGGAAACCCCCACTTGGCTTTAACTGCCACCATTTGCATACCAAAGCAGCAGGGAGTCTAGACACGTAAACAATTTTTAAGGTTTTATTACTTTTGGGGAAACACAAGGCATAAAAACTTTTCAAATAAACAAATAGAATTCATCCTGTGGTGTTTTAAATAGGGAAATGAAAAGCTAAAAATCTGAGTTTTCACATAGAAGGGAACGTAGTACTGTAGGGCTTTACAAGAGTAAAACATAACTAAAAACATTTCTTCTAGTGGTGAAGTAACATCACATTCTGCACTGTAGGCACGTTACATAAAATAATGGAACACGGCCACTTTCCATTGCTTAAAGATTGAAAACCGAACACTGATTTATTCAAGTTTTCACAAGCCGGAACCTCCCTTTTTAAAAAGAAAAAAAATCCTTACCTGGAGGAGTTGAGAAGAGTTCCTCAGAGTAACCCTGCAAGTTCTCCGGGGATGGCGGGGGCATGTCCACTTCTTCTTCGGGGATGGGAGCGTGATGGGGAGTCACTGACCCACGCAGCACACGAACTATGTCGGTGGTGGTACCCAGGCACCTCGGGTGGTAGTTGGCATCACCGCCAAGAGTTTCATGGAGCTCTTTATAGAAGGGCATCATGGCCGCATCATTTCCACTTTTTGAATTATGGTCAGTGACCTGGCGATAATTCTTACGCATCAGTTTCGTCTTCGTCCTACACTCTTCTGCAGTGCGATCATGCCCTTTGCGTCTCATGTCATGTTTTTTCGAAGAGGTCAATATTTCTATGGGACCCCTTCAGCTGTTCCTGCACCTTCTGCTCACCCCATATCGCCAAAAGGTTTACGGTCTCTGGGTTGGACCAGGAGATACCCCGGCCACCTTTCCTGAGACAAGGAGCTCTTTCGCCTTCCATCACGGTGACCGCACAGGTGATGGGCAGGAGAACAATGGAGGATTGCCTCTTCAACTTTGGGAGGATTTTGAAAAAGGGGCAGGTAGCCCACCCTCTTAGTGCCAAGTGCTTGCCCTTGCCTACCACAATTTCCAGTCATCACCTAGTTCCGAGATATCTTGTCCCGGGTTGTTTACACGTCCAATTTTCCAAATCCTCCTGTGACTTTTAAAAAAATCATTGCAAACTGCGGGATGAAAAGTCCCGCTGGTTGAAGGATAAAAGGTGGCCCCCCTTCCAAAAAGCTCGGGACCATCACAATGTACATGTAAACAACCAGGGTTCAACACGAATTCTTCCCATTACATTTTCATCATGTAAATGGCACCCTGGGTTCAAATAAGGTATTACAGTATTCAAATATGCAGCTGAACACATTCTGTGTAGTAGAAAAATAAAAGAGAGCCATTGTGGTATAGTGGTTTGAGTGTTTGGACTAGGGGTTTAGCCACACTGCAGAGGTATAGCAATTTGACACCACTTTAACTGCCATAGCGTCAACCTATGGAATCCTGGGATTTGTAGTTTTACAAGGTCTTTAGCCTTCTGTGCCAAAGAATTCTGGTGCCTTACCAAACTACAAATCCAGAATTCTGTAGGATGGAGCTATGGCAGTTAAAGTGGTGTCAAACTGCAATAATTCTACACTGTGGCTATTTATTTATTTATTTATTTTAGGTATTTATACCCCGATCTTCAGCCACAAAGGCTCTCAGAGCAGCTTACAAATTGTTAAGCAATAGTACCTGCACATCTACACTGAGCTTGGCACTCTCCAAACAGTTTCCAATGTGTGTTAGCTAATTCCCCCAAAAGCCGGGTATTCATTTTACCGACCTACGAAAGGATGGAAGGCTGAGTGAACCTTGGAGCCCTTGGGATAGAACTTGCAATGTGGTGGCTGCAGTACCAGCATTTAACCACTGCGCCACCAGGGCTCCCTGGATACACTCTAGGACTCTGGGAGACCAAGCTTCGAATCCTCACTTAACAATGGAAACGCTCTGGGTAACCTTGGGCAAGACCTCAGGGGCGAGGACAGAAATGGAGAGTGGATTAGTTGGATATGCGCAGGGGGTGAGCTTGCCAGCAAGGAAGTGGCTGGAAGTGTCATTTTCAATTTTCATGTTATCGAGTGTGCCATTTTGCTGCACTAAGGTGACCAAAGAGCTTTTTATAAGCAGAATGTTGCACTTGCACACTTTTGATTTACAAGTAAAAAAAAATACTGTGCAGCAGCTATAACATGTGTGGAGAATAATAATGTGCTGTACTCTCAGCGATCATCTTGACTTGCAGGTATGGCTTAGTGTGCACTTCAAATGCAGGTAGCTCCACATATAATAGATTTTGCCAAAAGATCGTGGAAACAAATGAGTGCTGCTGCGAATTTGCTATCATACACTCAATCTGCATTATATTTTCTTGCGTAGACAAGACCTCAGTCTCAGAGGAAGGCAATGACAAACCTCCTCTGAAATCCAGCCAGGAAAATCCCATGATAGGGTTGCCTTAGGGTCATCATAAGTCCAAAACAACTTGAAGGCAAACAACAACAAAATAAAATGTGCAGTAAGGAATTAGTTGCTCCAGTCTTTTGGCTGGGGAAGAAGCTTAAAATAAACCCTGAGGTTCAGATGTCATCTCTGTATTAAATCAGGACTATAGAATATTTGCTTCTATATTAGCCACTAGATTAAAAAACATATTAAAAGACTGGATGCAAGAAGAACAAAGTGCCCCCCCATAGACATATCAAAGATAATCTCAGAGTGGTACTAAATGTCATTGAATATTATAGGAGCTATCCAGACAAAAAAGCAGCACAAATCTTCCTAGATATTGAAAAAGCTTTTAACAAAGTCAGTTGGCAATTGTTGGATAAAATTTTGGAGAAAATGAATATTGGTCAAAGTTATTTGAAATGGATAAGAGCTATATATACAGTGCAAAAAAAGCTACTATCACTATAAATGAGAAACAAACTAAGCAGATCAAAATTAGCAGAGGAATCAGACAGGGATGCCCCCTCTCCCCACTTCTAATTCCAATAATGATGGAAATATTAAACAACAACATTCAATAAGAAAAAGAGGTCATGGGTTTGAAAATAAGAGATCAAGAGATAAACTAAGAGCGTATGCAGACAATTTAATGCTAATTGTGGAAAATCCTCAGGTAAATATAGAGAAAGTGGGCAACCTGTTAAATGAATTTGGTGCCATGTTGGGGCTTAAACTGAACAAAGAAAAGACATCAATATTACCGAATAATTTATCAAAAGAGGAGAAGTTGGAGTTAACATTAAAATCTGAATTCTATATTAAAAAGAAAATCAAATATTTAGATGCAATATTGACAAAAAAACAACACTGACTTACTCAAAATAATTATGATAAATTATAGAAAGAGATTAATCAGAATTTAATAACTTGGTCAAGATCAAATCTCTCTTTACTAGGCAGAATATCAATAATAAAAATGAACACACTCCCTAAACTTTTATATCTATTCCAAATAATCCCAGTAATTAACAATGACACTATACTTAATAAACGGCAGAAAGAAATTGGGAAATTAATTTGGGCAGGAAAGAAACCCAGATTAAATTAAAATATTTACAAGATTCTAGAGACAGAGGCAGTCTGGAACTCCCAAATTTAAAATTATATTACCATGTCAGTTGTCTGGCATGGTTAAAGCATTGGAACAAATTACTACATCTTGAAGGTGATGCACTTAGTTGGCATGCCTACTTATGGTTTAATAAAGAACAAGCTAACAAAGATTACAATTTTTATTAGACAATCTCTTCTCAGAATCTGAAAAAAATATATAAAACAAGGTGTTCTTTCCAAATGCCCAGGTGGATTTCTCACATGAGGCATTCTACAGAAGAGAACAAATTCCAGGCATAAGTTGGCTAAGATACAAACATTTACTAAATGGGAACGAGGCTCAAACACCAAAATCTCAAGCAGAATTAGAACAAGAAAGACTTTAATGCAGATTGATGCGCATGATTGCAAATTCACAGCAGCCCTCAGAAAACCGTATGGTAGATTCGCCTTTGGGTCGCCATAAGTTGGAAAGGATTTGAAGGCACAAACAACACACCACCACAAAACACATGGAACAAACTGCTCAGTCTGAATGTTATAGAATCATAGAATTGTAGAGTTGGAATATACCAGTGGTTCTTAACCTGTGGTCTAGGGACCCCCAGGGGTCTATGATGTCCTCACAGGGGCTCCACGAGGGCTTGAAAGTTGCTTGGCCACCTCCTCCCTGCAGTGGAGTGGCCATGTGACAGGAGCCAAGGCAAAGGCTGGATGGCTTAGCCTGCACATTGCCATTAAATCTGCTCCAGCCACAAATTTGCAGGAAGAAGCAGGAGAAAAGTCTTCCCTCCTCCTTCAGTGTTTCTGAGGGAATGTTTAATGGAGGGTGTAATTACAGTTCTCCCTTCATATTTGCTGGGATTTGGTTCCAGTCCCACCCCCCGTGGATACCAAAATCTGTGAATAATCAAGTCCCATTATATGCAACGGCATAGCAAAATGGCATCCCTTTAAATTTAAACTTATATTACCATGTCAGTTGTCTGGCATGGTTAAAGCATTGGAACAAATTCCCACATCTTGAAGGTGATGCACTTAGTTGGCATGCCTACTTATGGTTTAATAAAGAACAAGCTAACAAAGATTTCAATGACCATTTTTATTAGATAATCTCTTCTCAGAATCTGAAAAAAATATATAAAAAAAGGTGTTCTCTCCAACCCCCCAAGTGGATTTCTCACACAAGGCATTCTACAGAAGAGAACAAATTCCAGGCATAAGTTGGCTAAGGTACAAAAATTTATTAAAAGGGAATGAAGCTCAAACACCAAAATCTCAAGCAGAATTAGAACATGGCATAGCCGGCACATTGCCATTCAATCCGCTCCAGCCACAAATTTGCAGGAAGAAGCAGGAGAAAAGTCTTCCCTCCTCCTTCAGTGTTTCTGAGGGAAGGTTTAATGAAGGGTGTAATTACAGTTCTCCCTTCATATTTGCTGGGATTTGGTTCCAACCCCACCCCCTGGATACCAAAATCCGTGGATACTCAAGTCCCATTATATGCAACGGCATAGCAAAATGGCATCCCTTATATAAGATGGCAAAATCAAGGTTTGCTTTTTGGATTATTATTTTCAAAAGAATATTTTCAAGCCGTGAATGCTTAAATCCGTGGATACCAAATCCGTGGATACAAAGGGACAACTTGTATTAGTATTGTCAGGTATTATTGTTGTTGTTGTTGTTAACCTTGAGTTAGGTTTTGGGTGGGCACAGCAATAAAATATATTTAAAGGGAGTTCCTGGTAAAGGAAAGGTGAAGAGCCACTGTTCTATACCAAATGGGAGAGTGGAAGAGAAATGCTGAATTTTCTCTTATTGATAATGTTTATTATTTTCTCTTAGTGATAAGTATTGTCTCTTAGTGATTATTTTCTCGTAGTGATAATGTCCCTAAAGTTTGTACCTTGTAACCATCTTTACTAATAATTTCCCTGAGGCTCTTCAGGGATATATGTGTGTGTCCCCCAACCCTTCCTCTAGTCAGTGAAAGCTTATGCCACAATAAACGTGCTGGACGAAATAAACGCGTTAAATCTTCAAGACTCCCCCATTGCCGCTTATTGTCCACTTTTCTCCCCTACGCGCTCCTTCCCTCCCTCCCCCTTGTGACGTCACGCCGTCTCTTTTCGTTACCGCGGCAACCAAACCGCCGCTTGCTCCCTTCCTCATCTTTCTCACCTTTTCCCTCCTCCCATTCAGGCATTATTAGATCACGGCCGTTCGAGTGCAAATATCGCGAGAAAGGGTTCGCGTGGGTTCTTTCCCTCCTCTCCTGAGGCCCATCCCACTTCTTGGACAGCTCGGGCCTCGAAGGTTTATTACGCAACCATGGTGGGCGGAGTCTTCCGAACAGGTTTGGCAGTGACGTGGAGAAGCCGAAGGGGGCGGGGCCACTGATGTTGACAGGTAGACACAGGAAAAGAAAGCGGGCAGGTGGAGGCGGAGGCCAAGCTCGAGCCGGACGCTTCCGGTGAGGGAGAAGGCAAGCGGACCCCCCGCATATATTTTTTTTTACTGGGAGGGGGGGTGAGCTCAGTGGGGAGGCTTTTAAAGGGGTACCTTTGACATGAGGGAGAGTTTCCTCATTGCATCTTCCAGCAACACCAGCCTTCAAATGAAAGAGCTTCCCTCTTTTACCACGCAAAGGAAGGAAGAATTGGGGACTAGTCTTTCCCCACCTTTGCCACCGAGATAGCCAGGGACTGGGAACCCCCCCCCAATACCTCAGTGCCAGGTGACCCCCCCCCCAATGTGGCCTTCCTCCCCTCAGGTTGCCAGCTGGGCAAGAAAAAAAATGAATCATGTCTCCCACCCCTGACTTTATAATTTTTTTTACAATAAAAATGGTTAAAAAAAATTTTTTTACAATTAAAATTTAATTAAATTAATTAAATTAAAATGAAATTAAAAACAACGTGACTGGTCAACTTGGCAGGCTATCCCCAGTTCTAGGAGCTTGACCCTCTTAAATATTTATTATATTTTATTTATTTATTTATTTATTGTATTTATACCCCACTGTTTGGCCACAAAGGCTATCAGAGTGGCTTACAAATGGTCAATTTAACAGTTCCCTGCCCTCAGGCTTACTATCTAAATAAGACATGACACATAAGGAAAAGGGAATGGCAGTAGGGGTAGGGATTATTTGCATGGCAAATACTGTGCCATGCAAACTTTCATGCAAACTTTAACATCACTTTGATCTGAAAAAAATATATCAGCCAGTGAAGCTTTCAACAACATGGAAAGGGCTTTTATTACCTACCTGCTAATGTACCTGGCTTGTGGGGGCAATTAGCTAACACACATTGGAAACTGCTTAATGCAGTGTAGATGTGTAAATTGCTATTGCTTAAAACAATTTGTAAGCTGCTTTTATAGCCTTGTGGCTGAAGAGCGGGGTATAAATAACTAATAAATAAAATAATAAAATAAATGTTTACGTATCAGGCTGGTCTTAAAAACCAAAAGAGCAAAGGCTGGTTTAGAAAAAGTTGGTGACCCTATCCTTTTCTACCGTCCCTCTCCTACTATCTTTTAGTTTATATATTTTTGTCACTTGTCAGTGGTTCTCAAGCTATCTGATGTGGTAGACAATTTTTACCCACCGTGGCAAGGACTGATACCATATTTGTACCATATTAATAAAATATTCACATAGTTTTCAGGACACTCACCTTGCACCAGCTTGCAAACAAACACTGGTCTATAGATCATTGTTAATAGCACTCATATAAGCCTCTCTATAGCACAAACCTTTGAGAGTGTGGTTATGTTGTAGGTGGGAAGCTTGAGGCTGTGAAAGAGCTTTTTCTCCACCACAAATAGCTGAAATAAGTTTTGTGTTGCTTTCAGATAGAGTGCTTCTAGCACTACCAATCAAAGGACACTATGTGCTTATTGTGTCTTGGCCCCCTTAACTTTTTATTCCATGCAAGAAAAAAGATGGAAGAAATGGTGGGAAAACATAGGAGGGCTACAAAGTGAAAACATTGATCCCTGAGCCCACCATAAAATTCTTTGGTATTTAAATGAAATGTGATTGAACAATAAAAGTTTGCCTAGAAGCACCCTTGAACCTATGTAGCAGATCCTTTCATTATACTTGGACCTTCATTCACAGTTGAGAACGTACATCTTTAGCAATATGGGAAATGCTGCAACAGTAAGTGTAAGGAGGTCAATGATAATGGCTTCCCAATCTATGTGTCAAGACACTTGCAGAAGTAATACTAAGGGTGGTTCATATAGCTCAGTGGCATCTTCAGTTGAAGGACTTCAGATGGGAGGGCTGGGAAATCACTCTGTTTGAGACACAGAGTTGCTTCCAGAGTACAGGGATAGGCAGTCCAATAATCTGATTCCATTGAGCCTCTGATACATAACATATGAAAATGATTTGGTTAACATCGAAAAGAGGGTTGGAAGAAAGTAATGTGTAAACCAAGCTTGCATTCTAGGCTTCTTATTTTTCCCATGCACAAGCAATGTTAGGTAAATATAAAGGCAATAATCACTGTGAAAACAACCTCCTGCCTGTGAATTAGGTATGTGTACTGTCCCAATAATTATGTTGGCATGCCTATGCCTCAACTATAACATTCTGATAGATTGTTGAACAGCAAAAAGAATGGTTCTTTTTGAGAATGTAGAAGTTCGTAGTTATGGGGCTTTTCTCCTTTCTAGGTACCTTGGGGCAACCAACATCTCAAGGAAGAAGCCATCAGTAATTTGGAAAAATGTTTGCAGACTTGGACTATGACATTGAGGAGGACAAGCTGTAAGTGCTTTACTTTTATTTCCTATGTTTTCTATCAGTAGTTTGTATGTATGAATTCTGTGTTGTCTTTTAAAACTCTGCTGGCAGTGTTGGCCAGCTGGTGATATTCTGCTGGCATTGGGGAGGAGACAAAATGGGGTATTCTGGGGCCACCACTGATCCACAGGATCCACTTTTATTTAGTACTGTTACTGTTTTTTTTTCTGTACTGCTCAGGCTAGAGTGCTAGATATTTTTTTAATGAATCTCTTTTATACTAAAGCATTTGATTCTTATTTTTTACAATTCAAATAGGGATTTCAGTAGTGCAGGAGAGGCCAATAAAAAAGATGGGAAAGGGGAAAAGATAAGGAGGAGTTGGTTGGGAAGCTTGGATTGTAACCTGCCTCTAAACCCTGCTATATTCAATAAGCACCTGATGAGTGTTTGAAGCAGATGTGAAAGCAAATTGCAAATCATGTCAAAAACAGACATAAAATAGTTTACAAATCTCTGCAACAAAAAGCTAATCTGAATGAACCCAGGAATACAAATATTTAAACAGAACATTAGGTAGAAGAGAACACATACAAATAGACACATTATTGTTCACTTCAAATAAAACTGTTTTGACAACTTTATCACACTACACTGCTGTAGTGCTATTATTCCACTTTAACTGCTATGTCTGCTTCCTGTGGAATTCTGGGGTTTGTGGTTTAGTGAGGCCTAAGAGCTCTCTGGCTGAGAGTGCTAAATACCCCTCCCTAAACTGCAAATCTCAGGATTCCACAGGAGGCAGCCATAACATTTAAAGTGGAATGATAGCACTATAACAGTGTAGTGTGATAATCTTACTGGTCAGACATTTCAGTTCATGATCCAAAGGCAGTCCCACATGAGCTTCCTTTCCTCCCTCCCACTACTGTATGAAAACCCTCAGGCATATATGAACAGCTTCCTCCCTCCCTCTCCTTGCCTTCTTTCCCTGAGAGAAGATAATGGGATTGCTGGATTGCTTATTTACAACCTTGGTCTTCAACTGCCCTTGTTAACTGTCTGCTTTTTATTTCATCAGTTTATTCCATTCACTAAAGCTCTAGTGTGATATATTTCAGAATTGAACAGAATGTAAAACATATGTTATTGGTTGCTTTCAATCTGTGCAGGTGACATTGTCTAAAGTTGCATTAAACTCTGCATAAACAAAAAGAGGAAGAAGGCCATGGGATCCTTTGTGTTGAGCAGTAAGCTAGGTAGGGAAAAGACAGGTCAGATTTATTGGAAAGGAGAGTTGCCTGGCAGGGCAGGTTGCAATAATGGGGTGGGGCGTCTGTCTGTTTGGATTGCAATAGCAGAAAAAAGCTCCATTGTATTGCTGATAAACTATGAGTTACACAGTAACAAAAAACCTGATCTAGTTCCCCTCCACTCCATCAAATAGAAACAAACCTCTCTGTCTCACACAATCATACCTTAATTGTATAAGCACACCCTCTATATATTCTAGGGAAGGGTTCTAGGCTGGCCGTACCAGGAAGCCCACCAGTTCAGAATTTTCCTTGAGATTTCTCCAACATGGTTTATAATTGGCTCCAGAAAAAAATTACAAGATATGGACAATAGACACAAGAAAATAAATTTTTGTAAACTCATCCTGAGGGATAATCTACAGTGTATCCTCTGGTTCTGCCCCCTCCCCCGCCAATAGTATTGAGAATTGCAGCTTGAGCCAGGACTCTCTGGGTTTCCGAGACCTGGTTAAGTGTCCATACAGGTCCATGTTCCTGTAGCTGATAAAAAGATGTGAACCAAAAAATCATTGATCCATCAGCACCTACGTCCATTACTACTGTCTGATGCCTATTTTTTCAGCTAATGCTTGACTGTACCTGTGATCGCCTAGCAGTCATGCTAGATTTAGTGTTGATTCTGTTCTTTTCAGTGCTAAATTAAAATGTCCCTGTTTGCAAAAAATAAATTAAAAAGGAGAATTTAAAAATTTTTAGATGGTATATTTAATTCAATCTAAAATTATTTTAGATTAATTTGGGTTTTTTTAACATGATCATTTTGTGGTGTCTATGCCTCTGTCTAATTTTATTGTTATATTACATTGTTTTTATGGTTTTGTGCACACTGCCATTTTAAAACTAAATAAAAACAAACAATAATTATTTTAAGCAAATGTAAAAATGAACTGCATCTCACTCTATTGCATTTTGAGATCACAGGAATGGCCATCTTATGCAACATTAATTTTTAACACCTATATCTTTTTGATGGAAACTGCAGGGACTGCTACTTGGTAGAAGTTTTTATGTGTGTTTGTATGCCTCTGCTTTGTTCTAGGGGAATCCCTACTGTTCCTGGGACAGTGACCTTGAAGAAAAACTCTCAAAATCTGATTGGTATCAGCATTGGAGGAGGAGCTCCGTACTGCCCCTGTCTCTATATTGTTCAGGTTAGTGTTCAAAGCAGATGTTTAATCCTTGAGAATAGAAGGGCTATATGTTTTCAGCACAGTGCAGTTCTTAGTTTCATTGGAACTCCCTGGGGTTGTCTAGATGGTGAAAAATCTCCTCATAGAATTTGAGGAGAATACCTTTTGTCCCAATGAGTTCCCACAGCGATTTGCTGTATTCAGAAGGAGGGGGGGGGGCAAAAAACTAAAAAAACTACATGGGAAAAGCCTTTGCAATTTTTTCCTAAGGTTTTTTTTTTTTTTTAATGAGGAACAAATGCACTCTTCTGCTTATTAGGACAACCAAATCACATCACTGCACATTCTCAGATAAGAGCAGAAGTGGAAACTGATTGGTTGGACATGCGTGGGGGGCAGGCTTGCTGGCAATAAAGGGGGTAGAAGCACTATTTTGGAGTTTCAGGGTAGCAATTGTGTCATTTTTCACTGCACTGAGGCGACCACAGGTGTAAATGGAAGGTCACACTTGTGCACCTTAGATTTACAGTGGACACAAAAGAAGAAATACTGTGCAGCAGCAGCAACTGGTTGAGAATAAAAATGCAAATGATTCGTTCCTGGCCACCATGTTGATTTGCAGTCGTGGCTCCCTATGAACATCAAACACAGATAGCTTTGCTTACCAGTGTTTTTACCAAAGAACCATGGAGACAAATGAACACTGCTGTGAATTGGCATTAATGCGCAACAATCAGCATTATATTTTCTTGTCTAGACAAGGCCCCATTAACCATCTTAGACTTATATGAAGAAATGATAGCACATTAGATTCAGAAAGTTCCATTCATGGAAGAGACTAGATAATTTTACCAGTCTACCTGCAGCCTGTCCCACCTACCAAACTGTTCTTGTGGTTTCATGACCCCCTGGAGTAGCTTTGCTGTAAGGAAAAAGAAGAATTTATGAATTTCCCCCACATTTTCTTCAGTGAGAGTGACCATTGAGTAGAATTTTTTCATAGGAATTCTGGGTCCAGTACACCAATTAGCCTCACGCTCCACTAATTATCCTCCGTCACAGGGCAACTTGAATAAGCAGGCCAAGTGATTAACTACATGTGTCCACTGGTGTTCTAGTTAATTTCTCTTTTCCCCATGACTGGTAGAGAAAGATAATATTAAATCATGAGTAATCCTGAAATCTAAAATCAGTCCTATCATGGATACTGAGCAAGGGGGAAATAGTAGAATACAGAGATAGTAGTGGGTATTTTCAATTTTCCTCAGTAATAAGGGGTTAGACTGTAGATGTTCACACAAGTAACACCAATATTTTTTCAGTGCCTAACATTGTGTTATACAAATAGTTAGTGTGGTATGGAATATGGGAAACAACCATTTTTATCTGTAATGTAGCTATTTAATTTCAGTGTTCTGATCGACACATAAACAGATGGTGTTCTAAAACAATACGTTGGATACAGGCTCTGCCATTCACTGGTCGAAGAGCTTTGTTCGAGGAATTTCCTTCTCCCTGATTTTTGGGAATCCTCCATCTCTCCAAAGTTCAACCACTCATCAGGGTCTCTAGCACTTTCAGTGGGATGCCTTGGGAAGGTGGGGGCAGGGCAGTCTGCTTCCATCAGGCCATTGTACTCACTTGAATATGGATCGAACCCAATTATCATTGATCCCCAATATGAATGTTTAATCCCAGAGAAGTGTGATACCAAAGAGATTCTTCCTAGGGGAATACCATATTTTCCAGCATATAAGACGACTTTTTAACCCAGGAAAATCATCTCAAAAGTCGGGGGTCGTCTTATACGCCGGGGGTCGTCTTATAGGACTCCCCATCGTGGCTTCAGGAAGGGTGGGTGGTGGCTGGCTGGCTGGGGGCAGGCTTGCCAGTCACCACCCACCCTTCCCAAATGGGAGCTGCAATGGGAGGGTGAGGCAAACCCCTAAAATCACCCCTCTCCCTGGGCTTTCGCTCTCCCTGCAAAGGGAGTGAAGGCCCAGGAGAAGGGCAATTTAACAGGCTTTGCCTTACCTCCTGAGCTTGCCTGTGTCTTCGCTCCCTTTACAAAGAGAAGCAAAGACCCAGGCAGGCACAGAGGGTGAGGCAAACCCCTAAAATCAGCCCTCTCCTGGGCTTTCACTCTCCCTGCAAAGGGAGCGAAGGCCCAGCTGAGGGGTGACTTAAGAGGCTTTGCCTCACCTCCCACGCTTGCCTGTGTCATCGCTCCATTTACAAAGAGAAGCAAAGACCCAGGCACCTATTGCGGCTTCTGGATGGGCGGGTGGTGGCTGGCTGGCTGGGGGGAGCCTTTTTAAATGTTTTTTTAATTTTTATTTGGTGTGCGTTGGGAGAGGGGTAGTCTTATATGGCGGGTATATCCCAAACTCTAAATTTTAACTGGAAAAGTTGGGGGTTGTCTTATACACCCAGTCGTCTTATATGCCGGAAATACAGTAGTATTTTTATCATTGAAAAAAGGCTTAGCCTTTTGATATCTTTGCAGAGGTGTGCAACAACAGCAAACTAAGTATTTATGAATATGGTACGCATGGCACTTCTAAGGTTTCCTATAAATAATGTGTGCAAAGTGACATGAAAACAAGCAAGAGCATGTTGCTGTTCTAGTTCCTCACTCCTTTTTTTGGTATTTTCATGCCTTCACTTTTCACCTTAGGTATTTGATAACACTCCTGTATCTCTAGATGGAACTTTGGCAGCTGGTGATGAAATCACAGGTGTAAATGGAAAGTCAGTGAAAGGAAAAACCAAAGTAGAAGTGGCTAAAATGATACAGGCGGTGAAGGTGAGTAGTAGGTGAAGGTTACAGGAATACCAATCTGTTTTTGCTGTTCGGTGAGAGTGGTGATCCCTTCCTTGCAAATACAGAAGAGGTACTCTGGTTTTTGTTCTAGGGAGAAGTGACAATTCACTACAACAAACTTCAGGCTGATCCAAAGCAGGGAAAGACCTTGGATATTGGTATGTATCATACTTGCTATCCATCGTGACATTGATTTAATTCAAGCAGCACTGGCTCTCTTGAGGCATTTTCTCTAATTAACCCTAGTAAGTTTCTTCCAACCAGATACAATGTAAGCATTGCATGCTATGCACAGAGATATGATCCTGTTCATGGATTGTGTATCTCTTTCTTGGAATACAGTGTTAAAGAAAGTGAAGCACCGTCTGGTGGAGAATATGAGCTCAGGGACAGCAGATGCTCTGGGGCTGAGCCGAGCCATCCTCTGTAATGGTAAGGAGCCTGCATGAAGGGGCATCAGGTTTGGCCTTTGTATGCAGTGACTTTGCATAGTAATGCAAAAGGCTGTGTCTACATTTCCATATATATACAAAGTGTGCATACTGTTTAAATTGGCCTTGAGTGGAGTCTATATTTGGATCATGATGCTGTGGAAGTGAGAGTTTCTGTAGTGTAGTAGCTAAGTAATGAGAAGTCATTTAGGAGTTACAAAACTGGAAGTCCCCTGTTCAAATCTTGCCTTGACTGGATTATCTCAGGCGGGCTGCTGGTTTCTTGTCCTTAGCCCCTCTTATGCAATATGCAGATAATTACCAAGATCAATATAGGCTTGTTGTTAAGGGTAACTCTGTCTTAATGTTAAGGATTACTGTACTCAGTTCTGTAAATGTTATGTAAACACCAAAATACTATAAAACAAAGTATCATAAAAGCATTAATGCTACTAAGTATGCTGGCAATCTAACTCCAGTATCTTGAAGAATGACTTAGTTCCTTCAGTCTGCCACCAGAGACTGGGGTGTTAATTTAAAAAAGTAGTTACTGTAGTTGCTATTTCTTGTTACAATGTTTGAGGCATAATCTGTTGTCATTACTGTATAACATTTCAAAAGAAGCTAATTACATTGTTACTTTTTTGTTACCTTTGTTATTTTTTTAAAAAAACTTCAGGATTACTAAATGATTGTTTCAACCTTTACATCATTTCTGTCAAAATCAGGGCTGTGGAGTCAGTACTGTATACCAAACCTCTGTCTCTGACTCTTCCATTCTTTCTACTGTCTTGACTCTGACTCCAGATCCAACTCATCATAAATGGCAAATGTGTATTCATTAGTAATATCAAATTTACTGTAGAAAATGGTAGCACAAAGTGTTTCATCACCACCATATTAGGCTACTTAGGTTGATAGAACATAGAATATATTTATTTGATTAACATTTCTGAGTAAAAAGCTTTCCTAAATTCTTATGAAAGTAAATATGCAACAAACTAGGCATTAATATTTTATATGTGTATATATAATTTTATGGCCAGAGTTATAGTTGGTACATTTCTACTGACTCCAATTTCTACTCCACCTAAAAATTGTTTCCATTAATCTCACTCCATAGCCCTGTTCAAAATGCCTATAAAATATTTTAAATTGCCCTTTCAAAGTAACATTTAGTATTGACTTGAAGGTGCTATTCATTACATCAACTTGTAAGTTCATTTCTGCTTCTTACATTACTTTTAAAAAGTCACTTTGCTATGCCCACATAACCCCAAAAGTAACAAAGCTACATTACTTGTTAGTTGTAAGTCTGACTGTGTGTGACTGATGGTCCTTGTGTTGCAGCTTTTATTTAAAAATGAATAGCCCTTCTTGCCAAATCTTGAGAAATTTTTTACCTGGAACGTGCATTCAGGATGTATGAGATGTAATATGCATTCTAGAATGTACAAGAACTTTGACAATGGAAATCCTAACAAGTTTCCATTGTCCATTCCAACTTGCACTCCTAGACAATAATATTGAATTAATAATTCAGTATTAATCAATCCCTGTAATTTTATCATCTTTCTGCAGACGGTCTAGTGAAGAGACTGGAAGAGTTGGAGAGAACTGCTGAACTGTACAAAGGTAAATCTATTCTTTTCTGTGAAGTCAAAGGCTTTCACAGCCAGCATCCATAAGTTTTCCATGGTTTTTTTCCAGGCTGTGAGGCCATGTTCTGGAAGAGCTTATTTCTGACATTTTGCCTGCATCTGTGGCTGGCATCTCTGAACGTAAGAAATAAAACTCTTCCAGAACATGGCCTCACAGCCCCTTCCCCCAAAAAACACGGAAAACCTATGATGAAAAGTGTCTTGAGTCTGCCCCTTCAGCTGTCAGTCTTTAAGAAAAATCTTCAAACACCACACAGATGTTTTCTTTCACAGCTCCCAAGGATACTTCCAGATAAGGTTTGTAAAATACAGTTGCCATACCTCATTTGTATATGTTTCAGGTGACTCCGCCATCCAGAGGTAATTCTCCCATATTCCCAATGAACCCCATTTGTTCTTTTTTTTCCCGCTGATACATATTATATTCCTAATTTATTATTTTTAGTAAGCATATATCTTTCTCTCTTATGTGAGTTTTTTGTAAACAAATATATCTCTTTTTTGTGACAGATGATGAAAATTAATTGCCTTTTTTGTGGAATATTGATTCCTCTCACATTCCATGTTAATAGATTCAGCACCATTTTAATAGGTTCCCCCCCCCCCTCCAGATCTTTACTTTCTTGGTCCATATCTAGATCCGGGTCTTCATGCCCCCCCATTGCCCCTTCTATTTAATTTTTCTGTGTCCTGATCTTATATTCTTCATTGGTTTTATGCTTATATTCCTGTTCCTGTTCATTACATTTTTTATTTCTTTTCAATTCTTTTCCCAGAATTTTTGGGTTTTCATCACTGAGTTCAGTCTGTGTTTTTGACCTTTGTACATAACTGTTATCCTTTCTAATTTTTCCCATTTGTAACACACTTTTGCTTTTTGTAGTTGTCTTGTCAAAAATAGATAGTCCGCATGCTTCCTTGGATATCTTTGTAGATTTTAACTTCTTCATTTTCTATATATAGAGAGTTGAGTTGTAGATTTTTTTTGTAGTACCATATCTCTCATGCTAGTTTTAACAAAATACACTACTCTTGGTAGTTTCTTTTTTTTCTGCTACTTTAGAGTTGATCCTATAGACTTTATCTGTCAGCAATTCCATTTTTTCTATGGGGAATTCTAAAAAAATTGCCATCACTTCTGTTACGTTCTGATATAGGTCTTCACCTTCTTGCTCTGGTACTCCTTTGATTTTAACACATCGTTCTCTTATTTTCAGGTCTGCTAGAGCTATTTGATCTCTATATTTCTCTTGAACTATTCTTAGCTCTTTTGTTTCTTTTCCCCAAATCCTTAGTTGTTGTTTTTTTGTAAAAGAAACTGATTAATGCAGTGTAGATGTGTAAACTGCTATTGCTTAAAACAATTTGTAAGCCACTCTGATAGCCATTGTGGCTGAGGGGCAGGGTATAAATACCTAATTAAATAATAATAATAATAATAACATTTTTTATTTCTTCATATTTTGAAATATTTTTCACTGCTGCTTTTAGTTCTTGAATTTCTTTAGTTGTCCCTTTTTTCATATCCTTCGCTGTGTCTGATATTTTTTGAAAAAATTCTGCTTTCATTTTCTTCATCTCTTCTAAGAACATAGATGTAGTCAGTTCTATTTCGGTGGATCCTCTTGTAATTGTTGTTGTCTTTGCATTGTTTTTCTAAGTGTTGATGCCATTTTAATTTTAATCAAAGATTTTAATTTATGTTTTGTGTCTTTTTTCCTTCTTCTTCCATCTTTGTTTCTCCACTAATTTCTTATTATAGTTTTCTTCACTGTTTATTTTTTATTTATTTGTTTGCTTTTAATTGGTTTTTCACTTAAATTTTGCTTTCTGTTTCTTGATAGTTTCTTTTATATCCCTTAGCTGACCTCTAGGTTGAACTAGTATCTTGTCACAAGTTTATTCGACTTTGTAATCAATACTATGAATCTCTTGATATGGTTCTTAATCTCTTCGCTTTAATTCTAATAATATTAATATCAATTTTCAATAATCTTCAAATAATTCAATGTTCCAGGTTTCCTATGCAACCAAAATTTTCTATTATTCCCTTATATTTGTTCTACGCCTTTCTTCTTTTACATACATCAGTTTGACCCACAGTATTTATCCTTGATATCATTAACATCCAGTATTAATTTGATTACAATGTTCCCATTCCCAATTCAATCTACTTTAGCTTCGCTTAATAGATTTACACATATACATCACACTTACTTGATTATTAATTAGTTTTAAGCAATTGTAGATTTTTCCTTATATTTTCAAATTAATCCTGTTGTGGCAATTTCCATAATCTATTATTCATTCAAAATAGATTTGGATAAGATCTTCCTCTTTCCCATCAACTAATAATACACATAAATTTAAGACTACTTACACACAAAATTTATATTTTTTGATACCTTCTGATATCTGATAAGTTCAAAATAATCCTGTTTTTCAGAATAGAAAAAAATTAATAATACATACACACACCTTATTTTTTTCCTGATGTCTTCATATGAATATTCCTTATTCTACAATTCAATCAAAATATATCATGGGACTTATTTCTTCTTTTTCCTTTCCTTATCAGTTAATAAGACACATACATTTAAGGATACTTGTACTATAAATTCATACCTCAGTATCCTTCAGTTCATTCTAAGTTCATTCTATAGTTTCTTCAATTCATTCTACAGTTGTCCCTTCATATTCGCTGTTGTTTTTTACTCTTGTTTTTATTTCCTTCTTCTAACTAGTTAATTTTATAATTGTCTTCTCTTACTTGTTTACTCTTCTGTATCCCCAAGTAGTAAAAGCTCCAGTGATAAGCACATTTTAGCTCATTAAGACAAGTGATTTGACATGAATCACTTCGCTATACAAGACAAAGTGCAAACCTGATTGGCTGGATGAGTGCAGGGGGTGGGACTGGGCCCGCTGCCACCATGTTAGATTTTCATCTTAGCGAGTGATTGCTAAGGCGATAAAATGGGGATTTGTGCTATCTTTTTCCTCTCTTTCTCTCTCTTTGGAAAGGTGAAATATCGCTTGTGCACACCATAGAAATCTTTCTGAACAAAAAAATAAAGTTCAGCAGCGGCAGATTTAAAAAGACAAGTAATCCACTTGTATATGCAAAGTTTATGGGGGCTGTAAAACTATTAAGACAGGTTGCAGCTGCTACAACATGCTATTATGTGGAGCAGTCTAGTTTTTTCCCTTTCGTATAGACAAGCCCTGTGTTTATTTATATCCTACCTTTTTCCCAGACTGGGACCCAAGGCAGCTTGTTGTTGAATGCCTTCCAGTAATTTCCAACTTATGGCAACCCCATCATGGGATTTTCTTGGCAAGATTTGTTCAGAGAGGGTCTGACATTTTCTTCCTCTGAGGCTCAGAGAGTATGACTTGCCCAAGGTCATTCAGTGGGTTTCCATGGCCAAGAGGAGATTCATACCCTGGTCTCCAGAGTCCTAGTGCAGCACTGAAGCCCCTATTCCACACTGGCTCTCAAGGTGGCTTACAAAAGTAAAAACCGATACTTCTGAAAAATTATATCATAGAAAAGTTGAACATATGATTAAACTATCAATAAATCTGAAAGCTGTTAAAAAACATAATCATAACCAGGTTTATAACCTCCTTTTCTGCCTTTTTAAAACTTCAAAGTGAATTGCAAAGTTGTCTTCAATTTCTCAAGAGAGGGTGTCCGCATGTAGATCTTTTCCTCAAGATCAGCCAACATTATTCTCTTGTCTAGTGCCCAAGGACCATGCCAAGAAGCCAGTTCTCTCTGGTGCCGTTACCCACTGGTGCTGATAGGTCAGGCAAAGAGCAAACTGTTCCCAGAGGCATCTGCATATGTGTACACGCACAACAGGAACAGAGCACATAATGATGTCTACTGATTTATTTTATTTTTCCCCTCCCTGTCTCCGAAGGTGCCTTACAATAAGGTTAAAACAAGATACAACTAAAACCATACAGAAAAGTTTTAAAAACCCAATTAAATTAGCTATCATGTTAAAGCACCAATTAAATTAGCTATCATGTTAAAGCACCCATAACTTAAAATTGTATAAAATTATTTTTAAAATATAACAATAAATATAAAAATGCAGCAGCAGCACCCATTAAAAGCCCTTCTTCCCAGCCATTTAATCCCTAAATGCCTGTTTAAATAGAAAAGTATTTTGCCTGCAAGTGTGTGCTCTTCACACTGTTTTTCAACAAGTAGTTTTGAGTAATGAGAACTGACCTGAGCTGCAGTTCTGCATAATAATAATAAAAAAAATCATTATGAGAATGTTCCTATGCCACAGTTTGTCTTTGTTTTCTTCTCCCACATGTCTGGTTTGATGCTCAGGCAGCAAGCGTAGAAGCTACAGAACCTCCACTAGAGTGTGTCCTTACTGAATGACTATTGTTCTTTTCCTCCACTTTTGTCTAGGTATGACAGAACACACAAAGAGTCTCCTCAGAGCTTTCTTTGAACTCTCCCAGACTCATAGAGGTAAACAGACCAGAAGATTGCTTGGCTGAAGATTATTTCATGGACTATACTATTGTTGTCAGGAGGTCTCTTGTCATATGTCTTAAAAATGTTAATATTTTTTCAAGGCTGCATGGTAGTCTTTTACAAATATGGGCCATTATCCAGGTAGTCAGGGAAGAGAGTCAGCATTTGCTTACATTGATGTGGTCAAATTTAAAGAGGTAAAAGCATTTGTATACTATACACATGGCCATTAACTGAAGTGGGGAAAGATTCCTGGAATGGTCATTAATATACTTTAATGACCTAATGCACCTATGGTATTGGCCACAGTTCCCAACAGTATGTGTTTGCTATTTTTTCCCCTAGCATTTGGTGATGTTTTCTCAGTCATTGGTGTTCGGGAGCCTCAGCCAGCTGCTAGTGAAGCATTTGTAAAATTCGCAGATGCCCATCGCAGTATTGAGAAGTTTGGGATCTGCCTTCTCAAAACCATCAAACCGGTAAAGAAACATGTTGCAGGAGAAAAGGATTATTATGGGGTGGGAGAAATGAAAAGTAAGAATCTGACTTTCCTTCATTGTGTTCAAAATAATTTGAAATAACTCTACAGGTGCCTCCAGATAGGTAAAAAATATCTCAGGAAAAATCAAGATTTCCCGGTTCTTTTTGTACCAGGATATTCATGAATTTGCATCCAGGCTCTTTCTTGAACTATCATGGATTTCTTTCCCTCCCTCCCCCTCCTTTCCCTTCCCATTAATCATGTATCACATCCAGTCACTTACAACATTTTGGAAAGTGATTTTCACCAATTTCCGTTGAGACTTTTAAAAAATTATTATAGTCAACCCTCCGTATCCATGGATTCTGCATCCATCAATTCAACCATCCATGGCTTGAAAATATATATATATTTAAATTTCAAAAAGCAAATCTTGATTTTGCCATTGTATATAAGGGACACCGTTTTACTAAGCCATTGTATAAAATGGGACTTGCGCATCCATGGATTTTGGTATCTACCAAACCCTAGTGGATACCAAGGGCCCACTGTATTCAGGTGTTATATTCAAAGTACTAAAGTGTTTTGGAAATATTATACTAGTTGAGCATTAGGATAATTTCATTTTAGAACTAACCTTCCTCTTTCTTTTACTTGATCTCTGTTGAACCTTTATCCTGGAAATAGCTGTGTTTACTTGGCAGTAGTCATTTTTACTGCTGTCAAGATAGTAGGAACAAGCAAGTATGAATACATTTTGTTTTAGAAAGTACTGAATTAATTTAAACCAACCTGGAGAGGGGGAATGAAAAATATTTGGTAATGCTAAGACCTCCCAGGAAATAACTTCAGAATGAGGCAAACATTATATGGATCTTCAAAATGAAATTGGGTTATATGGGAACAAAACCTGGGATTTCCAGAGACCTTTTCCCATCTGGAGGTGCCCTACAATAACAAAGCCTTAAGGAAATTTGTTTAAGAGTATAATAATGATTATTTTTTAAATATGAAGATGTGGATAGATAACATGGTAGGCCAGAGTCAAGATATTATATGACATTGTCTAAGAGCCCCTCTAGTCAAGAAAAATGTCACTGAAATTCCCACTTTTTGCTCCTGTAAAAGCTGGATTTATTTTGGAAATCCACATGATATTTTCTTCATCCCAAAGTATTTCCTGGGAATGCCCAACATTATTAAGGACTTTTCATTCCTTCTTCCCAGGTCAGTTTAAATTAACCTAGTATTTTCCAAAACAAAATGTATATCTACTTGGTTGTCTGTTTGTATTATGCCGGAACTAGCTAAGATGGCTGCCACCAGTAAGCACAGCTGTTGTTTCCAGGACACAGATTCAACACAGATCAAGTGAGGGAAAGACATTAGGATCACCAAAACAAAATGATTCTAATTTTTAACTAGTGCAACATTGCTAAAACACTTCAGCACTTTGACTTTAACTGCTGAATAATAATAAAGAAGGCCCAGTGTCAATTGATGAAAATCAGTTTCTAAAATGGTGCATGAGTCTAGATGTGATACATGATCAGTGGAAGTGTAAGGAGTAAGAACACAAGGGAAAGGAGTGAGGGAAAGCCAGGATGTTCCAGGAAAGACTTTGGATGCAAATGTGGGAATATGCAGGTAGAACTGGAAACTCTTTTTCAGAAGAAGAAGAACTGGAAACTCTTGAAACTTCCAGAGACTTTCTCTCTTCTGGATGAAGCCTAAGATATTTGCTAGATTGACAAGCAGGAACTGAGAACTCCCCTCCCCCAAGTGGAGCAATTCACCCATGGAACAAATCATGGGGATTTCAGCTGATAGTGAGCAGAGCCAAAGCCAAAAGTAGGCAAAGCCTGCTGCACTGGAGGATTACATAGTGCTCATTCTTTCCCCACTCTTGCTATCCCATATCTCTATCCCTCTGGGTTGGCTGTCACCACACATTATTTTTGGCCATGGTCAGAAGCTGTCCTAGCCTTATAGTGTTGCAGGTTTGTTTTGAGAAGGGATAGAAATGTTGTTGTCCTCAAGTCATGCCCTAGTAAATTCCTTGAGATTACAGTACGGTACTTGCCTGGTCACATGCAGAGAAACCTGGTCTGCTCAGTTTTGCTTTATCTTCATTTTTCAATATCAATGTCTTATAGATGTTGACTGACCTGAACACTTACTTGAACAAAGCCATTCCAGATACAAGACTAACTATCAAGAAGTATTTGGATGTCAAGTTTGAGTATTTGGTAAGATGCTCTTTTTTGATTTTTATTTTTTTACCCCTAACAAGATGTTGTTTCTTTATAAAACCATGAGACCTAGAGTTCTTTGCAAGATACTTGCAAACGTTCTCTCCTTCTATAGGTTGCTTAGATGTAAGCAAAACAGATATATTTGTTTCTAATGTACTGAACACTGAAAGCATTTCAGACTTGTGTTAAGAATGCTTAAAACTATGATTTATGTAATCTGAAATCCTGACAGTGGCTTCTACCAGTTGCTTTGCAAGAAAGTGAACAAAGGAAAAAAGATAATCTCACTAGCAAAGATGATAATGCTTGGTAGAAGACAATAAAGGAGCCAGCATGGTGTAGTGGTTTGAGTGTTGGGCTACAACTTTGGAGACCAGGGTTAGAATCTCAGTTCAGGCATCAAAACCCACTGGGTGACCTTGAGCAAGTCACACACACTCAGCCTCAGAAAACCACATGATAGGCTTGCTTTAGAGTTGCCATAAGTCAGAAATTGCTTGATGGCACACAACAACAACAGAAGACAGTAAAGAAAGAGGAAAACCACAATGCAGATGGACCGATTTATTCAAGGAAACTATGACCCTGAGTTGGCAAGATCTGAGCAGGGCTGTTGATGACCAGGGTTCTTAGAGGTCTCTGATTTATAGGATCACCTGAAACCAAAGACAACTTGACAGCAAATAACAGTTTTATTGGTTAGTTCATCTCCAGCTTCTGAAAGTTTTGACTCAGAAAAACATTGGAAATGAGATCTGCATTTGATAGCTAGTTCCAACTAAAGTAGGTCCATAAAAGCATGGCAGCTTGATAAGTCAGTGCTCATGCAAGCTCCATTTATTTGGGTCATATCCTCTTGCACAAATTCTGGAAGAAGGAACCATGAGGCATTTTCTTCCTGTTGAATCATTTGACTCCCTCTCCCAGTTTTTTCAGTCTTGCCTTGCCAGTACCAAAGCTTTTCAGGGTCTCTCCCTTCATTTACTATTCTTAATATCTAATCCATCTTTCTCTTCCTATTTAATTCTTTCTTTGTTGTCTGTGTCTTAACATACTTTTCTCCTTTAAAAAAACACCACCCTCTTTCCTTCTGCACTTACCTTTCCAGTGAGGCAAGAATATAGTTCTGGCATCAGATGCGGCAGGACTTCAAAAAAGTCAAAAGAAATTGATGGGTCAGGCAGAGAATGTACCATGGTGACTCCATTGAGAAAGCATGCAGGGAACCATCAGTGAGCCATCCCATGGCAGGTTCCCTGCATGCCGCTGGTCTCTAGACAATGTGCCTATAACTTCTAACTCAGGATAATCACTCATACACCTGGTGATATGTACTCTAGTCAAAAAAAGCAACCTTCCCCCAAATGGGACCCACCAGAGGTGTGGGACTCCAACCCCCATCATCCTCAGCTGACATAATCATAGATGCTGGCTGGGGGGGTGATAGGTGTTCTAATCCAGCACATCTGAGGGTACCAGATTGGGGAAGACTTTACAATATAATGTAATGCTTAAGGAGCCACAAGACTCTTGGTTTTTACTATAGTAAACTAATAGAGCTCTCCCCATGGAAGCTGCAACATTATGTATTTCTTCTTCCATCTCAGTCCTACTGCCTCAAGGTGAAGGAGATGGATGATGAGGAGTACAGCTGCATTGTAAGTACTGAGCTCTAGCATGCTGTCTGCTTCCATTGTAGTCTAGTGTTTTCTCATAAGCATTCCTGGGCTTGATTGCTTCTACACACTTAAATGCAGGGGTGGGATATGCTGTGTTCATGCTTGCCAAAGTGTTTGGTATTATTCTGTAGAATCTTGCACTCCTGTGAAAGTTGTTGCTAAGTATGTCACCTTACTTTCTCTGTGACTCGGATTTCTCTAACTGTTAATGGCATCTCAGATAAATTTGGTAGAAGACCTAATGTTAGACTTTACTTCAAGTACTGTGGCCAGTTGTCTTGATAATGCTTGAGAACTAGTAAATTCCATCCTATATATATATTTAAAATTGTTTAACACTGCCAAGCATGGTTTCATGGGAGCCCTGGGAGCATCTAACAACATTACATGAAACAGCAATAAGCATGTATGTGTCTGTAAGCTGACTTAAGTACCAGTCTTGGGGAAAGGTATGGTATAATTAACATGATTGATGTGTCTCTACAGCTGTCCCTATGAAATGAGGTTGATAATACAGTTGTCCCTTGCCATTCGCGGGGGTTAGGTTCCACGGACCCCCGCGAATGTCAAAAAACCGCGAATATTGATTGCCCTCCCCCCACCCTCCCCTGGCCTTCACGGAGCCTTCCAAGGCTCCGTGAAGGCCTCTGCAACCCTCCCTCCCCGGGGCCTTCACGGAGCCTTCGAAGGCTCCGTGAAGGTCCCCGCAGACTCCCCCCATCCTCCCCCCTCCCTCCCCGGGGCCTTCACGGAGCCTTCGAAGGCTCTGTGAAGGTCCCCGCGGACTCCCCCCATCCTCCCCCCTCCCTCCCCGGGGCCTTCATGGAGCCTTCGAAGGCTCCATGAAGGTCCCCGCGGACTCCCCCCACCCTCCCCAGGCCTTCACGGAGCCTTCCAAGGCTCTGTGAAGGCCTCCCCCCATCCTCCCCCCTCCCTCCCCGGGGCCTTCACGGAGCCTTTCTAGGCTCCGTGAAGGCCCCCGCGGACTCCCCCCACCCTCCCCAGGCCTTCACAGAGCCTTCCAAGGCTCCGTGAAGGCCTCCCCCCATCCTCCCCCCTCCCTCCCCGGGGCCTTCACGGAGCCTTTCAAGGCTCCGTGAAGGCCCCCGCAGCCTCCCCCCACCCTCCCCAGGCCTTCACGGAGCCTTCCAAGGCTCCGTGAAGGCCCCCGCGGACTCCCCCCACCCTCCCCAGGCCTTCACAGAGCCTTCCAAGGCTCCGTGAAGGCCTCCCCCCAACCTCCCCCCCCCCTCCCCGGGGCCTCCCCCCACCCTCCCCAGGCCTTCACGGAGCCTTCCAAGGCTCCGTGAAGGCCCCCCCGGACTCCCCCCACCCTCCCCAGGCCTTCACGGAGCCGCCTTCCCCCAATCTCCACCCTCCCTCCCCAGGCCTTCATGGAGCCTTCCAAGGCTCCGTGAAGGCCTCCCCCCACCCTCCACCCTCCCTCCCCGGTGCCTTCACGGAGCCTTTCTAGGCTCCGTGAAGGCCTCCCCCCATCCTCCCCCCATCCTCCCCCCTCCCTCCCTGGGGCCTTCACAGAGCCTTTCTAGGCTCCGTGAAGGCCCCCGCGGACTGCCCCCACCCTCCCCAGACCTTCACGGAGCCTTCCAAGGCTCCGTGAAGGCCTCCCCCCATCCTCCCCCCTCCCTCCCTGGGGCCTTCACGGAGCCTTTCAAGGCTCCGTGAAGGCCTCCGCGGACTCCCCCCACCCTCCCCAGGCCTTCACGGAGCCTTCCAAGGCTCCGTGAAGGCCTCCCACCATCCTCCCCCCACCCTCCCCGGGGCCTCCCCCCACCCTCCCCAGGCCTTCACGGAGCCTTCCAAGGCTCCGTGAAGGCCTCCCCCCATCCTCCCCCCATTATAGCTTTTCGTGATGGGCTTACCAGCCAACCAGTGTTATAGCATGATCATTTGAGGAGCTGGAGTTTGCTAGGGCACATCAGGGAAGATTTTAGCCCTGTCTGAAACTATTGCACAATTTTGGGTTGGTTGCTACAGTAATGTGGTATTTTGGACAGGCACTTGGAGAGCCTCTCTACCGGGTTGGCACTGGGAATTATGAATACCGTTTAATCTTGCGTTGCCGCCAGGAGGCACGTACACGCTTTGCCAAGATGAGGAAGGATGTGCTAGAAAAGATGGAGCTGCTAGACCAGAAACATGGTAAGTGTGGCTGTTTTCTTTCTCTTAATCCAAAGACTTGGTTTGTAGACTTTGCTATTACAAAGACTCACCTATCCTTGAACAGCCTTAGAGATGCGGTTAGGCCTGTAAAAGAAAAATAACTTGTCACCTGAGAACCTAATAATAACAACTTTCCTCCATCAAGTATACCTCTACTTTCCACTGAGAGCTGACTGTGTTCTTCCTTTGGTAGTTCCAAATAGCATACCCAGACGCTGTCAGTTTGGGCACCTGTATCTTCATTACAGTACAAGGATGGGTAAGTGTCAAACCAAGATCCTGTGTTTTATGACACAATAGCAGGACCATGCTATCACGGGTGTAATTTTTCACACTTTTCTGAGTGAGGCCTACTTGCCTGTCTTTGCTGTAGGAAGGATTTGGAACAGCAAGGAACTACTGAGGATGGGTTTAGAACATACCGGTAATTAGAACTGGGATAGTACAGTGACATAGGGAAGTTGAATTGCAGTATTTTTTGTAACTGAGGGAATTGTCCAAGATTAAGGTAAAAGAATACGAGTCGAACATAGATGTACTGTATAGGGTTTTTTTTAAGTTAAAAAAAATATTTATCTCTTCAGGAGAATTGCCAAGTATGCAAAAGAGTGTGGTTGTATTGGAGGAGGGGAGGAGACAGATACAAGGAATATACTTTCAAAATGTAGCCCACCTTACATGGACATAAAAGGGCAAGGTATAAGTAAAAAGAAAGAAGGGTAAGGCTTGAAGTTTCTTCTGTTGGCGTTTCCTAAACCCTGGGATCTCTCATATATCATCTAACCCTGTGTATTCTGAAATCACATACTAAGAATGCACCCATTCTGAATTCCTGTAAGTACAGCTTTAAATATGTTCATGGAAATAATTTTCTTCATTTTAAAAACAGCATATTTCCAAAGACATATTCTTTCGTTCCATAGTTATGGCATTCAGGTGTCTCATTCTAAGGTTTCAGAAGGAACAGCATTTGAGGATTTGTAAGCCTGCAATAATAAGTACATTTCTCCAGGAACGCTCAGGAGTTTTGGTAAGAGCTTCACACCCACAAGTCTGTGCAGTGGGGAAGGATGCTGTGTTCTGTACCCCATACTCATGGCTTTTCTGTCGCCTTTCCTCTTTCACAGTACAAGACATTGTGTTCCAGCTCCAACGCTTTGTTTCTACACTTTCCAAGTACTATGATGACTGCTATGCTGTGCTGAGGGATGCGGATGTCTTCCCTATTGAAGTGGATTTGGCACGCACCACCCTGAATTATGGCCAGAAGGATGTCTTCACAGATGAGGAGGAGGAGGGGGAGGATGAACGTGGTGGAGGAGGTGGATGTGGAGGTGTGGAATACAAGGAGGAGGAAAAGAATGGTGAGAAACTCATTGATGATGCCTGAGCTCATGGAATTGATGAAGTGGAAAATCCCTGGAAGAGACTCATAAATTCTATTTCTCTAGGCAATTTGTCCAAATTGACTTTTCTGTCTGTATAAGGCCAGCCACAGGAAATCAAGACTGCTTTGGATGTGGGATCTTGTGGGTAACGTGTACCCAACGTTCTTGTGCACAGTCCTTCCTCCAAAAAATTTCCTCCTCCTCTATCTTTCTGAATGGCCTTTTCTCATAATTTCATTGTTCACATCAGGAGGTGGTAGGAGGGAGATGACTTCCTGGAATACCTTTTAGCCTTCATCCAGCGTGGCTCTCAATGTAGAGGGAGTTGGATTGAATGTGTGGGACACATATCTCCATATATCCTCTCACTAAAATATCAGGAAAAGTTAGTGTGATCAGCCCAGGCTTCTTGTGTGTTAGTGAAGTCCAAAAACCAAACTGTGGAAGAGGGAGAATAGCAGAAGGGCATTGGTTCCTTCCTACTTTCCTCACCCACTATTAATGTCTAACTGTATTTCTTTAGCAGATGAGTTTAGAGTGAGAACATGTTGATTCCCTACACTAACCCTTATTAGACAAGAAAGGACAGAAGGTAAATGTAAATTGTATGAAGAAAAAAAACCAGCCTTGGTGCAACTGATAATTTAGAGGACGCTAGAAGAGCATCAAGGAGAATCAGTCTAAGTTTTATCATTGCCCTCAGTGGGTTCAAGTCAGTATAGATAGGCAATGTGGAACTTGACATGGAGGCTAGATTACCATGGTTCATATTCCCAAGCCCCACTGGTTTTCATGTGCAATGAGTCATGGCTGGCCTTAACCAAATTTGATCCTTAAGGATCGCATCGCCTGCCTTGTATGCTCTCCTACATAGGTGCCTCATTGCATGATTTTTTCTAAAAACTAAAGCCTTATCCAGTATTTAACAAGGTCTTAGATTAGGAAACCATATATCAAGAGGGATGGGAAATGGTGTCATACACTGAAGTAAAAGATACTAAAACAACCAATCCAGGCATTCCAGCTCTCAATTTGTACCCTGCACTTTCATCACATTCACACATTTTCTTCTATACCTTTGGAAATGCTGTTTCTGATGACAGAGAGCCTCTTATGAGCTTCAAAGGCATACACACAATAACACCAAAGGAAGCAAGGGGAAGAACACTCATATTATCAGGGGAATTCTCCCAATCCTGTACCATTATAAGATTTCTAACTGGCATTTTTGTCCTTGATTAGCAAAGAGTGGTCGTCTGGAAATAGGGGAAATTGGCTTTTCCTCACTTCCATGCAGACTGTGCCAACATGCAAGAAGCGAAACTATATAAGAGCTTTAATTTGATACGTATGCTTCCCCTTGGTTTTTGTTTGGGTTTTTCTGCTGCCTCTTTCTCTTTAAATGGCCACAAAAATGCCACATGGTCCAGGATGCATTTCACTAGGCCTTTACACGTCATACGATGTGACTAATAAAGAAAAATGTGACTTCTTACCTTCTCTTTATGCTCTTGACTTCTAACATTTGCTTTATCACAGGAAGAGGCATGAAGGCAAGTACTGTTGAAAAAATCAAACTCCTTCTATGGCAAGGAGGCATTCGTCTCCACAACAGAGGTGTTACAATTGTAGCACCCATCATAACAATTTTGAAATTCAAATGTATGGTATGATAAATGCAGGTGCCCTCTTCATTTCAGAGCTGTCCCTTGGCTTAAAGGTTCAGTTCATCCTTTGTAATAGATATCCACATAATAATTGTACTGCATTACCAGAACACATTTAACAGTTACAGAATCAAATTTAAAGCAAGCAGATACAGTAGCACCCCCATATCAGCTGGTTTGCCATCCACTGAATCGATTATCCGCGGATGGCAATGACGGGGTGAACGGAGGAGGGAAGAGAGGAGGAGAACTCACCTCCCTTCTCTGTGGGCCTTCCGGTGGCACAGCAGAGCTGGCAGGAGTTTGGAGGGGGGAGGTAGGGAGGAGGCGAACTGGTTCTGGTGGCACAGCAAAACTGGTCAGGGGCTGGAGGGGGGAGGAAGGAGGCGTGCTCACCTCCCCCTCCCTTCCCCTGGGAGGGTTCCGGTGACACATAGAGCTGGCAGGGAGGGGTTGAGGAGGGAGTGAGGAGGCAAGATCGTCTCCCTTCTCTGCGGGGCTTCTGGTGGTGGCATTCACTATTACCCACAAATTTCATTGTCTGCACTGGGGGCTGGAACCAATCCCCCGCTGGTACGGGGGTCCTACTGTATTTCGTCATTCATGAGCCCTATGCAGGTTTTTAAAATGGCTATTCCAGATATCTTCTGAATACAAAATGTGTTCATGGCTGTTTGGGGGATGGCAGGGGCCAATTTTCTGCCCCAGGGATCTTTCAGGGGCTGCGTAGACTTCCAAATGTCAAAGATTTTTTTTTTAAAAAAACCAGAAGTGGCTGATTATCTCTTCTGTTATTGAAAACTAGTGATTTTTTAAAAGTGTTAAACAGTGCTGGGGCGAGGACTGTGAGCTATGTAAAAGGTGAATTGCCACTTCTGAAAGCTTCCAGGACAGGCAGTTCACACCCTCCCTTTCCCCCCCCCCCAGAAAAATGGGCAGTCTGAGGTCGGTGGGGAGGTACAGAAACATTATTGGGGTTGCATTTTGCCCACTTCTGCCTTATAAGAAGAACTGTGTGCCATGGTTGGTTGCAGTTAGCCAGGACTGTAACTGTAGTGTCCCCCACTGCTTGTTGCTATCCAGAGTTTTGCATAGAGTTTCTGAGGCTGCTTTCTTCATGCAGCTGTTGGGCTATATGAAAGTGAGCTTTGTGTGCAGTAGGCCTAGTGCTAAGCTTTACAAAATATGCATGTCTATGTACAGGCACACAGAGTTTGCTCTGTCGTCACCCTCCCATCTGCGTTATATCAGGCATAGTAAATCTGCGGCCTTTTCTTGGCTTCAGGGAGCAGAGACTAGGGAGGAGAAACTGAACATGTCGATTTGATCTTGGAAGTGCTAATTACCAGTCATCACTCATTAGATAATAATTGCATTGCCTTAGGCAGGTTGCTAAAGAAACATTTTTGCATTCTTTTCAGTGTTTCAAATATTTCTTTTCTCTTCTTCAACATTCTTCAGAGATGGGTCTGCCCTGAAATTAAATCCAGTAAAATGTACTGGATTTTTCAAAGGTGAAGAAATGGGACTTTTGGTGGCTGAGGTGCGGTGTTCCAGAAAAGCCTGCTTAGAGGGTGGCTATGTGTATTCATGAAATTTATTCTGTTTCCTCCATCCTCATACACAAGGTCCTTCATCCTCATCTGAAAGTCTGATGGGGCTAGCTAGGGAACCAGTTCTGTACCAATAAGGTAGACTACCTACTCTCAGCTGAGAGAAGATGATGTTGAGCTCTTCAAGAAGTACGCCTCACATATGTTGCTCTACAACACTAGGACTAGGGACAGTTGCTGAATGGGCAACCCTACTTGGTACTGCCTTCAGGAGAACCAGATGTTTTGATCTACAACTATCCTCAGCCCTATCCAGCTTGGTCACTGATAAGGGATTGTAAGACCTGTTGTCAAAACAGCCGGAATACCAAAAATCCCCCTCTTGTACTTTTGACCATTCAGTAATATCTGTCACTGAATGACAGTATATGTGACAGTAATATCTGTCACATATGGTGACAGTGAGAAATTCATTGTATGTGAATTTTCTCACTATTGCTTGTAAGGGATGGATTTTTTAAAAATTACAATGAAATTAAAAGCTTCACTCAGCTAAGCTATTATGTGATCCAATTTCAGTCATCACACAAATAATAAGGTAAGTTGCTGCCCCTTATGACTTATTCCCACTTCAAAACACTTCTCTAGGGAGAGACTTCATAATGATTTTCTGGTGGCCCAGACACTGTGAAGTAACATCCGGTCTCCTGTGGGCCTCTGCAGAATATATTAATTGTCTGATCCCTCTGTGATGTAACACAGTTCCTTTAAGGTGTTGCTCTGGGGCGTTTTAGGTCAAGTTCTTGAACCAGCCGGAAGGAAGGGCTTTGACATGGGTTGTTTACTGGAGACCTGTTGTAAAGCAGATTAAGTGTGATTTAGGCATGCCCAAGAAGGTCATTTTCACCCAGAAATCCATCTTTAAAGACCTGGGAGGCCTTTAGCCTAATTTTCTTGTTGCTTAAGTAAAATCTTTCATTTCAGTCTCTTGCCTGCTGTTTGTTCTTTGGTGCAAAAAATTGTTTCATTTATGTAAAGGGGAAGGAGGGAAATATATCTTGTTCTGCATTGCTGGGAGTGGATTATTCCCTATAACCTTAAGTATGGCTTGCTGGGATACCTCAGAAGTTCATTGTAAGCCAAAGGTGGTCAACATATCCCCCTTCAAATGCTAGACTGCAGTTTCTGGCAGCCCTAGCCAGCATCCACAATTGTGAAGAATGAGGAGGGGCGTTGAACAACTGGCAGGCCACAAATTGCCCTCTTCTGTTGTAAGGTCTCCCTTATCTAGTGCAATTACCACAAAGTAATAAACTTGTTTGAAATAAAAGTAACTGATTTAATCATTAGGTGCCATTAGATGGTGTAAAACTACAGCACTTTCAAGAAGGACAAATATTCTCACTAAATTAAAGGTTTTTTTAAAAATTAATCTACAGGGAAGCAAATATCTGAGTTAACACTGACAACAATTTAAAAGGTAGCCAGCTTTACAACAATATTGTCATTGGTGTGCTTTTTTTTTCTTTCATCTTCCCTCCTAGTTATTTTTTAGCCATTTCAAAGGTATTAGCATTGAAAGATACATTGTATACTAGGCATGATCATATTGTACCTGCTCTTCAGGTCTTGCTTTTCCAGGTTTTTGAGATTTGATTATCAGTTGTTTTTATTTCTAGGCGATCGTGAATAAAGCAAAAATGCCACAAATTGGACATGGTGAAGAAGACCAGACTGACCCACATGGGTCAATTGAATTGTCACAGATTACTTCACCATTGATACACATGTCCAAATAATCTAAGATCAGTGCAAACAGAACACTTGTTCAGTGGCAGGTCAGGCCTTATGAAGCAACACTGGAAATGCTTATGCCATATTTGCTGCAAATAGAAATTTACTTCTTTCACATATTTACACCAATAGCTCAGCCAGTGTCATGGGGGTGAGAACATCTTGGAAACTCACTGATGAGTCTTTCCTTTAGCTGGTGTCACTCCCCCTGCCCCCACTTTGTTCGTGAAATACCAGCTATTGGACAACCCAGATCTGCTCTTATTTTTAGATGATCATTACTTGCAATTTGGTATATTGCTACTTTTGCACCTGCAAGTAGACTGGAGGGATTTTTTTGCAGCTGCACAATCCCACATGGTGTCTTTGTATCAAGAGCTAGGATAGTAATGGAAAGAGCAGTAAATAGATGAAAATCCCACCCAGTCTCCTTGCGTGATGTACAATAAGTCCGTCAAAGCTGGGGCAGCTTCAGTTGTATGGAACTGACCAGGCTGAGAGTTCCTGGAAGACAATTGGATTTGGGCAAGTAAGATTAGAATTCTATAATAGCTGCTGCAGCAGCTATGTTACCTGCTTCGTATTGTTCTCAGAATGTCAGCAGCAGACTAGCCAAACTCTTCACTTCCATGTAAGAAGAGCATTTATCTGGCTGAATCTCTGATATAAGTTGATGTTCTCCTGGACTGGCATGTCCACAACACAAAGATTGGGTATGCCAACTGTTTTTATTAGATGATTTGTATCTTTGCATAAGCATTACAATGTCAAATGGAAGCTAAAGTGAATCCTGGTATACAAGCCAGTTTCTGTTAACAGCACAAATACCTCATTTCTCTTCAGGAAGCATATTGCTCATGAATGTTAAGCATTTCTGCATCTCTGGAAATGCACTGGCTATATAAATTCTTGGGAGCCAGTGTGGCATAGTGGTTTGAATGTTGTACATGACTCTGAAAACCAGGGTTTGAATCCCCACTCAACCATGAAAACCCACTGGGTGACCTTGGGCAAGTCACACACTCTCAGCCTCAAAAACCCCATGATAGGGTTGCCCTAAGTCAGAAATGCCTTAAAAGCACACAACAAGAAAAATGTAAGTTCTTAGAACTCCCTGGACGTGTAAGCCATGAACAACAGGTTTATGTGTTAATGGCAGAATCAAAGGTGGTTAAACTCCTACAACATTCTCATGCTGTGAAAGAGAGGCAATATGCCAGCATAAATATAACCAGTCTATGTGACCAACAAGATTCTAGCTTATGTCATAAGAGCCATGCTAGATCAAGGCCCATCTAGTCCACAATTCTGGCTGTGATCCTGTTGGCTGGTGTTAACTATACCAGCATAAGAGGAAGTGAAGCAGTGGGGTAAAATGGTAATGGGCATTGCAAAGATGGGGGTGGGAGGCATGGGAGTGGCAGTGAGTCATTTCTTCCAGGAAAGAAGGGTGTACTTTCTCTGGCAATGGAGACAGCTTTTTCCCCTCCACAGCTACACAACACTCCAAAGAAGTGCCTTACATCAGTGTAAGAGGCCATTACACTGATATAGGTCACCAACAGGATTCCAGTCTTTGTTCACACAATGGCCAACCAGCTGCCAATGGGAAACCTACAAGCAGGACATGAGTGCAACAGCATTCTCCTATTAGCCAGTTTGGGTGAGAAGCAGCAATCCTCAACTAATGACTAGGCTGACTATATTGCAAAAGGATAACATACCAGCAAAGACAAAAGTTGATCAAACACAAGACCAAAGCTATAAATACAGAACTATGTATAATAAGAAATTCAGTAGTGACGTGTGTGTTATTACAAAAAATTATAAGCATGAAGTATCAAAACATAGTGAAATAATGCTTCAGTCAGGCAGCTAAAATTAAAACTGTTCATACTGCAAAGACATATACAGTCTTAAAAATGCAAGTACAGAAAAATACTTAAAAGCAGAAGAGGGAAACTTAACAGGTATCTGGGTTATTGCCCCATTTTGCTACAGTTCTTTTTTCAGGTGTAAAAGAAAAATGCGGGCAGTTATCTGGCTATCCAGTCTTCTACTTTAAGTGTTCCTCTGACCTTATATTTCTATGAGTGTTTATCTAGTTGCGGTATTCATTTTTCATATGCAGTATTCATAACTTTTTGCTAATTGTTTGCTAATTGCATTAATTCAATGTATTTTGATATTACATGCCTATGGCCTTGTATAAAATCAAATTTAGTAGTGTTTTTTTTAACTTATTGCTGTAACTTGTATTTACATCTTGTATTTACATCTTGTTTTTTGGGATATACGTATTGCAAAAGGGACAAGCTGTATTTCTGTGTAAGAGCTTTGAAAGAGCACAGCATACAGCAGATTTAGTTTCTCCTATTTTAGTCATATTGAGGAACTTTTGTCTACCGTAACACTCCTTAAAGGGACAGAATCTCTGTTTGGAATGGAACGTCCAATTTAGAAAATTAGGTTGTACCTTTCACTTACAACCTGTGAATACTTCTTCAGTGTATTGAACTGAAGACATGACTTACTTGAAATGTTTGCACTGAACATTTGCTGGATGGCCATCTATCAGGGATGCTTTAGCTGTAGATTCCTGCAGCAGCAGGGGTCTGAACTAGATCATCTTTTGGTACCTTCAGACACTGTGATTATAAGTCTAAAATTCCAGTACAGCGATGCTAATACAGTGACTTCATTATACTGTCTCACTTTCCCCTTTCAGACACAGCAACCCCCCTCTAAAAAAACAAAAACAAACAAAAAACACCTGCAACCCTATCGGTACATTGTCTGGTTAACATTGCAATCACCAGGAATGAATCTAGAGAAGATTCAGAGATGCATCCAGTAATAATGATCTCCTTATCCACATAATATCTGTAACTGAAGCTTTGGCACTCTGCCACTCTTTCTAAGCAGATCATACTGCTTTCAATCCTATATGGTGTTCCTTCTGGTATTTGGCATATTAAAGGTATCATGTCCTACACCTTTGACATAAGGGGCAAAATCATACTTAAGGATCATAATTATTACATGGTGGCCTCCTTGGCTGGGGCTCTGGTTCTGTAGAGGTAGTTTAGAAAAAAAGGTATCAGATAGAATCAACAGTAGCAGCCTGATCACTAAGCGCCTCTAATTTAAGGAGGGGTTTGCTAGGGCAAGCCCTTGCATTGTAGGGGAGTGTTATGGATTTCCATAGGCCATTAGAGGCTTGTTTTCCTTAGAGAATTTTGTTCATGGGACCATTCCGTTGTATAAAAGTCACTATGTTCAGGACACCCCCCATCCTCTCTTCCCAACATCCAAACTTGTCTGCTTTCCCTATATACTTTTCTTTAAGCCAGGCCAGGTCCCATGCATTGGTAGTACTGTCTTTGTTGATCAAATTTGACCTTCACATAGTTAAAAACTGTTTCTTTCCACAGCATGAACAACATTGCAGCCGCTTGGTACCAAAACTTCCCCCTCCCGCTCTGGCTGCCCAGCTCCATCTACATTCCTGTTCTCTGCAATGTGATTCACTGCATCACCCCCAGCATTGTGGATGCTGTGAGATATGTGGTGATGGTCGCCTGGGTGATCCTCTCCTTCCTGTATGTCTGATTCTGCTTCCTCTGTTTCACTTCCACCGCCACCTCCAGGAGGATTCTCCTCTGGCGCAGAGCTCTTCTTTTTCCCCCTACTCAGGCAGCAGTAGGAAGCAATAGCCAGGAAGAGAGCAGACAACACAACCTCTGAGCCAGCCAGGTAGAAAATAACCTCATACTTCTTAAGTGCATCCACCAGTCGCCCTAGGATTTAAACAAAAAGGAAGAAGCATAGTGTATTATAGTAACCTTCTATTCCTTTCATGAAGTTAGCATATTAAAGAACCTGGTGCCTGCATTGTATGAAAGTTCACATGTTTTAGAGAGAGAAAAGGTAAACCAGTCTATGATTGGTATCTACATTTAATAAATTCCTCCCATCTATTTTTTTCTTTTTTTCTTTTTGTTAAAATGCTGAAGTAACAGAGGCTAGAGGGCTGATGGGAGCCTCTAGCAAAGGAACAGGATAAGCATGTTGGCTGACATCCTGTTGAGCAGTTATGAATGCATAAGCTAGACTTATGCATTCGTAACCATGCAGTGTTCATGTTTATGAACGTGACATGATTGCCAGGATCACAAATGCCTTCCCTCAAACCTACCTCAACCGCCAGCAGCCAGACTGAGCAATGGAGGACTCTTCTGCAGGCAATCAGGGAGCAGCAGGATGATGCATCCAGCCCTGCCCCAGCAAGCATTCTCCAGTGTGACAAGGAGTTGTAACAGGGGCCTGCTTCTGATTGTCACACCAGAGATCACTGGTGGGGAAGAAGCTGGAAATGTCATCCTCCTGTGTCCCAATGGCCAACAGAACAGAACTCCATTGAGGCTGCTGGCAGTTAAGTTAGGTTTGGAGACTCAGGCCAGGAGATGATACACAATTAATTTTAATTTTAATTAGGTATTTATACCCCACTTTTCAGCACAAAGGCTATCAGAGTGGCTTACAATTTGTTTGGAGCAATAGCAATTTATACATCTACACCGCATTAAGCCGTTTCCAATGTGTGTTAGCTTAAGTTTTTTTAAATATGTCTGTGATGTAGGACCTCAGCTGTTGTTTCTTTCTGATGGGCTGGCTTATGAAGACATCCAATTTAAATCCCTCAGTTCTAAGCCTCTCCCTAAAGTTCCTTGTCTCTAGCTCCATTATTTCAGGTTTTGTGTATATGAGTTTGTAGGTGAGCAATTGCTGGCACACAGATGTTGCTGGACTGCAATTCCCATTAGTCCTGGCTAGCACAGCCAATGGTGAGAAATTATGGGAGTTGCACTCCCAGTCTCTGGGGAGCTACAAGTGCCCCCCGCCACCACCATAAGGACTTGCAACAGAAGGACTACGGGGAAATGGAAGGAAGGCAACTAGGGAGTGGTGCTAGGGAGATGCTGCAAGCTAGGAAGAGAACCCCAAAAGCTGGAGATATTAACAATAAAGTACCAATCCGTGCAAGTATTCAGATGAAAAAGTTTAAATTGGTGTGCATGTGTAACAGAGAGAGGATGTCACATATTAATTCCAATTAACCAGGCAGAGATTTTGTTGCAAGTTTCTAGTATATGGAGATCATTATAAGAGAGCTTTTCCCTTAGAAGAAACAGGGGAAAAATACAGTTGGCCCTGTGTATCCATGGGTTCTGCATCCATGGATTCCACCAACCACAACTGGGGGGAAAATTAATTCCAAAAAGCAAACCTTTATTTTGCCATGCACCAAGCACTACGCTGATGTGTAGGCATACCCTGCTGTAGCCTCCCACCAGTTTAGAGATCCTCAGGATCTCTCTGGCACTTGTTTGAATTGTTCACCATTTTATATAAGGGAGACAATTTTACTACACCATTGTATATAATGGGACTTGAGCATCCATGGATTTTGGTATCCACGGGGGGGTCCTGGAACCAAAACCCAGCAGATTCCAAGGGCTGACTGTATTCTGGTGATCAGTAAACAAATTCCTTTTAAGGTTTGAAACCTTGTTTGGTGCTAGGGAGAGGATGCAGGCTAGGAAGAGAAGGTTTAGAGCCTTGAGTGTGCTCAAGTTTGTGATGCTTAAAACTGGAACTGGAAAATGTATCATCTGATACAACTGACAGACAAGTGACTTTCAGACACCCGGTGAGTTTGTATCTGGAAAGTTTCTGTAAAGGCCCTCAAGATATAGCTATAATGTTGCACCTGTTTGTTCTTGAACTTGTTCACATTGGATCTCTACAATGAACAAAACATCCTGAAAATGTTCCTGAGTCTCAGCTCTATCAAGGATCACTTCCTAGATAAGTCTAGGCACACACAAACTGTGTAGGCAGGGGAAATGTGTACTCTTCTTAGTAAGCTCCTTGGGTTTCCTCAAGAAACCTGTGTCAGTGGATAATATGTTATGTGATACCTAAACTGGAGATTCACTGCCCTATAAATAAATAAGTCCTCTGCCGTGATAGAAGCCACCATGTTAAATCAGGCTGAATAAAAACAGAGAAAAAGAATTAGTAAAATATGATGTGTTCAGATTTCAAAATAGAAGTGGCAATATTTAAGCAGGAAAGAACAGATGGCCACAATTTTGCATCAGGAAAGATTGCTACAATAGGCTCCTGTCCAGCTTCCTCAAACCCACCTTCTCAGCTGCAGTCCCCTGAACCCAGCCATTCCTCACTTGGTGGACAGTGGGAGAGTAGCAAGCAAGTGTTCATCTATTTTTTATAGCTGGACACACAGCAACAGCTGAGGTCCTCTGGCGGTCCCTGCAGATGATGTTATTGCTCTGTGTCCAACCAACTACTGGAAAATAAATGGATGCTTGTCTGCTGCTCCCTCCTCTTTCTACCCACTGGGGAATGGCAGGGTTTGGGGGGATTTGGGTCACTGTACAGTGGGTAGAGAATTCTGACCTCCACAATGATCAAAAAGGTGAGTTGCAATAGTAGATGCCTGGCTTATGCTATCATAATTCACCAAGAAGAAGCCAGCCAGACATTTTCAAAATCTGCACACGGTATGACTCGGGCTCATTTTAGTTATAACCAGATTTCCTTAGAAACCACATACATCCCAACCTGACAGCGGTATGCTGCTATATTCATGAATGCTGGAATAGAGAAACTTGGGTTCAAATCTCAACTCAGATCCATAGGGTGAACTTGGGCCAATCACTTTCTTCCAGCTTAATTTATCTTAGAGAACTATTGTGAGACTAACATTGAAGGAAGGGCAACCATACAATGCTAAACTGAGGCCTTAGAGAAGGAATGGTAAGATAAATGTAATTTTGTTTAAACAGATCCCAAACCTTTGACTATGGAGTTTTGGGCAGGAAGTTGAAGGAGCTTGAGGCACGGTGGTATTCTCGTCAGTTCTGCCAGTAAATGATAGAAGACTACACAGGGAGAGGAAGATACTAAAAGTGAATGACTGGCTATGTAGTTGATGTAGATGAGAGAGGTTTGGCTTCTGGGACTGCAGGCTTCACTTCTTAAGACAACTGGTTACAGATGGGCTACACCTCACAAAGACTAGGAAGCATGTCTGCGGTATTAGCATGACAAGTTTGATAAAGAGGGCTTTAAACTAAATTGTTGGGAGGTTGGAGATGATCAGTCCAAAGGCAAGCTCTAAATACAATGTGAATTCTAGAGGCAAAGCTGAGGGAGAGAATGGAATTGTCAGAAAAAGTGTCAGTAAATTAATGGGTAACAACAAACAAAGCTTCAAATGTCTATACACCAATGCAGAGTTTGGGACTAGCTTGAAGTCTTAGTGCAGGAAGGTATATATGACTTTATAGGCATAATGGAGACCTGGTGGGATGACTGCCATGGTTGGAATATCACAAGTGAAGGGTATAAGCTATTCAAAAAGAATAGATGTGGCAGAAAAGGAAGGGGAGTAGCATTACTTGTCAAAGACAAATTTATTTGTACAGAAATCCATGAAAGTGATCAGAGTAGACCAATTGAGAGTATTTGGGTAAAAATAAATAGAGAAATAAATGAATGCAACATTGCAGTAGGTGATTACTACAGGCCACCAAACCAAGAGCCTTACCGTACTCTGAGAAAAAGTGGCAAAGCAACAGGAACATTCTGTCTTTCCTGCTGCCTTTCCACATGATACTGGTGTCCTTTCAGTGTCCTTTCATTCCAGTCCCGTGGGGGACTGAACTAAAACCATGCCTTTTTGTAAATGGGTTTTTCTGGTTAGCAAAAAGGTGCAGTTATACCTCAGTCCCTTATGGGACCACAATGAAAAAAATGATGATGCCATGCAGGAAGGCAACAGGAAACATGGAATGTTCCTGCTGCTTTGCCTCTTCTCTTTGGAGTGTGGTAAGGCTCCAAGAAGAGGTGGTGAATGATGCTTTTCAGAAACAAATCACAAACATCTCAAAGATGCAAGAATTAGTAGTTACAGCGGGCTTTTTACCCTGTAACTACTAATATCTGCTGGGAGACTAACTCTGATATCTGCTGGGAGATTAACTCTGCTAAGCATAGGCTCTCCAACAAATTCCTGATGTTCCTTGTAGATAATTTCTTATTTCAAAAGGTAGAGGAAGAAACAAGGGGCTCGACAATCCTGGACTTAATCCTAATCAATAGGGAGGAGTTGGTCACTGGAATCAAAGTATTTGGTACTTTAGAGGAAGTGACCATGTAATGCTAGAATTTGCAATTGTGGGACAAGGCAAAGAAGAATATAGTCAAACACAGATCTTGGATTTCAGGAAAGCTGATTTTAACAAGTTTAGGGATTACTGGCTGGAATCCCATGGCTAGACTTGCTAAAGCAAAAAGACACCCAGCAAGGGTGAGAGTTCTTGAAGAATGAATTCAAAAAGCACAATCACAAACAATCTCATGGCAGAAGAAAAAATGGGAAACATCTAAAAAACCCAATGTAGCTGCAGAGCAAACTCAAGGAAGAAGTGGGGTGGGGGGAGAGTCTGTATATAGAATGGAAGGAAGGGCAAATCACCAAGGAAGAGTACAGATGTGTAGTCCAAGCTTGCAGGAATAGTACAAGGAAAGCTAAAGCTCAAAATAAACTGAGATTGGCCAAGTAAGCAAATAGCAACAAAAAGAGTTTTTTCAGATATAGTCAAAGCAAGAGGAGACCAAGGAGACGTGTGTGTGTGGGGGGGGGAACTGTTCAATAAGGATAGCAACATGATAAAAGATCATAATGGCTTAATACCTATTTTACTTCCCTTTCCCCCCAAAAAGAGAACTGTGTATTTCCATGCAGCAGTAGAGACCTTAGCAAGGGATCTAGATTGCAAATCAAGATTGATAGGGAATTAGACGGGAATTACCTAGCTAACCTAAATGAGTTCAGATGCGCAGGGCCTGATGAACTGCATCCCAAAGTACTGAAGGAACCTGCTGATGTACTCTCTGGACCCCTTGCCATCATTTTCGAGAAATCTTGGAGAACAGGTTAGTTGCCAAAGGACTGGAGAAGGGCAAATGTCTCTTTCTTCAAAAAAGGCAAAAAAGAAGATCCAGGAAACCACAGACTAGTCAGCCTACCCTCAATACCAGAAAAAATATTACAACAGATTATACAGGAGTCTGTCTGTAGGTAACTTGATGACAATGCAGTAATCAGTAGGAGCCAACATGATTTTGACAAGAACAAATTCTTCCAAACTAATCTTATCTCTTTTTTCGATCAGGTCACTAGTTTAGTAGATAGTGGGAATGCTGTGGATGTCAGCAAAGCATTTGATAAGGCCCCCCATAATGTTTTGATTAGCTCTGAGCATAGATTTCCAATCAATTATGGATCCATCCAACAGTGTTCCCATCTATTTCACATTTAATCAGTTTGCTAATCAAAACATTATGGGGGGCCTTATCAAACTGGAAGTGCCTCAGAGTTCTATCCTAGGGCCATTACTCTTCAACTTTTTTATCGATGAGTAGGTGGAGGGTGTCCTTATTAAGTTTGCAGATGACACAAACCTAGGAGTGGTGGATAACATATTGGAAGACATTAATTCAAAAGGACTTAGATAAACTAGAAAATTGAAATTAATAAAATGAAATTCAATAGAGAAAAATATAAAATTCTATTTTTAGGCCACAAAAACCAAATGCACAGGCATAGGATGGGGGATACATGGCTCAGAAGTACTACATGCAAAAAGGGGCTTGGGATTATTGTTGAACATAAACTGAATGTGAGCCAGCAGTGTGATGCACCAGCAAAAAAGGTAAATGCTATTTTAGCCTGCATTCATAGAAGCATAGTTTCAAAGTCAAGGGAAGTAATAGTTGCATTGTTTTTGACACTGGTCAGGCCTCATCTTGAGTACTGTGTTCAGTTCTGGGTACCTCATTGTAAGAAGAACATAGACAAGTTGGAGCAGGTTCAGAGAAGGGCAATGAAGATGATAAGAGATATGGAGAACAAAACACATGAGGAAGCGTTGAAGAAGCTGGGCATTTTCAAGCTTGGTGAAGAGAAGACTGAGGAGTGACATGATTGTACTCTTTAAATAACTCAAGGGCTGTCACAGAGACAAGGGGGCAGGCCTGTTCTCTGCTGCCCCAGTGGGTTGGACCAAGTCTAATGGTTTGAACTTAGTGGAGAGTAAATGTCAATTAAACATTAGAAGGAACCTCTTGACAGTAAGAGTAGTTCGGCAATGAAATCAATTGCCTAGAGATCTGGTGAGATCTCCTTCTCGGGACATCCTCAGAAAGAGGCTGGACAGTCACCTGCTGGAGATGTTTTAGCTGGAGATCTTGCATTGAGCAAGGGGTTCAACTAGACGGCCCATGAGTCACCTTCCAGCTCTATGATTCTATGATTCTACTGAAGCCTGGTGATTTCTCATTGGTATCGTATGGGCATGCTACACATGCTCAAGTGCACTCCCTTCTTCCTATTTATCTCCTTCTGCGATGATGGTGATGATTATTATTACTATTACTATTTGTTTTTAAAGCTCAACTGCGGTATACAAAACTGGATCCTGATCTAAGCCTCAATGATCTCCACCTCGAGCTAAGCTCTGCAAAAGGAAGTGATGTTTCTAGGTTACCAATATCCAAGGCTTACCTGCAGAGGGTGGGCCGATAAGCACAGCAAAGGCCTCAATTAACAAGACAAGCCCAATGGCACTGGAGAATTTCTGTGACCCAATGATAGCCATGAGCACTTCAAACTGCAGTGCCCCCACCATTCCATAGGAGATGCCAAAGAAGACACAGAAGATGACAAGGGACGTGTAATCGTTGGCCCTGGCACTGAAGATATCGGTCAGGCCATTGAAGAGCATGGCAAAGCTAAACAGGTAAGTGACGTGAGGTCTTATCCACTTCAGTCCAGCAAGCATCCCACAAGATGGACGGGCAAAGATATCAATGAAACCAATGATGGACAACAGAAAAGCAGCCTCTTTGTCTGGAACTCCTGTGTCTTTGGCATAGTTGACCAGCAATATGGTGGGCACAAAGAGACCCAAGACCATGATGAACTTGGCAATGGCATAAATGACAAACCCTCGGTTTTTGAAGATTGAAAAATCTAACAGCTTTTTCCCTTTCTTGGGCTTCTTCTTCTGCTTGGCTTTCTTGGACTTCTTGGTGTTGTCTGTAGTGCTGACAACCTCGCCTGCCCTTTCTCCCATTGGTAGCATCTCTTTGGCTTCATATTTGTCCTGGACCTTCTCTCTTGTCTGCTTCATGCTCATCTCCAGGGGTCTCATCACTGCTCCACATGTGCAGCAGTTAAGCAGGAGGCCTCCCATGATGAGAAATCCACCTCGCCATCCAAACTTCTCCAGCAAAACCTGTCCCAGTGGAGAGAGAGCTGACAGGAAGACTGGGCTCCCAGCTGCAGCAAGCCCATTAGCCAGAGGTCTCCGCTTATCAAAGTAGGCCCCCAACATGATCAGGGAAGGCTGAAAGTTGAGAGCCATGCCTAAACCTATGGAATGCAAAGGGAATTATCAATAGCAGGCATGTGAATGGATGATAGCCTAAATACAGTTCTTAGGAGATTATCATACAAGTCTAGAAAAGTGGAATTAAAGCAAGATAGTAGCATCTATGGCTGAACCTTATCACACGGTGTCATGACTGTCCTGTAGCTAGCATATATTCAAATTGCTACTGTGGCATTCCTTTTAATTGACAGGAAAAGCCCACCAATAGCTCTAAATATTGCTACTGGTCCTGGTGCGATACATCCCTTCGCTTCAATTCTGGCATTACAGCAGCCAGTGCCATGAGAGGGCCTGAGTATCCTCCTCTCCTATTCTCCCCCCCTCGCTATTCCAAAGCAGGCTAACCCCATGCCTGTAGGGTTTATTTTATTTTTATTTTTGTTGTGTTTGCATACTTGGAATTTTAAGCATTTTTTGCCGTAACTACACAAACACATCAAAGATTTTAAAAAATGACAGGCACAGAGTTAGCCTGCTTTGGAACAGGAAGGGCAAGGGACAGAGAGCAAGAGAGGAAGAGAATCAGGCCCCCCATGGCAATGAATGCTGTAATGGCAGAACTGCAGCAAAGAGACATATCACATGGGGGTGTGTGTTTCAAAGCAGTGCAGTTGTGTGAAATAAAACAAGTGTGATGAGAAAGGTTTTCAAAGCAGTATGTTCCTGTTTCCTTTTATAACGCGATTGCTCCAAGGCACTAGCCTTGTGTGATAATCTCCTTAGTCTCAGCTAGAGGAGGACCATTAAATCAATAGGAAGTCCATAACCCAGATTAGTTATCATTTCTGTAAGTTCCATTGATTCAGGGGGTCTATTCTGTTTTGAACTAAATAAAATTTAAGGCTTAAATTTTGAGCCAATGATACCAAAACTTACAAATATCTCAGAAGTGCTGTACAGGTAGCTTTCCTAGAATCCTAGAAGTATGTGACTTAATCTAGACCTCATCCATGCAATTTATCCTCTTAATGCTTCTGTTACTTTAGTGTGTTATTCAAATATCTTTTTCAGTGAAATGCTATCTCTCTACAATTAGTGGGAGCATGGGTTTCGCTCAACCACATAATCTGTGATCCAAATGTAAAATATACTTTCTAGACTACATCATCAATAGCATCCACATGTGCACAAACAGCACACGAGAGGATAAAAGGCATTTTTGTGTAACAGGTATGAAAATACTGTATACATTGGGCAGCATCCTGTTAGTGACATATCTATATGTAAGTGTGCCTTATGTGCATGTTTGTTTCTTTTTGGATGGGCTACAAGGAGCTAGCCGAACCCTATCCCATCCTTCCACAGCAGCAGTCAAGCCCCAGGAAGCACAGCTACTTCTGTTGCTGCTGCTTACTGATGAGGAAGGGAGGGGAGAGGCAATTCAGACAATGAAGATGCAGCTGGTCTAGGCTCAGGGGGAAAGGAAAAAGAAGGTGCCTTCCATCTGTGAGAACACCCCCATTTCTTTCCATATCCAAGATGAGACCAAGTGCTTTTTCATTGCCTTAATTGCCTCTCCCCTTCCTCCCCTCTCCACCAATTAGCGGCAGCAGGGGCCCCACCCAGGGGTTAACAACTTCCCAAGGTGGGGGAAGAACACAGAATTGCACGGGCAGAACATTGTACTCTGCTTGCTCAGTGTAGGATCTCTGCCATTATGTTCTTCCACTGTCCTTGCAGTGTCTGACAGATTTCTGTCAGGGCTACATGTCACCTCTCACTCCCAGATACACACTTATTTTAGATGCATGTAGTTTTTCTTCCCCACTTTGCAAGAACACTCACCTGTCAACATGCCAGCTGTCAAGTACAGTTCAATAATGTTTGTGGTGAAGGAGGCTAAAATCATTCCAGAAGAAGCCAAGAGGCCTCCGACAAGCATCACAGGTCGACACCCAAACTGGTTCACCATAATACTACTCACAGGCCCTGTAGAAATTTTTTTTTAAAATCAGAAAGGGACAAAGGCTAGAGTGAAATAAAAGGAATAGACAGCGAAAGCAAAATACACAATTCCCTGACATCACGTGGCAAAGGAACTGGGTCTGAGTGAATTATTAGGAATAGCAGAAGATATCTCTGCCATCCCATATAGGATAGGAAGCCTAGACTGAGAGTATGTGATGCAAGGGGAGGAATCTACTTAAGCCACTAGGGCAGCAATGGGCAGGTTCTTGGAGCTGGAGGGCCACAATACCCTTGCACTCCCTACCCACTGAGGGGTCACATTCTCCCACCACTACAGTCTTGCTGCCACCCCTTCCACTATTTGTATCACCATCAAAGAAACTCAGTCATTTTGAGCATGACAGTTGAGTGCATCTTGTTTACCTCCAGAACTTCACTCTTGCTGGGAGCCACAATTCTGTAGTGAAACCATTCACATTTTCCTTGCATATCACATTTCTGCATGTTTCCCAGCAGAAGCACTGGGTCTGGGCAGTGGCAGGAGTTTTGCAATGCAGAAAGTGGGCAGATTTGGGGTGGGGGGAAGGACTCAGGTGAGGCTGTATTAAGCTTATAGGCTGCATGCTGCCCCACTCCAGCATTGCTGAAGCAGCTTGTCATACAGAAGATGAATGTGGATTCTTGCTTACATAAGGCTTGCTCCCATAAGAACTTTAAAACTTTAAAATGTGAATTTAAGCTAAAAATGTAAATAGCAGTTTTTTTTTGCCAAATATGGACAATGAAACTTAGCTCCAATATAGTACATAATGGGTGGTAAAAGAAAAGAACCAGGCACCTGAGCAGTTTAACACTGAAAGTACAAGAGCTGTTGCCTATCTGCCTGAAAAGCTTTTTCATGGAACTAGCTGTACCCAGTGTAACATACACGTTATAGTAGATTTGAAAGGTCCACATGGTTCAGCTACACGCTATTATTTTAGGAAAAAAATATTGCATTGTTTTGCATGTGGGTGGTGAGTGGCTGAGGGAATGGGAGGAGGGAGTGGCCCTTGTGAGGCTGTAGATGCAAATTGAGTGGCAGGAGTGGATTGTGAGGTGGTGAGGGAATTTGCATGTGGGTGGTGATTGGCTGAGGAAGTAAGAGGAGGGAGGGGATTGGTTGGGTATGTTTCTTTAGCAGCCAATCAGCACACTGAGATTGGAAACATACCCAAGTGTTTCATTTTCATGGAATTTGTGACCCCAGCTTCTGGCATTGCATTCTGGAACATTGTAGAATGATTGTCAGCATTCTGCTCCTTTGATACAACAAGAAAATCTATTAAATTAGCTCTTTCCCTTCTTTTAAGATCTACAAGCCAAAAATGCTATGTGGACTACAAGGCTCTGAGGCAACAGGAGAGCTGAAGCCACCTAGACTGCAACCTGAGCTCAGTTCCATGTAACAGATTCATGGGATGCAAATCAAAGCTCAGTTCTATGTAACATCTTGCTTTAATTACCCTTATTTCTGATGGTGAGTTGGTTGGGCAACAACAGTGTGGCCAATAGGACAGAGTTTTCCCCATCCTGGAATTAAAGGAATTCAAAATGGAAGAAGAGGCAATGGGGGAAAGATGACACAGACCTAGGGTCCTTTTTGTTCCATGCCCTGACACCCTCTCCCCTCCAATAACACATTAATTGGCAATAATTCATAATTTGGCTTATAGGGACACTTCATGTGATTAAGCAATAGACCAGGGCAGCCCAAATATAGGACTAGTGGAATTTACACAAAAGCTACGAAGAAGTCTTGGAAATTCCCCCCAAAATAGTCATGCCCAGACAGTAATTATGTGAAGCCCTCTTAGACAAATTGTTAGGGAGGGACGTGCTAATTATTCTGAATGTACCTGGTACTGAGACCTACTTCCAACACTAATGAGTGACCAGAATACCCATTACTCTGCAAATGGTTTTCTTTCACACCTCTCTCATACACAAAGTGGAGGTTGCCTGAAACCCATCAATCTTAATGCTCCAACCCATTAACAGCAATTAACAAAGTTGGAGCTTCCATTGTCTCACTCTGGGAAATTTGCTCAAGTATTGTTTTCCACTCAAAACACCCCTTAAGGGTAAATATTTGATATAAATATTACCACAAAATACAGCCAGAGTGTGTGCAGTCTTCCAGGTGCCATTACTCTGTTGGTTTGCTGTGTCCCCTGGCATGCATAGCTGTACTTCTTTGCTGCATGAATCTCTGCTCTTCAGACAGGTAAAGTATAGCCTATCATTCCAAACTCTATTCCTCTATCCCAATACTTCCACCTATTCTTTTTAGCCATGTGTGATTGCTTGAAATGTGGGTGTATGTGTGTGTGATCCCGTGTTATTTTCCAGTAAACCATTTTTATTTTATTTCCTGTCTTGGAGTCTCATCAGTGAGTACTGGTATACACAGGTCCCAAAGTTACACAACGCCTCACAGCCTAATTTGAGCTAATTAAAATTTCCCAACTTAATATTATAATTCAAGTGACACAAGTGTGTTCCACGAACCCCACACAATTTGGGTAACACTTTCAAATTACGCAATTTTAACACTCTGATATCACTTTAACTGATGTGGTTACATCTTCTTGTCACCTTGTGCCCCATCTTGGGACAAAGGTGGGGTAAAAATCTAATAAATAAATAAAAATCTTCTGGAATTCCCCATTTAGTGAGGCACTAGAGATTTCTAACAGAGAATTCTAATTAGCTCATAGCAATAGCACTTCTATTTCTATACTGCTTATCAGTGCCAAAGCACTCCCTAAGCGTTTTACAACGTGTTAGCTAATTGCCCCCAACAAGCTGGGTACTCATTTTACCAACCTATGGAAGGCTGAGTGAACCTAAAGCCTTCTAGGATTGAACTTACAACATTGCGGCTACAGTACTGGCATTTAACCACTGTGCCACCAGGGCTTCTCTCATAAAACTAGAAATCTAGGATTCCATTGATTGAGCAATGACAGTTAAAGTGGTATCAAGGTGCTAGTGATCGTGTAGCGTAAAAGATACCTATCTACATATTTGTAAGTGCTCCTCACCTGTTCCATAAAGCATGGCTAGCATGATTGATGAGATCCAAGCCGTGTCACTGTAACCCACATGGAAGTCATACATTAACTCCTTGAAGTATATGCTCACTGCCTTTGGAAAGGCATACGAGAAGCCAGTGATGATGAAGCAACCCAGCAACACAATCCAGCCCCAGCCACCATCTGGAGGCTTCACTCTTTCAGGCATCTGGCCATCCTCAGCATCACCCCTCCCCATGGCCTAAACAAAGGGAGGAACCAATAAGGCCAGGCGTGGGCAGCAGAGGCAGAACAGCTGAATGCTGTAGAAACAGAAGAACAGACAGGACACAGATCAGAGCTCAGACAAATTATCTCCTGGGAATTCTAGCCTTAAAAAAATACTTTTCTAAACTTTGTCACAGATTAAAAAAATACTCCAAGCATCTTTCTTTTTAAAAGTTTATTGCTTCATTTCTTTTTATGTGCTTTCCTTTCCCTATTTAAATAATGATGGGTACTTTCATACTACACAGTTATAGTGCTATGATTCCACTGCATCCTATGGAATCCTAGGATCTGTAGTTTAGGGAGAGGTATTGGGAATTCTGAGCCATAGCGCTCTAATGCCTCACGAATCTACAGAAACCAAGACTCAATAGATTGTTGCCATGGTAGTTAACATGGAATCATAGTCCTATAACTGTGCTGTATGAAAAAGCCCTGTGTCTGAAGGTGAACACAAAACTGATCAACAATGCTAATCAGCTTTGGGGAGGGGGAGCTCTGGCACTGTTATGTTATTTATTCATTCATTCATTCACTCACTCACTGACTCATTTTACTTAGTAAATATTTACTGATATATTTACATATATCACTTCAGGAAAATAAGTAAATCTTGAAGCAGCTAACAAGTACAGTGGGCCCTTAATAGCCACTGGGGCTTGGTTCCAGGACACCCTTTCCCATGGTTTGAGTGCTCAGATATTCAGAAGACTAGAATTGTGTGACTAAATACTGGAAGATACTGGAAGACATGGAAACATTTCACTCCAAGATGAAATATAGAATAAGAAGCATTATTATTTTCATAAGAGACTGGCACTGCAAACACTATGCACTTTATCAGATACACTAAATATGGCATCATAATGACACCACATAAACGCAAAAGGGCACACGTACTACACAATGTTGCCCTTTCGCGTTTATGTCCTGGCCAAAACCCGTACTTTTTAATTGACAGCTGATGGCATCAATTGATCTCCCATGGTGCTTTAGTGCCAGTATTGCCAGTGTGTGAAACCTTACGCCATTGTACTCATGTGAATGGATGATCTAGAAAAAACACTTCTAGGTGAAATCACGACATGCAGGTAAGTGACACTTTTTATGACCCTCCTTGGGTTACTTGGGACTTTTAAAGTGTGTTCCTGTGCTTTTTAAATGGTTTTGTTTTTAAAAATTTCCCGCACAAGCAACTTCTCGTGAGAATCCATGGGATTTTGAACAAGGAAGTGAACGGAACTCCATTCACTTCCTCTTCCTTGCTGGGGAAGCCTTTGCCAGGAAAGAAGGTAGGTGTGGTGGTGGTGGGCATTCTTTTGCTGTGAAAAAAAATGATTTTTTTTTTAATGCCAGCAAAAGAATGCTTAAACGTTGTCTGATAAAGTCATATATCAAACTACATTACATTCTCTTACTCATACTATCTTTGCATATACCAGTTATGGACCCTATATCCCACAGTATTACAGATAAAGATACTCAGATCAAATTAAATTCTGATAGGGTTCAAATCTCACAAGAATATTCTGAGGACTGCCCATGAAGGGATCTATCAAAGAACCATTTATTATGTAGAATCATATCATACTTATATCTATTTTTAATGGCAACCTATGTATAGATAATACAGTACATTGCTTTAGCTACTTACTCTTTAAGAATTTCATGTAAAATAATAGAATATGCTCTTCATAAATTACAACTGAGATTATGATTAAGACATAGATGATCTATTAGCAGAAATTTTTACATTCTCTACATTTCTTTTGTTAGATTATATTTTGTTTCTTTATTAAGAAATACAACACGTAGCTTCCAATTTCATGAAGGAAGGAAGTAATTATAATTTTCTTTTTTATTCATAACAATGCAGCTATCAAGACATAGGGGTTGTCTAGACGGTGAAAAAAACTCCTCATAGAATGTGAGGAGAATACCTTTTGTCCCAACAGGATCCCACAGCAATTCGACGTATTGTGAAGGAGGGGGGCCAAAAACTCCAAATACTCTTCAGGAAAAGCCTTCATGGATTTTCCTGTATATATATTTTTTAAAGCTCTAAAGGAAATGTGCATTCCTGCTCACCAATGTGATTTGTTGCACAGTCTGGAGAGGGCAGAACTCTTCATTTGAGTGGGGAAGGAAAGAGGACATGAAGCAAGAGATATTCCCTGTGGGAAACCCAAAGTCAGTTCACCCTACCCAATTTTGCCAGCTGATCAGCTGAACTATGGGGGTGAGGGGATGGTTCCCTGGCTTCTAAAATAGCTATTTTGGCACCATTAGTAGCAGTTGGGAAATAGTAGCCATATGGAGGGAAAGGACAGGCTATATGTTTTCCAACCCGCAGTGATTCCAGTTTGAGATTGTCTTTTTCCTGCTAGTGGCAGTAGAGAAACAGTTGCCTTGTAGGATATCCAGATGACAATTTGGGAGGGGAAATCTCTTTTTCCCCCTTTGTCCTTAGCTTACTTCAGTTGCTGCAAAATGAGTTCAAAATGCAAAAGCAGCCTGCGCTCGGTTAACGCAGCAGAAGGGAGAAAAGAGGAGGGGTGGAATCTTGCCCTTCCCAGTAGGCACAGGCAAAAGTAAACTGTTGCAGCCTCTCCTAGCTTGTCTGTTTTTCCTCATTAATAACATTGGCCTTTTTAACCACACTCTGATGTAGCTTGGTCAAATGAGTCCAGGTTTTCATTGCAATATGTAGGAGGGCATGCAGGTGTTTCCCCCCTCTTTGGAGATTATCAGACACACTAAATATGGCATTACACAAACGCCAGGAGATTACTAAAGGGCTTCCCTTTCAGATGACGTCATTCCCATGTCATCATGCTCCCGTTCGGCTGTCGTTATACAGGCACTTCTTTTTATTCAAGTGCTAAGCCATGAATAGTTCCCCCATTCCATTTCTGTAACGCAATGTTGTGCAAGTGAAAAGGTGCCCCGTTATGCTGGTGCGATGCCAGCATCAATGGGAGGTCCATGCCACAACACTTCCGGGTAAGATCTGGACAACAAGGTATGTGACACACGTTTTTGTACTCTCCCCAGGTTACTTGCATGTTTTAGTGTGTTTTTGTGCTTGCTGTCACTTTTGGATGTTTCTTTTTCTTTTACTGTTTGAATTTCCCATGTGTTCATGTTCTTGTGAGAACGGCCGGGATTTCAAACCAGGAAGTCTGTCTGAGCTCCATTCACTCCTGGGCTGCCCTGCCAAAGGAACGAGCCGCTAATAAGGTAGGTATGAAAAGTTTGGTTTAGTCTACATCCAATCCCACTTTAACTGTCATGTTTCTGTCCTGTGGAATCCTGGGATTTGAAGTTTGGAGAGTTACTTAGAATTTTCTGTAAGACATTTCTAGTTCAAAAGGGTAGAACTACAGTTCACAGGATTCCATAGAATGGAACCATGACTTTTAAAGTGGTATCAAACTGCCATAACTCTGTAGTGCAGATACACTCAAATAGCTACCGGTTTGATAGCAGAGAAGATCCACCAGAAACCAAAATATGAAAAGACAAATAAGATGGGGAGGAGGAAGTCACCTAAAGCCATGTGTTATCAGAGAGTGCATCCCCAGCAATGCAGTGTAACAAAACACAGAGGGTGGGCGTCTATACCAAAAAGGGGATCTAACTGTCTCACAATAAATCCATAGGAAACAACACATCATTTGGATTGTCTCCAAGTAAACTTCACAATCCCATCCATCTGGTTGCAATCTTAGTGGTAATTTTAGTGGCAATCACTGGAGGATAGGGAAAGCTTTCACTTCCACCCTAGATTTTAGTGAACATGGAGAGGAGACTTATATTTCCCCACCCTGACATGCTGAGGTATGGGGAGGGAATAGAACACTCTATGTGTGCAAAGCAAGGAAGAGTTTGCATGTCGATGTTCACACACATCCAGCCCTACCTCCCAGACCACACTGAATGTGACCCTCAGGGCGGAAAAAGTGTGTGCCCCTTCCCTGTCCAAAAAAGGGTTTCAAGCATTGGTCCAGACTAGCAGATTTGCCAACCCATAATATGTCTGGCTTATCTGTATTATCTTCAGGTTGTTCACCCTTAGCCATCTTTAGTGTTCCCACAACTGGTCTTGGGCAAGCAGGTGAAAAAGACAGAGTTGCATGACATCCACACACTGGTGGCATTTTAGCTCAAACCTCACGAGGGCTTCTTAGAGAAGTTTCAAGATGTTAAAACACATACAAAACAAGATGGTCATGAAGTAGAAAAGAGTTCTGTTGCTTTTCCTTCAGAATCTATCCCTCCAGAAAGTACCAAAGCAAACATAACACCTGTGTCTCTTTGTCCCAACCTGAAGATGACACCACGGTCACTGGCATTCAATGTTACAGAGAGAGATAAAGCCAATAAACCAATAAAGTCTCCCTCCTCTCATTAATTCCCAGGTGTGTAGTCATGTACCAGGGTAAACATGGCTGTTTTTGTCTGAAAACAAGGTGACAAGTCAGTTTTGAATGGAGTCAGATAGGACTGTCTGGAACTGAAAAGCCACCATCTTCTGTACTGCTTTGCTCAAAAACTAAAACAGGTTCTATTTGCCCATTACTCAAAACAATAAGGTCAAAAGTTGGTCTTTTCAATAGAGATCAAAATACCACTTTCTCAGATTAAGAGGGAGCATGCCCTTATACAGAAAAGCATTAACCAGCTGTGAAGTCCAGACTCAAAGTTCAACCCTATCTGGTGGCAGTAAGTTGTACCATATCCGAAAGCTGCAAAAGTATCTTCAATAACATGCCCACATGATGTTCTGCTTGCACCCATCTCTGACTCTCTTTTAAAGCCATGCAGGTTGGTATATATACTAAGTCATCCAAGACCTTGAATAGCCTAGCTTAAGACTTGACATGTACAGGATGTGGCAGTTCCCTAAGACTCACCATCTCTGAGATCACCTCCATCAGATCAGGTAGGGAGATCATTAGGCAGCAGAGTGAAGGGCCTGCTAACAGAATGTCAGAGGCTTGTCTACCCTGGCCAAATAAAATGACCCCACTTGTTTTCACTGTGAGCTGTCCAGATGATATATGGCCCAAATCCAGGTTGTTTCAGCACCTCAGGGCTTTAATCCACACCAAAAAAGAGGGGATTTACTCCAGATTTGAGTGGAAAATCTGGATATTGTCTTGTGTGCATGCACTGAACTCTATAGCGATGTTGGTGTGAGGCTGTGGGAAGGTGTTATTGGTGGGCGGGTGAAAGAGGTCAGGAAGAGGCTCCCTTGGCCAGGCAATCAGCTGATTTTTCCTGCCAGGAAATGCTTCTTTCCCTGGGTTATAGCAATAATAATGCTATAACAGCATTAGACTGTTATAGCACTATTATTCCACTTTAACTGCTATGGCTGCCTCCTGTGGAATCCTGGGATTTGCAGTTTAGGGAGGGGCATTTAGCATTCTCAGCCAGAGAGCTCTTAGGCCTTACTAGACTGAAAACCCCAGAATTCCACAGGAGGCAGCCAGAGCAGTTAAAGTGGAATAACAGTGCTACAACAGTGTAGTGTGATAAGGCCCCCGTTTCAATATCACATTTTAGCTGTCCCTTTTTTGTGGGTGCGTACATGGCAGTTGTTCAGAGAAGCACATACCACCATACCCATATCTTTAGCTGCACATACCTCCACGTAATAGGATGTCTGAAGCCCCTCCGAGTCATTGGAAAAGACATATGTACATTCACATGCATGGGGGAGGGGGGAAACTGGAGCGGCCATGGCCATGTGGCCGCACATACTGTGAATTATCAGACCAAGGTGAACTCAAAAGGGAGAATTGTGTGTGGGCAGTGCTCCTGAATTTGCCTCAGTGTGTGTGGTGATCGTGTGGACAAGCCTGCTGACCAAGATACTCTGAAGGTAAAGCTAGATTTTCCTGTCAGTTTAGATGAGTCCTCAGTCTTGTCTCAAGTTCCCAGTGCCAAGTACAGGCACTCAAAACTGGTAAACTGTTGGATACCACATCTGAGTAGTGGGAGGGAAGCCTTATGGATCAAAGCTACTTTACTTCTTCACCCTACAAAGCAAGCCTATTGCTACACTCACTCATTCAATAGCCTATTGGTCACATTTGGGAGAAATTACATTTCCACATTCATCCATCCAGGATGCACTGTGCAAAGAACACATGTGATTTGTTTCTCCTCAACATATTATCATTTAGTTTGGGTGACCCCAGAGGGAGAGAGGCTTTTTCTTCAATGAACTTTCCCCACACCATGCATAAAAAACCAGGGCAAGTCAGTAGGAAGCTTGAAACTGCCAATCAATAGTGAACATCTGGACGTCATACTGAACACACAAGTCACCTGGTCATATTCTTCTTTCCCACTGGGGTGAAATGAATTGCATTTTTATTTAAATTGCAATACAGTAATTCTTTTTAAATGTGCAAACTACTGTATCAATTAGTACAAGCAAGTTCTATGCACACCCATGTTTTTTTTTTAAGAGTTGTGCATTCAGTTCAATCAAATTCCAAACACTGAGACAAATTGGGCTGATGTGGGCCAATTTGTGTGAGCTATAGATTGGATCCAATTGGATCATATTGGCCCAATTCATTTCTGGAGAAGAACTACACTGCCCAAAGTTTTCCAGACCAGTCTGTGTATCTGGACATTAAAAAACAAGTGGGGGAGGAGGGGAACAGTGTTTCTCCAACATGAGCATATTAGGAAAACACCAAGGTGGTATGATGCAGAGGGGAACTGCATTTTGTTGATTGATAGCTTTACTGTGCAATCTGAGGCAAGAATCTCACCAGCACTCTTCAATCACAGTGCTTAATAGAAAGGATTATATAAAGTCATTGAAGTTACAGTTAATTTTCTTTGCCAGCCTCTCTTTGTTATGTGTTAGCAGCAGATCATGAAAGAGCTGTGATGATTGTTGATTGCCTTCTGAGTTGGTCTTGTTGAGTTCTTAATTTGTCTTGCTTAATTGCCTGACATATTTTTCTGTTGTTGTTGTTGTTTTGGCAATTCAACTGTTGAATGAGTCTGTGTGTGTTTTAGGTAACAAAATGTACTACACACACACCTGCCTCAACTCCTGCCAGTTGCTGTTGTTGTTGTTGTTGTTAGTATTTAGGTATTAGATAGAAAGCAGGCAGTCTGAGTCACTACAGAAGAATCAGAGTATTGTCCAGTACCACCTTGAGGTTGGGGGTGGATCCCAGGAATGCTGTATACACAGGTAAATTGCTAAAGCATTGTAGCACTAGCAGCCCACTTATATACCGTAAGAAGTACCACCAAATTGTTTTGCTCAGAATAGAGGTTTTGCCCAGCAGCCAGACAATAGGAGCAAGACCTGTAGGATGATGTATCTGCTGACAGCTCTCAATTTCCCCCACGTCCCTGAGGCTCAGGTGTTGTCTAGATAGTGAAAAAAATCCTCAAGGAATGCAAGGAGACTACCTTTTGTCTAGATGTGCTCCCACCAGGATTTGGCATATTTGGAAGGAGGGGGGCTGAAAACTACAAGTACTTTGCGATAACAGCTTTTTTTAAAAAATCACAAAAATGTGCATTACAGCCCGTTTGAACAACCAATTAGAATTGGGACACATCCCAGAAGTCAAAACATGATTGGTCAGACATGTGGGGGTGTGGGCTTGTTGTCAATGAAGTGGCCAAAGCCACCATTGTTGTCTTTCACAGAAGTGATTATGTGCTATTTTCAAGCAGCAGAGCAAAAAAAAAAAAAGTTTAAGCATAAGATAGCACTCTTCCACATCTCTCATTTAACAAGGCAAAAAAGAGAGAAATGGAGGGAGTTTGGGGAAAATAATAAGGCAGGTAATTCACTCAGAGCCACCATCTTTTTTCACGGGCAGGCTGCATGTGAACTTCAAACTCTGGTAGCTCCCCATGCCAGTGACCTTGTGAATGCATCGTGGGGACAAATGAACATTGCTGTGATAAGGAGTCAATGCGCTATTTTCCACATTTATTTCTCTTGTCTAGCTGAGCCCCTTAGGTAGCTCATTCTGGAAGAAATTTGGCACAGGTGATCTCACCAATTGGACCACTGATAAAGTAGCCTTTTAGCACTCCCTTACTTACTTAACTGTGTCACTTTATCAGTTGGACTGCTGGTAAACAAAAGCTAAAAGTACCATCTCCTCAAGGAAGTAATAATTTCATTAACATTATCATATATCTTATGCATATACTGTACCTTTATATGACTTTAACAGACTTAGGCGGCTGCTGATCTAGGGAGATACTACCAAGACAAAAGCAGAATGAATGTTCAAGACAGAGAAGTCAGTACCGGTAGCTTTATTTTTTTTACAAAAACTTTTTTTTTAATTTTTAGAGGGGGAAAACAGATTTTATAGGTGCCTAGCACAAAAATGCTTAGTGTTACCTGTCTGAAATTTGGCTAGATGAATCCCCTCCTTAGTTATCTATCATCTCTCCAAATTTTATGGAGACATGTAAAAAATATTAATCATGGGAGTCATAGAGAGAGAGTCACTTTCCGTTTCCCAATGCAAGTCACTGGAGGAGAACCAGTGATCCAGGCATCCAAACCTTGATTCAGATTCAGCGTCTGGGCATTCAATAGTTATGTTAGTCTGTTTCATCATAACATGGAACAGGCGAGGTGGGAGGTGGAATCAGGTAGCACCTTTGAGATTAATGGATTTATTTTAGCATGCACTTTCATGAACATCAGTCCACTTCTTCAGATGCACTGATCATATAATCTTAGGACTTTATCAGACTAGCCCCTGAAAACATTCTTTTTCTGGCATAAAAACCCAATTTTTATGCCAGTAAAAGAACATTTCCCCCCTGCACTTATCTTCCTCTCCCGGCAAAGGCAGCTCTGGCAATAAAGAGGAAGTGAACAGAGCCCCATTCACTTCCCCATTCAAAATCCTGTGAGACTTCATCGCGCAGGATATTTAAAAATAAAAACAAAAATAAAGCATTAAAAGTTTCAAAAAGCACACATATACTTTAAAAGTCCCACGTAACCCAGGGAGGGTCATAAAAAGAGCAAAACTTACCTGGATGTCACCCGGATGTGTTTGCGCCAGACTGGCCATTCTCGCTGCAGTCATGAGAGTTAAATGGCCCGAGGTTTCTCATGCTGGCAATGCAAGCACAAAAATGGCAGGGGGGTTCAATTGACAGCTTAAGCAGCCAGTTAAAAACTATGGGTTTGGGGCTGATTTTAACTACAAAAGGGCAATGTTGTCTGATCTGCACACCCTTTTGCAGTTATGTGGTGTCGTTATGATGCCTTTTTTTGAGTGTCTGATAAAGTCCTTAGAGCTAGAAGGTACCATAAGAGCTATCTAGTACAACCTCTTGCCATGTAGGAATACACAAACTAAAGCACTCCTGAAAGATGCCTATCCAACCTCTGTTTAAAGTCCACCACCCTCCAAGGCACTCCATTCCATTGTTGAACAGCTCTTAGACTGAAGAAGTTCTTCCTAATATTTAGGTGGAATCTCTTTTCTTGTAATTTGAATCCATTGGGTTGTGTTCTAGTCTCTGTTGGTGTTGTTAGCTGCTTTTGAGTCAGCTTCAACTCATGGAGACCCCATGGATGAGACACCTCCAAGATACCCTGTACTCCACTACCCTATTCAAGGTCCTACAGGTTCAGGCCTGTGTCCTCTCTGGTTGAGTCTATCCACTTTGTGTGGGGTCTTCCTCTTTTTCCCTCCACTCTTCCTAGCATTATTGACTTTTCTAGTGAGTTGTTTCTTCTCATGATGTGTCCGAAGTACAACAGCCTCAATTTGGTCATCTTAGTTTCTAATGAGAGTTTGGGCTTGATCTGTTCTAAGACCCATCTGTTTGTCTTTTTGGCCATCTATAGTATCCTTAGCACTCTTCTCCAACACCATATCTCAAATGAGTTGATTTTCATCCTATCAGCTTTCTTCACTGTCCAGCTCTCACATCTGTACATGGTGATGGGAAAAACGATGGTTTGAACAATCCTGACTTTAGTGCTCAGTTTTATATATTTATATTTTATGTTCTTGTCCAGTTCTTTCATAGCTGCCCTTCCCAGGTCTCTGGAGCAGCAGAAAACAAGTTTGCTCCATCTTCTACATGACATCCCTTCACATGCCAGGTGGCCCCAAAGTAGGTATACAGATGTTTATAATGTTGATGGGAGGGGGAGAGAATGTGTGAGTGGAAGATGTGTGGGTGGAGTCAGAATGACAATTGGGCTATATTATACTCTACACCTACTTTTGGGCCACTCTGAATTTAAAGATAGCTATTTTTTGGAGTTGCAAGTACAGCCACAGGCATATTGGAGCTGCAAGGTCATGGGGTCTTAGCTAGAACACATTGGGTCCAGAATTCAGACTGAAAGAGTCCCAGGTCTGAATTACTAAATTGGGCTCTGAACCTGGAGGGACCATACACTGCCCTACCCTTTTGTCTTTTCTCAAAATCCATTTCCTCTCTCCACCCCTTTTTTCTGACAATATGTAATTGTTGATACTCTAGATCCTTTTTAAACAAACATTAGCATTAAATTTCCTTTTTTACACTGCCACTACATTCTGAATGGACCTTTAGCTTGCTCAGTCTACCGTATTTCCTCAATCTCTTTCCTGACTAATCACTGAAAATACAGATCTGGTGACTGTTGTAAATGTGAAGTTAGGAAATTTTCTTTTTCCCCTTTGCATACAACTTTGCATCTACTTATGGTTGGACTTTATTTGCCATTTTCTGCACATTCACTTGATTTATAATCAGCAGTGTACCTATTCTTTACTTCTTTTCTCAAATGCCATCCAAGATAACAGCTATTTGTAATATTCCAGGCCAGTAAATTCCATAAGCTGATTATCATATTGCGTGAAAAAGTTCTCTCTCCAAGAACTTTCACCTACAAGCTTTCAGATACAAGCCAGCATTGTTTGAAAAACCACTATATATGTGCAAGTGTTGCTTCTCACAATGGTTTTGCAAACACAGGCATAATTTAATCAGAGCACAAGTACAGGAATGCAGTCATATTCTTTCAAAGGAAACAGTAAGACACACGGAACTTCATAATGTATTTCTAGCAATGCTGCTTCCTATGAATCTTGCAGGGGGGGGGGAGAATATGGTATCTCCAACTTGGAGTCAGGATATATAGGCTCTCCCTCTGCTTGAGTTTCTCTGGGACTTCATATCAAGGCTTTAAAAGTTGTTGGAGGGTTTTTGGACTATAGGTCTCAGAATCCCCTGTTTGACTTCAAATCATTGCTTTCAACCCTCCTGCTCATGGGCTAGTTTTTATATTCTAGTCCTTCAATTGAAAAATGAGGGGGGCATGACTTTGAGCTTTTTTTTAAAAAAAAAAGACAATTATTGGAATATTTACTGAACACTGTATGAGACTGCAATGCAAAAATAGCAGCTCACTTTTTTAAAATAAATTCATACAGGGCCAAGAGCCCCAAACACTGGAGAGAGGAAGGGAGTCTTGGATAGGTGCGTGACAGACGGATTACTTGTCTGCGTGCTAGTGCTATGGCTGAGTACAGAGATACAGAGAATGGAGAGGGAGCTGTGTGGGTGTCTCAAGCCCTTAAGCTCTCCAAGAATGTCAACACAGGGTTTGCTTTTCCTGTTTTCCACCATGAGCCAGTCATGACCTTTGTGACACTGAGCACCTTAGCAACCAGGCAGGTTATTATAGCATTAGTGATAGGAAGCCACGCAGGCTTCTCCTATAGATGTTTAGGCACCCTGATCTGTGGACCCCCAGGGGGCCATAATGTCCTCACACGGGGTCTGCAAAGGCTTGAAGACTGCTCAGCCCACCTCCTGCCAGTAGTAGAGTGGCCACATGACAGGAGCAAAGTCTGGCTGGCTTGGCCTGTGCATTGCCATTCAATCTGCCCCAGTCACAAACTTGCAGGAAGAAAAGGAGAAAAGTCTTCCCTCCCCCTCCAGTGCTTCTGAGAGAAGGTTTAACCAGTGATGTAAATGTGGTGTTGTTGTTGTTTTAACTCTTGAGTTAGGTCTTGGGGATCCATGGCAACAAAATATATTTAAAGGGGGTCCCTGGTAAAGAAAAGATTAAGAGCCACTGGGCTGTAGTACTATAGCTACTTTGGTTTATTTACCTATGGGACTGCACAGTCTGAGCCTCTGCAGGACCAGCCCTTACAGTTATAGAGGGTGAGGCAGGGGATGTTGAAGGGGTAGTAACAGCAGCAATCCCTTAGTTCTTCTTCCCTTCAGCCATTCCCTACTTTTAGGAGGACATAGCTGTGTTTGCCATGTAGTCTGGCCTCACTGTCCAAATTAGCCTGCTGTCCTCAGGTCTGGTAGCCAGTGCGGATATTATCTAATTGCCTGTACTGAAGTAAAATTCAGCCAGCAGTCCAGCCAGTTTTTGTATGTGGGGTAGGGAGGAGGCACGACCATGACCTTCTCCTCAGGACTAGGTGAAGTAATTATAGGTCTTCAACTGGTTATGGGCTGACTCTGCACTTGTCTAACTGGGGCCTTTCACACTACACAATTATAGTGTTATGATTCCTCTTTAACTGTTGTGGCAACATCTTATGGAATCCTGGGATTTAAATATTGACAAGGCCCTAGAGCTCTCTGGGTGGGAATTCTAAATACCTCTCCCTAAACTGCAAATTCCAGAATTCTATAGGATGTTGGCTTGGAAGTTAAAGTGGAACCATAGTGCTATAATTGTGTAGTGAGAAAGTTTCCCTGGAAGGCTTTATCCTCAGCCACGTCTTAAACATTGGACTGAACCAAGACCTGTGGGATCAGAGATCACCATTAGGGCTGCACCCCACCCTGGCATGGCAAGCACTCTTATATAAAGCATTGCTAGGCCATATCTGGAGGAAGGAACTGAGAAAAAGGTACATTTTGAACCTAATGGTCCTCTAACGCTTCCCATTAGATTGCCATGTGCATTCTTTCACTCACTTCAAATAGCCATGGCTCAACACACAGCACTTTATCCTCACAGCAACCCTGTGAGGTAACACCATGCTGAGAGAAACTAACCAAAGGTCACCCAATGAGTTTCACGAGTCAGTGCAGACTTGAACCTGGATTTACCAAGTTTTAGGCCAAGCCTCTAATCGCTACACCTTACTTGCTCTTTGACTACTATAGCACAACACTGCAATACACCACTGTGTGGTACCTTTAGAAAAGCTCTGTGTGGATAGCACTGTGTGGATCATTAGAATAGCTCATTTGGGCAAACAGCATATGAATTTCCAGGATCTTCCAGGTTCTAGCCCAATATTCTAATCACTACACCAAATCATCTCTCCGTGTGTATTACTTCATAACTTCAAAATATGGTAAGCCAATTCAGCTTCATTTGAGGACCTTCAATCTCATTCTGAGGAGCAGACGGCTAAACCTTTCCCCTAAAGCACTGCCTTGCTAACACCAGCAGCAGAATAGGCAAATTTTGCTGCATTGGTACAGGGGCTGCCTCCCTGTTTCATCATGATACATGCGAGACAGGATAGTTAGCAAGCCAAAATACATTTTCTCTCAGTATCCTATGAATGGTATTTAACATATTACACCCACCCCAGCACCATGGTTAAAAAAAAAACACTTGAGCAGCATTAAAAACCACCACACACAAATGGCTAACTGCATGATAGAGACACCATCACATTGCATCAATAACGAAGATTTTCAGACTACACTGTTATAGTGTTACTATTCCACTTTAACTGCTCTGGCTTCCTGCTGTGGAATTCTGGGGTTTGTAGTTTAGTGAAGCCTAAGAGCTCTCTGGCTGAGAGTTGTAAATGCTCCTCCTTAACTGCAAATCGCAGCATTCAACAGGAGGCATCCAGAGCAAATATAGTGGAATAGTAACACTATAACAGTGTTGTCTGAAAATCTAGAATATGTAAAGTGGTCATAGGAAGTCTCAATATCTCTAGCTCTTATTGCTACAAAGAAAAGGTTTCAGATCTTATGTCATTACTTCTGTTGGGACTTACGAACTTCCCCAGCCCAAAGGCTCCAAGAACAAATAAGCGACCAATATAAAATAATATTCCAGGTAAAACTGCTAACATGCCACAAAGCTGAGTCCTGAGAGTGGGTGAAAGTCTAATCCCAAAAGCTAGACCAAAGAAAAAGGTCTTTCTGATCGTGCTTAGCAGATCTCCAGAAGACTTGAACTACAGTAATGGTTTTGCAACCATCAGACTATGCTTCTCTCTGCACAAAAAGGTTGACTATTCTAATCTGCAATTGTTAAGTGTTTGTTGTTACTGTTGGAATTACATTAATTTGTATTTAGTTGTTTGGATTTTATTCTGGGAACCTACTTGGGGACCACTTCCTGCAAACACAGAAGATGAGCCAAGTAGGATCAGACCAAGGCCTAGCTAGACTCCCACATTCTGTTCACACAGTGGCTAGTTGGGCATGTCTGGGGAACCTGCCTGGAGGAGCTGAGTGCAATTGCAGTCTATATCTCATGTTCCCCTGCAGCTGATATACAGTCGCATTCTGCCTCTGATGCGACAGGTGATAAATAGCCATCATGACTAGTATCCATTAACAGCCCCAGCTTTTATGAATTTATCCAGTCAGCACCCTCTTATATACTAGTTTTGCTGTACTAATTTGGAAAAACAAAAGCAGCAGCAATTAGGATGCATCCGATGGAATCCACAAAAGAAAGAAGTGGCATATCTCAAGATGCTCCAAAGATGGCCATTTTATTAGCAGAAAAGTCCAAGGCATTTCAGCCTGTGTGTACTCTGAAGGCCACTTGATACATGAAGTGAAAACCACCTGCCCAGTAAATGATTTGAGAGTTCCTGATTCAGAAACTTCTGAGGTTTGATTCTAAATAGCCTTCCAAAGAACACCTTAACAGTACACACAGGTCAAAACACATTGGGCTTTTCTACTAATAAAATAGCCATCCTTTGACTATCTTAAAATGTGTCTTAATTTGGAGCACTGCTCCATTAAGAACCTGCTGTTCTAAACTGTTGAGGTGCAGGGAGGGAAGTAGTTCTGTCCTCAGCCTCAGTATGTCGGACCCTCAGTTCTTCTAATGTGTTTTTGAAAACACAGGTATAGCATTCATGGACAAACACATAGGCAAGTTATGTAATGCAGTAATTGTTACACAAAAATGTTTCCCCACATACATTAGGATCAACTGAGAGATGAATATCCTAATGTATTTATCAGAATTTAAAATCACCATTCACAGGTTATCATACATTAGGATCAACTGAGAGATGAATATACTAATGTATTTATCAAAATTAAAAATAACCATTCACAGATTATCATTCATATTGTTGCTGTGTGTTATCAAGTCATTTGCACCTTATGGTGACTCAAAGGGGTAGTCCAGACGGTGAAAAAAACCCTCTTAGAATCCCATGTGTCCAAATGGGATCCCACAGCATTACATAGTTTTTGGAGGGAGGGGGAGCAAAAGTCACGGAAAGTCCATAGCAGAAACCTCCATGACTTTTCCCAAGTTTGTTAAAAAAAACCCGACGGAAATGCGCACCCTCACCTGTTAGGACAACTGAATCACATTGCATTGCATTACTGAAGAGGACAGCTGATTGGTCAGATGTGTGCAGGGGTGGAGCTTGGTAAGACGGCAGATCACGGAACTGCTGTGTTGGATTGTCACCATAGCGATTGTGTGCTGAAGCGATTAAACAAGCTTTCTTTCCATTTTTTATTATTTAAAAATCTTCCACACATTTGGAGTTAGCTTTTTAAAAAAATATTGTTTGGTGGGGGCAAGTTGGGGAGTACAAGACCATGAGTAATTCACTCGCAGCCACCATCTTGATTCACTAGCATGCCTCCGTGTGAACAGCATACACGGAGAGCTTCGCACACCAGCAATCTTGCCAAAAAATTGTTCAGACAGATGGCAGCTGCTGCAAATAGGCGTTTCTACACCCCAATTCACATTTTATTCCCTCATCTAGACCGGCCCTGAGGTAACCCTATCATGGGGTTTTCTTGGCAATATTTTTTTTCCGGAGGGGGTTTGTTGATGCCATCCTCTGAGGTTGGTAGAGTATAACCTGCCCAAGGTCACCCAGTAGATTTCCATGGTCTAGAGGAGATTTGAACCCTGGTCTCCCAGAGTCCTAGTCCAACAGTCAACTACTACACCATGCTGGCTCTCATGTACCAAATTTAACCAAAACCAATTCAAAATAGGGTGAAAGCCTTCAACTGGTGCTTTCTTTCCTGTTCAGCTGTGTTGCACTTCCTCTGATCTGAAACAGTGCAATGGTGTACTTGCCATTTTGCATGTTCATAGTGTAGAATCACATACATAAAAAGATGCCATATGACAGCTAAGTCTATTTGTCTTTGTAGATCAGTACTACATACTCTGGAGGATCTGAGGCAGAGGTCTTTAACTACTATAGCACCTTGATGGTGCTGAGGAGATCATGTGTTCTATCACTGAGCTATGGCAGTATTAATATCTACAATTTATAAAGGATGGGAAATGCGTGGCCTTCCAGATGGTGTAGGTCTGTAATTCTTGTCAGCCCTAGCCCACATAGGCAATAGTGAGGAATGATGGGCATTACAATCTAGGAACATTGAGGTGGCACACATTATTATCCCTCCTACAGAACAATCAAAAAAACATAGCATTTAATAGTGAAAACCAACTCCAGCCATTGGCCCATAGATTGGGAAAATTACTTTTTTACTGTTCCAGAATTCTCTGGCCAGCTTGGTCATATGCTGGCTATTTATTTTATTTATTTATTTATTTATTTATACCCCGCTCTTCAGCCACAAGGCTATCAGAGCGGCTTACAAATTGTTTTAAGCAATAGCTATTTACACATCTACACTGCATTAAACAGTTTCCAATGTGTGTTAGCTATGGGTTTTGGGAGAGGCAGTCCACATGATAACTTTCCCAAGCTCTGTTTTGTTCTAGGAAGTTTGCAAGGGAAGTGTTGTCAGTGAGAGAGGCAACAGAGCCTGGTGCAGGGAGTGAAGGAAGAAAGAGCATGATGAACAACAGAGAAAGGGGAAGAATTAAAGCAACCAGAGAAATAACATCCAGAAGTTTATGCACAGTATTTAAAAATGGAATAGCAAAAGCTATTTTCAAAGAGTGACTTTTCTTTGAAAAGTAGCAAATGACATGTATGTCAGCTGCATTGCGGAACACTTCTAAAAATATTGATTCAGAAATATAAAATTCATCTGTGTCTATCAAAAATGCAGACATGCTATCTGTGTAAAGTAAAATAAATTTTAATAAATTTTAAAAATGCAGACTGGGAGTGAGATGGGTGTGGAGAAGAGTCTGGGCCATGGCTCCTTCCTATTGAAACCTGGGATTTGTAGTTTTACAAGGTCTTCAGCCTTCTCTGCCAAAGAGTGCTGATGCTTCACCCAATGACAAATCCCAGAATTTCATAGGAAGAAGCCATGGCAAATAATCAAGTTTCAGACTGAATTATTTGTGTAGTGTGGATACAAGGCCAGTCTAATGCAAAGTTAAGCATGTGTCAACCCATTGACTGCAACAGACTTAACTATACCCAGTTCTGTGGTGGACTGTGGCTTATATTCTTAAGAGGTCAAGATACTTCCCATGTGCTTTCTTAATCACAGAACTATATATCCATATCCATGCATATGTACACATTTACACATGAGAATGAGCATAAAAATAAACATGCTGTGAATCAGAGCTGAGAAGCAACAAGTCAGAAGGAGCAGTTACTTGTAACAAATTACTTTTTTTGTTAATCAGGGTGTTACAAAGTCACATTTCTATATTAACAATGACTAATAGGGAAGTTACTTCTTTGGTGAAATGAAGGACAGTTTCTAGTTACTTTCATAAGTTAGTTTTTAAAAGTATTTTTAGAGACATTTTGATAGGAATTTTTCAAGTTTTATGCTGTTTGTTTCTCAATCCCAGCATTTATTCCCTCTCAAAGAAGGTGAGTAATAGAAAAGTAATAGGCAATGTAACAAGGAACACAGAGGCCAATTACTCTTGGTTAGTCACATCTAGAGTAAACCGATTAAATCAGTTTTTGAATGAGTCAACATGTAGGTAAACTCAATGGGTTCACAAGGCTACTCTAGCTGAGATTAATAACAGGATTTAGGTTGACCCCTTACTTTTACAACATGGTAATGAATAAAGCCAAAGTGTTTATTGTATTTCATTACTGTACTGTTTATTGTATTCCATTACTGTAATGAGTAATGAAAATAAATTACTTTTTTCAAAGTAATTTTCCAATTCTTGTTCTAGGTAAACATAGAATTCTACTCAGGTCCATGAATCCATATGGCTGGCATTCAAGCACATACCAGTCCAGTTTTAGACCCAGCCACTATTCAGTACACAAGAATCCAGAAAATCAGGAGGTGTATCAAAATCAGGAGGTGTATCAAACTCCAAATGAGGACTGAGATGTGAAACCAAGGCAGCTGGTTGCTGGCTTGCAATTTCAAACATCAGTTTCTCTTCCCCTTGAATTCCTGAACCACACAAAAGAAAGCACATCCATTTAGTCTTTACTGATACTCCTTGGCTGCTGCAATAGGCTACTTCTTGTTGTGTGCCTTCAAGTCATTTTTTACTTAAGACAATCCTAAGGCAAACCTATCATGGGGTTTTCTTTGGCAAGATTTATTCAGAGGGGGGTTGCCATCGCCTTCCTCTGAGGTTGAGAGAATGTGACTTGCCCAAAGTCAACCAGTGGGTTTCCTTGGCTGAATGGGGATTCGAACCCTGTTCTCCAGAGTCATAGTCCAGCACTCAAACCACTACACCATGCTGGCTCTCAAAAGGCTACTACGAGACCACTATTTAGCCTGCATCAAAATTAGTACTTGGAAAAGTTCCTCTTTTGGGGGGGAAGGGATTGCACCTCCCTTCAACTCTACCATGGCCACAGCCATACTAGTTAGATTATTCTGAGAGTTGCAGTCCGAAAACAGAACTTTTCAACCCTTTGAGACCATTTATACATCCTCTATAGCTTACTAATGTGCAACATCTAAATAACATTCCAACAACAAAATTATACTCTGTATCATAATACATACCTGTGTCTGGACTATGCCCCTCCTTTTGCTTTTTGAGATATCCAAGAAGGGTTTCTCCTAGTGCTGGGGCAGGGGGCGATAGTTTGAGGAAGGAGGGGGGTGAAAACTTTTCAGAGCTTATTCCATGACAGGCATCCAAAGGGAATCATGGGAAGAAGCCTTCCAGTCTTTTGCATTCTTCTTTCTCAGCCAGCAAAAAGGGTCCTTTCAGCCTAGACTCCCAAAGTCCCAAAAGCCTGGTGCTGTGGGGATCTCTAGGGCAGCTTCCAGAGAGTCCTGTCAGTACAGCCAAGCAGGCAGCTCAAAGTACCAAGCTCTTTACAGTGTGGATGTGGGTCAGCAGCTGCTTATGTTTTAAAGTCGCTAAAGAATCATAGGTTGCTGCTCTCCCAGAAAGAAACCACTTCTCTACTTTTAAGAAGCTTTCTTGGCCAATGAGAAAGAACAGAACCTGCATGCCGGTAATCTGCTTCTCCAAAGCAAGGGGTAGGTGGGAGAAGGCCTGAGAAGTCATTAAACTCTTTTCCTCTTTATTCTTTGTGTTTCCCTACAGGTTTTGAGGACTGGGGCATTGGTCTTGCCCAGGGCAGCCTTTTAGCTGCAGGTGTGGTGGTACGAGGTGGGATGAAGCAACAGGACAGGTAAGTGAGGACACTGGAAGCTGTACTCCCAAAGCAAAGGAAATTGAAGTGATCAAGATGCTCAGGGCCCTGCATTTGGTCTTCATGTTTGCACACTAACCTCTAGAAAAACAACAACATCTGGGGGAGATTAGCCATAAAGGTAAGGAGTGGACTGCTGTTCTTTGCATTTCTGAACCATTTGAGAATCCATAGTGTGATTCCCCCCCCTTCACTTGAACCATCCTTAAGCAAAGCAATAGCTCCATCTGCAGACACTTTAAAACAATGACTACACACTGCATATCAAGGCACCCTGCTGGTGTTTAATTAGTGCAAATGTACTATGCAAGAAGCAGCTCTTCATGAACTATAAGTGGCTCCTGGCTTTTTTTTCTTTTCTTTTTTAAAGTCAGTTGCTGCTAAATAATTCATTAATGCATGAAAGGGTGGCAACTGGAAAAGACAAAGAGAAGCTGACTTGAGGAGACCCCTTTGAATTATCAAGCATTGATAGCTAAGCCACAAAATCCATGTTTTTAGGACTAGGTTTTCATGATTTAACTCTATCTGAAGATCTCCCTTGATCCTCACAAAGATGGGGGAGAATTTATTTTCAAAGTTAGCTAACACACATTGCAAACTGCTTAATGCAGTGTAGATGTGTAAATTGCTATTGCTGAAAACAATTTGTAAGCCGCTCTGATAGCCTTGTGGCTGAAGAGCGGGGTATAAATAAATAAATAAATAAATAAAGTATATAAATAAAAATAAAGTTCATGGTTGCCTTTTCAAAAATTGCTGATTGTTTTGTAAATCACCACAACTGCCCCTGACTTCCATGACAGCAATTTCCCTGGTTTTCTATGCTCTTTATCACAGTATCTCAGCTTCTTGTGAGAGCACTTTCTGTGAATATTGTCTATGCTGATCTTCTTTGATCCCCAAGAAAGGGCACACCAGGGATTATAGTAATCATCAAGTCTAGTGCACTGATCCCCCATACAAGCAAAATGATGCTAAAAATTTTACATCAAAGAATGTATATGCCATATATAAAGTGAGAAATGTCAGTTAGCCAAGCTGGATTCAGAAAAGGAAGAAGCACTAGGGATCATATTGAAAAACACAATGAGTCATTGGAAAAGATCGAAATGTTGGGGAAAGCGGATGCCAGTAGAAAGAGGTCTTGCAAACTCAGATTGTGGCTTCCTTTATTGAATCTATCCACTTGTAATGTGGTCTTCAAGACCTGCTCAGAGCTGGTAGTTCAGGGAGGATCCTGGAGATCTCTCATTTACAGGGTCACCAGAAGTCAAAACTGACTTGACAGCAAATAAGAACAACTGTAAAACTAGATGACACAATCTCTTCCCATCTAACTATTGAAGAAAAGATTTTGTCTCGTTTTCCCAACACAGAATTATAGAATCATAGGGTTGGAAGGGGTTCCATAGGCTATTGATTCCAACTCCAGTTACAATTGCCTTAATTAGAAATACAACACATCACCATAGTGGGGAAGACTATGACCAGGTGACTAGTGTGCCCGTTTGGCGTGCTGCTCCAGTTTTGATTGTAGATAGGCAACTTCAAGAGTCCTGCATGTTTTCCCTTCTTAGCTTCCTTGTGTTTTATTCTATCTTGGGCTGAACTGCCCTTCAAATGGTGAAGCCTGCTCTCACACAGAGACTTGTTCTCTCTAATGAAGCCACATTCTGGAAGCAAATCAGAATTGTTTCCTTTTTCTTGACTAGGGGTCCTTCCACTCTACACAATTACAGCTCCATGATTCTACTTTTAACTGGCAATGGAAGCATCCTATGGAATCCTGGGCTTTTTAGCTTGTGGGCTTACCACATACTGAAGAAAAGTGGCAGCGCAGCAGGAAGGTTCTGTCTTCTGCGCTGCCTTACTGCACAATGTTCTCATACTTCTGTTCTGGTCCTGAGGGAGACTGAGGAAAACCGTGTCTTTTTGCTAACTGGAAAAACCCATTATCAAAAAGACATGGTTTTAACTCAGTCTCCCTTAGGACTGGAATGAAAGAACACCAGAACAGTGACGTCATGTGGTAAGGTATCATGAAAGGCGGAACCTTCCAGCTGCACTGCCACTTTTCTTTGGAGTGCAGTAAGCTCCTTGGTGAGGCACTAAAGCTCTCTTTCTGAGAATTCTAAATGCCCCTCACTAGACTACCAATCCCAGGGCTGCATAGGATGCATCCATGGCAGTCAAAGTGGAATCATCTATATATATAAAGCTCTTGGGTTGTTTCCTTTCCCAGTGTGCTGAGTGGCTGCTTAGGAAACATACCCAACCAATCCCCTCCCTCCTCTCACTTCCTCAGCCACTCACCCTCACATGTAAAACAATGCAATATTTTTTCCCTAAAATAATAGCATGTAGCTGAACCGTGTGAAAGGATTCTGAGAAAAAACATGTAAAACAATTCTAAACACTTTGTAAAAATGGGTGAACTGTGTGAAAGAACTCTGAAAAACCATGGAAGAAATCATAATGAAACATTAGAGGACAGATCAAATAGACTGAGATTTTGAAAAGAAACACTATGATGAAAAAGACAAACAGAGAACATTACAGAAAGAGAAGAGCGATTGCGCGCCTGTTACACTGGATACACCTGGTAGCCTTGTAATTGGGTAGTGTGAATGGGGCCCAGGACTCCTGTGCTTTAAGTATTGGTGTAATAACGGAGCTGTTCACTATTTTAACTGCTTCTGGTTAAAGGCAAATGACGAAAATGGTCTCAAGGAAGGGTGAGAATAGTGAAGCCTTCATGGTATAGCGGTCTGAGTGTTGGACGAGAACACTGGCAGACCAGGGCTCAAATCCCTGGTTTGAGATCTTGGACAAGGCACTCTCTCATCCTAAGAGGAAGGCAATGGCAAAGCTGCTCTGAAGAAATCTTTCCAAGAAAACCTCATGATAGGGCAGCATACATTGGCATCAGGTTGAAGGCACCCAATAACAACAACCAGATGGTGTTGAAATGCAAGTCCCATCAGTCCTAGCCTAATGGAACTGATGGTGATTAATGCTGGGAACTGCAGTTCAGCAACATCTGGGGTCCATTCGCACTATACAGTATAGTGCTATATTCCACTTTAACTATTATGGTTCTGCCATACAACTCCCAGAATTCCATAGGATGATGTCATGGCAATTAAAGTGGACTATAGTGTTGTATTTTCGTATAACAAATGAGTTGCTGAGTGCCCACCCCAGGCAAAAGCAAAAACAACAACTAATGGAAGATGGAGGAATTCCACTGGCACAATATTTCTGAGGGTGGCGGGGTGAGGTTAGGCCACTGTAGAAAACCCCCCAATCATCGCTTGTGGCACCACTGAGCCCAGGTAGGTTTTAATACCTACTCTCACAAGTCCCAGAAGTGAAAGGCCTTGCTTTTTAATCCTCTAAGCTTCTTAACATCCTTCCCTCCCTCACCCCCTTCCCTTATCTATACATTCCTGTCCAAGGAGGGGGAGGAAGGCGCAACAGCACAGGTAGGAAAGGAAGCATGGAGGGACTCTCAGAGCTTGCAGACGGGGTTTAATTTCTATTAATAAGGCTAATCAGCTAAAGGAGCCACAGCAGGTCTCTCCCTGCCCCCGCCCCTTGCTTCCTAGGCATGAGGGCTGGAGAAACAATGGGGCATTTGTCTGAAGGCCCACATGAGGCTTGAGAAGCAGGCATTTACAGGGGAGGAAAAACAAGTTCCCCCTCCCATCTCCACAGCAGCAACGCCAACCACTGAGGCCAGGGATATTTTTTTCATTAAACCAGGTTTAAAAGGTGACTGACTGACAGGCACTACACCTGGCGCCACTGAGGGAGAAACCAAACTCTGTGCAGGTGGATGTGGAACCAGGCAGCTGTCTTTGGCAACAGAGAAGATGTGGTGTATGCTAGTATTTTGTACCTATTGACTATATCAAGTACTGGAAAGGAAATACTATGTCTATGTGGATAAGAGGAATTCCTTCCACTGTGATATGTAATACACAACTGGTGCCCTCCAGGTGTGTTGGACCACAATCTTCACTATTCCCAGCCAGCTTGGAGGAGGGTATTGGATGCAAACATGTCTGCAGGATACTGGTAGTGATGGGGAGACTGCTGTATACAATATTATATCTTTATGCTCCATGTGGGAATCATGTGGCCCTCCAAATGATGTTGGACTGCAAGTCCCAGCAGCCCTAGAGAGCACTGACAATGGTAGAGTGTTGGAAATTATAGTCCAACAATATCTAGAGGCCTGCACAATGTCCACCCCAGCTTTACAGTGTATCCACACTGTACCATTATAGAAGTTTGATACCACTTTAACTGCCTTCAGAATCCTGGGATTTGTACTTTGGTGAAGTTGTTAGAATTTTTTAGTACAGTGAGTCAGTGTGGTAGAGTTGTTTGAGTGTTGGACTACTACAATAGGATTCTGGAACACCAGAGTTTGAACCCCTCTTCAGGCATGGAAACCCATTGGGTGACCTTGGGCAAGTCACTCTCTCAGCCTAACAGAAAGGCAATAGCAAACCACCTCTGAATTAATCTTGGCAAGAAAACCCTATGAAAAGGTTTCCATAAGTCCAAGTTGACTTGAAGGCACATAACAGGAATAATAACAACCACCAAGTACTCGCCTCTTAATTACAGAGCTAGTGCTCTCAGACAGAGAATTTAAAGTACCTCACAAAACATCAAATTCCCAGATTCCATCGGATGAAGCCATAGCACTTGAAGCAGAATCACTGTGTAGTGTGAATACATCCCAAGAATAGGTAGCACAAGACCATCCCAATTATGGTATATAATAACTCCCTAAAATGGATTTACCTGTAAGTGTGCTTGCTTGACTGGGATTTGACAGTCTCCAACCACTTAACTTGATGGTGGATAAAGGTGTTAACAGATCTTCATTCAATTATGTTCAGTATGCCACCTTTTGCTGTGTTCCATATTAACGGATAGCATGGAACAAGGCCCATCTAGTGCAACCCCTTGCTGGGATTTATCTCCCAGCATCCCTCATCCTTGGCTATGCTGTCTAGGGCTGCTGAGACCTGCAGTCCAGCAATATCTGGGGGCCACATGATTCCTAACCCTGGCCTAGCTTCCCTATAATGTCATATGCAAGCACAATCTATGTAATGCTGATGCAACTGAATTGTTGTCGTGTCCAAAGTTCAGCAAATGTCACTATATGTAGATGGCTACTAACCTAGATGTGAAATGGTTCCCAGAAATATCCATGCTTACTTACCGTACCTCCTTCCTAGGCAATTATATAGCAAAAAACTCCAAATAGATGACCACTGCCCAGTTACAATGCTAACAGCACCTTCCTAGATTTCCAGTAGTTTTAACCTAGGGTTTCTCCAAGGCATGTCTATATGGTGAAAATACTCCTCATAGAATTCAAAGAGAATACATTTTGTCCCAGTGGGATCCACATAATTTCTACTTATTTGGAAGGAGGGAAGGTAAAAACTCCAAATAGTCCATGGAAAAAGCCTTCGTGGCTTTTCCTGACTTAAAAAAAAAAAAAAACTCCGAAGGAAATGTGCATTCCCACTCATTGGGACAACCAGTTCACTTTACTGCACTTTCCCAATAAGAGCAGAAGTGGAAAGCTGATTGGTCAGATGTGTGCATGGGGTAGAACCTGCCAGCAGGACAGCACCTGGAATCACTATGTTGGATTTTCACCACAGAGATCATGCACTGAGGTGACAAAACAGCCTTTTTTCCGGTTTATTTAAGTAGAAGATCATACTTCCGCACCTTGGGTTTGTTTTTGTTTTTAAAAAATACTGTTCAGCAGCAGCAACTGGTGACAATAAAAATGCAAGTAATTCATTCATGCCCACCATCTTGGTTTGCAGTCATGCCCGTTTGAACAACAAATGTGTATGGCTTTGCACGCCTGCGATCTTGAGGAAAAACAAATGGAGACAAATGAAAGCTACTGCAAATTGGCATTACTGTGCATCAATCTACATTTTACTGCCTCATATAGACAAGCAGCTGGTCAATATTCCTTATTATCCCCTTTCATGATTATACCACTCTTAAGAATATCAATATGGTGAATCTTCATTTGCGAAGAAAAGCCAGTGATTCTTTTTTTTTTTTTTGCATTACTTTTTTATTGAACATTATAAGAATAAAATACATTAACAATATCATACAATCTTTCATTACTTATTTTCACATTTTACCTACAAATCATTCTACTTGCTTATATCTAACAATTTCTATATATTATCATGTTTTCTAAATTTATTATATATACCATATATACACAATACACATTTAATTGACTTCCTTTCTGGTTGCTTCAAATATATTTCTTCCCATCATGTACATCTATTTTGTCCTAAATGCATGGTTTCTATATTCTTCAAACGTCATTCCATACAAAAGTCAGATTCTGCTCTGTATGATATAACAAATATATCCAAATATATTAATATTTTTGTAAGTTCTATTACAGTGTTGTATTGTTAACCACTTAATGAACCACTTAATGAACAGGCCTACGGGATTACTATTACATTTCCCCACTTATTTGTTAGGTATTTAATAATGGTTGCCCAGTCTTCGTTATATTTGTCAGTTATTTGGCCTTTTAATAGCATTGTTAGTCTGTTTAAGTTAAGGGATTCATAAAGTTTCTCAAGCCATTGATCCACATTAGGACAATCCTTATTTTTCCACATTTTTGCAAATATGATCCTAGCAGTTACTAACATATAAAAAATCATTTTTCCATGTTCTTTCTCTATTGATTTTTCTATCATTCCTAACAGAAAAACTTCTGGTTCCCGTTGGAGTTTAACGTTCAGTATTTCCTCTATTATTTGTTGAACTTGTTTCCAAAATTTGTGCGTCTCTCTGCACGTCCACCATAAGTGAAAAAAAGTTGCATTTTTCTCTCCACATTTCCAACAGGAGCTCTGTGCTCCTTTGTACATTCGAGCTAGTCTGTTAGGCGATAAGTGCCATCTAAAATACATTTTGTATAGATTTTCTCTTAGGTTTTGGCTTAATGTTCTTTTAACTTGTTTTGTCCACATATATTCCCACTTTTCAAATTCTATTGTGTGACCAGCGTTTTTTGCCCATGCTAACATACTAGGTTTAACTGTCTCTTCTTCTGTTTCCCATTCCAAAAGTAACTTGTAAAATCTTGAGATCATATTTTTGTTTCCCAACTCTGTGATAGAGTCCCATTGTGATTTTTTAGTCAGAAATCCTGTCAGGCTTGCATCCATTTTATATCTCTCTTTCATTTGCATATATAAATACCAGTGGCATACTATGTCATCCTTTGTCATTTCATCTTGAGTTTTTAGTCTTAGTTGGTCTCCTTCTGTTCTTAATATATCTCTATATCTAAGCCATTGTTGCGATGGAATACCCTCTTTGTTGTATAGTGCTTCATGGGGTGAGGCCCATAGAGCATAGAACGAAATATCCTATTTTTAACTTTTTTCCAGCAGCTGATTAAGGGTCTTCTAATAGTGTGGTTATAAAAATCTCTGTTTATTGAGTCCTTGTTGTAAAGAAGATAGGCATGCCAACCAAAGCGGATACCATCTCCTTCAATTGCCAGTAATTTTTTATTTTCCAATGTTACCCATTCATTTATCCATGTGAGGCAGCATGCCTCATAATAGATTTTCAAATTTGGAGTGTTCAATCTTCCTCTTTCTTTTACATCTTGAAGAATTTTCATCTTCACCCTCAGCTTCTTTCCAGACCAAATAAACTTAGAGATGTCCGCCTGCCATTCCTTGAAGACTTTCTGCGCTATTGTTATTGGAATTGTTTGAAAAAGAAAAATCATTCTAGGTAGTATATTCATTTTGATTATACTGATTTTCCCTAATAGATTTGTTGTCATCCTTTGCCAATTATTCAGATCTTTCCTAATCTGAGTCCAAGTTTTTTTTATAATTATTGTTAAAAAGATCTGAGTTGTTGTTTGTTATATAAACTCCAAGGTACTTAACAATTCTTGCTTTCTTGAATCCTGATTTTTCCACTAAATTCCTCTCTTCTTCTTTAGAGAGATTTTTAGAGAGGCTCGTTGTTTTGTCTTTGTTGACTTTCAGACCTGATAATAGTTCGAACTCTTTTAAAATATTTGTTAGTGATAAGATTTCTTCCTGGGGTTCATTCAGAGATATGACTAAATCATCAGCAAACAGTTTTAATTTATATCTATGCTGAAAAGCCAGAGTGATTCTATAGGTTAGAGCTGGTTGTGTAATCTGATATTCCAAACCACTGGTTCCCAAGCTTGGATTTCCCCATACCAACATCTCTTGGCCTACAACTCCCAGAAGCTCTAGGCAGCAAGAACAAGGATTCTGGAGCTGCAGGGCAACACTAGAGGACCCAGGTTTGAGAAGCACTATTCCACTTGACCACATTGTATTTATGTTTTGGAAGAATCACATTTGGATGACTGTCAACATTCAGAATGTTTGAAGATTCAGAACATCTGGGGTTGTCAACATGCACTTGTAAATTCTCCTCTCGGTATTTTGAAATGGAACTGTACAATCATGTCCAACTACCCCAAGTCTTAGATTAGCAGCACCAAAGGAGCACATAGAAAAAACTTTTTGTATTGTTTCCTTCTTGGGGTACTCATTTTGCACCTTTGTTGGGGAGATGTGCACGAGTATAGGAGCCTTGCTGCCCTCTTTTGAACCTGGTTGCCTTAACCTTCCGATCTTCTGAAAAAGCACGCAGGATCAGTCCAAGATACATTGCTATGGACAAGCAAATGGTGCAGACAGATTTATCCCAAAAGGACTCAAGATGCATGGAAATCCTGGCCTATTATGTCCTCTTGGGTGAATAATTACAATAGCTTTCTCTCACTGAAGGAGAAGATTAATATTCTCCCCGTATTCACATTTCCCAAAGAATTATTCTATGGGGGGGGGGGGAATGGTCTTTTTCTACAGAAAACTGTTTCCTGCACATTTCCTGCACAGAAAACAGGGTTTTTGCACACAAACACACCTGAAACCCAAGTGTTTTTCTCTGCAGAATAATTTCTCCATAACACATTGGATACTAGGAGAAAACTGCACCAATTTCTTGCTGGTTTATTCTTCCAGAAGTGATTTCTCAGCTGTTAGGAAACCCATCTTTCAAACTAGGAATGAATAATTAAGAATATTCTTTCCACCCCTACCTATTGCATATTGTATCCACAGATTTGGCATCCATGAATTCCACCATTCACGGCTTGAAAATATATTTAAAAAATAAATAAATTCCAAGAAGCAAACCTTGATTTTGTCATTTTATATAAGAGACACCATTTTATATGCCATTGCATATAATTGGACTAGAGTATCCATGGATTTTGGTATCCACAGGGAGTCCTAGCACCAAACCCTAGTGGATACCAAGGGGCCACTGTATCCTAGTCCAGTCAATTTATAGTGACAATTGGGACAGAACATCTCTCCCTTTTTCTTGGCAACCCATGTAGCCAAAAACAATTTGTTGCATAGGGCAAATAATAAGATAACACTCCTCCTATTCCATGTAGAATCATTGACTAGACTGGCAGATTAGTTTTGTGACAGGAGGACAACCCCCCCCCCCCAAATTTGGGAAGGGAAGAAGAGAGGAACGGATCAAGAAGAGAGGATCAGGAGTTGGCCCCGGCCACCCAGTCAAAGGATATAACGCAAAATCTGATCAAATCATGTCAATAAGACTTCAGGGAAAACTCATCAACATTACCATACTCCAAGTGTACAAGCCTACAACAGCAGCAGAGGAAGAAGAAATTGAGAATTTCTATGGTGGAGTCCAAGAAGAAATAGGTAACACACCAAAACAGGACTTCTTGTTCATTGTTGGTGATTGGAATACAAAAATAGGAAGCAGAGCAGAGTCAAAGATTGTAGGAAATTTTGGACTAGGATCAAGAAATGAAACAAGAGAGCGACTCTTGCAAACACTTTCTTCATACAACTGGAACCCTGGAGAGTGGGGAAAGAGAGCTAGGTTCTGCTGCCATCTAGTGCCCATGACTGAGTATGCAGGAGGATTAATCACCAAATAAATACATTTGGGGGAGCTGTGTTGGCCGCGTAGCAAAACAAAATTCAGAATCCATTAAAAAGAAATACTTTATTAGCCAACCAAACTGCAAAACACATGATTCAAGCTTTCAAAGCTCTACTGGTTTCTTGATCAGGCAAAAGTTGTCGAAAAATAGTGAGAAATAGGAAAACTTTTGTGGAGAATATGTAATTATTAACAGGCCAGCTTCACAGTGTTCATTATAGCGTGATCCAGTTTCTTACAATGGTGAAATTTTGTCCTGAGAGCTAGTGCTTCTCACTAGCCACCTGACAAGTGTATCAGACAAGTCCTTCCAGAGAATCTGTTTTTCTCTCAGGTCCTGCAACTATCCTTAAATAAAATATCAGCATGGACATGCATTAGGTCAAGATAACCTGGGTAAACATCATTTTAAGAGTCCCCTTCCTGGGCAATTTCATACTATGTGAATATATCCCTTAGACAGCTTCAAATGTTCATTCAGAATAATCTTTGTGCAGCAACAGACTTGAATCTTCCCAGGAATACAAGCACATCAGGGATTGGAACCATGTGGTCTTCCAGGTGTTATTTGGCCTGTCCACCAGGGCAGGCTGCTGGAACTTGCAGTTAACAACATCTGGAGGGCCTCACATTTTCCACTCCTCATGTAGATGGAGAGAATTAGAGTTCAGACGTAACAAGCTATAAGTCCCATAACCAGCACTTTTTTGACAGTGGGGACGTAACCAAGTTACATTTCAAAAGTGATATAGAAAATAGGAAAGACAGTGTGGTGTAGTGGTTTGGAGGTTGCACTAGGGCTCAGGAGCCCAGGGTTAAAATCCCCACTTGGCCATGGAAACCCACTGGGTAGCAAACCCCCTCTCAACAAACCTTGCCAAGAAAACCCCAGGATAGGTTCACCATAAGTTGGAAATGACTTGAAAGCACACAACAACATTTTCTTCAGGCAATGCAATCATGTTCTTAAAGCTAGTAGGTCATGATGAAATTGGTGGGTGAGGAGGGCTGCCTTCTTGTTGTTGTGTGCCTTCAAGTTGTTTCTGACTTACCGTGACCCTAAGGCAAACCTATTACTGGGTTTTCTTTGCTCAGAGGGGGTTTGCCTTTGCCTTCCTCTGAGGCTGACAGCATGTGAGTTGCCCAAGGTTTCCATGGTCAAGCGGGACTCTCCAGAGTCATACATAGTCCAACACTCAAAACAATACACCATGCTAGCAATCCCTGTGGAAAATACTACCTCACAAACTAAAATAGCAAAGGTAGAAACAGAAAGGTTTCCTGCAGACACATGGTTTTTTCTCACCCATTCCTTCCCATGGGGTATGCCCTCATGCACAGATCTGCCCATGTCTCTTACCCCCTATCAGAAGACCACACCTGAAATACAAACTAGACAACAAAGAGCTGATATGATTTTTTTAAAAAACCTTATTTATTTATTTTACAAAAACAGTGTTGTTCGTGCTATTTACAGAAGCGAAATGGGGGGGGGGAATAGACAATGCAGCTCCACCTCCCTATCAATTCTAGAGCGTTTCTAAATTCTGCTTATCAAGATGGGCAGAGCACAGGGCCTGCCATCTTTAGGTGACTGGATGGGTAAAACAGAGTCAGATATCTTCAGCAACAGGGTTACCTAAATCTTTTGGGGATGTGGGGAGGGGGGGTTACCTGGCAGTCCAGAGCCACCTTTAGTAGCTGGCTTATCACAGTGTAACGGATACTCCTCAGTTCTCTCAGAACAAAATACTTTGAATGGCTAATTTCACTGACAGATGGGACTGGCTTGGATTCCTGGAAGAGTGGTTTTTCTGCCCTCCTTGCAGGTATTTGCTCTCTTCAAAAACTCCCTACGATCTAACCCCTCATTTTTTTCATGGTAATAAAATAGGTACCTCTAGTGCTGCCCCCAGAGCAAGCGTAAATGTATTTCAAAGGGCTTTTCTGCAGGATCATTCTAATAACCCCTTCTCACATAGCAACAAATCCAGATTTGCCACCAGGTTTGAACTCAATAGGAAGCCCTGCTAATCTCAGCTTTCTGCCAACCATACTTACATATGGTATTTATGATTTTAAGCATCTATGAATTGCATTCATACTTTGCCTTCTTAAATATACAGTGGGAGTGCAGGTGGAATCATGCAGTCCTCCAAATGGTGGTAGATTGTAACTCCCACCATCCCACACTATTAGCTAGGTTACTTTGGGCTGATGGGAGCTGCAGTCTAACAACATCTGGAGGGCCAAGCAGCCTCCCTCCCCCAGCATACACCAAAAACCATATTTCATGAAGAATCATCCTGTTTACTTTTTATTCATTGATCAATATACAAGTTACATTTCAGCAACATTAATAATGAATCCCTTCTACATATAATATTAGTCATAACAAATGTGCTGGAGCCAAGGAATTGCCTTGCTACTTTTCACCAAGCTTTTTAAAAATCTGCAGGTTAGGCACAGCCTCCAAATACATTTTTAAAGTCTTAAACCTCCGGTATGTGGCTTTTCATGGGTTGGGCAGCAACTCATACTAATCCTGTCCCCCAAACTAAACAGGAACATGTTGTTAAACTGGGCAGCAACTAATGGAATGTGGCTGGGATATGTGGAATGGTGTAGCTTTTCCACTGAAGGCCAAACATGACTCATTTTTGCCATTTTTTGTTTTTACTTCCAAACATCTACATGACCTGCCAGGCCTGACTAGAGCAGAACCAGTGGAGAAAGAAGTAATGGGAATATATGTGCCCCCCAATGTTGTTGAACTGCAAGTCCCATCATCCCTTAACAATGGCTATGCCAGCTATGCCTGATGGGAGCTGCAGTACAACATCTGAAGAGCCACACATTCTGGAGCCCCAGCTTCGTCATTCTGCCACTATTTTCCCAGTTTAAATCCTTCCCCTCTAGCAGAAAAACATAAAGTTTACTATTGATATTTCCCTAATGGGGCTAATACAGTGGACCCTTGGTATCCCCTGGGGTTCAGTTCCATGACCCCTTGTGGATACTAAAATCCATGGATGTTCAAGTCCCATTATATGCAATGGCATAGTAAAATGGTGTCCCTTATATAAAATGGCAAAATCAAGGTTTGCTCTTTGGATTTTTAAAAATATTTTTAAGTCATGGATAGTTGAATCTGTGGATACAGAATCCATGGATATGGAGGGCCAACTATATAATATTGGAAGGAGGCACCTGGGATCAGGAAAATATCACAGGGTGTTGTTTTTTTCAACCTGCTCCCCTTACATAGTGCCACTGATACAATCATATTCAGAATTTTCTGCATTTGAATAAAAAGTAGGTGTTGTGACCATGAACCCCACATGTAACATATTGTGTGGCTCTGAAATTAGGTATTATCCTGTGGGTGCCCATTGAATCATAGAACTGGAAGAGACCACAAGGGCCATCTAGTCCAACCCCCTGCCCTGCAGGAATACACAATCAGATTCTTATGATCAAAGACTACAGAAAAGGCATGAAGATACTGTTTTGGCTAGGAAATGTATCACATCCTCCAAGAGACAAACTATTAACCTTTGATCACTCAGAAAATGTGATGTCCTCAATGGAAAGGTGAGAAGGGGACCCAAAAAACAGTCTAGGCAAAACACATGCCAAACAAATGCACATTGTGTGGAAACATGAATAATCATGCTGATAGGTTCTAAAGACATTATTGGACTCCCATTCTTAATGGGACAATTCCCCTGACAATCCAGCCAATGGTGAGGGATGATTGGAATTGTATTTCATGAACATCTAGAGGGCCATGGATTTCCCACCCCTGCCCAAAGCAAGCTTAACAAAAAGAATTAAAGTCCCAGATCAACACAGGTATGTCATGGCAGGTTCAAGGGCTACTCCATATTTAGGTTAGCCACTTAAGGAGAAGCCACTTCCCATAGGATGTTGAACCGTGCTCAAGAGCCAGAAGAATTGTCCTGTACAGCTTTCTTTGTCTGTTACCGACCACCTAAATCCGTAGCCAGCTTTCACTTGATGATGGGAGCTGAACGGTCATTGGTCACAGTTGGGCGCAGTTTGACAGTGGCAAAAGGGTTGGTACCTCTAGACAGAGAGAAAAGAAGGGGAAAAGTTACATCTCTAAAAAAACCATCAGGTGTTTACATTACAGCATAAGAAATGCACCAGGGCAATTCACTGCCTGTTCTTTCTTTCTTTCTTTCTTTCTTTCTTTCTTTCTTTCTTTTTTGTCAAAAAGAGTCTGAAAGGATTGAGGGCTGCAAAAACAGGTGGGGGGGGTGCACAGTCTTAGGGCAGCACTTTGCCCACCTCTGATTTCCTAAGATCTGGATTGAAAGATATGTCAATGTAGTGCTCCCCCTTGTGGTGACAAATTACCATTGCTTCATTTGCAATACTGATATGATGATGGAAGCATGATGAAAGCATGATGAAAAAACAAAGACAGGATATGGCAAGGGTGTGTGTGTGCGCACATGCGCACACACCTTCAAGTTGCCTGTTGGTTTATGGTGACCCCATAAATCTCATAGGGTTTTCTTAGGCAACAAATGCCCAGAGGTGGGTTTGTCAGTTCCTTCTTCTGAAATATAGCCTACAGCACCTGGTATTAATTGGTGGTCTTCCATCCAAGTACTACCCTGCTTAGCTTCCAAGACCAGATGGGATCTGGTGCCTTTAGGGTATTTAGGTGCTGTATTCCCAAATGCAATCATTCCAATATAACCCCTTGCAACTGCCACTATGAAAAGAACTGCATCAATTAGAGATCATGAGAAGAAACCATTACAATTTGTTGTGTGAAGGAGGGAAATTTCACAGAATACTGGTCAGAATAGAAAGGGTGACTTCATACATATTTATATGGTTCACACCATGCCCTATCAACATTTCACAGATGAAAACTGGTACATATGTGGATGGCCAAGCAACATCAGAGTGTCGTCAAGATGGCAGATGTTATTAATGAGGATGAACACACAGGCTAACAGAGGCTGCAACAATTTGCTTTTGCTTGAGCCTAATGGGAAAGGCAAGATTTTGCCCCATTTCTTCTCTCCCCCCACCTTGGAACTCAGTTTGCAGCAACTGAAGTAAGCTGAGGACAAAGGAGGAAAAGTGGGAGGAATAGAAAGAAACAGGGATACTGTATTTTAAAAGCAGCTGAAAAAGTGAAAAGACTGAGGATTAACTGGAACTGTCTCTGTTGAATTGGAACAGTGGGTGAGGGTAATGGCAATCAAGAGAATGTAAGGCATACATCACTGTGTGAATCCACCAGTCCTTGGAAGCTATGGATGAGCCTTCTGCTCACATTTTCTAGGAACAAGTTAGGATGTTAAACCAACTCCATTAAAAACCTTAGCTTATTTAGAAGCTGGTAGCTGTTGTATTTCTGAGCACAGCCTGGAAGAAATGCCACCAATTTCTCTCTCCCCTCCTTTTTCACAGCTAGTAGGCTGCTAGGGAAGGGATGGATCACTCTTGAAATGACCATTGGCCATAGGGCTTCTGGAATTAGACCAAGGACCACAGAAAAGCAGGGTGGAGCCATGTGCAGCGCTCAGACCACAGTTTTTTTTAAATACAGCTCCAATTGACGATGCTGGTTGTAGCATTCTGTGAGTTTTAATGCAAAAAATGTAACTTTTCCAAGTGCTGCCCTGTTCTAAGTAGATCATGACATTACTCCTCTTTGCACATAAGGTGCGGCATTATTGTATAGACATAAGAAACAGGAAAAACTCTCTCTTGGAGGGGAGTAAATGTTGGGAATGGGTTGTTCAAGAAAATACAAATAATTGCAAGCAAGAGTCAAAACTTACTTGGGGAACAGTTCTGGAGGATGCTCCCCTCCTGTTGGCTTCTGCAATAAAGCAAAAATATGGTGAAGGCTGAGAGGGAAATGCCCTGTGAGCTTTCAGCAGAGACAAAATAAGACAGGAAGGAACACACCAAACACACACACACATATATATGCATAGGTGGTATCTGTACCACTCTTTTCCAAGCAGGCCAGACACATATACAATGCATGTCCACTCCAAGAAATCAGAACCATGCTTTGCTCCTTGCCCCACCAACACCGCAGACAATTTAGGTCAAATGTCTATACCGTAGGAGTGATCCTGCAATGCAGTCATCTTACTCTGCCAGGGTTTTCTGGCTGTACAGGAAATAAACACCTCACTAATACTTCCTTCCATCTGTAAGCAAGGGGATCTTGTAGCACCTTTGAGACTGAGAGAAACAAATTGTAGCATAAGCTTTCGTAGACTTGGTCTATGTCTTCAGATGCATGCATCTACTTCCATGCATCTGAGGAAGTAGACCAAGTAAGCTTATGCTACAATTTCTTTCTCTCAGTTAGTCTCAAAGGTGCTACAAGATCCCCTTGCTTACTGAAATTCCAGACTAACACGCCTATGTCTTTGAATTCCTTCCATCTGAGTTGTGTGAAGTAGAAGGGGAGTACTGTATAGTCATAGCTTTAGAAAACCATAAAGGCACGCTTGATAATGCAACTTATTTCCAAATGTAGAAGAGCCTACTCTCCTTTCTTAGGGGTGCAGGTGGCCTTGTTTTCACCCACCCATACATGTTTAAATAAGAATAGGGGTTTTAATGCATGTTTAGTGTTTGTGGAGGAAATCTTATGTACACATGCCAGATAGTAAGCCACAATGAAAACAGCAGGCCTTGGGTTTGAGGATAGGTTTGTGCTATTAGTCTAGTAAAGTACCCCTCAATTAACTTGTAAAGACTGCACCTTCCTTCATAAACAATCCTTCCTTTTTTAAGTGGAGAATTTTACTTACTTACTTATTTTACTATGCTCTACCTATTCTATAAGTAGTTTGGTGCTGATGGCATGTCTCTGGCTGACTCTGATCTGGCTGCCTGAGTGGACAGAACCAGTCTTTCTCTTAAATTAGTCAGAATGGCACTGAGGAATGCTCTTCTGTTTTAGCCTTTTTCTTTTGTTCTTGGTTTGTGGGGTGGGGTGGGAGTCTTTTTTATCATAGTTTGTGGTTTTTCTTTTCTTAAACTTGTTTTTGAAGGTTAATACGGTATATATTTGTAAACGGTATATATTTGTAAACTTCAGGGGACATCCCAACTCATCTAGGAAAGGAAGATGCTGCCACTAGAAAGTTTTGCCTGCTGAAATGATAAGAAAGGAATTACTCAGTGTAAATGGGATGCCACCCCCTGCTAAATCCTGCAGCCCCTTTACTTCATCATAGCTGCCAGAACTCTGTTGCTGTCGATAAACTATACCACCCAGAAAACACCAAAAAACTTTCTTCTAGATTTCTCCTCCTTTCTGGAAAGGAAGGAGCATACTGGCAGGGCTCTACAGTGCAAAATGGCATTCTAGCCAGCTCCTACAGACAGACACCGCAGCAGCTGCTGAATTTCAACAGCAGCTGTAACATCAGTCACAGCAACCACCATCACTACCACCCCACCACCATGGATTCTGAAGGTCCAATATGGCTTCCATCCCTCCATCACATGCTCTCCAATCTGAGTAGACATAACAAAAGTAATACATCGGGTGTTTCTTTTTGTTCTTGTCTTATTATCCAGGATTTCTGCACTTGCACAGCTAGAAAGCCTAATGGCTTCTCCAAAATGTACTCTCTTGTGCATGGAAAGCTTACACAACAGGGGTTGAGATACTGGCTTAGGGTTGATTTCAGTCTCTTGGAATGTCTATAAACACACTTCAGCAACCCCACCATACACAAAGCTGTGTTCACATGAACATAAGCAAACCGCATTAGGTACTTTAGTAGTGGTTATTCAAGAGGGTTTTCTTTGGTCTGTTTCTGTGCTATGCTATGGTCTGTTTCTGTGCTAGATTATACACATTTGTACTACTTCTTGCCACTCAGATAGCTAAAAATACAAACTCCTTTATACTAAGTTGGATCTTTCATCTCTTTACCTAATACTGCTTACTCCCACTCAAAGTGACTCTGCAGGATACTGAAGAAATATGTTTTCTAGTCTTACAGCTCAAGCTGCTTTACCTGGAGCAGTCTGGGAATGAAACTGGGGCATTCTCCATTGTATGTAAAGTACAGTACTAGGCTCCTCCATCAAGTTATAGTCTCCCATCTCCAGTCATTACTATGTTTTTTAATATTTCTGATTAGAAAATTGGATTTATCCTAGGGCCCTTTCACATTACACAGTTACACTGCATATTTATAATACTTTGATTCCACTTTAACTGCCACAGCTACACCCTATGGAAGCATGTGGTTTTTGATTTAGTGAGGCACTAGATCTCTCTTGCTGAGAATTCTAAATACCCCTCCCTAAACTAGAAATCCCAGGATTCTATAGGATGAAACCATTAGGCTTATCACACGCTGAATTAAAGTGGCATGTCAGCCAGAAGGTTCTGTCTTCCATGCTGCCTTACTGCATGACGTTGTCATTCTTCTGTTCCAATCCCATGGGAGACCAGTGTAAAACCATAACTTTTTGCTAACAGGTTTTTCTGGTTAGCAAAAAGACAGTTTTACCTCAGTCTCCCACAGGGCTGAAACAGAAGAATAATGACTTTGCATAGTAAGGCAGCACAGAAGGCAGAACTTTCTGGCTGCACTGGCACTTTACTTCAGTGTGCAGTAAACCTCAAACATTTGTCTTTTCTTTTTGATGCATTAGTAGGCACACTACTCACAAAAAGCAGCCTTCCCCAATCTTGTGCCTCCAGATGTGTTGAATAACTTTCAGATGCTGGCCAAGCCTGAAAAACTCTGGAGGTCATAGTCTAGCACATGTGCTTTATACTGTACATTTGGTTAAGGAAGGCTGACATCTAACAACACACTGCTCTAGAGGGGACAAGTGGGTACTCTTCCTGTCCTGTGTAGGATTTATGTTATTAAAGAGGAATTTGTACCTTCCTCCTCTCTGAAAGGGAAGGCCAAAAGAGTTAAAAAGCATAAAGGACTTTAAGTCTATTTTTTAAATGGAAGTAACTGTTCATGTGAACATAGTCTAACTTTCAATTGGGGGCAGTGAGGGGAAGTACTGTACATTCCTAGAGATTAGGAGTCCTCCATTTTTTTTCAGTGCTGGCATTCCTCTCTTTTCAGAGCTTCTTATTCCTCAAGCCCTTTTCAAAAAGGCAACCCCCACGCCAAAGTACCCAACAGAGGAAGACAGACAAGGAAGGCACCTCCTTCAGCTGGTCAGACCCCACCCAAGTTCAACACTCAATGTCCTACTGTTAGCAGAAAGAGGTGCTGCCCCGGAGCCACCAGAAATCAGGCTGGGTTGTCATGGAGAAGAGGAGTGAACTGAAGGGACCCTGGGAAGTGAAAGAGAAGCAACTGAGACTCTCCCGCAAAGAAGTTGACCAAGGCTAGCATGGACAAGAGGAAGGAACTAGAGGCAGACCAAAAAGAGTGTTCTCCTTTGAGGCTAAGAATGGCCAATATAATCTAAAAGAGGAAAAAGCTCAGAGGAGGCCAGCCCTAAAGCCTGAATGAGGACTACAAGCAGGTGTAACAAGAGAAATTGAAGAAACTCTTAAGAGGCTTTGGTGATCCAGAAGGCTACCAAGAGAGAACTGGAGGGAATTTATTTGCCCATTTTAGGGCCACACAAGGTGTAATATTAATAGTGTGAATGCAACTGTCATGCTGTTTGCATTGGAAGGGAAGGGAACCTCCATTGGTGCCAATGGAAGTTTCCCTCCTAATGTAAACATCAGGCTTGGGGAAGCAATTTTCATTAGGACCTTGGCCAGGAGGGAGGTTAAACTCCTCACCTGCCTTTGCAGCCCTCCAACTGCTTGGAGGTCTCTGCGGCTGCTGACATCATTTTTAAAAAGTGTACATTAGGTCCATTCAACAGAATTTTTAAAAGTAGGTCTAGCTTAGTCCTAATATTTACAGTGAAATTCTAATGGTGTAGATGCTGCAAGAAAGGAGCTAGTGTAATAAAGATAGCACAGTTGTTCTAACTTGTCCATATGTTTTGGGAAGGGACGGAGTTTAGTGTCATGTGCATCCCCTTTGCCACAAACCTCCAAAGGCCTGATCTGCAGTTTAGTTACAAACGTACACACTCAGTTGCTGATATTGTCTCATCAGAACTCTGCTTAGTAGTGAAAGCTGGTGTAAGAAGGCACATGGGGCACTATCCATTCAGGTCACTCCCAGCCAGAGCTCTTCTGCCTATTTATTTATAGCCTCACAATGAGGTGGCCCTGGCTGTTAGCATTCACTCTTCTCTTGACAGGCAAGTCCTTCTATTCAAAGTCTCACAGGCACACAGCCCTTTTTGCCTTAAAGGGACAGAAAGGGTTTCCTGGGTAGAGGGCCACCTACTCATAAAGTGGTGGAAGAGGAAACACAAGAGGGGGTGGGAATGAAAGACTGACAGGTCTGATAATAATAATATAATAAAAATAATAAAATTTATTTATATCCCGCCCCTCTGCAAGCAATCGGGGCGGCTTACAATGATAAAATGGCAGACAGTATAAAACAACCCAAAATCCCTCCCTCCCCTTAAAACATTATTAAATTAATGCAAGTTAAAATCAATACAAGTTAAAATCAATATGTGGTACCATATGCTAAATATCCTTTTGAATCCTGATCAATGGATTCTTTTGGAATCAAAAGATCCATCAAGGTCTGGGTGCATCTATACTGTACGAATATAGCAGCATGATCCCATTTTAATTGCCATGGCTCCACAGTATGGAATGCTGAATTTCTAGTTTGGGGAGGGACCTAGAATTCTCTTTCCGAGAACTGTAGTGCTGGAATTCATGGGAGTGGGTTAGAGATCTGATTCCCTCACCAAACTACAAATCCCACAATTCAACAGGATAGAATCATGTTACTATAATTATGCAGTATGGACACACCTAGGGACTCATAAGGCAACAGGGTACTCTGTGCCCTGGGCAATGATCTGGTATGCTGGAACCTAGACAGGATAGACAAGCACAGTTTGGCAAGTTAGTCTGCTTCTGCGGCTGCGGCTGCTTTAGTTTCCCCTTTCACTACTGATACTTGGAAGTGTTCTTGTGCTGCAGCTCTACTTTGATAAGTAGAGCAAAAAATGTGTGTTTTGTTTCACTTGTCCTAAAATGAGGAGGAAGATTTACTTTGGAGGGGCTTGTCTATACAAGGCAATAAAATGTGGATTTATGCATAGTAACGCCAATTCACAGCAGCTTTCATTTGTCTCCACGGTATTTTTTCAAGATCACAGGTACGTGAAGCCATATGCATTTGTTATTCAAACAGGCATGCCTGCGAATCAATATGGTGGGTGTGAGTGAATTACTAGTGTTTTTATTGTCACCAGTTGCCTCTGCTGAACAGTATTTAAAAGAAAAAAAGATGCAGACGTGTGATTTTCTGCTTAAATAAATAGGGGGAAAGGGGGAAAAGACTGTTTCATTGCCTCAGTGTACGATTGCTATTGTGAAAATCCAACATGGTGGCTCCAGGCGCTGCCCTGCCAGCAAGCTCCACTCCCTGTGCATGTTCGACCAATCAGCTTTCCACTTCTGGTCTTATCACAAAAGTGCAGCAAAGCAAATTGGTTGTCCCAAACGAGCAGGAATGCACATTTAATTTTGTTTAAGTTGGGAAAAGCCGCAAAGGTTCCCCCCCCCTTCTGAATACAGTGACATGATGCAGGATCCCATTTGGATAAAACGTATTCTCCTCAGATTCTATGATGAGTATTTTCACTGTATAGACAAGCCCATAGAAGGTTATTTTTGTTTTCTGATTACATGTAATGGTTATATAAACCTGCAAGGAGGATAGAAGAGAATATTTAATTTCTAAAGAGAGAAATATATGGAATAGAGGATGGAAGGGAGCCTTGCCACCCATCCTATAAGCCTTAATCTTTAACACTGGTGTGTGTTAAACGTTAAGGTGTGCTTAAGGTTAAAGCTGCTCTGATTGCTGCTAGAGGGAAAAGAGAGGAGCAGGTGATGGATCTGTTCTCACAACATAATGGTGGTCATCTGCCAAAGCAAAAGACACGCCTTCCACTTGCTCTCATTCAATATATACAGTTCACATATTGAGATTGTCCAGGGGCCCATCTAAATGGTGAAAATACCCCTCATGGAATTCACTGAGAATCCTACCAGTCTAAATGGGATCCAGCACCAATCCACACTATTCAGAAGGAGGGGGGGATCAAAATGGCAAAAACAACACACTAAAAGCCTTCTCAGTTTTCCCTGTACTTATTCAAAAACTGTGAGGGGGGTGCACATTCCTGCTTGATTGGACTATAGAATGACAGAACATCTGAAGGGAAGCACAAAGCTGATTGGCTGGGTGAGAGCAGGGGCAGGGCTTGCTAGTAGGGCAAGCGCCTGCTGCTGCCATGTTGGATTTTCGCCTTAGCAATAAAACAGGATCAATATTTTCTGTTTTGCTTTTCTATAAAATTGGAAAATCACACTCTTGCACCTTGGGATGACTTTAAAAAAAACGGCAGCAGTGAAGAACTAACAAGAGCAAATCACTTGCAACTGCCAACACAAATGCGAGGCTTATGGGGGCTTCCGAGGCCAGAAAAACCGTTTGGACATGTTGCTGCTGCTGCAAGATGCCAATACTATAAAGTACTTTGGATTTTTCCCCTCGTGTAGATGGGCCCCAGTTCACATGTTTACTTTCCACCCCTATGTGGTTCCAGCAGAAGCAGTAAGCCAATGATCTGGGAGACCATCACATTACTGGCTCTTGCACATGGTATTGCTGCCGCCTGGAGCTATATTCTAGGGCAAACATCTGTTGCATAGGTTTGAAGGTTCCTTTTTTGTACTATAGTTCACAGAACTCCTTGGCCAGAAAAACCAGCTTTGGGGGTTCTGGGAGTTGCAGTCCAAAAAGTAACCTTTCCCAAACTCTGGTTTATTGACTGCTGCCATATCACCTGGCTAATGTATGAACTGGACCAGAGCTACTTCTCTTGCCAAGAGTTGTCACTATATAGCATCACTCCTCCAGAAGCAGAGAGAGCTAAGGGTTTCCCTGCCAGTGGAGCAATCCACTTGTCAGGGATGCTTTAGGGGAGGATTTCTATGCTGGCAGAAGACTGGACTGCCTTGGGGCTCCCTTTCAATTCTATGATTCTATGGTCTGCTGTTCTTGGGGTGAAAAACTATATTCACATACCTAAAATATCATCATCACAAACCCTTTACCTTGGAGTCCGTGGTGGCTGCTGCATTAGCTGTGCTGCTCCGACGGCTGCCTGCCCCCAACAAAGCAGGAGAAGGGCTTGGAGACTGGGGTCTGCTGGGGTTGTTCCAGTGATCACCCGCAGGCAGGGCGCTGGGCCGATCCAGGAGGTCGTCAATGCTGTGACTGCTCCGCAGAGGGAAGGCTCTAGCAAAGCGAGAAAGGAAAGGATGAAAAGGGCAGGAATAGGGCAGAGCCTTGGACTATCACTTTTTTTTTTAAAAAAAGATATTTTTATTAACATACACAGTCTTATATTTGTCAGATAAACTTGTAAACTTACATTTACATTTTTTAAAATTAAAACATTCATTTCCTATTAAATACTCTTCTCTCTCCTTTTTCTTTCTAACTACCATCTCCCAGCCTTTACTTTACTATAGATTCATTCCACCTTTCTTTTTTCTTCTTTTTTCCTCTTATATTCTAACTCTTGCCTTCTTCACTTTCTTAACACTTTCACATACCTTCTCACACAGTACATTCCATCCTATCTACTATCTTCCCATGCACAACTACACATTCATTTGACCTCCTGTCCAACAGCCCCTGTGCCATATTTGTAATACAATTGACAAATCCCCCTATGTCATAATTTGCATGATTATTCTACTATGAATGTTCATTTCCCCCACCATACAGCTTTTAAATATCATTTTTCATTAAAAGTACTCTTTTAACAACTTACATATTTATTTGCCCTATTATTAACCAGTATATCACTTGAATATAACACCTGACAAGTTATTTACACATGTTCACATTCATTAAAAACGTTATATGCACATAACTATATATCTGTCACATTTTTTGAACTAATGGGCTATGCTTTCTGGGAGATCTTGGGAGTCCAAAAAGTAACTTTTCCAAGCCCTGGAAAGGGAGAGGAGTAAGTATTTATTTTGTTTATTTTGTCTTGCTCTTTAAAGCTCCCATCATGGAAGAGGCATGTATTGTCCTCCTCCATCTTCTTCCTTTATCCTCACAACAATCATATGAGGTAGATTAGACTGAAGGATTGTCTAGATGGTGAAAATAATCCTAACATCATTTGCAGAGAATACCTTTTGTCCCAACAAGATCCAACCGAGATTTGTGGTTTTCGAAAACTCCATTTATTGTGCGGGAAAAGCCTTGGCAGCTTTCCCCAAGGTTTTTTTGAAGAATGTGTGGAAATTCACATTACCACTCATCTGAACATCCAATTCACAATGCAGTGCATTTTCGGCGCAGGCAGAAGTGGAAAGCTGATTGGTCAGACGTGTGCGGGGGACAGGCCAGCCAGCAATGAAGTGGCCGGAAGCACCATTTTGGAGTTTTGCTTTATCACTTGTGCACTTTTTTGCTGTGCTGAGACAACCAAACAGCTTTTTTAAGTGGAAGGTCACACTTGCACACCTTTGATTTACAGTTTTTTAAAAATACTGTGCATCCGTGACAACTTGTGAAGAATATTAGCTTGAGTAATTCACTCTTGGCCACCATCTTGGTTTGCAGGCATGGCTGCATGTGAACTTCAAACATGGATAGCTTCACATAACAGTGATTTTGTCAAAGGACTGTGGAGACAAGTGAACGCTGCTGCGAATTTGCGTTAATGTGCAGCAATCCACATTATATCCTCTCATCTAGACAAGCCCTGAGCAACAGTAACTAAGATTACCAAGCGAGATTTAGAGCTTGTTGGGGATTTCAACAGTGCTTGTCCAACACCCTAACCACTTAAATTACACATATAAAGAACAAGGAAACATTTATTTCAGGGTAAAAGGGCAAGGTGAGTGATAGGAACCCAAGGGCTGTAACTGCAGGGCCAACCTGGAGAGTGGTTCCATCACAACGAGCAACAGCTAACACGCTACTTTTGGAAATGTTACTTTTTTAAAAAAAAAATAACATTTCAAGCTCTGCCTTTTCCTCCTTCACCCATCTCCTTCCTCTTCCATGATGCCACTACAGACCTACTTAAGCCATTTCATCTGCCTCCTGCAATGGTAGGAAGAACAAGCAACTGATTTCTGGTCACTTATTCTTGGATGAACTAGAAGCCCAAACAATGAGCCAGCCCTGAACTGGACAAGGTATCCTGTGAGAATGAAAAATGTAGCAGATAAGGACTTTGCCACTGGTAGAACTCAAGGTGACAGTACCTTGTAGCTGTCTCCTCAGGGTCTCTCACCTCTTCCAATGGTTTCACGAAAGCTTCTGGAAACCAGCCACTCCTAAAACCAATGTCACATCATCATCATCATCATCATCATCATCATCAGATTTATTCATACTCTACCTTTTCCCAAGATTGGGACTCAATGCAACTTACAAGTTAAAATGATTACAATATAGCTAAAAACATATAAAAAGTTCACATTAAAATAGAATTAGAATAGACTCATAAAGTTGGAAGAGACTACAAGGGCCATCCAAAAAATAAATAAATATTTATTTATACCCCGCTCTTCAGCCACCCAGTCCAGTCCAACCCCCAGCCATCCAGTCCAACCCCCCGCCATGTAGGAACACACAATCAAAGCAGGCACACACAATCAAATTAAACTATTAACAATTTTAAAACAATTTAAAACATGCATTTAAAAAATGATAAAAGCAGGTAAAAACTGTACAGTATAAAATAATAGAGTACCTTCTTAAAAGCTTTTTCTTCAAAAATCTCAACTCTAAAGCTGGTCCAAATAAAAAGGTCTTTGTCTGCCACATGACAACAACAACCACACTCTATAAATCAACACCCTACACCAGTGATGGGCAACCTTTTGAGCTTGGTGTGTCAAATTTCGCCAAAAAACTGAGCATAACTTGGGTGGTGTGTCACTTTGAGGAATAAACATTATTTCGTGATATTTATTGTTTAAATAACATAAATGTATACAGTTCCCCCTCCACATTCGCAGCTTTCACTTTTGCAGTTTTGATTATTCGTGGTTTGCTCAGCAAGCACCCCATTTAAATCAGCTTCTCTCCCTCCCACTCAAGGGAGATGAGCTGATTTAAATGGAGTGCTTGCTGAGCAAGCCAGGCGCTCAACTCCCCACTCTCCTGTGGCTTGGCTCCATTTGGGGGGGAGCCAAGCCCCAGGAGTGCAGGGAGTTGGCGGGAAAGGCACTTTTTAGCCTTCCCACCCTTCTCAAAGCTGCTATTGAGCTTTCTAAGCCTTGTTGCGGCTTTGGGAGGGTGGGGGTGGCTGAAAAGCCTCTACGCCGCATTCCCTCCCAACCTTCCCGAAGAGACTTTATGGGATTCTAAATCCCCAGAGCCCCTTTGTGAAGCCTGGGGAGAGGCTGGCCAGACTCCCTCCCACTGCCTTCCCCGGCCTCCCCGAGTGGCTCCAGGGCCTCAAAGCCCTGGAGCCCCCTTGGGAAGGCCAGGGAGAGGCCTGGCAGACTCCCGCCTGCCTGCCGCCTTACCCAGCCTTTCTGAGGCGGCTCCGGAGAAGCACAGCAGGCCTCAGGGGGGTGGCCAGGTGGGGGGGAGGCTCCACCCCCCCACCTCCCTAAAGCGGTGAACAGGGCTTCGTAGCCCCGCCTGCCACTTTCCTCCACCCTCCCTAAAGTGGCGACCGATCACCACTTTAGGGAGGGTGGTGAGGTTGCAGGTGGGGGGGAGGAGGCATACGGCCGCGTGTCAGTCCAAATGGCTATGCGTGTCAGTGCTGACACGCGTGTCATAGGTTCGCCATCATTGCCCTACACTGTACTTTTTGTTTGTCTGATCCTTTGCCCTATCACCATCTCTTTTTCTGGGGTGTTCACTCTTCAAATTATGTGTATAGGGCAGACAAAGTCTTACCCCACAATTCTTGGGGGTCACACACTTTAAATATTAAGAACCTTTTACTTAAAAACAAAAAGAGGCATCAATGACAAATGATATAAAATGCCCACTTTGTATTTTTTGAATACAATTAATTGTCTGTCATGGAAACCAACCAGTCTGCTTTAATACAAGAAGCACCACTAGGTGATAGGAGAGACCTTGGTTTCATGTCTTCATTCATAAGAATAGTGTGAACTTGGTTGAAATATGACAAGATCATTAGTTCACCAAAGCTTCTAGCAAATTCCTAAATCTGGATTCTTAGGACATTATCAGAAGCGGCAAAAATTGCACTACTACAATGTCAAGATAGTACAAATGGGCACTGCTATCTCACAACGTCATCATCTTCGTGTGGTTACTGTGTGCTCCAGCTACAAAAAAGGCATTGCTTCTAATTGATGGGACAAGCCATGAATAGATCTTCAATATCACTTTTTTTCATGGTATTGATGGTGTGTGAAACCACGTCCCATTGTAATTGCAAGATTACAGCATGAATGGATGGTCCTCCGCGAGAAAACTTCTGAGTGAGAACATGAAAATTAAACACTCTTTTCATGAACTGTCCTGTTTAGTTTGCACATCTTGAGGTTTGTTTCAGTGCTTTTGTGTTCATTTACTTTGTTAATTAATGTATTTTTGGAGTTTTAAGCTCACTCGCGTCTTATCGCGAGAACCATCGAAATCTCGCCCATGCTAAATCATGGAAGTAAACTCCCATTCTTAAAGCACTAGTGGTAGTTGTGCAATAATTCCATGCCAGTTCTTTTGCACAATTACAGCGACATGCGATAGTAACTGTAATATTGCCATGATGTTCCCACTATCCTCATTCATGGAATTACAGCCTTTTTAGACACTGGTCTGATAATGTCCTATGTAAAGCTGTCTCCCACAACCTGCTGCCCTCTGATGGTCAGACATATTATGGGAGTTGTAGTCCAAAATATTTTGAGAATACAAGGCTGGGAAAGTCAAGGCTCTACTATAGAAGTGATTGTATTGCTCCCATCCCCCCTTACTAAAATACGTCTTGGAAAAGATTGAAGTATTCTCTTTCCCCCATACTCTGGCTGTAGAGCAACCCCTATTGGACTTCTTGTGTGTATTGATTTTCCCCTCTCAGTATACTTAGCATACTTTTGTCTGTTCCACCCACTTTTTCTTGGGGAGCCATCTTCTCCTTTTTTCTAAACTGGTGAGTCAGGTATGACTCTTCTCTCCTTCAGCTCATTAAGTTAAATAAAGTTTTTGAGTTATTTTAACCCAAAGCTGCATGCCTCTTTTTATTATGTAGTTAAGGGCAAAGCAATACATTTGAGTCATACTTCTAAACTGATACTCTGCTTGGAGAGAAGTTAGAAAAAGGAATTTTAACTTTTAGCATTTCCAACACAAGGCAAACTCTCTGGCTTTTCTTCGCAAACAAAGATTCAGGAAGGACTCATCCCGCACTTTCTGCAAGCGCGCTGATGACTAAAAAGGCCAATCCGAGATAAACAAGTCCGGTTGCAGAAAACACAGCAGAAGATCTCCTTGGGTGATGTTTTTGGGTTGTGATTCTTTCTGCGTTGTCGTTTCTCTTCAAGACTTGTTTGGCGTGAGTTCTCAAATAAGGCTGCAGCATTGTGGATAGTGCGTCTCCATGCCTCCCGATGTGAGGCCATGGCGGACCATTGTTGGTGATCAATTTGGCCGAGCCTGAGATGTTGTTTCAGAGAGTCCTTGTATCGCTTTTTTGGAGCACCCTTCTTATGCTGACCCATGGCGAGTTCACTGTAGTGTACTATTTTTGGGAGGCGATGGTCCTCCATCCTAGAAACGTGCTCTGCCCAGCACAGCTGTGTTCTCAATATCATGGCCTCAATGTTGGTGATCCCTGCTTGCTCAAGGACAGCAACATTCGTCACATAGTCAGTCCAGTGTATATTTAGGATTGTGCGTAGATAGCGTTGATGAAAGTGTTCAAGGAGTCGTAAGTGGTGGCAATAGTTGACCCATGATTCAGACCCATAAAGGAGGATAGACAGTACAATGGCTCTATACACACTGATTTTTGTGCTTTGCCTCAGGTGTTTATTGCTCCAGACTCTTTTTTGAAGTCTTCCAAATGCACTATATGTCTTTGCTAATCTGTGATCGATCTCTTTGTCAATCTTGGCATCTGAGGAGATGAGCTGTAGAAAGCACTAAAAGGCCCTATAAGAATGATTTGAACTGGTCCCCTAGATTAGTATTTCACTGTCTTTGGACCTTAAAATGTTCTGGATGTCAACTCTTAGCATCTATGATCATTGGTCGTGATGGCTGGGGCTGAGTTGGAATCCAAAACATCTGGAGAACCCACTGCTCTACATAAACCCCCAGTAAGAGAAGAGTCAATTTATTTACCATGAATTCAAAAGGGTGACATAAATCTCTCCAAGAGTCATAGCTAGAGAGGGGGAAATGAGGGAACTGTCCCCCCAATAAGAATTCTGCCCCCACAATTAAATTTTCCTTCAATCCCCAAATTTCTAGCGTTGCAGAGAGTGAGACACTGAAAATTGTTCTAGAGCTCTTAGAGTTTGCATTCCCTTGGGAACTTTGCCTGCCCCTTTTCTTTGGATGCTTAAACTGTATTTCTAAATGCCTAACTGAAGTTTTGTTACTGCAGTGATAGAAATTTGGGAACTGAAGGAAAATTTCATGGGGGTGGGAGAGCAGAATTCTTATTTGATAAAGCAATGCTCTCCTCTCCCCCTGTATTTACACCTCTGATCTCACCAAATTATCATTGTGCCAAAAAACCCATTTCACTCTAACCGAGTCCCACTGGTACATATCTGAGCAGACTTACGTGGATGTACCTTCCAGCTTGCCATACAGCCAGCCATTCTGTGCATCCGGTATCAGCACAGTGACAATGTCTCCAGGGCTGAATTGCAAAAGGGTCTGGTTGGAGCCAGCTACATGGGCTGCTATTGCTTGGACTTTCAGCCCAGTGTTCCTGCTTCCTTCTTTACCTCCTGCTTCTCCTCTTCCTGCTGTCTTCTCTCCAAAGGAACTAGAACGAGAACGTTGACCAGTGGAGAGGGAACCTGTATGTTATGAGGAAAGGAAGAATTTCAGAACCAATTCATTGCACCAGTGGAGAATCCCAGCTCTGCCAAAGTAATGGACCAAATAGGTTTAACCACAAATAGGGCAAATGACACTTTTTGTCTTCAATGCTCTCTCTGTGGGTTGCATTCATTGCTATCCATCCATCAGCAGCAATGGTAACTGGTGGTTAAATGGATTATTTTTCCCACTTGCACCTCTGTATGCCTCTCAAATCTGCTCTGGAGGTTTCGGAGGCACTCAAGAGAACCAGGGAGAGCAAGGAAAAGTCCCATTGTGCCAAGGGAAGGTTCTCTGTATGATGTGGATGGACCCTGTGGGAAGGATCAGTGATCATACTTATTTAATTATATTAACTTGTTACATTTATGCCTTGCCTTTCCTCCTAAGAGATAAGGTCACCACACACAATTGTCCTTTCTCCCAATTTTATTCTCACAACAACATATAAAATTAATTAAGCCAAAAGTCAGTCATGGGCCAAAGGTGAGCTTCTAAGCTAACTGGGGTTTTGAACCAGAATCCCCCCAGCACTCCTAACTGCTCCATTACACTGGATCTCCACTGTTCAGACTTTCTGCTCATCCAGGGCCAAATTTCATCACTACTGGGACAGAACTACACTGTGTCACCTTGGGATTCTCAGAGGAATCCCAAGGCATGATGGGAAAATGTCTCTTGGTGAAGATTCTTAATCTACCATTACATAGGATGCACTGTTAGCCTCCCATCTTACCGACAGAGGGAGTTCTTGACAGAGGTCTCCTTCTTGGTTCTGGCTGAGAGGACAGCAACTTTTCTACTGTCTCCTGAGGAAAAGGGCTGAAACTTTGCCCTGCTGTTACAGAACTGAAATCACCCAGAGGCCTTTGGGGCTGCAACAAAGCAAGGAAAATAAGGATAAGCATTTGAGGGAAACAATTTCATGGGAGAAGACCATTTGATTCAACCAAATGCCTCCTAAAAACATTCTGTACTCCTTTCTGTCGCTGTCTAGTTTGGGAGGTTTAGGAGTATCCTCCACTCCACCATTTTTACTTCTATGGAAGATTTTGGCATAGTAGTTCCCTACCTTGGGTCCCCTCATGTTGTTGGACTACAACTCCCAGAATCCCTGACCACTACTTCTGGGAGCTTAAGTCAAACAACATCTGGGAATCCAAGAATGGAAATCACTGCCATAGGGAAAATTCAGGAATCTCAACAAGAACTCTTATCATATTTGTCAACTAAGAGCAGAATAGTCAGAAGAAATGCTAGATTCCATCCTAACAAAACTAAGTGGTTTACCAGACTCCAACGTAAAGCACAGGGAGCAGGAAGGTTGCGTCTTCTGTGCTACCTTACCACATGATGTCATCGTTCTTCTATTCTGGTCCCAAGGGAAACCGAGGTAAAACCACATCTTTTTGCTAATGGATTTTTCTGGTTAGCAAAAAGATGTGGTTTTACCTCAGTCCCCCATGGGACTGCAACGAAAGAACACCGATGTCATGGGGCAAGGGAGCAGGGAATACGGAACCTTCCTGCAACACTGCCACTTTTCTTTGGAGTGTGGTAAGTCCCTAAATCCTGGTGACTAATCTATACAACCTTGCTATCTGCGCCTTTATCGTGTGACAGCTTGGTTGCAAAAATAATGAGTGCTTTCCTATCACAGCCTAGTTCCCTATTAAATAAATACACTACACTTCAGTGGAAGAGGAAGTGAGCTTAAATAAACTTATCATTTAGTACAGTGATAAACTTATCATTTAGTACTCCACCCAATCATTGTAATTGGCCTTATGAGCACAGACAAACTTAAGCAGGACTTTTAGTTTATATCAGGGTGAAAATCATGTGATCCTCCAAATGCTATTGAACTGCACTTCCCCTCAATCCTACCTAGTATAGCCAATAGTGAGGAATACTAAGAGTTGCAGCCTAACATCTGGATGGCTTTGCTGCACATCCAAGAGCCGGAAATGTTATATAACACCAAATTCTGCAACATTCAACTAGATACATGGGGAAGAGAAAATTGGTGTTGTGAGGCCCAAGTGTACCAACAGGATTTTCTGAGTTTAGTATGCTGCATGTAAATTGAGTTTCTACATACTGAAAAAAATGATATTATTTTGTGTAAAATTAACATATACTAAGTTAGTAACAGAGACCTAAGGCCTTGTCTATACCAGGAAAAAAATCTGTACCCACATCAATTCTGGTTCTATAGGAACACACAACATAGTGAAAGCGGAAGAGCAGACTCAGGTATATCCAAAGGTTCAAAACCTCAGAACCCCGTGTTGATTTTTCCTTTGACCCACCTTCCATGTTATTCACTGAACCAAAGTCCTTCCATATTGGTTGTACTGAAGCCAAAGACTAAATAATCTGTAAGGCATTGACTTGCCCTACTTCAAAGGGAAAGTGCAATGTGCTGATGCCAAGAACAAAGCATTTCTTATGCTCCCAGCAGAGTTCTGTATCTCTTTTAGAGGGGAATTTGAAACATAATGACCTTTATACTATTTTCCCAGACTCACTTTAACTATTCAAACAAAATGTATCACTGGACAGAACTTGGAACCTTTGGAACCTTTCCACACAAAACTTGCAAAAATCATGTAACCTGTGTACAGTCAATCATCTCTTTGCCACTGTAGTCCAAACTTTTACAAACATACTTTTCGCTAATAAACTCTTCCTTCTTTGGCTCCTGACAAGGTGGTCAGACTGTTCTTCTCTGGAGCTAAGAGATCATTCCCTTCCCATACTGGTTCAGGGTTCACCCACAGACCATGGAACGCAACAGGATAATGCAGTAGTACCTGGGTTTCCAGACCCTCCCTACCGTAGGACCTTTTAAGCAGCAAAAGTGCTTATTTTAGGCTTTAATGCAATTTTTAAAAACTCACTTCTTGCTCTGCAGTTTCTAGAAAAATCTGGTCTTTTTTTTACATGTGTCCATCTGCATCAGTGTGGCAGCAGAATAGATTGGTGTGTGGCAAGCATTGCCATTTTTTAAAAAATTAAGTGCTTCTGGCTGAGTACCAGGGCCACCACCTGTTGAAAAATAAAAATAAAAAGTTCCTTTCTCCTTGGGGCTACTGTAGCTGGCTTCCCAGCCAATTACCTCCCCAGCAGAACCCCACTGGTGATGTTGTTTCTTCTGAGGTCAGAACGAGGCACCCAGCCATGAGATCTTCGATGAGGGGGTCCTTAGGGCTACTGTCTCACTTTTGATGGCATGGCTGGGTGCCTCATTCTGATCTCAAAGCAAGTGACTTCACCAGTGGGACTCTGCTGGTGAGGTGCTTGGCTGGGAAGGCGGTGGCAAGAGGGCCCAAGGAGGGGGCAGGGTAAGTGGTGCCAATTCAAGTTTGGACAGGGGAAATGTGTGGACACATTTGTGGTATATTACAAGTAAGTGTGGCACTAATGGGGTGAATTCGGGGCAGCTCTGGGGCAGAATACTCTGAATTGCAGCCAGATTATTTTTGCTGGTGTAGACAAGCCCTAAGATTTACAGCAAAGTTATCCACTTCCTTCACACTAAATATACATTTTATAAACCTCTACCATATTACTTCTTAGCAGAGCTAGAGAGAGAGTTACTTTTCTAGACCATAATGCCCAAAATCCTTCAGACAGCATGAGCAATGGCACCTCAATGGCCTTGCTGGCCAGGGGATTCTAGCAGTCATCATCTTAAAAAGTAATATTTTCATACTCTGCCTCTTAGTCATCTTTGTCCCAAACTAAAAAGCTCCAAACACTGTGAAGTCAAAGGCTTTCACAGCTGGCATCCATAGGTTTTCCATGGTTTTTTTCCAGGCTGTGAGGCCGTGTTCTGGAAGAGTTTATTTCTGACGTTTCGCCTGCATCTGTGGCTGGCATCTTCTCTGAAGATGCCAGCCATAGATGCAGGTGAAACATCAGAAATAAACTCTTCCAGAACATGTGTTAAGGTGGAAGACCCCCCTTTTTCTCTGTGCAATCCAATTTCACAGAGATGGGAAGGAAGCTCCCAGCCTTTTGATACAATCTGAAAACACACTCTCAAGGTTCCTCTAGTCTAGAAGTCCCTGGAGACCTGTCCTTCGGTAGGTCTCTGCCACCACTCCTTGATTTAACTTAGCTTTGAAATGTGATTACAAGGAGACAATCACATTGTTCTTTAAACTTCCAGCCTCAGATGAGGGTTAACCCTAACACACACACCCAGCCCAAAGAGACTCAAGATAGCTGACTGAAAAGGCACATGAGGCAAGTTTGTAGAAAAAAGAGAGAGAAACTTTATTTCTAGTCCCAAGCACTTAAGTACTTAGCATGGAGGGAAATCTAGTCTCTCCAGGTTCTCAGATTAAGGCTACATGAAATACATTCAGTCATAGGGTTAGAATAAATCATAAAAACTAACGCATGCTAACTAGACATTCCCTAAGCTAAGAAAATAGTAACTCACAGTTCATGAAGTCCATAATCATCAGTCCATGCCCCAATTGGGATGGACTAGGCTCAGGCTTATGATAGCTGGCCTCGCTAAGTCTCTGGAGATGGTATTCAGAGTCATTGGAAGTCTCTCCCTTAGACTTCATGGTATCATTTAGCTCTTTGATATTATAGAGCCCATGTATCCACCTTGCTGGCCTAAGCCATGTGGCCCTCAAACAAAGGGATTCAAAAGTGAAGACTCCATTGGTCAAATCTGATTGGGTCTGCATTGCCAGATCTGATTGGCTCTTCAGTCAGGTGATGTGATGTCATGTTTAGGAAATGAGGGTCCCACCCTCTACCATACCTGTTGCTATGGAATCAGGGAATGGAAATTTCCAGATGAAGTAGCTGTAAGTTTTGAGATGAACTCTCCATGATGGGGCTGGTCGCTCCATCATGACAACACAGCCTCACAGCCCAGAAAAAAACCACAGAAAGCTCTAAACACTCTTTACAAAAGACAGCTGCAACCCAGTCATCATTTGGGCTGACTTCTTCCGCATCTGAAACAGCCTATGAGAACTTCACCCAGCATCACAAAGCCTTTTGTCTCCCCCTGCCCTCAATAGTCCTACCCTGAAAGTCCTCTGCTGTAGGAATTCTTCCTTCCCAAGCCTCAATGGCTACATTCATTTTCCTTACCATCTCCATGTGGGTGGGAGTCAAACGACCACTTGGGTGACCCTGACTGTGGGCTGTGGAGAGCAAGTTCTGGGCAGGATTGCGGGTAGCCTCCAGCTGCTCCTTCCACACTGGTACTTTGTTCTGAATGATGGCCCGGGCCTTAGCAGAAGTAAAGACAATGACAATAGAGACTTGGAAGTATATTGACAGAGAGGAAATGGGGAAGTAGGAGCCACAACTTATACAAAATAATTTGACAGGCCCAGAGGTTTCAGCAAGGTCGTATGCGCCACAGAAATGTCTTTCCCTTCCCCAGTCTTCAGACATTCCTTATCAAAGAAGCCCCATGTCATTCTATCTCCTGACCAAAGACATAAAATACTTGTTATCTGGCACATTATTGAAGAGATACAGAAATCTCCCTTTTAAAATAAAATACAAAATAAAACCCACATAAATGGGTTAGTTTAACTATAGACACAATAGTTTAACTATTGTGGTTATGTTGTGTTTTTTTAAAAAACACACACACACACGTACAGTTTCTTCTTCTTCTTTTAATTCATAACCAGAATAAAGACTAAGGAAGGTTAACAATCAGAAATATAGATGAGAAACAAGCCTGTAATCTAGCACTGACCATCACAAACAGAAACCAGGAGTTTTATGGAGCAGAAAAATCACATTATTTGGCAGTGGATAACTGTATATACCTTCTCCAGTTTAGGAAATATAGGGGTGGGGGAGAAAATAGTAATATATTTCTCATTTTTATCTGCCCCCATGAAAGCTAGAAAGTTGATTTCATTCAAATGTTAAACATTGGGTGTTCAGGATTCTGCAAGTGGTGACACATTCTGCTTTAGAAATTATTATCCATAAATCATTGCGTGGACATGGCCATGCACTTACTTAACCTATGGTTGCCATCTGGGACCACTGATTCTCTTGCTTGATTGGAAATCTCGTGCTCCCTTTCTCCCTCCATCAACAGACATCTTACTAGGTTCCTTTAATGTCAAATGAAACTATCATGGCCAGATCTGGACAGGCAACCAATTCCTTCCATGTTGTTGCTGTGTGCCTTCAAGACGTTTCTGACTTATGGCAACCCAAAGATGAACCTATCATGGGGTTTTCTTGTAAAGATTTGTTCAGATGAGATTATATCCCCACCACCACCCTTATGTCTGCCTATCCTCACCCTGGTGTAGAACTGCAGGAACGTATTGGAGAGTAGCTGGTGTTTCTCAGCTAGAAAACGATAGCGCCGTTTCTCCTCCAGTTCAGCAGCCTGTTGACTCTCGTTGACAAAAGCTTGCATCTCTGTGTGCAGGTGCATCATGTTCTCCTGGAATTATAGGGAGAGAAAGGAGGTCTTTTGAGGTTTTTAAACAGAGGTTGGATGGCCATCTTTCGGTACTGCTTTACCTGCATGCCAAGGAGTTGGACTAAATGGCTCTTGAAGTCCCTTTCAACTCTATGATTCTAAGGAGTGGTGCTACAGCAAATGTGGCATTTAAGGCAACCTGCCATCTATCATGATTTGGGGAATTCCAAGTCTAAATTTCATAATTTTTATAGCTAGGTCTATGACTACACAGGAAAGCAGCGGCCAAATAATTTTGACATGTGGCTAGATCCATTTTCTTTCCCCCAAAAAATGGGCAGAGGAACAATGTCATTGTAACTGCTGGCAAAAATGATCTGGCAAGACAACAAATTAGCCAGATGATCACTGTTCTGTTGCAACCAGCTGGTATGAATAATGAACTTGCTGCAAAACCACAGCTGATCTTCTGCCTCCTAGGAAGCACAGCCTCCAGGAATAGGGCATAATTGTTGGCGCTTTGCATAAACCATTCATCTGTGAAATTGATCTTTTTTTTATTCTGTTTTTATCCTATTCCTTTAGAAAATTTATGTTAGCATACATCCCTGTCCCTTTCGTTCTTACAAAAACATAGGGAGGTAAAGTTTGGGGTGTCATGAAAGGAGAACAACTTATTAAACTGTTACTTTCAGGAATATGGAGAAGTCCTTGTGGGATTTTCTGCCTCATGGGTGAAGATAACTTTGCTAGCCTTGAATGCTGTGTACCTTGACTTGGGCACCATTTGCTGTTCTATCTCAGGCAGCCAAATATCTTAGGCCAAGCCTGTTACAAAATAATGACTAACTAAAATTTTCTGTAACTGTGCCATTCCAAAATCACCCAGATTAAAGTGGAGGGAATTCTAACCCCGGTCTCTCAGCTAGAAACCTAACATTCTAAGCACTACACAACACTGACTTTTCTAAACATACAGTTCACCACTGCTAGACCTTCTGTTCCTTTCTTTGGAAACAAGCATTTGACTGTGCTGTTGTTTCATTTTACTTATTGTCTGCTGCTTCTTTTAGCTTGCTAGTGTGCTTTAATCATTAGTTGCTGGATTTGTGTTTTTACATGGTGAAAATATCAGGTTTAATTTTCGTTTAGTCTCTGTGTTGTTCCCCACCTTCACCTCCTGGGTGTTCTTGTCTCGCGTTCTTTCCATTCTCCAGAGATCCGACATGCATTTATCTATATTGGCAGCTCTGCGTCGGTATTCCTTCTCATATCGCTGGCGACTGTCCTATATGAGTGGGCATATTAAGAATAAAAGAAAAGGTTGAAAAGAAGTAGAATCCCAAGCTCTGTGTAATCATTTACAGAAATAAAAGTTCAGGGTACCTCTGGGCCAAAACTAGGAAAAGTTACTCTTCAATTACAGCAGGACCTGGATATCTGATGGCAATTGGTTCGCCGGGGGGGGGGGGGCGTGGATACCAACAACCATGGATAATAGTGAACGCCATTGAAAATAATGGGACTTCCAGTTTAAAATACCATAGAGTTGCATTGGAGGACCTAGAAAATGGCTAGAGAGGATACATTTTCTAGGATGACTCTGGTAGGTATGCTGTTATGTGTCCCATGGATAACTGAATCAGTGGATACGGGGGTCCTACTGTATTCTTTTGGGATGACAAATCCTTATGTCCCTCAGCTGGCACAGAAGTTGATTCTGGGAGCTGTAGTCCAAAAAAGCAACTTCTGCCAAGCTCTGCTGTGGGCTAGAGCCATTTGAAAAGCTGCCAGTTCCTTTGTGTTATCTTGTTTTTCATAGAAAAGTCTAGGCAGTACACCTTTATGGCAGTGTGCATAAGCCAACCGTTGTGATTAAGCAGTGTGCGTGAGTTCATGATTCAGCACAATGCAGCATGGCTACATAGCTGCATGGACACAGCACAGTAGCTTCTATGATCCAATTACTCTTCAGGCACCACAGGAGTCTGCAAGAAGGCTCAAAATGGAGGTTAAAAGGAAACAGGCAAGAGCCACCCCAGCACTCACATTGATGAAGTGCATGTCCAGCTTGGTGTTTTTCTCCATGTGCTGCAGCAGGTCCACATGGAAGGTTTGTGCCTGCTCAAGAGGGGGGGGGGGAAAGGGCAGAAACATTGTCACTCATTCATTATTCACCTAGCATAATAACTGCCTAAGCACATTAGTAGAGGACAGAGCTGCATGGAGAAGCTCCCCAGCATTTCCAATTTTGTAAAACAAACAAACAAACAAAAAACACAAGGCAGCAAATCCTGTTGAAACAGGATTGGTTCCCCATCCCGATCTCTTTAGACTGAGGGACTGAGGGTTCTTTGCCATTTGTCAGCTAATCTGCTTCTGTCCGGGGTCCCTTATCACTTTCTGGCCACCTAGACGTCCAACATGTGATGGCAGTGAAAACCAGACAGGCAGAGGTAACACTAATACTCCACTTAAGTCTTGGAATCTCAGGATATTTATATGGGGAAATGAGTGGAGGGAATTTGAATGTATATGTTTGTAGATCACACATAATAAATAGCCTAAAAGATTACCAAAGAGTCATTTGCTTTCACCTTAATCTGGGTGATCTTGAAATGAATGGCACAGTAACAGAAATGTTTAGATAGTCATTTTGTAGCAGGTTTGGACTAAGATATTTGGCCGGCTGAGACAAAACAGCAAATGGCTCTTGGGTAATCTTTTCAGCTATATATTATAAGTGATCTACAAACATATGCATTCCCTTTAGGGAGAAATACAAACACATCAATGACTTGGTGTTTTGTTTTCATCACATTACACTGCATTGCATGTAAGGCATCATACATTCATTACATTACAATACAGACATATCTCTGTTAACAAAGCCTCTGACAAAGAATTTGTTTACTTTGGTCTAATCTACACTACACAAATAATCCAGTTTGAAACTGGATTATTTGCCATGGCTCCTTCCTATGATCCTGGAACTTGAAATTTTATGGGGTCTTTAATCTTCTCTGCCAGAGTGCTGGTGCCTCACCAAACTACAAATCCCAGAGTTCTATAGGAAGGCACCATGACAAATAATCCAGTTTCAAACTGGATTATTTGTGCAGTGTGGATGCACCCAAAGTCTTTTCCCAGCAAGCCAGCCAGCCCCACTTTTCCTCCTAGCCCTCTGTTTATCAGCAAGGTTTTTATTCGTAGTATCAGCATTGGGAGAACGGTGAAGAAGGGCTGGAAAAACACAGTTTTGGTGTTGTATTCTGACAGTATATCTGCAGTAAACACTGCAATAAAGCTTGAGTTAGTAAAGAATGGGATTCTACCATAGCCAGGCCCACTGTGTGCCCACCTATAACAGGCAAGGTGAACAGCAGCTACCTTAGGACATTATGACACAAGCCCTATTTTCATTGTGATCATGTTAGCAAAGTAAATGGATACATGCCAGTTTGGGAACCCTCAGTATCACATGTCCCTTCACTAGCACAACTGGGGCCATTTCAGCCATCAAAGAAGGTCCCTTGACTCTCCTCCAGACTCCCCCTTAACCTTGTCTCCCAGCAGTATTGCCATACCCAGCGTGCCTTTTGTGTGTTTTTTTATATTTAGTTTTAGTTGTAACACAATTTAGCAATTATGGCAATGTGATTTAGTGAAACAAAGAGAAAAGGAAAGGAAAGAATGTGTGTGGGGTGGGGGAACCAGCCTGTTTAGGGACAGAGAGGGGGAGAGAGAGGGGAGGACCCTGAGACCACATGACTGCCCAATCGCAGGACTGCAGCTGAAGAAATTTATCACACCTGAGGACTCATGGCATAGTAGCATGATTGGGAGCTTGTTGACGGGTGTTCCCCATCAATGGCAATGGATGCCCTACCTACGCTTTGGAGGCACAGCATCAATGGAGATGACATCATGTGATAAGTATCACCAAAGGTGCTACTATCCAGTTTTAATTCTGATTTAAAAGGCTCATGTAATAATCTTCGTACTGAGTACGCATGAACAACAAAACAGAGAGGAAATGGTAAACAGATAAGCTTCCTTCACCAGCTCCTCCTGGCATGTTAGCATAGATCTGTGTGGCCATCAATATGGAAATCATAAGGAAAGTGGAGGCTGGTGAAGAAAAAGTCATCCCTGGATGCATTTTGGAAGAAGCTCTTAAATTGTCTCTAGAAGGTTCAAAATGTTTTTGTTTACTTATGCAAGGCTTCATAGAATCATAGAATTGGAAGAGACCACAAGGGCCATCTAGTCCAACCCCCTGTCCTGCAGTAATATTATTTCCCATGTGGATATTATTAGTTTTGGATAAACAGTTTGTTGAAACACATTGAATTGCTCTTCTTTTTTGTGGTGCAGGAACCCACCCCTATTCTTGTCATGTTATTTTTATATAATAATAATAATAATAATAATAATAATAATTAATAATAATTTATTTCTATCCCGCCCCTCTGCAATGCAATCGGAGCGGCTTACAATATAAAAACTCCATAGTCACAGTACCCTAGTACCAAATTTTCTGTTAAAGGAGGAATGCCTAGGAACACATCTACTTTGTTAACTGAGGTATGCCTGTATACGGCAAGTAAGATGTTACTTTTCATCAGTACTGAACCTCTGTCTCTCTGAAGGCTTTTCTATAATGATCTCATAGGAGAACATTACCATCTTAAACAATATAACCCAGTCATATCTGTGAAAGACCTCTGCCCAAGACCTTGGAGATCTGCTGCCAATCAGAGTAAGCAGTACTGTAGTAAATGGACAAAGATAAGCAGAACTTGGAAAAAACATTATTTGGACTGCAAATCCCAGAATCTGCCAAATGGTGTGGCGTGCTGCTTGGGGAAACTGGGGTTGTGATCCAAAACAGTAACTTTTCCAAGACTATGAGGCTTGTGTTCTTAAGTGATACCTAGCACAGGGAAGTATGCCCCCCCCCACGGGCTGAGATTTTGATATCAGAGATAGGAGTTCAAGACCCACTTCTGCCACAGATTTACTCTCTAGCTTTGGGCAACTCAGTCTTAGTTCCAGTATCTCACTGGTAAACTGGGAAAGAGGGATGTGTTCTAAAAGTCTGCTGTGGGAGTGACACCAATAAAGTATAAAAAGTCCTCTGCAAATTAACAGGGCTGCTGCATACAATAATGTTGATTAGCAAATGTTTAGGGGCTTACTGCACTCCAAAGAAAAGCAGCAATGACGCAGGAACGTTTTGTCATCTATGCTGCCTTAACACATGATGTTGTTGTTCTTCCAGCATTCTTTCATTCCGGTCCCACAGGGGACCGAGGTAAAACTACATCTCTTTGCTAATGGGTTTTCCCAGTTAGCAAAAATATGTGGTTTTACCTCGGTCCCCTACAGGACTGGAACTAAAGAATGACGGCATAATGTGGTAAGGCAGTACGAACCTGTGCACTTCCATTGTTTGCATGCATATATCTTTTCCCATCTCTTCTTTTCCATTACTGTGCAGAATATCAGTCAAACATATTAGAGTCACACCACCATGATGAACAGGTCTTTCCATTGTGGCTTCCCTGTACAACCTCCTTCTGCTGCATACACTTCCCTCAGAGATACTCACTACTACTTCCAGGTTGCGGTTCAAGTGCATTTGGGTGTCAGACATCTGTATCAAAATTTCACCTTCAAATGGGTCCAGGGATAATAAGAGAAAAGAGAGAGAGAGAGAGATCATAATAGAAGCTTTTTCTTCTAACACATTTTGAGAAATATGGTAAGGGCAACTATACCCCTGGTGGCACAGTGGTTAAAGCCACAATGTTATGAGTTCAATCCCAGAGGGCTCCAAGGTTGACTCAGCCCTCCATCCTTCTGTAGGTCAGTAAAATGAGTACCCAGCTTGTTGAGGGCAATTAGCTAACAAAATTGTAAACCACTTAGGGAGTGCTTTGGCACTGATAAGCGGTATAGAAATATCAGTGCTATTGCTATTGCTACAGATCTATTGTGTATGGCAAGGTGGGCCCAGTACAGTAAATGCAGCCTGCTAGCTATGGGCATATTAATATAAATTAATTCTATCTTAAGTACGTTAAGTCAGAAGATAATATTAATATATATTGTAAAAGTACCGGTAACACCATGTGCAATACAGAGGTTGAGTAATACTTTCAAGTTGCATTCAGATAAATACTCATATGCCTAAATCTCCTTGTTAATCACAACTACATTAGATCAATTGGAACTTGATAAGTCAACATACAGAGTAAGTTCTATTGGTTCAAAGAGTCTACTCTAGTACTGAATAACAAGTATAATTAGCTTGAAAAGGACATTTTGAGGCAGGTATAGGAACATTTTGACACGAAATGTTCAAATTTTATGCCATTCTTTTGTTATTCCTAAGTTCTTCACCCCCAATAACGTAAGTTCCTAAGTTCTTCACCCCCAATAACATAGAGTAACAGAATGAATAGCACAGGTAGCACAATGAGTTAGTTTTTCATCAGTTAAAGTAATTTTTGATGTTCCATGTTCAAAAGCAGAATTGAGCCAAATGCTCTACTTTCATAAAGCAGTATTGGTCCAAGTATATTCTGCTCTCCATATCCATGGATTCTGCATCCATGGATTTAACCACCATAGTTTAAAAATATGTTAAAAAAAATTAATTCCAGAAAGCATACCTTGACTTTGCCATTCTGTATAAGGGATGCCATTTTACTATGCCATTGTATATAATGGGACTTAAGCATCCACAGATTTTGGTATCCATGGGGGTGGGAGTTCTGGAACCAAACCCCAGAGGAAACCAAGGGCCCACTGTATATGGAGACCATACGGTGGCCAGGCTAGATTTTGGATGTGTACAGAGCTTGAAAAGTTACTTTTCTACACTATAACTCCCAAAATAAACCAGTCAACATAGTGGGTAGCACAAAAGTTCAAACAGCTAATTTTTCCAAGATTGGGTTGTGATGGGCTAATCATTATATTTTGCCAATTTCAGGCCCTGCAGGTAGGTGTTTAAGAGTACAAAAGTATTAAATCAGAGTTGAAATGTTTTCATACCATGTTCTGTATGAACTTAAGAGTTAAAAGCACTATTTCTTTGCAGAGAAGTGGTTTTGTAAAGAACATGTTGGCAAAGAGTCAGCTATGAGCAAGAGCCATGATGTAAGCCCAGTTTGGTATCTTTTAGGAGAAGAAATGAGACCCTAGTCCAAGCACATGGGGTATAGCCAACCCGTCTTGGTGACAACTACCTCCACAGTGAGGCCTCAAACATATCAGGGACCCTTTTTTGTGTGGCACTTTTGAAGTACACTAATCTTATTGGTTGTTCAACAGATAAGCAAATATCAGGCACAGTAATATAAACCATCAAATATTAGCAGATGGGACTGTCCCCAGTCAGGCTGCATGTACTAGGCTATTCATCAAACTTTGAAAAGAGAGAACCACTCCTCTCTAGAAAGACGATTACAATCATGCTGATTTAATGCCACGTATGTTAACATACTACAAAACTAAACTAAGTTGTAAAGTATCCAAACTATGTTTTGTATAAAGCTAAATGCTCTATGTTTACAGTGGGCCCTTGGTATCCACTGGGGTTTGGTTGAATCTTTGAATCTGTGGATGGTTGAATCTTTGGATGCTAAATCTGTGGATATGGAGGGCTGACTATACTGTGTATCTATATATGCCAATGTGAGAATTTCTCAACAGATGAAATATGCATCATGATGCCTAAATATTCTGTAAGTGATGTTCCTTATCACTGTAATATATAAGCATAATTTTCACGTAGTACAAATACCACATGCCTTGAGAAATGCTCATTTTCTTAGATAACATGTATAAAAGGCGTAGAAGATGAAATGTCTATAACATACAGTACCTAGAAAGTAGCATACAGTACCTCGATTGCATAATGCCTATAAAAGAAAGTGTGCCTGGGCTAGAAAGGTCTATGTAATAATCCTCCAGTAGCAATGTGTAACTGCATGTTTACTTAATAAATAGATAAAAGAGATAAAACTGCACGTTCAGTCTCCTGTAATATACATTTCCTGAAAGTCCAAAGCTTAAGAGATTATTAAAAGGAATGTTGATAGTTGATCAACCTGATGGACAATACTGTTCTTTACAACTGAGGGAGCTCAGGTGACCAAAATGGCAAACCCTAAGGAACTCTAGCTAGCTAGAGATTGACAAATGTGAGGTAATAAACCTTAAATTCCTGTTTCAGAGGTAAGAATTAAGAATACTTAAGGAATTTGTTCTCTGAATTTTGCAGTACAGTTCTCAACTAAAAAAATTTACCCAACTTCATTTATAGTTGACAATAAAATATGATTATGAATGAAGGCATACTCTGAGGGGGGGAATCATAAATGTGTATTTTGTGAGTAACTTATGTTCAAGACAAACAATATTTTGGTGTGGATATTTGAAAATGCAGATTAATGAAGAAATCAGGCAGACTGCAATTATGAATGTAAGAAACTGACATGAAGGGTAAACAGTCTCATCTGCCTATATTTACATTACCTAAGAAGTGTGTTGTGGGGAAGATATATCTTGATATATCATTAAATAATGGCTCACAAAGAACTTTATACTCTGAAAATTACTCTGGAAATAATAACTAAAGATAATTATATATAGGATACAATAAACAACCAACTGTCATTAAGTGCTAGTGATATATATCACCCCGTGCAAAGTATTATCTCAGTCTGGTCCAAAAGTCCAACTGTAATTGTTACACTGATTACTATCTGCATAAAAAGGTTGAGAAAAGGTTCACAAGTGAAGAGATTAAAGAGGGCGAAGCCGACTTTATTGTTAGCTGCCTTGAACAGTGGGTTTTCACTCGAGAACGTGGTTATATGATTCTGAATTAATAAAGAAGAAATAAAGGAAGAAGTTAAAAAACGTTTGTTTTTTAAAAGACATGTTCACACACAGCACTAAAACCACATTCCTGCCATTCATAATTTGAACGAATGCTTACATTGCCTAAAGGGGTGGATAAACTGAAGCTCATGAGCTACATGCAACCCACTAGGGGCTTTTTTGTAAAACTCATAGCCCCGAGCCCTTCCACAAGGCTTTTTACTCCTCCACACACAAAAAAGGGGGGGAATCCAAAATTGGTCGAACACCACTTATAAAGACCTCTCCAAGACTGGCAGAATCCTTTAAAACACACACACAACTTCCCATAAAAATATCAGCCAAAAAGGAGGAAATAAGTAACTTCCAGTTTCATTTTCATCTTTCCTTCAGTCAATTTCTTTTAAAGGGGGATGAGGTTGGCTGGAAGGCACAAGGGAGAAAATTGGCCCCCATACCCTCTACAATTATTCAGATTAATTGTAGATTAAAATATCTCCTTTCTTCCTTCTCTTTCATGTTAACAGTAGTCACGCGTATGCACACACATGCAGTGTATAGCAACAGGCTATCTCAAAAGTCCTTTTAAGTTTTTTGGGATTCTTTTAGGGATGCATGGCTATTTAATAAAACTCCATATAAAACCAATACTTCACAGAAACAGCAGTCAACATTAATAACAAAAAAGGCAGATCCATAAAAACAAAAGCAACAATGTTTTATGTTTTTAACAAATGTATATCCTTCCTTCCCAAGACACTGCTCAAGGCAGCTAAACAATAATAAAATGTACTTTAAAACTGCACAAACACGAATTTAAAACACAACAATAGAGGGGAAACTATAATACTCAACTAACTAAAATCTTCATTAGCAACAGATCAGCCTAAAAGCCAAACACTCTCCTGAATAACAAGGTCTATGTCTGCCAACTGTAGAACAGTAGAGAGGGAGCTAACCTGGCCTTCATCCGGAGTTCCAGATCATGGGAGCAGCCACCACAAAGGCCCTCTCTTACATCCTCACCATCCATGCCTCTGATGACAGTGGAAAAGAGAGAAGAGCTTCCCACAGAGACCTTAGAACCTGGGCTGCCATTTAAAGGAGAATGTGGTCTGTCAATTAGCCTGGGCAAAATACCCTAGAGGAACCAGATCCTGTCTGATCCTGGAAGTTAAGCAGGCTCAGCCCTTGTTAATACTTGGATGGGAGACAACAAACGAATCCAGTTTGACACTGCTTTAACTGCTATGGCTCCATGCTATGGAATCCTGGGATGTGTAGTTGTTGTGGCACCAGAGCTCTCTGGCAGAGAAACCTAAATATCTCACAAATCTACAGATCCCAGAATTCTATAGCATTGAGTCATGGCAGTTAAAGCGGTATCAAACTAGATTATTTCTGCAGTGCAGATGCAGCCTATTACTGAGCATCTTCATATAGATCAGATATCTAGATGGGTACCTCATGGCCAGACCGTCTCCTCTGGAAGGTTTTCAGGGCCAAATCCTTTGCACACAGAATCTGGAGATGAATCACTTGGGCAAAGACATGTGTAAGAAAAACTAGTATCAGCATTTCATCACTTATTCTGTCTAGTCAGATTCTATCCAAGTCCTCAGCCTCATCAAAATATGAAAAAACAATATGGTTCTTGACCAGATTAATTTCTAGGTCAAAGAACATCCTATTAAACATTTCTCATAAAACTGTAATAGGCAGAGGGGCCCAAACAGAAAACGTGATAGCAACCCCTAGTGTTGCCATTGCTAAGCTTGGGACATGAAGGTGCAGAACAGAAAGACAGGACCAGTTTAAGGCACCAGCAGTGTCAGCATCCAAAGGAGGCCCCATCATTGTGTGTGTGGGGGGGCTGTATTAACCCCCTCCTGCAAAAACATTATTAGTAATAATCTGAATATCCTGTACCATGAATAGCTTAGGTTGAGTTAGGTTACATTGACCTGAGATAAACATAGCCCCCCCCCCAAATAAAGCATTGCAGGGAGCCCCAAAAGTCCTTAAAATGGTCCTGCAGAAAGAGAATAGCAAGAATCTTACCCAGTATTTGTGACGTAGAGCTCTGTAGGGCTTGTTCTCCAATCTTTTGGATTGCTGTGAAATAGACATCCGCAGCCTCTGATAATGCTGTAGAATTTTATTAAAAGGAGAACACTTAGAAGAGGCATTCCCACCAATGATCTGTCTCTCATTTTAATTATCTTCCTTTACAGGTCATTCAAGAGCTCATTCAATTTCCTGTTGCCTTTAATGCTCTTGCTCATAATGGTACCTCTCATCAATTTGCACTATAGAATCATTCAGCCAATAAATCAAATAAATGATGGGTCTCTGACAGCCTTTGAAATGCAACAGGTGTTAGAATATTTCCCTTCCCGTCCCACTCCTTTCATGCCTCTCCCCAAATTTAGAGGGCAATTTGAAAATGGCAAGTATTACTTTGGGCTTGTCTATATGGTGAAAATACTCGTCAAAGAATTCGAAGAGAATACTTTTTGTCCTAATAGGATCCTGTATCATTTCACCGTATTCAGAAGAAGGGGGCAAAAACTCCAAATACTCCAGGGGAAGAGCCTTTGCAGTTTTTCCTTATTTTTTTTTAAAACTCCAAAGGAAATGTGCATTCCTGCTCATTGGGACAACAGATTCGCTTTGCTATGCTTTCCAGATAACAGTGGAAGTGGGAAGCTGATTGGTCAGACGTGCACAGGAGGCAGAGCTTGCTGACAAGGCAAGCACCCGGAACCACCATGTACTGTTCAGTAGCAGAAACTGGTGACAATAAAAGCATGAATAATTCACTCACTCCTGCCATCTTGATCTGCAGGCATGCCCTTTTGAACATCAAACGTGTATGACTTCGCATGCCTGAGATCTTGGGGGGGGGGGGGGAAACATGGAGACAAATGAAAGCTGATGCAAATTGGCATTAGTGTGTATCAATCCACATATAGACAAGCCCTTCTAAAGCATGAAGCAATGCTATTGGTTATTTTTACATGTTTGGGGAATGGGGGGGGAGCTACATTTTTTTAGGCCATCGCCAGACTTTTATCCAAATAGGAAATGACTACCCAGCCACTTCCTGTTTGAAGTAAGAACCATTGGGTTTGGGATGGGGGGGATGCCCCCAAACACAGTGAGATAGCCAGTATTACACACCCAGGGACTTTAGGGCACTATTGGCTATTTTGCAAGCAAATTGAAAATGTTTTGACACTCAAAGTTTACTACAGGTGGGAGGATGAAACTGAGGGGCCCTTCAGGATTCCACAAAGAGCCAATGTGGCTGGCATCTAACTTTGTTTCCAACAATGTTTTAAAGGACAACACCAACAATCCCTTATCCAGTCCAAAAAAACTACCTCAGATGTCTCCAAACTCTGCCTCATATAAACACCTCAATGGACCTTCTTTTAATTTTGGTTGCATCCATACCCTCCAGCTGTCCCAATTTGGCAAAGACAGTACCAAACGATCCCCTGTCATACCACTTTTTCAGTTCTTTTAAAAATGTCCCAGTTTCTCTCACCTTCTTTCACTTTCTCACTTTCTCCTCAGCTTTCTTCAATTGCAGCAAACTCAATTCAAAGTGCAAAAAAATAGTTTGTACTCAGTTAACTAAGTGGAGGAAGAGGAAGGGAAGGAACCTTACTCTTCCCAGGAGGCTCACACAAAAGCAAACTGCTGCAGTCTCTTGGTGCATTTATCTTCCTTAATAACTTTTGGCATCTTGACCATACTCTGATGTTGCTTGGCCAGATGTGTCACAGTTTTCATCTGTGAAATGTTGGAGGGTATTATGGAGGACACACCAGCCAAATTTACCCAATTACTCAGCCTGGCCACCTGCCACTGCCACCTTCCTTTCAGGCTTCCCCCTTTATGAATTTTTGTGGACAGAATATGTGGATGTGTGGTCTCTGTTGGTCAGTGTGCCTAATATCTGTCAATCAGTGGAATAAATCATGATGAGTCTGGACTTTATAAACAGAACATAAGAATTGGTTTATTAACTTCAAGGTTGTAACATCAATGCTTCAATACTGTGCATATAACTTGGTTATTTGGTTTAGTGTAACTTAGTGTCACTCTGTGGTAACAAAGGTGACCAACTACCCATAGAAGCACATATAATAATCTTTGAGCTTCTAATATTATAACCAATTATACAACAGACTCATCCACTCTTTGTCTCACACTCTCAATTTCCACTCACTCTATCATCCATTCAGCCTCAACACTCTCCAACTGCACCGACCAAACTCCAAACCAAACTTCACACAGACCTAACTGACAGAAACTCTCTCTTAACTGACATCCACACAGTTCAAACTCTCTGAAACCCCTCCCATTACAGTTTCCTGCTCTGGGATTGGCTCCATCAGTCTCTCTTCTCATTCGTTCAGCTGCATTCCATCACAAGCTCATCATAGGTATGCTTTCTGCTTATGTGCTTCCTCCTCATCATTTATACATGTAGCAAGGTAATAACTATATGAAGTGAACATGTAGGCTGGGGGATCCTAGAAGTTCTAGGCCAGTGGCTCTTAACATTTTCTTTACCAGGGACCCCCCTTTAAATATTTTTTTTGTTGCTGTGGACCCCCTGGACTTAAATCAAGACTTAAAACCCTAATAATAATAACAATAATTCATAATAATAATAAGGCAATCACACCATGCAATAACAACAACAACAACTTTATTTTTGTACCCTGCCTTTTGCCTATTAGGCAATCAAGGTGGCTCACAACAATTGAATATAAAACAAACGAATCTTAACAACAGTAATAACTTAAAACAATTTACCCCCCTTAAAATTACATATAAACCTCCCTCAGAGCACTGGATGGGGAGGGAAGACTTTTCTCCTGCTTCTTCCTGCAAGTTTGTAACTGGAGTGGATTGAGTGGCAATGCGCAGGCCAAGCCAGCCAGCCTGTGTCTTGGCTCCTGTCACATGGCCACTCCACTGCAGGGAAGAAGTGAGCTAAACAGCCTTCAAGCCTTCGTGGACCCCCTGTGAGGACACTGCAGACCTCAGGGGGGTCCCCAGACCACAGGTTAAGAACCACTGTTCTAGGCCAAAATACAACTTTTCCCAAGCCATGCAGTCACTTGTGTGTACATCAAACACATTCTTAGGACTACTGATTGACCAACCTGGTGCATAAAGCTAGCATTGCTACTCACCATGAAAAGCTCGCACATACTTGTTACCCAGGTATACCAGATTCTCCAGAGCTGGGTTAAACTGCTCCAGGATGCTCTGTCAATCACGAGGAAGAATTTTGAAAACACACACAAAACACTTTAGGATATGTCTCATTAAAAGATTGGGAGGGTTAATTTCCGTATTCTTCCATCTGTTTACTTCAAGTGGTAGTTCAAGACCAAAAATCTATTTTGCTCCCCTGTTTGGTGGCCATTATCACATGGTAGGTGGCCAGTATCTGCTCCAAAGCTGGCCACATCTACTCTAATGGTTGTTGTTGTTTTTTTTCTCATTGTGGGATTACGGAAAGATCATGATTTTCTACAGCTGGAATATTGCACACAAAGCCCAGAATGAGATATAAAAGGCTGAAGTGGGTATTACAGCCTTCCCCAACCTGGTGCCCTCTAAATGTGTTGGGCTACAACTCCCATCGTGCTTAGCCATCACTGTATTAACAGGAATGATGGAGATTTATTCCAACAAATCTGGACAGCACCAGGCTGGTGTAATGCATCTGTCACATAGAGCTTTTGGAAACAATGTGATAGTCACTGTTGGTAGAACTGTGGGCAAACTGCCTGACTAACCATGCCTTGCTTGAAATCTGGAAGACCCACAGAAAGAAATGAAATCACTTTAAATGCCTGATGGGTAGAAACCAAATTATGGTTCTTGCTGGTACGAATAAAGTTTGGAAATCCACCCCTCTTTTTTAAAAAAAAAAAAAAAAAACTAGTTCTGCTAGACATCTGCTGTGGGAAGTCCAAAAACTGAACTTTTCTGAAGCTTGGTTTGCTATCTCTTAAGAGAAATTTAACAATGATTTTAGAAATATTTTTTCCAAAACTTAAAGCATTATGCAGGTGACTAATATCTGTGTACAATCAATGCATGCAGAGGTGGGATTCTGATCAAAGTGGTAGTCCATGACCCAGACCAGAACATGTTGATGCTACCATATGTGCAGAGTCAAAATGCCCATAAGCTCTGCGTGTAGCCAGCAAAAGGTAGGGAGCACATGGAGGATTTGGTCACTCGTTAGAGTTGGTATATGGAAGATGAATGTGAAGACAGCAGGAATTATCAAGTCTCCTGCTGCCATTTTCCCTCAACCCATTCATCTGCCTATGAATTGTGCACAGATGTTAGTAGTGGTACGGGGGGGGGGATTCTGAAGTACAGGCTTACATCACGGCAGTCCCTACAGAAACACTCAAGAAAATTCCCCAAAAATGCATGCAGCTGTGTTGATCTATATCAGGGTGTGCACCCCCCCCGAAGCCCTCAGACCCTGCAAAAATGGGGGGGTTACCCACAAAATGCTCAAAATGGGTCAAAGCTAATGTAAAACAATGCCTCCCCAGAACCCACCAAGCCTGCCACATGCGTCAAATGGCAAAAGAGAGAGTGAGGTGGGGAGGGAGGAAGGAAGGAGGAGGAGGAGGAGAAAAGGGGGGGAAGAAAAAAAGCTGCAGCCAAAAATGAAACTGGAAGTGAGGGGTATACTGGTGAGGCTTGTTGGGGTGAGACAAGCTCGTAGACTGACACCATTCTCTCACCCCCTCTGCAGTTGCCCAGCCTGAGTTATATACAAAATCATGTCTAGCCATTTTCATCTCAACCAAGAGCAAATATTTTATAAAGCTAACAGGTCTTGCCCATTCAAGACCAAGCTACACCAAAATACTTTGATTACAACTGGGATAGTTCACAATAATATATATCACTGCTGGGAAAATTAATTTCCCCTCCAGCTACAGTGGGGATTGTAGTTAAACAAAGAGGGAATTCCAGCTAAGCTAAGGAGACTTACACATGATGGCCTCTACACTAATCAAAAAGTCGGGCTTCAAGCCTGCAAGTTGCAGCTCAGCTATCCCATTGGATGGCAGTTGCTTGGGCAAGTTTACAGAAATCCCTGAATCTAATTTCTTAAATACTGATGATGAATTTGGAGATCTCATAGGCAGAAGCTCCCTTATACTCAGCTCAAAATGTACCACAACATATTGGGATAAGTGAAGCAATTGCTTCAGGAAGAAGATGCTGGGAAGCAATGGCATCATAGTCTGCCAGTTTATCCTCTTGAACTCCTTGTCTACAGAGCTCACTTGAAAAAAAGAGCAGCGTATGGCACAGCTTGTCCTGCACCCATAAACCATCCTAATGCCCTCAGAGGACTCTATTGCCATTCCCAGTGAAGATACAAATGCCACTCCAGTCAGTTTCTATAGATGGAATGGAGAGGGTGCCACTGTGGTCTTTGTCTCAGGCTGCAAAATATCTTGGGCCAGTTGGGCTATTCAACTTGCTCAACCCAGTTTCACATGGCAGTTATATACCAATATATCCCCTTAATGAAGGAAATTTCCCTGCCTTTTCCCTGCAGAATGAATCCTATCTTTAGGCAGTTTGCTTTAGGTAATAAGATTTGGGAGAAGACACTAAAAATGCACAAATTTTCAATTAATTATTAAATAGTGTTATTCTTTTACCATCATAAAGGGCACCATTTGGGCTTTCTAGCTCAGAAAGCAAAACTATCTGGGCTGTTTGCTGCCCACATTTAAAATAGGTCTTGATATCCCCATAAAATACACAGCCTCAGGAGGACATGAAAAATAAATCCACATTACATATATCTACCCACAGAATCATGCAGAAAGGCCCCTGTCTCCTTGCTTGCTTGTTAAATAATCCAGTCTTGTTCTCCATCTGAAAAAAATTCTGACAATTTTACTACAATATTACCCTGGCCTGCTTGAGTTACCTCAGTTTACTACTGCTAAGGAATTCCCTCTATGCATTTTCCCCCCTTGGTGTAAGAAAAAAGATTGAGTAAAAGGTTTGGAGAGTCTACCATGAGATGTTCCATGGCAAACAACAGACAATAGCTTTCTGTTTTAAGTGTTTTCCCTCAAAGTATGGTCAGGCAGATCAGCTGTCAGTCAAAGACACATACTGTATATGAAACACTGGCTGACATACATCAACTAGCAGGCAAACTAGAAGAGATAAGTCCCAGGATTGGAAACATTACACATCAGTGGACAAGCATCTTCAGGACATGATTTTAATCCTACTAGATCTCAAAGAATACTTTGCCAAGGTTAAATGGGATGCAAGTTCCGAGCCCTTGACCTGGCTTATTATTCCCAGTGCAACCCTGTGTACGTTTATTTTGATGTAAATCCCACTGAGTTCAACAGAGCTTATTTGGAGGTATGTGTGCACAGGATTGTAACCATGTATGTATTTATAGTACTGCCCAACTGCAGTTTCTACAGCTTTACAAGTGGTCTATCATTTGCTTACATTGGATTAAGCTGATTACCCTTTCCATCTCTTCCAAGCTGAAAATAATGGCTTTTTGCCTCTAATTCACGGTTTCAGCTCACCTAAGCCAAATAGCATTGACATACCAAATGCCTCCAAGGGATCATCTAAACATAAACATGGAAGCTCTATGTGCTTATCATATTGGCAAGGGTACTCCTCTTCAGGTATTGCTCAATACAGTACCACCTTTGTTGTCTCCCTTCACACCTGCCAACTTCTTTTTGAGCTTCAAGAAGCTCAAAAGCCATCCCCAAATGGCAGCCAATTGCCTTAGAAACCCCAGCCTTTGTACATTTTACTTTTTTGGACTACAACTTTTCAAATGATCGTGGTGTCTAAAGTTTTCTGTGAGTTTTAAACTAAAAAATTACATTTCCAGGCTCTCAGAAAATCTTCACTAGAAGATTCCCTGCTATAACCTGGTATGGAGCTTGTGTTAGAACAAAATGCTGAGAAGGCAGAACTTTGTCTCTTGTCTGAAAAGTATGAGAGTTGGTTCACATTTTAAGTAGCAATCATGTTTGCTTTAATTTTAACCAATACGACTGGCAGCTTCATGTGTTAAAAAACAAATTAAAAAAAACCCACATACCTCTGATAGAGACCTTTAATAGAAACCAGTCTTTCAGAGCTCACTCATACACAGGCAAAGGTTTTTTGAAAGCTTATTAACACATCACAATATGTTTTTGGCAGTGTTTGGATTTATTTATTTATTTATTTATTACTCTCAGGAGAAGCCTTTTAAAAAATCAGGATGGGAGGGCATGCACCCCTCCAACATTTTCTGGGGGCTAATGTGGACTTGAGAGCAGCCCACAGTTTGGCCTGTTGTATTTCAACTAATCATATTACATAGGCTCAAGATAGGATATGAACTTCTATAAGTTATTCTATATGTTATTTTCTCAACTTGAAATTGAACTGTCAAGTAGTGCAGAGACTGAGTGAGTAAATGAAGCTGAAAGTACTACAGTTATACTTTAGGAAAATAAAGTTAAACAGTTGGTATAAGATATATCAGGTACAGTTCCTTTCAGTTATGTGTCCTAAAAAAAATGTTTTTTGAATTATAGTCATTTTCTGTTATTAAAAAAAGGGGGGAGTAAATGCCATTCTCTTTACTTATTACAAATACCCAGATAAGATAATACTGACATAAAGCTGTGTTTGGAAACATTTTTTTTTACTCCACCTCCCAGAACCGTCTAGGCAGCATTGTCAGTGTAGAATTCTGGGAACTGTAATAAAAAATAATGTTTGTAAACACTGTTTTTCTGTGGAAAATAGTATAGTTGCAGTGAATATGACTGCAACATAAATTGTAGAGCACTTGGTATCTCAATGCTGTTCATATGGCCAGACCAAAACATTTTTGCTGCCTGAAGTGGAGCAGTAAATAGAACCCACTACTCCCTGAAGTTAAGGTGCAACCCACCCAACCATGTTATTTTGTACACGAGGCATAACATTCCACAAGTACCTCTTCACATGCTTGGGGGGAAATGCAACAACAAATTAAATGCGTATAATTTAATTAAACCAGATTTAATTATACTCATATACAAGTATAAGGGTTGCCCTTCAAAGGCAAGGAATATCTGTTGAAGAGGCTGCTTCACTCTGCCTAATAGTAGGGCCAGTTTGCCCCAGATCAGATCAGTAGTCATACAGTTCAGGTTTTCAGTTCTTGTTAAATGCTGTATTGCTTGTGGTATGACAGAGATTACAATTCTAACAGTCTCTTCTGGTTTAAAATCCCTAATCCTCTGATTTTTTTTTTTTTTTTTTTTTTTGCCATCTGATATCTTCACTGCAGATTTTAAGAATCTAACAGATCATCCCATTTATTGTTTTTGATCTCTGGCTCCTTTTCTCTGCAGTGCAACACATCACTATCAACAAATTTTGCTTAGCCACTGGTTGCTCTTAGTCAATAAAGAGTGGCTATGATGTTCCAGAATGCACACAACCTCACCTTGTAGATAGAGATGGTAGATCTGTAGGATTGCTCCATACCCCCCAAGTTTTTGATGGGGACCTCTGCAGTCCCTTCACACAAGGAATGGAAATGTTGAGAAGATAAGGAGTCCTCGGAGACACCTGTGAATCCAGTCCTGCGACCTGGGCTGGGACAGGAGGAATGTCCTTTCTAGAACAGCAGGACACAGGAAAGATGTGTGCTCACTTCGAAAGGAAGAAACTGCTGCTAGGAGGGTTTAATAATTCACCACTCAGGATGTTAGAACTTGAGCCTTAAGTGTAACCAGATACCAGGTAGGAGGAATCCTGTGATAGCCATGAAGGTCATGTGACTTTCACCTTGAATTATTTATTGCCAGTTTCGCTATATAGCTCTCTGTGCAGCTCTGCAAAATCATCAAGCGGCTATCCTCTTGTATGGGATAATTATGTTAGGACTGAGTGTCATGGACAAGCTTCCAGGGCAGGGCCATTTTAGCCCCAGGAAGAGGCCTTAAAAAAAAGAGAAGCAGTAAGTAGAGGGGGTGCAGCCCTCCAAGATCTCCTGGCAAGCTAATATGTCCCTCCTCACCTCTCATAGTTGCCTACCCGTTTTAGGATGTGGAATACCCCAGAACCAACTACTGACTGCACCAGAGTTTGGGAATACAGTAATGAGTTACAAGCAATGTAGCTACACACCACAAGTTACTGTTTAAAGAAAGAGTGTGCAACAAAGTCACAATTCAAAAGTAATGTTAATGCATGTGAACAAAGACACTTTCCTGATGTACAGAAGAGCTGCCCTGGGACCACATCCACCCCCATCCCTTGAGATTCCCTGAACTACCCCTTTTCTAGGTCTCTAAAAGTATGACTTGTCTCTCCCAGAAGTATCCAGAAACCACAATTCATCTTTCAAATAAGTTAGTTGCACAGCTTCCTACACTACTAACACCAAAGTTACCTGTTTTCAAACACAGAAATAGATTTGCTGGCATTTTTGGAGGGCCCAGGGGCTCAAAATCAGCCTCATGACCCATTGAAGTTGCCCACAAGTATGGTTTCCTATGTTGCTTTAAATGGTACTTCTAGAAACAACTGGAATTTTAAAATGGCATTCCCCCATCAGTTCTAAGGTGGGTTTTTAAAATGGAAAGTACTGTAATGGAAAGTAACAACAATGCAATGAGTACTGGAACAAGTTATCTTTTCAATGTTGCAATAAGTAGTGAAACTGAATTACATTTCAAATGTTCCAAGAAGTAAGGAGAACCATGATTTTTTTAAAAAGGAACTTTCAAGGCCCTTGTCCACACATACTCTAATCCAGGGTTTCTCAACCAGGAAAATGTCTAGAGAGGTGTCTTCTCTAGGCATCTTCTAGGTCATCCAAGGCAACTCTATGGTATGCTTTTACCAGAAGTCCTTTATTTTAATAGGGTTCACTGTTATCCCCAGTTTCCAGTATCTGTAGTAGGTCTGGGAACCAAACCCCCTGAGGATACGGAGGCCCGATTGTATACCAAAAAGGACACCTTCCCCCCCCCCCAGTCACAATCTCTTGAGCAGTGAGTTTCTCTGCTCAGTGGGAACTTGAATCTGGATCTCCCAAGTTCTAATTCAACATTCTAAACATTCTACCACAACCACTGCTGCTATGGCGGTGGCAATGATGATGATTTATATACTGCCATCAATGTATACAGTATGTCACTGTACAAAGAATAAAAACAGACATCCCTGCCAAAGGCATGCAGTGTAATAATATAATTCAGTGTGGGTTGTTGTTGTGTGCCTCCAAGTCATTTCTAACTTATGGCAACTCTGAGTTGACCCTATCATGGGGGTTTCTTTACAAGATTTGTTTAGAGGGGGTTTGCCATGGCCTTCCTCTAAGGCTGAGAGTGTGTGTCCTGCTCGAGGCCAGCCAGTGGGTTTCCATGGCCAAACAGGGATTCAAACCCTGGTCTCCCAGAATTATAGTCCAACACTCAAACTACTACACCACACTGGCTTTCTTGAGTTCCGGAGGTGCTTCTAATTGTCCTTGGGCTAGTCACTCCCTCTCAGCCTGACCCACTTCACAGGTTAGAGTAATGAAAGGAAGGAGCAGGAAATCCATCTACACCAGATCTTGAACTTACTGGAGGAATGACAGTATATAAAATAGTAAATAAATATTGCAGGGCTTTTATTCACCCATCTATTGTTGTGTACTTTAAGACAAACCTATTATGGGGTTTTCTTGGCAAGATTTGTTCAGAGGAGGTTTGCCTAAATACCTATTTATTTATATTTATTTATTTATTTATTTTATTCAGAGAGGGCTTCTGTATAAACAGCCTGCTCTAGACAAGCCTATAAAATCAATGGGAAAAGCTGCTGACTTTCCCAACAGCTCAAGGAAAACAGGAGACAACTATTATTGTTATGTTTTTGAGGGGTATAAATTGTTACTGGAGTCATGGACTTGAAGTACCCCATGGCAATTCTTGTGATCTTTTAGGCAGTGCTTGGAAAAGTAATTCTGGCAGTCAGTCTGAGATTCTAGGAGCTGTAGTCAAAAAAAGTAACCTTCCAAGCTCTGCAACATGTCTCTTACCTCTGATGAGTTAATAATCTCAAACAAAATCAGGTTTCAAATAACCCTCCTTTTATTTAATACTGTGTTAGTTTTGTGAAGATCTCAGTTTAACATCACAATTTGACAGTTATTTCCATGTAAACCAGGATAGTGTACAAAAGCAATTGGGTGGGGGTGGGGAAGCCACCTACCAGATTTCACATTTATCAGGACAACTTACCAATACATTCTATTAACTTAAGTAAGTCAAAATGAAAAAAAAACCACAGTAAAGTTATCATGAACAGCAGCACTTTAAATCCTTGCCTTTAAGGGTTTAAGGGGGAAAGGCATGGATGAGTAGCTATTTCCCCCGCATAATACAGTAATAAAACAAATCTTTGAGAAAACAGGGAAAAAATGGACATTGAAATTAGTCTTGAAATGAGTCTGACCACAGACTCTGTGTATAGGAGGTTTATTCCTTGGTTTTTTATCTGACCTACACTAGTCAATTTTCTGAGCAAATGTACTTGTATCAGGAGACAGGAAGCCCTCCATGTCTGTCAGTGGGCAAATGTGAATAGACGGTGTCACCTACCAAGAAGCATTTGTTCAATTATTTCCATTCTTCCTGCACTCCTCTATGTCACTCAGACCACAATAGTCACATTCAGAGGTGGTAGGAGTCAGTAAAAGGAAATATAAAACAGGAAAAAGGACTGGGCAGTGGTGGCAGGGCAGCTGCTAGCTACAGAGACCAAAGGTTTCCAACCCCTAGTAATAACAATGGGGAAATGGATATAATATCTCAGTTGAGAATGAACTGAAGGAGACTAGCTCTGACTTATGTGAGAAAATAAGTTTAGATCCCCACCCACCAGAAACTCTGAATTTGACAGGAAAACATGGAAAAACAGGCAATTAAGTGCCAATCTTAACTGATGATATCATTGAACCAAGAGGTATAGTCAATACAACTGGCTTCATGTGCCAGGAAGGAAGAGAGATGGTCCAACTCTGATCAGTTTAGAGGGCAGGTAAAATGAAATCCAGGAACCACAGAATTCCTGTGTACTGGCATACAGAGAAAGAGCAGTCACTGCAAGTACACAAATTGTGGGTGCTGAAAAGGCATTTCAGCCAGTGGAAACCCCAAATTCTTTCACTTGATCTCCTGATATGAAGAAAAGGAAGAAGCCACAGCCCAGCAGAATCCACTCCTCCTTGGGGGAGATTCCAAACCACCACTGCAGAGACACAATGGTGGTACCACAGTCTTTGTGAAGCATCATGGATTTAGGAGCCATTCCACCAAGAGCTCAAATTGTTCCCAGTGCTGATAAATGTAGAGCTGAGTGTCCCACAGCAGGTTCACAAGGATCGTATCGCTCACTTCATCCAGCATTATATCCATTTCCAAAGGGGGGTTGAACCTGCAAATACCACAGAAGTGTTAGGAGAAACAAAAGAAGCAATTTTCTCTGTACACGGCAACTCTTTGATGAGATGGCAGGCCACAAACAGCTTCTAAGGGAAAGAAAGTGGCAAAAGGGAAACAGGGACAAAAGTAAATACAGTACACCAAGATGTGCCCCAATGCAACAGATGAGAGAAGGGAGATTGCATTCTAGTTTACCTATCAGGGACTCTGGAAGACAGGCTCTAACACTTTACTCACTCCAGCATTTTTCCTGATGCAGCCACAACTTGGCCTTCAACTTCCTGTTCCTCTGCTCTTGGCTACTACTGATAGGGCCAGCTAGAGTGAAAAACCTTACACACACATACTAACTCAGCAATCTTATCATGTGACAGAAGGAGCCAATGAGCTTCCACTTTGCTGTATGAATCCTTCAAATTTGCCTTGTTTTTTTCATTCTGTGCAATTCTTCACAGTAACGACTGCTGTATCACTAAAACATTTGTCCCTGTGTTGTCCTGTCCTGTCCTGTCCCACAGACTTGTCTGCTTACTGAACCTCACTCACCTGCCTGCAAGGTTACTTTTTCACTGTGTTGCAATCCAGGGCCAACCAAGTCACATTCTGTCAGCCAAACCTGTCTCACAGAAGGATTGAGAGAGCAAGACCTTTACCAAGAATCAGGAACCTTTGGTCCTCTACATGTCTTAGACTGCAGCTCCCACGAGCCCTGATCACTGGTCATGCTCACTGGGGTTTCTGAGAGATGAAGTCAAAAAACATCTGGAGTCCAAAGGTTCCTCACTCTTACATAAAGTACCTGGAAACAGAAAAATGTTCCAGATATTAACACCCTGCGTGTGTGTGCATATGCGCATGCCTTCAAGTCACCTGTCAACTTATAGCAACCCCATGAACTTCATAGTATTTGCTTAGGCAAGGAGTACTCAGAGGTTGTTTTGCTAGTCCTTTCCTCTGAAATAGAGCCTATAGCACCTGGTATTGGCCTCAGAGGAAGAGAGAAGAGGCAGGCACAGCTCCATCATAACTATGCCCAGCAACTGATGAAAGGGCCTCCCTCAGTCCCAACTGCCACTATTGTGGCCTCAGAGAGAGAGAGAGAGAGAGAGAGGAGGCAGTTATCTGCTAGACTTAATCCCCTTCCACACTCCCATCCCATTTTCCTTTTGTGTCCTGTCTTAATTAGATTGTAAGGTTGAGGGCAGGGAACTGTTTTGTTTTTCTTTTACTTGTGAAGTGCTGTGTACAGTGATGGCACTATATAAATAAATGATGATGGTGATGATGATAAGCAGTCTCCCATCCAAGTACTAAGCAGAACTGACCCTGCTTAGCTTCCAAGATCAGATGTGATCTAGTGCCTTTAGAGTATTTCGGCCTCATGTTAACACCCTATACACACAGCCAAAATATATCACATTCATCAAAAATAAACAGATATTTCCCTTCAATACTGGCTACTTATAGGATTAACAGAACCAGAAGGGCTAACAACAAGTATTCTTGGAAGCAGAAAATGGAGAAGCTCTATTCTCTCTGCAAAAGCAAGACTAGGAGCAGATTGTGGCACAGACTATGAACTGCTAATGTCAAAAGTTAGAGTAAAGCTAAAGAAGAACACTACATCAATCATCGTGCTGAAATACAACCTAAAAAACATCCCAATAGAATTTAAAGAGAACATAAAAGATTGATTTGCATTATTAAGCCTAATTGACCGGAAGCCAGAAAAACTCTAGATTGAAGGCAAGAATATCATGAGGGAAGAATGCAAAAAGCCAGTACCTGCAGCCAAAAGGAAAGAAAAGTCTCACAGAATGACAGGGGAAACTCTTTGTAGTTAAGGACAAATGAGAAGCAGAAGTAAAAGGTGACAGAAGAAGAGTCAGAACCCTGAAAACAACTGTTCAGTGTCTTGTGTGCAGGACAAAGTGAACTACTATAATAATTAATAGAGAGATGACAAGAAAAACAAAGATCAAGAGATGTCTTCCACAAGATCTGAAAAATCAAAGGAAAATTTAGCGGCAGCTGGAACAAAATGTAGCAGCTTGACTGCTGACAGGAATACCATATAGACAGCATGTAATGCCAGTCTTAAAAGAATTGCACTGGTTGTCAATACATTTCCATTCTGAATTAAAGGTGCTTGGGATGACATTTAAAGACCTAAATGGCTTGGGACCTCAACACTTGAGGGAGTGTGTGTAGGAGGCACCAGGCAGACTTGGCTTCAAGGCACCCAATTGCAGCTCAGGCAGTGCTGTGAAGGGGGGATGTGGGTATCAAAGGCAGGAGTGTGGACTGAGGGAATTCAGAGAGGATTTGAAGTTGGTACTGACAGGGAGATAGGGTTTTAATCACAGAGAAATAGGGACTTGATTTCAGACAGGTTCTGAAGCTGAAAGAGTGTGGAACTATAGAGACAGTTTTGGATTTGAACATGAAGGGGGAACTACCTATGGGAGCCTAAAGAATAGGTTATTAGAGTTCATTATATCTTCCTATTGTATTTAACAGACCCATTATTGTTGTTTTTAAAAAACCTATTTCTACCTGGCTATCAAGCCTGAATTGGAATCAGACCACACATACTAAACTAAAGAACCCACACAACAACACAGCCACAAGCCCACACTTAAAGGGTTCACCCTGAGGCCCAGTAACCCAATCCAGCAAAGAATAACTGAGGGAACAAAAGCAGGGTGAGTGGCAGGATTCCTGGGGGATTGGAATTTTGGGACTAGCCTGGGTAAAGGCATCTGTCACAGAGTGCATCTCCCCATATGTACCTGCCCAAAGATTAAGATCCGCTGGGGGATCCTCCATGTCCCATCAGTAATACAGATGGAACATGGGAGAGGGCCTTCTCAGCCATGGCACCTCAACTGTGGAATGCTCTCCCCCTGGAGGCCCAACTGGTACCAATGCTCTTATCATTTAGGTGTCAAGTTAAAACTTGGCTATTCACCAAAGCCTTTGGGCTTTATTAATGCAACTGAAAGTATATTATTTACAATTTAAAAACTTTAAATTTTTAAAAATGTGTTTTTACCTCATTATACTGTTTAACAGGTTTTTAGCTTATTTAAACTATCTTACTATTTTTAGCCTGTTTAACTTGTTTTAAGGCGATTGTAAGCCACCCTGAGATCTCTTGATATAGTGTGGGGTATAAATATTTTAATAAATAATAAATTTAATAATAAACCAAGAGTGGAGATGTTATACAACCGGCAGGGGAACCCGTTACATGACCAAGTACAAATAAAAAGACGGTGGAAACCATACACTGAAGAATTATATAAAAGAGATGAAAGGATGACAGATTCATTCAAGGAAGACCTCTGTGAAGATGAACACATAATTGTAGAAAGTGAAATGGAAGCTGCTCTCAGGGCACTTGGGAGAAATAAATCACCAGGAACAGATGGCATACCAATACAGCTGCTTCAAACTACAGAGACAGAAACTATGGTACTATAGTTCTAACTAAAATCTGTCAAATATGGAAAACAAAAGAACGGTCCACAGATTGGAAATGCTCAATATACATTCCAATCCCAAGAAAGGGGATGCCAGACATTGCAATAACTAGAGGACTATTAAATAATACTCTCACATGCAAGCAAAGTGATGCTCACAATTCTATGACAATGACTTTTATCATATATGGAGCGAAACATGCTGGGTTCAGAAAAGGCAGAGGCACTTGTGAACATACATTGATAATGGAGCACACCAAAGAATTTCAGAAGGAAATCAGCCTGTGGTTTATAGATTAGTGTATAGCAAAGCCATTGAATGTATAAATCATGAAAAACTCTTAAAGAAAGGGGTGTGCCACAACATGATTATCCTGATGCATAATCTGTACTCAGAACAGGAGTACAGGAGAAATGGAATGGTTTCCAATTGGCAAGGGGGTCAAGCAAGGCTGCATTTTATCATCCTATCCTGTTTAACTTGTATTCTGAACATATCAAATATACAGCAGGATTAGAATTGGAGGAAGGAGGCTTGAAAATTGGAGGAAGGAACATCAACAATTTAAAATATGCAGATGATACCATACTACTAGCAGAAAATAGCAAAGACTTGGAACAATTACTGAAGAAAGTCAAGGAAGAAAGTGCAAAAGCAGGTTTACAGTTGAACATTAAGAAACAAAAATAATGATCACAGATGATTTACATAACTTTAAAGCAGATGATGAAGACATTGAAATAGTCTAGATATATACTGTAATTGAATACTAAAGTTAGGATTGTCCATGCCATTGTATTTCCATTTTTTATGTATGATTGTGAAAGCTAGACAGTGAAGAAAGCTGTTAGGAAGAAAATCAAATCATTTGGAATGTAGTGCTGGATAAGAGTTACATGAATATTGTAGACTGCTAAAAAGACAAATAAATGGGTCCTAGAGCAAAGCATTCCTGAACTACCCCTAGAAGCCACAATGACTAAACTGAGACAGTTGTATCTTGACCATATCATGAGAAGACATGACTCACTAGAAAAGACAATAATGCTTGGCAATGTAGAAAGGAGTAGGGAAAGAGAAAGACCACTTCCAGATGGATAGACACAATCAAGGAAGCCACAATCCTGAGTCTGTGGGACCTGAGTATGGCTGTTGATGACTGGGTGACTTGGAGGTCTCTCATTTATAGAGTCGCCGTACGTCCAAGTTGACTTAACAGCAGTTAAATACCACCACCACCACCACAATTCTTGCTCTAAGAACCAGAGATTCAAGGGTTCAGGCTCTGCTTGTTCCAACCCACATAGGATATCACTTCAGGCAAGTCACATACCTGACATAGTGGGCATCTATCATATCACACCAGGCTCTTGCACGGTCAGCACATGGACCATCTGGATCAGTACACTGCGAAGAAACATCAAAATAATATTAAAAGGTTTTACATTCATCATCCTTCAAATCAGAATATCAGCACCACAAGACATGGCAGCTATAAGACAAAACAAGCAGGTTTTGACAAACATGGCTTGGAAAGGCAAGGCTTCTAAACACCTCACTTTTAGCTTAAAAGCAAAGCATATGAGTGTACAATATTCTTCATTTTGGATTGTCTCATCACAGGATTTTTAAAGTAAAAAGCATTCAGGAATGAATGGTTTACCATTGCCTTCTCCTGCACAATAATAATGAGTGTTAACTAAAGTGCAACTGCTGTCACTTCTCAAAAATTTTCTACCAGTGTCGCCCACCACTACTGCTGCTGCCCAGTAGTTGTCTGGCTCTTCAATTAAAGCCTGTCTGATTTAAGACACCCTATTAGCAGCAATTCTACTGTCAACATCGCCTCTTACTACATGGAGGCACACAGTCCCACCCACACCATAGAAACGTAGTGCCATAAAATCAGAAGACAGCTAAGATTTGGAAACTATGATGGAACTAGGTAAGATTCTCAAGTGCAAAGATGTATCATTAAATACTAAGTCAGAATCATTCATGATATAATATTTCCAATTTCATAGAATCATAGAATTGCAGAGTTGGAAGAGACCACGAGGGCCATCCAGTCCAACCCCCTGCCATGCAGGAAATCACGATCAAAGCATCCCTGACAGATGGCCATCCAGCCTCTGTTTAAAGACCTCCAAGGAAGGAGAACCCACCACGCTCCGAGGGAGTGCATTCCACTGCCGAACAGCTCTTACTGTCAAAAAGTTCCTCCTAGTGTTGAGGTGGAATCTCTGTTCCTGGAGCTTGCATCCATTGCTCCGTGTTCCAATCTCTGGAGCAGCAGAAAACAAGCTTGCTCCATCCTCAATGTGACACCCCTTCAAATACTTAAACAGGGCCATCATATTGCCTCTTAACCGTCTTTTTTCCAGGCTAAACATACCCAGCTCCCTAAGTCTCTCCTCATAAGGCATGGTTTCCAGACCTTTCACCATTTTAGTCACCCTCCTCTGGACACGCTCCAATTTGTCAACATCCTTTTTGAACTGTGGTGCCCAGAACTGGACACAGTATTCTAAGTGAGGTCTGACCAAGGCAGAATAGAGTGGCACTATTACTTCCCTTGATCTGGACACTATACTTCTATTGATACAGCCCAAGATCGCATTGGCCTTTTTAGCTGCCGCATCACACTGTTGACTCATGTTCAACTTGTGGTCTACTAGGACTCCTAGATCCCTTTCGCACGTAGTCTCATTCAGCCAGGTCTCCCCCATCCTATATCTATGCATTTCATTTTTTCGCCCTAAGTGCAGTACTTTACATTTCTCTGTATTGAATTTCATTTTGTTAGCTTTGGCCCAGCTCTCCAGTTTATCCAGGTCATCTTGAATTTTGATCCTGTCCTCCAGGGTATTAGCTACTCCTCCTAATTTGGTGTCACCTGCAAATTTGGTAAGTATGCCCCTAATTCCCTCATCCAAGTCATTGATAAAGATGTTGAATAGCACTGGGCCCAGGATAGAACCCTGTGGCACCCCACTGGTCACATCTTTCCAAGATGAAGAGGAGCATTGCTGAGCACCCTTTGGGTTCGGCCGGTCAACCAATTACAAACCCATTGAACTGTTAACTTGTCTAGCCCACATTTTACAAGCTTGTTTGCAAGAATGTCATGGGGAACCTTGTCAAAGGCCTTACTGAAATCAAGGTATGCGATGTCCACAGCGTTCCCTTCATCTACCAAGCTGGTAATTTTATCAAAAAAAAAAGAGATCAGATTAGTCTAGCATGACTTGTTACTCTGAAACCCATGTTGACTTTTTCTTTGTTATATGGTTGTAAAAGCTTGACAGTGAAGAAAACTGACAATACGACAATCAACTCATTTGAAATGTGGTGCTGGAGGAGAGCCCTATGGATACCAGACCATCAAAACGACAAGAACCAGCTTGAAGGTAAAGTATCAGAATTTGAAAAATTATAATTCACAAAAAGTGATCATCTAATTAGTAAAATGTACAAATTATTTATTTATTTGTTTATTTATTCCAAATAATAATAATAATAAATAAGGAATAAATAATAAAACATTTCACAATCATCTTCATACACATAGATCTCATTAATCCTTATTCTATTACCCATTATTAATTATTCTTCAATAATATATTTTGACTTCCCTCGTTATGCTCCCCACAAGAGTTGTTTTTCATTTCCTTATATTCCCCACTTCTATTCCCTTATCTCCTGTAACTTAAATCTTTTCTGCACCATTTGCTTTTATCTATTCAATTTCCCTTCACCTTGAAAATTCAGTTATTTTTCCTAGTAAAATGTATAAATTATTATTGAGATATGATACAGAGGATGAGCATATGAAACACTGTATGATTAGTTGGGCATTGGATTTAGGTCATAATATATACTTGGATCAGTGGGAAGATATTTGGATGAAGGGCTTCAAATTCACTTGCTGCTACAATCTCAAAGAAAACTTTGATAAAATGACGTTTAAGTGGTATATAACACCAATTAAATTGGCCAAAATGCACAAAGACTCAACATATTTATGCTGGAAATGTGGAGAACAAACAGGAACATTTCTTCAACTATGGTGGAAATGCAAAACAATTAGAAAATAAAATCAATAAACAAATAGAAAATATTATAGGATTTCAAATCGGCCTAAGACTAGAATTATATTTATTAAATATGATAAATTTAGATGATAAAAGGGAAAAAGAATATAAAAATTTAATAAGCTATTTAATAACTGCTGCATGGCTGATTTTGGCAAGAAAGTAAAAATCCGAGGAAATTCCAACTTACATAGATTGGATAGGAAAAAAAAATATAACTGGCTAAACTAGACAAATTAACTAATTTAGTGAGAAGAAAACCATCAGCTGCTTATTTAAGAATCTGGAAACCATTTATAGACTACTGTATATTAAACAGATAGGATAGGACACCAGTATAATAAGGTTTTATAGTTAAATATAGAAATCCTCTTATTTGTTAGCTTGTCTATGTATTTACTTATTTAATTCTTTACTTATTGATTCACTTATAAATATTTATGCATAAATTATATATATATATATACACACACACACACACACACACACTTAATTTAATAGATAAGAGAATATCTGATTATGAAAGAAATATAGTTTACCAATATCTGATATGAAGTTACACTAAAGTAGAATAATAATATACAAGAGAGGTGAAGATAATATTTTTAATTAGAAAACAGAGAATATTTGGGAAGGGTTTTTGTTTTAAAAAAAACTTATTTTTGGTTAAGGGAGAGGGTTAACAGGGTTTGGGGGGTATTAAGCCTTTGTTATGTGTTTCATTATTTATATGCTATTTTTGGTTTTTTATCCTGTTATTGTTGTTATTGCTTTTTCTCTCTTGTTTTTCTTTTTATGCCATTTTATACATGTTCATTTGTGTGTTCAAATACTTGAATAAAAACTATTTTAACCATAAAAAGTCAAATTAAATGGGTCCTAGAGCAAATCAATCTCGATTTCTCACTAGACACCAAAATGACTAAACTGAAGCTATCATACTTCAGCCATATCATGAGACAATATAATTCAATAGAAAAGATTAAAATGCTTGACAAAGTAGAAGATATCAGGAAGACCACACTAGAGATGAACTGAATCAATACAGGAAGCCACAGCTGTGGTTTGCAGCTCTGGTTCTTGGAGGTCTCTCATTCATAGAGCTGCTAGAAATAGAAACCAATCTGACAGCAAAAAATGCTAGATTTTTTGGGGAGTGGTGGTGGTAAGAATTATAATTTTTTTTCCAAAGATGTCATTTCATTTCATTAATATGAAACTATTAGGGTAGCAACTGACTAATCCAATCATGAGGGAATGCATCAATGCCATTTAAGGTTTAGTAATTTCATTGGGGTCAGAGCTTTGTTCTTGAAAGCTGACAGTAAAAGGAGGTTCAAACAACCATGCAGTAGACTATAAAATGGGCATTTACCATGTGCAGTCAATGGGGGGGGGGGTAGGGGAATGATCATCATTTGTAGCATGAGCCCATAAGCGCTAACCTTCACATTCCCAGATTTTAAAGCAGTTGCTAATTGATTTAAGTGCATGACCAGAGACTATTGAACTAGGAAGATTTCAAAATCCTGCACAAACACAGAAAAAAAAAAAGGGGGGGGAACAGTGGCTGAGCACAGAATTTGATGTCTTGAGGGTTGTTGGGTTTTTTTTCCCCACTTTTAGAAATAAGATTGTCATCCTTACACCTTTGAAGATAGACCTGGAAGCACATAGCGACTATCTACTGCAATTTCAAGATAGGGATGTAGTGATCTTTGACTTTTAAAAAAAATCTAAGTAAAACAATAAAAGTGTTAAACACTGGCTAAAAAAACAAACACAATTAATTCTACTGTTAATAACCAAGAGAGGCCTAAAGATGTGTTGGCTTTGTATAAGTTGCTTACTAGATCACTTATTTCAATCAGATGAGCCACCCTTGGATAAAATATCTATATCGCTATGTACATACTAAGATTTTTGAAGTGTGAATATAACATGAATAAGAACTGGAAACTTTCACTATCAAGAAAGAAGTAAGGGAATTAACAGGGTAGCTAATCAATCACACACGCACACCCCACACACTAGGTCAAATGGATTTTCCCGAGAGTATTATAGAAAGTTTATGAATATTTCATTAGATACTATAACAACTACAATCAATCAAGTTGTGCCTAGACAGAAGTAGCATATATATCGGAAGAAACAGAAAATGGTGCTAATTCCATAGAAGAGGAAAGAACCAGAATGACCAGAATACTAGAATTAAGTCAACACTTATATAAATCCCACTGATTCAACGGGCCTTCTCTAGTTGGGACTAGCTACTGAATTTAGGCCTAGAACAACAGTTCTTGGTACAATATTGAATCAAGTTATTGGCAATGGCATTAGCTTTCTCCTGCCAAAGAAGATTAGCTCATTTCTTTAAAGGAACCACATCTGCCCCAATATCCTCCTTACAAGAGAAGTTAACACAAAATCACTCAATTAATTGAAGATATCCCTGTAACACACTGGGCCTACCCCACTTTAAGACACCACTGCAAATTTTTAAAGCCGTACTGCGAGAGTTAACATCAGTGGGAACAGATAGATTGTGTTATGCTGATTAAATATTTAATGTGGGGTTCACCAAACAGGGCCTTCTCTCCCTCTGGAGACTGGAAGCATCTCTCAGTTATAAAAGTTGTTCAGGGCAGTACAAGTATATGTAAGGAGAAAAAGAGGGAGATGGCTTAGTTGGGCAATGCTTGCCTTCTCCCTAAGCCTTGAGACAGAAATTATGCATGGAGTGCAGAAAGTGGGCTGGGTAATCTCCCACGCTCATAAAGTTGCCCATGTTTAAAAGGAGATTAGATCATTCATGGAGGATGAGGGGTTCAAGTCATATATATTACCTGCAGTAGTAGAGGTAGCATTTCCTTATTAAAGTATTTCTATTCTGCCCTCTATTGTGAGATCTCAAGGAAGCACACAATTAAAATGATATCAATAGCTTAAAACAATTCCAGATAAAATGCAGGGACATGGGGTTGTGAGAGGACCTTCTTTGCTGTGGCTCCTCTTTCATAGACTGGCCTCCCCTTGGAGGCCTGGTTGACACCAGTAGTGGTCTCTTTTAGGCACCAAGTTAAAACCTTTTGTTAAACTTTAAATCTTACTACTTTTTAAGGTGTACATGTACAGGGTTTTAATTGGCTCAGCTTTTCTGCTGTTTTAACCTGGTGATTGATTTAATATGTTTGCTTCTTATTTCAATTATTTGCTTTATGTCTCCATGTCCAACTAGCAGGACATGGAGCAGGGCCCCACCAGCAGATCTTAGTTCTTGGTCAGGTATATATAGGGAGAGAAATATAAAAGATCTACACAGAAGACTAAATGCCAACAGTTACTAATACCTAAATTCTAATTCTAATTCTCACATTTCTGAGAATTATTAGTATTTGCTAACTCCCCAGTTAAAATCATTTTATTCTCACCAAATGGCAAAGCCCTCAAACAAGTATCTGGTGCCTCCATGTCTTTGACCATCTCTCTCTCCCATCCGCCCATCTGATACTCACACAATCCACCACCAGCTTGCCCAGTTCTTTAGCTCCATAAACAGTCTTGGCCAGTTCCCAAGGGTTGGATGGGCGAAAGACATCCACGGAGCTCACAGGAACCTGAGGAGCCTTGCCAGTCCCAAGAGAGACCACCACTCCCAATTTCTTCACCTTGTGGCCCTGGCCCTGGATGAATAAAGAATAAGGTGTAAATCTAGAGAACTGAATCTTCAACTCATATCTTGAAAATCTTTTTTAAAAATCTATATATATAAAACTGTTGGGTATGTTGCCTTTCCCAGTGTGCTGATTGGCTGTTCAGGAAACCCACCCAACCAATCACCACCCACATGCAAATTTCCTCTCCACCTCACAATCCACTCCTGCCACTCAATCTGTGGCCCATATTGGAACCCAGACAGTCAACTGGCGGTGGTGGGCCACCTGCAACAGGACACAGACAGTCAACTGGTGGTTACAGGCCACGTGCGATGGGACCCAGGCAGTCAACTGGCAGTGGCAGCAAGGCAACAGAGAGAGTCACCCCCAGCAATTCCAGGAAAAGTGTGGAACGCTGAGAAGTGGGAGGAGGAATTTAAAAATCTATAGATTTTCTTTGGGGGTTTTTCCGGGCTGTGAGGCTGTGTTCTGGAAGAGTTTCTTTCTGATGTTTTGCCTGCATCTGTGGCTGGCATCTTCAGAGAATGGTTGCGTAGGAGTGTGTGTGGAATTTATCTACTGTGAACCCCTGTTGGGGAGTATATGTAAATTTGTGTATGCGAATGGTTAGTTTCTGGGTATAGAATTGCAAGGGGGATTAGTGTGTTTGGCTAATGGTTGGTTGATGGCCCATTATCTGCTGAGAATCCTCCTGTCCCTGGGTGGAATTCCTTTGTAAGTGTTGAGTTTTGATTCTATTGTTTTCCAAAACTGGGAGCCAGCTTTTATTTAGTTTTAAGGTTTCTTCTTTCCTGTTGAAGTTGTCCAGATGTTTGTGGATTTCAATAGCTTCTCTGTGCATTCTGACATGATAGTTGCTGGCCTGGTCCAGAATTTGTGTTTTTAAATAACATTTTGTGTCCAGGTTGGTTTATAACATCTTCTTCTACATACATCAAAGGAGTCACAGACAGAATAGGGAAATGGATAAAAAAACACAACCTCCAAACAATCTACAGACCAAACAAGAAAATCCAAGAAATGCTATGCTCAGAGAAGGACAAAAGAGACCCTCTCACAGCTGCAGGAGTGTTCCACATACCATGCAGCTGTGGACAAGTTTACATAGGAACCACTAAACACAGTGTACAAACACAAATCAAGGAACATGAGAGACACTGCAGACTGGGCCAGCCAAAAAAATCAGCAGTAGCAGAACATGTTATAAACCAACCTGGACACAAAATGTTATTTAAAAACACAGACCAGGCCAACAACTATCATGTCAGAATGCACAGAGAAGCTACTGAAATCCACAAACACCTGGACAACTTCAACAGGAAAGAAGAAACCCTAAAAGTAAACAAAAGCTGGCTCCCAGTTTTGAAAAACAATAGAATGAAAACTCAAAACTTACAAAGGAATTCCACCCAGGGGCGGGAGAATTCCCAGCAGATAATGGGCCATCGACCAATCATTAGCCAAACACACTAAGCCCCCTTGCATTTCTATACCCAAAACCTAACCATTCAAATACACAAATTTACATATACAGTTGTCCCTTCACATTCGTGGGGGTTAGGTTCCATGGACCCCCGCAAATGTCAAAAAACCGCAAATATTGATTGCCCCCCCTTCCCCCGCCAAAGTGACCATGGGGCCTCCGGAGGCCCCATAGTCGCTTTCCCTGGACTCCCCACTCACTCCCAAGGCCTTCACAGGGCCTCTGGAGACCCTCCCAAGGCCCCGTGGAGGCCTCCGCGGCCCTCCCCCCTCCCTCTCCGGGGCCTTCCCCCTCCTTCTCCAGGCCTTCACAGAGCCTTCCAAGTCTCCGTGAAGGCCTCCCCAGGCCTCCCCCGTCGCTCCCTGGGGCCTTCAAAGAGCGAAGGCTCCGTGAAGGCCCCCGCGGCGCTCCCCCTCCCTCCCCAGGCCTTACGGAGCCTTCCAAGGCTCCGTGAAGGCCTCCCCGGGCCTCCCCCCTCGCTCCCTGGGGCCTTCACGGAGCCTTCCAAGGCTCCGTGAAGGCCTCCGCGGCCCTCCCCCCTCGCTCCATGAAGGCCCCCGCGGCCCACCCCCTCCCTCCCCAGGCCTTACGGAGCCTTCCAAGGCTCCGTGAAGGCCTCCCTGGGCCTCCCCCCTCGCTCCCTGGGGCCTTCACGGAGCCTTCCAATGCTCCGTGAAAGCCTCCACGGCCCTCCCTCCTCCCTCCCAGGGCCTTCACGGGGCCTCCGGGGGGTCTCCGAAGGCCCCGTGAAGGCCTCCCTGGCCCTCCCCGCTCCCTTCTCGGGTTTTCATGGGGCCTCCGGAGGCCCCATGTCACGGTTTTGGGGGATCCGGGGGGCGTCTCAAAACCGCAAATAATCAAAACCGCGAATGCCGAGTTCGCAAATGTGGAGGGGCAACTGTACTCCCCAACAGGGGTTCACAGCAGATTAATTCCACACACACTCCTACCCAACCATTCTCTGAATATGCCAGCCACAGATGCATGTACAACATCAGAAAGAAACTCTTCCAGAACACGGCCTCACAGCCCAGAAAAAAAACAAAGAAAATCTATGGATGCTGGCCGTGAAAGCCTTCGACTTCAAATTTAAAAATCCACCAGCCTACCTTACAGGGTTGTCATGAGTCTACTGGACTTTTTTTAATGGTGTATGTTACACTGGGTACAGCTAGTGATATCAAATTCAGTTGTCCCTTCACATTCGCTGGGGTTTGGTTCCAGGACCCCCCCATGAATACCCAAATCTGTGAATACTCAAGTCCCATTATATGCAATGGCATAGCAAAATGGTGTCCCTTATATAAGATGGCAAAATCAAGGTTTGCTTTTTGGATTATTATTTTTTTAAGAATATTATCAAGCTGTGAATACTTAAAACCATGAATGCCAAATCCGTGAATGTGGAGGGACAACTGCTATTGTATTTATTCCCATGCCACCTTGTTTTGTAAGGACTATGACAGAGTAAACTACAACTATTTTCCAACTTTGCACTGCCACATCTAACACACAATGCTTGCTTGAATCCTACACTATAGCCATGAAATTACCCTAGAAGGTTCTGCAGGATTCTAATTTCCCTGAACAATGTGAAATGTATGTGTTTAGAGTAAGGAAACTGGCAGTACATTCTAAGTGCTCAGGGGGGAAAAGTGGCTATTTCAGCAAAGATGTCTGCAGACTGCACTCATACATTTTGGTTTAAGTACTTGTTGTAGTCATTGATCTCAGTCATGGCGTCCAAAGTTGGATTGTTGGCCAGCAACCCTCCATCCAGAAACCGCCCAAAGGGTCGAAAATATGTTGGTGCAGCTCCACTAGAACGGGCAGCCTGCCACACCAGCTGATCTGTGGGGAAGAAACAAGAAAGTTGGACCCTTTCATCATCCTGAGCAAAGCATACCCCGTCAATAGTTAACACACTGACAAATAGTCTGATGCTATTTAAACTATGTATGAGGGATACTTTTGGCCATCTAGATGTTTTGCACTTCAGTTTCCAGGAGCCAAAACCATAATGGACAATGGCAACAGATCATAAGGACTAAAGCAAGTATGAGGATTGTATGGCCCTGCAGGTGTTGCTGAACTATGACTCCCAGCATTTCTCACATTAGTTTAGCTGCCTATGGCTGCTGGAATATACAGTTCAACAACATCAGGACCACATAATCTTAGAGATTCAAAAAGCTTCATATATATGCCGTTAGTGATCTATACAACAAGAGCAACCCTGTAAAATAAGTGTTATTATCTCCATATTACACATAGGGAGCTAAGGCTGAAAGACAGTGCTTTGCCTTATCAGCAATGATGTTCTTTGTGCCCAACTGATGACCAATGGACAGGGCAAACATCTCACAGCTAGCTGAGCCACTTGGATCCAGCAAATACCAAAATCCACCAAGAAAGACTCCAGAAAATGTTGACAATTATAACCTAGTAAGACTCTTAAAGGACTCAAATTCCTCAGCTACAAAAATAGTGATTAAATGTAGGAAACAGACTCTGTTCCAGAAATGACACAACAGATGAGCTCATTATCAGATAAATGTATGATGTAATTCAGTTGGCACATGCTCATAAAGACAGCAGGCTAAAAAAGGATGAAGAACTGTTATTTGTATTCTCACAAAAAGGCAAGAAAAAACTAATTGTGTCCGTCGGCATCACAGATACTTTTTCCACACAAAGTAAAATACAGGCAAGGAATACAATAGATTGAGAACACAGAACTGGATCCAAAATACATGCAATGCTAGATTCATTCATAGTTTCAGCTGAGACACTCAGAGAACATGTATATCATTGCACTTAAACCTTTGGTTGTCCAAAGACAGGAAAAGGAGAAGATGGATCACTAATTCCTTGCTTTCTTGTATATTTCTTCTGTACTACTGAGTAATGCTGGCCAGTATCAGATTCTGCACTCCTGAGGCTGCTCTATATGTATTTTGTCCTATACAGAATTAAGCTCCACATAAAGGAACAACATGTACACAGTTGCATACACAGCTGGCTAAGTTGGTGGAAGCACGCAAACTAGGGAAAGTGACATGTTCCAGCCTCACCCAAGGTATGATGTATACTCATGACTACATGATCATAAGTATAGGCACTTAGTATGGCATTGTACAGCTTGGACACACTTTCATAAGACATGGAAGGAAGCTGAACTATCCCTTCAGGAAGGGCTTCCTTTCTGGTGAGAAGCCTGGGTCCCTAGATTCCTGTGTAGGTCAACACTGACCTTCTGGCTTGGTCATTGATTGAAATGAGCTTGCCGCCTTGCTACGAGGCTTGCTTCTACTTTCTGGCATATTATAATTCCGGAACAGGTGGAGCTCAGCAGGTTGCCGGTCACATAGAGTCGCTGTCAACATGACCCTATAAAAGATCAAGAAAGCGAAGACTTCTATTTTATTAGGGCCACAGCAGGTAACAGACATTCTTCATATACAGAAGGTGCCACATTCCATCTCGAGCATTTCCAGTTTATTCTTATTTAATCAATCCATTAGTAATGATTGTATCCTCACAACAACTCTGCAAGGTAAGACAGATTAGGAAAGAGTTAATGGAATGAGTTTCCATTCCAAAGTCATAGAAAGAGTTTCATAGTACAATAAGGGAACTTGAACCTGGATTTTACAAGTCCGAGTGAAATACTCTAACTACTATATAACACTGTCTTTATAGAAAAATCCATTTAAAGGAGAACCAGTGGTAAAAGTTGAAGACCTTTCCTAGAGACTAGCTTCACTAACAAGCAGTTCAATGGTCTGACTCAGTTCTCAGCAGTTTCACATTATAATGTGTACATACATTCCCCTTTCCTTCTATGAAACATAAGGCGACGCATACAGTATAGCATTCCCAAGTAGTCTCCCATCTAAGCACTGACCATATTTCAAACCTACTTTGGGTTATCAAGATTACTATCTTAAGTGCTTTCAGATCAGGCTTTGGACGTTTGTTCAGAGATATCTCTTCCCCCCACCTCAATTTTGCCTACAGCAGAACTACATTGACTTGCCATGAAAAATACTAAATATAGTACGGGTAAAAAGAGATCAAGAAGTCATCATGACTCTAGCTTTAACTTACTTGGGTTTCTTGACATCGGTCATTTTTGTATGTTCTCCAAACTCCTTCTTTAGGAAATCCTCAAGGGGTTCTGACTCATAAGGCCGTGAGCCACGAAATACCTCATCCTTCATGCGGAAATACAAGCAGCGCATGTGATCCATGGGTTTCCCTGGGATACAGAAGGTCGTTAGCAGTACTCAGGGGGACACCTTTGCATGCTACTTGAGTGATCAGCCTCGGATACTTATCCAGGAGTATTTTCCCCACTCCAACCCCTGTAGTTCTTGAAGGACCATTCAACTTGTGAATACAGTATATGCAGCAAACAACCCAGAAGAAGATTCATGAGCAAACATGGAAACTCATGTTTTATGCAATGTATGAGACAGCTGAAAAGATGACTGAAGAAAACGAATCAGATTTTTGGAGAGGATATACAAAAAACAGATGGCTCAAAACCATGAGGGGGAGTAAAAGAAGTCTGTACCAGAGAATGAATACCTATGAAGATTTCAGCCATTCTGGAGCAAAAGCATAGTGCTTGCTTTGGATGTGGAAGGTCCGAGCATGAATCTGTCATGCTTTGTTAATGAGCCTGGAGTAACAAAGATGGAAAAGCTCTCCACTTGTCTTTGGGAGCTTCTGTTACTCAGAGAAGAGAGTAATGGGCTAATCAGACTAATATTCTGAGTGGGTATGGGAGCTCTGTATGAGGGGAAGGGTAGAGCAATCTAATGGGATCAACTGATAGGCAGTCCAGTCTGTGGGACAGAAAAGTTGAGTGAGGGGGTGGAAAAAGCAAACACAAAGTGCTGGACTGCTTTCAACCACAATGCAGCATGGAAACATTAAACAGAATTTCATATTCTGTTCCAGAGAGCAGAGATGTGAGCTGGAAAACCTTTTCCCCAAAAATTCACATCAAAGAGACCCGGATTCTCTTTTAATTTTTTTTTAAGGAAAGTTATCTAGCCCCTAACACCAACAAAAGCACATGAAAACAGCTTTTGGCAGGACTACTATGGAGCAGGCTTGCCAGGGGTCAGGCTAGATCTTATGGACCTTACTATTGGCAAATTCTGAAGTAACCAAATATTGCAAAAGAGACAGATTGCACATTTGAATAGATCTGGCCCAAAACAGAACTAGCCAAGGTATGTAGCAGCTTCGCATGGATTCTGAATCCCATCTCCAACCATTTTTTGTGAAAAGCAAATGCCTGATTTCTGGAATTATCTGTAAAGCAAGAGGCATTTCTCTCACTGCTGAGTTGATTGTTACTACCAGCACAGAGACTAGATGAAATCATCTCACGGACAGCTCACGGACATTCTTTTCTTCTCATTGGCAGAGTCTATCCCTTTTTTTTTTCAGAAAGGCACTCAGTGTTAGAGAGACATGGAGAAAATATGGCCCTCCAGATGTTGGTAGGCATTCTAGATGTTACTAGGCACTTTGAGCCTCCAGATTTTGGTGAACTCAATTCCTAGAAGCCCAACCTGGCATAACTAATGATGAGAAATGCTGGGAGTTGCAGTCTGGAGAGTCATACATTCCTCAAACAAAAATAAAAACATTTTGATTTCCCTCAATTCTCTCTAACTCTAGTTAACATTCCTACTAGGGCACATCTCTTTCTCATGAGGGATGTTCCAGTCACTCCTTACCATGCACAACAGAGAGGGCCAGAATTCCCCCTGTGCTAGTCCCAGCTATCCAGTCAAAGAGCTCTCTGATAGGACGCCCTGCAGCTTTCTCTATAGCAATGAGAAACTGGATGAGCACCACGCCCCGGACACCGCCACCATCCAGACTCAAGAGACGGTCTTGGCTAGAGAAGGGAGGGAGGAAGAGAAGACAACAAAAGGAGTTCAACGCCCAACATCAGCTGTTCAAGCAGCCCTGTCCCTTCCTCAGTTTCAGACACCTCGTGGAGATACATAGATCATCAATAAATGGTACACATGGCACTAGACCAGGGAATAGTTCCAATCAGAATTCTTAAGAGAGGGAAAAGGTAGGCAAGGGACCCCTCTCTGGGAATTCAGAGGATCCTCCCCATCAATTTAGTGTTCCTATCACTACGGAGAGTAGATGTCATAGCACTGACTGTGCTCACTTACGTTCTGTGCCTCTCATTGGAAGAATCCATCACATCTAGTTTTTTAACCATGGGACCAAGTGTTGTAGAGACATGGAGAATGTCTTGATACTCTTGAGAAGCAACCGAGGAAAGAAACAATCCATTAGTTATTTAGCAGAATGGGAAGGAACAGGCCCGACCAACCAGGAAACTGAGAGCTTTGGGACTGTGTCCTCTGCTACTGCAGTAGCCAAAGGCAACAGAAGACAAAATTCTTTATTACACAGAAAGGCATATCTCACTAATACACTATAAACTATAGCAAAGACAAATATCCTTTGCACCTAACTGCTTTAGGGCACAGGAGTCCTGCCTTCTGTTGAGTGTGACAACCCTCTCTGCTATCCCAACAGACTTATCAGGCTGAGCTACCTATCAGTCTGTCTTTTCCAAAGTACCAAGCTACAAAACCAACAAGAGGAAGACATGAAGGAGAAGATAGTGTCAGGAGACAAGGGAGTCATAGAGCTTAGGAAGAATTCTAGGACTTGTTTGCTAGCAATTGCTTGCAGTTTTAACATATAGTAGCACCCCCATATTTGCTGATTCACCATCTGCTGATTCAGTTATCCACGGTTGGTGACAGTAGGGGGGGTGGACAGGGGAGGGAAAGGAGGAGGAGATATCGCCTACCTTCTCCCTTCACCACTTAGGATGGCTCCAGTGGAAGCAGTGGCAATGAGGGAGCAGAGGGTGGGAAGGAGGAGATCTTGCCTCCCTTCTCCCCCAGGATGGCTCTGGCAGTGGCAGTGGCGATGGGGGGAGGCAAAGAGAGGGAGGAGGAGATCTCACCTCCTTTCACCCTTCACCTCCCAGGATGGCTCAAGTGGTGGCAGCGGTGATGGTGGGGGCATTCGCTATTATCCATGGATTTCATTATCTGGGGGGGGGGGCGCTGGAATCCATCCCTCACAGATACAGGGGTGCTACTGTATTCACTTGACATTGAAAAGCCTTGTGCAATTATCAAATGAAACAATGATGGGGTTTTTTTTACATACTAAACCTTTCTATGTTGAAAAGCCTTAACACATAATGTGGCCCTAAGAAAGTAAAAAGAGGAAATGAGAGAAGCACAGTACTAGGTAGTATTTTACCTAGGTTTTTGTTAGTGCTCCATGGGGGTGTTGGTCCTTCTGAGATGGTGGAAGTAGATGATGATGATGGCTCTCTGGATGAACCAGATGGGTGGAAGCGCTCGGTCCCTAACAGTTTCAGCAGGTCTAACAGTACTTTCCGGTTGGTACCTTGCATGGTGATGGTGTCACATGCATTAGAGAGAAAACCATGAAAATAAAGCAGATGATGACTACTGTAAGCCCTGAACCAGCCTGATCCATGCACCTGGCAGTAGAGGTGCTTGGCCTGCAAGGGGGCAACCAAATATACATAGTTTAACAGCCTACTAGCCCCAACCCACAGCTGGCATCTTGTTCATGCCCTAAAACTCAGCAGCTTCTAAGTAGGGAAAACAATGTGTTCCTTCACCCAGAAGGCTGTATAGCCTACAAACAAATGGATCCTTTCTACATTATTGGCAAAGTCCAGCTCAGGCCCACTTTGCATCTGTCCAGAACCTGTTCCCATACTTCTCTCCTACCCACAGATTTCTCTCTCACCTTTGCTCATCCTGGCTGCCAACAAGCCTGGAGTCTCCCCTAAGTCATTGGGGACAGTCACATCTGCTCCAAACACAATAAGGGCTTTGATTGTTTCTAGGTGGTCTTGCTATGAAGAAGAAAAAAAGAGCTTGTCAAGGAAATGTGTGGTCAGGGCTCCTTCTATCCACAATTTACTGCACAGGGAAGCTCATCCATCTGGTAACAGATAGTGAAACTCTGAGCTGCCTATATACTGTAGTCATCCTACCCCAAAGAGCTAAGTTTCTGTAAGCCTCTTTGTGAGGGAGGACCCACTTAGGTGGACTGGGGGAAAACAGAAAGATAAGTATGGGAAGAGGGGGAATTAGAGCCCAAAGTACTTAAGCAGGAACAGTGAATGATACGTGAAAAGAAGACTGCACAGAGTCTCCTCTGATTTCAGGCTTGTAAAATGCACAGATTTCAGGCTTGTAAAATCTGTTTTGTTTTTCACTACTAGAACCCCCAAATCTACTAAATAGAGCCTGGTAGCAAAATGAAAGGATTATGAGATAAGGAATTTGGTTTGCACTGTAGAACAGAACTCACAGTCCTAATTAGCTAACACACATTAGAAACTGCTTAATGCAGCGTAGATGTGTAAATTGCTATTGCTTAAAAACAATTTGTAAGCCGCTCTGATAGCCTTGTGGCTGAAGAGCGGGGTATACATTAATAAATAAATAAATAAGTCCTTCCATGAGAAAATCCACTCCTGACTACTCCATGCTTTCCTCATGTCAAGATTAGGAAGAGAGATATTTTCTTGCTACCAATGCTAAACAATAGGGTGTCAGACATCCTGGGCGATTTATTGCAAATCACCCAGAGATCTGGCAGTAGATCTAGAACTAGCTTCTGAAGATCCTAGCTTTAGAATCTCTGCATCTGAGGGGCAAATGCCTCCCTTATTTCTTCTGGTTCCCTCAGTCCTGGCAAAGCAGCTTGATAGGAAGCTCACCTGCATGGCCAGGTGCAGTGGTGTGTTCCCATCTTTCCCTTTGCTGTTGGTCATGGCTCCATGGGTCAAAAGCACCATTATGCAATCAAAGCGCCTTCGTTGCACAGCAATGTGCAGAGCTGACTCCCCTGTCGCACTGAGGGCATTGACTTCACAGCCATATTCAATAAGCAGCCGGGTCATCTAGATCCGTAAGGGGAGAGACCATGAGTAATGCTATGTTGTTACTCTCAGGGGGCGTCTCCTGGCTAGAGCAGGTACACTGAGATTTACTTCATAATCCATCAAAGAATACAGTAAGCAATGCATTGAGAGTGTAGGAAAAAACTGACCAACCAGGCTAAAGTTGAAGAGAAAAACTAAGGTTCTTTAAAATTCATGCATAAAGGCACATAAATGGTAAGTTGATGCTTTAACATGCGCCTCATGTCATTGGCAGAAGTATTGCATGTGCTTACTTACAAATATGGTTCCATCCACTTTTCCCAAAGCTACAAACTCAATTTGTTTAATAGAAGGAAAAGCTGCATTTAAATCATGGTAAATTTCTCAGATCAATGTACACCATTTTCCCTTTAACTCTATCCCATCTTCCAGTGACTTTCCACTTCATATCTGCCTTTCATAGGATTAATGCACTAGAACCAGTGAAAGGTTGGTAAATCCTTAATCATAAATGCACAATCTTGTTGAAACTTCCTTGTAAAGACCAATACTTTTTTTTTTTACCTGTGGTGCTTTCTGAGGACAGGCACCAGAGCCACTGCCCTTACCTTATGGTCTGTTGAACTAACGTGTCAAACCATTTCACAATGTATGTGTTTCATGTGCAACTCCCTCATGTCTTCAAAATACAATATACTAACAACAGAGATTTCATTCCCCATTAGCAGCACTGACAACATAAACACATACTCACTACATATAAAAACAGACACAGATATATAAACATGAATAAAATGAATTGGAATTTCCTCACCCATTCCACAATCCCATTCTAATTCTTCATGCTTGTGTGCAGAGAAATTGTAAGTATGAAAAAAAACTGTGACACATGCAAAGTCTACGTTCTTACTCAGTTTAACTATTTCATAAGGCTTCACAAACACAGGAGGAGCCAGCAAGCCTCATCGGGAATGTTCAAAGAAGAAAGCAAAGGGGAGGCGGGTGACTTCTGGGTGCTTTTATTTTAAAAATGTATGATTATTTTCAAAAATCAAAACAGGGAGGTGCAGGAGAATGGGACTGAGGAAGCTGTACAACTTGGGAAAGGCTAGATGAAGCTAGCTGGGTTGCATCTACGGTACCACATAATGGTAGCTGCCACAGTGAATACAGAAAGCACAATACCTTCACTATTATTCTATATTTAATAACATGGCAATTTTAAAAGATCATTTTAAAAAAATCAATTGTGTGCTCTGTAAACTAAGAAAAGGTACATCTTGGTGGCACTCATGGCTTTTGTAAAATAGCTGTGCCTCCAGACTAGGGATGTGGCTGAATGTCATTTGATTGGCATTTTTAGAGTGAACCAAATAAAACTGCACTTCCCAGATTATCACATGGATCAAAATTTGGAACATAGTTCTTGGCATAAAAATGCATATAAAATGTGTACTTTATGGTGAAAATTCACAGAAAACGTGACAAAATAGATACAATGACATATGGAAAACTGACATGCACTGGAACCAGACTAATCCATCTAGTCCTACTCTAGATAAATAAAGGGGAAATCTATTTTCAAGTTGAGAACAAACACAAAACAAAAAAGATCCTCCAGGCCAATGTTCACAGCGACAGTACAAATCACCTCCGTTTTTTTCTAATTTTATGCAGAGAATGCATCATGCTTTACCTATGCAGCTGCTTTGGAGGTTCCCTAATAAGATACAGAGCTTTGAAATGTTAGTGGCCATGCTTAGAAAAGGATATCCACTATAGCCTTAACAGGCTGTAACTCTGGGATTGGTCATCCAGAAATATAACTTTTCAAAACTCTGGCTATGTATGTACACATGAATGGCAGAAAAAGATGGCTAGTAAGGATTTTGCTGCCATGTACATATTAAAAGGTACGGGCATCACTAAGTCCACACACAGACTGATGGTTCAGAGGTGAAATGGTGAAAAGGATTCCCATCTGCCAGGACAGCTAGAGTCACAATGAGACAGATGAAGAGAACCAGATCCTTCTTTCTGGCCAGATGGCATCCTACTTACTTACTTCAGCATTTCTGGCCCAATGGAGGGGTGTGGCACCATGGCGTGGATCCACCAACTGAATCTGGTTAATCTCCTTATCCAAAAGAGCCTCTGCACATCTAGAAGAGGGAAAAACAACAACAACAAGCAGGTGGAGTGGGGGAAGGAATGTGACAGACATATCCTAGTTGACAGCATGGATCTTTGTGCGCCCAGTAACTACAATATGATTTCAAGGCTCTGCTAGCTAATCCTCAAGGAAATGCAGAAGAAACCCTGGTGACAGGAGCCGCAGAAGGCAACAAGCACATTACGCAGGTGACTGACAAAGGGGCAGCTGTGTTAGCGAAAATAAAAAAGAGTCCTGTGGCACCTTAAAGACTAATGCCTTTATAATAGGAGTTTACCCATAACTTGATCAGATGCATCAGGTACCATGCAAAATTTGTAGTATACACACAGTACTTATGCATGCTTGTGATTTAGACATGCTTGTGATTGGTAAGAGCCAGTGTGGTGTAGTGGTTTGAGCATTGGACTACTACTCTGGAGACCAGGGTTCAAATTCCTGCTCAGCCATGGAAACCCACTGGATGATATTGGGCAAGTTATGCTCTCTCAGCCTCAGAGGAAGGTAAGGACAAACCCCCTCTAACAAATCTTGCCAAGAAAACCCCATGATAGGTTCACCTTAGGGTCACCATAAGTCAATAGTGATTGGTGGCAGACACACAACAGATCAGAGTGCAGGCTGACCCACTTCACAGCACTCTCAGCTAGCCCTGTAACATTGTACCTTTGGATCACAGGGTTTATTGTTTTTGATTGTATCGCTAGCTTCTCCTGGTTGGCTCTATCCTGCCTCTTCATCTTTCCTGATGGTCTTGGCCCTGGATTTCTATTACCTGTCTAACAAACTTTTCAGACCTGCCTCTTCTGCCACACTCTCCAAAAGTTCTTGGCCCCCAGAATAGTCATGCTCCAAGTTATGGGGATGAGAATGCACTGATTCCTAGTTGGGAACATACAGAGAAAGACTATCCCCTGACAAGGGTGTGTATATGATGTAATCTTCAACACACAGCTTCTGCACGAGTGTGCAAGAGCTTTTAAGGCCACTTCACGGGTACTACAACCTTCTTTTGTCCTTCGCTAATCTACAGACCAAACAAGAAAATCCAAGAAATGCTACGCTCAGCGAAGGACAAAAGAGACCCTCTCACAGCTACAGGAGTTTACCGCATACCATGCAGCTATGGACAAGTTTACATAGGGATCACTAAACGCAGTGTGCAAAGACCAATCAAGGAATATGAGAGACACTGCAGACTGGGCCAGCCAGAAAAATCAGCAGTAACAGAACATGTTATAAACACAAAATGTTATTTAAAACACCAAAATTCTGGACCAGGCCAACAACTATCATGTCAGAATGCACAGAGAAGCTACTGAAATCCACAAACACTTGGACAACTTCAACAGGAAAGAAGAAACCCTAAAAGTAAACAAAATCTGGTTGCTAGTCCTGAAAAACACTAAAATCAAAACCCAGCACTTTCAGATGAACTTCACCCAGGGACAGGGGGATTTCCAGCAGATAATGGCCCATCAACCAACCATTAGCCAAACAGACACTAATCCTCCTTGCATTTCTATACCCAGAAACTAACCATTCAAATACACAAATTTACATACCCTCCCCAACAGGGGTTCACAGTATATAAACTCCACACACACTCCTACCCAACCATTCTCCGAAGATGCCAGCCACAGATGCAGGAGAAACGTCAGAAATAAACTGTTCCAGAACACGGCCTCATAGCCCGGGGGGGGGGGACAAGGAAAATCTATGGATGTCGGCCATGAAAGCCTTCGACTTCACAAATGCATAACCCTTAAAAATTGTGCTCTTTTTTAAAAACTTCTTTTAAAATATTGTTGCTATAGGAGAAGCCAGGTAGCCCAGTACTGTTGATTCTCACAGGAACTCTTCAGAGGTTCAGATATTATTCTCTCCTAGCCCTACCTGGAGATGCTGGAAACTGAACCAGGAAAGCATGCCCTCAGTCAATAAGCTCTTCCCCTCACCTATGGCCTGAGCTGTCAATAACTAACTAAGGGCTCACACCTAGGAGGTGGAGAATAGCCCTTCGCTTTCCTCGTCTTATGTATGGGCTGGCACTGCCTTCCCCTGTGATAGCCTGCTTAGGGCAAGTAAGCTGGCACAATGAAGGTACAAGCCATTTATCCAAAATGAGAGAGAAAAACTTATTCTGCACAAAGTATTATGTCAAGATATGGGAGGATCCCATTGGTTCTATTCCAGAAATTATCTGATCAGTTCTGATCCTGGTTGCTTTTCCTTTCCTGGGCCTGCCATGCTAGAAAGGCCAATCACATAGCTGACTGGTTTTGGAATAGCACATTTTGCATTCTCCTGGCAGAACCTGGCATGGTACAGAAAGAGGGGTGGAAAATGGGCCTTCTGTAACTTATACTCAGAAATCATACATATTAAAAGAAATATATTTTTATCCAGAACCTGGAAAAGTTACTTGTGTGGACTATAGCTCCCATAGCTGGCCAAGCTGATTGGAGGATTCTGGGAGTTTTAAGTCAAAAAGCTAACTTTTCTAAGTTCTGCATTATGCCAGTGAACTTACTTTTTCTGGGAGTGTTTCATAGCAGTGTGGATGGGGTAGCCTAGTGGACCCAAATTATTGCACTTGGCATTAACCTTCAAAAGAGAGATGACAACATCTTCTTTGCCCAGTTGGCAAGCCAAGTGCAATGGGCTCTGCCCTTCATCGTTCAGGTGGTCCAAAGCAGTAGTTGTCTTCCTGCCCAGGAACTGGAACAATTGAACAGTATCACTTGAGTCTAGAGATTCTGAAAGATGCACGATATACAAGTCATCAGCAACACCACACTTCATTCCTCCCACAGCAATAGGAAACCAAAATGCTGCTTCTCATGTTACTGTCATCCAAGGGAATGTTCTGCAACATCAGTCATATCTAAAATCGTTTTGCGATGTAACAATCCAAGAGAAGAACAACAGCTATTCCCCATTCCAAGAACAAAATAGATATTCAGTATGTTATATCTGTAAATGTTCTGTGTAAAAGTGTACAAATACAGTATAATATGCAGCCTTCACAGTAGATTACATGGGGCATGCTACAGCTCTTGAAGCAGCTTGGCAGTACACGGATTCTACCTAACTCAAGAATACCCAGCTGTTTTGTCTCCCCATTTTGCATTTTTCTTATTGTTCCAATTGGCTCTTAGTTTTCTCACAGAGACATTAACCACTATACAGAAAATATCTATTTTCAGTAAATAACATTTTGAATTTCCAAACTGATTTCACCTTCTAGACTAGGATAGAAATTCTCACAAACCCTTTAATTAATGTAATATCGTTGCTGTTATTAATATGTCATCTGCCTATGAGAAAATTTTATTCTCTCTTCTATTCTTAATATTAGAATTACATCTTAATAAACTGTGAAAAGTTTCACAAGTATTACAGATACTGATGGGCATCTTTGTCTAGTACCCTGATACCTCTAATAAGCATCCATTTTAAAAGTATCCTGGCTTTATGCATCCTAGCTATTTTCCAGTTTCCAAGTCCTAATGTTGGTCTAGTATGAAATTCATTTCATGAGTGAAAAAATGGAAACAGAATGTCAAATCATCACAAGCTATCTTGTCATTTGACATATAGTATGATCCCCATATTCGCAGGAGTGGTTCCCGCAGTTTCACTTACCTACATCCAAAAAAAAATATGTCCTCTCTAGACATTTTCTAGGTCCTCCAGCACAATTCTATGGTATGCTTCTCCTGGAAGTTGAGCCGGAAGTTATTTCAGTAGGGTTCTCTATTATATTCAGTTTCACATTTCCATGGTAAGTCAGGGGAACGTATCCCCCACGGATACAGGGGTCATACTGTAATTGCCAATACTTCACTCCCATGTTACAGTTTAGGGTTTAAAAATTTAAGGAAAAATAGGGCAGAATGACATTATTTTTCAAACATGTCCTCAACCCATAATGTGAATTTGGGGCAAGGAAACATTTGTAGAAAAGGAACTATGCTACTCCTTTAACCTCTCACCTCAATGATCACCGGGTTTATCCCTCGGACAGCATAGTGAAAGACCGTATCTCCATTTTTGTCTGTGAGATCTAGACGGGCATGGCACTCATTCACCAACTCTCGCAGACAACTAAGGTCTCCTTTCTGGCAAGCTAAGTGCAGTGGAGTGCATTCGTTGTCACTGCTGTTGCTGTTTATGCAGCTGCAATAAAAATGGTGGATTAGCAAGGGTCTCAAAGTCCCAGCCATTGAAAAACAAACATGATTACATCTAAATCAGCTTGCTAGATTCCCTGATCTGTAGTTGTCATGATGGAGTTCTCATCATCCTGCCTGCAAAAGATGGTGGAACATCCATCATGCTGCAAAAACTACATTTTCCATTATCTGCAAGCAGTAATTGTCTGATCAGCATGAACAGGTAAACAAAGGGTTAAGACTAGTGGGAGGTGGAGGTCATCTCCTGAGATCACAGAATCATAGAATTGTAGAGTTGGAAGAGACCACAAGGGCCATCCAGTCCAACCCCCTGCCATGTAGGAAATCACGATCAAAGCATCCCCAACAGATGGCCATCCAGCCTCTATTTAAAGACCTCCAAGGAAGGAGACCCCACCATGCTCCGAGGGAGTGTGTTCTACTGCCAAACAGATAGCATCATCATGACATCACATCACCAGACACTGGACTGGCCAATCAGATTTTGGCAATGGCAATTCGAACAGGTTTTATGCTTTGTTCTGAGCACTTGTTGACAGACAAAAGAGTAGCCTCTGAGGGGGGATAGTTGATCCATGTTCTGATTGAGCACATGGCTAGGGTCTGGCTTAAGATAAGCATGTGGTCCAGCCAAACTTGGACAATAGATTTAATCCTCATAGACTCCTATAATGTAAGTAGTTTTCTTTTGTGTAGGTAACAGTCTAATTAGCTTGCGTCAGGATTGACATTTTATTTTTCCTTGACAGGATGAATGCATGCTTTGTATATTTGTAACCTTAAGCTTTAACCTAAAGAAAAAGGTATTTTCTTCATGAAATGATTTACCTCTTAACTTGTCTTAAACTTGCTTGAATAAATATAAGCTTTTCTATTTTTCCTACTAAGCCAAAGCCTTACACGTGCCTTATTTTGGGTCACCACTACATTGCTAGTCTCCTCTGCTTCCAGATAGAAGGGAGGGGATTGATAGAATCTCAGCCAGTGGCTCTAAGGTCCTAAGCACCCCATGGTCTCCTCTTAAACCATGTAAAAAGAGAGGGTAGTCCAATCAAGAGGTGGTGGTAGCAGCATTCTTAAAAGAGAGACATAGTTCTGGGATTTCCAGGCTAGAGGAACCCTGAGAATGCGTCTCAGAGGGATCTATTGAAAGGAAAATCCTAAGGAAATTGAAAGGAAAATCTTGGGAAAAAACTACAAGGAGTGGAAGAAATTTTCAGAATTTTTAAAAGGCAAATGGGGGGACTTTGCAGCAATCAAGGACTAAAGACGCAATCAGATGTAATAAGCAAAAAAAAAGTAAATATATAATGATTAGTAAGGAAAGTAAATTTCAATAATCAATATCAATATTACTTTAAAGGGATCAAGAATAAGGTGAAATCCAAAAAGGGAAAATCAACAGGGAAGACAAATACAGTAAAAGTAGTAAATAAACTATAATTGATATAAGAGAATGAGAAGTGCAAAGAAGCAGAGCTGGTGTCAGATAGGAAGTCAGATTAGGTGGGGGTATTTTAGGGTATTTAAATTATTAGCCACAATTCTGTAGTATTTAGGAAGTGTTTTAGGAGTATATGTCTTATGTATAGAGGCTTAAATCTGTTAGGTGTACTTCAAGTTTATGGTAGAAGCATATGATATATATTTATGTTCATGTATTTCTATGTTTTAGAGGCTTTTTTCTTTTTTTGTTTATTTTTTCTTACTCTATTATTACTTTTTTCTTACTCTATTATTATGGAATAGTTTATATGCCTAATAAAAATATTTTAAAAAAGAGGTGGTGGCAGCAGCATTCTTAGAAGAGAGACATAGTTCTGGGATTTCCAGGCTAGAGGAATACTGAGAGTGTGTCTCAGCGGGATCCAGCTTGAGAGTTCTCAGGTTAGGAAGTCTCCTGAGCCAAATTACAAAAATAGCCCTGCTTCTCAAATGTGCGCATGCTGTGTGTAAAAACCCCAAGCAGAGCACACCGAGGCTGAAGTATGCCTTTTCCTGTCCTAGGTTAGTTTCTAGTGGCCACCCAGTCCCATTAGCATCATACCTCAGAATGTGATTGTGTCGGAAGCTCTCCAGAAGGCCAACCTCTACTGCTATGTGAGCCAACGACCAGCTGGGGTGGCTTCGAAAACAGTCCACCAGTTGCTGCAAAATTTCCAGTGACAAAGGCTCATGATAGCTCTCATAGAATGGGCGCAACTGCTTTACGTAGAGATCGAAATGCTCATTTGCAGTTGCTTCATTGTCTAGCTGGAAAAGGCTACAAAGAAAATTAGTTTAACATATTTATATATCCTGCTCCAAAACATGAAGCAAAGTTTACAAACCAAAGTTAAAATAATTCAAATCATAGGACCTTTTAAAAAGAGGCAATGAAATAATATAGGAATACAAAACACAGGTGTGAACCAACAAGAACCATAAAATTCCTGACAGAAATAATACTATTAAAACCCAGCAGATAAGATCTCAGAATAGGAAAGTTCTTAACCTTCCAAGAGGTTAAGAAAGGCAATGACTCCAAAGCTCATTGGGGAGACCATTCCAATCTCAAAGCAACTGCATAGGAAATTTCTGCAACACAAGAGACAGCAGGGCCTTATCTGTAGAACACAAGCAATATCAAAAAGGATAATATGGAAAAGCATCTACAAAATATTTGGCATCAAGCTGTGAGAAGTTTCAAAGGTAAGCGCTAGGACTTTGAACTGGCTTCAGAAACGATGAATGATAACCAGTGCAATTACTACAAAATGGCATAAATATGTTCTATCAAACCACGTATCTCAATAATAGACAAAAGATAAATATCAGCATTCTCTCCTTGCTGAAATGTCTAAGGGCTTGTCTGCATGGGCAAAAAAACCTCCGTACTCATCCTTTATTTGTGGCACAGTTGCCACATGACATTTTTGACAATTCGCATCTCCACCAGGGTTTCTGCAGGAAACTCCAGATGTGAAAGATTCACAGTTTGCTCCACATTTGAAGGGAAATCCGGTGCATTTTTTTATTTTATTTTTTTGATTGTGTGCATATCTGGATAAGTGCATCTCTGATTATCTAGTAATACAGTACTCCGGGAAAACATATACTCATGTATTTGTATGCACGAGCGAGCAGGAAAAAAACTGAAGCAGCTCCAGCCGTGTGGCCGGAAATAGTCCGACGTATAGGACATGTGATCAGCTTATGATTGCCCTTTTAATCTAACGTGGATTACAGTGTGGTGGGTTACTCCCATCTACAATCAGATAAGCCCCTGTGAATGTGGCATTTATGGGGCCGCTGCAGATCAAAAACATCTGCCGCAACTATGAGACAGATGTAGAGTTTCCCACTAGTGTAGACAAGCTCTAAGTCATCTTCAAGAGACGTTCACTGTAGAATGTGTTACAAATGGGTGCTCTTAAATAAGGGCTGGCTACCTTCGAGAAGGGTGAAGGTAGGAAAATGGCCTTCCCTTTCCTACCAAACTACAAGGAATGAAAACTGAAAGTGACCAAATGGGCACTTCAGGTTTTGATGGTGGATATTCAGGTGTGTTCCACCAACCCTAAAACATTATGCAATTGCTTCTAGAGATTTCTAGGAATGGCAAAATTCTTTCTTTTTTCTTTTTTGGTGGGGGGGGGGCTGGAAAAAATCTAATATGGATAGTGCTAGAAATGTCTTGTGGATTACATGTAGCCTGTAGGTTATGCTTTGCCCACCCTTATCCTAAACCAATGGAATGAGACAACAGGATGCAGAACAATTCCATCCCAGATTAATGGAGAATGCATCACCATGACTAGGAGAAAAAAATTCTCTCCCCTTCTTCACCCAAAACATTTCTACCTGGAATAAGGAAAATTGTGTTACAGGTTGATATTCCTTATCTGAAATGTATGGGACCAGAAGTGTTCTGTATCTCAGATTTTTTTTCCCCAGATTTTGGAATACAGTATAGGTACCTATATATAAAATGGTTTAGGGCAGCAACAGAGGTGGCAGTAAGCCCCAGCTGCCAAGCACACATTCTTAAGGCTCCCCTGCCTCTAGGAAGAGGGGTGGGAGGCAGCACAACCATGTCTGCAGCCAAACCTTGCACAAGTGGTGGCCACGGTGGATGCTGCTGCTTGCACTCCATCGCCGCCACTGCTGCCAAAGTGATGTCTAGAGTGGGATGCTGACAACCACCACCTGTCTTGGCCTGGAGGAAAGCCCATGCCAAAAAATCCAGCCCCCCTCTCTTCTCCCCCTCTGCTTTACTGTGGGATCCTGGACCCCAGTCAGTGCCTTTCCTACCCAAGTCTTCTGCAGATGGGAACCCAGTAATTGCAGATAACTTCGGTGGCAACAATTCTGCCAGCTGCCTGCTTCTGCCTTCAAGATGGTGGCTACAGTGCTCCTGCTCATTCATTTGGCTGGAGAGAGACATGAGGATCTGTGAAATGGTGGGAGCCATGGATTCCTACCATTTCACAGATGTTCACATCTTTCTCCAACAGTATCTCTCTCCAGTTGTGTCTCTCTTCAGCCTTGCAAATACACTACAAGTATGTACCAGTATGTGTTGTAGCTCTAAATGTTTCAGATTTTGGAGCATTTCAGATTTTGGAATTGCAGATAATGGATACTCAACCTATAATGACTTATGACTGCACATTCCAGTATTATACATAAGCCTGGCAGCAGCAGGGGAAAAATAATCTAGCCTGCAAAAATTGTTTACTAGTCTGCAAAGAGATTAGTAGCAGGGGATACAGACAACAAGATATGTAGTAGGTGGGTAAAAAACCAACCACCTTCTACCAAAGAAATGAGGGAAAGAGCAATCTATCCCTCCGCAGCCAGCCCACTGGCACTCTGTACTAACTCTGGAGAAAGTTATCCTGCCTGGAAATCCTGTCCTAGTGTTAATTACAAGGCTTGCAAACTCCCTTTGCTCTGCTTGCCTTCCAAACTACTATTATTTCCCACTTTTCTTACCAGGTTGAAGCTCTGAACCAAAGTTTTTTTTTAGTTAAACTGTGGGAATTTTACTCTTTCATATTCTTACCATTCCTAGTCTCAAAGAGTAAACAAATTAAAATTAAATAAACAAAAGGGTCTGTCTGCTACTTACCGGAAGGCTGTTGTTTGATTCTGAGGATTAATGAGAAGACAGTCCCAGAAGTGATTTGAATGGTTTTCGTATAGGACTATCCTATCTTCCCATTTTACACGTTTCCGAGATTCATACTCTGCCAACGGTACCTCCTTCACCCGGAAAGGGTTTGAAAACAAGCTGCTGACATTGCTGAAAGTGTTGATGAGCCGGCCAAAGAACTGCATATCTCTAAAAGTATCCCAACTTATCCTCTTTCAAAGCTGTGGAAGAAAGGATAGGTATGATTTGGACTATGCCAGTGTCATTCACTCCGTACATCTTTTCACATAAACATTTTCATATTCTGTCCTTCACCCACTCCAATAGCACAGTTATTTTTTTTTGTATGCACATGTGCAGTTGTAGCACACCATTATTTATTTATTTAACCTTCTGCCAAAAATGACATTCAACATGGCTAGCAATAAAATTCAAGTAAAAACACAAATACCATTAACACATAAAAATCAACACACAGGGTTCAAATGATGTCCTGCATTACAATTGTTAAATTTAGAAAATTCATATTGCATGAATTAGCCTGAAGTTTAATAAACAGATGAGTTTAAAAAAAAACAGGTTTAAAACTTTTTACTCTATCTTCCCCTCAGCGTGTGTGTGGCTGCTTTCATTTCTAGAAGACAGAAAAACCAAGCAAGGGGATAAGCTGTCAGTTCATCACTACATAAATAAATTAACCTAGGGAAAGTGGAACAGAAAGACAACTCAACAGTAATAAAAATCAAGAAAAATATAATACGAAAATTTGAGCTGAGGGAATTTTTAGAGTAGCTTGCTTTGTTCTCTCTTTTCCACCCGTGTTGTTTCTTTCTGAGGAAAAACGCAGTTGCTTCAGAAAGGAAGAAGGGAAAGGAGAACAATCAGAGCTCCTGGAACTGTTTCTAAGATTTGAAGGGCTCATCCAAGCAAGTCATTATTAATTTTGCTTACTTGAATGTACATATATTACAAATCAAAGAAAACACAGAATAAATTGCCTTCAAATAACAACCAAGAACAACTGAAGGAGGAAGCAATCTGACTACCATGGAAACAATAGCAAAATAATAAATCAATGTTACAGAAGCAAGCAAAAAAAGGAAAAGAAACAATTAATCAATCGAGCAAACAAAAATACATAAGACTTATTAAGTGAATGCAACAGTGCCTACAAGGTGTCCTATCACATTTGTCCCTTCATTGTGTGCGCATGTGCCTTCAAGTCTCCTGCTGACTTATGGTGACCCTAGATTAAAATACTTTAAAAGCAAAAGCTGTGGCAATAACACTGGGATATACAGGTTCAGGTATATAACACCCTCAAAAGAAAATGCAAACACATGTACATCTGCCAAGCTTGAGGTGTAGAGAATCAGGTGCTGGGCACAGTCAGAGGGAGGGTAAATTATTTATCCTGTCTATTATCAAACACCTCTAAAAATGACTAAGTCCCCTCCATGTGTTCAGTGTAGCTTACTCCCAAGTAAGTGTGCAAAAGATCAACTGCATGCAGCCTTTGCTATTCATGGCAGGGCTCAACTACAACAGGTGTCCTCCATTGCGTGGATGGTCTTGATCATATACATTTACTCTTGAACAGACACACACACACACAGGACTAGGGGATGCCACCTTTTCTACTGACAAGGATCTTTTGCCACTGAGAATTGCAGGACTTGCAGATTTTGAACAGCCAGAGTCTTCACTTTCACTAAATCTGACAGCCAGAAAAAGTTTCTGTTACTGAGTGCCTGCCCACTGTGAAGGTATAAAGCCCCTATGCGGGGCTCCCTTTATCTGGAGAAAAAGTAGTTATTGCCATGAAGAATAGAGCTGGGCACAACAGTTCCCATACAGCAACCTCCTGAAGAATAGAGCTAAATGTGGGCAGCAGCAGACTGAAATCTACTGATAGATGGTCTCAGAGTGATTTACAATTGATCAGACAAAGGTTTCAGCTTCTCAATTGTTTTAATAACTACAAAAAAACCTAAAAGAGCTGCCTTCTCCATTAAGTTGCCCAAAGAATGCTGGGGGAGAGTAAAGTGGATTTTAGTATGAAGGACCTCATGAGCTTGGTTCAGAAATCCTAGGTTCGGTATGTCCTTAAGAGGCATACTCATTGCTCTATAATTCTTACCATACATCTCCCTGTCTAAGCTACTGTTTGCACCTGGCACCTGCCAAAAGCAAAGCAGATCTTGCAAGCCTGAACTGTACCCACTTCTGCCACAAGCCCTGTGGCTGACAGCATGGCAAGCACACAAGTCCCAGAGAAGACTTCCATTGCTTAAAGGTGGAATCCAGAAGGAAAGTCCAATGGGACAGAGAGAACTAGAGCCATGGTTCTTAGCCTTTTCTTTACCAGGGACCCCTTTTAAATATCTTTTGTTGTTGTGGACCCCAAGACTTAACTCAAGATTTAAAACAATAATGATGATGATGATAATGATGTTACACCATCCATTAAACCTTTCCTCAGAAACATTGGAGGGGAAGACTTTTCTCCTGCTTCTTCCTGCAAGTTTGTGGCTGGAGCAGATTGAATGGCAATGCGTTGGCTCCTGTCACATGGCCACTCCACTGTGGGGAGGAGGTGGGCCAAGCACTCTTCAAACGTCCATGGACCACTGTGAGGACCATGCAGACCCCTGGGGGTCCACAGACCCCCAGGTTAAGAACCACTGCTCTATAATTCTTACCATATATCTGTCTCCCTGTCTGTGCCATTGTTTGCACCTGGCACCTACTGGTGCCAAAAACCAAAGCAGCTCTTGCAAGCCTGAACTGTACCCACTTCTGCCACCAGCCCTGTGGTGGACTGCATGGCAAGCACACCAGTCCTCCTCCCAGAGAAGACTTCCATTGCCTGAAGGTGGAATCAAGAAGGAAAGGCCAATGGGACAGAGAGTTGTGCCTTCATATTCGCTGGGGTTTGGTTCCAGGACCCCCGTGGATACCAAAATCCGTGAATACTCAAGTCCCATGATATGCAATGGTATAGCAAAATGGTGTCCCTTATATAAGGTGGCAAAATCAAGGTTTGCTTTTTGGATTATTATTTTTTTAATATTTTCAAGCCATGGATACCAAATCCGTGGATATGGAGTGACCACTGTAGAGAATGGAGCAGCGATGACAAGGGGCCACCTCTTTTCTCAAGGAGCCACAAACCACCATTATTTTAAAGACTGGAGCTGGGGGGAGTTCCTTAACCCAACCTTGGCTTCACCTCTAAGCACTTCATTCTCCCCCCTCTGCAATGAGGCACTACTTACCCAACAACAAGAACAACAACTTCCGCCAACAAAGCCCGGCATCGTCACGTGACAGGCTCTCTACCAACCCAGATCTGCCGGAACGACTCCTCCTCCTCCTCCTCGTCCACAGCCTAATCTGTCACCTCATGGCTTGACGCGGGTAAGAGGGCGGCATACTTGCGCGCGAGAGCAGCCCTTCCGTCCTGACGCTCAACAGGCAGCGGGGCCGCCATCTTGGTGTCGGGCGGATGTTGACGTCATGGGGCGTGGCTGCCATCTTGGTGAAGATCCCTTCACAGAGCCCTCTTCGGCTCCTGACCCCGCCCCGCCACCTGCTCTTAAAGAGACAGTGTCACTGTTGTGACTGCGGGGTCCTTAGACCAGTTTTTCTTAACCCAGGGTCTAGGGACCCACCAAGGGTTGGCGATGTCCTCACAGGGGGTCCATAAAGGCTTGAAGGCTGCTTGGTCCACCTCTTCCCTGCAGTGGAGTGGACATGTGACAGGAGCCAAGGCAAAGGCTTGTTGGCTTGGCCTGCGCATTGCCATTCAATCCACTCCAATCACAAACTTGTAGGAAGAAGCAGGAGAAAAGTCTTCCTTCACCCTCCAGTGTCTCTGAGGGAAGGCTGAATGGATGGTGTAATTGTATTATTATTAGTAGTAGTAGTAGTATATTATTGTTGTTGATGATGATGTCGATGTTATTTTAAACGTTAAGTCTTGGGGGTCCTCAGCAACAAAAGATATTTAAAGGGGTCCCTGATAAACAAAAGGTTAAGAGCGACTGGTATAGACCACTCTTCCCCAACTTGGTACCTTTCAGGTGTGTTGGAATACAACTCACCATGCTCAACCCTGCATTGACTCTGAGGGAAGGTTTCATGGATGGTGTAATTGTATTATTTTATTATCTGGTATTATTAAAATCATAGAATTGCAGAGTTGGAAGAGACCACGAGGGCCATCCAGTCCAACCCCCTGCCACGCAGGAAATCACGATCAAAGCATCCCTGACAGATGGCCATCCAGCCTCTGTTTAAAGACCTCCAAGGAAGGAGACCCCACCATGCTCCGAGGGAGTGTGTTCCACTGCCAAACAGCTCTTACTGTCAGAAAGTTCCTCCTAATGTTGAGGTGGAATCTCTGTTCCTGGAGCTTGCATCCATTGTTTCTTGTTCTAGTCTCTGGAGCAGCAGAAAACAAGCTTTCTCCATCCTCAATGTGTCACCCCTACAAATACTTATTGTCAGGTGTTGTTGTTGTTTCTTGCTGTTGTTTTAAATCTTGAGTTAAGTCTTGGGGGACCGTGGCAACAAAATATATTTAAAGGGGGTCCCTGGTAAAGAAAAGGTTAAGAGCCATGGCCTTAGAACATAAAGGAACAGAAAGACAGAGAGGCATTGGAGGGGTTCCTGTTTTTCTTTGGGTCTTCTGACAGAGAAGATTGCATAATCTGTTGCATTTTGAGTCTACAGAGAACCATATGAACTGCATCTCCTCACTGGTACTAAGATTCCAATTCTATATAAGTGCTTACTTGAGAGTAGGTCCCATTGAATTCAGTGAAAATTAGAGGAAACATATGCAACTGCAGCAACTTCTCACTCATTAAGTCTGGTAACTCCAGAATCTATCTATCTATCTATCTATCCAGATAAAAAGATAAAATCTTACAGCCATAAGACTCAGGCTAAAGTGCAGTAAGACATCAAAAATCCATTGACACATAGAGTGGCATCACTCAATATAATTTCCATATAAACCACACACTGAAGATCATTTTGCCAGCACTACTAAAGGGAGCTGCCATTGCCAAAGGCAGTATACCTGTGCCTGCTATGATCAGGTGAAATAAGGGAAGACTGTTGGCATCATGCCCTGCTTATAAGCTTACCAGATGTGTAGAGCTGGCCACTGAGATTGATGGATCAGATAAAGCTTCAGTTCAATCCAAGAGGGTCTTTTGTCTCCTTATGTCACCAATTACATCTGACTAAAAATGCATAAGCTCAGGCTGTAACTGAACATATGCTTTGTTTCAGTTCCTTCTGGTTTCTCATCTGTTTGGAGAAATGTTACCTCTAATCATCCCTAGTCCTTTTCATACACCTGATTACAAAATATTTATCTTTTTGTGAATGTACATTTGCATTGGTATATTAAAATCTCCATTTAAAAAGCCCCTTATAGGCTGCTATCAATTAAGTCAATAAGCTGAGGATGAATCACTGTTTACAACAATCAACTGCAAATAAATACAGTTGTCCCTCCACATTCGCGAACTTGACATTCGCGGTTTCGGTTATTCGCGGTTTTGGGAGGGCCCCCCCGGGCCCCCCCAAAACCGCGACACGGGGCCTCCAGAGGCCCCGTGAAAGACCTGGGGAGGGGTGGGGAGGCCTTCGCGGGACGCCCGGAGGCCCTCCGGAGGCCCCGCGAAGGCCTGGGGAGGGAGGGAGGGAGGGCCGGGGAGGCCTCCGCGGGGCCTAGGAAGGCCCCGCGAAGGCCTGGGGAGGGTGGGAGGGAGGGCCGGTGAGACCTCCGCGGGGCCTAGGAAGGCCCCACGAAGGCCTGGGGAGGGAGGGGGAGGGGTGTAGTTATTCGCGGATTTTTCACATTCGCGGGGGTCCGCGGAACGGAACCCCCGCGAATGTGAAGGGACGACTGTAATTACACCAACAGTCCATAAGTAGTACAAATATTGAGCATCACTAATTTCTATGAATTTCAGTATCTCAGTTATACAATGTGGTGATACCTTTATTAGGCCAACCAGTAGGCCCAAAAATGATTACAGTAGCCCACTGGTTTATCCATCAGGCAATGATAGTTTTTTAAAAAAATCACTGGGGGAAGAAAAGTGTTAGAATCACAGGTCTTCATCTTTTTTGCTTGAGATATTTTAGAGAGAGGAACTATCACTGTATAAAGAAAGTCGGACCTATGACTCAATACCACGTTGCTTTCCCTGCATTTTTTCCATCTTCACCTGATGAAGGGGAAGCCAGTGCGCTGTGAAACCTTGCATACTGATTTTTGTGCCTTCTGTTTGGTCTAATAAAAGAATCACCACAACGTGTATTTTGGTTTTTATTTTATGGTCAACATGGTACACATTACAGTATTTTCAATTAACAGTATAATTCAAGGGCACTGACAGATAAAGAAACCCACACCTCCTGCAAATACCTCAAAGAATAGAGCAGAGTTGCATTTTGAAGTCAGTTCAAGATCTTGCCATGCCTTCTTGCTCTGCACTGTTAAAGTACTATTATTCCACTTTAACTGCTATGGCTGCCTCCTATGGGATTCTGGGCTTTATAGTTTAGTGAGGCCTAAGAGTTCTCTGGCTGAGAATGCCAAATGCCCCTCCCTAAACTACAAATTCCAGGAGTCCACAGGAGGCAACCATAGCAGTTAAAGTGGAATAATAGTGCTATAAGAGTGTAAATACACTTTAGCCATTTGTTTACACCTATATTAGGCTTCTTTTTAAAAAACTTGTGTTTACAAGTGGGATGACTATTCTAATAACTTTAGTCATTAGGGTTCAGATTATAGCTTGTTTTTAATATACATGCCTCGGGCTGCAGCTAAAATTCAGCAGGGTTGTTAACTAAGATTTGCCACCTCTTTTGTACCTGTCAATTAAGTCAGTGCTCATTTCCATGCAGTCATATTTGAAAATGCATGTTCTTGTTGTGTAACAGTGAAGCTGAGCTTTAAAAAAAATACCTGGCCTGGTTGGTATCAGTCAACAGAACCAGCCTGGCCAGTTTCAAACCAGCATTTTTAGGCCTGTCCAGCAGTGAGACAGACTTGGGTGCAAGTATGGGAGACTAGATGTCTACCAAGATAGCCACTGTTTCCATTCCTATCTAAATTCTGGGCTGTCATTTGATGAGTGTCTTTGAGACACTAGCTTGGACTCTTGCTTCAAGAACCCTCTTACTCTCCCAAGAACACATTTTAAAACATAATAGGAAAGCTGGAGGTTGAAATGGATGATTTACTATATTATTTTTTTTACTTTTTTCCCTCTTTAAAAAAGATCATGAAAGGGATGTGAGAAAATGCCAGACCTTGAGCTATGCAAATATTTTCAGAGGAAATATCAGAAACTCTTCTAAAATAAATTAAAAGAATTCTAAAATAAACTATACTGCTTTGCATGAGAACATCATCAATGTCTACTATATTCTCCGTCACTGTGTGTGAATGTGTCTTCAAGTCTTCTGTTGATTTATGACAACCCTATGGATTTCATAAGGTTTTCTTAGGCAAGGAATACGCAAGAGGTGGTTTTGCCAGTACCTTCCTCTGAAATATAGCCTACAGCCCTAAAGGCATCAGAGCCTGTCTGATCTTGGAAACTAAGCAGGGTCAGTTCTGGTTTGCGCTTGGACAGGAGTCCACCAACAAATACCAGATGCTGTAGACTATATTTCAGGGAGAGGAACTGGCAAAATCATCTCTGAGTACTCCATGCCTATGAAATTCATGAGGTCATCATAAGTCAATGGGTGACTTGAAGACACATACACACATATTCTGGGCCATAAATATAAAAGTGAAAAGGAAATAAATATAATTATTTTATTGTAATAAAAAATGTTAGAATCATTCCTAACAATCCTCCCATTTTACAGACCCTCCCTTTTCCACACTCCATCTCAGCCATTCTCTTTGGAAAGCAAAGCAAATTCATTCATGCTTTAGTGGCCTTGAGGCTAGACTACTGTAGCATGTTGTGCTGCTCTTGACATTAGTCTTTCAGCAGAAATCATTAGTGTAGTTCATAGAGAGTTCATTATACCAATGCTCCAGAACTGGACAGCTCCCTAGTGCTTTCTGAGCACAATTCAGAGTGCTGGTTTTGACCTCTAATATAACTCTTAATAGCTTTATTTTACATGCTTCCCAGATCATCTCACCTTCATGATATCATAACTATTAAGATTTATTTATTTATTTAATCTCTACTTTTCTGTCAGTGCAGGGCTCAAAGCAGCTTACTACATTAAAACAAGATATAACTAAAGATAATATGTTATGCCATTGATATGTTATGTCATTAAAAATAATAAATTATCATATAAAACCAAGCACAAGTTTTATAAAAATTTAAAACTGTTTTAAAACATAGCAAGAAAAGGACAGGAGTGCAACAGCCCCCATTAAAAGACATTTCCATAGCAGCAAATTAATGGCCAAAAGCCTGCCTGAATAAAAAGGTATTTCCCTACCAGTGGAAGGAGAGCAGAGAAAGGCCAGTCAGGCCTCTAGTGGAAGGGAGTTCCACAACCACTAAGAGTGGCGTCTTAACTTTGACTGGTGACTGTGTGTCCTACTTTACTGGAGATAGTGTTCTTCTCTTTGAAGTGCTCTTTATCTTAGGGGTGTAGAACTACAGTATTAGCCCAGCAGATGTTTCGGACTACAATGCCTATAATCCTTACCACTGGCCAGGCTGGCTAGAGCTTTTGGGAGCTGAAATCTAAATTATTTAATAACAACAATGATGTTTATTTATAATGCCTTTTTCACCAAAGGGAAAAATATCAAGTCCTATGAGGAGCAGCTTAGGGAGCTGGCCATGTTTAGTCTGAAGAAGAGAAGGTTGAGAGGGGACATGATAGTCATGTTTAAATATTTGAAGGGATGTCACACTGAGGATGGGGCAAGCTTGTTTTCTGCTGCTCCAGAGACTAGGACAAGGAGCAATGGGTTCAAACTACAGGAAAAGAGATTCCACCTAAACATTAGGAAGAACTTCCTGACAGTAAGAGTTGTTTGGAAGTGGAATACACTGCCTCAGAGTGTGGTGGAGTCTCCTTCTTTGGAGGTTTTTAAGCAGAGGCTGGATGGCTATCTGCCTGGAATGCTTTGATTGTATATTCCTGCATGGCAGAGGGTTGGACTGGATGGCCCTTGTGGTCTCTTCCAACTCTATCATTCTATGATTCCATGATTCTATGATCAACATATACAATCAACGACAAGGACAATAAAACATAACACTATAAATATACATGAAATAAAATCCCCAACACCCCACCAGTCACTACCCATTTTAGCAACATTAGGCACAACTCAGTCGCTTAATCCAACAAATTAAAGAGGAAGGTCTTCAACCTCTTACAAAAACAGGTAAGATGAGGATCCAGCCAGAGGGCCAAAGGAAGATGAAGAGCCATGTCTTGAAGGCTCACAGCATTGACAGAGTTGTGCTCATCAGTGGAACAGACAATAATCCTTTGCTTGTGGATCTTAAATTCCTAGATGGTACATACCATGCTAGCTGAGCTGCCAGGTACTGGGGGAGATTAGAGCGCAGAGCCTTAAAGGCCTGAACCAAAAGTATGAAACAGGCTCTGGCCTGAACTGGTAGCCAGTGAAAGGATCTATGGGGAAAAGAGATGTGGGAATACTTAGGGAGATTTAAAGCAACCTGGGTGGCACTGTTCTGGATTAAAACCAGAGGAAGAAGAGAGCAAGAAGGCAAACCTGACTTTGGCTATTACAATAATCCAGGCATGACATAACCAAGGCCTGGAAAAGCAAATGGGCATTCTCTACAGTAAAAAACCTACGGGTCTTATGGATGTTCAAAAAATGGAAATTACATGCCTTTGCTGTCACCCTGATAAAGGGGTGCAGAGACAAAGTATCATCCAGCAGACACGGAGGTTCCTGGCAACCAAGACACTAGCCAATGTGCAACCCTGTAAACACAGTGGAGGGCATGAAAGAGAGGCTATTGGATGGTCAGGCTGAAACACCAACATCTCTGTTTTATCTGCATTCAGCTTAAGACGATGGGTGGTCATCCATGAAGAAACACTCAGTATCATGGACTTCCACACAAAGGCATCAATTGATTTAAAACTCTGAAAATCTAAGTCTCATCTGCATAAAAGTGATGCTCAAACCCCTATTCATCTGGGATATGTTTCCTTACACCTTTACTTTCAAGTCCAGTTGAAAGGCAAAGAACTGTAACAAGGGAGAGCCAGCAGGGCCCTGAAATTGTTCATCAACATCTGGACAGCAGCTGGACAATAGACTGAGCAGACACATAGGTCACCTACTCACAGTTTCTCCCCACTGTTGTAAACTCATATGAACATTTATACATTTGTATGTGCAAATTTTATGCACATCTGCAGTTTCTTTTGCCTTCTTTTGGGGCAGTGTTTATGTGCCACCTTAACCTTGACCACATAATTCATATACCAAGTGGCTGAGAACAGCAAGAACATGTGGACAGATTATCTCAGAGACTTAACCGCAACTTTGGTGCTTCCTTTTCTTACAGATTTATCAAGCGTGAGCCTATCAACATTCCAGAAGAGCAGCATCACATTCCCCTTTTGGCTGGTGTTCAATGACCAGAATTATAAGCTATAACTTAAATTAAACATGTGTTTTATTCATACAATATATTAGTATGTTAATTATTTTTAACTATTATAGTCAGCCTTCCTCATTTGCAGGTTTGACTTTTGTGGATTTGATTATTCGCAGATTATTTGCTGCCACATCTGCTGCTGCCCTATGCCATTTTTAATAGGGACTGAAAGCCTCACGAGATTGAAAGACTGCAAATGTGCAGCAAGTCTTGTAAGTCCCTATTTAAAATGGCACAGGGCAGCAACAGAGGTGGTGGCAAGCCCTACTAGCCACCCTCTTTTGCCTGGGAAGGAACCCTACCGCCTCAAAGGCATCCGTGGTGGGTTGAATCTGTTGGTTGTACTTTGCATGTGTGTTAAATATGGTTTGGGGCCCTAGACTTATTCATGGTTTTCCCACTTTTGTGGGGGTCCTGCGCCCTCTAGCCCCAGCAAATGTGAAGGGCTGACTGTATTACCATCTTTGAACCTTTGGGAAATAAAAATAATAATATGTATTTATTTATATCTCTTCTTTCTCTCAAAATTGGGACTCGAGGCCGCTTACAAATTAAAAGAAACATATAGCTAAAAACATACACAAAGTGAACATTCTCTAGCTTTTCTTTGCAAACAAAGATTCAGGAAGGACTCATCCCACGCTTTCTGCAAGCGCGCTGATGACTAAAAAGGCCAATCCGAGATAAACAAATCCGGTTGCAGAAAGCACAGCAGAAGGTCTCCTTGGGTGATGTTTGCAGGTTGTGATTCTTTCTGCGTTGTCGTTTCTCTTCAAGACTTGTTCGGCGTGAGTTCTCAAATAAGACTGCAGCATTGTGGATAGTGCGTCTCCATGCCTCCCTATGTGAGGCCAGGGCGGACCATTGTTGGTGATCAATTTGGCCGAGCCTGAGATGTTGTTTCAGGGAGTCCTTGTATCACTTTTCTGGAGCGCCCCTCTTACGCTGACCCATGGCGAGTTCACTGTAGAGTACTATTTTTGGGAGGCGATGGTCCTCCATCCTAGAAACATGCATGGAATTAAACCAACCACAGTATTAAAACAGTTCGGATCTATATTTAAAATAATAAAATGTAATTTAAAAGTTATTAAAAACAGTTGAGTTTAAAACAATACAACACCCTTTAGCCTGTTCTATAAAAACTTTCTGTATTAAAAACCTGTTGCAATAAAAAGGGGTTTGCCTAATGACAGAAAAACAACAAAGTGGGGGGGGGACATTCTCGCCTCCCTCAGAAGGGAGTTCCAGCATCTAGGGGCAGCCACTGAGAATGCCCTCTCTTATTTCCCCACCAACAATGCTTGTGGTAGTGGTGGTGGGACTGAGAAAGTGCCTCTCCTGATGATCTCAGGATCTGGACAGGCTCATACAGGGAGATATGGCCTGTCAGATAGTCTGGACCTAAGCCAAGAATAGGATATGGAATAGCTATTTAAGAGCACAAACAAAAGAATATTTACATATGAGGAAAACTGTCTCAGTTCGATAGATTTTACTCTTTTGTAAGAATATTTTGTGTTGCTGCTTAGAAAAGTAACCTTGTACCAATTGGTGCATAACTGTCGCAATGTGTGTGCCTTCCAAACATGACAGGAAATAGTTAAATCAGTTCTGGGAGATATGATATTTGATGGATGAATACACGTTTCTACTAGGTACTGAATTTTAGGGCATAAATGATCCAAACCGACTGCTAACACCCTTCCAATAGATTTGGTTTTATGATAACAGTGCTTTCTCCATATCAAACTTTTATTTTTTCAACACTCCTATAAGGTAGGTTTCCTGAAAGAGTGCCATTTGCCCAAAGCTATCAGAAATGAACCCAGGTTTCCTCTCCTTAGTCTGAATTTCTATTTCGAATTCCATGGAAGTACAGTAAATTCTATCAAATTCAGTGGGAGTTGCTTCTCAGTTGACATGCCTATAATTACATTGCCAGTTTCATATAGGAAACTATTATATTTGCATATAGTTTCATTCATTAACATATGGTTGTGTCTTTGGCTAGTTTGAACACTCTGATGGAGCAGGTAGGCACAAAAATGTTAATGATGTTTTTCAGAAAGGGCAATTCACCTCAAGGGTGGTGTGGCCTGAACTTAGCAGCATTCAATCAACAATTTGTGTGCTGAGGGAGAACAGCAGGCAGTTTTGCTCCTTAAATGTAATCTTCCAGCTGAGAGTTTAGATTGGGCATAGTTTTTGGAATGAACTTCAAATAATGCTGCTGTCTAAGAATCTGATGTAGGAAACTGTGAATTTGGTACATACTGTAGGACAGATGTACAGTTAGTCCTCTGTATCCACAGATTCTGTATCCACGGATTCCACCATCCACGGCTTGAACATACTAAAAAAAAATCCAAAAGCAAACCTCGATTTTGCCATTTTATATAAGGGAAACCATTTTATTATGCCATTGCATATAATGGGACTTGAGCATCCACGGATTTTGGTATCCACAGAGGTCCTGGAACTAAACCCCAGCAGATAACAAGGGCCCACTGTATTGTTCCCAGCAGCCTGTACCTGTATAGTTGTAAATAAAACAAATACCACAAAGACAAAATAAGTCTCCAGTGTTTATCTGTGTGAAGAAACTTTGGCACTGCCCTGAAACTCATGGCTTGGGGAAGTGGGCAGCTAAGTCATCATCTCTCCCAATTGGGCAGAGACAGTCCCAATTAATGCTTTGTCATCCAACTTTTCCAACTGCTTTTTAAATGTCTTGGTTTATCTCTCTTCCTCCAACTTCCCCCCTTTGTCCTCAGCTTACTTCAATTGCTACTAACAGAATGCAAAAGGCAAAAGTAGTTTACAGTCAACTAACTCAGCAGGGGAGAGGGAAGAAGAGGGGACTGAATCCTGCCCTTCCTGGAAGTCATTTCAAGCAAAATCAAATTGTTGCTGCCTCTCTTAGCTTGTGTGTTCTCTTCCCCATTAATAATCTTTTCCATCTTAACCACATTCTGATGTTACTGGACCACATGTACTGGTTTTCATTTGTGAAATATTGGAGAGCATGATAACATAATTTTTCAATTTTTTCTTGTTTTCTAACTTGGTAAACAAGATGAATAAAAAGGGAGAGGGGCTATAATCAAAAGAATGTATTGGAATGGGTCTATAGAGTTGCAATAGTCCTGTAGATTCTTTAATTTAATAATGCAACTCAGTCATTCAAAAGATCAATTAATTCTACTTTTCCAGACATAAGAGGATGGACTATGCCTGCTAACTGACTGACCATTACACAGTTGTGAATGGCTTTAAGAGGAAAGTCCTGCATTCAGAAAGAAGGGCCTGTTTTTCAAATAAGACCACTGCAATAGTTTATGGGCAGGTGCAGTCTTGGGAGCCCTGCCACTCACCATATAAAGAAAGACTCACATATATGTGGGGCTTTGGTAAACAATATGCCTGTGTGGGGCTGGGGGACACTGAGTCTGTGATGCACATAAGGAGCTGGGATGGGAGCCACAAATCTGAGCAAATTGCTTAATCGCTCTCCTGACTTCAAAACAAACAGAGCTAGGGAAAAATTATTTTTGGAGCTGCAGTTTCCATAAATCCCCTAGCTAAGGACAGTTTCTGAGCTGTGAAAACATACCTTCCAACATTTCAGGGATGAAAACCCAGGGCACCTGTGGCCCAGCAACTTCAGAGTGTGGTCAAGGTGGCAAAAGTTATTAAGTAAGAACAGCCAAGATAGGAGAGGCTGTAGCAGTGTGCTTTTGCCTGATCCTACTGGGAAGGGCAAGATTCTGCCCTCTTCCCCCCCACACACACACTGCTGAGTTGAGTGCAACCTAATTTTGCACTTTGAACTTAGCTTTGCAGCCCTTGAAGTAAGCTGAGGACATAGGAGGAAGGTGGGAGAAGAAGAGAGTTAGAAGGTAGGTGAAAATAAGATACCTAAAACAATTAAGCTGTTAGCCGCTGACCACTGGCAGAGTTGGCGGCTGGGGGATTTGGGGAGCTCTGAAAACAAGGTGTGTAAAAACACTACAGCTGTCCTCCGTATCCACGGATTTTGTATCCAGGGACTTAAGTATTCACAGCTTGAAAATATTCTTTAAAAAATAATAACCCAAAAAGCAAAACTTGATTTTGTCATCTTATATAAGGGACACCACTTTGCTATGCAATTGCATATCTTGGGACTTGAGTATTCACGGATTTTGGTATCCACGGGGGGGGGGAGCTCCTGGAACCAAACCCCAGCGGATATGAAGGGGCAACTTGTATGCTGTTAGCCAACTAAGCTAGAAATCTTGCCTTCCGATTGCGAGTCAGTTCCTCTTTACTTAGAAATGACATTTTTTTTTAACTATCAAAACCCAAATCGTGAAGAAGTATTAATGCGAAAGGCAAGCAAGACCACCACTAGCAGCAACACAACATGTAAGTAGGGGTCTCTTTAAATAAAAAGCACACACCCAGTGCCCAGCACCAAGATGGCAGCTTCCTTTCACCTCTCTGCTGCCTGTGCCCTTCACTAAGATGGGGAGGGAGGGGAAAGAATGATGTCATCGCATGACTGTGTTTTTATGAATGAAAAGAATCCTGTGAGTGAGTAATTCCAGGAAACTCATATTACAACTCAGCAGATCGCGCAGCGCGCAGCCCAGCTCAGCTCTTCTGGTCGGAAAACAACAACTTCATATTGATTGATAGATATTTTTTTTACAGAAAATCAAGAAGGCGATTGGAAAGCCTGATCGGCGAAAGAGAAACGAGAGGCTCTCCCCGAGGACAAGAAGAGGAGAAAAAAAGGACAAGCAACAAAAGACTCATCTAGAGGATTCGAGCCAAGTAAGTCGAGGATCGGTTTGTAACTCTGGAGTAAGGAAAGTTTCAGACGCCAGAGGACCAGGGACGGGTGTGCTTGGGTGCTTCCCCCCCCCTCTCTCAGCAGGTCTTCATTTAAATGCCATCTATACAAGATGAGGCTGGCAGAGAGCCTAGAAACGATCTAGAACAGAGGGTTGGTGGCTCCGATTGAAGGGTGTGTGTGTGTGTATGTTGTGAGGAGTGGCTGGTGTTGATTTCCTTCAGCGTGAGAGAATGGCACCCATGGCCCAATTGGAGGTTTTAAAACTGCTTTCTTTTACAGAGTGTGTAGGGAAAGGTATGTTCAAGAAAGCATCCGGAGTCCAAAGGTCTGGAGGGCTGTTGTTGTGGTGGTGGTTGTTGTGGTTGTGCTTTTGTCCTATATACACACACACACACACACATAATCAAATCGTGTGGGGTTTCCTTGCCTTCGCTTCGCAGCTATCCACAGTCTTGTGTCGAGGAAGCTGCAAAAAAGAAAAGGAAAAAAAACCAAGCAGGAAATCGCGTAATAACATAGGAGTTACTCATGGCTCCGATTAACCATGTGTATGCACGTGTTTGGGCCTGGGTCACATGTAAGGGTTTTGGTCGGCCTGCCTCCAGCTGCGAGCTGTGATTTGATCGGAGGTGTAGTTGGGGTGGGTAGGGTAGGGGGGGGATCATGGGGGGATCCGGCTCCTGACCCTGTCAACGCCCGTCCCCTTCCTTGTCATCCATGAGCCCATCGCTCATCCGAAAAAGCGGCGGAGAGGCCTTTGGAGATGCGATTCGCCGGGAGGAACTCGCCCAGTAGGATCTCTGCGCCTCCAAAGTGGGGCGAGAAGAAACCTCTGGCGGCGCAGAGGTGTATTGGGGGTGAGGGACAGACGCTAAGTGGAGCCTGAAACCAGGAGGAGAGGCATTTCGGAAGCCTTCCCTAGGAGAGTTTCCAGGCCAGTGGTTTTTTTAAAAAAAGAAAACCCAAAATGGAAATCTGAAGCCCTTGGGGTCTGAATTTTTTCCTCTGGAAGAAATCTGGATGGGCCAGTAGTTCCTTTACTTTGGAGTCATGACTGTCTGTCGTGTTTGGGCTCAGGAATGAACCCCCCACCCTCCCTGCCAGGCCAAAACTTGCTATAGAAATCCTCAGGCATTTGGTTGTTTGTCTTATATAGTATGTAGACAGTGTGTATCACCTGTCCAGGTTACTTGGAGGTGTTTCCTCTGCAGTGTAAATGCACCTGCTATTCAGTTTTTTTATTTGTGTATTCATTGAAAAGGGAAGTCTCCTCTGACCTGGTGTCTTTCAGGATGTTTTGGGCTTTAGCAAGATCCATGGTTCTTAGCATTTACCATGTTGGCTGTGGGTGATGGGAGATGTAGTACAGAAAACCTCTAGAGGGGAGTCGGTTGATCTAAGGAATGTCAAGGTTGCGTAACTTAAGATATAAAGATGGTGCTGTATAAATAAAGATGGTGCTGTATAAATAAAGATGGTGCTGTATAAATAAATAGATGATGATGATGATATACTATAATATAATATAAAACCTGAAAAAATATTTTGAAAAACCATATAAAATAGTGGCAGCTGCTTAACCAACAACATAAATATCCATTACAAAGCTGAACTAAAGAGGAAAGGCCCAAAGCAGAGCTGAAATAACCATTTTTAGAAGGGATATTTTAAAACTACAAAGGTACAAAAGTGGAGTCTCCTACTACCCCCATGCCCAAGTGGCTGATGGATACATCTGGGGAGAGCTTTCTACCTAGACAGGGATGCCACAGAAAAAGTCCTACCTCAATAATCACACTGCACATTTATACCAGTATGATTCCACTTTTAACTGCCATGGCTGCATCATGTGGAATCCTTTTTTGCCTGGCAGTTCTAAATGCCCCTCCATAAACTGCAAATCGTAGAATTCAGTCAGATGCAGCCATGGCAGTTAAAGTGGAATCATAGCACTATAATTGTGTAGTGTGACTAGGAAATAGGAAGCACCTGTTTATGGTAGGCAGCCAGGTGAGGTGTATGTTATGGGTGTTTTGATGTGCAGTCACTAGCTGGTGAAATGCCCTGCCTTTGAGACAAGGGGTCAGACTGATGTAATTAGAAACAACATCCTACTTTAGCAACAGGCAGATCCGTTTTCCCCCATGGAGTTTTAATGCCTTAGAAAAATGGAACTTTCCCTTAAAATCAACAGTATCTATCAAACCTAGATGTTGTGGTTTGGCACTCCATCTGTGACAATCTGATAGGAATAAATTCTGTATTATTTGGTACTACTGGTAAATCCTAGCCACTGTGTTACTATTAATCTCTTCAATTCTTATCAGGTGTTTTGTTAATTTTGTTTGTTTGTTTTGTTGTTGTTGGTTTGTTTGTTTTTTTGTTTAGCCTTTTGTAGTACTGCATAGCTAAGCAATGCAAAAGGTCTGCTGTGCCAATCTGCTTGAAGTGGCTGTATTTCACCTGAGCTGTGTAGTTTCTGTATCAAGTAACCTGACTGATGACTCATGAGAGAGAGAGAAATTGTAGGTAAAAGGCAAATGTTACCCAACAAATAACATAATTAGGAAAATTACTTAATTGAGGAGGAAGGAAAACAGGGGAGGATCTCAGAGATATATAGCTATTTGTAGGCAAAACATAAAGACATATGATTTCTATAACATTGTTTCTTGAGTTTTCATTAAGGAGACTCATCAAACAGTAGTACAGTACATAGAACCTGCTCCTTTCCCACAGAAAACAAGCCAAAAAAAATGATATAATTACTGGTAGAATTACAAGGGCCCTCACTTGTGGCTCGCTTTGATTCATTTTGCAAAAACAAAAACCAGAAAGCAACACCTTTCAGGGAAATGTGTACAAACATAGGGCTATATCCTGCTATATCCAGAATCATTTAGCCAGTTGCTGAATGGGAAATCAACACACATGTAAAACAGTGCAAACACTGGGTTTACTCTACTTTGGGTTAGCAGTTGGATTTGGGCCATACAATTTTATATTTGTTTGGCTTATTCCAGTTCATAAATAAAAAAATTCCTAGTGCTGTACGATTCTTTTTACAAAATTACAAAGAGCATTGTGGCACCTGAAAAATTAATCAGTGTTATTGTGGCACTAGTTTTAGTGGACAGTCCAGCTCATGAGATGCAGGCTAATACCACTCCCTTCCCCTGGAAATTTTTTAAATGTTGTCTACTATAAACAAACCTGTGAAATATTGACTGGAAAGTTCTGCTTTTACTTTTTTTTAATAAGGAGTATCTAATGTTTGCTTATAGATGACTAGACAAATATCTGTGGGGGTATCTTTTTGAGAGTACAATTCACAGTTCTTCAGTTTTCACAGGAACCTTTGCCACACACGGTTACTTTATTTTGTGGTTCAACCTCTAGCCTATTATAAAGTACCTGATGCATGTTTATGGTTTCAAAGGAATGCAATTCTAAAACTAGTGGTTTGTTCCATCATCTACTTATTTCTCTGATGACAAAATGCTTTCTTTTAAATCTAGATTTAGGGGTTGTCCAAGCAGTGAAAAAACGCCTCATGGAATGCGAGGAGACTCCTGCCTGTCCTAATGGCATTCCGTGTGATTTCACCATATTGTGAAGGAGGGGGGCAAAAAGGCCAAAAACCTTGCCAGAAAAACCTTCGCAGCTTTTCCCATCTTTTTTTTTTAAATGAGAGGATGTGCGTTTCATTAGGACAAGTGAGCCGATTTGATTTGCTTAGCCAAATGAGAGAAAGCACAAATTTGATTGGCCAGACGAGCGCAGAGGGTGGGGCTTGCTAAGAAGGCAAGCATCTGCTGCTGCCATGTTAGATTTTCACCTTAGCAGGCAAGCGCTAAGGTCAGAAAATGGGATGCTAGGTTTTTTTTGCTTTTGTGTTAAAGTGAAAAATGACTTAATTGCACTTTGGTTGCAAAGAGGTTGGCGGCAGCAAATTCAGATAAGTCCAAACAGAAGTAAATCACTTGTGGCTGCCATGTTTCCTAGTGGGCTTGCGGAGCTTAAGGGGGCAGAAAAACCATTAGGACAGGTCGCACTACTGTGAAGTTTCATTAGTGTGAAACATTCCTTTTTTATGGGCTCGTACAGCTAAGCCGTTAGTGATATCTTACACAGAAAAGCTGGTGTTTTAAAACTTTTGAACACGCACACACACACACACATATATATATATGAGAGCTGCCTTGGATCCCATCCTGGGAGAAAAGCGGGGTATAAATTGAATAAAGAAAATAAAGAAACAAAAATATATTAAGTTTCTGGCTACAAAACTACAGTATATACATTTACTTAGAAGGAATAAATCCTACCGAATTCAGTAGGACATATTTCTGAATGGGTACATGTAGGACTGGACTATAAAAACTGTCTCTGGAAAAAAATAAAAGCAATACTGTACAGGCAGACTAGACAGAGAGAGACAGTAATCAAAGGTGGCTGATATTAATATACAAATCTCTCTCTCTCTGGCTTTTCTTCGCAAATGAAGATTCAGGAAGGACTCATCCCATGCTTTCTGCAAGTGCGCTGATGACTGAAAAGGCCAATACATAGAGCAGCATTGTATTTAACAATTTGCCTGGTCACCATATGTAATGAAGAATTCCATGGAAACAAAGTGATGAGTGTGTTGGTGGAGAAAGGACAGGTTGTACCTTTCTCTTATGATCAGCCCCCTTGGTTTCCATATTTGCTGCAGTGGAAGGAAAGTCACTTCTGTGGTGGAAGGCTTTTAAAAATTGATAATTAATCTGCTAAGTCTGTATTGTTGTAGTTAAGAATGTTGGACTGGGACTTGAGGAACCCAAGTTCTGGTCCTCACTGAGCCATGAAATTCACTGGGTGACCTTGGGCCAGCTGCTATCTTTTTCTCTGAGCCTGTCCACCCTCAGATGGAAAAACTGTTATTCTGCTAATGGAAAAAATAGGATAATGACTTTACTCTGTATTTATAAGTTACTACATCGTTAATTTCATACAAAATAAACAAAAGGCAAGTAGTCTACATTTCTCTGCTAGCTGCTGAGGAGGGTCTTCAACTTTGCTATCTTGTTGTTATGTGCCTTCAGGTCAACTTCAAGTGATGTTGAGCATATCATAGGGTTTTCTTGGCAATCTTTCTTCAAAGGAGGTTTGCTTTTGCCTTCCTCTGGGGCTGAGAGAGTGTGACTTTTCCAAGGTCACCTAGTGAGTTTCCATGCCAAGTGGGGATTTGAATCCTGGTCTCCAACGTCGTAGTCCAACACTCAAACCAATACACCGTGATGGCTGTCTTAGCAGTGTAAAAAAAACCAGGCTGGTAATTTTTATGGGTTTATTTACAAGAGTGCATATGCCTCTGTCTTTTTACATGGCACTTTAAAGCAGGAGTGGAGAGCAGATTTGCAGCAGAAGAGCAAAGATTTCTCACTCCCAATTTATTTAACAATAGTAGCAATAAAATGATCCCGCATTATCACCCTAAAGTGTAATACTGAAAAGGCTTGGCACAACCAGGAGTGGATTTTTGTGTGGAAATGCTGTAAGAGCTAGTCAACTCTAGAATGCAGAACAAATACTTTGGTTCAGAATTCTTAAATTTCAAACATGCTTTTGAGCCAGGTTCTGTTGGAGTTCTATTAAAAAACTATTAAAGTAGCTCCTGCAAGCCTGAAGAGCTGCCCTTTACCCATCTCTGCTTTAAAGCATAATTTAACAAAAATTATAGCCCCTGTTCCCTGAAAAGTTTACAATTAAAATTTTGACAGTGAGAGCAACAAGTTGAGGGGAGGGAAGGGGAAAATGTAAAGGAACTTTTGATATGGTGGGCTTGAGTTCATGTTCTGTTGCAACTGAATTTATCCCCTTCCAACAAATGCTTAAGGATGTCTTACATTTGTGTGGAGTGTAATTAGCTGTGGCAGCTAGTTTTGACATAAGTATAAATTTGTTGTTGTTGTTGTTATGTGCCTTCAAGTTGACTCTGACTTATGGTGAACCTATTCAGGGGTTGGTTTTTTTTGCAAAAAATTTTGGCAAAAAAGATGTTTACTGTTGCCCTCCTCTTGGGCTGAGAGAGTATGACTTGCTTAAAGTCACCAGTGGTTTTCTATGGTTTCCCAGATTCTAGCCAATTTGCTTTAATCTAACTCCTAATCCTTGCTAGAATAGACTCATTGAATAAATGAGATACTGAGTTACTGTTCTCAGTGGATTCAGTGAGTCTGCTTAGCAATGGATTTAGGTCACCTCTGAGCATACAAAACTTCAAAACACTAATCAAGCCCATTTGTCTACCTAGCCCAACATTGCTTCCATAACTGACTAATATTAGCTCTTGGCAAAAGTCTTTGTTCCATGAGGACTTTTTAAACCAGATGTGGGAAATCTGTGGTCCTCCAGATATTATGTAGCACTCCAAATGTACTTGAACTTCAACTCCCAGCAGCTTTAACCAGCATAGTAAATACTGAGGGATACTGGGAGTTGCAGTTCAAGGTTCACTCAGCCTTCCATCCTTTCGTAGGTCGGTAAAATGAGTACCCGGCTTGTGGGGGCAATTAGCTAACACACATTGGAAGCTGCTTAATGCAGTAGATGTGTAAATTGCTATTACTTAAAAAAAAAAAAAAGTTGTAAGCCGCTCTGATAGCCTTGTGGCTGAAGAGCGGGATATAACTAAATAAATAAACAAACAAATAAAAATAAGTTCAAGAGCACTTAGAATGTACATGGTTCTCTCTTCTGTTTTTTAAATGGAGATTTCAGGACTGAAACTTGGAATGTGAGACATGTACTTTGCCTTTGAGCTATGGCTCCTCTGCTCACTGAACTGAGGGAGATATTGTGTGGATGTGGTATCTTTGAATATGTAAGCTTAGTTAAGGTAGTTATTTGAATAACTACAAACCCCTAGGGTTACAAGAACATATAACTATAGACATATTTCAGCACACTTTTCTGACATCACACCTATTTTTCCAAAGATGATGTGGTCTTTCCTTAACAATCATGTGAATAAGGAGGGAAAGCGGTGGCATTGAAGAGAGAGAAAGAAAACACCACTCATAGTGCAGACGTTTGCTTTTAAAGCTGTACAGTTTCAGAGCCTATTTTTTATTTACAGTATTTCAGCTACCCAGTAGCATTCTTCTCTGCGTGACTCACAAAGATAAAATATTAAAAGTATCATGAATACAGCACAGTAATAAAAAATTTCCAGAAGAGAGAGACTTAAAACTATATTTATTTATTTATTTATTTATTTATACCCCACTCTTCAGCCACAAGGCTATCAGAGCGGCTTACAAATTGTTTTAAGCAATAGCTATTTACACATCTACACTGCGTTAAACACTTTCCAATGTGTGTGTGTGTTAAACAGTTTCCAATGTGTGTTAGCTAATTGCCCCCAGAAGCTGGGTACTCAATTTACCGACCTACGAAAGGATGGAAGGCTGAGTGAACCTTGGAGCCTGCTGGAATCGGGCTATATTTATTTATAAATAAACTGTATTTATGGTAGAACTAAAAATACACAATACACAAGAAGTTGGATAGAAAAGACAAAAGGAATTGATTATATGCTTTTTTTTGTAAATTACCATGGGCACTTTGCTTTGCTAATAAACCAGAGCCCTGATCATAAACATGTTGTTTATGGCTGCAATCCTAGTGAACTCAGTGCAAGTTAGTGTCTCTGTAAATTGGTATATATAGGATTGGGTTGTAGATATAAACCCTATTGTAATAATCTATTCCAAGGGCAATTGTGACAAAAGAATCAAAAGGTGCCCCCCCCTTAAACATTAGTATTGGGTTAACTTTGAGTCAAAGCCCAAAAATTAAAAAAACTCAAAAATTTAAAAGTTCCCACCTTATTAAAATTTTATTTATTTTATTTAGAGCACTTATTTATCACCTCTTAGCCCATCAAAACCTTTGGAGTAATGTACAGTGGATAAAAAGGAGATGTTACTTAAGACTAAAACAATGTCTCCAAAAACATTTTTAAAATACCCACATCATTAAAAGAGCCAGAGCAGCTACCCCTGATTTTAAGGATCGCAGTCCATAGGTACGGTAATACAGGTTGAATCTCCCTTATCCGAAATGCTTGAGACCAGAGGTATTTTGGACTTTGGAATGTTTCAGTGTTTGGAATACATGCATATACATAATGAGATATCTTGGAGATGGGACCCAAGTCTAAACACAAAATTCATTGATGTTTCATATACACATAAATGCACATAGCCTGAAGGTAATTTTATACACACATTTTAAAATAGTTTTGTGCATGTAACAAAGTTTGTGCACATTGAACTATCAGAAAGCAAAAGTGTCACTATCTCAGCCACCCATGTGGACTATTTTGGATTTTGGAATATTTTGGATTTTGGAATTCCAAATAAGGGAGATTCAACTTGTAATACAGTCTTAGTGGTCTCCCAGAAGTTTAAGAGGAATTGAGCTAGCCTGATTTTCTTTGGAAGAGAGACCCACAGCAGATGTGCCACAACAAACCCCTGTCAGATTTTGGGCAGGCTCATATGAGGGGAAGTGGTCTTTCAGTTATCTTGGCCCTAAGCCATTTAGGTCTTTGTAGATCAAAGCAAAGATCTTGAATTGAGGGGGAAGCCAATTTCTGCAAGAGCAGTGATGCATGGTTTCTAAAACACACAGCCACCAGCAGTCTAGCCCCTGCGTTTTGCTTTAGCTGTAGCTTCTGAGAATTTTAATTTTTTTAAAATATTGGATTTATTGAAACTTCTTCACATGATGTACAACAAAAGGAGAATATAAACAATATAAAAACCAACAAGTAACTCTCCAGTGAGGATTATCAGAATTTATAGTCAGGAGACTTTCGGTACAGGAGCTAGCGTAGCATAGTGGAGACCAGGGTTCAGATCTCTGCTCAGTCACAGAAACCCACTGGGGCACATTGGGCAGGTCACACCCTCTCAGCCTCAGTGGAAGGCAAAGGCAAACCTCTCTGAACAGATCTTGCCAAGGCACACAATAACAAGACTTGAAGTAAATAACATACAAAACTAAATACTGATGATAAGGAGGTTAGAATGGATTAATCCAGAATTTCATTTGATACACCTGTGGTTTGATGATGTACAGTAATGTCAAATTTTGTGTACATAATACACAGCTGTTGTGCGCCTTCAAGTCATTTCTGACTTATGGTGACTCTAAAGCAAACTTAAAGAGAGCCAGCATGGTGTAGTGGTTTCAGCATTCAATTACAACTCTGGAGACCATGGTTCAAGTCCCTGCTCTGCAATGCTAACTCACTAGGTGATTTTGGGCATGTCATGCCCTCTCAGCCACAGTGGGAGGCAAACGCAAACCTGGTGTGAATAAATCTTGCCAAGAAAACCACATGACAGTTTGTTTTTGGGTTGCCAGTAAGTCAGAAACAACTTGAAGGCACACAATAATAACAAAGGTGAACCTATCATGGGGTGGTGGCGGCAAGATTTGTCCACAGAGGGGTTGCCTTTGCATTCCTCTCAGGCTAAGAGAATGTGACTTGGGAGATTTTCAGACAACACTGTTATAGCGTTACTATTCCACTTTATTTGCTATGGCTGCCTCCTGTTGAATCCTGGGATTTGCAGTTTAGGGAGGGTCATTTACAACTCTCAGCCTGAGAGATCTTAGGCCTCACTAAACTACAAACCCCAGAGTTCCACAGGAGGAAGCCAGAGCAGTTAAAGTGGAATAGTAACACTATAACAGTATAGTCTGAAAATCTCCTTGGTCTCCAGAGTGGTAGTCCAAAGCTCAAACCACTATACCATGCTGATGTGGTGGTTTGAGCCAGCGTGGTATAGTGGTTTGAGTATTGGACTAGAACACTGGAAAACCAGGGTTTGAATTCCCGCTTGGCCATAGAAACCCACTGAATGCCCTTGGGCAAATCACACTCTCTTCCTCAGAGGAAGGCAAGGGCAAGCTCCCTCTGGACAAATTTTGCCAAGAAAACTCTGTAATAGGGTCGCCATAAGTCACAAGTGACTTGAAGGCACACAACCACAATAGATGGATACCAAATGGAAGCAACTGTATTTCCTTCTGTTTGTCGTTTTTTCCCCAATAACACAATGAATCATACTCTGTTTAGCCAAGAATGAGAGGAGATCTCCATAGAAAGCTTCCAGTGTTTAGTGATTTCCAAACATGCAGCTGCTAAGAAGAGGGAAAGCAAGTCTTTGTACTTCACTGTTGAGTTGGATCCTTTCTTAAAGGAAAAAAGAACTTCACAGTAATGCATTTTTGTTCCCATGTAGACCATATTTTTGGTGATTTTGGGGTTGGGCTAGTGAAGGTATTACACTGAGATGGATTTTGATCTTCAGAAATGCTTAGTCCTTTCAAGAGTCAGGGGGGGATTCCAAGTGTCAAGCAGAAGCTAGCTGTCCATGATGTTCATTGGTTTGCCTTCTGTGACATCAGCAAAAACTCCCAATACTTTGAGCAGCTTGATGCAAACAAAAAAGATCCTGTTTTTAAAGCCTGAAAATTAAACTAGCATATGCAGGACTGTTTACATGTGCCTATAAGAAACAAAAAGTGAATAAACACATCTAAAGCAATAGAACAGAGAGGAACAAGATTGACAGCTGAGACAACACTTTATTTGCTGCTATGTTAAATACCCTAAAGGCATCAAATCCCATTTGATTATGGAAGCTAAGCAAGATCAGCCCTGGTTAATACTGGGATGAGAGACCACCAGTGAATATCAGGTGCTGCAGGCTGTCTTTCAGAGGAAGGAGCTGGCAACATTGAGAGCCAGCATGGTGTAGTGATTTAAGAATTGGACTATGACTCAGGAACTGAACAAGGAAAGGAGAATTTTGGTTTAAGATTAAAAATAAGTAAAAATTATCTGTATATGGAAGTATGATTAGAAACAAGTTTAAGGAAAATTGTAAAGTTGTAAAGGAAAACATACCAATGTTTAAAATATAAAGTGTTGTTTTAAGTCCTGAAATAAATAAATAAAAAGAATTGGACTATGACTCTAAAGAACATCCTGTGAAATCCATGGAGTTGCCATAAGTCAACAGGTGACTTGAAGGCCCACACATGCACATTTATAAGTTCAATTGTGAAGCCAGTAGCAAGTTGGGCTACCTCTGAAGCTAAGGGATATGATGTGAACTTTGTTCTTATGTCCCATCTGCCTTCACTCTAAAAGTCTGTGCCATTTTCACATGACTATAATTATGTCTCTCTTGTATGAAACTACACTATAAGCTGACTTGCAATTCAGCTTGATAATCTGTGTTTCCTATGAAAAGACACAAGGTGAGAAATTTTTTTAAGCCCCACTCAGGTCCTTTCCCCCTTTTTCTCTCCTGTTCTGTCTGCTTCAGGTGACCCTCTTCTTTTAACACATAGTACCATTTACTGTATAGTCACAACCCTTGCGAGGTGCTGAGTATCACATACTGCACAAGGACGTAGCAGGTCAGGAGAGATGGCCAACGGCAGCAATTTGAGGGGAAGCCATTCTCTGCCCTGGGACCCTCCAAAATCCAGAGGGGCTGCCAAAAATGAAAAACAAATCTGGAAGCAGCCAGAAATCAACTTCTGATGTAGAAAAATGGGTGTTTATAATGCTAAACTGTGCAAGGGTGCCCTGCATCCTATTTAGAAGGTGAATTGCCACTTCTAAAAGTTTCACTTTCTCTTTTGTTTAACCAGAAAAAGGATAGGCCAAGGTTTCTAGAGAGGTCAAGGGCCACAAAACCAGGCTGGGGGCTACATGAAGCCCAAGGGTTCCATTTTACCTGCCCCGGCCTATGATGTTACAATCTCACTTAGTGGAACTTCGCTTCTTGGAGATGTTTCCATTCATCTTCTCCCCAGGCCCATTTGCCAGAGCTGGGTCAGGGTTGTACAAAGATGATGGTCTTTTGTTTAACTCCTTATTGCTAAGTAGCTAAGAAAACTATTAGAAAAGTCAAGAAAAAGACACATCTGCAATCCCAGCTGCACTAGCCAGCATAGCCAATGGTGAGGAATGCTGGGAGTGTCCAACAACATTTAGAGCGCTGCAGTTTGCCCATCTGGGATCTAGTACATGAGACTATTGAAACCGCCCTGGATTCCTTCTTTATGGAGGTCAAGACTCAGATGACTCTGATGTTGTCATTTAAAGACTGGCTGGCTTCATTCATTTAGAGAATAGAAATGAAGCAAATATGAGCCATTACTTATGTATATAATGATATCCCCAAATCACACAGGGTGATTTTTGAATTGCACACAGATTTGCTTCACAGATCATAAGATTCATAATAATATTTTGATTCATCGCTCATAAATTCTGTAACAGCACCTACTTCCCTGGGGCAATCCTGCAGTAATACGTGGAGACACAGTGACTCTGTTTTTAAATGCATGATTTAAAGATTCTTATCAAGTGCCTGATTTTCACTGACCTAAAGTCAGCTATAGGTTATGTTGAACTAAGGTCATGCTGACAACTGTTCAGTTTTATATTGTAAAATAACAGGGTGATATTAACCACACATACATGTGTGGCTCAAATAACTTTGCTTCTGTTCATCCTTTCTAACCCTTCTGTCTCCTCTCTGTTCTGGATCAAAAAGATGGATACTACTCATCTCTCCTACCTTTGGTTCTGTCTTTGTTGAAATGTTAGATTTTTAGCTCTTTGAAACCAAGATGCATCTCTTTACATATATTTGTATGAAAGAACCATGGACGATGAATTAATTAATATCATATATACATAATACACACGGACGTCTTTTCTGTCTCATGGTGGTTTCTCACAGTTGGATCCATGTGAAATCCAAGCTTAGGAATGACTCCAACATGTTTTGTCCTGCCTTCTCCATCAAGTTCCTTGACATATACAGTTCTTGAACTTTGCTGGATTTAGATCTGGAGGCGGACAAATGGATTTCACATGGCTTTCTGTTATGAAAAGACTCCAAACATGTCACCACTTGGTGGGGAAAGTAGTCTTGTAAACCTACCTTCTGTTTCTTCTCTGCATAACTTGCTATTCCCACAAGGAAATGTTTTGAACATTTGATACCATATGTGAGAGTTCAGCTATGTACATAGATGTGTATACTACATATGCAGATAAACACCTCCTTTGCTTTAACAAAAGTATACACACCATAGATGAACAACTCCTTATTCTAAAATTGTAATTCACTAGTGAGGTGATTATGCTGCAATAGATGTTAGATGGCTTATCTGCACAACCAGTATGCATTTTAAATTATTCCATATAAATAACACTAGTGTATACCAGCATATGGACTGTCTTAGATCCATCTTCTTAGAGTTGTTGAATGTGTGGATTATTGTCTAACTCTTTCTTCTGCGAACTACCCTGACAATTTTCAAAGCAAAGGCAAAATCTTTGAAGATGTTGCTAGAAAATTCAAATAGGGCAGGGATGGATCATTGTGTTCTTCCACATGTTGTTGGACTTCAACTCGTGTAACTCCCTCACCATGGCTTTTAGGGTAGGGTTGATGAGAATTGCAGCCCAAAAATATCTAGAGCAGGGTTTCTCAATCAGAGTTCCCTGAACCCTTGGATTCCATGAGAGAGTCCTTGGATTCCATGAGAGGTCCAGGGGTTATGCAAAAGATTGTGGTTTAAAAAACATGAGCTGTAAATATATTAGTTTTTATGATATAATGTACTTGAACTGTACATACAATAATTTTTATTGAAGGGTTCCCTGAGACCTGAAAATTATCTCAAGGGTCCTTCCAGGGTAAAAAGGTGGAGAGAGGCTGGTCTAAAGACACAGGGACCATAAGAGTCTGCAAGGCCAAGGACAATTGAATACTGGATGTTATCTGACCATAATCCCATAGAAATAAAGATAACAGGTTTCAAAAGAGATTATAGATGGAGGTTAAAAGAAGAGATGTTAAATGATGGACAATTTGTAAGTAAAGTAAAAAAAGAAATACAAGAATTCTTTAAAGTTAATAATGGGGAAGAAATATCAAATAAAGTAACATGGGATGCCTTTAAAGCAACAATAAGAGGAGTCTTCCTGCAAAGAGGGGCAGAGATACATAAAGAAAAACAAAACAGAAATCTAGAATTGACGAAAGATTTAAAAGAGAAAGAAGAAAAATTAAGAAAAAATCCTAAAAATGTGAGATTGCAAAAAGAAGTCAAATCAATCCAGGAAGCTCTCAAATCTGAGCTGTCAGAGATAATAGGGAAAAAATTAAAAAGAACCAAAAAAAGGTATTTTGAGAAAGCTAATAAGATAGGCCGTTGGTTGGCCTATAGACTGAAGAAGGAATCAGAGAAAAAATTGATTACTGAAATCAAAATAGGAGAAACCAAATATATAACCCAAGAGGGAATTAAAAAGGCCTTCCTGGAATTTTACAAGTCATTATATGCTAATAAGATTGAAACGAAATGTAATGGGAAGGAGGTAGAAAGATTCCTAAAAGAGAACATAAGTGAAAATATGAAATTGACAGAAGAATGTAAGGAAAGATTAGAACAACCTATCAGCATGGAAGAAATTATACAAGCAATTAAACAGTTAAAAAATGGGAAAACTCCAGGACAAGACGGATTTATAGCAGAATTTTATAAAATATTTCAAGAAGAACTTACTCCATTTCTGCAACAAATGATGAATAAGATCCCCCAACAAGGAATTCCAGAATCATGGCAAACGGCAAATATTATACTAATACCGAAAGAAGGAAAAGAAAAATCGAACGTAGCTAACTATAGACCTATCTCTTTGCTCAATACCGATTATAAAATCTATGCCACGATATTAACAAACAGACTAAATACCGTAATAAAGGACATTATCCACGAAGACCAAGCTGGCTTTATAAAAGGACGGAAACTATCAGATAATATAAGAACAATGATTAATGCAATAGAGTATTACGAAAGAGTGAATAATAAAAAAGCGGCTTTAATATTCCTTGATGCGGAAAAAGCTTTTGACAACGTGGTTTGGAAATTCATGTTAAAAACACTGGAGGAGTTAAATATCGGGAAAATCTTTATGAGTTATATACAAGCAATATATCATATTCAAAAAGCAACTTTGATAATCAATGGAGAGAATACAAAAATGTTTAACATTCTGAACGGGACGAGACAAGGTTGTCCCCTATCCCCAGTATTATTTATCTTGACGTTGGAGAGCTTGAGTAATAGTATAAGAAACGCAAATCAAATCCCAGGGCTCAAAATTAGAAACCAAGAGTATAAAATAAAAACCTTTGCAGATGATATTGCAATAATTCTAGAAGACCCAGTGGAAAATATAGAAAGACTATTTGACATGATTAGGAAGTATGGGGATTTAGCAGGACTTAAACTTAACAAAGAGAAAACTACAATAATAACAAAAAACTTAACAAAGAAGGAAGATGAGCAACTGAAACTGAAATCGGGTTGTAAGATTGGAAATAAAGTTAAATATCTAGGTATCTGGATAAATAAGAGAAATATAAACCTTTACGAAACTAATTATAAAAGACTATGGTGGGAGATAAAGGGCGACCTTGCTTGATTGAATAAATTAGACCTATCCTTGTTGGGTAGAATAAATACAATAAAGATGAACATCTTGCCAAAATGTATCTTTCTCTTTCAAAATCTACCAATACTCCAAAATGAAAAAACGATAAAACAATGGACTTTTGACCTAAGTAAGTTTATCTGGGCAGGAAGGAAGGCGAGAATAAAGAATATCATCTTAACAGCTAATAGGAGCACTGGAGGCGCCTCCCTACCAAACTTGAAATTATATTACATTGCTGGTGGTCTTAGCTGGTTGACAGACTGGATTAAACTAGAAAATACAAGGACACTAACCCTAGAGGGTTATGCACTAAGATTTGGTTGGCACGCGTACTTAGGTTATAAGAAGCAACGTGTGCATAAAGATTTTGAAAATCACATAATAAGGAAGGCACTGTTGAAAATTTGGTATTCAATAAAAAAACAATTCTACATTAAATTGCCATCATGGATCTCCCCGCAAGAAGCCTTTCTAGGAAGATGGGAGAAGACAGATAAATGGTTAAGATACGAGGACGTGATAGACCAAGAATTGTGGGGAAAAGAAGGGAAAATGGAAATTCTTACGCAAGAAGAGTTGAAATTAAAAGGAAAATGTATGAATTGGTTCAAATATTTGCAAATTAAAGAGAGATTTCTGGAGGATAAAGCGGGCCCTGGTTTAGAGATATCAAAAACTGATATAGATAAAGTGATTTGGGGGAAAGAAGGAAAGAAAATATTGCAGTATTATAAATTACTTTTGAATAGAGAATTGGAAAATGAAATTGTAACTGAAGCAATGACAAAATGGGCGCAAGATATTGGAGAAGCAATAACAATGGACAAATGGCAAAGTGCATGGAAAGATACGGATAAATTTACGGCGTGCCTGGCTTTGAAAGAGAACCATTTGAAAATAGTTAATAGATGGTACCTGACACCAGTTAGAATCAGCAAGATATATAAAACAGAAAATAACAAATGTTGGTATTGTGAGAAGGATACAGGTACATTATATCATATGTGGTGGAGGTGCACTAAAATACAAAAATTCTGGAAGAAAATTCACAAAACAATACAAAAAATCTTTAAGTTTGAATTTGTAATGGACCCCAAACTATATCTATTAAATATAACAGCTAATCTTGAAGGAAAACTTAAGCATCAGTATAGAAGGATATTATTGTATTTAGTTACGGGAGCAAGATTATTATTAGCCTCAAATTGGAAGAAAAAAGAAAACCCCACAATAGAGGACTGGCTGCAAAAAGTTAATGAAATGAGAGAAAATGACAGATTAACACACATTTTAAACAAAAGAAAGATGTCGAAGATGGAAGAAGAATGGTATCCAGTTTTCGAGTATTGGAAGAAATAAAACTTCATAGGGTATAGAGAAACTTGGGACATTTGGACAAAAAGAAGGAATAAAATAAGAAAAGAAGATAAATAAATTTAGAGACACCAAGTTAGGGAAACTTTGGCAACAGTATCAAATGCATCTGAGATGAAAGCAAATAAAGAAAGAGAGAGAGATTTAATGAAGGTTTGATATAAAATTTGAACAAAGAAAATAGGAGGGATACAATAGGAAAAAAAATCAATGAAACATATGTATGTAACTCAAACAGGAAGGGCAAAAAGGAAGTTGTGGAGGAGGTGGGTTTAAGATTTGGAGGGAGGAAGTAAGTGAGATGGTAAAGAGGAAGAGAAGTGAGTATGAAAAGGGGGAGTTTGAATGGAAGAGAGGAATGATTGAAGAAGAGGTGAAATAGAAGGATGATGGGAAGTGAATAAAATGAGGAAAGGATGAAAGGGTGTGAGATATGTGAGATATATGGGGGGAATTAGTAATGGAAAAAGTGTAGTGATGAAATGAAACTTGCCTTACGATAACATTGTAAATATTTTGATTTACGCTGCAAATAAAAATAATAATAATTAAAAAAACATGAGCTGTAAATATATTAGTTTTTATGATATAATGTACTTGAACTGTACATACAATAATTTTTATTGAAGGGTTCCCTGAGACCTGAAAATTATCTCAAGGGTCCTTCCAGGGTAAAAAGGTGGAGAGAGGCTGGTCTAAAGACACAGGGACCATAAGAGTCTGCAAGGCCAAGGACAATTGAATACTGGATGTTCTGGAACTCGAGTCAAAATGGGATGCTGAGCAGTACTGGAGGTAGTGGGTGTTCCTCCTTCTGTATTCTGCCAAAAGATGTATCTCTTTTGACCATTTTGATTTCTAACCTACTAAATCGTGACTTCTTTTCATTGTCTCATATACATCTGTTCTGCTCTCTCCTAGACACCCACTGATTATGTCATTTGTGCGGTGAACCAGGGACACTAGGAAACCCTGGCTTATTATTTATTGGCCAAGAAGCAGGAGCAGCTAAACAAACTATGGACTTTCCCCACATGGTTTGCTTACTGTGATGTGAGTACCCAGATTTCTGGCCCATGTCTCCCCTGGACAAATAAATCAGCAACAGACCCAAGATCATGGGTTATTTCTCTGGTTTATTGGAGAGATGTGGCAGATGCTGGTTTCAGATGACATGGTAAAGAAACTGCAGACTTGACCCTTGCCGTAGGGGCAACCCATGCTGATGCATTTTTCCACACTCAAAATATGCCTGAATTCTCAAGAATTTGGCCTTCTTGTGATGTCCAAATACACTCTGTCAGCCCTGGCACAGCACATAGATATTGCACACAGCAATCTTATGCACAATTACTTAGTCACACTTTACTCCAGGGGCTGGGAATCATGCAGCCTACCAGGTGCCTTTGGGACTGCAAGTCCCAACAGCACTAGCCAACATATCTGGTGAAGAATGCTGGGTATCACTGCCCAACAACACCTGGGCGGCTTCATGATTCCCATCCCTGATCAAAGGGGTTTACTCCCTGGTAAGTGTGTATAGAATTACAGCCTTATAACTGTGTATTTTGGTGATCTTTACTTTTTTCCCCCATGTCCAATTAACATCCTTTTTTTAAAACCATATATATACTGGTAACTATCCAAACAACTTCTTAATACACACGATAAAATGTGCAACCTCGTACCTCAGAGGAAGTATTTGGATTTAAGCCCATTTCAAGTTCCAATTCAATGGATTTTAAATCAGGCTTCAGACAAAATGGGTTTCGCTTGAAATACTTTTGGCTTAATAAGGTTGCAGGGAAAGTTGGTGATGTGTATACAAAATCAGCAAGTGGAAGTTTTGCCTACCTGTTCAAAACCTTGCCTTCTTCCTGAGCCAATCCCTTTTATTTTCCTAACTCCTCATAAGTCTATCACCTCAAACAGAAAGGAGAATGAAAGGAGCTGTACAGGGAAGATGCCATAGAATGGCAGGGGAAGGACCACAAATTAGTAGTAGTGGTTAATTGACATTGACATTGAGTTATGGCAACCCTGTGAATGAGAGACCTCGAAATCATCCTGTTATCAACAGCCCTGCTCAGGTCTTGAAAACTTAGGTTTGTAGCTTCCTTGATTGAGTCTATCTACCTGGAACAAATTAGCAGGCTCATATTTAAACATTGTAATAGGCACTCTTTTTCAAATCTCTTGTTCCTGATAGCTTGAGGATCCAGTTAGTACAAAAGGCTTGGAATGTGTGACTGTGTCTTCTAAAGAGCTTTCTGATGAATAAAAATAATGAATTAATAAGATCATCAGTGTTACTGAGCCATCGCATGTAATTCTCTTTTCCCAAGACTGTACTGTTACAGAAATCTTACTTTGTGAGCACAAACATTAAATACCTGCCGGGGAAGGGATACAGTACTTCCCTCTTGTAGCACGTTCACCACTGTTCTGCTTTCTTCATGGAATGTAGTTACACAAGTGTCATGAAGATTTGTTGGACAATCCCTGTGATGCAATTAATGATGTCTGATACAAAATTGAACCACTACTGCCTCCAGCCTGCAGCACTCTATGAACTTCCTTTTTAATTTTTACTCTCAAATGGTTAACAAAGGAGCAAAACAGTGTATACAGAGATTTTTGAAAATCATTTAATTTTTCTAAACCATTTTTACAGGTATTTTTTTTAAAAAAAACTCAAACTCCTGGGGCCCACCTAAATGGTGAAAATACCCCTCATGAAATTCTCTGGGAATCCTACCTGTGTAAACAGAATCCAGCACAAATTCACAATATTCAGAAGGAGAAGGGCCCAAAACGGCAAAAACAAAGGGGTAAAAGCCTTCACAGATTTCCCCGTACTTTTTCACAAGTGGCAATGTTGGTGCTTTTTTTGCTCATTTGGACTATAGAACAATAAAAAAACTCATGGGGAAGCACAAAGCTGATTGGCCAGGGGAGAGCAGAGGCAGGGCTTGCTAGGAGGCCAAGCACCTGCTGCTGCCTTGTTGGATTTTCACCTTAGTGATCGCTTGCTAAGGCGCTAACAAGCAATCAGTATTTTCTGTTTTGCTTTCTTATAAAAGCAGAGAATCGCTCTATCACACCAGCACACCTTGGGACAACCTTTAAAAAAAAAACAGTGGCGGTGAAGAACTAACTTGAGTAAATCACTCACGGCCGCCATCAGGAATGCAAGGCTTATGGGGCTTCCGTGGCCAGAAAAAATCATTTAGACATGTTGCTGCTGCGGCGAGATGCCAATACTACGAGGTATTTTAGATTTTTTCCCTCGACTCCTCGAGCACTTTCATCAGCGCTGTCTACGCACAATCCTAAATATACACTGGGCTGACTATGTGACGAATGTTGCTGTCCTTGAGCAAGCAGGGATCACCAGCATTGAGGCCATGATACTGAGAACGCAGCTGCGTTGGGCACGGCACGTTTCTAGGATGGAGGACCATCGCCTCCCAAAAATACTACTCTATGGTGAACTCGCCACGGGACAGCGTAAGAGGGGCGCTCCAAAAAAGCGATACAAAGACTCCCTGAAACAACATCTCAGGCTCGGCCAAATTGATCACCAACAATGGTCTGCCCTGGCCTCACATCGGGAGGCATGGAGACGCACTATCCACAATGCTGCAGCTTTATTTGAGAACTCACGCCGAACAAGTCTCGAAGAGAAATGACAACACAGAAAGAATCACAACCCAAAAACATCACCCAAGGAGACCTTCTGCTGTGCTTTCTGCAACCGGACTTGATTATCTCGGATTGGTCTCTTTAGTCATCAGCGCGCTTGCAGAAAGCGCGGGATGAGTCCTTCCTGAATCTTCGTTTGCGAAGAAAAGCCAGAGAGAGAGAGAAATGGGCCCTAAGTCTACCACCCTGCCTTACTTACCCTTTCATAGAACTTTAAATAACAGTTAACAAAAGCAACAAAAATAGGGGCAACGTTTTCTTATCTTTACTTTCTTCACTGGAACACATATTTCTTCACGTTTTAAAACAGGAGACAGAAGGCAGCTATAAAGAGGCATTCCACACACAGAAAAGATTTTTGCCTATGACAGAGTAGACTAGTTGCAGCCATTCAGATATTGTTGAACTGTGACTCCCATTGTTCTTCCTCACTGGCTATGCTGGCTAAAACTGATGGAAGTCACAGTTCAGCAACATCTTGAGGGTCCCATATAGCCTTCAACAAAATAGTTCAGAATAGCCCTGGATAACACTGTAAATATAGACGGCAACCTGGTACAATGTGGTACAATTCCTGATATTTACTGTTACAATATAGTAACTTTTAGTAGCACATATAACAGTTGATGACAAATGTAATCATATCGAGCAAGTTAGCAACTTATATTGTTAACAAATACAATCTTAGAAACAAATTGACTATACAAAATACCTGTTGATGTTCCAGAAACCAATCTTAGGTTGTCAGGATGTATCCATACATTATCATCATAAAGGTGGTAAGTCAAGTATTTAACTGAATAATAATACAATGTGTAGAACGATAGTTCACTGTAGAAGCAGATTAATTTAAGATGAGGATCCAGAAGAACAGTTTCTCCTGGGTAACATAAACTGTTTAGTCTGAGAAATGACTTATTCAGTTTCCTATTATAATCTACATAGTTTATGCAGTAATCTGCAAATTTCCAATTATAATCCTATTCTTTCATTTTCAGTGATGTTTGTAACTGGAAAGGGTAGGGGTAGCCCGTTTCCTTTGTATATTCTTGGGGATAGAATAGTGTGTTGCTGCCGTAGTTTAACAGTATGTGTTTCAGTGAGGTTGAAATTGAGGTTTCCTTGATTGTACAGGGAGGCCCTGACTCTTAGAGCTTGGCTACACTGCTAAAAAAAATCTTAATCACCTCATAGTCACTGCAATCATGACACATAACATTCTTGACAATTCACCCGGAATGCAGTTATTTTTGATGTCCAAGGGATTTAATCCAATTTTTTAAAACTTGCCTTTTACTCCTCACTTTCCTGGAAAATTTGGATAATCATATGTGTGCCCAGACCTCCAAGGCAGCTTTGGTGTGGAACTGCAGGGTGGGTTTTTTTGGGATCTGGTAGAAGGCCCACAGAAGATTTTACCTGATCACTCCCAGCAGGAGTAGCTAGTTCTTCTGTCTGTATTTACATTTTGCCGGTGTGTAGTTGCTATTATTTGTTGAAGGTGCATTTGTGCAGATACTTGCATATCGTAATTACCACACCACTGGCTGTTTGCATATTCACATATTTGCATGCATGACAGGAAGAAAAAATGTGGAGCAGCCACAGCCATGTGGCCAAAAATAATGTGAAATATAGGACAAGTGATCATAGCAGGACCACCCTTTAACACTGAAGTGAGCTTGCCTAGGGGAAATGTGGCTGGTAATGCCACTTTCACTTTGCTTTAACAAGATATGTGTGGGGTCACTGTGGACCAGGAAAATAGGATTTGAAGTAGAATTTTTTCACCTGCATAGACAAGGCCTTAGTGATCACAGAACTATTAAGAAAATAATTCTTAGCATCTATATAGGGCTTTAGCATTGAATAGCCACTTCAAACAAATATGATTATCACAATAGCTCTACAGAATACAGCAGCATTATTATCTCCATCATACAGACTGGAATGAGGCTGACAGCATTGTCTAGTGCACATTTGTCCAGTGCTCATTTATTTGAAACTGAGTTCCACTGTGTACAATGTGGAATTCTCTATAGTATGTGTGTAAGGGATGCCATTTTACTATGCCATTGTATATAATGGGACTTAAGCATCTATGAATTTTGCTATCCATGGTTCCAGGAACCAAATCCCAGCAGATACCAAGAGATCTCCATAATTGCACAATTCAAGATTTATTTATTTTTTAAAGAAACACACACATGCGCTGAAGGCAGGATTATGGAGCTGGTGCAGAAGGACAGATGATTAGCAAAGCAGTGTACTCACATGATTGAAGAGACAGTGTGATATAATGAATGATTTCAAACAGGTGTGTTCCCGTTTGCTTCGCTAACACCATTGTTACGAGAAGGAGTCTGGTGCGATAATCTCCATGGTTCCATCCTGCAGTATTCTGGGATTTGCAGTTTATGGAAAAATTCTGAATCAGAGAGCAATAGTGCCTCACCAAACTACAAATCCCAGGATTGCATAGGATACAACCGTGGCAGTTAAAGTGGAATCATAGCTCTATAACTGTATAGTGTAAAAGGGCTGTTGGAGACAGATAGCACTCCTTTGAACAAGGAAGGGTCTTCCCAGTTCACAGATCAGTTAGCCTAGCACTATGGTAGCTTGCAGTGCTCTGTAGTTATTTTCAGTTGCTCTTCCTGCCTTCCTTTTTTGATGGATTGCTTCTCTCCATTTCTCTTTGATTGTGTATTAAATTTGTGCGGGACTTGATGTGTTGTGGGCCTTCTACCAGATTTGCTGTCCTCCCTTTTCTCATCCTACCATTTACCCTGGAATGTATGGTTCTCCCATCCTTTTCAAAGCTTGAAAAAATTACAGTACAGTACTTTTTTTTTTTAATGACAGTCCCCGGATTCTGGGAGATTCAGTCTGAAAGGATAACTTTCCCAACTTCTCAGGCTTCTGAAGGAAAGGCACAGGATAAAGCTAGTCACGTTCTGGAATGTTCTTTCTACGTGTCTTGTCACAGTCCTGTGTGTGTTTGTGCTGCTTGCTGTTCCAGAACGTATGACTCTTTGGCTGTAAATGGCCTTGGATTCTCCTCTGCCTCATCTGAACAAATCTCAAACAGTAAGCGTGCAGTCCACGTTTTCTTGTTCTACCTCTCATCAGTTCTCCTGTCTTTCTTTACATGGACTCTTTTACCCTGAGCTTTGTCTTTCAACCATGCAGCCTGGAAGCGGGAGGAGGAGACCCTGCCTCGGTGTGTGTGTTCATTCACCTGCTTGGCTGCTTCACAGCAGTCTGGTTCAACCTTCAGTATTGACGGAGGCTCTATGAAGAAAGCAGCCTGTTGGGCTTTGACAACAGTTTTTCTGTTTCTGCTGATTCACAGTGAGATGGCTTCTCTCCCTCCCACAGGCCTGTCATCTCTGACCTATCATTCCTCTTTCTCAAGGGACTTTCTCATCTGAAAGCTTATTTTATTTAGATGGATAGCCAGCCCTTCCTATCCTAGAGGGGTGGAGCAGATAATGATTAAAACAAAACAATGAACAGATAGCATAATAGGATTAAATCATCTCCGGGAGAGAGAAAAATAACTACAGATTCCCTACCTCTCTGCTGTGAGTTAACCAACCATGAAAGCTGATCTCAAAGCATTTCTACAGGATGCTTGGGTTGTCCGAATTGAGGAAGCCCTGTGGGACAGACAACCACCCAAAATCCTCTCTTTCTTCAAATGTTGGTATTGTTCATAAAAGGATACTCTCTCGGTCAATTTCAGAGAAAGCAGCGGGACATGGGGAAGAGCCTGCTTACATCCTTTTGTTTGGCATAAGCTGTTGTTTCAGTATACACCTGAGACACCTAACATTACTAGGCTAGGAAGTTTATAGTCATTAAAAATAATTGGATGTATTTATTCACTTATACTGTGTTTATACTAGCCAGCATGGTGCAGTGGTTTGAGTATTGGACTGGGAGTCTGGAAGACTAAGGTTCAAATCCCCATCTAGCCATAGAAACCCACTGGGTGGCCTTGGGCAATTCATAACTCTGTCAGCCTCTGAGGAAGACACTGGCAAACCACTTCTGAATAACTCTTGCGAGTAAACCCTGTGATTAGGGGTGCCATAAATCAAAGTCAGCTTAAAAGTGCATAACAATAACAACATAGTTATGCCTATGTCAAAATTATCTGCCACAGCAGTTTGCAGTTAAATTGGGCATAAATGTAAAGGCATCCTCAAGCATTTGTTGGAAGAGGGATTTTCTTTTGAGTCATACCCAATTGGTGATGCAAGCGAGGGTCTAAATCCACTTGTCTCCCTTAGGCTAGACCCATGAACCAATGGGTACTTCATACATCAACATGAATGTAAGTTTCATTGATTCAGTTGAGACTAATAATTGCATTTCGGCATATTTTCCAAACGTCCTCCAGAACAAGTGGGATATAATGATAGTCAAACTTTGCATGAGTATACAATTAATAGATGGGCATTATTAAACTTTGCTTAATGCAGGGATGAGAAGCCTAGTGCCTTCCAAATATTTTAGGCTCCGATATCTATAATCTCAGCTAGTGTGACAAAATGATCGGGAATTATGGACCCTGTAATCAAAAACATTGGAGAGGGATATCTGGTCACCTGGTTCATGTGGTTTGCAGAGGAATGGCCATGTTAGTCCATTGTGGCAGAAGTTAAAAGTGTTCCGTGGCACCTTAAAGAAGACCAGTTTTATATTATGGCATAGGATTTTGTAGACATTCCACAAAAGTTTATGGCAAAATACATCTTTAAGGTGCTACAGTTTTGTTATATTTTGGTTTTAATGGTACACTTAAAAGAAAACAAAGAAGCCGCCCAAAAAGAAGACAAGCAGAACACTGAGTAGTCAGTATTGCCTCTATTTTTTTTAGCACAGCAGCAAACTGGTCTGAGGGGACACATGACTTGCATTGAGATGGCAGAGGGGAAAGCTTTGCAAAAACTGAATGGTTACTGTGTTCATTCCTGCCTCTAGCAATTAATGTAATGTTTGGCGTTCTGATTCCTGGTCCAGTCAAGGTTTATTATAGGAGAAGCAGGGAGAAACTCAAGAGTGTCTTAGCAACTATTTGTATAACCTGCTCCACAGCTAATGTTACACAATCTCCTAATCTTTTCCAGAGGATTAAAGAAAAAGTGTTTTTTTTATGTCACAGCAGTTAAACTACAATATATCTTCCCAAGAGAAGCCTGCTTGTCATGTGTTGAGTAGCAAAAACCTAATTTCTTTTCGCAGGCTGTATAGTAGATCCATTTCTACATCGTTCGTTCATTTAAAATTGTTTTGGAGGGGTTGCTGTTTTCCCCATGAGATGCTTTAGGAGCCCTTGATTCAAAAGACTGGTTACACATGTTATGGATGTTTATTTTAGTAGTGTAATATCTTGTACTGGGGTACAATTAACAGCAGGTAGTCTTCCTGCAGAGAGCCAGTGTGGTGTTGTGGGTTGATTGTTGGACTGGAACTCTGGAAGACCAGGGTTTGAATCCTCACTGAGCCCACTGGGTGACCCTGGAAAAGTCATACTCTCAGCCTCAGAAGGTGGCTATGGCAAACTTGCTTTGATTAACTCTTGGTGAGAAAACCCTGTGATAGGGTTGCTGTAAGTTGGAGTTGACTTGAATGCAGATAACAACAATAGGTCTTTCTACAAGTTGTAAAGGGAGGGAAGCCATATTTCTGTTTTGTTTTTAATGTTTTGTTTTTAATGTTGGCAATGGAGAAGCTGGATGTCTTTGAGTCTCTCTCTCTCTCTCTCTGGCTTTTCTTCGCAAACGAAGATTCAGGAAGGACTCATCCCGTGCTTTCTGCAAGCGTGCTGATGACTAAAAGGCCAATCCGAGATAAACAAGTCCAGTTGCAGAAAGCACAGCAGAAGGTCTCCTTGGGTGATGTTTCTGGGTTGTGATTCTTTCTGCGTTGTCATTTCTCTTCAAGACTTGTTTGGCGTGAGTTCTCAAATAAGGCTGCAGCATTGTGGATAGTGCATCTCCATGCCTCCCGATGTGAGGTCAGGGCGGACCATTGTTGGTGATCAATTTGGCTGAGCCTGAGATGTTGCTTCAGGGAGTCCTTGTATCGCTTTTTTGGAGTGCCCCTCTTACGCTGACCCATGGCGAGTTCACTGTAGAGTACTATTTTTGGGAGGCGATGGTCCTCCATCCTAGAAATGTGCCCTGCCCAACTCAGCTGTGTTCTCAATATCATGGCCTCAATGCTGGTGATCCCTGCTTGCTCAAGGACAGCAACATTCGTCACATAGTCAGTCCAGTGTATATTTAGGATTGTGCATATACAGCGCTGATGAAAGCGTTCGAGGAGTCGTAAGTGGTGGCGATAGGTGACCTATGTTTCAGACCCATAAAGGAGAATAGACAGTACAATGGCTTTATACACACTGATTTTTGTGCTTCACCTCAGGTGTTTGTTACTCCAGATTCTTTTGTAAAGTCTTCCAAATGCGCTATATGCCTTTGCTAATCTGTGATCAATCTCTTTGTCAATCTTGGCATCTGAAGAGATTATGCTTCCCAGGTAGGTGAACTGCTGAACGGATTTAAGCACAGATTTGCTGACGGCAATGTGGGGATGATGGTGTTCGTCCTGTGGTGCAGGCTGATAAAGAACTTCCGTTTTCTTCAGGTTGACTTCCAGCCCAAAGAGCTCTGCAGCTGTTGTGAAGCGGGATGTTAGCCGCTGCAGAGCTGCTTCTGTGTGGGCAACAAGGGCAGCATCAGCAAAAAGCAGCGCACGAACTAGAACAAAAAATAAGCAGAAGGTTCTGAAAATGGTAGAGAAGCAGGAGAGAAAAGGAGAGTTCTTGGCTGTTCATGCTGTTGAGTGGTACAGTGAAGTGAATGTTAGCCCATAAAGAATACAGAATAATAATAATAATAATAATAATTATTATTATTATTAAAAAGTTTAAATTAAGGCTGAAATATATGGCATTGGCAGGAGAATTGTATATCATATATGATGCTTGGGTCTGTAGGTGAATTCCAAATAACATAAAACAATTTGAAAAGGATGCCTCTGCGTGTGTGTGTGTGTGGTGTGTGTGTGTGTGTGACAGAGAGTGATACAAGTAACAAAATACTTCAGATTAAACTTTTAAAAAATTACAGTTGCCCACCCAATAAGACAGAAGAGGAAAGATGAATGGAAATCCAACAAGTAACGTGCGTTTATTGTGATTAGAAATTATTGCTTGAGAAGATGCTTATGGAAGAATTATCCTACATGTTTACTGGCCAGCTGACTGGCTTGCCAAGAGCATCATGAGTCCTCTTCAGTTATATGTGGATGTAATTGTGTCTGCTGTGTGCTGAGCATACAGGCTAGAAGATTATTAGTTCATAGTTCCCGTATGCCTCCCATTTTAAATGTCATTTTACTATACAGACAGGTACTGTTTGTCCTCCCACTGAAACTCAGCTGCCTTCCGGGTTGAAAATGGTGACTGACTAAGCTGTGGCAGATGGAGCCAAGAAAGAAAGAATGAGAGAGAAAGAGAGAGAGAGAGAGAGAGAGAAGTATTGCTGCTTGCTGTGCAGAAATTGTTGTTGCCTGGGCTCTGACTCTAACTAGCATTCATTCCTAGAAGAAACTCACACCTGCTACATGCATTTGACTAAGTGTGAGAGGCAAGATAGTGGTTACCTTGTCTAAGCTGGCCCTGTGAGATTCTGCCTTTCTCGTGTAAACTGCTTTATTTGTTTTCTAAGATGCAACAGCCTGTTGTTTCTCTAACTCCTGAGCCTGTGCCCATCTAAGTTGCATCTGTACCCTGACTCCTGTCTAGGCATGTCTCAGCGTGAGCGCAATAAACAGATTTTACTAACTTTTCCTCAGTCTTACATCTTTTTGTATTCTAAGGGGAATATCCTGTACATCTCTGATCCTGAGGACAGGCCCATTCCACATATACAGTTGGACTGACTATCTCTCTCTCTCTCTCTTTTCTGTCTGTCTATCTTATAGTCTCTCCCTCTCCCAGTGTTAGAGAAGTCCACACATAATCTTCAGCTTCTAATTTTATTCACATACCCTCTAACTGTCCTATTAATCCTTTGCCATCCTACTTTTTCCAGTGCTTTTTAAATGTCCCAGTTTCTCTCTCCTCTTCCCACTTTCCCCCTTTGCTTACTTCCATTGCTGCAAACTGAATTCATGGGACGAAAGTAGTTTGCTTGCAATTAACTCATGAGTGTGGGAGAGAAGAACAGGGGTAGATTCTTGCTCTTCCCAGTAGGTTCAGGCAAAAGCAAACATCTGCAGTCTCTCATAGTTTGTGTTCATGCTATCTTGGGAGATTTTCAGACAACATTGTTATAGTGTTACTATTCCACTTTATTTGCTATGGCTGCCTCCTGTTGAATCCTGGGATTTGTAGTTTAGGAAGGGGCACGTACAACTCTCAGCCAGAGAGATATTAGGCCTCACTAAACTACAAACCCCAGAATTCCACAGGAGGAAGCCAGAGCAGTTAAAGTGGAATAGTAACACTATAACAATATAGTCTGAAAATCTCCTTGAACACACTCCGATGTTGTTCGGCCATACATGTCCCAGTTTTCCTGTGAAGTGTTGGAAGGTCTGTATTCACTTGGAGATGCTGTGAAGTGTATATAATGTATAATCCAGCCTGGCACCATAAACAAAATGGCTGCTTTAAGCCCCCTCCCCCACAGGCTATCAAGGAGCTAAAACTCCCATTAACCACCACTACCACCAAAGCTATTCTTATGTAGCCTGTGCTTTTCTGTTTCCAACTTTCCCATTCAACACTCAGAATAAACTACATTTAAAGGATTTCTATGCTGCACTTCAAAGCTAAAAAGTTATCCCAGAGTAACTTACAAACCAAAACAGTTACCACCAATATAATACAATAAAATGCCACACATTAAAGTCACATTACAATTACATAAACTCTAATAAGTAAAAGAGCAGGGCAATACAGAAAAACAATAAAACAGCTGAAACCAGTCACAGAACATATCAGAATGTAAGCATGAACAATAACTAAACCTGACCCAAAATCCCATTTTGGGTAGAAATGAAGCAGAGGCTCATGCATCCATGTAATAAACATTCTTGTGATAATTAATTTCCCGTGTTGTTTTGTGTCTATAAGGACTGGGCTTTTGGAGCACTAGGATGAATGGGAACATTTAATTATCTGTTTGAATCTAACTCACTTTATCCCCAAAGACTCAATATGCATAACAATTTTAAGAGCAAGTCATTAAGAAAAGGTGACCCTCCCCTTGGATCGGACATTAAAAGAAGCTCTTGTTCATCTCCAGCCTCAGATTATATTATGTTATCCTCAGTGGCATTACTAGCGGGGTGTGCGGACTGTACCGGTTGACAGTGTCAGAGGGTGCACCAAGCCAGCCCCAGGTGCATTCGTGGGGGCAGCCTGCAGAGTCCCATCCAAATACTAACCACACCCAACCCTGCATAGCTTCCAAGATCATATTATTGTACTGTTTTGAAAACCCGGCTACACTACCCCCAAACCCTCCATTCTAGGCTGCCTTCCTTGCTTCTCCTGTGCTCCTCCATTTTCTCCTTCTCTCTGCCTCTCTTCCATCTGCCATTCAGCTCCTCCTGCTCCCTTCCCACCACACAGACAGTGGCCACCTTTTGTTTTTGTTGTGAAGGAGACAGTGTCACTGGTTGAAGGCAGCAGTACCCAGGAGCTGAGCATGGGGCTTTGGTAGGCGCTTCTGAGGGGCCAGAGAGCCGGCAGGGAAGTGAGTGAGGGAATAAGGGAATGACAGGAAAAAAGAGATCAGGAATAGTCTGACCCAGGCCTTTGAAAGGATGAGAAGGATGGCTGAGGCAGAGGGCTTGAGCAGGGTGGATGGTTGGAGCCTGGTGGAGGCATCAGTGTCACCCATAGTGGTGGCAACAACAGCAGCAGCAGCAGCTACCACTACAGCAGCTAGGGCTGAAACCAAGATAGAGAAGGCAAGGCCTTCGCAAGCGGGAAGGGGGAAGCCAGCACTGCCACTGCCCCATGCTGGAGGAAGGGCCTCTCAGAAAATAACTCTGCTGCAGGGCCTCGGCCACCAAGCCTCAGCCACTTTGGTCCCTTGCTCTCATCCTCGTTTTTTGCAGCCAATTCTTGGACAAGAGAGTAGGAGGTAGTAGGGGGGCATGACTTAGTGTGACAGGAAAAAAAGGCCAGAATTGTGGAAAGGGTGGGAAACAGTAGCAAGCTCAGAGTCAGAAGTACCATTTTTTAAAAAATTACAATCATGACATCTCTGTACCTAGAAAGCCTTTCTCCTTTCAAGGGGTTTGATGGCTTCACGCTAATTTTTTTTTAAGGCTACACATAACCACTGATCCTGTTGGAGACTGGGGGGGTGGGGTGGAATTTCTCAGGAACACGTATACCTCTACTGTGAACACATGCACAGTGTAATGTATGAACATACCTAGTTTAAAATCAGAAACGCTATATGAATGCATAGACACTCCACTACTGTTTGGGTGTACAGATCAGCAATCTCTATATTGTCAACACATGTTGCATGTTACATGTGATTAAATATGAATGATTAAATATGGGTTTCAGTGACTGAATAAACAGTCTTTGAACCCCTGAACACATATTGTACAGTAATAGTTATTCCCCTAGAGACTTGTGGTATAGTGGTTAAGAGTGTCAGACTGGGATGCGGGAACACCCAGGTTGAAATCTTCACCCAGCCATGAAATTCATTGCATGACCTTTGTCCATTCACTAGCTTGCCAGGTAGGATTGTTGTGAGGATAAAATGTTGTGATAAATCATAGACTGTTGCTCTGGATGCCTTGGGGGAAAGTTTGGATAAAATTTAATAATGTCTTTGTAGCTGTCCACTTATAATCAGTGCTTAAATATGTAAAGTTGATATGTGAATGTGGGAAATGTGTTCCGGCATGTTTATCTGAGAGATATTTCACACCCTGTGAGACGTTGCAGGTAGGAATCCTTGGCCTCTGTTATGTATATCTATTGATCTACAAGTTTGAAAGTGTGTGTCTTTTGTGTTCTTGCTTTACATTTTAGTGGCCACTGAAAATATCCTGGGTGTACACTTTATGTCCAAGAAAGCCAGGATTGTGTTGGGCTGTCTGTCATGTTTGCCCTTAATACCTAATCCTGGGTTTGTTGCTGTGTAATATTTGAAATGGCACTGTGGGGTAGACCACTAATAGCCCAGTTTTTAAAGCCATGGGATCTGCCATTACTCTCATCCAGCTTTTTGGATGGCCACATTTGTTGCTGTGTGCCTTCAGGTTGACTTCAACTTATGATGATGGTATCATAGGGTTTTCTTTGCCAGATTTATTCAGAGGGGTTTTTCCATTGCCTTCCTCTTAGGCTGAGAGAGTATAACCTGCTAGGGCCACCCAATGGGTTTCCGTGGCTGAGTTGGGGATTCAGACCCTGATGTTCCAGCGTCCTAGGCCAACAGTCAAACTACTACACTGCACTGGTTCCAAAGGCCACATTGATCTTACTACATTTACCTGGCCAGATTTAAGCTGCAGTGCCTAATCCCTGCCAAGATATATTGAATTGCTGGAAATGGGGAGAGAAGAGGAGAAGAATTTTATTCTTGTTTCTCTCTTGTTAAACTGCCTTCAAGTACCTGAATCAAATTGCTCAGAGGCCAAACATCCATCCTAAACCTTTTAAACTTGAATTATGCTATCTTGGAAATCAATAGGATTTCTGAGGAAACTTGGTTTTATTCACACTGACAGAATGTTTGTGATGGAGGGAATATTGGTTTGGCCCACCATTACTGTGTTTATGCTGTTAATGGCTAGTTCTTTTAAACATCAGTGTGGTCATATGCATATCTACTCACAAATAAGTTTCACTGAATTCAGTGGGGCTTGTTTCTTTTCAGTGGCGTTACTAGAGGGGTGCAGACCACACCATGGGGATGATACCATGAGTTACTGTACTGGGTGACACCAACCCTAGTGATGCCACTGATTATCCTAAATCAAACTGTGAGTCCCTGGACTCACAACCAGGGCCCATCTACACGATGGGAAAAAATCCCCAAAACCTCATAGTATTGACATCTTGCAGCAAGAGCGACATGTCCAAATGGTTTATCTGGCCTCAGAAGCCTCCATAAGCCTTGCATTCCTGATGGCGGCAGCAAGTGATTTATTCACGTTAGTTCTTCACCGCTGCTAGGTTGTGTGTGTGCATTTTTTAAAAGGCATCCCAAGGTTCACTGGTGCAATAGAGTGATTTTCCAACTTTATAAGAAAGCAAAACAGAAAATATTGATCGTTTTTATCACCTTAGCGAGCAATCACTAAGGCAAAAATCCAACATGGTGGCAGCGGGCACTTGCCCTCCTAGCAAGTCCCACCCCACTCTCGTCAGGCCAATCAGCTTTGTGTTTCCCTTCGAGTTTTTTATTGTTCTATAGTCTAAATGAGCACCCACCTCGCAGTTAGTGAAAAAGTACAGGGAAATCTGCGAAGGCTTTTACGCCATTGTTTTGCTGTATTAGGCCCCCCTCCTTCCAAATAATATGCATTAGTGCTGGATCCTGTTTAGACTGGTAGGATTCCCAGCGAATTCCATGAGGGGTATTTTCACCGTTCAGACGGGCCCCCAGTTAAAGCGATAGGATTTACATAAGTGTTGACTTATGACTCAGCAACTGATTCAATGGAACTACTTTGGTTGGAAGTAGAAATTGGATTTAGGCTATTGTATTATATTATAATCTGTCCTTTTTTCAGCAGAATTTGCCCATTTACCCCCACAATGGTCCTGTTAAGTAGGTTTGGCTGATATAGTAATGAGCTGATCTTTACCCAGAGCTAGGTAAGGATTTGAGTTCTTACTTCCAACCAAAGTGCAACATTTGCACAGAGTGGAGTGAGGAAGCATCGACTTGCATGCCTTCAATTTATATTTATATAGTTCAGTTTATAGTTGTAGAATACTTATCTTTGCCACAACTTAAATGACTAAGTCACAGTCTTGTCATCATTTTGCTGTACAAAAGGTACAGCTGGAGTCTGCATGTGTAGGGCATAGTCCTGAACCCCTGTATCTTGTATTGAGGAAAAGCCAAATTTACTGTGCCTTGCTATAAGAATCCCAATACGATGGGATTCATATGATGATCTCCAGTTGCCATCAGCATTTGGCAAACTGATCAATGGTGAGACACAACAGGAGTAAAGATACCCTTCCTTCACCTACATACTGAAGTTGAATGTCAACTGGACCACAGAAGCAATGATCCAAAAAGGGATTTAGTATAATTTAAAAGGTTTATGCTGAGATTCCATCACATACTGCCTACTTAAGTCTTTCAGGGTTTATATGCAATGATTTGGTTGCTGATTATGCCAACTTGCCAATCCTCTACACCACCCATTCCCAACCTAGTACCCTCCTGATGTCTTAGACTTGAATCCTTAGGATCCCTCATCATTCACCCTGTGAGCAGGAGCTGATGGGACTAACAGCTCAACACATCTTGAGGGCACCAAGTTGTTGAAGGCTTGCTCATATAGTCAGACCCTCGTATCCACGATGGTTTGGTTCCCAGACTTACTGTGGATACTAGAAACCGTAGATAACAGCGAAGCCTATTAAAATAAAAGACTTCTAGTAAAAACATTGCATAGCGTTGCATTGGAGGACCTCTCTAGGCATTTCCCAGTGTGACTCTATGGTATATGTCCCCTATTTTGTGTGCCGCAAATAACTGAAACTATCTACAGTATATTGGTTCCATGGATACGGGGATCCAGCTGTATTGGCTTCTAGCTGAGCATCTTGGGAGGGATTGCAAAATGAAAATGTATTGAGGGTATCTGTAGAAGTCTAGGCCATTCTAGGACACTGTTGTAGAAGTTCAAGCTCCCAGTGCAAACCTAGTTGTGTTCTATTTAATGGTATGGATACAGGGCCAGCTCCAGTCTTGAGAGGGTTCTGGGCAGTGTTCTCTGATGAGTGTCATCTTCTACCAGTAGGCTTTAGTAGGCTTACCTGGTTATGGTGGTAGCACTGAGAGCAGTGCTAGTTCTCTGGGCCCACCTGCCCTTTTAAATTTCGCATAGTGTCCCAGAGTGATTCTATGTAAGGAATATTGTGGGTAATTAAAATAATGTTGACTTCCAAGCCCCTGGCACAGCTCAGAGTGATTGGGGGGGGTGGATTAAGAAGGGAAACAATAGGTATAACCAGTGGCTGATGCCAGGGCCTGACAAGCACTGATGCTGGTCTTGTTGGAATATGGTAATTGCTCAAAATCCTACAGCAGCATCCCACTCCGTATTTGTATATTTGGGTGTCAGTGAGGCCCACAAGGGCTTCCAGCAGTGGAAATAAATGGGAGAATCTCATCCCCCAGTAAATCAGCTGATTCCCAATAGATAGCTGAGTCAAATGCCTAACAGAGAAGACATCTCTATTAGCGATTGTGCATTCCTGTACATCTGCCCAGAGTTTGGAAATAATGCATTACAAGTAATGACAGTACTTGTAATCCATTACTTTTGGGGCTGACAAGGGGTATAATAATGTTGCTTTGAGAAATAACATGATTAATAATAATGATGATGATTAATACTAACATTACTTGTGTGTTTGTAACAAGTACTGTTTAGTTGTGATTTGAAAAAAAACATTACTGGAGGATATTTTTGGGGAATTGTTTTCTCATTTTGTGCATTTGAAAGGGTTTTTTAAAGTAACTGAAAAGTTAGTGATGCTGTATTACCCAGTAACATTATGTGTTACTCCTAAGTACAGTTGTCCCTCCGTATTCAGGGATTTGGTATCCATGGATTTAAGTATTCATGGCTTGAAAATATTCTTTAAAAAATAATAATCCAAAAAGCAAACCTTGATTTTGCCATCTTATATAAGGGACACCATTTTGCTATGCCATTGCATATAATAGGACTTGAGTATTCATGGATTTTGGTATCCACGGGGGTCCTGGAACCAAACCCCAGCGAATATGAAGGGACAACTGTAGTAGGCAACAAATTACTTTTTAAGTAATTACCAGTAATGTGTTATCTTTTGCAATAGCATTTCCAAGCTCTGCAGTTGCTTGGTTTGGTGGGGTCGGGTGGGAATGAGAGAGTTGTGTCATATTAGACACCAAATTTCCCCTTGGTAGCCTGAGGGCATATAAAAAAGACCAGAAAATCCCAGATTTTGTTCCTGTTTTTTCTGATTTTAGTTTGGAGAACCATATAGGTTTTGTTTATCCCAGAATATTTTCTGTCAGCTCCTGGTACAATCAGAGACTCCTCAGGTCGGTTTATTTTAAACCAGTATAAAATCGACAGAACAGGAACAAAATCTGGGGACTTTTCAGTCAATCTGGATGTACCCTCTATTTCTCTGCTGAGCTTATAAAATACAGCTTTTATTCTCTCCCTGGGTCTCTGTTTTGTCAGGCAATGGCATTTCACAGACACACCCACTGGCTGGCTCCCCACCATTCTGTTTCCTCCCTCTCAGGAAATGTTTGCCCTTCTGCAGCTTCCGGTAGCTGTAGGGCACTGTCCAGTGCAGAGATAGCAGTGGGGAGTGGGGGAGATGAATATGTTTTTCTCTAACCTTTGTTTGGGTGGGTACATAGGTGAACTTGTATGAGAGCACAAGTTCTTGCTGCAACCCATGTTGAAAAAAATCGAACGTCTTTAAAAAAAAATTGCTAAAAGCAAAGCAAAGCAAAGTGCATAACTCGTTCTGATGTTGGCTCAGTGATCTGGTAGCTCTCTTGCTCAGCTGGACCAAGGAGTTTTGGAACATTAAAGAATACCTCCACCCAGACCAGGATGGTTTTCTTCATGTCTGTCCTGTGCCTTTCTGCTTAGTGTGATGGCTAATGGAGAATGGGACTGGAAGACACAGACAGGGTAATAGGAAGCGCTACATTTCATGTGGAAAAGTTTCACCTTTCCCCAAAGAATACAAATATGCAAAGGGGTGAATACTAATCTCTGGTCTTTGGTGTTTGTTTGTTTTTTGTTTTGTCCAGCCCGGTTACAGGCTCTTTCCTGGACACCAGCAGGAGCACGAGGCAAATATGTCAGCTGACAGTTTGTCAAGCAAAGCCCTAAAGGTAAGAGCTAGTCAGCACTGAAGAACCAGCTTTTCCCAATGACTGTTTTCCACAGGTCTTTCAATGAAAACAGAATTGGATCAAGATGAAGGCTCTTCCAGAACTTTTCACCTCTGCTATAGGCTAGTCTCACATGTTGGTGTGAGAAGTTGGTCATGATTCAGACAGACAACTGTTCATGTTCGTAGAAGTCCTAGAAACCCCATTTGGAATAATTCAAATTTGTGAACAAAGCATGTTTACACTGTAAAATTTACCTAGCATTTCTTCCGCATCTTTTGTGTATCATCTCCTATCTTCTTCTTGTACTTTCTCTTACTGCCTTTCACTTTCCCCATCTACTCTGTGTTATAACTTCCTCATTCTCTGTTCCCTCTATTGCTTATTTCACAACTTTTCTTTCTGCCTGTATTATTGTTCACCTTTTCTTTTGCCACCCCTCCTATTTTCAGAGCTGTTAAACGCACAAGCATATGTTTGTATGGGTTCAATTCTTTCCAGTTACTGCCCCACTGGGAGGGCCATGACAATTTGGAATTCCTGGAAAAGAGTTTTTGAGAAAAGCAAGTTTCTAATCATCGTGGTCGCAAAAAAAAGTTTGAAAATAGACGTCTGCAAAAGTCTCCACCCAAGGTGGATCCATAAGGAGAAGGATGTATTTGTGCCTTCCTCCACTGCTTTTCTTCTAAGGGTGTGATTGCTTTTTTTTTTTTTTTACTATGATGATCAGTTTATGTAGTTCACAGTCCCTTGGTCACTTTATGTGGCCCTTTGCTTTGGATGCCTAAACTCTATTTCTAAAGGAAAATGGAGCCCTGGTGGCACAGTGGTTAAATGCCAGTACTGCAGCCACAACATTGTAAGTTATGTTCTGCATGGCTTCAAGATTGACTCAGCCTTCCATCCTTCCATATGTTGGTAAAATGAGTACCCAGCTTGTTGGGGGCAATTAGCTAAAAACATTGTAAACCGTCTAGGGAGTGCTTTGTGCTGATAAGTGGTATAGAAATAGAAGCGCTATTGCTATTGCTAAGGGCTCAGCTGACACTTTAAGTTACTGCAGTGCTATAAATTTGGGGGCTAAAGGAAAATTTCATTGGGGAGTTGCTGAATTCTTATTGAGGAGGCAATGCTATCATCTATAACTACCCCTCTGCTGGTTAGAGGCATAGAAGAATTCTTTTCCATTCTGAAATAACTGGTGTCAGAGAAGACAAGTACAGACTTCGTGTGATTGTGCCCTTAAAGACAGTTTGGAAATTTTGATTGTGTCAGAATGCAGGGACCATGATGTCAATAGGAACAAGGTGATAAATCATGTAACACCTATCCCACACAGTTATAGGGGCAGAAATTTTTTTCCAGGCTCAGTTTTAAGGGGCTTATTTTGACCTTTAAATAAAAAGTAGACACCTACCTGGGAATAAGCTCAAATGAATATAGCTAGTCTGTGAGCTGTTGGCTGCTAGTCCACAAGTTTCCAGAAAATTATGTGAATGCGATGACTCAAATATGGTACTAGTCCCTGGCATGCTGGGGAAAATCTTTCTTGTCTGCCACATTAGATAGCTTGAGATGAAATGCCCTAAAGGACCACTTCAGCCCATATGAACTTATTAGGTTTTAAGTCTTTTCATCCCAGGTTTACTCTGTGTGATCTTCCCCTGACAAACTTCTTTGATGAATACCAGAAACAGGGCCTTTTCTGAAGAGGGAGCCAAATTATGGTCTAACCTTCTTTGGAGAAATCTAGAAAGCCTGCTCTTTTTTTCACTAAGTGCTCTTTAGGGAAAAAATGTTATTCAGGAGGGCCTTCTATGTAGCTTTTGGTCTGTACTGGTATGGTTGTATGCTTTCTTTATTTTTACTGGTATTTTATCCTTTCTTTTTAAAATTCTTGTAAACCACCTCTTCAGGAGATATTTTAAAAGAGAGGATGTGAATATATCAAAGTAGTCATAGTTTGGAAAGATCGTTTGGGAAGAGCAGGGTTCATCTGAAGTGCCAAAGAGTAGTGTGATATGTGATGCAAATACTATTAGGCTTGCTTCTCTTCTGTTTTATGAGCTTGGAAAAGTTACTTTTTAAACTACAGTTCCCAGAACTCCCTAACCCACATGGCCACCCCTACATACTGGCTGGGGGATTCTGGGAGTTGAAGGCTACAGCCTAAATCCAGTTGTTATTCTTAACTGGAGTACAACCACTGAATGACTGGAACATTCATAGATGCTGACTTGCCAAGTTCCCATTGATTCCATGGGTTTACTTGGGACTTACAATTGGACCTAGGCTTTAAAAAGTAACTTCTAAGCTGTGCTGCTTTTGTCTAGAGTTAAAGTGTGTCGGATATTTAAATTTTCAGTCCTACTTTGGCTTCCTTTTTTGACCAGAGTCAAAATGGGACTCTCTTATAAATTTTGGAATTCAAAATGAAATTAATCTATATTGTACCAGAGCACTTGGATTACATATTTTGACCAGAAACTGTGAGTAAAAGGTGTTTTTGTATAAATGGTAAGGTAATCATCAAGATCCTGCATTGGGAAATATATGTATCTCATATAGCTACATCTCCATAACTACATCTCCCAGATTGTAAGCTGTGTAGACACCTCACTCCCACAACATTGCCATTTCCAGATTGTCAGAGAGTGGGAGATGCGCAGGGGTGTGTCTAGCTATTTCCCCTTAACTGGATGTGCTGCATCAGGTACTGGCAGGGACCTCCAGAGTTCTTGGGATGTCCCTGCAAATGATGTCCTTGCAGCATGTTCAGCCAAATGAAAAGAGCTGAATACATCACCACTGATCTCTTCACTCTCCAACAACATGGAAATGGCTGTCTTGAGTGTGTGTGTGTGCGTGTGCGTGTGTGTGTAGTGCGCAGCTTACAAGGTGGATTGTGGAGGAGGACTTTGGGTACTTGCATGTTCAGAACAGCATTCTGACCTAGACAGTGACCAAAAAACTTAATTGCAAGGTCATAAGGCAGACTTAAATCTCACATCTTACTGACAGGATGCCACCCAAGGTTTTTCTTTAAGGAATATCTGAAATGATATGAGTGACAATCACAAAATGATATCAATGAAGACTGGTGCACAGGGATACAAGAATGAAATGAACAAATAATGAGGTGAACTGCAAATATAACTTGTGTGTAGGTTTTCTTTTTTAGGAAAACAAAGAACAGCTCGTATTAAATAAGCAGTATATGATATTCATTTTATAGTCAGTGGGTTAGTTCTAGATTAATTTAAATTAATTTAAATAATTTAATTTAAATCACATTTTAGTCCCTTTGAATTAAATTGGATGAGTTAGTGATGACTAACTTAACTCCTGGTTTCCATTAGGACTGAAGTGTGATTAACATATGCTAGAATCCTATACATGTCAGATTATAAAGAAATCTCATTAAGTGCATTTTGGTTTCTTCCTAGGTAAGTTGATATAGAATGTCAGCTTTAGTCAGGATCTAGCCCTTCAGATCTGTTTAATGCTTTAAAATTCACTATTTTTGAAAGCCAGAGTTATTCATTCTTTGACCACAATTAAATATCTAAACATTTGTACAAAATAATGGACAACTAGCACACTATATGCATTTTATAAACCGCATAATGTTTGTCATGGAATTTAGATTTTCTTGCTGCAGAGTATTACCAGATATGTTCAGATATTTTTCTCTTGGCTTCTGTCTTTTCTGAGCTGCTTTCCAGAGGCAGTTTCCCTCTTCCTGAATTTTCCACATGTTCTTCCTTCATTTGATACTTACTTTCTGCTGCTTCTTTTACCTAGATCAAACGGGAAATGGGTGAGAACACGCCACACCTCTCCGATGAAGAGCTAATGGGCTTGTCAGTGCGGGAGCTTAACCACCATCTGCGAGGCTTGTCCAAGGAGGAGGTGGCGCGGTTGAAGCAACGTCGGCGCACACTGAAGAACCGTGGATATGCAGCCAGCTGCCGGGTCAAGAGGGTATGTCAGAAGGAAGAGCTGCAGAAGCAGAAGACGGAGTTGGAAAGGGAAGTTGATAAGCTAGCACGTGAGAACGCCGCTATGCGCCTTGAGCTTGACGCCCTGCGTGGCAAGTATGAGGCGTTGCAGGGCTTTGCCCGCACTGTCACTGCTCACAGCACTACTGCCAAGGTGGCTACTGCCAGTGTCATTACTATTGTCAAATCCGGCTCCAACCAGGCCACATACTCCTAGTGTCTACGAGCCAAGTCGCGAACTGAGTCCTGTTGCCATGCCTCTGCCCAGCTCTCACCTAGAACAGCTGTAGATGCGCTGGTCCCTCCCCCTTTCTTCTGCCATCGGAAGGAGACAGAATCGACTTGAAGACAGAATTCCTGAATATTTAACTTCCTCCTCTGTCCCTCATGCTCATTGAAAGAGGGTGGGAAGGTGATGTCTGACTTGTGTAATTTTAGCTGTTAATGTTACCTGTTGATTGGAATGCAGTGGCCAGTTACCCCTATTCCATTCCCTCCCTCCCCCACAAGCTATTTTTCTCTTCCATTTTATGTTTGTCACGGTTTTTTTTCCCTCTTGCTCCTTCTGCACATGTTAAGTTAATGTAGTAGGATGTGTTTGGGGAGGACCCTTGATTGCAAGAGTAGTGAAAGGGAAATAGCATCTTTGTGATGAAGCAAAAGGGATGCAAGATTGAAGCCATTTTCTTGTCAGTAGGAGCTGGGGATATTGTAGCCATCTAAGAGGTCAGCAGAAGGTAGCTCAATTTCCCTGGTGGCCCTGCTGTGGCACAGCCCTGTGTGTGTCCATGTTGCAGCTGTATTTTCCCTATGCTTTCCCCTAACTGTGCACGTCTTGGCTCAGAAACCCCTGATGTCTTCGTTCCAGACTGGCTGGCTGCTTTGTGAACAGAATGCTCGACTAGATTGACCTTCAGATTGATCCAGCATGTCTCTTCCATTCATATGAACTGGCTGCAATAAGGGTAAACCCCAGCTGTACTGACCTGTTGATGAATGAGCATGCTTAATAACAAAAAAAGAAAGGGGAAATTAGTTGTAGTGAGAGGCGAGGAAGGGAATTATTGTTGTGTGGTCATAAGGGTGGTGAGAGGAAAGGGTCATTGAGGTGCATGCCAAAACAAGAAGACAGTCTGTTGCTTTCATCCTATCTGATGATATAACATTGCACAATATGGTCATTAGAAAGGACAACTGCTGTCTGCAGCAGTGTGCACACATAATCTTAGTTTGTATACACTTTTATTGTTAAATAGTGTCCTTAAGTGGAGGTTACAAGTTCTTTGGCATGGAATGGAAGCAGGTTTCTAAAGAGGGAGAACAAGGTTGAGAAAGTAAAGAGGAGAGATGAAGCAGGGTAAATGATGGATAAAGCAAGTGAGACTGGTAGAGAGGGAATGGGCAACAGGATTGTAACTAAAATCTTAGGGAAGCCTTTTCAGTTCTAATATGAATAGTTTCTGGGATGGGTAGTAGCTGTGGTAACCTTTCATGCAATTTTGCAGTACTCATGCTGGGTATATGGCAATGAGTGTCATAATTAAGGAAAAAACAAAAAGCAGAAATCCTCCAATCAGAAAAAAAAATCAGTCCAGTGGGAAAGTGTATTTGGTTAGATCAATCTATGTGAAAACAAATTGTTTCTGATGTTAAAAATGATGTTCCATCTGTCATCAAGTTTGAAATTGTGCCTAGAATGTTGGTCCAAACAGGAATCAGAAGGGGGGAAAGAAATAGAACATCTGCCCAAGGGAGATTGGCACACATACCTCTTGGATAATATTAAGAGGTTATTCAGTGACTGTGTCAAGGGTTGCTTGGGTGCAGATTGCCCCAGAACAAATAATAATGAGCGAGGATAGATTACATGGGTCTTGAAGGTACCTTCCACCCTTACATTTCTATGCTAACGTAGGAACCAGTGAGTATTTGTGGGCAGTGGATTCCAGGCATGTGCCACAGTGACTTACTTAAGTGACAAACAATTAACCCTCTAATTTTTTTAGACATAGGGTTGGGTTCACCCATCCTGCAGCTTACCATGACAACCACCCCTGTGATGGAATCAGCTCTTAAACCAGTGTTGTCCGTCCTCCCTCCCCCACCCGCTGATGATTCTTATGGGGGAGGGGCCCCATTCTTCAGCATTTCCCACCCACCCCTTTGTTTCTCCTTGTTCCTATCCTGTGACTTATTTATTGCACGAATATAAGTTATTTTCACGTCCTTTATGCCATTCCGCCTTGTGGCACGGCCAGGATGTTGGTACAGAGCCGTACTTTATATTTTATATATGCAAATCACATTTTATCTTCTATAGAGCAAGAAAAAAAAGTACTTATTTATTTTCTGACTTACAGTAAGTGTCCTGCAAGACTCCTCTGTATTTTGTAGACTTTACAAATAAAGCCAGATTTTTTTTCCAAAATGGAAAAGCTAAAAACCAGTGGTTTTGTCCTTTTCTTCTACTCTTTTCAGACCAGCAAGAGGTTTAAGGATGACGGTATATAAGCCAGTTTTAGGGATTGTCCAGAAAATGGATTAACTTGTTTCATTCCAAATTAATTAATTGATGAGAGCAACTAATTTCACACTAGTTTCTAAGGTAGATATATATTTCAGTACTGGAGAGGAGGATTTAACTGTATACATATCATATATATATATATATATATATATGCACAATCCTAAATATACACTGGACTGACTATGTGACGAATGGTGCCATCCTTGAGCAAGCAGAGATCACCAGCATTGAGGCCATAATATTGAGAACACAGCTGCACTGGGCAGGGCATGTTTCTAGGATGGAGGACCATTGCCTCCCCAAAATAGTACTCTACGGTGAACTCGCCATGGGTCAGCATAAGAGGGGCACTCCAAAAAAGCAATACAAGGACTCCCTGAAACAACATCTCAGGCTTGGCCAAATTGATCACCAACCATGGTCCACCCTCGCCACACATCGGGAGGCATGGAGACGCACTATCCACAATGCTGCAGCCTTATTTGAGAACTCACGACGAACAAGTCTTGAAGAGAAACGACAACGCAGAAAGAATCACAACCCAGAAACATCACCCAAGGAGACCTTCTGCTGTGCTTTCTGCAACCGGACTTGTTTATCTCAGATTGGCCTTTTCAGTCATCAGCGCACTTGCAGAAAGTGCGGGATGAGTCCTTCCTGAATCTTCATTTGCGAAGAAAAGCCAGAGAGAGAGAGATAAACACACACACACACACACACACACACATATATAAACACACATCCATACATACATATAAAGCAGAATGAATATTAACCAAAAAAGAACAATATTATTTATTAGTTACCTTGTATTTGCCCATATTTCCTCTAGTTAACTCACTATGGGGTACAACATTCTTCCTCTTGCTGTGACATAGGTCTGGCTGAGAGAGTGGGACTGGCCCAAGGTCACCTAGTGAATGTGAGTATCATAGCTGAGTGTGGATGAGAACCTGCATCTCCCACATCTCTGCCTGACATAAACCACTACACCACACTGGCTCTCAAGAATTATTGCTGCAGAGAGAATGTGATAACCACCAGCTACAGTACTGAATGTTTAAAGTAGGATGTCTTAGAGAGCACAGCAGCAAAAGTGTTCCACAACACACAAATTGTATTGTGGAGGGCCTGAGACTTAGAAGGGACCCCCCAAATGTCATCTAATCTAACCCTCTACCAGTTTAGGAATGTACTGACTTCTTTTTTAAAATATCCAATGAAGGGGAGTCCACTATCTTCCAAGGTCCCCCTGCATTCTGCTATCAAACAGCTCTTACAGAATTATAGAAATAAGTCAATAAGGGCTGCGGGAGGAGGGAAAACACAAAATGAAGAAGATGTGAGATAAGGCTGGTGCCAGTTATTGTTCGAGATCCTGTATGGCACAGCATAGCCTAATAGTTCCATATGCATATCTAAGCTCCGGCCTTACTGTTGAGCTGCTGCAGCCCCCCAATGGCCATTTTATGGCTGACAGAGAGTGGAGGGTGGGGATTGAAGAAACATCTGGCTAAGTCCCCATAGCCCAGTAGTTCTCAACCTGTGGGTCTCCAGATGTTGTTGGACTACAGTTCCCAGGAGCCCTCTGAGGAATCACCTTGACAGCCAGGTGGTCCTCCCAGTCATTAGTGAGGCTGTGAGTTCAATCCTACAGCCTCCCTAATGACTAGGAGGACCACCTGGCTGTCAAGGTGAGACCTCAGAGGGCTCCTGGGGACTGTAGTCCAACAACATCTGGAGACCCACAGGTTGAGAACCACTGCATAGCCAGACATGAAGTTATTACATCATCTACTAAGTTCTGCCAGGGTTCTCAGGAGTTTTCAGTAGATTATGCAATCATTCTGCATCTGGCTACAGGGACATATCCAAACACCCCTCTGATCATTCCTCCCCACCCTGCCTCCGCCCATCTCCAGCAGCCAAGGAATAGTTGTGCCTCAACAGTAAGTTTTTTGAAGGGCTTTGGTCATTGTGAAGAGAATACTATCCGACGCACTATCCACAATGCTGCAGCCCTATTTGAGAACTCATGCCAAACAAGTCTTGAAGAGAAACGACAACGCAGAAAGAACCACAACCCAGAAATATCACCCAAGGAGACCTTCTGCTGTGCTTTCTGCAACCGGACTTGTTTATTTTGGATTGGCCTTTTTAGTCATCAGCGCGCTTGCAGAAAGCGCGGGATGAGTCCTTCCTGAATCTTCATTTGCGAAGAAAAGCCAGAGACAAAAAGCTTTTAACAAACAAAAGAAGAAGACACACAGAGATATATAAGGTGTACTTGTGCCTGTATATGCTGCTAACAGGATGCCAGACTGAGAAGCTCACAGCAAAGACAGATAGTTAATTGGTGCCAATGAGACCTATGTGGCCACTCCTTCATGGCAAAGGTAACTGTAACAGATGCACAACCCAGAGGAAAAATAGCACTTTTGCATAGGCATGATATAGAACAGTTCCTCATCAGATAATAAGAGTTCCATAGCAGCTTTACCTCCTGAACAGAAGACATCTGGAAAACAGTAGTTTTGTGAGTTTAGGACAAATGAACAATTTAGTCCATCTGTGTTGAATGAGCACCTCTCTCCAAAATGTGGAGTTGGAAAGACATGAAAAAGTTAACTTGAAGCATGATCCAGCCCTAGATAAATCTAAGTCCTAATGGGAACAACTTACAGACATGCTTCTGTTGAAATCAAGAGACTGCTGAACTCTCAGGTTATTCTTAAAGGTTATTCTAGGGGTGGGGTGGGGTGGAGACATGCAGACCACTATGACTGAGTTTAAATTAGCCTTTCCATCAAAGTTAACATTGAATTCAGTGACTAAAACGCAGAACTGTGGTTACAAGACTGGTATAAATCATTTTATACATGGTAACATGGAAAAAAACTCATTTAAGCTTGATACAGGCTGTTTGGCTTTGTTTCTGTTTGTGCATCTTAGCAGCGCATACATCTTACTGCCTCTCTGCTAAATATGTTGCAAACTATTGGAGGTCACATAGTTCAGTGTTAGGGCACATGCTTTGCATGTTGAATTTCTGACATCTCCAAGTAGAACTGAGAAACATCCTCATCTGAAATATTGTAGCCATCAGTGTAGATAAAAACTGAGATAGATGAACCAAAGATTTGACCTAATACAAGAGAGATTACCAACCTGAAGCAACTTTAGGATTCTTTCAACAGGTGTTACACCAAGCCAGTGTTGGGAAATTTTGAGTTACAAGGTGGGCAATTAGCAGAGCTTGGAAAGGTTGCTTTTGGGGGATTACAACCCCCCACTCAGAAGGATTCTGGGAACTGTAGTCCCAAAAGGTAACATTTCTGATTTCTGCTCGTCGCATGACACTTTCAGCATACTGAAAAAACGTCAGTGGTCCAAGCTAAATTAGGCCATACTAATGTTCTTGAGTTAATATAAATATAAACTAGGCCACACTAGCACAAAAACTGCACGAACAACTTGGGAAAAAGCATTTTAACCCTGGGATGGGGAAACCTTCCTCTTCCAAATGTTGCTGAACTATTCCCATCATAATTAACAATTGGCCAGGTTGGTTGATGGGAATTGGAGTTCAACATAATCTGGAAGTCCACAGGTTCAAAGCCCTTATTTATGCTGGTCAAATCCTCTCTGCTTTTAGCACGTTGGAATTTAAATTGTGTGTTTGTCTATAGACCTTTGATGATCTTTCTCTAAAAGGGAGTGGCTGAGTTAATGATTTTGGAAAATGTTTCTAGGTCAATACATATAGTTTCACAGACTGAACACAATGGGAGTAACATGGAAGAACTGAGTCGCTTTAATGAAGAGTAAACTGTTTATGGACTCCAAAATTATGTTTGACTTTGGACAAAACCACAATAACAACCTCTCACCACATCTGACCACCATACCAAACAACAACCACCATTTCCACAAGTGGATGTGTTTTCTATTTGGATTATGGAAAACACTTTAAATGGAGATGCTTGTATATAAAGTGGTACAAATATGCAATGTGCACCAGACAAAAGCTATGCTAAACATGAAAGGAAGACTGAGCAAGACAGCTGAAGCAAGCATGTGAAAAAATCCCAGGAATGTTACCTGGAGGTCAGAAAGTTTGGCAAGTGGCCTCACCCTTTTCACATTCCACAATGTTGCCATCACTGTAAAACAAGGATTATCTTCACATACATGAGAAAACAAACAAATATCCAAATTACTAAGACACTGTCTAGAGGGGAAATTAAGTAGCAATCAGCAGTGCAATGTTTCCAAGTTACGGTAACTGTACTTGGCCCATCCAGGTGCTTCTTGGCTACAGTGGGGTCACAAGTGGGTTCTACTTTGAACCTGGAGTGCCCAGAGATATCCGCTATTATACAGTATTTTCTTTCTCAAAGGAACGCTAGACATGATAATACACTGCCTTGAGAAGTGTGTTTACCACCTCCTCCCAGCATGTACTGTATATTCTCTGACAACATGTATATTTTGTGCTTATGTGGTTGGGACAGTCTGTGAGTATGTGCACCAACAATAAAATAAAATAGTGTGAAAATCAGGCCTTAGTGTTAAGTGGTAGCTAATATGTCTCTCTCCAGATATTGTTGGAACTGCAGCACCCACCAAGCCTAACCCATATAGCCCATGCCAAAAGCATGCAGCCCAACATCTGGAAAACTCCATGTCCCTATCCTTGTTATATGCCAGAGTTGGGAACTGTGCAGCCCTGCAGGTGTTGCAACTCCCATCAGCCCTCGGCAGTGTAGCCAAAGGTGAGGAATGGTGTGAGTTGGAGTACAGTAGCAGCTGTAGGGTGGAACTTTAACCATCCTGTTATAAACCCGCAGTCTCTGTGTGTCTCTGGGGTTGTCTAGACAGCAAAAATACTCATAGAATGGGAGGAAAATACCTTTTGTCCTAATAAGACGCGAACGAGATTCATGGTATTAGGAAGGATGAGCCCCAAAAATTCCATATTCTGCGTGGGAAGAGCCTTCACAGCTTTTCCTGATGTTTTAAAAATGATGTGTGGAAATGCACATTACTGCTTGTTTGGACAACTGATTCACAGCACAGCACAGCACAGCACAGCACATTCTTGGCAAGGGCAGAAGTGGAAAGCTGGTTGATCGGATGTAAGCAGGGAGCAGGCTTGCCAGCAATGAAGTGGCCAGAAGCGCCATTTTGGAGTTTCGCGTTGCTGATTGTGCACTTTTTTGCTGTGCTGAGGTGGCCAAACAGCTTTTTTAAGGGAGAAGTCACATGTGCGCACCCTTGATTTACAGTTTAAAAAAATACTGTGCAGCAGTGACAACTTGTTGAGAATAATAATGTGAGTAGTTCACTCTCAGCCACCATCTTGATTTGCAGGCAGGACTGCGTGTGCACTCCAAACATGGATAGCTTCGCATACCAGTAATTTTGCCAAAGGACCATGGAGACAAATGAATGCTGCTGCGAATTTTGCACTAAAGCACAGCAATTAGCATTATATTTTATTATCTAGACAAGCCCTCTGTATGTAACTAGAATCTCTAAATCCAGCACTGCAGATGTGGAAACTACCTACAATTTTTATGTATGTTGCCATTATTTCTATCATGGAAGAAAGGTGAGATATAAATCTAATTAAAAAAAAAACCATTGAGGATACAAACAGATTTGATATTATTTACACAAAGCTGGGATGTTATTCAAACAACAGGAGGAAAATTACCATTGTGTGATGGTTAGGGTGAACAGCAGGTACTGAGTGGGTGTGTGGAATCCAGAACTACAACTGGGGAAAGGGCTTCAATCCCTTCCCCACCCCCCTTATGGTTCCAGTCGTCTCCTCCATGAATATTGATATCAGGAGAGCTCCCACAGTATCAATTTAAGTTTTTGTCCTGCTAGAAATACCAGCCACAACTGCAAAACGAGGAATTTGGCTCAGGCCCAGGGCAGGGGCAAAGGATGAAACCACTCTCTTTTCACAATCCCTGTCTGGATTACACCCCTTCCTATAGCTTCTGTATACTTCTAAAAAATAATTCACACAACTGCTGATAAGGTGACTATCAGGTTTAGGTTTGGCTGTCTGAAATTATCCTGGACTCTTGTTTACAAATATTAAAAGGGTTTTTTGAGGGGAGAGGCGGCGGGTTTTTTTGGATCAGATCTAGGTCACCTACATTCAGCATTATTTGCAAGAATCTCAGAAGGTGGCTCTGATTTGGGCCACCAGAATTTGGCCAATGGCCCACCAATTGATCACAGCCTGGCTCTTTTGTAAGTTACATAGACACATGAGGTTGGAAGTATGTAGGGGATCAACACCACTTGTCCCAATGCAGAGTGTATATGCACACATGCAGAGAGAAGTTTCAGAGGCTCGGCATTTACTCAGGATTCAGTTTTCTTGGATGGAGGTTAACTGGAAACACAGGGTGTTTCTTTATTATATTTGCACATATATATAGGCTGAACATGACATGAAGGTCAACAGCATTAACATTCCAATAAGTTCTTGATCATCATCAAATGTCCAGGGAAACCTGTAAATTCAAGATTTGCTGCAGAGCACAGTTAGCTCTCTGTCTCCTTTTAAAATTCAGTCCCAGCACAGACTATGTGACAGATGAGACTACTGTACAGTAGTTTGTTTCTATTGTCTCCACCCAAGCCAATTAGCACATTCTTTAAGGAGCAGGGAGAGAAAGGTGGGTCATCTCCACCCATCACATGTGCCTTTTTGGGTCATCTCAACTCCCATTAAAATACACCAGCCAACTGGGCATCCACTGTCTGTTGTCGGATTGTTGAGAGGTTTGCCTTCAGGCATCAACATAGATAGTTCTAAGTTGCTGAAACTTAAAGCAAGAATGTACAGAGCTGGAAGGAGAACTGGAGATAAACTTGAAAAATTCATAGCAGCATTTACTCATGGACTCTCAAATGTTATAAATCCACTGCTATCTGTTCTGGAGATTAGCATTTACCTATTATACAGTATACGACTTTGAAGCTGTATCAGTTTCTTACAATCTTCATGTGGAAATCCAGGGTCATTAGATTAAAAAATGATGAAGCTGTATAGCTCTAAGAATTACCAGTGGGTTTAATTTGGACAGTTTCCAGACAGGAGTTAGCATCTCAGAACTCCTGTACTGCTGACTATTCACACCAAGGAGAATAAGAAGCAATCTGGCCATAGCCCATTGAATGTCTTAACTCAAGAGCCCGAGGACTGAATTCAATTTCATATATATTCTGGGGACCACATTCCAGCAGCAAACAAGGCTAAAGGTGGGAAACAAAAATACCAGCATACATTAGCTTACAGCTCTTACTGCCTGTAAGCAAGCCTTAGGAGAGACATTTAAATCTTTTAGAGTGTGGGGGGGGGAACCTGTACAAAGTTGGGAGAGTACCAAACAAAGATGTAATGGAGAAGGGGATGTAGCTCTTTAAGGGACTCCAGAGGGTCAGACTAGGACAGCAGGGGGGCTGGATTTGGAGTCAGAGATTTAGGTTCACCACTAGTACCTTAACTAAAGCTTTCGAGGGGTAATGTACCATCTACTGAGAAATCTTTATTGTATTTCCTTTACATTTAGACGCAATTCAGAGCAGGTTCTACAAAGCATAGAACATGATTTCTGCAGAGCCATCTATGTCTATATTGCAATACCTCTGTCTAAACAATGTTGGATTTCCTTTTCATGCTGTTTGCCACCAAATTTTGGAAGATCCAAAAAGCACTTTTAAATACCAAGTTTACATTTTTATCCTCCTCCAGCCTCTAGCAGTAGAGCACAAATCAGTCATTGACATCAGCCTTTTACGGAAGTGAAAGTGTAGTCTCATTATTAGCTGGCAGTCTCCAGAAATAGTCATCATCCTTCTAGGGACATAGGGAAGTATATGTAAAGTCATTTCATTAACACTGTTATTGTTTGGGAAGGGAGGGTTAACCATACCACAGTGAGGTCATTGAGATGAAGGAGACAGGGGCCCAAATTAAGAGGTAAGCCACAGAGGCAGGAGGTGGGCCTGTCTTCCCGGCAGCCAAACTGAGAGAAGCAAAAGGCTAACTGCATCCTGAAGTTCCTCCAGAAGCAGAGATAATAGCTTGATAGGATCAGGGCTTCCTTAATAGCAAAGCCCTCCTTGAGAAAACAAAGGAGAAACTAGAAGAGAAAATGGATGCTGTAAGGACTAGGGTTACCTGCAAAAATCAGAAGGCGGGAGAACTTACGGGTGGCTTTCTTGTCCTGTTCTTAGAGCTAGAGGAAGTACTGGACTGAGCAGGAAAAAAGCACATGGGTCATAAATCCTTAGGGGCCTAAATACCCTAAAGGCACCAGATCCCATATGATATTGGAAGTTAAGCAGGGTCAGCCCTGGTTAGTACTTGGGTGAGGGACCACCAATGAGTACCAGATGCTGTAGGCTATTTGTCGTTGGAAGGAACTGGCAAAACCACCTCTGACTATTCCTTGTATAAGAAAACCCTATGGAATTCATGGGATTGCCATAGGTTGACAGATGAATTGAAGGTACATACACTCACAGCTCCTTTCCATCCTTCTGAGGTCTTTGTTCACTGGTTGGGGGGAATCAGGAAGGAGAGCCTAAAAAGTGTTCCATCAGGTTAATTAACTTTCATCCTGCATTTGCAGCAACAGTAATCCACTGTTTTCATGTTTGCCAGAAGTGCATGGTTCATATACATTTAAGATTCTAAACCTTCCTCAAGAGGTTTTTAAGACCTATTAAATACTTCCATGAGAAAAGGCAAGTTCTGATGTCTCAAGCACACAGGAGAACAGTTTAGTTTCATAAATGGAGACGCAAGAGAGACTAGGAGTTTGAAAAATCTTGAAATACCTTTTGTTCTGATGAGATCCCATGGGGATTTGCCATATTTCAAGGGGGGGAAAAACTCCTTGTACTCTGTGATAACAGCCTTTGTGGGGTTCTGTGAAGTCAAAAAACAAAAACAAAAACAAAACCACAGAAATGCACATTCCCACCCATTTGAACAATCTGTTCTGCCTGCGATTGGTTGGAGGCAGAGCCAATACCCATTGAAGGAGTCCCTCCCCAGGCTGCTGGAAAAATGCACATTCCCACCCATTTGAACAACCAGTTTGAAATGAAACGCATCCAGGAAGCCAAAACGTGATTTGTCGGACTTGCACAGGGGTGGGCTTGCCAGCGACAAAGTGGTTGGAACCACCATTGTTGTTTTTCGCAGTATGGATCATGTGTAATTTTGAAGCAGTAAAGAGAAAAAAACAGTGTTTTTAAGCAGAAGATCGCTCTTCCACATCTTGTGTTCAATGAGAGGGGGGGAAATGTGCAACAGTGGGAACTTTTGGGGGATAACGACATGAGTAATTCACTTGTAGCCACCATCTTTATTCACGGCATGCTCCGTGTGACCTTCAAACATGGATAACTTCACATACCAGCAATCTGGAGAAAAAATCGTGGAGACAAATGAACGCTGCTATGATGGTGAGTTAACGCACAGAAATGAGCATTATATCTCCTTGTATAAATGACCTCTAGAAAAATCTGATTCTTTTCATCTTTTCCTGAAGGCTTCCCATTTGGCCATCACATATGGCACTAGTCTTGTTTATTCATACCAACCTCCCACACTCATATTGCGACTTGTAGGAGTAGGTGATAAACTCAGCCTTTGCCTCATGCCCAAGAGGAGAGTAGGGTTTATGGAGAGAGCACTGGATGAAGTAAAGCAGCTCTTCTAGATCAGGTAAAGGGACATGAAGGGGGCTGACACACAGTTAGTATCATCTGCTGGTTTAAGTCTCTAGGTCAAGTCATCCTGGTCAGTTTCTAGAAAGGAGATGAAAAGATGTTGCCAATCCAGCTTACTACTGAAGTTCTAGAAGACAACACTTGCAAAAGAACAAAAAGTGGACAGTGTTACATTAGGAAAATGGCAGCAACTGAGACTGGACTGAGAAACTGTGTCCACTCCCGCCACTGTAACTTCAACGCTTTAGACCAGCTGGACGTTTTCATACTTCCCTCTAACACATGGGAACAGTACAATGGGATATCTGTTCTGTAAGGTGTATGTGTGCTAGAAAGGCCACAGGCATGCGTATAAGAAAGCATGAAATATCAGAGGTTCAGTGGGTTAGAACGGAGATTCACTATAGGGTGGAAATGAATTCCATTGAGTAATAATACCTACGTTTTTCCTTGGCCTCCAGTGTTTGCTGACATAGTCCCTTCATCAATTTGCTCCATGTCAAAATATACAAAGGATTCTTGGAGCATCTTTGAGACTGAGAGAACGAAGTTTTTTGCATCAGCCTTTGTAGACTCTGTCTACTTCATCAGATGTACTTCATCATATGCTGCATCTAATGAAATACACGGAGTCTATGAAAGCTTATGCTACAAACTTCTTTCCTTCAGTTAGTCTCAAAGGTGCTACAAGATGCTTTTGTGTGCTGCTATAGACTAACATGGCTATTTCTTTGAACCTCTCAAAATATGTAACTGCAGCATTTGCAAAATACAGATTTATACGGTAACTGATTTCTTTTAAATTATGGAATTCTGGACAATCAGAAGATATGTGGAAGAACTGAGGTGGGGAAAAGACCAGACATACTGACAAATCGGCAGCCAGAGAATATTAAGTAAATCTATTTTATCTCTATATTTTATTTGCCATTTTTTTGTTTCTGCAGAGCAGTATAACATCACAAAGACCAAAACAGAGACAACACCTTGTCTCTGAGCTCACGTCAGTTATTACACGATAGGTACAAAACTAGGTAACTCTGTCTTATCATACAGCATATTTATTTTTCCAGTCATTTATATACAAATATCTAAACTACATGGAAAAAGAGTAAAAACAAAATTCTAGGGGGTATGATACATGGTAGGCAGGGAGAACCAAAAAGGAGGAGGAAAGAGCAGGTGAGGAAGAGAACAATGCCAAGAAAGTTCTAATGGGATTAGTGCATAATGCATGTATATTTAATGATCAGCCTCTGAGAAGCTCTAATTGGAATGCATGGTCATGGCTGCAACCAGGGTCAAGCTCTTTGGATCTATCCCCTTTCTGTCTTGAAAGACAGCAAAACACACCCCACCACACAAAAACCACCTTTGTTCTGGTGCTTTCATCTGGTCCTACTTTTTAAAAAAATAATGAGGTCTTTTGCTATAACTGGTCTTTGTACTTGATTTTATGGGGTTATCCTGACTTGAACCCACTACTTATAGGAAGCTTCAAGAAAAACCAGCTCCTAATGTGCAGTATATATTTATATATGGTATACATTAAAAATAATTAAAATACCGAACTCCTTGCAACACTGAAATGCCTGCCAAGTCAGCAGCAGAGACTCCAGCCACATCCTTCACCCATCCCAAACAAAAAGGGGTTCACGCTGAACATTCATCATAAATAAAACATAACAGTGTATGTTGGGAGTAAGTGCACAGTTGCAAAACATAAGGAAAGTAAAGGGGGGATAAACAGCCCCATAAAAACAAGTATGAGCAAACTGAACAATGTTTCCTTATCCTATTCCAAACATAGAAAAGGAATACAACAAAAATTAAAGGCTATTTCAAAGAGTTCTTTGAAGTCTATGCCTTCTTCGTGAGGTTGTGTTGTACTATTCCATAAAAATGTTCTATCTCTGGCACAAAAGAACAACTCTCCTCTCCCAGAAGTGCAGGGACTTGGCCTAATTCCTTCAATGGGAAAAAGAGCCTTTCATTCAGTGGTGGGAATCTTATAGCCCTGCAGGTGTTGTTGGACTGCAACTTCTAGTACCCCTCATCAGTGGCTATGCTGGTTAAGGCTGCTAGAAGTTGCAGTTCAACAACATCTGGAAAGCCACATGATTCTAACCTCTGCTTTAGTCATTCTGCATCAAGGCTGTGCAGCTGCAAAAACGTAGCAAGGCCCTGTGGGGTGGGAGAGTTCACAGCAGCTTAATGCAACTATAGCTAGTACTAGAAGAAAAGGTAGGGATTTCCTGGCAGAGCTCATGGTCATGCATGCAATGGCACACATTACTGCTTGGTTTGCTACAATTTAACAGTTAGGGTGCCAGTTATAAACTGGCAACACATTGGTGGTGGTGGTGGTGTTGCTTTTTTAAAGCAGTGTCAAGATATTTGAACCCAACTCAGTATTCATCAGTATTCACGATTTTTAAAAATTACATACAGAAACATGCTGCTATTAAATCTCTCTTCTACTTCCTTCATCTCCTGAGCTGTCAACCCCTCTGGCTATTTTGAGCAGGGAATATGAATGGAACTGTTGTGCTCCAACATCCTACCTCCCACCCAGTTTTTTCTGGAACGAATGAAGTGCTAACCACAGCAGCAGCACAAGCAATGCTCCAATAAGAATAGCCACAAGTCTCAGCAAACCTGCCTAGCCCTACTCAAACATGCCTTGCCCAATCAAGCACAACTTGGACAAAGGGTGCTGCTGCTCTAGCCCCTGAGATCTGCATTTGGCCATGATGTGGGCTGTGTATATATAAGTGAAAACATTAAGGCACAGAGAAAAGGGATCCCCTCAAAAGTCAAACCCCAGAGATTCTCACTTCTAAACTCTCCACAGAAGAAGGGGTTGGAAGCACCATATGCGAGCAGGTGCCTAATAACCACAAAACACACATAGCAGCTTAGAAAAGTACTAGCATTACTGGTAGTAGATGAGGAAGAGGAATTGAAAGAGGGGTCTGGGAAGGAAGAGGTCTAATGCTATTCCCCTTTTTTGAGGGCAGTGTTAATACAGGCACAATTAACCACAACAGCAGCAGAGAAGTGCAAATTGCCTTTTCCAAGTTTAAATTATCAACATGCCAAAATGGCTGGTAAAACCAGTGATTGGCAGGCTATTCCACTTGTAAAGACGACCTTCCAGAAAGAGTCAGGACAGGCTGGAGGTCAAAAGAAAATCAACATATATGTGTTTCTCTCAACCATTTGGGCTGTAGCAAATGCAACTGCAAGATAATAGCTACACATCACTTAGATATGTTTACAGTTCTTAGTCAAATTGTTATGGGCCCAGTACAAGTGTGTGAGAAGAAGAGAAGAGGGATGTTCACCATCCCAGGCAAACTCTATTCCTCTGGCACTAAAAAATAACTAGTAGGAAAAATAAAACATTGACATTAGCAAGGAGAACTGGTAACTTCTAATGGATATTCTCAGATTTTAAACATAATAATGCACCAGAAGGACAACTGTTATTTAGACATTTTAGTATCAGTTTGTGTACTCAACGAAGTAATTCCAGGATTTAGAAATAAATGCATAAACACACATGACCTTACCAGCAATGGGGATCTGTGCACAGAAGCAGACTTCTGCATGTGGATTCAGTTGCTGGATCAGAAACTATGCATCCAGATAAGATGCATATCTAAAGGAGAATTATCCAGTGTGATCTTCGTTCATAATGAAGTGGATGGATAATATGCACACTTTCCTCCACCTCGCAATGTGACTGGGATATGAATCCTCTTCTAGTATTTTGAGTAGTTTGTTAGGTGCAAAGCCCTCTCTGAAATCTGTCCATTATCAAACATGTTTTCCTGTACAGATGGAGCAAATCCTGTTCTTCTTGAAGTGACTGGTATTCTTTTGAAATGTTGAGTAAGAAACCCATCACAAAAGAAGCCACCCTTCACTCCAATTTTTTTTTAAAATCTGCTCTTTGTTTCAGTCTAGACGTTGCCCCTCAACTCTCTGCTGTAATCTATTTCCATTATTCTAAAACAGAATACTGCTCCACTCTGAAGCACTGAATCCTAATCACTAGCAGAGGCAGATCACACATGTGACTACAGAATGATGGAATACAGTAAAGGGGATTCTAGTCAGAATCCAGAGTGGGTCAAAATAAATACAGAAAAAACAGTTAGGGATGGGGTTCAACTTATATCCAAAATAACTATTCATGTTTGTAGTGTAGTGGGGAAAAGTTATTTCTGCTGTTGATGTTATCAACCAGTCCCGTTCCAGACAGCTGTGCAAATGGTTAATGATAATTAAATTTCTTTCAGTTTCTCTTACCTGACCCTACTACCACTAGTCTTCCCTCTTAAATATTGTGGGGGAAAACACCAAGAAAGTATGTTCCACACATTCTGGACCTCCATTCTATTGTAATGCTAAGTGGATGTGGTGTCCTTCCTTATTAATGTGAAGCTTTTAGAGAAGACTCTGGGAAAAGGCAGTCCAAACCAACTGCATGAGCCACAACAGTTCCTGCTCAAAACTGGCAACAGGAAGTACCCATTCCTGACTTGAGCACCATTTTTTTTTTCCAAAAAGGGGATATGAACTGCATTTCTCATTCAATAAATAAAGGGAAATTTCCAGGCTGTGGCATGCTCCATCACCACCTTAGAACTCATCGTCCGAACTAAGGAGCAGGGTCTTCTCATTGTCACGGGCACCAGAGCTGCTATGGGAGCGTGAGATGATGTGACCACCATTACCCCAAGGTGGCCCATGTTCTAGGGTTGACTGCTGAGTGTATTGCTGGTAGGCTGGGGAGAAGTTGTGGATTGCATCTTGCACAATGTCATGGGGATTCATGGTCTCTTTAAGGCTGCTAGAAATGCTCTTCATGGGGGCACAGCGACCTGGGGAAAAAGAAAGCACACTAGGAATTACGTACTGAGAGTAGAAATTTATTTTTGCCCCACCCAGATATCTCTTAACTTTTGGCAAATATCTGCCTTCAGCAACACCTGTTGGCAGTTGCATGTCAAGGAAGGCAACAATTAGCTGGGCATGACTTTTGGCAACTTGGGAAGAGCTGGAAACTCTAGACTAGAAGAGTGCTAATGTAAAATGGGTGACACAAAATGCTCACAACCATTATGAAGTAGCACGAGCAAAAGATCACCACTCAGGTTTCAACATTTAATAAAGGTTATTTTAAAAAAGGTGACTGGACATGCATTCAGAAAAGACTGGTCTGAGCCCAAGGCAGGCATAAAGGAAAGACAGAGAGAGAAAAGGAAAGAAGGACAAATATCCAATGTGGGCTTTCAGTATATGCTAACAAAAGAACATGAGGGTGAATCTCCAGATCAAAGCACAAGTCATATCCTGAGGCAGGGGAAGGGGAAGCAGAGCTATTGAAAAACTTCACAGTGCACATCACATACAGGTGAACAGGATACATAAGTTTGATTACAGCATGCAATCCAACCATAATGGCCGCCTTCTTGCTCTATATTTACTTTACATTTAAATAAATCCAATATTTATTTGGATTTTTTTTTAAAAAAAGGAAAGGCACAACTATATCAAAGATATACCCTACAGATTGAAGGCAGTTTCCAGAAGTGTATGCCCAACAACAACAACCCTCCCCAAATACTATGGTGTTGTAAAGATTAACAAATTTATTACTGGAGGCAGTAAGTGAAAGAAGCCAAATATATATACAGTAGACATCGTTGTGTACAGCTTAAGGTTTCTTTCACGTTTTCATCAAAGCAAGCTCACTGCTGAAAAAGCAAACCTCTTTCACTTGCCAGAGTTGTGAGAGCTGCTGAGGCAAAAACTTCCAAGGAAGCCTCCCACTGTATTCACGACTCCCCCCAAGTACACCTGCACACAGTTGTTACACATAATGACGTGCACACTGCACTTATCTATCCAGTGAAAGGCGCCTTGAGAGTAAGGAAAAAAAGCAAATGCAGAGAGAGTGGCACCTACCATATGGCCCATAGGACGGAACAGCTGCGCCAGACACCAGAGCCCAAAGCAAGTGAAAAAGGAGAGAAGGAAACAAAAAGAAGAAAGGAAGATATGGGAAACAACAGTCTGAAAGAGCAAATTAGAGTTTCCACCAAGACATTGTCATAATATTACATTCTCTAGCCTTAGCTATTAAACATAAGATTTTAGAGAAGACAGAAAAATCCTACTACTTAGCTCTTTCCCACCCCCCACAAAACTCTAAAAAGGGGGATTCTTTAGTCAGCCTCCACATCTCAACTCTGCTGTTCTCTAGGCAACAAGACAAACAGAATCTATATAATGGACTTTGACCACCACATTCAAGAGCTTGGCTCTGATCCCAGTTTTTAGTATCAAGTAAAGTAGAAATGTGCTCTTATTTCTTCCCTTTGCTGTCAAATATATCCCTCTGAAGATAAATTCTTGTTGGCTTCCTCTTACCTCAATATCTCCACATGAGCACCCCCACCCACTCTTTCCATATCAAGGCTTCTGCTCTTATTTTTCAGAGGCCCACAGTCAAAAAGAAAATGTCTGTTTCTCTGTTGTCAGCTTCTACAGAGGGAAAAGCTTGTATAAACATAGGAAGCAGCTATGGTGAGACTCGTAAGAGAGTACCCCATAACTCAACAGGCCTTTTAACCTCATAAGCTACACAACTGTGTCCAGGAGAAATGCAAACTAGATTAGACACTGATCTGTATGCAAATGTGACAGAAAGAAAATCAGTGTTAAAATGCACATGTGGAAAGCTTAGAGGTGACACAGAACTGTGCTGCCGCCATACCTTGGGCATCCAGACGCTTGTCTGCATAGACCTTGTAAGTGAATGCATGGCGCAAAGCGATTGCTGCAAAGAACATTTCAACACAGATAATGAAATCCTGGTAGCCAGCTGCCACGGTTCCTTCACCCACAGATACACTTGCTGAGTCGATCTTAGGGATGGCACCACACTTCTCCAGAATGGCTAGCAGCATCCCTGAACAGAAACATTGCAAAAACTGAGGGGGACTTCAAAGCATTCTATAGCACAGCAGACAGCAGAGAGTCCATTGCTGATACTGATTTTGTTGCCACTTCCTTGTTTTAATCTATTTGCTGTTGTAATGTTTTATTATTATTGCCAGATTTTTATTGTTTTTTAAATAGTAACTTGCTTTCAGAATATTTTATGAAAAGTAGGCTGTAAACTGCCTCCATTACAAAACAACTATTTAAAAAAATGTAATAAACTATAATCTTGGTAGTACAAAGGAGAGATACTTGTAACTCATATTTAATCTAAAACACTGCCTCTCAACCTGCAACAAACTGTACCACAAATTTACTATCTCCCACATAAAATTTCCTTCAGCATTCCCACTTATCCCCTTCATCCTTCCTTCTTACATGTCCAACCCCCCCCTCCCTGCCACACTTTTTGCTCTCTAACACCTGCTATATACAACTTCCTATTAATGGGGAGGGGGATGAGAGAAAGCAATTTAGGCCATTCCAAGGAAATTGATTGGCAGGACATTCAGGCAATACACAAGTCCTTTTCAGGACTTAAAAAACCAGGAGAGAACTATAGAGACAGAGAAAAGTACTTCCTTCAGTAATCTGTTTCACAACCTACTTGTAAACTTCACTCTGTTTTGCAAACATTTTATGAACTATTTTTCTTCACATTTACTCCACCACCACCACATTTATTGTGACTTGCTATCTCCTGATAACTTCTCATAAGCATGCCCTTTATTAAACGTATCATTGATTTTGGTTCATATTCCCATTTTTCTGTTACGTTAAAAAAAACCTACCATATTCTTTTATCATGTTGCTTTCCCATTTTATTTTTCAAAATAAATAAAACTGAATTAAGAATATGACTAAGAATATAAAAGTACTGATGGATCAGACTAAAAGCATTCTTTTCCAAAAGCAGCCAACTAGAGGCTCATATGAAACAGCATGAGAGCAGTTGCCTTCCTTCAGCATCTTTCCTTTGCTTGTCTTAACTTCTGTAAACTTTTAACTATCTTTTTGTCAGCATAGGTAACTTTGTGAATTTTCCCCTCATTCTCTTTTATCCTGTAACAACATTCATGATTTCCATTTCACCCTTTTTGTTCCTTTAATTTATTTTCTAATTCGTTAACTGCTCCGATTGTAAACTGTGCACACAATCATTTTTTTCTAACCGCCATTTATACTAATATGGAATAAAATAATGAAATATCAACAAGAAGACAGATGCAAACAGAGAAAACTGTGTTGTTGATTTGTTTGCCTGCCTTTTCTGCTATATGTATGTGCACGCTTGATCACAGAGTCATCAAACTTGAGCTATTATCTAGACAGACTAGGGACTTATCTATACGAGGGGAAAAAATATGTCCGAAAAAGCAGGCATTCGCAACGATGCAACCTGTCCTCATGGTGAAAAGAGCCCCCCTAAATTCTGCATGACCCCCTGGCCAAGATGGTGGCCACAAATGATTTACTCGCAATTTTAAATCTGCTGATGTCAGTTAAAAAAAAAAGTTTCCCATAGTACACACAAGCGATAGTTCATATTTACAAAAAAGAAAGAAAGAAAAAAGGGTATAAAATCACCATGTTATTGACTTACCACTCTTGCTTAGCCAAAAATCCAACATGGCGGCTGCAGGTGCTTTCCCTGTTTGCTAGCCCCACCCCCATGCTCATCCAGCCAATCAGATTACGCTGCCTGCTCGTATCTGTGCAAATGCGAGTGTTCAAATGAATGCACATTTGCATGAAGCCCTGGATGCAACGCACACGGACTTTGCAGTGGATTTGGCTGCCCCCCTTCTGAATGACAAGTATTTATGCACATGTCTATATGAACAGATCAGCGTATGCTCACATCCCATTCGTATTATTTTGACCGTATAGACAAGACCCAAGACTCTAATAAGAATTTGGACCTGATTCATCAATTACTGCTGGTTTGTCTCAGACAAACACTTCAGATTTCAATTTCTTTGCTCTAGAATGCATGTTTATGAATCAGTTTTTGACCAAACATTCTTTGGCTGCACACATTTGTAGCATGGTCGTTTTCTCTCATGTTAAACTTTTTTAAAAGACTGACTCAATAACCAAATCCCAAGATTTTGCTGCATACTCTGAGGGTCCTCCATCCATTCCCTGCATCCACATGACATCCAGTATATCTACCTGTAGAACTCTCACCTTACTAACAAAACAATCTTCTTCAACATGGTGAGCCCCCAAATGTTTTGGACTACAACTCCCCTCACCACTGGCCATTGGCCATGCTGGTAGGGATAACTGGAGCAGCAATTCAACACATCTGGACAGCAGCAGGTTGGGGAAGATTGGATTGGGGCACAATCTGTGACAAAAAGAGAACAACTAAGATGGGCCTGTCAAAAAATGCAGTATAAATAATGTGTATTTTCTCATAAAAGGTAGAATCTATATTTCAGCATCACTGGGGTAAAGCTCTGTCAGAAGAATGTTGGATAGAGTGCAACAAAATCTAAAGCCTCAATAACATTAGTACAAAAAATTCTTAGTCCACATCTGAGAAGAAAACTTAGAACTGGTAGTCACTAAACAAGATCAGAAAAGTCCTATCAGTTTGGTAGTTCAGCTAAGGTGAAATAGGATGGCCAAATGGATTCAAGAAAGCCATTATTCCTACTGCTAATGACATGGAACAGGCAGGCTTTACACTAGTAAAGCTAGTTTCCTCTACAACCTATATGGCAATCTGATCAATATGGCACGTGAATACAGCCAGACCAGGGATTGGCAACTGCATGTGGGGAAGGGGCCAATTCCCACCCCCACCCTCGGCCTCACCCATGTATACTGGAAGTGATGCAATGTTACTTCTGGCAATCATTTTTCATATTTTCTGGCTGTTTTTTTGTTTTGTTTTTTTTTTGGGGGGGGTTGGCCTTTTGGAAGTGTTGGGGACCTTGAGGGGTTGAAGGAAAATACTGCAATTATGGGTGGTTTGGGGCCATACCCATAAAAATTGCCCTGGATTAAAAAAATATATATTGGGGGTATTCAAGAGGCCTTGAGGGGGGTCTCTGGAGGGTTTTTGAGGCCTGAAAAAATAGGGTTCAGTGGCTGTATATGACTCATCAGTCATATTTCCTCACCCTGGAACTAGACCAACTACTGGTTAATTCCACTGAGGTATTGACCCAACAAAGATGTTGCAATGACATGGAGCACTTTTCCAAACAACAGGAATATACTCTATACCAACTCACATGTATGCTGATAACAGAAAAAAAACAAACTATGAAAAAAACATGGTTTGTATTTCTAAAAAATGTGACAGAATTTTATGTGTCACCTTGATCAAGAGAAACAACAGTAAAACAAAGTGTTTCTGAAATCTCCTTTAATCTGATTTAATTAGTTACATTATTAGAGGACAGTGGAACTGACAGCAGGTCACTGAAAAGTGGCAAGTATTGTACTCTAAATGTAAATAGTGAGGAAGATAACACAGAGAAACAGCACAAGAAGATGGGGTTTGTCCTACGACAGCAGTCTGAAAACCAAGAATATAAAGATTTGTGCCCGCTAGGATTTTAACAGTCTACCAAGTCTTCCCAGTTATGCTTGCAAGTATGTATACTGATATCTCACCTTGCCAAAAGGACAGGAAAATGACAGACTTGACCATGAAGAATTTCAGGACAGGGCTGTAGGGACTGAGCAGTTCACGTGTGGCAAAGTAGAAAAGGAAGAGGGCATAGAGGGCCAAGCTCACAGAAATATTATAAATGATTGTCACATAGAGATATCCACTTGTGACACTGTAAGAAAAGAAAACATGGATACTCAGTTTTTCAGGCATCTCCAATGTCTTCTTTTTCAGGCACGATTAAGACTTCTCCCTATGAAAATACTTCTCAGCTCTATAAGTAAACAATACCCATATGCCCAGACACACATAAATAATATAATGTAGCTACAGCCAAGTGATGGATTAATCTGTCCCACTGCCTGTGGTGGGTTGAGAGTGCTGCAGCTACCCTTCATCATTGCCATCAACACCCAACCTATGTCCTACTCTGAGAGCACTAGCCATACAATGTGGCAAGTGATGCTTTCCACAGACCCAGCCAAAGGCAAATGCTTGGTTCTGAGGAGTCCTTTCTCAGAGCCAGGCATTTGAGTCTGGCTGGCTCAAAGGAGGAGGGGAGGTTGCCATCCCTTATGTTCTACCACCTGAGGTAGTCACTCCACATAACAGGAGAGTCAAGCCCGCTCCAACCATTAAAGCAATCCTCATTCATGGCACATTCGGATTCTATCACCATTTCAAAACACGACAGCTCTATGAAAAATGTGTGCAAGTTAACACCAAATCTGTGGGAATCGAGATTTACATACTTTATCACAGTTTCTTCTATGGCTATACATGTCCTGCTGGTGGTTATGTCAATAGGGATTCACTTCTATTTTCTCCAGACTTTAGCTCTCAAAGGACTGGGACAGCTTACAATATAGTCGGCCCTCTGTATCCACAGATTTGGCATCCATGGATTCCACCATCCATGGCTTGAAAATATTTTAAAAAATAAATTCAAGAAGCAAACCTTGATTTTGCCATTTTGTATAACAGACATCACTTTACTATGCCATTGCATATAATAGGACTTGAGCATCCATGGATTTTGGTATCCACGGGAGGTCCTGGAACCAAACCCCAGTGGATACCAAAGCCCACTGTAATTTTGAATTCAAACTGACAACAATTCTGTAGAGTTAAGTCAAGAGCAACTTGCTCAAGCTTGCCCAGTTCTGTTCTGGTTGTCCAAAGAACTGTGACCATCTAACTCAGCAGAGATTGCTGTTGTAGTGTGCTTTCAGGATGTATCCAACTTAATGAGACCCTAAAGTGACTCTATCATGGGGTTTTCTTGTAAAGATTTGTTCAGGAGATTTGGCATTGCCTTTGTCTAAGGCTGAGAAAGAGTGACTCCCCCAAGGTCACCCAGTGGGTTTCCATGACTGAATAGGAATTCAAACCCTCGTCTCCTAGAGTCCTAGTCCAACACTCAAACCACTACACTATGTTGACTCTAGCAGAGCTTATTTGTCCCTAATTTCTCAGGGCAAGATAGTGAAATCCAGTATAGTGCCATTTCTTGCAGTCAAAATGTTAGTTCAGTCTCTCAGATTGAAGGACAGACAAGCCTTTCCTCTTTAATAAATAAAGCTTAAAATTTCTTCACAAGACTGCCAAGCAAGTGTTACTTGATAAAGAAGTCTCTTTATAATGAAACTACTTACTCAAAATCCCCATCTTGGTACTTGCCAAATGCCTGAAGGACAACTGTAATAATTGCCATGAGGGGTTTTACGACACAGAACTGCAAAGTGGCCTGGAGGAGTAGAAAGTAGAAAGGCAAGCAAAATGAATATGGGAAAGAAGAAATTAGCAAATGTGTTCAGGCTTTAATCTCTAACCAGTCCCAACCATTTACCCCAATACATAACTGGAGCACATTTAACATGGAATTAAGACCAGCATCTCTGTTCATGAAGACCAACAATGTGTTCTTTAATTAATTGCACTTAGAGTAAAAGTATGTTTAAACATGGCTTCATCTCTGCTGAAAACTAGATAATGGAAGAAGTCATTCACAAGTCGCCCTGTGGTTTCATCAAGAAAGACTACACTATCTGCTAACTGCCACCTCTTATTTAGTGTTAGGATTCCATGACAGAGTATAATAATCAAGAAAATTTGAAGAGACTTTTAAAAGTGGCAAGGCTGTTTTAAAGATCAAATTTTGTTGATGAATCATGCATTTTTATGTTTGCACAACTACTAACAGTATAGAAAAGTGGCCAGCTCTCAACAATCTAGAGACTGAAACAAATGTGGGTTTTTTTTTAAATAGATGGAGAAGTAATTTTTTTTCATACTTCATGGACACAGTGGTCTACTCAGAATAATATTAGGAATCTGTTCTGTACACAACTCATTAATCATCAAAGGCTACACAGACTATTGTAATATCTAAGAATGCTAGTGTTTTATTCACAACAAAAAAAGAAAGCTATGTTCTTACATAACTTGATATAACTAGTCATTGTTACTCGTCTAATGATGGGCAGGGCTGAGTATAGTTTTTATTAGCTGCTTTTCTTATAACAGCTCTTCATTAGCTTCTCTCATTGCAGAGATTTTTCTTTTTTCTTCTTCTTGGCCTGAATTCTATTCCTCTGCTCAAACTACAGTAGAATAAATCCACTAAATCAATGAGATTTACATATGGTAAGCACTTACTCACCATTCTATAACAGATTCAATGGGTCTACTCTAGTTGGTACTAGCAATAGGATTCATGATATTTTTTCTTTGTTATTTGAGTGTGTATCTCGGGCAAGGATTTTCCCTCCTTATATTATTGCCTAATAGAAAGGGAAATTCCAAACAGAAGTGTAGGAGTTGAAAAATTTGCTCAGAGGGAAGTAGCAGACATCTTAAATAAGGTCCCATGTTTTAAACCAACTTTCCTTTAGCAGATTAGTTACCATATACATACTTCTGCTGCAGAGAAGATGTCTTTGTTCTCCTCATCAACTCAGCCAGATGCATTCTTACCCACATAGAGCTAATTTAAATCAACTAATGGACACTTGCTTCTTCAATCTCTCAATAAAAGAATTTCAAGTTGCGTTTTATTTTGTTTTTGGGTTTTTGTTTTAATGTGAGGTGCTGTGGGGATCCTTTTGTTTTAATATGAGCTATGGTGGTGACCCAAAAAGCAGTGTAGTTAGTACATAAGAAAAGTAGCTGTGTTGTATCAGACCAAAGGCCCATCTACTGTAGCATTCTGCTCATACAAAATCCAACCAGTTATCTATAGGAAGCTCAAACGAAAGATTATGAAAGTAATGTTACAGATAAAAATAAGAAAAGCTTCTTTGATCATCTTTGCAGGGCAGACTTCAGTAGCAAATGGAATGGATGGGAATGGATTAGAAATGTTTGAGATATCTGACTGATTATATTTTTGCAGGGGTTTTGACTAGATCACCTACTAAGTCTCTTCCACATTTCTCAGCAGAGAATGTCAGTTATACCCATTTGCTTTCCTAAACAGTCTATGAACTAGTAATCATTAACAATGGGGTGAAACTATAAAAGACTCTAGGATTTCAGCAAGAATCTCTTCCTCTGTGGTTAGGCACACACAGAGAAGCTAGCCCAGCTGGCATATGAAAGACAAAGTTAGAAGAAGGAAAAAGATTGCTTCTGATAAGATGGTCTTGGTGGTAATTATAAATCTTAGGAGATTAAGAATCCCAGCACAAACCAGCTGGTGAGTCATCACCAAGTTGTGAACTGGAAAAGGTCATGCTAATTGTTAAACTGTGCTTCTGAACTTCCTCTTCTCTGTTCTTGGGATTGTTTATTCATCTTCCTGTAGCCCAATCCCACAACCATTTATTTTTAGACACTTCCTGGTGAAGAAAGTGTTTAGACATATGGGAAATCTAGTGGGTTACAGGTGACTAGACATTTACTCTTTCATCAGGCAGAAGCCTAGGAAAGAACAGGCAGGTCAGAGTCTAACGTGGTACTGGTCCTCTCCAGAGTCTCATTTCACACCATTCAAGTTTCTGACCAATGTGCCTAACATCCCATTGGCTCCAGACAAACAGAATCAAGGAACAAGAAGTGCAATTCCTTCTTAATGGAAATGGGAGGTTTGCGGTGGGAAGAGTTTTCAGACTGAGACAAACCTGTTGGTTTAACTGATACTTAATTAGAAACCCATGTGTTTAGCACACTTCTTTGTGATCAACTCCATGGCACCCAAATGGGGTGTAACCATGGTAGACTGCAAAATGTTGCTCCTGAACTTTCTGCCTTCTCAAGCACACAAGCACTCTGCATACACAAGCACTGTCACAGGGCAGGGAAATTTCTCCTGCAAGATGAAGTATCAAGTCCTGTATCTGTAGCCAGAAAGTTGCTTATGGTCACTACAGATCAGCCTGTCTCACACTTTTTACCCTGGAGGAACCCTTGAAATAATATTCAGGTCTCAGGCAGCCCCTATATAAAAACTGTACGTCTCAGGGAACCTTTGTATAAAAAAGTATAAGGAACCCATGCATAAAATTTATTATATTTACAGTACAAAAATATTTCTTTTTAAAAAAAACATTATTAGGAAATCCTGGTTGAGAAACTCTGCTACAAATAAATCAAGAGCATTGTAAGTCCATCAAAATTGACAAAACATGAATGCAAGTACTGTATTCTAAACTATATTTAGTTTAGATTATTTTTTCTGTCTATGTGTTAAAATGTTATTTGATGTATTATATAATCTTAATAAATACAGAAGTTCAACGTACTACAGATTAACGAAGTACCTGTACAGTAATCTTCTTTAACAGAAACCTATGTAATTCTTCTTTAACAGAAACCTAAGTAATTCTTTTAACAGAAACTTTGGAACCAGAGGTAGAAATAACATGGAAAGAATAGGGATAGGTTCTTATACTATAATAAATAACAGTCATTCGATGTGTTTCGGCAAATGTTTTTATCCAACACTAACAATATGAACACATGAAATTTAATAACCAGGTCTAGTAAGCCTTGCATAACTTCCAGCAGGCCTACCCAGTTGATTTTAATCTATGAATTTTAAATTTGTATGGATGATTTTAATGTAATGTAATGTTTATTTTAGTCTTACGTGTTTACACCTGTTGTTTTAATTATTTTATGTTATATATTGTATTTTAATTCATATGGTACCCAGTCTCAAGCCCTGGGGAGAAGCGGGTAAGAAATTTTAAAAATATTTGTTTTTTTAAATAAAAACATGCAAACATGCAAACCTTCTTGAGACCGCTTGAAAGCTTCTTCCAAAATGCATCTAGGAATGATTCCCCCCCCCTTTTCACAGCCCTCCACCTTTCTTATGATTTCCATTTTAGTGTAAAAACGTCTACATCAATTTTAACATGCTAGGGGGTGCTGGTGAGATAGGCTTATCTGCTTTCCCCTTTCTCTCTGTTTTGCTGTTCATGCATGCTAAGGGATTTTCTGGACAGCTGCTATTTACCTTGCCTGTGGTGGGCAGGGGCACGTCTACAGTGGAATTGCTAAATTAGAATTACATTTTCTCCCAACTCAAGTTTTATTGCATTGTTTACAGCAGACATGCTGCAAATCAACATCTAAAGTCTCTGTTTCTCCAGATCTTCATCATCTTCCTGATGCTGATAAAAAAAAAATCCAGCTAGTTAGAGGAAGAGGAGGAAAGGGTGTGGCTGAATGGGCATTAACAGACTTTGTAAAATGAGCTTCTTTGTCAGAAGCTTTGTTAATTGAGGTATTCCTGTATATAGAAGAACACTGAGACAAATTTTCAAGGATTTTTCATGCATCCCAGTAGATTTGGGTAAAACGTCCAGAACAGGGAAGCTGGAATTAGGTTTACTTCTTACTGAAGAAGTGAGAATACTCTGTCTGCATATTTCTCCACTACATTTCAATAGATTAAAAGGGAAATTTTCATTCCCCCCCTTTCCCACAAAGCAAACTGAAAATTCAAAGAGAAGGCATGGAATATCCTTATGTGAGCTTATTGTTTTTAGGTGTCTTCTCTTCACTCAGTTGTCAAATTTTCATGTGGAAAGAATGCTCCTTAGGAAAGGAGGAAATACATAACAGACAAGATAGTGAGTGTCTGGAAAGAAGACTTGTGCTTTCTAGAGGACCAACTATTAGAGAAGGATGGAGGGTGAGCAGAAGATATTGACTACTCAATCCCATTGACACTTTTTACCAAGAATAATTTTTGTCATCCTCTCAGCAGTTTATGGCTAAAACATTTACTGTAATTTATGCACAATTAAAATGGGATAGGTTCCCTTGATGTAGTTTGATGGTTCATGCCTGACTGCTTCCTCTGCAAATCTTATGCAGAGTCGCATATGATGAGCACGTGATATTTAATCACAAAGAAGCTGCAGCTAAGTGATGCCCATCATGAGGTATGAAACAATCTAGACAAGTGAGTCAGAAATCTGCATGTCCTGATGAAAATATTTTTAAAAGAAACTAATTGCCTAACGTCACACATACATTAAAAGTAACCCAGTTCTGCCAGAACTTCACCCATGCCCTCACTTCCAGACTAAACAGGTCATGCCACATTCCCTCATTCCTAAGACACACTTGACCCCTTGGTCACATGGTCTCTTTTCCTACATTCAACCTGAACTGAAGGAATATTTTGTATGTTTTAAGCTATATTGTACTTGATTTAAGTTGTAAGTGGACTTGAGTCCTAATTTTGGGGAAAGGGCACAGCAGAAATGATTATGATGATGATCCCTATATTTTCACTACACATTGTGCCCAATTCCTCTCTGCATCTTTTTATTTGACTTGCAGTAACAAAATAGTTCTTTCCCAATCTCTATTAGCAAAACAAACAAAAAACACCTTTTAAAAAAGTCTCTAAATATTTGTACACAGGCATATTTTTGCCAGGGCATATGGGTGACAATATACTGTTTGCATTGTTTATAATACAGTCTGTGTGCTCAAGCAATTCCAAAAGGTTGTACAAAAATGGAATAACTGAGGGGGGAGGGGAGGGAATCAACACATAATCATCACACGCTAACATCCATGAGGTAGAAAATAAAATGTTTCAGTAAATGAAAAAGGAGGGAAATGAATTCAAAGGGAGGAGCAGAGGACAAACTTCATGATGGTGACGCCAGGTGTTCAATGCAGTTTAATGAGAGACTATAGATCACAAAAATCCAGAAGTTCAGAGATCATCAAGAGATAACTAGCAAGATACAACTCAAAATAATCATAGTATTAGAAGTAGTATATCATGCACAATGTTACTGCACATGAACAAACCATAAATCTTTTCTACAATCCCAGCTGAAATGATACTATGGCACAGTCAATAATTCACCTGAATAGTAAAGTTTTACTTTGGAGTTATCATGTGAGAATTCTGGGTTCTAATCATCTTTGGGTCCTATATCAAATCTCTCTCTACATATTAGTTTCCTTTTAACTAATATGTAGATAGAAATTTGATGTAGGACCCAAAAGAGGATTCGAACCCAGAACTCCCACATAATAACTCCAAAGTAAAACTTTACTACTTAGGTGTGTTATTGACTGTGCCTGAGATATATATAACACGTAGAGGGAGATAATAAATAGCAGCTTCCAGTATTTCAGAAGACTTGAATGAAAAGTGAAATGGCAAGTTACATAAGAAGGGCAAGTGAGATTTTGATTCAAAATTTCTCAGCAACATAACTCATGTATCATTTCCTCAAGGCTACATGTGTAGGTACAACTGGATCCTGCTTTCTAATTCTCTGAAGACTGGCAAAATTGTCAGACATGGAACTAATTTATATTTATATGATGTCTCAGGTTTCTAGATTAAAATATTACAATTGGACAAGGAAAGGATTTTTCTCCTTCTCATTAATCAACACTCACATTCACACTTTCAAAGATGACTTATAACTTAGTTTAAAAGAGACTCAATAGATCCAGGTTCCCATGCTCCTATCAGCTTCTGTTAAACCATACCTGTTTGCAAAATCTCAGAAATCCAATAGAGTATGTCTTTCCCCACAAGCAACAAGTCCCGTACATACAGCTGGATCTAAAAGCAATACAGCAACATGTCTGATAAAAAAATAATATCAAGTTTGATATAATTAATGTTTCAAATAAACAGTCCAAAGGTTTATGGTCTCTGAGCTCTCTAAATTTTTTCTGTGCTCTGACAGCTGTAAGAGGTATATTATTATATAAAATAAAAACAGGAAAGAATTATCAAACACACAAAAGCAGTACAATGGTCTACTTTTTAGTTTTTAAAGAGAACAGAGCTAAAAACCCATCAAACAAACAAAACAGGAGTATAACCTGGACTGTCCCTCTCACTGGATTTCTTTAAGTATGCCAAACTACAGCTGCAGTGCTCAACCCATCTTCCAGTGATGTTACTGGCAGAAGTCTCACTAATTTTAATAGAGCTGGATTGCAGTGCCCTTTTCATCAGACACCAATGCTGACAAAGGTGGTTTTGCTTCGGAATATCACAGATGCCACAGACCCTTCATGTGTGAAGAACAATGGTAGTTAATTTGAAATTAGGACAAAAACGCCTTAGCAACAACATAAAACTATAGCCACTGTGTACCTAAAATTAGGGTTGTGGACAGAATAAGAGCATAAAGACTGCAAGTCCAAATTCATATGCAAACAAATGGTCCCAGTCAGCTTGGTCCAGATACTGGTAACTCAGATGAAGGGGTCTCATTCAACATTAGGACACCTGTCACACAAGATAAATTTCAGTGGCAGAGGTAGAATAAGTGCTATGACAGATGGCTGTCCCTTGCTGCCTCCTCCCGCCCACCAGAGAGAATGAGAGAGACAGGGAATACTTACTCAATAGGCTTCCCTCTAATTTCAGACATGATTGAGCTTTCCCCACCAAGGTACTCATAGCACAGGCTAAGGAAATTGTAGATTACAAAAGCTGCCAAAATAAAGAAGATGACAAAATGGAAAACTATCAGTAAGCATATTCAAAGTACTTCAAAAGAAGATATCTCTTCAAAAAAGGAGGGGGGAAACCACAAAAGGGGATAATATCCCCTCCATATCTTGTTATTGTGTGCTTTCAAGTAGTTTCCAACTCATGGCAACTCTAAGGTGAACATATCGTGGGGTTTCTTGGTAAGATTTGTTTAGAGGGGGTTTGCCTTTGCCTTCCTCTGAGGCTGAGTCACCCAGTGTGTTTCCATGGCTGAGCTGGGATTCAAACCCTAGTCTCCAGAGTCGTAGTCCAATGCTCAAACCACTACATCACACTGGCTCTCTCCACAAATATCTACTTTTTATCAATTCTAAAAAAAAAACAACACACACATTGTATGTACTGTACTAGGGTGATCACTAAATTAAAGAAACATCCATTAATCATATGAGTTTAATTGATTAAAATCTGTGTATGAATAAAATAATACTTTCAGAGACAAATGAACTCTTTTTAGATTATGTGTGAGTGCATCACCACCCTTGTCCAGTGTGACAGGAGGCATTCCTTTTCTAAAATGGTCCCTGACAGCCACAATTTTTGTAGGAACTTGTATTTTATTTTGTAAGAATTTGCCTTCTGATGAATTTGGGACCTCCATTATATTCATCCATATTTTAAACTGATTTAGAATGGGACTGAGGAATATTTGGCTTTCAAGCTGCTGCTGGATTACAATGCCCATCAGCCTTGGACAGTCTGGCCAGTGGTGAGGAATTATGATAATGTTACTTCAACAAAAGGATCACAGGCTCCCTAGCCAATTTAGACCTCTGATGGGTGATATCAGATAACAGAAAAGCCGCTGTTTGCAGCTACAGCAGTAGCACAATTACAGGTGACTTTCAAAGTGAAATTGTTCCCTTGTTACCATACTGGAATGAGCCAATAAGAAGACAGAGCAGCAAAGTGATATGGAGACATAAACAAAGAAAAACAACCTTTTGTTATTAGGGGAAACTACCTTTCCCATCTACTCAATGATATTACAGCATATAACAAGTCAACAGTGTTTCCAACTAGACAGAAATATAAACCACAGCTCTTCTAGGTAGATCATCTTTAGTATACAAGCCAAATTCTGCAGACTATGACCACTGGCTGTATATTAAACTTATATTTTTCTATAAAAGGATAATATTTTGCAAATTTAGACTTAATGGACAGCTGACTATCTAAACAAAACATTAGTAAGATCCAAGGTCCACATGAAACATTTTCAAGTGTGTATCAGCATTCAACAGGATGCAATTATTCAGAAAGCACTCTGAGATTATAGCAAAACATGAATTGCTCAAATTTCATTTATCATTATATTTTATATGTCACTGACTGACTTACAGTGCTCCCTAGTGTCATTCTGGGACACTGATGGTGTACTAGATGAGCAAGTGTCATGCAACTTGCTTAAGCACTGTCAACATTAAGGGCCTCTTAACTAAAAATTGACTGGCTACCATAATGCTAAGCTTGGCTCATGGAAACAACAAACATACATTCTTTTGTATGCACCACTAGGTTCTGGCCCCAACCATTTCACCAAATAATAAAATAAAATGGAGCAATAATGTGCACATGAAGTTCTGTTCACATGGAGATCAGCATAGGCTTCTGCATACTTAGAACATCACTAGTTATGTCTGAGCCTTACTGACATCCAGAACTTGGAAAAGTTACTTCCTGGCCTATAACTGCCTGAATTCTGGTTAGGGCATTTAAGGAACTGTAGTTCAAGAATATAACATTTCCGAGCTCTGTCCATGACAGTGTACGAGGAAAACGGTGAGTGGGGAAGTTCTAGCTTCAAATCACATTTCTGTTATGAACTCAGTAGGTATCCCCTGCCGTGTGCAACATAGAGAGTAGATGGAATCTCAATCAAGAGATGAAACAGCTCATTTAAACGGAGATGTATTATTTGGACCTGTAATTATGTTTTGGTACACTCTATAATGAACAACTGGCATCTGAACCACCACGATACAAGTGCATTATGCACAATTGTAGTAGTTTATGTGACAGCATGAATCTAACCTCATGGACAAAAACAGATGCTTATAAGGATTAGAAGAACCAGATTTTTTATTTATTTATTTATTTATTTATACCCTGATCTTCAGCCACAAGGCTATCAGAGCAGCTTACAAATTGTTTTAAGCAATAGCAATTTACACATCTACACTGCATTAAGCAGTTTCCAATGTGTGTTAGCTAATTGCCCCCACAAGCTGGGCACTCATTTTACCGGTATCCATTAATTTCCTTTTAAACAAAGGGTCCAACACACTGGAATATCTTATAGCAGATGTCTAGGTTTTAGAGAGATTTAATTGAAATGGATCAAAACAACTGTCATCTGCTCGTCAGATTAGCTGTTAAGTTGTGGTCATTGTTCCATTTTTTATTTACTGATGTTCCAATATTAATTAATTATTTTTTAAAAAATGAATCTAATCCCACTATATCTGCTTTTAAAAAAAAACAAATGGGTTGCAGGTTGCTTATGATATATTCAAGAATATTCATCTGAGAGTCATACTGGATATGACACACTGAATGCATATTTAAGAACCACATCAAGATTTTTTAAAAAACAATAAAAATAGATGAGGGTGTGGGAAGAAATTTTCATTGGGAGAGCAGCAATGGAAGCTTTCTTACTGGAGCTACTAGCCCAGGGAGTATTGGGAAGAGGCAAATTTTGTTATGACTACAGTGGAGAAAGAAAAGTTGAGCCTCTAATTCTCTCCACATTAGGGTCCTGCAGAATACCTTATGTAGTAATCATTGGGAGGGGAGAGTCACAGCTTCCCACTGTGACTCCCACACACACACACACTGGCTACTACATAAGCATTTAGCACCAATGATAACTAGAGGTTCTGGTTACAGTAGATGTGTGCTTGGTGAAAGTCCAGCTTTTGTGATTGGATTGCCCAAATCAAATCTGTGCTGTCCTCTTGTATGATAAGACAAGGCCTTTCTTTCAATCTCCCTTTTGCCTAAGGTGACCAAAAAATTCTCGCTAGCATATCACTTTGCTCCTGCAAAATGAAAGTCAACATGATGTGGCGGTTAAACTGCTGGGCTACGATTGGGCATACCTAAAGCTCCATTGAGCCATAAACTCACCAAAGAACTTTGAGTCAAGCACTATATCTCAACCTAAAGTACCTCACAGATTGTTCAGGGAATAAAAAAGGAACATGTCTGCTGCCCTTGATTCCTTTGGGGAAACGCTAAAATTTGAACTCTAATAGATTCTCTCTCTCTCTCTCTCTCTCTCTCTCTCTCTCTCTGGCTTTTCTTCGCAAACGAAGATTCAGGAAGGATTCATCCCACGTTTTCTGCAAGCGCGCTGATGACTAAAAAGGCCAATCCGAGATAGACAAGTCCGGTTGCAGAAAGCACAGCAGAACGTCTCCTTGGGTGATGTTTCTGGGTTGTGATTCTTTCTGCATTGTCGTTTCTCTTCAAGACTTGTTCGGCGTGAGTTCTCAAATAAGGCTGCAGCATTGTGGATAATGCATCTCCATGCCTCCCGATGTGAGGCCAGGGTGGACCATTGTTGGTGATCAATTTGGCTGAGCCTGAGATGTTGTTTCAGGGAGTCCTTGTATCGCTTTTTTGGAGCGCCCCTCTTACGCTGACCTGTGGCGAGTTCACCGTAGAGTAGTATTTTTGGGAGGCGATGGTCCTCCATCCTAGAAATGTGCCCTGCCCAGCGCAGCTGTGTTCTCAATATCATGGCCTCAATGCTGGTGATCCCTGCTTGCTCAAGGACAGCAACATTCGTCACATAGTCAGTCCAGTGTATATTTAGGATTGTGCGTATACAGTGCTGATGAAAGCGTTTGAGGAGTCATAGGTGGTGGCGATAGGTGACCCATGTTTCAGACCCATAAAGGAGAATAGACAGTACAATGGCTCTATACACACTGATTTTTGTGTTTCGCCTCAGGTGTTGATTGCTCCAGACTCTTTTGTGAAGTCTTCCAAATGCAATATATGCCTTTGCTAATCTGTGATCGATCTCTTTGTCAATCTTGGCATCTGAGGAGATGATGCTTCCCAGGTAGGTGAACTGCTGAACGGACTTAAGCACAGAGTTGCCAACGGCAATGTGGGGATGGTGGTGTTCGTCCTGTGGTGCAGGCTGGTAAAGAACTTCTGTTTTCTTCAGGTTGACTTCCAGCCCAAACAGCTCTGCAGCTGTTGCAAAGCAGGATGTTAGGCGCTGCAGAGCTGCTTCTGTGTGGGCAACAAGGGCAGCATCATAAATAGTAATAAAATGAAGAGCAACATTCCTCCCTTTAATTTTTTTTTAATTTATACTCAATACTGCAGGGTAAGAACCAAATCTGATAAAGGCTCCAGGAAATAATAATTCAATAATAGTGCCAAACATCAGCCCCAGGCAGCATCTTTTTCTTCAGTTCATATCAGATAATTCTGTAGGATGTAATGGATAATATAATGACTATCTTCTCACAATGAGGGATGCCTTGGTCCAGTCTGGAAACTTCAAAAGTCTACAAAATGTGCTTGGTTTTTTTGCAAGAGGAAGAATCAAAAGTACATCTTTCTGTTGGAGGAAGAGCCACCCAATCAGAAAACTTGTTGAGCTGGAGATTAAATTAGAGAGATAAAAAATTACCCCCAGCTTCTCTCAAGCTGCTCGATGAAGTACGTTAAAGCCACAATCCCATGTACATTTACCAGGGTTGAAAATGACGTGAAGGTATACAACAGCAAGAAGATCTGATTTAACACACTGTCTGACGTACTTCTAGGTAGACATGCATAGGACTGTGTTGGAATGAAGTGACAAAAATACTGCCAACATTCTCCATTGAAGACAATAGCAAAAATATCAACTGGGATTTTTAAAAAGTCTAAAATAATCGAACGCCACAGACTCCAGCATCAGGCTGTCAAAAGATCTAATTGAAAATAGGGGACCACGTACACAGTTACTCTGCATATACATTTTGAAGCACTGGCTAGTACAAAAATAGATTTAAAGTTAAATACTGGATATTTTCATTAACATTTTCCCAAGGGCAGTCTTTCCCAAGGGACAAATCTCCCTTGAACTGAAGTCAGATTCCCACCCTCTCCTGTTTCTTCCTTTTCCTAAAGTTTTGAAACTGTTTTGAACACTGACAACACATGGAGGGAGGGGCAACAACACTCAACAGCATACAGGCAAGCTGTATGCTGACCAAGCTGGCAAACTTTAGAAAGTGGGCTGACACTCTAAGCAGATGTTGTGATGTTTGCAAACTCCCTAGGCGAGGCAAAGGGGATAATAGCTGTTGCTAGGAGATGAGTTTCACGGAGCAACAGGAGGCTTCCTGCAATGCCTTTGTAGACACCACACACACACACACACACACACACACAATGAGGGCAGAGAAATGGCAAAATCAGGCCAAACAAAGATGGCCTCTGGACTGTGCCTGCATGCATCTGCCATCTGTTATAGCATCCCAGCCTATTGTCACAGGCGTGAAGGGCCCCCGCTGATCTCTCAAGCAGATTAAGTTGTTCATGTACCCAAGGCCCTTCTAAGTAGCAGATATTGCACTATTTTCATGCAGGAAGGCTTAATACAGGATATAGCAATTAAAAGAAGAAAACAGAGGCTCAAAGAGATAAAGAGAGAGAGAGGTGCCTAGACTTAATTTAAAAAACAAAACAAAATACAGAATTTGGTGCAGAATGAGAATTTCTATTCAAAAGAATCAAAAGAACCAGAACAGTTTCCACTTGCACCATATGATCTTGATTAACATTTTTTCTTCAGCGTAGGGTAAAGGAACTCTGTAAGAATAAGCCAGGAGGGACAGGGTAGCTTCTCCAGAAGCCTAATAAGACTTTGTGAAGGTATAATGTAACTTCCCAGTAGGCAAGTGCCCTACAGCGCTATGGATCTACAGCTCCCAAGAGGTTCAGTGTTAAGAGTGCTCAAGCTATAGCTCTGCAAAATGCATGTGACTCCTGAAAATTACATTAGTGCTTCTGGGAAGCTTCCTAGAGCAGTACTTCACTATTGGAGTAGGCATGAGGTCTACTGGGAGTTCTGGGGGAGTTCTTTAATGGCATATGGTACTCTGGGTCCAGTTAGTTATTTAGTAATGCAGGTTGAGTCTTCCTTATCCAAAATGCTTGGGATCAGAAGTATTTTGGATTTTGGAATACAATAGCACCCCACATCTGCTGATTCGCAAACTGCTGATTCAATTATCCGCGGTTGGCGACAGCAGGGGGGGTGGATGGGGAGGGAGGTGAGGAGGTTTCCAGATGGCTTCCATGGCACAAATGGGAAGGTGAAGGGAGGGGAGGGGAGGGGAGGTCTTACCTCCCTTCTCCCTTCACCCCCCCCTCCCGCCATGGCTCCAGTGGCTCTGATGGTGACAGGAGGGCGAAGGGAGGGGAGGAGGAGGTCTCACCTCCCTTCAACCCCCCACATGGCTCCAGTGGCTCCGATGGTGATGCGAGGGGAGGAGGAGGTCTTGCCTCCCTTCTCCCTTTGCCCCCCGGCATGGCTCCTGTGACTCCGATGGTGATGGGAGGGAGAAGGGGGAGAGGAGAGATCTCACTTCCCTTCTCCCTTCGCCCGGTGGGATGGCTTCCATAGCAGCGAGGGCAACCAGGGGGCGTTCACTATTAACTGCAGAATTTATTATCCACGGGGGCTGAGGGGCTGGAACCAATCCCCTGCAGATACAAGGGTCCTACTGTATTTCAAATTTTGGAATACTTGCATATACATAATGGATATGTTAGAGATGGGATCCAAGTCTAAACGTGAAATTCATTTATGTTTCACATACACCTTATACACACAGCCTGAAGTTAATTTTATACACAAAATTTTTAATAATTTTGTGCATGAAATGAAGTTTGTGTACATTGAACTATTAGAAAGCAAAGGGGTCACTAGCTCAGCCACTAATGTGGACAATTTTAGATTTTGGAATATTTTGGATTTTGGAATTCCAGATAAGGAAGACTCAATCTATAGACTGTTGAGAGAACTCAGTCAAAAATTATTATCTGATAAAAAAGTATTGGCATCGTTTTATGAGTCACCATAGCTAAAGGAGTCTTGCCCCCTCTGTACATTCTTCTTATGTTCTTGTCTCTCTGTTTCTTAATTTTCTGCCAATCTCGCTTACTTCAGATGAAATACACTTTCTTATACTATGGGAGAAAACACTGACATATTCTTACAAGATGTCACCTTTATTTAAGCTTTACCCAGAACTTACAGGTACGAAACTGCAAAGAACTAGTTAATTAATTCCTTTTCTCAATAATTAAGGTGGTATAGTGGTTAGAACATTGGACTATGATTCTGGAGGCCAAGGTCTGAATTCCTGCTCGGCCATGAAAATCCACTGGGTGACCCTGGGCAAGTCACATACTCTCAGCCCTCAGAAAACCCTGTGATAGGTTCACCTTAGGTCGCCATAAGTCAAAAACTACTTGAAGGCACACACCAACAACATTACATTACAACTGTAACTTAATAAAATATAATTTTACCCATTTTGCAATAGGAGAAATATCATATGGATGAAGTACTAACTTGTACTACACTGCATGTTGCTGCATTGTGTTCTGCAGAAGGTGTTGCCAGGTTGATGGAAAGAGAGAGTCTTGTAGTATTCAAATGTTGTTTGAAAGTAACTACAAAGTATCAATTTTTGTTATTTTTTTGAGAAACAAGAAAGTAACAAATTACTTTCTAGAAGTTATTAATAACTAACTTTGGGTAACTCACTAGTAACAACTAACTAACAGGGAAGTGGTGCAGCCACCTTTAAATATTACTTTAACTATTTAATTTTCAAAACTAAATATACAAGCTGCTCCTACTTATCAATTCAGCTCTAGATTCCTTTTCTGACTAAGGGACAACAGCTTCTGATGGCAGCCTGACAACCCTCCCCACAACCCACTGTTGCTGCAGAGTTTTCCTAGTGTAGCCTATGTGTTCTCCAAGGATACAAACCTCAAAGTTATGACATCTAGAACATCTGTGTAAAGCTATTTCTTTCCCACAATTCCAGACTCAAATAAAATTACCTCCTCCCCTCTTACCTGCCTCCCAACAACTTACCTTCATAGCAATCCCTCACTGTGCCAAAATACACATAGTACTGGTCATTGGTGAAGAAAAGGAGGCTGAGCCATGAATCAACAGCATAAATGGGCACAATGAAAAGAATCCGGACAATATAGCGCTGCTCGTTGGGGCAACTGTAGCAGCGCAGATGCATGTAGATCTGGATGAGAGAAGATAGAGAATGAGATGAGAGTCACCACAACAAAGAACAAGCCAGAATGGAAGAAGAGAGATACCTGGAAATTTGGGAATGCAATGCCAAACTGCATGCAAGCATTTTTAATTATTTTGATGTGCTGGGGATCTCATAAGACCATGTATTCTGAAGTTATAACTTTATAGAGTACATTCATTTGAAGTCAGCATTCTACGTTCACACTACATCTGCTCTTCATCATTTAAGAGGAATAATTATTAAGGAGTAAAATGTTTATAAATATATAAATTGTCCTAACATACTATCAAGTGAATATTCTACAGTTAAAGTTTGATATGAAAAGGCACAGATATTTTGTATTAGTGGCATTGCAAAAGTTTGCATTTTTAATGTCATAAAACCAGAACAGAGTATCTGAATGAGATTCTTTTTGGTTGCAGTTTATTCAGCTATAAAGTATACTCTCATATTCACCTTCTTATAGTTCAAGCAGGATGGAAATCTAGAAGCAGACACATTCCTACTAACTAATGGAATATGACCATAACGCTATCCAGTGCTATAATTTTGAATCACAATCTGTAGGTGCATTTCACACAGCTTCAACACAGTACTTAAAAAACAAAACAAATTTCAGCATCTGTGTCTGCACATGCATGCCCATATACACAGCTACACATGACATGCAAATTCCCAGCAATGTACAGCAGTAAAGCCTTATATGATGTCATAATCCCATCTACTTGTAATGTTTTAGATCCACAGAAAATAAAAACAAGGAACAACCTAAAGCACAATTTTAATTTGAAGTAACATATGAGGAAATACTGTATTTCTAAATTAAGAATCTTATCACTGCATCATGCTTTTCCATAACCTAAAAGTTCACTGACAGTTTTGTAACTGAACTGAATCACATTTCTAAATATTCTACTCTACAGAGTAACCTGTCTTGCTTAACAGTTAAACACTATATTCACTAAATTCAGAAGGGATGGAGAAGGCATTAGAATGTTGGTTATAGATAGTAATTCAAAAGTAGTGGTTCAGTAGTGATGTTTACACACAGTAGCTGTGCCAGGTAAGCTAACACAGAGATCAAAATCCTAATACACCTTTAGCACAGCATAAACATACAGTTATCCTGGATTCCACAGTTATGCAACTGATTGTGCAACAGGTGCCAAGGTGTTACACTCACCCATTGCTCAATGGTTGATCAGCTTCCACCTACCAAGCCAAAAGTGAGAGAGGTGATTGTGCAACCTCTGAGAAAACACAATCATTTGTGCAACAAATTTTAGGCTAGCATAGTGCCCCAGCTGGATTCCAGCTAAAAACGACTTCAAATGAAAGTAGTTTCAGGGTAAAAGGGACTGTGACTCATTAGTTTTAACATAATATCCTTTCTCTCCTTGCCTCTGATGCAGTTCTGTTCAGCCAATCACACAGAATACTTGCAAAATTTCAGGGCATGTTAGTTTAGTTGACTCCCAGGTCTCATAACTGGTGCCTGGGAGTCAACTGCCCCAGCCCTGGTGGTGCAGTGGTTAAATGCCAGTCCTGCAAGTCACCACGCTGCAAGTTCGATTCCAGCGGGCTCCAAGGTTGACTCAGCCTTCCATCCTTTCGTAGGTCGGTAAAATGAGTACCCAGCTTGTGGGGGGCAATTAGCTAACACCCATTGGAAACTGCTTAATGCAGTGTAGATGTGTAAATAGCTATTGCTTAAAAACAATTTGTAAGCCGCTCTGATAGCCTTGAGGCTGAAGAGCGGGGTATAAATAAAAAAAAAACTGGAGTTAATAATGTAGATAGCTCTCCAGTGTTTATACAAGAAAGGAAGGAAGGACAATGCTTTAACTTGAGTGCAGTGATAGCTTATATTAACCCGGCGCCCCATCACTCAGCTGTCCATTTTTGGTTACTATATAATTGTAAGGTGCAGGAACAGCTATAGCTGTGAGGAAAAAAGAAAATAAATCAAACTATGATTTGATTTAACTTCCTATAAGAGGCCTCTGAGCAGCTTATAAGCAGGGCATGAATCTTATCATATGCAGCACGTGACATTCAAAAGACATATTCTCTGTGAACACAGAGTATTTTAGTTATCATTTTATACTTACTACCTATGGATTAATCCATCTTCTAGAAATCTCTCTCCCTTTTAAAGCAATGTAAATTAGTGTCCTTGCCTACATTTTGCTGTAATGACTTTCAAAATGAGGAGATCATCAGATAGGAATTGCTGGTCTTGCACAACAGAGACCAATAGTTTCTCTGTGCACCAACTGCAATGCAAGTAGGACCATCTCAATGGACTCTAATCAAGTCATTCTTTAACCCACAGGTGATGAACATGCTGATAAATTATAAGATTTGTATGAATTACTCATCAAACTAGCATTACTCTAGGATTACAAGAGGATGCTAAATTTGGCTTATATCTACTTGCAACCAGCACCCTGATGAAATACATTGGCTGAGCCCTAAAGCAGGAAAGCTGGAGGTGGTAGGAGATAAAAGGGTAAAAATCCCCCCTTCTCATCACAGTTCAACCATGCTTGCTGAAGTCATTTGTAGACACTAAAGGTAGAAATTTAAAATCATAAATGGCTGTTTATTCCACATGCTAAGAATGGACAGAAGTACAAAATTGGGAGATAGAGCCGAAAGGTTATTAAATCTGTGAGTTCATGATCATAATCTACATACTCTTTCTCCCAGCCTCCCCTTAATTAAATGTAGAACATGCCAAAGCCAGCCACATTACTATGATGGAAGTACACTACTTACATACCTCTGGAGATGAAAGATTGATTACTACCTAGGATTCTGGAATAAAGTCCCTGGGGCCTGTCATGGTAATCTGCCTCATAGTTTTAGCAGGTGGATAGGACAGAAGCTTGGCCTTTCACAGTTCTGGCATTCCTCTGCTTTTTCCACTGCTTTTTCCTCTGCGTTTTCCACTGCTGTTCGGCAGTGGAACACACTCCCTCGGAGCATGGTGGGGTCTACTTCCTTGGAGGTCTTTAAACAGAGGCTGGATGGCCATCTGTCAGGGATGCTTTGATCATGATTTCCTGCGTGGCAGGGGGTTGGACTGGATGGCCCTCGTGGTCTCTTCCTACTCTACAATTCTATGATTTTTCCTAACTGCCTAGACTCATTGTCAGACCAAGCATAGGGGTTACAAGCTTGACAGCAAGGTAGTAAACACATTTATGGAAACTTTTCAGGTTACTGTAGTTTATGTACACACTGGTACATTCTACGCATGTCTGGGGTTTCTTTCTTTCTCACACAACTGATTGAACATCACAGTACGTTTTTTTCAAGAGTCTAGATTTATTTTAGCATCATTTCTACACTCAATACTCTATGGGAAAAGATCCATCTTACCACTGCAAATAACTGCTATACATATTTCCTATCCAATAAACATCCACATTGCAATTAACTTTTTAAGCCTCTGTCTCTCCAATGCAGTTACTTGGAGGCTTATTCCATGTGGTGGCTTCATATGTATGCAATGTGGAAATAGAGTTGGAAGTTATTCACCTATGTTTCATGCCACAATATCATATAAAATGAGTAGAGCTTATAGCATAAATGTAGACTGCACTATGGCCTGATGTAACAGAAGTCTGTTTAGGCAAGAAGCTCCATTCATATGTAAGGGTGCCAAATCATAGCTTTCAGGATCTGATTGTAAAGCAACCTTCTCCTGCCATTAACTCTGTGTGACTGTTTGGTGTTTTGCATTCCTTTGAAGTATAACAAATTGCTGTGCTGAGAATAGCTGAAGGAGGGGGGGTTCCATTGAAACAAACGGTTGGGAGGATACTGTAGTGGAAGGAGGAGTGTGGACATTTGGGGAACCAATGAAGGAGTTGCTCAACAGATTTTGACTGACTGTAAATACTTTTTAATATACTGCTTTTCATTTGAGCTTCATTCAATGCAACGATGTTGTATACTGTTAGTTCACTCTTTAGATTTCTGTTAGTAATAAAGCCTACTGTGTAACCCTGGCGCTTTGGGCTACTGAGTCTAAGGAAGAGAGTACATGACAATAGCAGATGCATAGCTGGGAAGGCTATAGCAAACTTGATATTATTATTATTATTATTATTATTATTATTATTTCTTGCCTCCCTATGGATCGAGATGGGGAACAACACATTAACACATAGACATAACATTGGTTAAAAGCAAGTATCACTTAAAAACATATATCAATTTAAAAGAATAAGTAAAAACAAGACATTTTAAAACTGTCAACACACAGTATGGTGCAGACAACCCAGTTGTAGCTAAAGGAAGCCACTTAATCTATTTCATGTTTGAGAACCTTCCAGTTTTCTACTGACAAAGTGACCTCTGCAGCTTCACATATTAATTGTGTTTGACACTGTTTAGCCAAAGTCTCCCTCTAAAGGTAGGAATGTGAAACATGCCAAAGCAAAGCCAGCATGAATCACCAAGTGAACACTTGCAGCCCTTTCTGCCACAGTTGAAGATGCTGAACTTCTACTTCACCAGAAGCAAAGGGGTCAGTTACACGGCAGTTTTTATAATAATAATAATAATAATAATAATAATAAAATTTTATTTCTATCCCGCCCCTCTGCAACGCAATCGGGGCGGCTTACAATATAAAACTCCATAAACACAGTACCCTAGCCCACCCACCCCTTAAAATAAGATTAAATTATAAAAGATTAAAAACATACAGTAATTAAAATATATAAATTAGAAAGAAAAAAATTAAAAACATACAATAGTTAAAAAATCTAATTGCAGCTCAGAAGGACAGCCGAGTCTTGGGCCGGGATAGTTATTCAGGAAAGGCCTGCCGGAAAAGATCCGTCTTGACAGCTTTTTTAAAGCTGTGTAAGGTGGTAATAAGACGGATCTCGTCCGGCAGGCCATTCCATAATCTGGGAGCGGCAGCAGAGAAGGCCCTCTGGGAGGTCACCGACAGCCTTGTTTTCATAGGCTGTAACAGATTCCTCCCAGAGGACCGAAGTGCGCGGGGAGGGTCGTACTGAAGGAGGCGGTCCCGGAGATAAGTTGGACCCAAGCCATGTAGGGCTTTAAAGGTTATAACCAACACCTTGTACTGTGCCCGGAAACTAATAGGCAGCCAGTGGAGAGCTTTTAGCACAGGTGTTATATGCTCTCTTCTGGAAACACCAGAAATCAACCTGGCTGCCATGTTCTGAACTAGTTGAAGTTTCCAAGTCAAGCACAAGGGTAGCCCCATGTAGAGCGCATTACAGAAATCCAGACGGGAGGTTACCAGTGCATGTACCACAGTTTCGAGGTCCCTGGTTTCCAGGAAAGGGCGCAGGTGGCGTATCCGCCGAAGTTGATAACAGGCACTCCTGACTGTCGCATTTACCTAATTAGACATCTGGAGCGTCAGGTCCAGGAGCACCCCCAGACTGCGAACACAGTCTTTGGAGGAGAGTGTAGTTCCATCCAGGATTGGAAGTTGTATTCCCAGACCTGGTTTCGGGCCTGTAACTGTTAGTACCTCCGTTTTGTCTGGATTCAGTCTCAATTTGTTTTTCCTCATCCAGTCCATTACTGCTTTAAGACAATCATTGAGAGGAGAGATGCCATCTAAAGTCGAAGCTGATGACCAAGACATGGAGAAATATATCTGGGTGTCATCAGCATACTGATGACACCACACTCCATGCCTCCGAATGATCTCTCCCAGCGGCTTCATATAGATGTTAAATAGCATCGGGGACAGGATGGCACCCTGAGGAACGCCACAGCTAGGCTCTATTCTGGTAGAGCAACTGTCCCCGAGCCTCACCCTCTGGGATCTGCCCGAGAGGAAGGAACGGAACCACTGCAAAGCAGTGCCTCCAATTCCTAACCCCCTCAGGCGATCCAGGAGGATGGAATGATCTATTGTATCAAAGCCCACTGAGAGGTCCAAGAGCACCAACAGGGTCACACTACCCCTGTCGATACCCAAGCGGAGGTCATCAGCCAGAGCAACCATGGCAGTCTCCACTCCCTATCCCGTCCTAAAGCCAGTTTGAAATGGATCTAGATAATCGATAATTATAGCAATACTTTGCGCATTAGTGCATTTTCACACCAGTGCTGCATAGTTTACATGATTTACTGCAAAATTGGTTGATCAGGTTAGTTTTCAGCTTTGTAGTTCACACAGACAAAGGTGGGGTGTGTGGCCTCCCAAGCACATCTGGGGGAAGATGCTGGGAAGCTGAGAGGGAGGGAGGGAAAGAGAGCGAGACAGCGCTGGCACCTTTCCCTCCCTCTTCTTCCCAAAGCAAGAAGGGTGTGAAGAAGGAGGGAGCCTTTCAGCTACCAAGGAGCCATCCCCCGTTGGAGAGCTGGCAGGAAGGAAGACAGGTCTTGGGGGGGGGATGATCACCCAGCCAGCAGAAGCAATGGAGTCACAGGCTCCCCCTTCGCCCTGCTTCCCTCAGCCCCCCTTCCCCTCACCCACTTGGCCAGCGGAGCAGACTGCTTCTCTCTCTCTCTCTCTCTCTCACACACACACACACACACACACACAAGAACACGATCACTGCAGGGCGAGGGAGCGAACGGTTGGCAGAGCAGATCGCTACTCTCTCTCTCTCTCTCTCTCTCTCTCACACACACACACACACACACACACACACAGGGGAACAGTAATTATGGCTAACAGGTGATCCCTCAGCCACAGCAGCCAAGCAAGCCGGGAGGCAGACAGCTGGGCTATTGGGAATAGCACTGGTACAACAACAGTGGCTGGATCTTTTCGTTTGAGGCTCCTTGCATCTCTTACAAGTCTGCCCCCTCCATGGTCAGTCCAACCAATCATGGCTCAGCTCTGCTGTGGCTGTTTCGGGAAGATTGCTGGTAGTTTCCACAGCCTTTTGTGAAATGATAGTTCACACAACCGATTGTGCGCATTTTCGCGGACTTTATCAAAAAAGTTGGGGAAAGTAGCGAAAGCCCTTATTACGCTACATTTGAGTTTTTGAGCATCCCCCCGTTCTGAATGAGGTGATATTGTGGCATGACGTGTGGGAACTATTAGGAATCTTAGCGAATTCTTCACAGAATTATTTTGCTATGTAAACGGGCCCAAAGAAAGTGTTTTTATAGCAAGGATATCCACTGTGGCACCTCCAGATGCTGTCAGCCACAAATGCCAAAATCCCCACCATTTGCCATTCTGCTTGGGTCTGAAGGGAGTTGCTGTACCCATGCTTTATGTAGTGCCATTCATAATCTAGTTTTGTTTTATTTACCTGATGGCAGGTGATGAGCAAAGCTGTCCATACAAAGAAACCTGAGATGCCCTGGGCAGCTGTAGTCATTAGGAATACTGGTTGCTCCACAGCAGTGGGTCTGCCATCCTCAGGCATCCAAGATAAATTGGGTGCTGCAACGGGAGTGCTGTCCGGGAAGTCCAGCTCAGGTGCTGACATGACTCCAGTCATCACGATCATCATGTCTTTTTGTAGTCACCACGTAGTTGTGGCTCCTTCAAACCTGAAGGAGAAGCAACAAGAACATAAGTTTCAGCAGTTAGGATTCAACAACTGACCATAATTGAAACAGCTCCTTCTACATGGATTCTAGACTTTTACAAAACATTTCTGTCAGAACTCCTACATGTCTTCCATTATAATGATACCCAGGAACTATTTAGGGAAAATCATTCATGTTCCTATAACATATAGCATGGCTATTCTTTACGCACAAGAAAACAAAGGAGAAAGAATAAAATAAAACTGTTCTAAATTGAAATTGTAGGGAATTTTGGAAAATCACCTAAAAGCAGTCCCACATTTATGACCCTATCAGGGCATTCAATCATAGTCTTCTCTGAAGTGCCTACACAAAGATATACATAATTAAGTTTTAAAAAAAGGTATAACATTTAAAGGAGTCTTGCTTAAGACAGTAGCAGGAACTGGACATTTCTGCATTTACTAATATCTTCTCTTTAGTTAACCCCAAAAAACAAGAACTCCCTATTGGAGATGTAGGTATACTAAGATCTACTTTGCTTTTTACTAGAACCATGAGGCCTACCATCTGAGTCCATCTCTGAGTTGTAGCCACCTCTGCACTTTCAGAAACAAAAATAAGCACTTTCTTCTTTCTCCAGGTATGCACTGCTAGGGAGCCCTGGTGGCGCAGTGGTTAAATGCTGGTTCTACAGCCACAACACTGTGAGTTGAATCCTACAGGGTTCCAAGCTTCATTCAGCCTTCTATCCTTTCGCAGGTCGGTAAAACGAGTACCCAGCTTGTTGGGGACAATTAGCTAAAACATTGTAAAAACCACTTCGAGAGTGCATGCGCTATAAAGCAGTATAGAAATGTAAGTGCTATTGCTAACAATTTGTAAGCCGCTCTGAGAGCCTTGGGGGCTGAAGAGCAGGGTATAAATACTTTAAATAAATAAATAAACCCTCATTGAACATCTACAAGTCATCCACTCAGTCTGCAATCTTCATCTTAGAACTGGTTTTATTTACAGACCACATGATCGCAACATCTGGCCTAATTTTTGGCCCTTTCTGTTATCTCCTCCATCCCCTGATTTTTTGTCTGATTAAAAGTTCTAGAGCAGTGGTATTCAAAGTGGTGGGCCCCTGACTGGAGCTGGTCCCTGAGTCATTGACTGCCAGCCCCTGGCTAGTTTCTAGGCAAGCAAAAAACAAAAAGAAAGAAAAAACTGCACCTTATGGGCATAGTTATAGTGCAAGTCCCTAGGACGGTAGTTCTCAAACTTTTAACCTCCGTGACCCTCTTTACATCTCCATGTGGATGTCGTGCTCCCCTCCCCACCGGGGGTAGCAATGGGAAGTCCTGAGCACCAGGCACACATTCTTCCTGCTTTGGTGTGCCCGAGGAACAGGCCAGCTACTGGTTCCACCTTTGGTATGGAAATAGCATAGCAGAAATGCTGCAGCTGAAGCAGAAAGAATGTGTGCCTGGGCCTTGCCATTGCTACTGCCCTACACCATCGGGACTTGCATCTCTCTCCTCTGGAAAGCCCACCAGCCACCTGCTTTGGAAGTCCAAGAATGCCCGCCTGGCAACTGGGGCTTGCTGCTGTCTCTGTTGCTGCCCTGGGACTGAGGGAAACTAATATGACAATGTCTGAAAAAATTCCTGCACCTGCACCCACTTGAGCAGCTATCACACCATCCCTGAGGGTCGTGCCCCACAGTTTGAGAACCACTGTCCTAGCACATAGGAAAAAAATAACTCCCCCAGATCAAATAGCCTGAGAAACACAGTTTTAGAGAATTTGAAAGGCTGTGCTATGAAGTCTGAAATCTAGTAAAGCCATTCAGCATTATAGATCTGCTACAATTGTACTATAAGAAAGAGTGAAAATTATTCCTTTCCCCTGTATTTGGGTTTAGTCAGCACAAATATTAAGGCACATACAGCATGTCCCAGTTTTTAAACCATTTTGACCTTTCAAATTATGCTCCGAGCATTCTGATAGAATCAGAAGCTAAGTACATACATCTAGTTAAGAAGGTAAGAAACAAAATTATAATTGAGATTTCTTTATCATTACCTATGTTCACTGTAAGGATCACACCAAAACTGAAAAGATACATCAGCAGTTGAGAAGAGCAGATAGTCTTGAAATGAGTTCATATGCAAACACTTGACTCTAGAAAATCAGAAATGAACAGAAATGTCAATATACTTTATCTACATTATTAGTCTTCATTTGTGCATTTAACATGATGAGCACCAACCAAACAAAAATTATAAATATTTATAACAATGGAGCATTTCTATATTCAGTGTTTATGTCTGTCATCACAAGACCATCAAACCATAAAAAGAAGTGAACATATAATTACTGTATTTTGTTTTTCTCCAGCCTTTACAAGAAAAGAGCAAATAAGGTAACCACACAGATAGAAGTAACTGGACTCCTTTCAAAACAGATCTATTTTGTTTTTATAGATGGGCCAGCAGCCACTGCTCTTGTTATATAACAATTCTGATCCCATTTTTTTTGCCTCTCTCTTTTCAAACAAGACACTTTCATTACTAAAAAATTTACCATTCAGAATAACATTTCCCACAAATCTTTGCCCAATAGTGAATTTATTTCAAAATCTTCTGGGAAAACTATCTTTTTAATGGGGGGAAAAAGGATGGAGATGAAAGAATCCCTACTTACAGTGTACAAAGAATGAAATGGCACAGTCTACACCTAACTGGCACAACAACTTTAAAACACATTGGTCCTAACCTAGCTCTTGATGCACACAATTAGTCACACACACCAACTACTGGCCTCAGATGGGGAAGGATAGCTTTATCTGCATTGACTGTGTTGGTTTGTGGCAACTGACTGAAAGGAGACCACACCCCACCCTGACTTATATAAAATTACAGTTTACATCAAATTACAAGCTAGGACCAGAAAGGGTAAGAGGAGGACAAGGCTAGCAAAGACGTAGTGGAGCTAATGCTTAGGAGATTTACTAGCAATAAAGCAGAAAAAAAATAGGACCATGGAGATTCAAAATGAAATCTGAAGCTTTGCACAAGAAGTGAGTTGGGAGGAAAGACTCCAAGAGCATGAAGAATATGAGGAACTGCAATGTTGCTCTAGATATAACATGACAGCATGAAAACTGGAGCGCAAAGGGGAGTGGGGGGGAATACGTTTGTACTATATGGAGAAAAAGCAAGGAAGTGAAATCTCAAGACAGAAATAGAAAGTCTCTGCAAAAACAGGTGAGGGTGGGAAAACTTCAAACAGAATGGAGACTGTGCTCTCTTCAAGATAGAGCCTTTGTTGGGTCTGGAGGAAACTACAGTAGTTTCCTTGTGATAACATTCTGAAACTTTGAAGATCCCATATGGCTCAGTTAAGAGTTTTTGTTTTGCTAAGCCTATGAAGTACACATGTCAGAAGGATTTAGCATAGATGTGTGCCAAGCCAATTAAGCTTGAAGTTTACAAAATGAAAAATCTGTGAGTCTCAGGAGAGAAAGTCCCTTCAGTTTCTGTTAAGAAGGAAATTATGATGTATCATAAATTACAGCAGTGTCTACAATAAGTGGAGGTTGGGGGGATAAAATATTTTACACAAGCGTAGCAGCTATAGATATAATCCTATGGCTATTCATTTAAAAGTGATCCAACTGACTACAATGGGGAACATCTGAGTACATACTGTATACACAAAATGAAGTCTTCAGCTTAAACTTTCTTTCTGCCACACACTTAGATAGGTGGCTTTAGGACTTAAAGTTTAGAAAAAAAACAACTATTTTATCTTCACTCCCATTTGCAATTTGGAGAAGATAACACTTGTAGGATTAGTATGCAGATCATTGAGATGGGAGGGCTCATAGGGCATCAGAAGCACTTAACTATTATTATTCACACAGAACCTATACATTCCATTACCCTAAATACTTTGGGAAGGATCTAATGGTGCATTTTTGCTAGATTCTTCTGCATTTGCCAACACCAACCAGTTGAGAATTGAGAAAAAACAAAGCTTTCCCTTTAAAAAAAAACCAAGAAAGATAGGGTAAAATGTTATTTTTAAATGGGAGATATCTAAACATTCAAATGTCAAAGGCCAAGAGTCAATACATGAAACACACACTGCCCCCTAGTGCATGCAGAGTGGAAATAAAGCATCCATCTACTGTATTTGAATACTGTTCATCTCCCCTCCACACAAATTCAGAATGCTCAGTATGCTTTCCCTCTGCTTAAAAATATTTTAAAAAATAAGCCTACGTGCAACTCTTATAGCAACAGAGATGACATCTCAGTGGAGCAGTGACAGCAAGTCACTACTACTTCCTTGAAATTATATAATTAAGGCTTCCATGGATCTACGTATGTAAGTGTGCTGAAACAGTAATCATTCCTGCTGGCAGAACAGGACTCTAGGGTAGCTTGGTGCATTTGACCTTGTAGTTACTGTGGTCTAGGGAACCCTTTATATCCAATACGCTGCTGGTACCCATTTGTACAAAACAGCAATCTTGACACAGTCCATACACTTTGAAAACCTGAGAACTGAAGCAGTGGAGAATTTTATGACAGTGTTTGTTAAACTGTCTGTGTCTCTGCCTACTTTCTGGTTCCAGTGCTGCATTCTGTCCAATATCTCTTTTCCTTGACCACCCTGGCCCCCACAGCCTTTTGTTTTAGACTTGACACCAGCAGCAGCTCCCCACGCACATAGTGCACAGGCACACATGAGAGTAGGAGATGGTTAGAAAGCAATACGATAGCATGCAAAGTTAGAGGGAAAGAAACAGGAATGGATACCAGATTAACAGAGGGAGGGAAGAAGGAGAAAGAATGGGAAAGGGGGAAATGAAAAGTAAACTGTGTCTTATATTTTATTGTTTTATATGTTTATATTATAAATTGCCCCAAAGAGGATTTTTCTCCAGAATGCATTTTAAAATATTGTATGTGTGCGTGTATGCATCTGGATTCAGGAGGAGAAGCAGCATGTAAGGCTGCTACTACACCGACTGGCTGTGGCAATACTTACCTCCTCCATCTCAGAAGAATAACCTGGCAGTGGTTTCAGGAACTGGACAGCCTATGACATGTGTATGCCTGCATGGTAGGGATGGGGAAACAGAGGACAAAGGTAGAACTGAGTAAAAGTGACTGGAAGAAATAAGTCCAATGAGCAAAGGGAAGAGAGGCTCTCCCTCCTCAGGGGAAAGAGGTGGGGGTGGGGTGAAGGAAATTACAGAAGATTAATATTTGTAATCATAATCATCATCACCACCATAATTTTAAAAACTGGGAATAGAGAGGAAGAGAATGAGGAGACTGAGTCATGAGACCTCCAGAACTAATGTCTGTTATTCACCTGAGGGAAGCTGAATTATGATGCTCCCTAATAAAAGGAAATCACTGCAGCAAATACTTTAGCAGTTTCCAGAGTGGAATAAATAAAATGTATCAATCACTACTAATTATGCCAAACCCTGTCTCTTCCTGCCACCATTTTGTGAATTCCTCTGCACTACCATTTTATGGTTGATGCCCTCTACCATTTTCAACTCCATACCCTGAAGGTACTGCATCCCATCTAATATTGGAAGAAAAGTAGGGTCAGGCCTGGTTAATAACTGGATGGAGGCCTGCCATGAAATATCAAGTGATCTCAGGTATATTTCAGAGGAAAGCAATAGCAAACTATCTCTGAGTATTCCTTGCCTAAGGAAACACCATGAAATTAAGGGTGTTGCCATATGCCAATACGTAACTTGAAGGCAGACACACACAGACAAGGAGGCCTTAGATGCAGAAAATCTAAGGAATCATTTTCTGTTTGAACTGCCCTTCAGGACATGCATGCACTTCCCCAAAATGGAACCATACACACAAGAAGGACAAGTAATCTCAAACTAAGAGGCACTACCTTGTTCCCAAATGCCCCAACATCAATGCACATACATGTTTCAGCTGCCTAAGGCACAGCAGCAAATTATACCCCTCAGCCACATAGGTCAACACATAAAGAAGCCAAAGCCAGGCAATTTATTTTGACCAACAAGCCATGATCCTCATCCCAGTAAAAATACAGTAATAACAAAGTAAATAACTAACTTTGGATGTTCTTCATAATCCCCCCAATATGCTGCCTGAGCCAACTGTCTTACTCTCACCAGCCCTGTAGCCTACTTGTCTCCAAGCTGAGATACAGGCAAAAAGCTCTTCCAACACACTCTTCCATAATGGGAACAGGTGAAAGTTTGTGGTAGAGTCCTACCATTACTTTGAACCTTGGCTGCTTCCTCCTGAAACAAGCCAAAATAATGAGCTCAAGTGAGCATTGCGCTTGTTTCTTGTTTCCTCGACTCCATAGTTAAGTCCTACTAAGCACATACATACATTAAAAACAGGTCTTAAGTCATGCATTTGTTAAAAAGTAAGAGATTTGACTTTTTAAAAATTAAAGGAAGTTTTTTTTTTGTAAGATTTTCATAAGATTTAACTTACGTTTAAAAACAGACATTTTTTTTAAGCATTTTAAAGAATCTTCTCTATCCTTCTGTTGTTAGTTCAGGACCAGCATGACCATACAGAAGGCAAAGGGGGTGGGGAAGGTTGCACATCCCCCAATGCTAGCTGGCACCTCTTCTTTTACTTTCATAGAGTACTGAAATGCTTAAAAAGCAATTAGGAAAACTGCCATTTAAAGAAGCAGATGGAAGAGAATTATTTGGAAATATTCTTTTTCATATAATAGTCTTTATCTCGACTGTGCATTTAGACAGTGATCCAATCAAAGGAGTGTATGTGCAAAAACATGAGCCAGTGTGGTATACCGGTTTGAGCACTAGACTACCACTCTGGAGACCAGGGTTTGAATCCCTGATCTGCCATGGAAACCCCTGGTGACCTTGGGCAGGTCATACTCTCTCGGCTTCAGAGGAAGGCAAAAGGCAACCCTCCACACACAAATCTTGCCAAGAAAACCCTACGATAGATTCACCTCAGGATTGCCATAAGTCAGAAACAATTCGAAGGAACCCACCACAAACTTATACAGCTTTAATTATCACAAGTAGTAGTTCTTCACACATTTGAAGGGGGGAGAGACAATAAAGGATCCTACATCACAAAAAAGAAGAAGAGTTCAACATGTTTCAGCAAATGAAATGAAACAACCAGGTCAGGTAAACGTTGCATAAGTAAATAAAACATTGTGAACTTTCTAGAAATGACTTGAAACCTTCTTCTAAAATGCATCCAGGATTTTTCTTTCTTTCACTAGCCTCCATTTTTTTTACGATTTCTATTGTGTTGGTAAAACTTATATATGCTTTTTAATATGTTGCAGGTAGCTGGTGAAGCAGACTTAGCTGCTCTTCTTTTTTCTGTTTTGCTGTTCACGCATGCTCAGTAAGAAACAGCTGCTATTTATCCTGCCTATTGTAGGCAGGCACACACAGCTACAGTAAGATCGGCTAGAATCCCCCTTTCACAGCTCAAGTTTTATCGCGCTATTTACTGCAAACATGCTACTGCAACCCAATACCAAATATCTGTGACTCTCCAGGCCTCTTTCACCATCTTCTCAATACTGATGCTGCTAAAAATCTTACAGCTAGAATGTGAATATGAAGAAAAAAGGGCTAAGTAGACTTTAAAAGACTTTGTAAAAAGGATCTTCTTTGTCAGTCTTTGTTAAGTGAGGTATGCTTGAATAATTAAGATATATAACACAAAATAAATACAACCAATTTACATCAAAGAATAAAAAGTACAATGTCAGAGTCACTATGAATTAGGTAAAGCCTATGTAAACAAATACATGTTCAGAAGGTGTTTGAAATTTATCATGGTCTATTTTCCACACTACATGAGGGAATGTGCTCCAGAGGGTGGACATTGAGAAGATTCATTTCTGATATGTTATGTTATAATATATTGGGGGTTGCGGAATAACCAGTAAGAGCTCCTTTGATGATCTCAAGAGGCAGGTTGGATGTATACAAGGGAAGCCAGTCTGCCAGTTATCTTGTGTGCTTTATGGTTCTTTATGTCAGCAAGAGTACCTTGAACATGGCTTAGTAGTTAATAAGCAGCCAGTGCAATTCTTTTAAGACCAGTGTAGTAAGAGTATAATTGTGTGCCACACTAATCAACATACCCGCTGTCTTATCAATTAGCTGGTGCCCCCAAAACAGACACAAGGGTGGTTTCACATACAGCGCACTACAGTAATCTAATTCTGAAGGTACTAGCACATAGACCAAAGCGGCTACACTCCATCATCCAGGAAAAGTCAAAAGTGTTACTCCAACGAAAATTGGTATTGGATGCTCAGGCTCCAAGCCACCAAGGTCACCTAAACACCCAGTGAGAAAGATTAATCTGAGAGAACCACTAAACTAAATACTTGTTCATTTAAAGGGAACACAATCCCATCAAGAACAGGTAAATAACCCAATTACTGAATCTGGGGACAACCCATTCACAAGGTTTGTGCAGTATCAAGTTACAGTTTCACTTTATTAGCCCTCATTCAGCCCATAATTTCATCCAGACACAGGTTTAGAGCATGTAGAGGCTGTTCCAGTTCAGACTTCTTACATTGTTTTCATATATCTCCTTGCATCTGTTTGCATAGCAGTAGGTTTCTAGGGAAGGCAGGAAGAAGAAACCAAATGGGAATATTTGCAAGATGAGGAATTAAACATCCAGCAATAATGCTATTTCATTTCCTATACTAGTGGCAGCAGTGTACATTAAATCCCATGGCATTTACTATGGAAACCCTTTGGACCAAGAACCCTTTCATCTGAGTTCCAGTTATGCTGCCTTTTCAAAAGGTAATTATTTTCAGGAAGTATGGAACCAGCACAGATATATTTTTCTTTAATTTTCTCTTATTCATTTAAGTTCATTCCAATTAAGTTCATTCCAATTACTATTTATTTTATTTTATTTACATTGCTTCTATCCTGCCCCATATCATAAGATCTCTGGCCAGCTCACAATAAAACCATTTCAAACAATTGCTAATGTGAGGCCATAAAAATTTTAAAACAATAAAAATAATTTAAACTCAAAGCATATTAAACTATTGCATAATTTAAACTTAAAACAGTATAAACTCATATTTGCAAACTCCCGGGGTAAGCTAACTAGCCATACATTTTAACCAGGCATTAGAATGAGGCCAATGTCAATGCTAGTTGGGTCTCGGAGGGGAAGGTATTCTACAACAGCAGTGCCATAAAGTGGCCCTCTCTCATGGTGTGTTGCTCCCATAAGTGAAAGACAAATACTCTGTTTTATTTTCAGACTGAATAAACCTCAAATTGGTAGGACAGGGGAGGGCCTTTCTCACAGACATCAATTCTCATGCAGGCATAGAAATAAAGAGAGGTGCTCCTTCAAATATCTAGGGCCCAAATCATTTAGGGCTTTAAGTTTCATGACCAGAACCTTGCATTCAGATCAGAAATGTATTGGCAGCTAACACAATTTCTATAAGTGTTCCTGTCAGCAAACTAGCTGCTGCATTTTGTGTTAGCTGGGAAAGATTATTAGGAAAGACATGGAGGCGCAGCTGTATAATATGCTATCAAACTAGCTGTTTCAGTTATGATGGTTGGTTCTCCTGACCCATGTACTTTTGGAAATGCTAGTACAGGGTTTCTTGGGAGAGTACAATTTACACTATTAGTCAACCAGTGGGTTGGGACCCCATGACAGCTGTGCGGCTTTTTAGAAAGATTTAAGAGATAAAGAAGGTAAGCATATACACTGGGGGAAAGAGAGACGTTTCACCTCAGATCCTGCATTTGAAGGTCCCAAGCAAAAGAATTCACCACAATTTCTTCCTCAGAAAGGGCAAAATCCTACCCAACCTCAACATATCTATTCCCATATGCTTTTTTCTAAGTGACTCAAAGGCCGTCCTGTCATATGTCATGACATCCTGGCACATGAAACAACAATCTAAACAATCAAGCAGATGGCAAGGCTATATACTCACTTTGATTAATGAACAAAAGAATGCTTAGTATAATAAGCCTTAAAGTCAACAGGTTCTTTCTACCTGCCCTAAACCTGTAACTTAGGAAAGTTACTTATTTGGACTACACCTCTCAGAATTCCCCAGCCAACTTGGGAACTGGCCATGCTGGCTGAGGGACTCTAGGAGCATTTCTGTGCTCCGCCTATATCTTCTAGGATCTCAGCTCAAGCCACTGTCTTTTGTTTTATATATATATATATGTGTGTGTGTGTGTGTGTGTGTGAATTTTGCCCACTCACACCATCCAGTCTGTCCATTAGTACTATAATTCAGCTATCTACACGATTAACTTCCCAACACAACTCTTGTAGTTGTAGTGGGGAGGACTGAATAGCCTAATACTCATGAGATTTCTGTCCATTCATCATTTCTTATCCAAACAGCTGGCAGTGTGCTCAGTGAAACAAAAGACAGAAAAATGCGGCATAGGCTTTAACAAAACAGTAAGTTCTCTGCTCTAAATTCTAGAAAGAAATTAATACCAATAATAGCTTTGTCTGGTAAATTCTCAACATCTAGGTAGTTACAGACTTTTAATTACTTGCACCATGACTAAATCCCTACAGTTTAGATATGCAATTACTTACCAGGTTAATGTTTCTCAGGTTATCTGAAAACAAGGAGGTGCACATCTCTTTACCTTTAGTTCAAAGAGAACAACATCTTCCTCCCATTTCTATGGAGATTATTCCTCTTTTAGACTATTCTTCTCCTTCCTTAATTCCAAAACATTGTTCCATACTAAGGCAACCAATTCACTTTCTCCTTCCCGTCTATTCTCAACCCTTAATCAGATATGCAACAATGAAACCCTTTTACCATGAACCACTATCTTTCTCCAAGAGTTTTTCTGCTCTATTAATTTCCGCTGTTTCTTTCTCCATCTTTTTTTGTGTGTGCATGTGGACTGACCCACATTATAATAGGTCAGCATACCACAGCCAGTCTCTCCCCCTCCCATATTTTTTTGGAAGTACAGGAAACAAGAGGAAAGGGAGGAGATGGTCCAGTTTGCCACTCTTCCTTTGAAAATAGGATCAAACACTGCTGCTACAGGGTGTGTCTGTTTCACAGAATCAGTTTCACAATCAGTCCATGCACACTACCAGCTCCATATCCTTGACCTAACTGCTATTCCTCACTCAGCAAACCAGATGAGAGAAGGAGAAGAGATTATTACAAAGCAGCATTCCTTGAAAGCCAGAAGACAAAGAAGATAGCTAAATTTATAAGGGAGACGTCTGAAATGGGAACCAAGTAAAGCTTCATTTTCATACTCAAGCCAATGTACAAGGTAAAGGGATACAGTTTTTCTTGAAACAAGGATTTCATAAGCTCTCAAATGCACAGATCAAGGTTAGGTAACCTGGAACCCTCCATATATTTAGGACTGCTACTCCTATGAGGCACAGCCAGTATGGCCAATAGTCAGATTCAAGCTGTGGTCCAATACATGTGGATGGCACCAAACTCCCTAACACTGGAAGAGGGCTGGTTTTGTTAGGTTATGAAAATCATAATGATTCAATGATATGTGTAGTGATGGGCATTCATCTCATTGTTTAACTGAAGTGCAGAGATGAAAGTTTTGTTTCTTCCTAGTTTTCAGGGGAGGGGGCAGGAACACACCAATTCTGTCCTACTGTCACTGTGGAGATACTTCCCCAACAAAAACAAACAAACAAAAAACAAAAACAAAAAACCCCACAACTGACTCAAGATGCCCTTTGATGACCCATGTCCTCCAATGCCTACTGCTTGAGCCAGGAAACATCAAGTAGATCCTGAACATCAAAAAGAATTAATTCACTTAAGTCTTGTGGTCTCCTGCTTCCACACAAAGAAGACTGCAAGAAGTTGTAACCACTTTTCACCAAAATCTGTTATCTTTCATGCTCCTTTTCATACATATTCAGGACCAGTGGTGCTGTTAAGGAGAGCCTGTGGGGCAAAAATCCAGGACTCCATTCTGCAGAATTAGCAGAACCTCCACACTAGCAGGGCTTGTGTACCACTTTTTAAAGTACCGGTAATACTCATTACTAGTTACATAAGTACCTTGCATACAAGAGAACTGCATACAGACGGAATTCTTATTCTTATAATATTGAATTATTATTACTATTATTATTATCATAATCATCATCATCTTTAACACACATTTACACACACACACACACACACACACACATTATACCTGCCAGGAAAGTTTACAGCATCAGCAGTGTTAACTCCTTTCCATGTACACAAGATCTCAGCCTGTGATCCTGACATTTGTGCCTAAGAATAACAATCCTGAAGTTTCTAGAACTCCTGATTTCAACACAGACCATAACACAACTGATTCACAACTAAGAATTCTACAATAAATATTTATTATTATGTTGCTCTCTCCTCCAAAAAAGCTGCACAAGATAACACAGTTGGTCTATAGTGTTCAGTTAAAGACAGATCATACTGATTATAACACATTACCATCGCCTCCCAAAAATACTACTCTACGGTGAACTCGCCACGGGTCAGCGTAAGAGGGGTGCTCCAAAAAAGCGATACAAAGACTCCCTGAAACAACATCTCAGGCTTGGCCAAATTGATCACCAACAGTGGTCCGCCCTGGCCTCACATCAGGAGGCATGGAGACGCAATATCCACAATGCTGCAGCCTTATTTGAGAACTCACGACGAACAAGTCTTGAAGAGAAACGACAACGCAGAAAGAATCACAACCCAAAAACATCACCCAAGGAGTCCTTCTGCTGCGCTTTTTGCAACCGGACTTGTTTATCTCGGATTGGCCTTTTTAGTCATCAGCGCGCTTGCAGAAGGCGCGGGATGAGTCCTTCCTGAATCTTCGTTTGCGAAGAAAAGCCAGAGAGAGAGACAAGTCTGACTAAAAGAAGTAGCCAATGGCCTAGATTATTTCCTAAATGCATATACACTCTGGCTGTAGTGGATGGGTGATCATATTGTTAGTCCCAGTTTGGACCAATGAGCACCTTCCGTAGATAAGGCAGATATAAAATCCTGGAGAAGCCATGGAAACAATTCCTTTGCAAGAGAGAGAACACATGGATTCGCTGCAGGACATAGTCACTGGTGCTACTGGATGTACAGTACAACTTAACAATGCAACAGTCAGTTCTATGTCTCCACCCCATACACAATAGCTATTGTTAAGTCTACTGCTTTCTTACAAGTGTTTGCTATAGAATGAAAGCATGGGCTAAAGGGGTGATCACAATCACAATCAACAAATATTATATATGTAGTTTTAAAGGGCATAATGTACATCCAGTGAATTGTGTTGGTTAAATCTTCCCTTTGCCTCTTGCTTCCTGTAAATTATATCCCTCTGGGGTTATTAAAATGATCACCACACTACATGACATGCTCAAATGTTCATGTGCTTACTCCCTGGACAAAAGCTAATCTGCTACCTTTCCTGCCAGTGTTCACACTGAAAAACAAAGCTAGCCCTCAGCATTCATGTCGCAGGCTCATGCCATATAGGTGGGACTCAAAGAAAACACTCAGCCAGGCCACAACACAACAGGTGCTTGCATTATAGTATCACACATTAAAACAAACACTCCTGATAAAGTAACCTCCTGGATATAGATTATGCTGCCTCTAGATGGCTTCTTTTTTCCTCCTAATATGTAATTCATACTGCAAATGATTTTCAAAATTATTATTTCCAAGACTCTTCACACTTTAAGAGCTATTTTTACTAAAAGCTTTGTTTATTCCACTTTACTACTCTGAGCGGTTATAGATCCGTTTTTTAAAAGACACTCAAGGGGCTTTGGCAGGATTAATTATCTTAGTAGGAATCTGATCTTCCACCACCAAGCTACAGCTCAAGTACTGCTGGGAAATAAGATGTTGCCTTAACATCGCCAGGACAAGAACAAAATAGATGGACATGACATCAATTGCAGGGCTGTGAGGCAGAAGGTGGCTCTAGTCAAGCTCCTGTCTTTTAAGACCTCTGTTCTATATAACAGTTCATTATTATCCTCCAGGTCTTTTTTTTTTTTTTGTCAGCATCCTTATCCTGCATCTCAGTAGGCAGCAATTTTAAGGCATTCCAATGATTAAAGTTTGTTCCTTAGCGTTATGTAACAGGCAATGTATATATATATATATATATATATATATATATATATATAAAACAGGCAATAGTTATGTATAACTGAATAATACATAGGAAATCTTCTATTTATTTATTTGAATTGGTATTGGCATTATTTTATTTCATGCAAAAATTCAAAAAGCCAAAGTTGCGTAAACACTGTAAAACAATACTTTCAACACAATTCACTTCTATTCAGCCTATTGGCATGTTATGTATATTACGGTCTTCCATATGTGTTCTCTGTGTTAGAAAACTCCACATTCGTCCCAACAGTTGTCATGATTTTAATGCTATAGAAGTTCAAAACATCCCATTGCACTTACCTTATGATGGAGCTGCAAAGACTTTCTAGGATTCAAAATAATTACTTCTTTTTTGCGTAAAACCTAAACCAGTGTACAAAATGCACATTGCCAACTTACACTACATTTTGGAATCTGGGCAAAATATACATATGGTGCCACTTCATTAAATGTTTTTGCACAAATGCAAAGCAGAAAACCAATCATTTCTTGGACATAATTTCTATATGTATTAGAGGGGAGAACATTGTGCAAATATGCTAGCACCACCCCTGACCCTCAAATCTTCTTAAACGGGGAGCAGGGAGTGTCCAATAATCAATATTTAGAGAAAAATAATTCAATAAAAAAGTCAGAGTACTGTTGTTTAATATCATATTAATTGTATGTGCTGTGTTGTAGATGAAATGCTACTCCACAGGTACGATTCAGCTTCACAGTACACCTCTTAAAAGTTACTCTGTTCTACCTACTGCCACATTCAGCATCAAAACACAGTAAGGCCTACACCATGTGACTCAAGATAACATGAATCATAATGAAACTAAACACAACCTGTATTGTACTGTTCTTGTATTACAGCAGCAAGCTATCCTATTGACCACAGTCCTTGCCATCACAGAATCAAGAGTTGAAAGGGATCCCAAGGGCCATCTAATCCAACCCCATCAAGGAATCCACAGCTAAAGCATCCCCAAGAGGTGTCCCCCCAACCTATGTTTAAAAAGCTCTAATGAAGGAGAGTCCACCACCTTCTGTAGCAATTATTTCAGTATATAGTTTTTATAGCCAAAAAGTTTTTCCTAATGTTTAATCACAAATTCCATTGCTGTAATTTTAATCCACTGGTTCAGGTCGAATCCTCTGGAACAACAGAAAACAAGCTCACTCTATCTTCCACGTAACAGCCCTTGAGATATTTAAAGATGTTAACTAACACTTTTCAGTCTTCAGGCTAAACGTACCCAGCTACCTCAAGGGTTCCTTCATAGGGCTTGGTTTGTAGATCTTTTACCATTTTGGGTGCCCTCCCCAATTATGTTCCAGCTTGTCAATATGTGTCCATACCACATGCAACAAGGAATCTCACAATACACAGCAAATGTCCCATTTTGAACATTTGGATTTTGGCATCATCAATGGGTGGGATATGTGGCACCAAACATGGCACTTCTCCCACAGTTGCATGTACTTGTCCATCACTCACACAACTCCTTCTGCACTACAATGCTCAACACACAGAGCCAACACCATCCATGATGCTATTTCAGCATCATTCTGCACCCCTACAACACCAAGCATTATCATTACACCAAATACATCCAAGCAGAAAAAGTTAGCTAACAATTGTATAAAAACAGCCTGTATAAAATACATCCTAGTGTCACACTTTTTACTCACCAACTAAGATTCACTGGCTGGACCATGGGGTGGATCCATTACAGAAAATCCACATTTAGCAGAACCACATCATTCCCTTAGACCAGTGGTTCTTAACCTGGGGTCCAGGGACCCCCAGGGGTCCGCGATGTCCTCACAGGGGGTGCGCAAATCATAGAGTTGGAAGAGACCACAAGGGCCATCTAGTCCAACCCCCTACTATGCAGAAATACATAATCAAAGCACACCCACACCCACAGATGACTATCCAGCTTCTGTTTAAAAGGCTTGAAAGTTGCTTGGCCCACCTCCTCCCTGCAAAGAAGTGGCCATATGACAGAAGCCAAGGCAGAGGCTGGCTGGCTTAGCCTGCACATTGCCATTCAATCTGCTCCAGCCACAAACTTGCAGGAAGAAGGAGGAGAAAACTCCCACTCCAGTGCCTCTGAGGAAAGATTCATAGATTGCGTAACTGCATTATTATTATTATTATTATCATCAGGTATTATTATTGTTGTTACTGTTGTTTTAAATCTTGAGTTAAGTCTTTGAGGTCTGCAGTAACAAAAGATATTTAAAGGGGTGGTAAAGAAAAGGTGAAGAACCACTGCCTTAGACCATACCAACCTCCCACAGCAATACCTACACGGGTGTTAAAACACCCAAGAAGGGTGGCACAGAGAGCCACCCATCTGGCAGGGTCGCCATGAAGCCCTGCCAGGGACCGAACAGGGGTCACGAACCAGACGCCCCTCAGCATCCACCCACCCCCCACCCCCGGAGACCTGAGTCGCCTGCTGGGGCTCTGGGGCATTATGACTCGACGACAGCCCCCAAGTCGTGCCCCCTTCCCTCCCTCAGGCACCGTCCGCTCCCTCCATCCTGACCTCCTCTTCCTCCCACTTCGCCCCTCACAGCCCAGCTCACCGCCACGCGGCACTGCTGGCACCACACCGGCCGACGCGGCTTTTTCTTCCTCCTCCTCCTCCTCCTCTTCCTCCTCCACAGGCAGGGGCAGCTCCGTCACTCGGAGGGACGTGGGAGGCCCTCAGGAGCCCATAGCCAGGCGGAGCCCGCGCCTTCCCATCCCGCTCCTCCTCTTCTAGCGGAGCCGCTTCTCACACAGACAGACGCGACCTCAGGCTTCTTCGTCTGCTTCTCGCCCCGGCGGGGAGGGGAGCGAGGAAAAGAGTTGCGCATGCGTATCCTTCCTCCGCCTCCTCGCCGCTCACATCAGCGCCCCTCCGCTTAGAGCAGAGGGGGCGGAGCCTCGAGAGGGTGAGATAACCCGGGGCCTTTCGAATGGGACAGTCGGAACCCCCCCACTTCCCGACTTCCAGCGCTCCCAGACAGGCGGTTGAGCGGCACCTCCTGCGGTGACATTTAAAGAGACAGCGCCACGCCTTTTACACCTTCAGCGTCGTATTTCTTTTTAGCCCCAGGCCAGCAGGTTTGTGGCCGGGCTTCCTCCTGAGCTAAGGCTGCCAGACTGAAAACTGGAGAGAGGTCCTGTGCCTTTAAGAAATTTGGGGGGGATTAGGAATTTTTTTATTGAAGTAAGACCATTCTACTGAAAAATACACCCAATCGCAAAAGGCAGTTACAATAACGCAAAAAAAAAAACCTTTTTCCTCTTTTGTTACTAAATACAAATATAAAAATATTTATCCTAATACTAATACATTTTCCCTATATACGCTACCGTACTGATGGTAGCTTGTTTAACTTAAGCCGTCTGAGGGCTCACACTAAGACTCTAAACTATTTAGTCCGTGAGCTGCTCTTCGCCGATGATGCTGCCCTTGTTGCCCACACAGAAGCAGCTCTGCAGCGCCTAACATCCTGTTTTGCAACAGCTGCAGAGCTCTTTGGGCTGGAAGTCAACCTGAAAAAAACAGAAGTTCTTTACCAGCCTGCACCACAGGACGAACACCACCATCCCCACATTGCCGTTGGCAAATCTGTGCTCCAGTCCGTGCAGCAGTTCACCTACCTGGGAAGCATCATCTCCTCATATGCCAAGTTTGACAAAGAGATCGATCACAGATTAGCAAAGGCATATAGTGCTTTTGGAAGACTTCACAAAAGAGTCTGGAGCAATAAACACCTGAGGCAAAGCACAAAAATCAGTGTGTATAGAGCCATCGTACTGTCTATCCTCCTTTATGGATCTGAAACATGGGTCACCTATCGCCACCACCTACGACTCCTCGAGCGCTTTCATCAGCGCTGCCTATGCACAATCCTAAATATACACGGGACTGACTATGTGACGAATGTTGCTGTCCTTGAGCAAGCAGGGATCACCAGCATTGAGGCCATGATATTGAGAACACAGCTGCGCTGGGCAGGGCACGTTTCTAGGATGGAGGACCATCGCCTCCCAAAAATACTACTCTACGGTGAACTCGCCACGGGTCAGCGTAAGAGGGGCGCTCCAAAAAAGCGATACAAAGACTCCCTGAAACAACATATCAGGCTTGGCCAAATTGATCACCAACAGTGGTCCTCCCTGGCCTCACATCGGGAGGCATGGAGACGCACTATCCACAATGCTGCAGCCTTATTTGAGAACTCACGACGAACAAGTCTTGAAGAGAAACGACAACGCAGAAAGAATCACAACCCAAAAACATCACCCAAGGAGACCTTCTGCTGTGCTTTTTGCAACCGGACTTGTTTATCTCAGATTGGCCTTTTTAGTCATCAGCGCGCTTGCAGAAAGCGCGGGATGAGTCCTTCCTGAATCTTCGTATGCGAAGAAAAGCCAGAGAATACATTTTCCCTCTTAATCTAAACACACTATAATCACTCTATATTTCATTCCAATGAACATTATATTTACCCCTTTATACTAAAATTAGAAGTTCCACATTACAATTATACATTTTTGGAAAATAAAAAATTAATAAACATAATAATACAAAAATAATAATGAAAGGATTGTGAGGAGGAGAGTTCAAGAGAGTAGGGCAGCGTTTCTCAACCAAGGTTCCCTGAGGAGTCACTAGGTGTTCCCTGAGAGATGTGGTTTTTAAACATTTTTCTATGTTTATACATCAGTGCTGTATATGCACAATCCTAAATATACACTGGACTGACTATGTGACGAATGTTGCTGTCCTTGAGCAAGCAGGGATCACCAGCATTGAGGCCATGATATTGAGAACACAGCTGCACTGGGCAGGGCATGTTTCTAGGATGGAGGACCATTGCCTCCCAAAAATACTACTCTATGGTGAACTCGCCACGGGTCAGCATGCGGGATGAGTCCTTCCTGAATTTTCGTTTGCCAGACTAAGACTAAAAAAACAGATTTAAGATTTAGGTGTAGATATAATAATTTTTAGACACAGATTCCCTGAGACCTGAAAAATATTTCAAGGGTTCCTCCAGGGTAAAAAGGTTGAGAACGGCTGGAGTAGGGGGTTGTCCAAACGGTGAAAAAACTCCTCACAGAATGCAAGGAGAATCCTAGCTGTCTTAATGGCATTCCACATGACTGTGCCATGTTGTGAAGGAGGGGGGGGGAAACTGTATATCTGCAGTTTCCCCAGCAGATCCTTCCCCCTGCTGTGAGAATGATTGCTTTGCCTTTGAAGTGTTAATTGCCCTCCATTTAGGGATTGTATTTTGGTAAACTTGCCAAGAAGATTTCCATTTGCAAAGTTTTGGGGATTTCCTCTCCATGAGTTTGCAAGTCTGCCAGTGTGGCTCTAAAATCATTAATGTGCTCATTCAAAAATTTTGGATTTGATAGCTTCATATTAACCAACTTCATTATTAATGAAACCTTACTTTCCAAAGATTGAACACCACAGAGATTTTTCAAACTATCCCATGCTTTTTTAGCTGTTCTCAGTCCTTTAATTTCACAGACTATTCCATCATCTACAGCCACTGAGCTGGCTGGCTGGTGGGGGGGGGGGCAGGCTTTCTAGCCAGGTGGCTGGCTGGACAGGGGGAGGGCAAAGTCTATATTTAACTTAAAAATTGGGGGGAGGTTGTCTTATGCACCCAGTCATCTTATACGCCGGAATATCTAAATTAATTTAAATCTCCAGGACCAGATGAACTACATCCCAGAGTTTTAAAAGAGCTGGCAATTGTAATCTCAGAGCCATTGGCAATAATCTTTGAACACTCCTGGAGAACAGGAGAAGTCCCAGCAGACTGGAGGAGGGCAAATGTTGTCCCCATCTTCAAAAAGGGAAAAAAAGAGGATCCCAACAATTATCATCCAGTTAGTCTGACATCAATACCAGGGAAGATTCTAGAGCAGATCATTAAACAGAGAGTCTGTGAACATTTAAAAGGCAATGCCATAATCACAAAAAGTCAACATGGGTTTCAGAGAAACAAGTCATGCCAGACTAATCTGATCTCTTTTTTTGATAAAATTACCAGCTTGGTAGATGAAGGGAATGCTGTGGATATTGCATACCTTGATTTCAGTAATGCCTTTGACAACGTTCCCCAGGACATTCTTGCAAACAAGCTTGTAAAATGTGGGCTAGACAAGTTAACTATTAAATGGATTTGTAACTGGTTGACTGGCCGAACCTGAAGGGTGCTCAGCAGTGGCTCCTCTTCATCTTGGAAAGATGTGACCAGTGGGGTGCCACAGGATTCTGTCCTGGGCCCAGTGCTATTCAACATCTTTATCAATGACTTGGATGAGGGAATTAAGGGCATACTTATCGAATTTGCAGATGACACCAAATTAGGAGGAGTAGCTAATACCCTAGAGGACAGGATCAAAATTCAAAATGACCTGGATAGATTGGAGAGCTGGGCCAAAGCTAACAAAATGAAATTCAGTACAGAGAAATGTAAGGTACTGTACTTAGGGCAGAAAAACGAAATGCACAGATACAGGATGGGGGAGATCTGGCTGAATGAGACTACGTGTGAAAGGGATCTAGGAGTCCTAGTAGACCACAAGTTGAACATGAGTCAACAGTGTGATGCGGCAGCTAAAAAGGTCAATGCGATTTTAGGCTGCATCAGTAGAAGTATAGTGTCTAGATCAAGGGAAGTAATAGTGCTGCTCTATTCTGCCTTGGTTAGGCCTCACCTGGAATACTGTGTCCAGTTCTGGGCACCACAATTCAGGAAGGATATTGACAAATTGGAGCGTGTCCAGAGAAGGGCGGATGAAATGGTGAAAGGTCTGGAAGCCATCCTTATGAGGAGAGACTTAGGGAGCTGGGTATGTTTAGCCTAGAAAAAAGACGGTTAAGGGGCAATATGATAGCCCTGTTTAAGTATTTGAAGGGGTGTCACGTTGAGGATGGAGCAAACTTGTTTTCTGCTGCTCCAGAGACTGGAGCATGGAACAATGGATGCAAGCTCCAGGAACAGAGATTCCACCTCAACATTAGGAGGAACTTTTTGACAGTAAGAGCTGTTTGGCATTGGAATACACTCCCTCGGAGCGTGGTGGGGTCTCCTTCCTTGGAGGTCTTTAAACAGAGGCTGGATGGCCATCTGTCAGGGATGCTTTGATCATGATTTCCTGCGTGGCAGGGGGTTGGACTGGATGGCCCTCGTGGTGTCTTCCAACTCTACAATTCTATGATTCTATGAAATGTACTTTTCCAGAGTCTCCTCTTCATGCTTTGTAATCTGGCTGTCTTCCAAAATAAATTGTGTGAGGTGTCATTTTGAGGTGCCTGTGCAATAACAAGGAATGTCTTGAAACTTTAGTCTGTATGATTTGGTATGGGAGGAAGTCCATGGAGGTGACACCATGAGTTATTCCACTGAGGGACACCAACCCTAAAGATGCCACTGAAATACAGTTAAGGCATCCGAAGAAAAAAGGCAGGCAAACACAGCATATATAAAGAGTTCCAGGTGTGGACAATTTTCAGTATTTCACTCTCTGCAATGCTAGAAGTTTGGTGACTGGGAGAAATTTTAATCAAGGAAGCAGAAATTCTGATTTAGGGGTGCAATGGCCTCATCTCTTTCCCTCGGTCCCCAAAACCAAACTCCTCAGAGTACTCCAGGTTCTGGAGCATGCTCATCCCTGATTTAGATCAATGTTATCCTCCCTTCTAATCAAAAAGTCTTGTTCTGTGATCCCTGGTTCTACTGTTACACTCGGTTTCATAGAAAGAAACTACTCCTGACAAACATTCAAATGTGCCTGCAAAGAGGCAGAAGGATTGCTTAGTTTAGATCTCAAAAAGTATTGAGGCTCTGGGTAGTCAAAAGAGGCAGGTCAAAGCTTCAGAGGAACATGCTTTTGATGTTGTATAATATACAATACAGAGAGAGCTATTCATACTACTGGCTTTGCTATTATTTGATTTACCTGCTACAATGGAGAACAAAAAAAGAGCTTGTGGCACCTTTTAGACGAGCCGATTTATTTTAGAATGACTTTTCATGGATTACAATCTAGTTTCTCAGACCCAGGGAGTACAATATTCAAGCCTCAGGCATATGTTCCCAGTGTACATATATATGTTTACGTGCTGCCCTGAATGTCTTGCACTGAAAGATGGCCTATAAATAAAATAAAATATGGTAGCACAGGCACGAAAACCCGGATTAGTCTGGCTCATGTGCAAGAGCAGAGCCAGGGCTAATTTTGGCAGAGCAAAAGGCAGTGAAGGGTCAAGGTCTCAGAGTCAGACTGGAATTTGGTGGAGGCAGACCATGGTAGTCCCTGGCTTTTACTGCACCCTCCCCTATTGACTTCAATCAGGACTGGATTTATGCACAAACTAATTAAACTACTTTTAAGGCTCCTCAGATTATGAAGGGCTTCTAAACACTTTAAAAATTAAATCTTAAACTTCACATAATTGTACATAATTATAATTGTGAACTTTACAATAAACCTTTTTAGGTAATACAATGGGGCTTCTTAAACTTGGCATAACTTGAGACCTTAGCATCTCTTAATCCAGCCCCAACTCATTCCTAGAGAGAAAACAGATTAACAGGACCATTGAAATTATGTTTGGTCATTGACAATGTTACTATTAACTATATTATATATAATTTATAAACAACATAAAGTTTTCCAAGTTTGTTGTTAATTGCCACCAAGCTAGCTTCAATTTATGGTGACCATATGAATGAGACCTCCAAGACACCCTATTATTAATTGGACTACTGTAATGCACTCTACGTGGGGCTGCCTTTGGAAACTGTTCAGAAACTTCAGCAGGGCCAGAATGCTGCAGCCAGAATGCTGACCTGTGCCAGTTTTAGGAAGCATATAACTCCCTTGTTAAAACAGCTTCACTGGCTACCGGTTCATTTCCGGGCACAATTCAAAGTGTTGGTCATGACCTATAAAGCCCCATACAGCTTGGATCCAAACTATTTGAAAGACCGCCGATAAAAACCTGCCAGAAATTTGAGATCATCAGTTGAAGGCTTTCTCTTGGTCCTGCCATCATCACAGGCTTGCTTAGAGAGGACATGAGAGAGAGCTTTCTCAGTGGCTGCTCCCACCCTCTGGAACTCCCATGGGAGGCTCAGCTGGCCCCCTCCCTGCTTTCCTTTCGCCGGCAGGAAAAGACCGTTTTATTCAGGCAGGCTTTTAATATGGAACTGCACACACAGAGGCTTTTTATTGGAGTATGTTTTTATTTTTATTTTTTGACTTTTATATGCTTTATATAATTTTAAATTGTGATGACTTTAATTGTTTTTAATTGTATGTTGTATTTTATGTTTTTGTTAGGTGCCTGGGAGAAAGACAGCATATAAATTAAATAAATTAAATAACTGCCCTATAAAGATCTTGTAAACTTCCTTGATTGAGTCTATCCACCTGCAGTGTGGTCTTCCTCTGTTCCCTGCAGCTGACAATATACTGACATGAGTGGAATACAAAAGGAAAAAGGCAGGAGGAAGGACGAGGAAAACAAGCCCTGGAGAAACAGTTTTCTCTGGCCAATAGTTGGGGACAGATTCATCTCCTTCTAACCATGATGTTTTTTCCTAGGAGGCCAAAAGTAGAGTTTCTCACTGGTCTTAGATCCCGCCCCAACCCCCAGTGACAGAAACTATGCTGTGCCTCCCATCAACTCTGTAGCCAAATGACAATTGGAAATTGGAGGCCATTGTTCTTTATGGTGGCGGCAGCAGCAGTCGCTCTTCTTTAGAACCAGGATAAGAACCAGGTGTTGAGCTTTCTACAGGTTTATTGCCTGTGATGTGAATTTACAAAGAAGGCAGTTCAAAGGTTTCTTGCTTTTTTACCTTGAGAGGATAAATGACTAGTTACTTAATTATTAATGTACTTAATAAATCTAATCTAAGATTAGCAAAGGCATATAAATCTAAGATTAGCAAAGGCATATAGCACATTTGGAAGACTTCACAAAAGAGTCTGGAGTAATAAACACCTGAGGCGAAGCACAAAAATCAGTGTGTATAGAGCCATCGTACTGTCTATCCTCCTTTATGGATCTGAAACATGGGTCACCTATCGCCACCACCTATGACTCCTCGAGCGCTTTCATCAGCGCTGCCTACGCACAATCCTAAATATACACTCGACTGACTATGTGACGAATGTTGCTGTCCTTGAGCAAGCAGGGATCACAAGCATTGAGGCCATGATATTGAGAACACAGCTGCGCTGGGCAGGGAACGTTTCTAGGATACAGGACCATCGCCTCCCCAAAATAGTACTCTACAGTGAACTCGCCACGGGTCAGCATAAGAGGGGCGCTCCAAAAAAGCGATACAAGGACTCGCTGAAACAACATCTCAGGCTCTGCCAAATTGATCACCAACAATGGTCCGCCCTGGCCTCACATTGGGAGGCATGGAGACGCACTATTCACAATGCTACAGCCTTATTTGAGAACTCATGCCAGACAAGTCTTGAAGAGAAACGACAACGCAGAAAGAATCACAACCTGGAAACATCACCCAAGGAGACCTTCTGCTGTGCTTTCTGCAACCAGACTTGTTTATCTCGGATTGGCCTTTTCAGTCATCAGCGCGCTTGCAGAAAGCGCGGGATGAGTCCTTCCTGAATCTTCGTTTGTGAAGAAAAGCCACAGATAGAGAAGAGACTTAATAAATCACTAATTAAATACATAGCAAAAATACTTGTTAATTTAGGATTACACCTTGCTTCAACCCAACTCTGTTGCTCCAGAGACTATGACAAGGAGCAATGGGTTCAAACTACAGGAAAAAGAGATTCCACCTAAACATTAGGAAGAACTTCCTGACAATAAGAGCTGTTTGGAAGTGGAATACACTGCCTCGGAGTGTGGTGGAGTCTCCTTCTTTGGAGGTTTTTAAACTGAGGCTGGATTGCCGTCTGTCGAATGATTTGATTGTGTCTTCCTGCGTGGTAGGGGGTTGGACTGGATGGCCCTTGTGGTCTCTTCCAACTCCATAATTCTATGATTCTATGACTAATACACTGAATTCTGTAGGAGTTACTCCTAAGTGGTATACATAGGGTTGACTGGAGTCTTAAACTTCATTGTTCCTTCTGTGCACTTTCTCTCTGCTTGACCTATTTACACTGCATCTGCCAGATATCAGGCCATTCCAATGGGTACATTTCTATTTAAGGCCTCTTGCAATGAGCAGGAATTGCTTCTAATTAAATAAGCCTGGTGCTGGATTGTGAAGTTGATTTCTAATGGTCTCCTAGAACAGTGCTACTCAAAGTGGTAGTCCCTGGACCAGTGCTGGTCCACAAGCCATCAACTGCAGGTCCCTAGCAAATTTCCAGGAAAGGAAGAAATACTTGTGGCCAATGGGCACAAATATGGAACCAGTCGCTGGTATAATGGGAACAAAAGCCAGTCCCCCACATCAGTTAGCTTGACAGGTACTGTCCTAGAACATACAGTGGGCCCTTGGTATCTTCTGGGGTTTGATTCCAGGACACCTGCATGGATACCAAAATCAGTGGATGCTCAAGTCCCATTATATACAATGGGATAGTAAAATGGTATCCCTTATATAAAATGGCAAAGAGCACGGTTTGCTTTCGAGGGGGGGGGTGGAAATTGAATATTTTCAAGCCATAGATGGTTGAATCCATGGATAAAGAATCCATGGATATGGAGAGCTGACTATATTCAGAGTTCCCTGCCCTTACAACAGCTGGAAACACATGTACTGTATACAGCATCATATAATAGGAAAGGCACTATGCAAGGTACTCCAAAGAAATATCTGCATCCCCTCTCAAACTTTGGCAACCAAATGATCTTGAAACATTTCTCTGATATATATTTTACATGTGACTCCTTTAACCAGGATAAGAATCTATTGTGGCAGTACTAGAATAACAGGTGGGGAGGGGAGTGATTCCTGTTGCTCTTGTGATGACAAAAGACTCTAGGGGACCCTCTGGTTGTCATGAAAGGCAGACAACAACTGACAGTCAATCTAAGGCAGGGATTTGCTGGAGATGAGGCTCATGGGATTTCTCCATCGCACACACACACACAGTACAGTATTTCAACATCCTGTTGCTATGCTTAGTGTGCTTTCCTTTGAACCTTCTTTCTCACTGTTTTATTTACTTCGTGGTCAGTGACTTCATATATGTGCAAGCAATGAGTTGCGCCAAGAGATGGCGCTCAAGAACCCCTAACATATTTTCTCTTTGCTATTTTGCCCCACTAAGAATCATAACATAAAAACCTGGACCGCTTGTTTAGTGAAAATGGCTGCCACAGACAAGTTGGCATGCCTATGGAATGCAATGCTTGAATTCCAAGAGCTTTGTAGAGACAGAGGACATTCTCTCCTTTCCGTTTACATTACATCTAGAACATTTTGTTATAAAAAGCTTCTGTTCCCAAACACTTCTAATGCAGTAAGCTGCAAGGTGGAAACAATCATCTGAGCCTCACCAACCAAACTGCATTTTCAAACAATGATGCTGAACACACTAACCTAGAAGTAATGGACTTACTTGTGAGCAAACATACACAGGATCAGAATGCTCAGGTGTAATCCTTTGTACATGTGCTTAGGGATACGAAAAGGAAAGACAGCTGTTGTACTTATGGTGACCCTAAGGCGAACCTATCACAATTTTCTGAGGGCTGAGAGTGTGACTCATCCCAGGTACCCAGTGGGTTTTCATGGATTTGAACTCTGCTCTACAGAGTTGTAGTCTATCACTCAAACCACTACACTACACTGGCTCCCTAAAGACAGCTATAACTAAAAACAAAAACAAAATCTGTATTAGTGTAACAAAATGATACATTGATAAAAAAAAAAAAAACTAAAAATGTGTACGCAGTCTTTCACAACCTCCCAATCTTTTAATCAGGCCAGATATTTTTTAAAAAGCAAGGAGGGTCTAGATATTGAAATCATGGTGTCTTCAGAACTTGGAAAAGTGAGGGTTTAAAAAAAAGACTAAAAATGTAGTTTATGTTCTGAAATTAGGTGGACTACAGAGGTTTGTATAAATAAGGTACATTCTATGGGAAGTGGGAAGTCAGTTTTAATGGGGGAAGGACTTAGTAATGTATTTGTAAGTGTGTGTATGTTTATTGATTTACTGAAATGTTTGTAAATTTTGTCTTTATTTCTTTTACTCCTTTTCTATTTTTTCTTCATTTTTCTTGTTGGATGTTGTGTTATGTGTTAAAGAAATTCAATTAATATAATTTTTTAAAAGGAAAAGTGAGTTGTTGTTTTTAACTACAGCTTCCAAAATCACTCACAGCCAGTATGGCCGCTGTGATAGGTTTAGGTTTCACCTCCAGGAATGCTAGGAAGAAGAAAGACAACAGTTCTGTTTCTGCAGCTGTTTTTAATGTTTTAAAATTAAAACGATTTTGGGGCCTTTCTTGCTTTTAGTAATATTGGGGTCTGTAGTTACTAACTGCCGTCAATTCAACTTCAACTTTTGGCGGCCCCATGAATGAGAGACCTCCAAGGAGATTATCAGATGCTTGGAAAAGCCCCAAAGGAGCTTATGAAAACAATGTCACTGTAACAGGAACGGGTCCGTTTTCGCACAACATCATCCTCCGGACGTGCTTGCTCCATCCTCCCTCCGTGCTGATGCGATGAAAAAGGTGCCAGTTTTCATTAGCAGAAACATTAGTAGATTTATTAGTAATAAATCTGTTCTATCCCTTCTATTAATGTGCATTTATAAATTTAGTTTGCTCTCTCTTCTGATGATGCAGTAGTCCATTCACAAAGCCTTATGAGTTCAGGTTACCAAAGGAGCCACTTGAAAAGAAACTGGCACCCATCCTCCTGCCTGAATGTCTTCCCCCAGATATTAGCACCTGGTGGCTTTCAAAGGCTTAACTTCAATAGAAGGTTCTCTTTCTAGAATCAGACAGAATTTATTTTATGGCACTGTTTGAATGTTTTCCATTAAAGAAACAAAACACAATTGCACACAATTTTGAATTATGAATATATTGATATATTGATGGTGAGCCAGTGTGGTGTAGTGGTTTTTATGTTGGATTAGGGCCTCATCTACACAGGCCAGAATATGCCGGCTCCCTGCTAACATATTCTTCCTGCAGATTTGGGCCGTTGCTTCCCTGTTACCTGCACGGAATGGGATGGAGTTAAGACCGGCACACTGGCCAGTCTCTGCAGCCACCACTGCCGCCATCCTTGTCCCACTCTCCATGGCCAGGAAGCCAGTCTGCAGCATGTGAGGATGGCCCCCTGCAGGTGACTCCTTCCTTGCTACAGAAGAGCAAGGCAGACGGCAGCTTGTCCGAACAATGCCTGGCCAACCAGCCAAAGGTTGATTACTACACAGCTGATAGCAGAGACACAGCACAGTTAAACTAATTACAGGCAAAGGAATCAAGGCAACATGAAATCAGTCACTTACTTTACTAGCAAGCAAAACACAAGTCCAAAAGCAAAGTCCAATATACAAGGGCCAGGTCTGGCAAACAGAGTTCAGGGTAGTCCAGCAGAATCCAGGTCTGGCAGAGTCCAGAATAAACAATCACAGTCCAGGTCAAACACTGTGCAGTAACAGTGGGTAATCAGGTAGGTCAGACAATCTGAGTACCCAGCTTGTGGGGGCAATTAGCTAACACACATTGGAAACTGCTTAATGCAGTGTAGATGTGTAAATTGCTGTTGCTTAAAACAATTTGTAAGCCACTCTGATAGCCTTGTGGCTGAAGAGCAGGGTATAAATAAATAAATTTAAAATAAAATAAATAAATAAATCTCCGACAACCCCTGGAGCGCAGTGCGGTGTATTTATAGCTGCTTGCTATAAATATGCTGAGACTGCCTCAAGCCCTCTTTTTATTGTCTCTGTGCTGAGAAGGTAGATATAGGTATGTTGTCCTCTGTATCATACCTGTACCTACCTGTGGACACAGACAATAGTCTAGGGCCCTCTGCCAGAGCTGGTACTAGACTATTGTCTGTGTCTGAGGCCTGTGGCTCTGGAACATCCTCCTCCTCTGGTTCTGCAGGTCCTGGCATGTCCACTGCTTCAGTCTCTGAGTTAGAGTCCAGTTCCAAGTTCTGGAAGCAGGGCATGACAGCTGCAGCAATGGGCTGGCATGGCGGTCTGGCCTCCTGTGGTCATGTGGGGCCCGATCCATTTTATTTTGGCTGGAGTGGATTTTGCCAGCTGTTTTTTAAAATGGTGTAATTTTAAAACTTACCCCAACTGCCCTCCCCCGTCTTGGCTCCAGGGGCCATGAAGACTGCCCAGGGGCAAAAGCCGTGCATTGTCTGGACTGCACGGCTCCAAGACGGGTGGGGGGGATACAGGGTAAATTGCCAGTCTAGACAAGCCCTAGGACCCTGGGAGACCAGGGTTCAGACTCCCTCCCCCTCAGTCATGGAAGCCCACTGCGTGACCTTGGGCAAGTGCATTCTTTCATTTTCAGAGGAAGGCAATGGCACACCTTCTCTGAACCAATCTTGCCAACATCCCCCACCCATTATAGGGTCACTTTAAGTCAAAAACAGCTTGAAGGCACACAACAGCAACAACAATAGAAACAACAAGGACTACATTGGTAGATAGTGACCAGGCTGGTTTACAGATAATGATCTTTTGCATTTTAAATATAATCTTCCTATTGCAGAGATTACTGGGGCTCATACGGTAGATTATTGTAATGATGCTAAGTACCTAGTTGTCAAAATCAATCAATTTCTCTCTCTATTTCTATCTTTCACTCTCTGTCACATATAAACACACAAACAGAGAGAGAGCTTTTCAGAGTGGAGAAAGAATGTAAGAATTCAGTGTGTATACTTATGTGTATGGATCTATCTTTCATTTTAATCCAGGACTGCCTTCGTTTAGGTTTTCATTTGCCTTTGTCTTAAATATTACATTTAAGGGGCCTTGTGCTAGTATAAAAATAGCTGCACAAGCACTTGTGCTTTCTCAGAGGTTGTGGAAGTATGGTCCCTTGTGAAACAAATTGTCCCACAAGTATACATATGCAACACTCTCTCCCACTTTTCACTAGGTGGGTGGTGAACTAATTGGACATTGGACATTGCACAAACAGGCCAAACAGGAAAGGAGGAGGAATAGCATTATATGTCAGGGATATTTACACCAGTGAAGTGATCCACGACATCAATACTGGAAGCCAGGTGGAGAGCATCTGGATAAAAATTAAAGGGGAGGGAAACAACAGGGATGTTATTGTGGGACTCTACTACAGACCCCCAAATCAGACGGAGGAATTGGATGTTGCCTTTCTAGAACAGATGAACATACATGCAGAAAGGAGAGATGTAGTAGTGATGGGTGACTTCAACTATCCTGATATTTGCTGGCAAGCTAACTCAGCCAAAACTACAAGGTCTAGCAAATTCCTTACATGCCTGGAAGACAATTTCATGGTCCAAAAGGTGGAAGAAGCAACAAGGGGGTCAGCTATTTTAGATCTGATCCTAACCAACAGAGACGACCTGGTTAATGGGGTGCAAGTGGTGGGATCCTTAGGTGAGAGTGATCATGTTCTCCTGGAGTTTGTTATACAATGGAAAGGAGAAGCCAGGCATAGTCAGACACGCATTCTTGACTTTAGGAGAGCTGATTTCAATAAACTCAGGGAAATACTGGGGATGATCCCATGGTCAGGAATACTAAAAGAGAAGAGACCTCAAGACGGATGGGACTTTCTCAAAAGGGAGATACTGAAGGCACAATTTCAAACAGTACCATTGAGGAAGAAAAATGGGAGGTGTCTCAAGAAACCAGGATGGATGACTAAAGAACTTTCAATGGAGCTAAGTTTTAAACAGAACATGTATAGGAAATGGAAAAGGGGGGAAATCACCAAAGAAGAATTCAAACAGATAGCGAACACGTGTAGGAGTAAAGTCAGAAAAGCTAAAGCGCAGAATGAGCTCAGGCTTGCTAGGGAGGTTAAGAACAATAAAAAGGGTTTTTTTGGGTATGTCCGCAGCAAAAGGAGGAAGAAGGAAATGATAGGGCCACTACGTGGAGAAGATGGCAAAATGCTAACAGGGGACAGAGAAAAGGCAGAATTACTCAACACCTTCTTTGCCTCAGTGTTTTCAGAAAAGGAAAAGGAGGACCAACCTGAGGAGAATGGGACAGAGGACACAATAGGGGAAATCCAGCTCAAAATAAGTAAAGAGGTAGTACAGGAATACCTTCTTAATCTAAATGAATATAAATCTCCAGGACCAGATGAACTACATCCCAGAGTATTAAAAGAGCTGGCAAATATAATCTCAGAGGCATTGGTAATAATATTTGAGAACTCCTGGAGAACAGGAGAAGTCCCAGCAGACTGGAGGAGGGCAAACGTTGTTCCCATCTTCAAAAAGGGGAAAAAAGAGGATCCCAACAATTATCGTCCAGTTAGTCTGACATCAATACCAGGGAAGATTCTAGAACAGATCATTAAACAGAGAGTCTGTGAACATTTAGAAGGCAATGCCATAATCACAAAAAGTCAACATGGGTTTCAGAGAAACAAGTCATGCCAGACTAATCTGATCTCTTTTTTTGATAAAGTTACCAGCTTGGTAGATGAAGGGAATGCTGTGGACATTGCATACCTTGATTTCAGTAAGGCCTTTGACAAGGTTCCCCATGACATTCTTGCAAACAAGCTTGTAGAATGTGGGCTAGACAAGTTAGCTGTTCAATGGATTTGTAATTGGTTGACCGGCCGAACCCAAAGGGTGCTCAGCAGTGGCTCCTCTTCGTCTTGGAAAGATGTGACCAGTGGGGTGCCACAGGGTTCTGTCCTGGGCCCAGTGCTATTCAACATCTTTATCAATGACTTAGATGAGGGAATTAGGGGCATACTTATCAAATTTGCAGATGACACCAAATTGGGAGGAGTAGCTAATACCCTAGAGGACAGGATCAAAATTCAGAATGACCTGGATAGACTGGAGAGCTGGGCCAAAGCTAACAAAATGAAATTCAATACGAAGAAATGTAAAGTACTGCATTTAGGGCGGAAAAATGAAATGCATAAATACAGGATGGGAGAGACCTGGCTGAATGAGACTACGTGCGAAAGGGATCTAGGAGTCCTAGTAGACCACAAGTTGAACATGAGTCAACAGTGTGATGCGGCAGCTAAAAAGGCCAATGCGATTTTGGGCTGTATCAATAGAAGTATAGTGTCTAGATCAAGGGAAGTAATAGTGCCACTCTATTCTGCCTTGGTCAGACCTCAGTTAGAATACTGTGTCCAGTTCTGGGCACCACAATTCAGAAAGGATATTGACAAATTGGAGCGTGTCCAAAGAAGGGCGACTAAAATGGTGAAAGGTCTGGAAACCATGCCTTATGAGGAGAGACTTAGGGAGCTGGGTATGTTTAGCCTGGAAAAAAGACGGTTAAGAGGCGATATGATAGCCCTGTTTAAGTATTTGAAGGGATGTCACGCTGAGGATGGAGCAGGCTTGTTTTCTGCTGCTCCAGAGACTGGAACACGGAGCAATGGGTGCAAGCTCCAGGAACAGAGATTCCACCTCAACATGAGGAGGAACTTTTTGACAGTAAGATCTGTTCGGCAGTGGAACACACTCCCTCGGAGCGTGGTGGGGTCTCCTTCCTTGGAGGTCTTTAAACAGAGGTTGGATGGCCATCTGTCGGGGATGCTTTGATCAAGATTTCCTGCGTGGCAGGGGGGTTGGACTGGATGGTCCTCGTGGTCTCTTCCAACTCTGCAATTCTATGATTCTATGATTCTATGAATGCCATACCTTGTACACTTGATTGTGGAACTGTGGGATCTTGCATAACTACCCTGATCTGCATTTGCCCTATAACAAAAGCACATCAGGGTTTATTCTAAGCATTTTTTTTCTTCCCACTGCACAAGAAGCCAGAGGGCTGGTTCTGAGGAGATGCTTCTCCCTGATCTTATTGTACCACTTGTTATTTTGCATGACCATGGAATGTATTGTCGAAAGTGACAGAGACAACCTCCATGAGACACTGATGGAGATACATTGATATTGTTCATGAAGCGTGATGGCATTGTAGACCGAACCAGAATTGACAAAATTTATGTAATGGTTTTGTAGTTTTGTGAGCTGTTTAGCCAACTCTGTCAGAGAAGCTCTAGTGCCATGACAAACTACAAATCCCAGGATTCCATAGGATGGAGGCATGATAGTTAAAGCTGTATCAAACTGCATTATTTCTGCAGTGTGTCAGTACCCTACGTCAGTCTGTACCAATTCATTATGGCTTAAGCCTTAAACTTTCATGGGCAATGTCCACTGGGTTTACAAAAGCTTACACTTTGGACTTTCAGATGTTTTGAACTGTAGCTCCCATCACCCCACCCATCATGGCCAATGGTGAGGGGTTATAGGATTTGTAGGCCAAAACATGTACAGGCCCAATTTATAAGCTTTTTGTGGACTGTCTGATGAAACAGACTTTGTCTGTGAAAATGCATGTCATAATAAAAGACTTAAAGGAATCCAGTAGCATCTTTGAGGGTAACTGAGAAGACATTTATAGCATATGCTTTCATGAAGTTGATTCAACCCATGAAATCTTATGCTAGAAATTTATTCTTCCCAATGACTCTCAAAGATGCTACTGCATTCTTTTATGTCCTTTTATGCCAAAACAGACTAGCATGATCAACTCTTTAAATGTTATTCCATAATTGGGTTAGTCTTCAGATGCCTGAGGGGCATTTGTTGTTTTGTCTAATTCAATCCTTAATCCTGGAAGGAGTTCTCTACACTGGAAATCAGGAGAGTCGCCTTTTAGATGACAGCTCCCAGTCACCAGTGCTGCCTGGTGGCTTCCCAGAGTTTATATAATGCTTCCAAGTTCTGAGAAGAACCATCTTGCATTGCGGCTGAGTTTAGCCCCACAGTTGCTCCTCTCCTGTCAGTTACTACTAAAGGAAAGGGTTAATATATATATAAAAAAACCTGGGCTTCTCAGACAACTCAGACCCTTTGATATTTTTTTTCAAAGTTTGGGGGTTTGATCCTATCCAGTTGATCCTGATGCATTCTCTATTCCTTTGAAGTACCCTTTACCTCAAATCAGTCCTTTTGTTCTTTGCTAAATCAGCTTTTAAAGCATTTCTAGATGAGTGTTCCTTGCTAATCCCTTTACATGGGAATATATGGGCTAATGACTCTTGGAGACTTTCTCCACTGTTTGGGACCCTAGATTTTGTGCACTGGCCTGAATCCTGTTGCTTGTCTCAACTAGAGTAGACTCATTAAAATCAATTATTATTATTTATTATTATTTAGTTATTTATACCCCGCTCTTCAGCCACAAGGCTATCAGAGCGGCTTACAAATTGTTTTAAACGATAGCAGTTTACACATCTACACTGCAATAAGCAGCTTCCATTGTGTGTTAGCTAATTGAATTTAGCTGTACCACCATGGTGTAGTTGATAGGGATCCCTGCCTGGCTTCTGGGAGGGCCAGGGAGATGGTGGCGGTGGTGGTGAGGGTTGGCATGCTGGATGGGCTCCTGCTGACATGTGCAGCCTGATCTGATCCAGATTTTGGCTAGATTAAACTGGGTATCATGATGTAATGGTTTATTGGGCCCTACCCCAGCTTGCCTCCATCTCCATTTGCCCTCGGGGGTCATAAACTGAAGTATTTAGCCCGTGTAGATAAGGCCTAAGTTATTTTTAAAAAACTACATAAAAAAAAATTCTCCATGGTGACTGGCATGGTGTAGTAGTCAGAATGTTGGACTAGGACTCCAGGAGATGAGGGTTCAAACCCTCACTCAACCATGGAAACCCACTGAGTGACTTTGGACATGTCACACACTCTCAGCCTAAGAGGAGGACAATGGCAAACTCCTTCTGAACAATCTTGCCCAGAAAATTGTATGATGCAGTCATCATAAATGAAAGAACACAACAGCAACAAATTTTCTGCTGTATTTGTCATGGGGCTGTTTACACGGGCAAATATTCCTCTAAATATACCGCAAAGATAGCTCATTGTTCCCACGGATCGCACCACAGCATCGCCTCATTCAGAAGGGGGGAAGGTAAAACACCCAAATATAGCATGGCAAGGGATGTCGCTACTTTTGCCGGTATATTTGCAATGTAGCGCATTATTGGCAGTGTAAACAACCATTCCACTAAGGGCTGCAGCAGAGCTGCACTGTGATTGGTTGCTATGATGAAGGGGTGGGCTTAAAAGAGGGGGACTGAGAGAGGGAGATTCAGTAGCGATCAGGAAACTTTGAAAAATCCTCTCTGTTATTTTGCAAGTCTGCCAAGAAAAAGAATTCCCAAGACCTTTCAGTCAGGGGAAGATCTGTTCTGCCCATAAAGTTCCCATCTCATCAGCTCTGCTTGGGGGAGGGAGAGAGTGAAAGAGAGAGAGAGAGAGAGAGCGAAACCATTTCACTAAGGGCTGCAGCAGAGCTGCATTGTGATTGGGGGAGGGAGGGAGATTCAGTAGCGATCAGGAAACTTTGAAAAATCCTCTGCTATTTTGCAAGTCTGTGAACCCTGACTAAACAAATCGTGCTGAAAAAACTTGTGATAGGTTCACCTTAGGATCTACGGCATGGCCACAAGGTCTTTCAGCAGAGATGCCAGGGCAGATGGGAAGTTTGCTGTGTCTCTGCTTCGGGGAGTGACTGAGTTCATTTACAGGCAGATTTAGAGAGATACAGAGACAGAGCCACTTCTTTGATCTTCGCCCCCTGCTATTTTGGCAGTCTATGAGTCTTTCTTTAGCTAGAAAATGCAGGGCTTCAAAGGAGGGTCTATGCTGTTCCCCATAAAGCCTTCCTCTGCTTGGGAGGCCACGCCCCCTGCACTTTTTCAAGTCTGAATGAAAAAGCAGCATAATTAGAAAAAAAAAAACCTGACTGGCACAGCTGCGGAAAAGAATTAAAGCGCAAGTTGCCGCAAGAAATCTGCCGTGTAAACAAACCCATGGAGAATTGCAAACTTGGCTCTGAAGCTTCAATTTTGCAACCAGTACAAATTCAGTTCAGCCACTACTGGGTTTTGAGATGGTACCACATTATCAATTTACTCACAAGCTTTTCCTCATAAGGATTAGAACATTTGCTTTAAAAAGAAAAAGGGAAAAAATGAAACCTAAGATTCTCCAAGGCCAGGATATAACTATGTCCCTGTCCTGGTGGAAGAAGACTGTCAGCAAATTTTTGAAAGAAGCTGATTCTCCAAATCCCCATGTGCCCCCAATATCTGCTACAGAGCTGCAGGAAAACCTCCAAAGCAGATTTTCAAGTGGTGTGGAGGGCTGTGGTGGGAAGGACAGAGATCTTAGGCTGTTGACACACTACAGACATAATGCAGTTTGACACCTTTTTAACTGCCATAGCACTCCGAATTCAGTGCTATGGAATTCTGGGGTTTGTAGTTTTGTGAGATATTTAGCCTTCTCTGTCAGACCACAACAAAGTACAAATCCCAGGATTCCATATAATGGAGCCATGATAGTTAAAATGGTGTCAGACTGCATTATTTCTCTAGCGTGGCAGCAGTCGTAGCTCCTCCACATGTTGATGAGGGCTACTCTACTACTCTTATAATTCCTCACAGTTGCCCAAGTTGAGCGTGTCCAAAGAAGGGCGACTAAAATGGTGAAAGGTCTGGAAACCATGCCTTATGAGGAGAGACTTAGGGAGCTGGGTATGTTTAGCCTGGAAAAAAGACGGCTAAGAGGCAATATGATAGCCCTGTTTAAGTATTTCAAGGGGTGTTACGTTGAGGATGGAGCAGGCTTGTTTTCTGCTGCTCCAGAGACTGGAACACGGAGCAATGGATGCAAGCTCCAGGAACAGAGATTCCACCTCAACATTAGGAGGAACTTTTTGACAGTAAGAGCTGTTTGGCATTGGAACACTCCCTCAGAGCGTGGTGGGGTCTCCTTCTTGGAGGTCTTTAAACAGAGGCTGGATGGCCATCTTTCGGGGATGCTTTGATCATGATTTCCTGCGTGGCAGGGGGTTGGACTGGATGGCCCTTGTGGTCTCTTCCAACTCTGCAATTCTATGATTCTATGATTCTATGACTAGAAGTTGACTAGGGATGTTGGAAGTTTGAGTACAACAGGATCTGAAAAATCATACATCTGTGCTGTAGTAAAAAAAAATATATAGTGCATATTGTTAGATATTATTATGTCAAACTGGGTGTCAATATACTTTTAATATATGCCTGTTTTGACAGTAGGCAAAATACCACTGGTGTGTTTTGAGAGAGAGTAATCCCCATCACAAGGGTAATAACATATATCAGTGGCTCTTAACCTTTTCTTTAACAGGGAACCCTTTTAAATATCTTTTGTTGCTGCAGACCCCCAAGATTTAACGCAAGATTTAAAACCCCAACAACAGCAACAATAACAACACAATTAAATAATAATAACAATACACCATCCATTAACCCTTCCCTCAGAGGTACTGAAAGTATGTAATGATTTAGTGAGTTAATAATTTACAGTATCCTAATCATCTTAGGAGCCAGCATGGCGTAGAGGTTTGAGTGTTGGACTACAAGTCTGGAGACCAGTGTTCAAATTCCGCTCTGCCATAAAAACCCACTGGGTGACCTTGGGCAGGTCACACACTCTCAGCTTCAGAAAATCCCATGATAGGTTCGCCTTAGGGTCACCATATGTCAGAAATGACTTAAAGGCACACAACAACAATAATCTTAGACCATCAACTGTAGTTTACTGATTTAGAGCATAAATTCAGCACTGGTTCCCATTCACATGCATGTGAAATGCTGAAGAGGGGAGGCTCTGGGCCCCTTCCAGAATTTTGGTGTTTTTAAATAACATTCTGTGTCCAGGTTAGTTTATAACATGTTTATAACATGTTCTGCTAAACCAACCTGGACACAAAATGTTATTTAAAAACACCAAAATTCTGGACCAAGCCAATAACTATCATGTCAGAATGCACAGAGAAGCTATTGAAATCCACAAACACCTGGACAACTTCAACAGGAAAGAAGAAACCCTTAAAATAAACAAAATCTGGCTACCTGTCCTGAAAAACACTAAAATAAAAACTTTAACACATGCAAATGAACTCCACCTAGGGACAGGGGGATTTCCAGCAGACAATGGACACATTTGCCAACCAGACACTAATCCTCCTTGCATATCTCCACCCAGAAACTAGCCATTCAAATACACAAATTTACATATCCTCCCCAACAGGGGCTCACAGTATATATCCCCACACACACTCCTATCCAACAATTCTCTGAAGATGCCAGCCACAAATGCAGGCGAAACATCAGAAAGAAACTCTTCCAGAACACGGCCTCAAAGCCCGGAAAAAAACCACAGAAAACCTTTAGAATCCACTTTAATTTGGCCATTTGGGCTAACTCATCAACCTTAACAATCCATTCTTCCATCATCAGTCCTTCAATCCACTTTCAAGTTTGAGCAAACAATATCCTTACTGCTGTTGTCATATATCAAAGAAATATAGTTGTCCCTTCACATTTGCGGGGGTTAGGTTCCACAGACCCCCGCGAATGTGAAAATTCCACGAATAATGACTGCCCTCCCCCTCCCCCGCCAAAGCGATCACGGGGCCTCCGGAGGCCCCATAGTCGCTTTCCCCGCCCCCTCCCTTCCAAGGCCTTCACGGGGCCCCCGAAGACTCTCCCAAGGCCCCGTGGAGGCCTCCCAGGCCCTCCCCCCTCCCTTCCAAGGCCTTCACGGGGCCTCCAGAGAGTCTCTGAAGGCCCTGTGGAGGCCTCCCTGGCCCTCCCCCTCCCCCTCCCTCCCAAGGCCTACACAGGGCTTCCGAAGTCTCCAGAGGCCCCATGGTTGCCTCCCCAGCCCTCCCCCTCCCTCCCAAGTCCTACATGGGGCCTCCAGAGAGTCTCCGGAGGCCCCATGGTTGCCTCCCCGGCCCTCCCCCTCCCTCCCAAGGCCTTCACGGGGCCTCTGGAGTGTCTGAAGGCCCCATGGAGGCCTCCCCTGCCCTCCCCCTCCCTCCCAAGGCCTACACGGGGCCTCCGGAGAGTCTCCGAAGGTCCCGTGGAGGCCTCCCTGGCCCTCCCCCCTCCCTCCCAAGGCTTACACGGGGCCTCCAGAGGGTCTCTGAAGGCCCTGTGGAGGCCTCCCCGGCCCTCCCCCTCCCTCCCAAGGCCTTTACGAGGCCTCCGGAGGGTCTCCGAAGGCCCCATGGAGGCCTCCCCGGCCCTCCCCCCTCCCTCCCAAGGCCTTCACGCGAATATACAAAACCACGAATGCTAAGTTCGTGAATGTGGAGGGGCAACTGTAATCCATATTTACTCTCCAGTTTTTTGTCCACAATGCCCTACAAAAACATTTCTGGTGACATTACAAAATCATATGTGATAGACTTGTAAGAAGGTGAAAAGTTACTGGTCTAAGATTTATATGTTCATCAAAAAAATTTTAAAGGTAAATTTTATAATGCTCCTTGCTAAGGGAAAAGATTTTGTTTAAAAAAGCATCTTGACTCAATTTCAGTTTCAAAAGTCATTTATACACTTTTAAAATTACATGGTAATTGTCTTTACACAACTCTAAATAAAACACATTTTCTCTAATCCCTATGGCTGTGTTTCTTTGATCTTTATTAAATCTGTCCTTAAAATTGTATATAAGCAGACCAGTTAAGATCTTGCCTTTCCTTAGGAATGATCTCACTTGATTTAAACTTCCAGCTGTCTTGTTCAAAATACAAAAGATGATAGTATTATCTTAGGAAAAAGTCTCTGTTTATACTTATACCAAACTTATAGGAGTTCAGTATAAGGACTTTATCAGACTAGCGTCTAAAAATGTTGTAATTCTGCTACTGAGGAAAGCAGAAACATAGTGGTATTATTACACTTATTATTGCATGTCACTGTAATCGCATGATACTACCAACATGGAATTATATTAGCAAAGGCATATAGTGCATTTGGAAGACTTCACAAAAGAGTCTGGAGCAATAAACACCTGAGGCAAAGCACAAAAATCAGTGTGTATAGAGCCATCATACTGTCTATCCTCCTTTATGGATCTGAAACATGGGTCACCTATCGCCACCACCTACGACTCCTCGAGCGCTTTCATCAGTGCTGTCTACGCACAATCCTAAATATACACTGGACTGACTATGTGACGAATGTTGCTGTCCTTGAGCAAGCAGGGATCACCAGCATTGAGGCCATGATATTGAGAACGCAGCTGCGCTGGGCAGGGCACGTTTCTAGGATAGAGGACCATCGCCTCCCAAAAATACTACTCTACGGTGAACTCGCCACGGGTCAGCGTAAGAGGGGTGCTCCAAAAAAGCGATACAAGGATTCCCTGAAACAACATATCAGGCTCGGCCAAATTGATCACCAACAGTGGTCCGCCCTGGCCTCACATTGGGAGGCATGGAGACGCACTATCCACAATGCTGCAGCCTTATTTGAGAACTCACGCCGAACAAGTCTTGAAGAGAAACGACAATGCAGAAAGAATCACAACCCAGAAACATCACCCAAGGAGACCTTCTGCTGTGCTTTTTGTAACCGGACTTGTTTATCTCGGATTGGCCTTTTTAGTCATCAGCACGCTTGCAGAAAGCACGGGATGAGTCCTTCCTGAATCTTCGTTTGCGAAGAAAAGCCAGAGAGAGAGAGAGAGAGAGAGAGAGAGAGGTAATCGCATGATACTACCAACATGGAATTATTGTATGACCACCACTAGCAGTTTTAGAACAGGATTTTACTGCTGTGATTTAGCATGGGCGAGATTTCGGTGGGTCTCGCAAGAAGATGCAAGTGCACTTAAAAACTCCCCAAACCTCTTAATTTACAAACAAAATAATCACATAAACACTTAAACAAACCTTAAAACATGCAAACAAAACATGGAAACAAAATGGGACAGTTTATTAAAAGAGCATCCTGTAGAGCGAAAATAGCGATATTGAGAGCTATTTGATGACTTGTCCTGTCAATTAAAAAGGACGTGTTATTGGCGGCTGGAGCACATAGTAACCACAAAAGGACAATGATGTTGTTTGATAGCAGCAACCCATTTGCACTACTGTGATGTCATAATTGTGCAATTATAGCCTCATCTGACAAAGTCCTAAGTATAATACAATGATTTTTAAATTCAGCATGTGCCTTGACTTTATCATAGCAAGAATAACCATGCCAACCAAATCTTAAATTGTGTGCTTCAAGGTCCAAGAGGCTCATATGCCTAAGCAATATCCATTTCTTCAACCATACAAAACAACAGGCCTATTAATACAATTTGACATTAGGGACTCCCAATTGAGAATGTGTTACTTTTTTAAAATAACATTTCAAAGCTGTTTTGCACAGGAAATGGTGGAATGACATTAGCATCTCCTGATGGAATAATATGTATAGATGCCCTTATCACTGATAAGGGCATCTATACAAAAAATTAATTCAAAAAATTAATAAATTCCAGTGTACCATTAGAATGCCAAGTCCAAACAGGAAGGGAATATAAGGTGTTCTCAGCTGATACCCATAATTGTAGACCCCCTCTCCATGTCCTTTCATCCCCCCACTCCATGCACACACAACTGTGCCAAAGTCCCATGTTGCTTTCTCATGCTGATGTGATTCCATAACCAAATGAGCATGTAGGAAAACCATGGTGTGTGTCTCTGTTTTTCCCATCTGGCTGTCATTCATCCTCCTAGCAAGATGCCTATTACTTCAAAGTCCACCCTCGTGGTGCTGCTATTTTATGTTATGGAACACAGCTGTATAGCACAGCACCATACACGTTAATGGCTCCAGAATGGTACAAAGAACAGAAATACATGAGAGAAAGTGATGTTTAAAGGTCTTTCAACAATGTTATTAAAGCAGCCATTGTGGTAACTGCATGGAAATCTGAGCAGCTGCCATGAGGCTGGGAGTGTGAAACAAAATGAACCAAACATGGCAGGAGGCAGTTTCTGGTTTCCCCTCTGTACATGGTGACATGTCTATCCAAAAGATGTACACCATATGCCTTGTTTGCTAGGCAGGAGCTGAATACGCTCAGAGGTACTGCAGGCTTTTCCTCCTTTAAGTATGGTTTAATATATAATATAACATATTAAATAGCCAAAATATTTAATATACCATATTTAATAGCCAAAATATTAAGCAGGTTATTTCTTTTCTCATAACGATTTTGGAGGTTCTTTTCTTTAAAAAAAAGTTTATGCATGGGACAGAGGAGTAATCTTACATTGCAGTTAAACATGCATGCCTTAAAACTGTTGTTATCCCTTCCCAAACACTTCTGAAGAGGCAGAATAAAAAGCACTCTTTTGCTGAAATGAAGTCAAGATTATTTTTTGGACAAAATCTTTTCCTTTAGCAAGGAGCAGAAGTGGCTGTATGAATTCAGATCATGTTTTCCATAAAAAAATGGAGTTTGGACATTCTGAACACAGTATAACATATGGGGGTAGCAGTTAATTTGCAGGCAAGTACTAGTGCTTGGTGCATTAAATTCTCTCTCTCTCTCTCAACTAGGGGAGGGAATAGTGTGCCGTCCAGATGTTCTTGGACTGCAAGCTCCAGCAGTCCTAGTAAGCATAGCCCATAGTGTCTGGGGGGAGATGCTGTGAATTGCAGTCCAGCAAAATCTAGAGGGCTGGATGATTTTCATTCCTGCTTTAGAAGAAATTTTAAAATGGTATAATGAAGGATATTTGTATAAGATTCATGGCAATGTAACTTTGGAGGAAATCAATCAAAATAACATTAGTAAGAGCAGAGGTGGTGAACCAGTTCCAATCAAGATGGCTGGAACTGTTGGGAGTTGGAGCCAAGCACCATCAAGAAGGTTTCCAACTGTGTGGTACAGCAATACCATAATAGTGAGGGAAAGATGGTGCAGAAGAGGACTTCCGGAGGCTTCTCACCAAGACTGCCATCACCAACACAGGTTAAACAGTGGCCTTTATAATTGCTGTGTTGGCAGTTCTCACAACTGATGCCATACTGAGTCACACAGCCAGCTAAGCCTTGCTGGAATGTGAAATCTTGCTGAGAGTCAGTTGTTCCAGTATCATCTTGCAATAGCCAGCTCTACATTACAGGTTTAATGGGAAGCAGAAATTATTTGTGTAACAATCAGGTGAGAATGAGGGTGTGTACATCTTGTCAAATCAGTTTCAAGATCATTAAATATGGAAAGCAGCCAGCTTAAAACATAACTCAACATGTGTCTGTCCGACAGGGTTTTCTAAAAGATCTTTATAGGCTGTTCTGTTGTGTCAAGCATTCCTCGGGCTCCCTCACAAAACAGTTTAACTGCTGAGCTGCATTTACGGTGGTGGTGGTAGTGTGCCTTCAAGTTGTTTCTGACTTACGGTGACCATCAGATGAACCTATCATGGGGTTTTCTTAGCAAGATTTGATCAGAAAAGGTTTGCTGTTGCCTTCCTCTGAAGCTGAGAGAGTGTGACTTGCCCAAGGTCACCCAGTGGGTTTCCACACGTGAGTGGGGATTCAAACCCTGGTCTCTCAGAGTTCTAGTCCAACTTTCTCTAGATGCATTTATATGCACCAGGATTTTTTTTGCTTAATGGTTTAATAAAGATACATCTATTTCTTTGTCCTGTATTTTATTTTAAATATTTCAGTACCACATTTCCAGGCAGATCCTGGTTCATAACAAAACATAGATAACTAACATACCAGCAACAACAACAACAAACAGATCTGGGAGTTTATGTTAAGGAGTTAGCTGGATGACATACCTTGGATGATGGATTCTTTGAACCTGTTGTTCCCCCTCCTCTGTGATGGATAGTGTGAAGAGTGTACAGTAGTTTTTAAAATACTTGAAAATTGCAAACATAATCCTGATTCACTCTCTCCCTGCCCTCCAAGATCTTTTCTCTAGGCTTTTACCATATAATGCCCATATTTGAGGATTTTGCTTCTTGGAATTTATTTATTTATGGAATATTTTCAAGCTGTGATGGTGGAATCCGTGAATGCCAAATCCGTGGATACAGAGGGCCAACTGTATTCATTCACAGTCTCTCAGATCAGATGGGATCTGGTGCCTTTAGGGTATTTAGGCCCTTAGCTCCTAGTTATTTGGTTGGTCTTTATTGAATGGCACTAATAGCCAACTTTAGCAATGTTATGAAGCCTACAACTTGTGTGCTCAGTTGTCCACACTTAATTTTCCCAGACGCCGGTAAGAAAGGTGAAGTGGAACCTAAAACAAAATTCTACTTATTACATGACCAAATAAGGATGCAAATTGCTTTCAAGAATGTTTTTGTGACTCACAGCCCTCCCCAGAACTAAATCCCCAATAAACTCACCCCCATTTTGTCCTTTTCCCCTACTCCTGGATGCCTCCAGGAACACAGATTTGGCCTATAACAAGTTTTAAGGCCACCCTATCCCTCCCCTTCCCCACCAAAGAAAAACAAAATATCCAGTAACTTAGGGGGCATTACACTCTACCAAATTATAGCACTATTATTCCCTTTCAACTACCGTGGTAACATCCTGTGGAACCTTGGGGTTTGTAGTTTGTTGAGGCACTAGCGGATCTCTCTCACTGAGAATTTTAAACGCCCCTCCCTAAACCACAAATCCCAGGATTCCATGGGTTGTTGCCATGGCAGTAAAAGTAGAATCATAGCACCATAACTGTGTAGAGTAAAAAGGCCTCAAGCTTCAATATTGCTATTTTTCTGCATGTCCAGCCTGGTGCAGCTTACAATCATTTCCCTGAGTGTAAATTTGGACTTGTCAGTTGGAAGTTGCTAGGCCCTGGCCTAACGCTATGGTGTTGTCTATATGAGGGGGGAAATGTGGATTGATGCGCACTAACGCCAATTCAAAGCAGCTTCCATTTGTCTTAACTCTTTTTTTGCAAGATTGCTGGTATACAAGCAATAGCAATAGCAATAGCATTGGTATTTATATACCACTTATAAGTGCCGAAGCACTCCCTAAGCATTTTACAATGTGTTAGCTAATTGCCCCCAACAAGTTGGGTACTAATTTTACCGACCTACAGAAGGCTGGAAGGCTGAGTCAACCTTGGAGCCCTCTGGGATCAAACTCATAACCTTGTGGCTTGCAGTACAAAGCTACCCACTTTCGCTGTTCCAACAGGCATGCCTGTGAATCAAGATGGTGGGCGCAAGTTAATTATTCGTGTTTTTATTCTTACCAGTTGCCGACGCCAAACAGTAGTGTTTTTTTTTTAAAGCATGTCTAAGGTGTGAAAGTGCAATATTCTGCCTAAATAAATAGAAAAAAGAAAAAAAGTGCTGTTTCATTGCCTCAGTGCACAATTGTTAAGGTGAAACTCCAACATGGGGGTTCCAGCCGCTTGCCTTGTTAGCAAGCTCTGCCCCTTGAGCACATCTGACCAATCAGCTTTTCACTTCTGCTCTTATCAGGAATGCAAATCAGTTGTCCCAATGAGTGGGAATACACATTCCCTGTGGAGCTTTTAAAAAACTTTGAGGAAAGCTGCAAAGGCTTTTTCTACTGAGTTTTTGGTGGATTTGGTCCCCTCTCCTTCTGAATATGGCAAATTGATGTGGGAAGCCATTTAGACAAATTGTATTCTCCTCGAATTCTATGAGTATTTTAACCATTTAGACAACCCCTATGCCTCTGACAAAGGCATATGACCTACTGAAAAAGCACAGAGAACAGACAGTATAAATGACTTTAGCTTGTACTGGTCCCTTGCAGTTTATTATTAATTTTTTGCATACTATTTTTTCAACTAAAAGCTCTTAGCACAGATTAACTTACTTAAAGGTGGTTTTTAAAAATTACTACACTGTAGCTTTTTTACAGCTTTGGGGCAGGCAAGCTTTCTCATCTTTGACAGACCCTCCAAAGACATTTTGTTGTCTGAGGGGGAAAAATTGGTTGCACCTCTCAATTTTTCTACAGAAGCTGACACAACCAATAGTTGAATCTTGGCAGGGCCTAACCTTTTCAACTTTTCACACAGAAAAGTTCCTTTTGGGAGGACAATTCCCAGAACCTCCCAACTGGGACTTCAGGAGCTTTACAAAAAAGTAAAATTTCCAAGCTCTGAGGCTGTTCAACTGTTAAAGAGCACTCTCCCATACTTCACCTAGCAACCTTATTAGCATGTATTACAAAGCTGATTAACATAAGCAATTATAAGCCAACAAGAAAAAAGCTTCAGCACCTTTGAGAATCTGATGGTGCCCGTCTTATCAGCAATGTAAGCATCATACATCCAGACACACAGCCTTAAATCTGAATTCAGATTTGCCCAACATATATATATGCTCTCTGAACACAGGTTGGAGAGGAACCTGCTCAAATAATCCATTTAACAGGCTTTTCCCATAGGCAGAGTTCCTCAATTTCAGGGCTTGGGTTGGTTTCACAGGCCTGGGGCCTTTTCTGCAGACCTCATAGCAAGGGAAGGTATCTCAGAGTGAAAGGACTCCACTACTGCCTCCTTTGTTTGTTTTTTACTGTGTGCTCCTCACTGCAGGTTACTTTGGAGTGACTGCTATGCTTTCAAGGGAGGTCTGTATGGCTACTTCTTTCCCTGCTCAAAAGTTCTCAAACTGTGGCCTGCACCAGGGCCTAGCATGAGGGAGCAGTCGGTGCAGGGAAATTTTAAGCTGCCTCAGGAGTTGCTGGATAGGTATTTTGTGGCTTTTTGTTATCTTGTTAATTTTTCCAGTTTTGTCTCATCTTCCACATCCCACCCTAAATGGCTGAAGCTGCAGTATAATTTCCTTCTTGTTCTGAGGGGCACGTGGGTTGTAAAAATGGATACCCTCCAACTGTCCTGCTTTGACAGGTATGGCCCCGATTAATCCCCTGCTGTCCCACTTTCTCAGCTCTCTTTATAATGTCCTGTTTTTTCTCTCTTCCCCTTTCAAAAACATTTCCCTGCCCAAAACAAACCTTGGAAAAGTTTGTAACATTGGACTACAACTCTTCTGTGTTAAAACCAGTACAGTCATCTCTCCACATTTGCGGGCTGTAGATTTGATTATTCGTGGATTACTAAAATGTTCACTCCAGGCATTTTTTAGGTTCTCCAGTGTGATTCTATAGTATGCTTCCACTGGAAGTTGACCACATAATCATGCTGGAGGACCTACAAATGACTAGAAAAAGTGTTCTCTCAGGTAAAAAACAAACAAACCAACGGGCCTACATTTGCGTGTTTTCCACTTTTGTGCCCCAACCCCTGCAAAAGTTGAGGGTCGACTGTAGTTGGAAAAGCATGAAAAACAGAATCTTTTTCCTGTTCAGTGCAACACTGACAAAACATAATTTCCAACTAAATCTTTTATCACTTGTTAGACTGTGATTCTTATTTAAATTCGAGCCTGTGCAATGGATTTGTCTGGTGGAGCGCAGCGTGCACAGAACTGGCCTCACCCTTTAAACCAGAGATTCTTCTGCCGTGGCCTTGCAAGCATGGACGTGGCAGCGAGGTCCTTGGGCCGTAAGTTTGATTAGAGTTTCCTTCTCTTAGATGGTTGACCTTACAGGGTTGGACGAGCACCATCTGCCCGGGTTTGGGATTGGAGTTTTCCTTCTCCTAGGACGGTTGCCACAAGGCTAGAGAGCCCATCCTGCCCTTTGACGCTCTTTGTCAGACCCTTCGGTTTTGACCCGTCTGGCATGGGAGACCCTACCAGTGGCTATTTTGCCACCGCCAGAATAGCTCAAAACATCATTAGGGTACGCAAGCCTCTCTCCCACGACAAGGGGGCGTCAATGGAGAGGATTTAAATAACATGCTGAGTAACTGTGGCTAATGTTCAAAGTGTTATGCCAGACTGTTGATAGCTCTTTGGATTTGGCTCTGAAATGTCAGGGCCTGGGATATACCTGGCAACTTTACTATGATGCCCAATCAGAATATTGTCTGACATATTACCTTTTCTCCAGCTGAATAGCATTTACCATATTTAAATTAAAAAAAAAAAACAGTCCTGGGCAAGACATTAATTCCAGTCTTGCTTCTAGAATTATTTTTTAATCAAATTAAATACGTAAGAATTATCTCACTACAGGTTTCATTACTAGGGAAGGGACCGTAACAGTCTGGTAGAGCACAAACCTTGAACACAGAAGACCCTGGTTCAATCCCTGGCAAATCCTTCCATGAGGTAGGCTGAATCTCCCATCTCAAAAGCACTGGTGCAGGATAAACTGCTAACAGCATCCACCATACTATCAGCCAGCATCTATCAAATATTGCAGCTGTCATTGCTCTCTGGAGCATCCAGCCATGTAATGCCTTGCTCTGAGGATCTCCTCCAAGTTTTGCACTGGACAATTGGGCTCTCCAAAGTCTTATTAGGAAAGCAATTGGCACAGTTCCCCAGAGCAGGCAAACAATCTTGGAAGCCAGGGGGGATCATGTTTTTTCTCTGCAGTCTGACTGGTCTATGAAAGAAGAGTGTGTGAGGTCCCCCTAAGGAACAACTAATGGCTGAAGGTTGCTCACCCTGGCCAAAAGTGACATAGGATAGACAAACCATGAAGAGGTTCCCCTCAGTCTCCTCTGACCCACAAGCAACAGCACTGGGCAAGTCACTATGGAGGACATGGTGTGGGGGAAGTATGAGACCACAAGATGGTGACTGCAAATACCAATTCAAATCAACAACTGCATTGGTGAAATGTTGGGATTGGATGATCAGTCACTTAAGAGCCCACCAGCTTCAAGAGCTTGATGAAGCTTGTGTTCCAATACTAAATGCTGCCAATCTATATTGGCTTCAAGTGCACAATCAGTGGTGTCATTCAGCCAGTTTGCACCAGTTTGCCAGAACAGGTTGCTAAAAAGACATGGAGGCTGGGTAGGTTAAAAGGAGAACCAGAAGTAGCAAAGGGGAGCCTGAAATAGAGACTGGGGCAACGGGCGGGAGAGCAAGGGACAGGAACTGGATGTTAATTATTTTGAATGACACCACTGTGGGCAATAGTGCCCTCTCTATAGTGAGCAGTCAGGGAGAAAGCATGGACTCCGCTGTGGAGACCAGAGCCGGAGATGATACTTTACCTTTGATAGCTGGGAGTACCTAGGTGCAGTGGATTATCTCCCTGCTGTTCCTGTTTGTGTCTGTTCATCTTGATTGTTTTATATATTGAATGTTGTTTCTAGGGTTTTATCAAGTGTTTTGTATTTTTAATTAAACTTTAATATGCTTTGTGAGGGCTTTTACTCTGAAAAATGGACCACAATCTATTGCAAACACTGTTGATGTCACTTAGCACAAATATCTTCTACTTTTCCTTCTCAAATTTTACAAGTTTCTTAATTCCAACAACATTCAACTGAAGAATCAGACTCCTTCTATATATGAAATGAATTTCTTAGGACATTTTCAGACTCTCCTTATTGCGCAAGCAGCCTCTGGAGCAGTAACGAGGCTGCTGCGCAGCAGGGGGTCGTTTTTGGATGCCGCTGTCCCTCTTCCGTGATCATTCGTGTCACATATGTGAAGCTTTGGAAGTGGCCGCACCATATTTTAATCACGGAAGTTGCCCGTGATTGAAATATGGCACGGCCGCTTCCAAAGCTTCATGTACATGACACGAATTTTTATTATTTATTTATTTATACCCCGCTCTTCAGCCACAAGGCTATCAGAGCGGCTTACAAATTGTTTTAAGCAATAGCTATTTACACATCTACACTGCATTAAACAGTTTCCAATGTGTGTTAGCTAATTGTCCCCACAAGCTGGGTACTCATTTTACCGACCTACGAAAGGATGGAAGGCTGAGTGAACCTTGGGAGCCTGCTGGAATAGAACTTGCAACGTGGTGACTTGCAGTACTGGCATTTAACCACTGCGCCACCAGGGCTCCCGTCATGAATGGTCACGGAAGAGGGACGGCGGCGTCCGAAAACGACCCCCTGCTGCGCAGCAGCCTCGTTACTGCTCCAGAGGCTGCTTGCGCGGTAAGGGGCATCTGAAAATGTCCCCAGTGTTATCCTAAAGGTTTCCTTTTTGTTTATGACAACTGTGCTGTTCAAATTCTAATGGAGTCGATAATGACTGAAGACCTGGACGTGTTACCTTCAACCAATTTGTGTTTATTCACTTCATATTTTTATGTTTATTGGCTTGGGTATCTAAAAAAACAAACAAACCACGATAAGGACCTCTGCACCAAATCAGAGGCTTCCATACCTTATTTTTCCTTAAGTTCAAAACACAGGCTGTTTTAAAGGGTGTTGTATTCCACAAAGTTCTTTTACTATCAGAGCAATATCAATGATAAATCTGAAGGCCAGGTTGTGTATTTTTTAGGTGTACAAGTGGTGTACATTCTCTTCCCAGTCAATCTTTTTCCTGGAACATGAAAACAGAGTAGTGGGAGAGGATATATGTAACTTCCTGCCTACATGACTTCACCACAGCCAGGTTGGTGGCAAGGAAGATAGTGGTGATGAGGGTGGGGGAAAGATAAGAGAGAAAAAAGGCAGATACTTCAGTCACTTTATCATTTTCTACTTTATTACTTCAAATTAACAACCACAATAAAGCTCAAAAAAGTCCAATATTTACACAGGAAAAAAGTACAAAATCCCCCCCAAAGTTCAAGGTTTTTTTTTTCAGTTTTTTTAAAATTACAAAGTAATAAAAAGTTTTTTTTTACTTTAATAAAAAAAAGGAGAGAGAGGGAGACAGTCAGCAGGGTAAATAAATTAGGGGGAAAACAAAACAAAACAAAAAAGAGCTGTGTGTTAAATAGAAAGAATAAAAATAACCAAAAAGCCAAGCCCCACCCGCTTCCAATGGTTCCATACTGTCCAACATTAAAAAAAAAAAAAAAAGCCAAGTTAGAGGCTGGAGGGCATGGGGACAACTGCTCCAACACAAAACCCAGGATGGTTTTCTTGAGTTAAAACCTAACATTTAAAAACAATAACAGGATAAGAAAGGAAGGTGGGAGAAACCTTTCTGTGAGGGGAGGTTGTGCATCTGGGGCTAGGTTGTCCTTCAAAAATTGGTGATTCCAGGAACAACCTCTACAGTGAGAACCAACTACTCTCCCCCCTCCCCCCAGGCCATTTGACATGCCCCCTCTTTTCTTCAACATCTTCCCCATCTCCTTGGGAAGAGAAAAAAGCAAAAAGAAAAATATATAAAATTAAACACACACAGGGGTTTGTTTTCAAGAGAGAGAACCCCACACACAATGCCTGCCAGAGAAGCAGGTTACATTTCCACGTCCTTCACATTTGCTCCTGCCTTGCACAGAACACATTTTTTACCCACAAGCATGCCCTGCACACACAACTGCCGCTATGCCACTATTGTTTGCCTTATTGGTATGCCTGTGGCATCTCCCAACTGGCCCATGAATGCATACAGTGGGGCAGTGGTATCCTCTAGGGAAAGAAAGCTTGAATACACAAAGTAGGCTTCTTCCACCATTTTTTCCTCAGAGGCAAGCACCTGCTCGAAACTGCAGTTAGCGTTCATTCTGAAATTAATATCAAGCCACCTACTCAGGGCTGGGATTTTAAAGTCTTCTCTAAACCTCTTCTTCTACCCCGCTCCAAATAATTTAAAATTATACAGGAAACCATTTCATCTTTGACAAACCGAACTTAAAAAACAAACCCACAGAATCAGGGAATTAGTATCTTGTTTTGAATGATACGAAACAGATCCAAAAAAGGGAAGGGGGAGTGGAAAGCAGGGTTGGCTGGCCATGGCCTGCTGGCGTGAGATGGGGCAAGGCCTATGAGTCGCTGCACCATAGCAGCAGAGGTGTTTATTTTTCTTCTGCAAGGCTCCTGCATTGGTGACTTGTTGAAGGCAATTGGGCTTGGGAACGCAGTCGGCGATCTCAGAAAAGACATGAACGCCAGCACAGGGCAGCTCCTCTCCTCGTGGCTGGCGAAAAAAAAAGTTGTTGGGTTTTGTTTTGTTTTTCTTTTTTTTAATTTGGTTTTTTTTTTGTTATTTTGTTTTTTAAAAGAAAAATACAGTGAAGACACTAGAAAAGAAAGGAGAGAAAGAATATTGTTAAATGTTTTTCCTTCCCAATACTTAGGACAGTGGAAGCCTTATGGCAAAAGTAGAACTACTTGTGCAATTGCACACTTACTCTTGTGAAACTCCCATTCATTTAATGGAGGTTACACAAGAGAAAACTGCTGTGGATTGTGCTATTAAACAGCTTTAGAATTAAAATTTATAATACAGGTAGTATACAGTATGCTCCTTATTTCTCACTGTCAGCTTCAGAATATATTGGCAAAAGGCACATACTATTTTACATGTTGGAAAAGCAACCAGAACAATTTTTAAAGAAGCTTGCCTCCTTCATGCTGGAAATATCAGATTAGGGTGGTGGGGGACTGACTCTCTTCTCTTCTGAGAAAACTGCAACTCCACATATCAAGAACAGATTAATTAAAGCAGAAAGTACTGTAATTTGATTTTATTATGAGGTATTTTCCCTGTTAATCTTTGGAAACTTAAGGGCTAGAAACTTGATTTAGAAAATATAAACAAACATATGACAGCAAAGATACCCAAGATGCTGACTTTTGCATTCAGTATCTGCAGCTGTGCAGCTAGAACTGTAGAACTGAAATAATGCCAGGTCATACCCTGGAACTAAGATTGACCACACTGTACACCTGGACATCTCCTTCCACACACAAGGAGGCTCCCTGCTCTTGTGGTTTCATTATGAAAATTTTGTTAGTTTAGATTGAGAGAGCAGATGGAGAGCAATTTGCTTTCTTTCAGCCATGATGTCCCCCTTTTCCTTTTTCTACACATGGGCCTTGAAACTTTCAGAAAAAGAAAGTAGGTTGGCAGAAGGGTTTACAGTTTGCCCAGCCACCTGCTTTTGCTGTTGTGCTTTTAAAAGGCAAGACAAAGGGACTACGCCACTGTCTGATAAGCTTGGGGGACTGAGGAGGATCGGGGGGGCGGGGGACACCAGGATATGCATGTTGTCCTCTGTTCTTTTTCTATAAGGGGCATGTGTATTTCTCCTATTGCTAAATTGAGAGTTTGGTTGTTCTACAAAGGATTTGCCTATGTTGTGTGGAGATCAAGCTCAATCTCTCCCTTTGACGTTTTGGGGCTTGTTCTTTATCCTTTGAAACTACAGTTGTCCCTCCATATTCACGGATTTGGTATCCATGGATTTAAGTATTCATGGCTTGAAAATATTCTTTAAAATAATAATCCAAAAGCAAACCTTGATTTTGCCATCTTATATAAGAGACACCATTTTGCTATGCCATTCCATATAATAGGACTTGAGTATTCACAGATTTTGGTATCCACGGGGGCTCCTGGAACCAAACCCCAGCGAATATGAAGGGACAACTGTAGTCAGGTCCTTCTGGCAGCCATTTTGTGATGGTACTCATGACAGCTTTTCTCCTTTCCAAATGCAGCCAATGACCTCAAAAGGTTGGGGACCTCTACACCAATGCACAGTTTAGATATGCACACTAAGAAGAGTAGACTCAAGAGCTTTGTAAAATACTCTGTCTGACCATTCCAGCATTAAAAACACATACATATTATAGTTTCCTTACAGTTTCACATAGCTTAAAAAAGCTTTTAAAAAAACTCTCATGTTTGAGAAAGTACTTCATTGCCCAAGTCACAGTGTTCTTGTCATCTAAGTTAGAACTATGGTCAACTACAGTATGATACATTTAGCTCTCTCTCTCTCGCGCTCTCTCTCTCTCTCACACACACAGAGTAACACAGTATATATTTTAAAAGAACAACAGCACTTTACTTTTTCATATGCAGAAGCAGAAATTACCATAGCTCTTCCCCTTTAATTTGCTGGTTTTCTCCATCCTCTGTGCCAGGGATAGGGAACATATTGCTCTGCAGATGGTGCTTAACTAAAATTCCCATCATGCCTCACTCTTAGCTTTGTTGGCTAGGACTGATGGGAATTCAAATCCAAGAACACCTGGAGTGTGGAGTGTCAAAGGTTCCCCACTCTTGCTCTGCCCCAAAGACCAAAAAAATACTTCATATTACCTTATATCAGAATAAGAAAATACAAAGCATACTGTCTTTGGAAGGACAGTATTCCAGTGCATCTCAAGTTATCTGATACACAGGCGCAGGTCTAGTATTTTGCCCCCAACATGTCAGGGACTGGCACTCTATTTGTGCCCATTGGCTACAATTCTTTCTTTCTCTCCTGGAAACTTGTCAGGAACCAGCAGCTAATGGCTCCTGGACTCACAAGGGTCCATGGACCACTACTTTGATTATCACTAATCTAGCCAATTATTCACATGCAAGAGTATAAAAGGTAGTACCACTGTACTAAATAACAAAGCACATGGGTTCTTTAAGAATCTCAGGTGAAAAAGTGACAGTCCTACAATGGCTGGGTACATCTAATATCAGCATCCGGAAGTAAAACTATTAGTGTGAATCCATCTCCTGATATCTTAGTATCTTAGCATGCCTAGGGCTTCGTGTTTTCACAGCCCTACATTGTAAAGTTTGCTATATCATAGCATACTACTCCAAAGTAGTTCTGCCTAATGTTGTAGGAACATTGTTCTAGAATACGGGTCTAGTCTGAAACAAGATAAAAGTCTTTTTCCAGCAAAGACAGAATGCAGTAATCCCTTCACATTCGCGAGGGTTAGGTTCCCCAGACCCCCGCGAATGTGAAAAATCCGTGAATAACAACTGCCCTCCCCCTCCCCCGCCAAAACGACCACGGGGCCTCCGAAAGCCCTATAGTCGCTTTCCCCCGCCGCCCCACTCCCTCCTCAGGCCTTCATGGGGCCTCCGGAGCGTCTCTGGAGGTCCTGTGAAGGCCTCCCCAGCCCTCCCCAGGCCTTCATGGGGCCTCCAGAGACGCTCCGGAGGCCCCATGATCGCCTCCCCAGCCCTCCCCACCCTCTCCCCAGGCCTTCATGGGGCCTCCGGAGCGTCTCTGGAGGCCCCATGATCGCCTCCCCGGCCCTCCCCAACCCCTCCCCAGGCCTTCACGGGGCCTCCGGAGCGTCTCAGGAGGCCACGTGCTCGCCTCCCCGGCCCTCCCCAGGCCTTCACGGGGCCTCTGGAGCGTCTCTGGAGGTCCCATGAAGGCCTCCCCGGCCCTCCCCACCCCTCCCCAGGCCTTCACGGGGCCTCCGGAGCGTCTCCGGAGGTCCCGTGAAGGCCTCCCCAGCCCTCCCCACCCTCTCCCCAGGCCTTCATGGGGCCTCCAGAGCTTCTCTGAAGGTCCCATGAAGGCCTCCTCGGCCCTCCCCACCGCCTCCCCAGGCCTTCATGGGGCCTCCGGAGCGTCTCCGGAGGCCCCCATGATCGCCTCCCCAGCCCTCCCCCCTCCCGCCCAAGGCCTTAACGGGACCTGCAGAGGCCCCATGTTGCGGCTTTTGGGAGGGTGGGGGCCCTCCCAAAACCCACAAATATTCAAAACCGCGAATGCCAAGTTCGCGAATGTGGAGGGGAAACTGTATGTTTGAATCCTCTATCACAGGTTTTTGATCACTGTTAACTGACTGCCCTGTTTCCCTGACTATACTGAATTATCCTTGGAGTTAATGCAGAAAGAAAGCATGCTAAACTACCTAGGCTAACCCATAATCCTGCTGCAACAAAAAACCACCAAGGCAGACACTCACCTAAGCAAACACTGGTCCGGTGGAATCCGCTTTTCATTTCCCCAGGTGATCAAATGGCACACTTGTCTGGAAACAAACAGGCATAGGAGTGAGTAGGCTGCAGAAGACAACCACAGAAGGGGAAAGTAGATGAGGGAAAGCAAACACTGCCCTAGAGATTCCTCTCATCAGAGCACAGAAAAGTTAATTCTGGCTACTGACCATACTGGCTGGGCAATTCTGGGAGTCGTAGTCCAAGTTCTGCTCTTAACAGGTTGATCACCTCCTGCTTTCCAGGAATATATCCCACTATCACAAACTCAGGAAGAAGATTTTCATACTTCCAACCTTATGCTTTATGTACTTAGCTGTGCCTGAATCTCCATTCTCCACAGGTGACTTGTTTACAGACTGAGGACAAGTGAATAAATGCAAACAATGATGGCAAAAGAGGCCTCCCAGAGCTGGGCTGTCACATATCAATATGATATCCCCATCCTTGGCTGATGAGGTTCACAATCTGAAGAACCAGGCAGTAGCTGTAGCTAAGAGTGCTTTCCACCCATTCATATTAGTCCAGCGATTCCAGCAAGCAAGTAGTACACATTCATCCATATTTTTGTAAACTCTAGAATAGACTACTGCAACAGGCTACCCTGGAAGAAGATTAGGAAGTTTGTCTTCTGCTGGACAGACAAAAGTGCATAAATCGACATTGCAATAATTATGATGGCTGTCAGCTTCCAGGCACAATACAAGGTGCTATTATTAATCTCTAAAAATGGCAACAGCTGGGACCGGCACATATTTTGGGAAACACCACCAGACTGACAGTGATGGTATTCTTTGTTGAACATATTTGAAGGAGGGCTGCCATTTGCAAGAGTAGATTTCAAACAAGGGTTCAGACTACAAAACTGTTTCTTATTCTGGGGCCTGAAAAGTACTATAGCACAGCTGTCCTAGTTTTCAGGCTGGGCTGGCAGAATTTTTAATTATATGTAGCTGGAATTTAGTAATTCCTATTGTTTTATGCAAAGATGTAATTGCTATCATTTTCAGCAAAGAATATTTTAAAGCAACCCCTGCATAGAACCAGAATAAGCACTTTCATCCACTAGAGTTACCAAATTAATGTGAGTTGGTGGAAAGATAACTCTACATCCATTGCTTAATCCAGTGGTTAATTCAGTCACACAGTATGACCCAATCAATGCAAGCAGGCCTAGGCCAACTTAACTTCCATAGAAACCTACCTGTGATGCTGAAATTCGTGACACCTCTTGCCGTCCTGTGAGGTCAGATGAGGAGATGTTGGCAGGGGCTCCTCGGTGTAACCTCATGCTGACCTTCCGCTCCCTGTCCACTCGTGAAATTGCCCTGGGGGATGTGTTTCCTGAAAAGCGGGGATGGGTATTTATAAAATCAGTGTTTTGCAGAGTAATATAAGCAAAAGATAGCAAGAAAAAATGGCAGAGGACTCTAGGAGCTTACAATCTAAATCTAACAGTGGAACAGACAAAGGGAGGTGGGAAATAAAAAACAAGGGCATCCACTATCGTACGGGGTGGATTGGATTAGCCAGTGCTGCACAGTGGTTAGAGTGCTAGCTGTGACTTGGAAGAATTCAGGTTCAGCCATGAAAGTCATTGGCAGACCTTAGTGACACTTTCAGTCGGACCTATCTCACAGGGCTGTGTGCTAAGGTGGGCAGCAAAAGAGCCACATTCACCACCTTGAGCTCAATGGAGGAAAGGTAGAAATGTAGCTAACAAATAATAAGGCCAACACAACAAGCAACGAATGTAGTTACATATTGTCAAGGCTTTATTTTAGTTGGGAATGAGTTTCTGAAGCAGGATGCAGATGGTTTTGTTTGCTCTGCTGCTCCACTGAGAGGCTTGCATGTCATCTTCCCTTTACTCACCAGACTGCTGGATGCGGGAGGTGGGTGTGGACGCCATGGGCTCAGCAACGTTGCGGAGGCGGTTAGCTGTGGCTCCAGCAGGAGGCCCAGGTGGCAGTGCCCGTGTGGCAGAACCCCGGAGCTGCCCCATCCGTTCCTCTCGCTCGTGTTCTCGCCGCTCCCGATCCATGTCCTCAGGATTTCGGGCTGCCCCCTGGAATATCAAATGCCCACAAGGCACACAGACTTCAGCAGCAAGCAAAAATTGACAAATAAATTTGTTCATATGCACATGGTAAACTGCAACAGCAGCCAGACAGATTGAAATGGGGGGGGGGAGACTACCCAAAATTCTACATGCTGAATCCTGCAGAAGAGTTTCCATAATGTATTTTGCACAGCCCTCTCTGTTTCTTCCAACCATGACTGGGACAAGTCATGTACTCCTAAGGCCCCATTCTCAGCTCAGCTTTCATTTTCTGTTAGTTACTATCATTTTCATTTAGCTGTCCTGAAGCAGGGAAAATGTACAGGCAATATTCTAGGAAAGGGCTGTAAGAGGGTGCTGTATTAGTTTTAAACTGTACTGTTTTAACTGTTTTTTAAAAATCTTTTAAAACTGTATGTTCTAAATTGTTTTAATATGGTTAACTAGCTGGACCTGGTGTACCATATGCTATTAAAAAACTCCCAAAAAAACACCTGGCAGATCTCACAACAACCCTGTAAGGCAGGCCTGTGGATTTAAATTCCTCCTCCCTCTTCTCAGCATTCCACACTTTCCCCAGAATTGCTAAGGGTGACTCGGTCTGTTGCCCTGCTGCAGCCACCACTGCCAGTTGACTGCCTGGGTCCCATCACAGTGGCCTCACACCGCCATGACCAGTTGATTGCCTGGATACCATCGTAGGTGGCCCATCGCCACTACAAGTTGACTACCTGGGTCCCAATCTGGGCCACACCCTGAGTGGCAGGAGTGGATTGTGAGATGGTGAATTTGCATGTGGTTGGTGATTGGTTGGGTGTGTCTCCTGAGCAGCCAATCAGCACACTGGGAAAGGCAACATACCCAAGAGAATTATATATATGTAGACACTTTACTTATGCTTTAATATTGACTTTTTGTATGTTTTTAATAATACTGTAATTGTTTTAATTTTCAAGCTGCCTTGAGTCCCAATCGGTGGGCAGCAGGGGGAGAGGATACAAATAAACTACAGCAGCAGCAGCAACAATAACAACATTCTACATCAAAATGTGCATTGGACCAAAAGGTCCAGTAAGTAGTAGATCTCCTCTAGCTTCCATTTCTCTGGCCATAAAGTGCAAAAACACTTTGTATGACTGGCAAGCACTTGGAACTTGTCAATTTAAATCTTGTTTAAATACAGCAACAAAGTGTTTTAGAAAACTTGGCAGCTTTTGGAGCAACCTACAATGGTACTCTTAATATATTCACTCTTAAGCTGTTGTATCACAAAATTGCTAGCTGCAGTCCAGAGTCTGGAAATGTTCCTTAGTTTATACTTCTCAGATTCTCTCCATCACCATGACTAGTTCATGGATTATGGGAGTTGATTAAAAAAGTAACCTTTTCAAGCTCTGCCACAGCCTAACAGGAAACCATACAGAATGTGGTAGTGTTGATAGTCCAGTATTTAGCCCAAGCCTGTGATTTTATGCAGTTGTTTTCAAGTTTCTTAATACAGCCATAAGGGGCTCTGAACTGCTTTTTATGAGGCAAATGTAGAAGCCAAGATTGAAGGACATGGAATTCTACACCAGATTAAGTATTTCTTATTGTACAAAGCAACTGCAGATATGCAAGAATACACATTCCAGTACTAAAGCAAGGAAGCACCATGGTTATCCCCCTCTTTCACCCTGTCTCATTATTGTTATTACTGCTAATTCATTTACAAATATTTATACATCACTTATACCCCAAAGTTTCAAAGCACTGCACTTCACTAAAACATACAAATTACACAATCACAAAACATACAACACTCAAACTAACATGCATTCTTAATGCAGTCCAAAAAACAGATAGAATCATAGAATCATAGAATTGTAGAGTTGGAAGAGACCACGAGGGCCATCCAGTCCAACCCCATTCTGTAAGATTGGACTAAACTGGAAATGCTTGCTCATATAAACATGTTTTTAACATATAACTGAAATCTAATAAAACTTGAAGTATGTTACATTCTAATGGAAGAGCATCCCACACAGTAGGTAGAATTAGAGCTTGTTAACACGTGCATTCACTGTTGTTTTGTGCATTCAAATCAACTCCAGCTTACAGTGATACTATCCTAGTGTTTTCTTGGCAAGATTTATTCAGAGGAGGCTTTTCATTGCCTTCCTCTGAATATGGTCTACAGAATCTGCTATTCTCTATAGAGGTCTCCATTTCAAGTACTAACCAAACCTGAATCTGCTTAGCTTTCAAGACTGGCCAGGATCTAGTGCATACTCCACCATAAAACAAAAACTCTGAACTAGAGCTACTTACAAATTTAAGCATGTTCCAATCAAACACGTAGTCATAGGAGAAACCCTGACGGTGGAAGAGGTTGCGAAACAGCTGCCTCAGATAAGAGTAGTCTGGTTTGTCGTCAAATCGCAATGAACGGCAGAAGTTGAGGTATGTAGAGAACTCAGCTGGGAGAAGAGAAGGGAAAGGATTTATCTTACAACAGTACTATCCGAAAAAGGCACTGCTATTCTTTCCATGGCCTTATATAAAACTTCATTTTATAAATCCCGAGAACATTACTCCAGAGCAGCATAGTGTGTATATATATGCTCATTCTGAGCACTAAAGTTGGTCCATCAAACTTACTATGGTAAATCTTTCTTCATTTAGTTAATTTTCAAATCAGGGCCAAAAGGTAATGATTGGGACAGTGAAAAAGTCCATCTCACTATTGTGCTCCTTCTTGGAGGCCTCTTCTTGTCTCTCAACTATCAGAGATTAAGTAGGTAGGGATCATAAAGTTGTAGTACTCTTACTTTGATTCCTGCCCCCACACACTCAGCCTGAGGTATTTTCATTGTCCACAGAAGGCTAATGTTGGCTTGGACACAGAAGCCTCAACTGAATGGTAACTTGTTTATAACTATTCCCCCCTTTTTGCTCCAGCCCACCATAAAAAAGCACTTCAAACATACAACTCAGAATTCACTGTCCCAAACGCACAGAAAAATAAGCTTCACCCATTCCTCTGACAGCAGTGCTCCTCCCTATTTTCACAGAAAATAGGGGTGTAAACTGGTACAACATTTTGTCTCAAATAAAGGACTGGCCATCTTATTTTGGGGCTTAAATGCTGGCAAGTTACATGCAAGTGATGTTAAGAGTTCTGAGCTGATGAAAATATTTTGCATTCATTCATGACATAAGCATATAACCATCCATGCTATAGCTGCCTTCACTACTGTGGCACTCACAAGCTTGCTACATCCACCAATTCTTTTTTCTTTCCTCTTTTATACTGGGTGGCTAGGTGTGCTGTAAAGTGAAGCACTGGCTTCAAGTCATCCAGACATCTTCCATTTCCCAGAAAGCCTCTAGGCAATTATGCAGTATAAAGAAGGAAAGGGAGGGGGAGGAGACAACATCTGTTAAGTGGAAGGGCAGGGATGTAGATTAGAGGTGGTGCTGAATCATGAAGAGTATGACGCATAAATCATGCAGAGCATGATGGAATATGGATGATGGAATATCAGGGAAGTGTATGATGAAAAAGAGAGGACCCACAGGTCTGATCCTGAAAGAGTTTGATGGTCTGGTCCTATATGACCACATTTAGATAGGCGCTTGCAGAAAGCGCGGGAAAAGAGAGAGAGAGAGAGAGAGAGAGAGAGAGGTGAGGGCTTGGGAGAAGATCAAAACATCTCAGGACAGCTTTAGGTGGGCTACTTGACAATTTGACTTTGCTCTTCACTAGTTTGCTTTCTATGAAATGAATACTGTTGTGTTATGTGGAGTTCAAATATGTGGTTTGTTATTTCTGGTTCAGCCTCAACATCTGCCTTCTCAGTTGCCTGAGTAAGTCATTTCTCATTCATAACTAGCCAGGCCCTTGCAGCAACCATTTTGTGGTGGTCCATTTCTCATTCATAACTAGCCAGGCCCTTGCAGCAACCATTTTGTGGTGGTCCTATCCACAGTTTTCCAAGTTTCTTCCTCCACAGGACAAAGACGACTGGTGACCCCCATACACCACAGTTTGCTTGGGCACATATATTCAAGACTGCCTATGCATGCCCATTTGATGCTGTCTCCTTGTTCACCAAAGTCCTCATAATGGACACGATGGCACTCATACAACAAATATTTCCTGAGGACATCACAGCCTTGTTCTAACACTGCCTCACCACAAGCTACTTCCAGTGGGATAACTAATTCTATGAACAGATAGATGGATAGCCATGGGCAGCCCCGAGCCCAGTGATAGCAAACTTTTACATGGAACATTTTGAAAAGCAAGCCCTGGAAACAGCACCAAAAAAGCCCACAACATCGTTCCGATATGTGGATGACACTTTCACCATTTGGAACCACGGAGAAGAAGATTTGGTCTTATTCCTTAACCACCTGAACAGCATCCACCCAAATATACAATTCACGACGGAAAAAGAGAAGGAAGGAACACTGCCATTCCTGGATGTCCAAGTTATCCGCAAACCAAACCAACGGTTAGGCCACAAGGTATACAGAAAACCCACACACATGGACAGGTACCTACACAAGAATTCCAATCATCACCCAGGACAAAAAAGAAGCACAATAAAAACATTGGTAGACTGTGCAAAAAGGATCTGTGAACCCCACTACCTGGAGGATGAACTGAGGCACCTAAACTGGGCCCTACAGGCTAATGGTTACTCCAGATCAGACATCACAAGAGCAGCCAGACCCAGAAAAAAACACAGGAATGAAGAAGAAAAACAGCCACCTAAAGGGGAAGGTATTTTTACCATACATCAAAGGAGTCACAGACAGAATAGGGAAACTGATGAGGAAACCCAACCTCCAAATAATCTATAGACCAACCAAAAAAATCCAAGAAATGCTATGCTCAGTGAAGGACAAAAGAGACCCTCTCACAGCTGCAGGAGTTTACCGCGTACCATGCAGCTGTGGACAAGTTTACATAGGGACCACTAAACGCAACGTGCAAACACGAATCAAGGAACATGAGAGGCACTGCAGATTGGGCCAGCCAGAAAAATCAGCAGTAGCAGAACATGTTATAAACCAACCTGGACACAAAATGCTATTTGAAAACACAGAAATTCTAGACCAGGCCAACAACTATCATGCCAGAATGCACAGAGAAGCTATTGAAATCCACAAACACCTGGACAACTTTAACAGGGAAGAAGAAACCTTAAAAGTAAACAAAATCTGGCTCCCAGTTTTGAAATACAATAGAATCAAAACTCAACACTTATAAAAGAATTCCACCAAAGGACAGGGGGATTCCCAGCAGATAATGGACCATCAACCAACCATTAGCCAAACAGACACTAACGAGCCTTGCATTTCTATACCCAGAAACTAACCATTCAATTACACAAATTTACATATCCTCCCCAACAGGGGTTCAAAGCATATAAACTCCACACACACACACCTACCCAACCATTCTCTGAGGATGCCAGCCACAGGTGCAGGCAAAACGTTAGAAAGAAACTATTCTAGAACACGGGCTTGCAGCCCAGAAAAAAACCAAGAAAAATCTATGGATGCCGGCCATGAAAGCCTTCGACTTCACTAGAGGCAGTGTTTGTTGAAAGACTACACTGTTGATCCAGTATTTTGCATTTGGGGGAACAAACAGCAACTTTTTTTGTTCCTAAGTTCACAGCAGGGTCACACAGCATTTGTGATGATTATGACTATAAATCTGTTTATGACACACACAGAGGAAGTGTATAAGAGATGGAATATGCAGAATTTAGAAACATAGCTTTTACTGGAACTGCAAAATCCAGGATCCCCAACCCATAAGGCCAATGAGGAGACATGCAGAAGAACACAAACACATGGACACATATAAGGGCACTCAAAAATCTTACAAGGGTAGCCTTTGCAGAGCACCTCGATGGGCGTTGACATTTTCTTCTCACTGATGCGCTCATACTTCTGGCGCTTAGTAGCAGCCTTCAGACCTTGCCAAGGCAGTGAGCCAAGGTTGAAGTACATCAGCACATAGCCCAAGCTCTCCAAGTCATCACGGCGACTTTGTTCTGGAAAGAGATGGATACATACACAGACATGAGCAGAGATGTTCCAGTAACAGCTCAAACAATGTCATACAGAGAAAAACAAGACAGTGTCATAGGAAAGTTCCGGAATACAGAGTTTGGCCAATCCTGTGAAGAATCTAAGCATTTATTTAAATTTGCAATGTGTGCTTAGTGCTCATCCCTGCTGAGAAAGTCATGTGGAAATTTCAGCTCCAGGGAAGGCTTTATGTGTTGTGCAATTCCACAGGAGGGCAGAAAAAGCACTGAATTTAGTACTTGTACACAAATCATCCCAAGTGCTCAGCTTTCATTTTTTAAAAAAAGTTTAAGCTCTTATAACTGCAAAGAGGATTAAAATGGTATGTGTAACATTGTGTGAAACTGCTATAGCCAGGGGAAGGGGTGAAAAGAACAGTGCTTGCCATTCTACATTAGCAGAAGCTAATTTGATGGGCCAACCCCACCACCACAAAAAACAAACAAACAAACAAAAACAACGTATAAGTTGTGACACAATCAGATCTGGATACTTTAAAGAATTACTGTATATTTGGCAGCGGGAGATATGATTTGAAAGACAGTGCCATGCTTATTTGCTTAGAGGGTGGCACCCAGCTGCATAGCTCAGATCTTGGGATCAAACCACAACTTACAGTAGAAATGTCTGGGTTTGGCCTTGCCCCTCCCACCCCATTTTACAGAGCACTCAGTATTTAAAATGCAAAGGGGAGAGTTGTTAATACAAACAGAAGCTTCAGGAGAGTGATATTCATAGGACTGGCTTCAGTAGAACTGGCATTGTCAGATATTTTGGTTATAAATAATTTGATTTCACAACAACACCAACAAATTCTCTTATTAAAAGACTATCCTCTAATCTGTCCTTTTATTTATGCATAGTTTAAACTAGATAGCCTCAGAATGTGCACAGGTTTTTGACTGGCAAAGTATAATTAAAAGAGGCTGACTAAAATTTTTGTTCAGCAATGAAACTTTTCCTTGGTGAATAAAATAAAAAAGACGGCATAACTCCTGCTTGCATTTGGTGGTAAAGAGATAATGATCTGCTTTTTTAAAAAAAGGCCTAAATTCACTTGCTTGTCCCAACTAGACAAGGCCCAGTGAGTTACTGGAATTAGTTATGTGTTGACATAACCAAGTTACCACTGATTCAACAGGGCAGAACCAACAAATGGATTTAGGTCTTTATTTGTTTAAAATCCACACAAGGCTAAACTGCTTTTTTGATTCAAGGTGACATGGACCATGGTATTATTCCTTCTGTTTCTCAGTTGCCCATGCCTTCTTCCTCAAATCCCAAATCTTCCCCCAGCAGAAGACTGGTCGGTGTTAGAAAAACACAACAATTATAATATTAAGATACAAGAAATGTGCCTCCCCCCCCCCAAAGCTGTTGTTTTAAACAGCAACAACAGAATACTATTGCATTTAGCTGTGAACCAGGAGAGGATGGACTAGTAAACAGTTAAGCCCTCTTAAGCTCACTGATATATATGGACTTAAGCATGCTTCACTGTGATGGACTGTAGCTTTGATTTTTAGTGCTTGGTCAAAAGCTTCCAGTTTGCTCAGAAATCTTTTTGCTGTGTGAAGATATCCCTCCCATAAATCTGTGCCATTTGTTTGTTGGGATCCCATCAGAAAAAACTGAATAAAAGATTAAAGAAATAATCTAAATACACTAAGAAATCACACCCTCCCCTGAACCCCAGCCCATACTTTCTAGGTGGAAAGGCTTAAGAAGTACACAATGTGAATAATATTCACTGTACTGTTAGTACGAAAGAGAATACTGTAGTGTGGTTTTTTAAAAATGTTATTTGCCTGCTGTACACTCTTCTCCATAACACTCTAACAAAGCAGTTTAATTTACGAGAGTTTAAAGCAGGCAACTACCTATCTTGATCCAATTTTATTCTCCTCACACACACAGTGGCCAAGCAAGTAACCACAACACAGGTGGATTTTTAAATGCCAAGAAATGAGTTCACTATCTCCAATGTAGTGTACTGTCATTGCAGAATTAGGACCACAGAGAGTGGTTCAGATCTGTGCTCAGCCCACAAAGCTTAGAGGTAACCTGGACTGCTTGCTCTCAACTAAATCTACCTCACAGGATTGTTGTGGTGGGGGGAATGGGCAGTGAGGACAAGCTGTGTTCTGCAGAAGAAGGGCATGATAGGAACAAACAAATAAGCCTAACCCAAATGTCTAATCCGAGAATCCAAGATGTTATAAATCAATACCACAGCAAATCTATTGTGTCTTTTTATCTTAGAGTCATATATTACAATTTTGTGTTCTTGCTCCAACTTTATTTACAATCTTCTTCAGCATGATGCTCCAAAGGGCTATGGCAGAGTTTGAAGAAGAAGATGGGATCTATATACGTTACTGTATTGATGGTAGCTTGTTTAACTTAAACCATCTGAGGGCTCACACTAAGATTCTAAACTATCTAATTCGTGAGCTGCTCTTCGCTGCTGCTGCTGCCCTTTGTTGCCCACACAGAAGCAGCTCTGCAGCGCCTAACATCCTGCTTTGCAACAGCTGCAGAGCTGTTTGGGCTGGAAGTCAACCTGAAGAAAACAGAAGTTCTTTACCAGCCTGCACCAAAGGACGAACACCATTATCCCCACATTGCCGTAGGCAAATCTGTGCTTAAGTCCGTTTAGCAGTTCACCTACCTAGGAAGCATCATCTCCTCAGATGCCAAGATTGACAAAGAGATCGATCACAGATTAGCAAAGGCATATAGCGCATTTGGAAGACTTTACAAAAGCATCTGGAGTAATAAACACCTGAGGCGAAGCACAAAAATCAGTGTGTATAGAGCCATTGTACTGTCTATTCTCCTTTATGGGTCTGAAACATGGGTCACCTATCGCCACCACTTACGACTCCTCGAACGCTTTCATCAGCGCTGTATACGCACAATCCTAGATATACACTGGACTGATTATGTGATGAATGTTGCTATCCTTGAGCAAGCAGGGATCACCAGCATTGAGGCCATGATATTGAGAACACAGCTGCGCTGGGCAGGGCACGTTTCTAGGATGGAGGACCATCGCCTCCCAAAAATACTCTACAGTGAACTCGCCACGGGTCAGCGTAAGAGGGGCGCTCCAAAAAAGCGATACAAGGACTCCCTGAAACAACATCTCAGGCTCAGCCAAACTGATCACCAACTGGGGTTCCCTGAGAGATGTGGGTTTTAAACATTTTTCTATGTTTATACATCAGCGCTATATATGCACAATCCTAAATATACACTGGACTGACTATGTGATGAATGTTGCTGTCCTTGAGCAAGCAGGGATCACCAGCATTGAGGCCATGATATTGAGAACACAGCTGTGCTGGACAGGGCACGTTTCTAGGATGGAGGACCATCGCCTCCCAAAAATAGTACTCTACGGTGAACTCGCCATGGGTCAGCATAAGAGGGGTGCTCCAAAAAAGCAATACAAGAACTCCCTGAAACAACATCTCAGGCTCGGCCAAATTGATCACCAACAATGGTCTGCCTTGGCCTCACATTGGGAGGCATGGAGACGCACTATCCACAATGCTGCAGTCTTATTTGAGAACTCACGTCGAACATGTCTTGAAGAGAAACGACAACGCAGAAAGAATCATAACCTGGAAACATCACCCAAGGAGACCTTCTGCTGTGCTTTTTGTAACCGGACTTGTTTATCTCGGATTGGCCTTTTCAGTCATCAGCACACTTGCAGAAAGCATGTGATGAGTCCTTCCTGAATCTTTGTTGCGAAGAAAAGCCAGAGAGAGAGATATTACAATTTTAAATACTGTACATGAAAAGGGGGGGAGATACAGGGTCATCAGGTGTCCCTTATTGTAAGGGTTGTCCTTTATTTAATGGCTAGAAAACTTCTCTCATATGAGCATTAAAGAGGATGCCAAAAAAGCCTGTTTTCATGCACTGCTTTAACATGTGGCCCTCAAATTACCCACCAATTTTTTTAGGGGGGGTGTTGTGGGAATGGCTACTGTCTGCTCTTTCCATTCCAGGCTGAGCAGCACACTTGGCCTGGCAACAGTAACATTACACACCTTATAATGGCTGATGGCCTGACATCACAATACTTCCAGGGTTTAGGGGTTCCTACAAGATTTCTGATCTCACAGGAGTCTGGAACTCTCACAAGACACCCTCCCCCTCTTGAGACAGGCCTTGTAGTAGGCCTGCCTCATGTATCCTAGCCAGTCTTGACTGCCTGTTATTGCTAATTAGAAAACCTGGCAACCTAGGGAGGGGATATGGGGAACAGAAGTAAAGCAAATCTCTGCTTTTAGATAGGCTGCACAAATTACAGAGGGGGATCCATTTTGTTGCCATGATGTTTGCTGGACACCATTTGGTGGACGGTGGGATACAAATTTAACAAATAAAAATGCTAGTCTGCCCAGAATCATGCGCCAAAGCAGTTGGTCTGCAGCTCCTGACATCCCTCACTATTGGGTATGCTGGCTAGAGCTAATAGGAGCTGCTGCAGCCTGACAACATCTGAAAGTCCGTAAGTTCTCCACCTCTGCTTTAAGTGCAGGTTTGCCAGAAGTCACACATAAACACCAGGCGCTGAGGGGTAATTTTAACTGTGTCTCCCATTTGCTCCATTCACAGCCTCTCCCCTAATCTCACTCTGACTCTTTTCTCCAAGCTGAGCCAAGAAAGAAAAGCAACACAGACTTCAGAAAATTAGGCCATGGACAGGGAGGGACAAACAGATCTATCTACATCAGTTTCCATTTCCCCCTCAAATCTGTTTCATCCATTTCCACATCAGTTTGTGATTTGTTTTAAGAGCTGGACAAACGTTTATTATTTTGGATTTGTTTAAGCCCTGCCTGTTTACCAGTGATTTCTGTGCATCGACAGCAAAAAAATACATAACAATTAAAAATACAGTTGTTCCTCCATATTCACGGATTTGGTATTCACGGATTTAAGTATTCACAGCTTGAAAATATTCTTTAAAAAATAATAATCCAAAAAGAAAACCTTGATTTTGTCATCTTATATAAGGGACACCATTTTGCTATGCCATTGCATATAATGGGACTTGAGTATTCACGGATTTGGGTATTTACGGCGGGTCCTGGAACCAAACCCCAGCGAATGTGAAGGGACAACTGTATCGCTCTATCACATAAAACACAAGCACTAGAAGAAGACACACACACACACACACACACACACACGACACACATAGCAACAGCTTTCTTTTTAAATGTAGAGATTAATTGACCCACATCCAGGTGAATGGGACATTCCGGTCCCCCAGACACTTATCTGTTTTTGCAGAACTTATACAAAGCTAAACAGTAAGCATTTTACATTATTGCTACCTGAAGAACCATAAACAACTACCCCCTCCCATATACAGTTTTTCTTTTCTTTTCACAGACAAAAAACAGCTAGGGAAAAATTGCCTCAATGAATATACTGCATTTCCATTGGTTACATGTTTTTGCAAATAATGGAGGCTGACAGCTGCTCAAAACAAACATTCTACATCATGTGAAGATGTGATTTCTAGCACAAGGTATCAGGGTATTGTGGAATATCCTTGATTTTGCATCCATAAACATGCCAGTGAATATGGGGCATTTTAGGTAACCTGCAACACATTGGAATTCTCACTGGCATAAGAAAATACTTCAGATTCCAGTACTCAGTGTTGTTGTTTTTTAAACCTGACTAAATGAGGATTCTGTACAAGTGGGAAATCTTAACCCACTTCCAAAGGGCTGCTGAGCAAGACAGGAGACAGCCATTCCTTGGAAAGGAGTTCTAGAGCCTACACGCAGCCACCCAATTGTCATTTCTATGTATATTCTTCCCCAATATACACATTTTACGTACATCTTTCCCTTAACACAATGCAATTTGTACAAGTTGTTTTCACAAATAAGCATTTTTCTGTCTACTTCTCCCCGCCCCCCACTGAAGAACTGCTCTCCAAAAATCTAGAGAAGTGTGATACAAAAGCAAAACTGCATTCGTTTGCATATTAATCTGGGAAATGTGAATTAAGTAGGTCAAAGTTAAAATGGGAACCAAAAAAATTTCTTCCCAACTGGAGAGGGGCAGAGAGAGAGAGAGAGCACAGCACTTTGTCATCTGTGTGTACCCCTTTGGTCCTTAAATCCCCTTAGGTGATGAGCAACTCAGGCAGATCTGCATTGTAAGCACAGATTACACTATCCCATTTAGCCATCTACTATAGGAAAAGCAAAGTCCTGGAGTGCATTAAAATAAACAAATTTATTGCAGCACTGCTCATTCAACAGATTAAACAACAGATTTTAATTCTACTCTTCATTGCTTCCCTCAACAATGAAAGCCATTTTGTATCATACACAGGCATGAAACCCAGTCCAAGCTTCATGCTTACTCTGATGATTACCTTTGCCATCTCCTTATACAATTGGACCCCCATATCCACAGGGGTTTGGTTCCCAGACTTACCGCGGATACTGGAAACCAAAGATAATAGTGAACCTTATTAAAATAAAGGGCTCCCAGTAAAAACATACCATAGAGTTGCATTGGAGGACCTAGAAGATGCCTAGAGAGGACATAGGCATCTTCCAGCACAACTCTATGGTATGTGACCCTATCTTATGTCCTGCATGGATATTGGGGTCCTGCATGGATATTGGCGCAGATACAGGGGTCCGACTGTACTGTGCTAAGACAGCAGCAGTGAAAGTTCAGCCCATGGGACACATGTGTCCCCTGGTTGCACAGATACAGGGGTCCGACTGTATTGCGCTAAGACAGCAGCAGTCAAAGTTCAGCCCATGGGACACATGTGTCCCCCAAGGGTCACCCACACATTTTTAACATTTTTTGCCTCCCTGGCTACCTTAAGCCCAGAAGGCCTTTAAAAAACCAGTAAGTGACTTCCAGATCACTTTCTGTTGTGAAAAAAGAAAGAAAGAAGTTGCTTATATGAAGGAGGGAAATGTGGATTGATGCTCACTAATGCTAATTCGAAGCAGCTTCGATTTGTCTTAACTGTTTCTTGGCAAAATCGCAGGCATGCGAAGGTATCAGCTTTTGTTGTCCCAACAGGCATGCCTGCGAATCAAGATGGTGGGTGCGAGTGAATTACTCGTGTTTCTATTGTTGCCAGTTGCCGCCAAACAGTATTTTTTTTATATTAAAAAAAAGTGTATCTAAGGTGTGGAAGTGCAATATTCTGCCTAAATAAATATAAAAAGAAAAGAAAAGAAAAAGGCTGTTTTGTCACCTTAGCATACGATCACTAAGGCAAAAATCCAAGATGGTGGTTCCGGGTGCTTGCCTTGTTAGCAAGCTCCGCCCCCTGCCCATGTCAGACCAATCAGCTTTCTACTTCTGCTCTTATGGGGAATGCGAATGAATGCGAATTGGTTGTCCCAATGAGCGGGAATGCACATTTCCTGCAGAGTTTTTAAAAAAAACTTAGGGAAAAGCCGTGAAGGCTTTCCCTGCATAGTTTACAGTGGATTTGGCCCCCCCTCCTTCCGAATACAGCAGATTGATGCGGGATCCCATTTAGACAGATCAGATTCCTTGCGAATTCCATGAGGATTATTTTCACCATTTAGACAACCCCAAAGCCATTCCTAGGCAAGAATTATTTTGTAGAGTATGTGTGGCCCCCAAGGTCTCGTGGGGGGGGCAGTGCAGTCCCCTAGCCTCCAATGGTTGCCCACCATTGGTTTAAGAGGCTGAACCAGTCAACTGCTGCTCAGCATGTTTTCTTGAGTTATACTTGATCAACAAACTATGGAAAAATTACAGTGAAGCTACACAACCAGATAGCTGTCTTAAAACACAGGTCACTGTCAAATGGTTGCAAGGGGTGGATGGGATGGATGTTTCCCAGTGCTTGAAATGTTAATTTGGGGGGCAAGTGCCAGCATCTTTTAGTTAGCATGCTTACTAGCATGCTTACTAACTACCTCTACACATACCCTCACCTTGAGCTACCCTGTCCCTAGATGGTCTTAGATCCAGTTATGGAGTCAGGCTACGATTGAATGGAGGGGAGAGCAGCAGATGGGAAAGTTCTCAGCAATTCCAACTCACCCCCTAGTACTCTTTGCTAGTGTGCTGCATGAAGAGACATGGGCCAACCATAGTCACGTGTTGCACATCCTTGACTTTCCCGCTACTTTCTTTCATTGCAGCAAATGAAACACATTACACCAGTGGTTTGATAATATCCCTAGCATATTCCAAGCATTTGTCTGCCAGTCAAAGGATTATATCCCTTAAGTTTTAACACCCTTCCATGAGTTATTCACTGTTGGCCCGGCCTGCATGCATCCATGCATCCATGCATCATGTGATGGCCTTCAATGAAGAGGCTCATGCATTGGCAGCTGATTCCAGATAGCCTTCTATAGGATTGGGACATGGACATGACTGAACATTTTTTGGGGGCGAAAGGCAAGATATAAAATACCGTAAAATTGTGTGTTCTTCATGGCACAGAAAAGAAGGGCCATGCCCAAGGCCAGGAGTAGGGCTAAGGGTACCCATTCATCAGTAAGTGTGATGCCTCTTTGACATAAATAATGCATCAAGGTTTGTGTTACAGCCCCAACTTTAGCAGGATCAGTAAAACAACATGGTATTAGATGCATCAGAGAGAACAATTTTTTAGAAAGGTTAAATTAAAAAATAGGATATTAATTTCCACTTTCTCAATGAGACCCCAGACAAACTGAACTGGCAGTTCAAGATCAGGCACATCATAGAGCTCCTTGGGCTTGACAAACCACTCATAATGCAAGCTAGTTTTACATATGCTCTAATATTGTCCAACACCCTTGTTACTGACTCGTAAAAATAAAGAGAAACCCTTTATTTATTCCAGAGATACCAGCTTGGAAAAATTCTTTTTTCAACTAGTACTCCCAGGATCCCCTAGCCAACATGGAATTATTCGTGTGAATAACGTGTCATTATTTTGGCATGAAGTCATCTGTAACTGCTGGACAGGCTTATCAACAGGAAAGGTCTAGGACCCTGCTGGGTAATCCCCATGTGTTGTGGGGGGGGGGGAATAATACAGAGAATCAATTGCAAGCATGTGAAAAGAAATCATTAGTATATTTATACCCTACTCCTCCAGACAGGGTCTGTTACAGGCCCTTTTCCTGGGCACCTTTGGGTGTCTATTTCAGTTATCTTGAGCTCCAAAGGGTGCAGGAGAGGCTGGAAGTCATCTTCTGAGCATGCAAAAATTGACTGGAATGTGTGAATCAAGGGACTGCCTTTTCAAATGGCTCCTCCCAGTAACAAAACCTGCAGGGTCCAGCTGAAGGGTCCATCCAAATCTTACCATCTATTTCTCATTCTCTTTACAAAATTATTTCCTTCAGGTCTGATTAAATAAACACCCTGCCTGTATTCTGGGTGGTGTAATGCTTCTACTGTGCATTCAAATGAACATTCTTTACATTCAGTTCACGGTTCTACAGCCAAGTAAGTACAACAGAATACAGAATGCAATTCTTTCCCTCCTCCCTAAAATGAAAAAATGACAGAATAAAAATGTACTATATCTCCGGAAGTCAAAAGGAACACTGGACAGCCAAACCCATCAGGCCAACCAGACACAATTGCTTACATTTATTCCAACCTTGCTAACTGAAGGATTTGGTGTGCTTTTTTAAAGAACACAACTCCAGACTCTAAATAATTGTAATTTTTTGTCAACTGTCCAAATAAAAGCTTTACAGGTTCCAATTATAGTTCCTGTCTCGACTCTTCACAAGACTTTGGACAATCCACTTAGGCCTTCTCCATACCAAGTTCCTCATGCCATTTTTCTTAAAAGGTTTCAGTAATTCAGGGTTGGTGTTAACACAGACTCTGCCTGAGGGCTATCCAAAGACAGACAGACAGCAATATATGACTGGCACGCTGCATTCGGCCCAGAAGCTACAGAGTTGGATAGACCTATCCTAAAATAGATCACTGCATGCTAGTTAAGCAAACCTACAGCACTGCATATTATTCCATGATGCAATTTGGAATTCTAGTGGCTATGCTCTTTTCTTTTTAAACTAAGAATCTTAGCTGCAACATGGATTTTGCAGCTTGGACTTTAAAAGTAAGTAAAATACCATTCTCGGATACAAAACTGGATAGAAGCATGAATAATGAATTTGTGTTTTGATAAGCAAATTTATGAAAGATACAAAATGGACTTGAAGCTGATAAACTTTCAGTTAGAACAGAACGAATTAGACAAAATGATTTTTGATAATGATGAACATCATATAGCCAAATACTACAAATTTTTTCTAGATAGAGAACTAGAAAATGAACAAGTAAAAGACCATATGAAAAGGTGGGGAAAATCATGGGAAATTACACAGAAATTCACATTGTCACAAAATATGAAAGAAAATTATACAAAAATGTTTTTTCAGTGGTATCTAACACCAGTCAGACTAGATAAAATGTACAAAATAGGTAAAAGAAACTGTTGGAAATGCGGGGGAGCAGAAGGAACACTATTTCACATATGGAGGAGATGCCCAATGGCAAAAGAATTGTGGAAGAAAATGCCCATCAAGATAAAGGCGATCCTGGGAATTAACTACTTCCTAGAACCAGAAACATACTTATTAAATATGGTGTTCCTCAGTGGCTCCTCTTCGTCTTGGAAAGATGTGACCAGTGGGGTGCCACAGGGTTCTGTCCTGGGCCCAGTGCTATTCAACATCGTTATCAATGACTTGGATTATGGAATTAGGGGCATACTTATCAAATTTGCAGTTGACACCAAATTAGGAGGAGTAGCTAATACCCTAGAGGACAGGATCAAAATTCAAAATGACCTAGATAGACTGGAGAGCTGGGCCAAAGCTAACAAAATGAAATTCAATACAGAGAAATGTAAGGTACTGCACTTAGGGCGGAAAAACGAAATGCATAGATACAGGATGGGGGAGACCTGGCTGAATGATACTACATGCGAAAGGGATCTAGGAGTCCTAGTAGACCACAAGTTGAACATGAGTCAACAGTGTGATGTAGCAGCTAAAAAGGCCAATGCGATTTTGGGCTGCATCAATAGAAGTATAGTGTCTAGATCAAAGGAAGTAATAGTGCCACTCTATTCTGCCTTGGTCAGGTGTCACCTAGAATACTGTGTCCAGTTCTGGGCACCACAGTTCAAAAAGGATATTGACAAATTGGAGCATGTCCAGAGGAGGGCTACTAAAATGGTGAATGGTCTGGAAACCATGCCTTATGAGGAAAGACTTAGGGAGCTGGGTATGTTTAGCCTAGAAAAAAGACGGTTAAGGGGCGATATGATAACCCTGTTTAAGTATTTGAAGAGGTGTCACATTGAGGATGGAGCAAGCTTGTTTTCTGTTGCTCCAGAGACTGGAACATGGAACAATGGATACAAGCTCCAGGACCAGAGATTCCACCTCAACATTAGGAGGAACTTTCTGACAGTAAGAGCTGTTCGGCAGTGGAACACACTCCCTCGGAGCATAGTGGGGTCTCCTTCCTTGGAGGTCTTTAAACAGAGGCTGGATGGCCATCTGTCAGGGATGCTTTGATCATGATTTCCTGCATGGCAGGGGGTTGGACTGGATGGCCCTTGTAGTCTCTTCCAACTCTACAATTCTAAGATTCTATGACAGATAAAATTACTGGCGAAAATATAAAGGACAAAAGAAGACTTTTATTGTATCTGGTAACGAGTGCAAAAATAATATACACTAGAAATTGGAAAGTAAAAAGGGTCCCAATGATTGAGGAATGGCTCATTAAATTATATGACACTCTAGATATGGATAGACTCACTGCTTCTTTGAAAGGGTAGGCCTGTGAACAGAGTAGAACAGGAATGGGAACAAATAAAAAAGCTCTGGAAGGTAAAATGGAATATAAGAATGTAAAAGTAGGAGTGCAGAAGTAGAAGTAGGATTGCTTCCTAGGAATATGATAGGAACAGGATTGTCCTGTAGGTATATACAGAGGTAGAAGGTTGTACTGAATTAATTAAAAAATGACCAGGAATAACCGTTAGATTTTATTAAAAACAGAAATAAGTTTAAATATATGAGTATAGAAATCTCAAGCAAACCAGTAAGGAAGGAATACATATAAAGGAATACACGTAAGAACTGATATGTATTGATATTACCAGATATATTAATGTAAAAAATTCATTTGAAGATCTCCTTTTTATGTTAAATATTATATTTTAAGAAAGAAAGTTACAAGGATTATGAAGCAAAATCAAATATACTTGTAAGTTTTTGGGAATGTAACACAGTAAAAATAAATAATAAAAAAACTGGATAGAAGCAGTTTTATTTACAGTATATCCAATATTTTTATAAAGATTCTCCCAATGTAGTTAAGAAGAATACAGGGCAACTCAAGGTACACTTCCAAAATCTGCATAAAGATTTAAATATCAGCTTAAGAGATAAAATTCCAGAGTCTGCTTTGCCACCATCACAGACATGGTAGCTTGTAATTTGAAGTATTTTAGCTTAGCCTAATGGGAATCAGGGAAAGTATTCACAAAGAAAATTTTCCATGAAATTATTACTGAAATACTTTGGAGCAAATTCACATTTACAGGTTTTGTTTTTTTCCACAAGCAATGTTTAAATATTTATTACAATACACAAATCATACTGCTAAGAGTTAATATCTCTCTAATCCACATGCAAATTGCCACTTTGCCTGTTCATATGCAAAGTCCGAAATATCCATTTGCAAACACCAGCTGGGATTGATTTATGCATGCTACTACTTGTCCAGTATTTACAGTCAGAATATTGTAGAAAATAAGGGCCCTTTCAGCTAAGAAAAACTTCCTAAATGAAAAGTACCACATAAGAAACTGTAGATAACCTTCTCTATCATGATATAATGCATCTGTGTGAATGGCACATGTGAAGATCTACACATATTTTATCAGTCAAGACATCATCCTGCACAGTCAACTATAACCTGTACTAGTAGTAGTTTAGAACCCAAATGTTCTGAGCTCCCAAGCAAAGTACACTTTGATAATGATCTGATTTCATTTTCCATCTGTTCAACATGTCCATCTTCATGTGTACTTGTCTCAGATTCTAAGTTTCCCAGCTGATCAGAAATTAGGACTTCCCAATTCAGACATACACCAAACCATGGTTGAGCCTTGGCCATGGTTTGGTGCAATACTCAAGCTGAGCCACGGTATATGTGTATATATGTGTGTGTGTGGGGGTGTCAGCTGGCCAGGCAGCCGTGGCACTTGTAATAACTAAAGAAGAACCCAAATGGATCAAGACCAAAGGTCTACCTGGTACACTGTTCTGTTTCCATAGTGGCCAGTCAGATGTCCATGGGAAGCCCACAAGAAAGATATAAATGTACAGTTGTCCCTTCATATTTGCTGGGGTTTGGTTCCAGGACCCCCCATAGATACCAAAATCCATGAATACTCCCAAGTCCTATGATATGCAATGGCATAGCAAAATGGTGTCCCTTATATAAGACGGCAAAATCAAGATTTGCTTTTTGGATTATTATTTTTTTAAAGAATATTTTCAAGCCATGAATACTTAAATCCATGGATATGGAGGGACAACTGTAATACAGTAGGACCTCTGTATCCACTGATTCATTATCCACAGGACACAAAACAGCACACCTACCATAGAGTCCTCCTAGAAAATATGTCCTCTCTAGCCATTTTCTAGTTCCTCTAAGGCAACTCTATGGTATTTTAAAACGGAAGTCCTGTTATTTTCAATTGTGTTTGCTATTATCCATGGTCCCTCCAGAACCAACCCCCAGTGGATACGGGGTCCTACTGTAGTACCCTCTTACTCCTATTTCCCAGAAAGTAGGAAGGAGAAACATACTGCTCCAATACTATATCCCAGAGGAAACAACCCCAAACAGTACAACAAAGCACAGAGCAACCAAACTAAGGCGTGAAAGACAGTTTGAAACAATTCCTTCAAGACCCATTGACAAATTCCATTTGCTAGCTATGAAGTTCCTCATTTTGAGACTCTTTGTGGACTAGCATTTCATAGACACGCCAAGGCTAAACTTTCCTTATGGCAGAGGTGGGGAACTGCATGGGGGCCAGAGGCCAATTTTTCTCCAAATCCCTCCATGGATCACCTCCCCCCCACCCCAACAGTAAACCCAAATATCTTCATTTTCCCCTACAGTCCCTTTGAAAATGGTGACAGTAAATGACATCACATCTCTTCCAGTGGCCATTCTGAGAGACACTGCAGAGGAAAACAAAAGTATTTGAAGGTAGCACAGGGTTTTACTTTATTTTTTACAAAAACTTGTATGAGGTTGGGGGAATTCAGGGGCCAGGGAGTACACAGGGCCCACAGACATACTATGCCAACCCCTGCCTTAAGGGCACAGGGATGAGGCTAGTAATGTTAGTCCCACAGGCATCTCAAACCAGCCTTTTTTTGACATTTGTCCTATGAACCCTAGAAACATATAAGGATTCTCTGAAGCTGAATTATCCCCCATTACTCATCTTCTTACTATTCAAAGCCTTAGGAAAGCATGGGGCAAACATTCAGGTCCTGTCTAAATGGTAGAAATAATCCTCATAGAAATCGCATGGAAGGTGATCTGTCTAAATGGACATTCACATCCATGCGTCTCATTCGGATGAGGGGCAGGCAAATCCACCATAAAGCTCTGAAGGGAAGCCTTTGGAGCTTTCCCTGGAGTTTTTAAAAAGCTTTATAAGTGATGCAAATGTCTGATCATTTGGACAGTCACATTCATGTTGCTGCGCTGAGGCAGGGCAAGCTGATTGGCTGCATGAGCATGGGCTGCCTCAGCGCAGCAACATGAATGTGACTGTCCAAATGATCAGCTTGCTAATGGGGCAAGTGCCCACAGCCACCATTTTTTTCCACTGGGGACCGGGTAAGGGAAGAGGGCTGTCTCATCCTCTTCTCTCTTCCCTGGTCACCAGCCCCCATGCCTCTGTCGCCACTGCTGGGACCAGGAAGGAAGAAGAGGATGAGACAGCCTTCCTTCCGTACTGGGTCCCCCTCCCTGTGCCACTGTCACCACTGCCAGGACTGGAAAGGGAGAGGAAGATGAGACAGCCCTCCTCCCTTTCTTGGTCTACCCCCATGCCACTGTGGTCATTGTCCCCAGGGACCGGTAAGGGAGAAAGGCTCTCCCCACCCCCATGATTGCTAAGGCAATAAAATGGGGGGGGGGGTGCCGTCAGTTTCCACAGGTATTAACCATACCCAAGAAGCCTGGATGAAGCCTTGAATGCATCAAGTGCACCCAACCACACAGCAGCCAAGTTTTTATGCAAAGGTTCCTCAGAGGACAAGTTGATATGGCCAACATTCCCTGAATGCAAGAAGTCTGAGAACCACTCAGTCAAACCATATTATGTGGCTCACAAAAATGATCAATCAAAACACCCAACCAAATAGATTTTTTAAAAAACATAATCATTCAAGAAAGGCATTATGTGAACAAGTCTGTAAAACCAAGTAATAAACTATGAGAAAAAAATCAATATAAAAATAAATTTTCTTGCAGTCATTAGCCTATGGACTGGTGATAAGCCAGTCAACATGATTCCATAAAGTAATGCAAAATGCTTACCATTACTGTCAGAGCGCCATTACTGTTTTATCAATTTACACAAGCATTTCCAAATCCTCCTGCAGTTTGCTGATGAGGAATACTAAAGGGAAAGATTTAATCATTTCCACTCCTATTCAGAACTCTCCCCATAAAATGAGAATCCACCAACAGTACAATCAGTTTTACATTGCTGGAGACCTGGCTACCCAACAAAGACAATAACAAGAACACAGTTATTTGAAGGAAGAAACAGCAAATCTCATTCCTCACTCCTCTGTCAAAAATCAATGAAAACAAATTATTTCTTATCAACTATCAAAACATACAATATGCAAAACACTTCCCTCCTATTGACTTAGGTACATCTAGATAATGATCACAAGTATAGGTTAAAAGGAACCCCCAACCCTCCAAGGCAGAAGCATCACTGCTTTATCAGCTGCAAAACAGAGATGGTATTCTGCAGGCCGTGTTTCCCTGTGGCTGTAAAGAAATTATTTGCATATCCAAATTCCCAGGAGGGCAATAGATTGTATCTGTACTTTGAGGAATGCAAGATTATCTCCCTTTTTATGGTTTTGCAAGCCTACAACCGGAAGTCCTAATAGCAGTTTACTGGGTTACGCCAATAAGCCAGTAATCTATGCCAACAACCCAGTACTTCACAGTGCTTAAGTGTCAGGATAGTTAATACTTTGACATTTAACCATGCACAGGGCACCAATCCACTGTTCAGAAGCTTACACAGGCAGAGGACTCCCAGAGTATGAGCTTCCAACTCTACAGTGGATTGCTGTCTTCTTCAGTGGTACAGGTAAGGTGGTGCTTCTGAATTGTTCACAACTTCCAGAAGAACACAGAAGCTGCTTTGGTGGCTCCAATCAGCATTTTGTCCAGTGTTTTACAGTGCCAGAAGTATTCACACATACCATTTTGACTTTTCCATATATTGTTGTTATAACCTAGAAATTTAAAGGAAACATTTTGCATCTTCAGAGTGTTGTGTATTTTGTGTACATCCAGTGGCAACAACTTCAATTAAATTCATTTCAATTCCAGTTTGTAACACAGCAAAATGAGGAAAAGTCAAAAAGAGAGGATGAATACTTCTGCAAGGCACTATATATGTGACTGATTGAGGCAAACAAAAAGTACATCTAAACATAAGGACCACCTATTCACAATGGTCTGAGAGTTAACCTAATGTATCCCAACTGCTCTTAATCAGTTATCACCTTCCCTACTCCTTACCAATACATGACTGTCCACTGATGTTTTAGCTGTGTCAATAAGTGTAAATGTGTTACAGAAATAACTGTAGTTAGGGTTTTATAAGTGGGAATCACTGGAAAAGGATAAGGGCAATTGATTTCTGGGAGGTGTTGGTGACTTTGGGCCAACAATCAATTTGCCTCTGTCATATCAAAAACTAATAAAAACCTTAAAAGTTGTGTTCCTGAGACACACCAGAGAGCCAATCCAGGTTTGCTCCAACAGTGGCAAATCGGGTGTTTCTGGTAAGCTCACAAGCCTTATATGTACTTCCCCACTTATCTGAGAAATACAAGTGTGTATGTGCATATGGCTTCAAGACACTTGTTGACTTATGGTGACCCCCATGAATTTCATAGAACTTTTTTAGACAAGGAATACTCAGGCGGTTTGTCATTACCTTCCTATGAAATATAGTATACAACAGTGGTACTCAAAGTGGTGGTCCCTGGACCAGTGCTGATTCCTGAGCCACTGGCTGCCTATCTCTGGCATGTTTCCAGGAAAGAAAGAAACAATTGTACCCAATGGACACAAATATCATGCCATCATCTCTGGCACACTGGAATGCTGGTCCTCACAACAGTTAGACTAAGAAAACACTGGTCTACAATACCTGGTATTCCTTGGCAGTCCCCCATCTAAGCACTAAGCAGGTCTGACCCTACTTAGCTTCCAAGATTAGACAGCTTCTGGAGCCTTACTGCCTCTTAAAATGGGGGCTCAGTTTCAGATAACTGCCACTGAAGGATACCACACATTTGTCCAATCCTTAAAAAAAAAAAGCAGCCATCTAAACACTGAATCCAATGGAGTGAATTATGTATTGTGCAAACAAGGGTTTCAGGACAGACAACAAGAAGCAGTTGTTCATGCAATGCATAACTTAGATGACTTTTCACCAACTTAAGTCAATGAAAGATCTGGAGTTTAGTACAATGAAAGATGTTTTATGACTTGGTTGTTTGCCCACAGTTTGTGACCTTACAAGCTACCCTTTAAAACTAAATGGTGAAAAACTCTTAATTCTTCCTGTAAAGGGAAGATGCCCAGCTCCCTGGTCATTTCAGTTGCCCCCTTCTGCAGTTGCCTCCTGGTTTTATTATTTCCTTTTAAAAAGCAGTAACCAGCACAGCACAAAAGTAATCCGCATAGATTTTAGATATTGTGACTACACTGGTCAGATGGGTATAAAACCTTTGATTAATGAGCAAGAGCAACTAAAACTTTGCACAAGTTTGAAATAATAAAAACACATTATTAAAATTAGCACCTGAATTATTTGTGCAGCTAACAAAGGCCTCTGGGAGTCTTGAAAGACCAGCCAGCACAAAAACTACTGATGTTAATGTTCCTTTTCCAGAGCTTGGGGAAAAATTGGACATTACCTGTAGTTTTGTATTTGTTTTCCAACTATTTCCACCCGACTACTCACGTTTGAATTGACTCTCTAAGGCATTCTCTTACTGTGCATAATTACAATAAAAGCCATGAACTGTCCGTTTTTTTACTTATACAAACTGCATCTATAGAAGCAGGAAACCCTATACTAGTCCAAAATATACCTGTTGGGGAGAGTGCATTGGTAAGTCCCGACCAATTTGGGCTCCAATATATTTCAGCAACATGAGTTTCAGAGGGGTACATTTCATATATACTCTAGGAAGTATATGCTTGACAAAAGATTCATATTCCAACAGGCAAATGACTAATGAAACCACATGGACAGGTTTTATTAGTGTAAGACTTCAGGCAATGGGTTGTTCAAATATGAAGTAAACCAAACATTAAATGTTTTTTTCCCAATGGATTTATTAATCTAAATCAGAGATGGAGATCATGTAGCCTTCCAAATGTTCTTGGGTACAACTCCCAGCATTCCTCTTCCTTGGCTCATATGATCTTCACCCATGATCTAGACAGAGAATCTTTGATGCACATTTTCTTATAAAATGCATCCTTTTTAAGCAGCAGATGTGAGCAATGGTGTACAGATCAATCATTCCCTATCCATGTTAGTTTTGCAAGTATTTTATTCCTAGACTGGTTCCATCTCATATTGGCATCATTAAGAAATTTTCTTTTTAAACACTGCAAAGAAATATGCGTTTTTCACTGGCATCTATCCCCGTTCAGCTTTTTATTATTGTTATTATTTTGAGTAGAGACTTGTACAGCAAAATTTATAGCAGTATGAGAATGAGAAAGTAAGTGTATTCTGACCCAGGTATCAGTCAAGGAAATGTGAATCAGGTCAGTTTACTTAGAAATGCAGACTGAACAAAATCTTCACATACTCCTAGACAAAGTTTCTGATTTTGATTTCAACACAGCACTTTCCCACATTTGCTGCTGACTTTCAAGGCATATGATAGTTCTGTGCTACTATGTGGATAAGTATTGATTGTCCCAGAACTAAAGGGGAAAGTAACAGATATATTAATAAATAATTCCATTAATCAGCAACAAGTATAATCACACCTACATATACATCAATATACCCTCGGTATGATCATGGTGAAACCACAGTTTCTGGCAGCTTAAAAATATTCCATGACATGCTACAGGTCGACCCTCACATCCACGGGACTGGTATTTACAGTTTCACTTATCCGTGTATGAAAAAATATGTCCTCTCCAGGCGTTTTCTAGGTCCTCCAGCATGATTCTATGGTATGCTTCTGCTGGAAGTTGGGCTGGAAGTCATTCGCTGTTGTCCATGGTTTTACATATCCACGGTAAGTCTGGGAACATATTCCCCATGGATATGGGGGGGGGGGGCAACCTGTATTTTAAGGTTTCAAACACAGACCTGATACAGAATGTTATATCATGTGCCCCCTTTTCATCTTGCCAGTGTCCTGGTTATTACGTTTGCAGCTCAAGCACAATTCAAAGCATCACACACAAAAAATGGGCTGTCCCTACAGCTATGGAAGAGAATCCCACTGGCCTGTTGCTGTACAAAGAAAATAACCTTTATCTTCTGTGCCTCATGCTTTCTGAACTCAACTACACATTACAACTTCAGAAGATCATATCATGGAAGACTATGAATGCAAGATATAATCCACAGTGCTACACAGCTCCACTATAGTATGGAAATGACATCCGGAGGTCATTAGTCACATTTCACTTGAGTTTCCAAGTAGCAACCAAAGTTATAAATTAGGATTAAATGGATATTTCTCCACCATGCCACATTCTCTGAAACACATGAATAATTTTTTTAAAAGCTTACCAATCCCAAGATGGGTGTTTATAGAGGCATAGCGGGCTGTGCCAGTCAGATTTTTGTTTTCCCGGTAGGGGATGTGTTGATGGGTGCGGGCATCACGGTACTTCTTTGCCAGGCCAAAGTCAATGATGTATACTAGGTTTCCCTTCTTGCCAAGACCCATAAGAAAGTTGTCTGGTTTTACGTCTCGATGGATAAAGTTCTTGGAATGAATATACTCAATACGGCTGATCTAGAAATTGGTTGAGAAGAACCAGGGCAAAAGGGAAGAAAAGGAAGATGTTGTGAAAGCACAGAATTACCTCAGTCACAAGCTATACAATAAGATGCACATACACAATAAAGCTTGCAATTTAATTTCGGATGTAGCCTCAAAGAGAGATCAGGAAACCTCAAGCATTCACTGTAGCAGCAAGAAAGCAAGTGAGAATACAGTCATAGAACTACTGGATATACAGCAACTGGAAAAGAGATTTTTCAAGTGGGACATGCACCCATTTACCTGGACACAGGTCAGGAATAAGAAGTAAGGATTTCCTATTACTACCAATTGGCAAAGAGGTGTGGAAAAGGGGCTCTCTGAGATCTTCAAGAACACCAAGCCTTGTACAAACGACCAACCTTAGTGAGATATCACAGCCCTCCTCTTCTTAGCATCTTCAAGAAGTAGCCATTGGCCCATACCCTCCACCACTTCCTTCAAAACTACCACTGCAGTATTCAGCAAGAGTTGGAGAAATACAGCAGGACATGTAGAAGAAAACACTATTTCTGCAAATGTTCTGCATTCTTATTTAAGGGCTTACTTAGGATTTAAATCTCACACTGCTACTTTGTTGATGGTGACCCACGCACAAAAACACCCATGAATCTAAAGAATGGATGGTAAGAACCAAACAAGAACTCACCATCTGATCTGCCAAAAGCAGAACAGTCTTGAGGCTGAATTTGCGGGAACAGAAGTTGAAGAGGTCTTCCAGGCTGGGTCCTAGAAGTTCCATCACCATCACATTATAGTCACCCTCAGCGCCACACCATTTAATAGAAGGGATACCCACTATAAAGAACCAGAGAAGGAGGTTGAGGAAGAGAGAAATATATTATAAGAACAGGGGGTAGGGAAAGAGTCCTGCTGGATCAAACTTAAAACCAATATAGTCCAGTGGGATCCATCACATCTTGTGGCACTGAATTTCCCATTTTAACCATATGCTGCGTGAATAAATTTTAAAAAAAATCCTTAATCTCCCACCATTCGACTTCAGTGATATACTATCATGAGAGGAGAAAAACCTCTCCCCAACCATACCATGCACAATTTTGTGTACTTCTACTACAGCTTCCAAGCTTCCACTGCTCACCGTTTTTTCATAAACTTAGTGGAACACCAAACATCCAACTCACATCTTGGGAGACAATGACAGCCAGGTACTGAGCATTAAGCTCCAACTTTCACTAGGCTAGGTAGCAATCCTTCTTATCCTATGAACTCACCTCCTCCCTGCATCATCTTGTAAAATTTGCTTTCGATGTGGAGCTGTGGGTGCTTGGTTTTCACACATTCCAACTTAATGGCAACCTCTTCCCCTGTAGCAATATTAGCACCTATATAGAACAGAGACAAAAAAAATAACAGATGCATTTAATACATTAAAAAAAACCTTTCCTTCCCAGCACCCAGGGCAGTTCTTCTCATTCTCCATTTTATCCTCCTAACTACCCAGTAAAGTAAGCTAGGTGGAGCAAGTGGGTGACTGGTCCAATGTCATCCAGCAAAATATGGGTGAAGACAGACATGCACAAAGGAACAAATTCTACTCTTCTAACAAGCATCCAGGATTCACTCTTAGTGTCTGTGCTTTCTAGATATCTGTGAAACTGGCACTCTCTTTCTTTCATGGAAAATTAAAGGTACCAGCCTGTCAGAAGCCACCATGTGAATTCAAGGCAAATACTGTTATGTAAATGAAGATAGGAAGGAGCACAATCCTTCAGTTGAGGGAAATATCAGACCATACCACATTCAGAAAAAAGCTTGGGAACAGTCATCCCAAAAATGTTATTTTCCCAACTTTAAGCTCAAAATCACAGATTACCTATTGATTTGATGATACTCCCTCTCAGACTTAGGGAAGGATACAAACATACAACCAATACATTTGCCTAGTAAAGGCCAACAACAGGTTTGCCTCTTAAAAGCCCATATACAGAGCCCCAATTTCATAAGATGACAATGAAAACATCATTTGCCATTGGGTGCAGGGAAAGTTTCAACATGTGTTCACCACAGGCCCTGTATCTTCTATAATAAATACATCACAGCAACAAGAAACATTTAAAGTAGAATACCATCCATGGAAATAAGCCATTCCTAAATGATGCATCAGAGTAGCAGTCTAAGCATATGTGGGTGGCTCACCAATTTGCCTGAAAGGAAGGCAATTTTCCATAAGGAAAATTGGGCACAGTTTGCTGAGTCTGATCTAGCAGATAAGGTACAGACCTAAACCAAGAACAACTAGGTGAGGGTCCCAATTTTAGACTAGAATTAGTGCATTTGGCATTGTATTGGTCAGTGCTCTTCAGCTTCAATTTATTATAAAAACTGAGAACAAAACCTCACAAGATAACAGAGCTTACCTGCTATTCACTACATTAATTTTTTAAGTCTGAAAGAAACGCAGCTATCATGCAGGGACACTTGTCAGAAGATGAAACTCCCTGCTGAGTGTATGCTTGATGAAAGCCATGGTATAATGTGTAAAATGGCCTTCAAGGATGAAAAACATGAACATAAATGAAGGCTGCAAATGAGTTTCCACATCAGAGATGCAGATCAAAATAGGCACAAGCCTATAAGGAGGACAAAATTAGTTTTAAATATATATATAAAACCAAGAGGCAGTGAGCGGCTTCATAAATAACTGTTGACTAGAGTCTAGTCACCATGCTCCTGGAAAATGTACAGAATGCCCTATTTTTTATTCACTGTCATTTCCATGACCCTACAACAGCAGCACATTAGCTTTGAAAATTCTATGAATCAGAATTCTACCAGTAGAGTTTTGTTCTGGTTGAGTAGCTCCTGTCCACACACCTCATGTCTTTTTGAGAACAACACCATTTCGAATAAAACCGTGTGCTTATTAACTCTGCAGTGAAATCATTCAAAAGTCAGCAACCCCTATCCTCCTCCTCCTTTTTTGCAAGCCATGCAAAGCTGTCTGCCCCACCAATCAATGTGCAACTCTTCAGCTTTCCAATGAAGTAGGTTATAAAATTATAATATACAGTAAAAACCATTTTAGTTCATCAATCTTTTTTAAAAAATGCTGAAAAAAATCCACCAGCAAACTAAACCACAAAGGGCCTGCTACACATGACATACCACTATATTTCTCATTTAATTAAATGTTGGCTTGGAGGAGTTAAATTTAGATACCATCAAAACAGACATACTACTTTAATGCAATACACAATCTTCTAAAAAGAATAGGGAGGGAGGGAGAGAGAAGACCTCTTAGTGAAGAATAGGAATATGTAGTAGTGTGCCATTTCTCACATCCATGTTAACAAGGAGGTTCCTATACAAGGAGGTTCCTATTAAACAAAAATAACAACAGGAAGATGGGCAAACAATTTGCAAGAGTTTTACCAGAGTCTCTTTCCTAATCTCAGAGTTGCCAGTCGTGCCACTGAGGCTTATTTCTGAAGGCACCGTCATTCCACAGAGCAAAAACCAGTGAGAGAGTTTGAATCCATGCTACAAATCTTCACAATGTCATAGGCTCAAACTCTAAAATGCACTGTACAAAAGCAAATAAGATACAGGATACTTCACACATTTGAAGGGCCATTAAAATGATTAATTAAACAACTCCACATTCTTTGAGAAATTTTGATATGTAATTCCAAGCCCAATGTCTCTACGTCCTGTTAGCAAACATTAAATGCATAGTGTTACTTGCAAGTTCAACAAGTGTGTGGTAGTCTATTTTATTCAAAAAAGACCTGGGGCCAGAAGTATTCAGTCCAGTCATCTAAACATTTGCATACTTATTCAGACTATAAACTCCCACAAATTGCACACTTTCCCATAACTACTCCAAGAGTAGAAGACCAGCCCCATTTCCTCATTCTCTAACCTTCTCATAGAACTCAACATGATTCCTACTTTGCTCATTAGCATAGGCCATTTATAACTTGACCCAGACAATCCTCACATCTGAGTATATTATCCCATAGCCTTAAATGTTCTAAACATGTCTTAATCTGCATACTGTTTCCAAACAGAGAGTAAATTGTCATCTGTAAAGAATAGAACCTTTTCAGTGTGATGCCATCCTTGTAAAAGTATTCTAGAGAAAGATCCACCAGGCAGAATCTCCCAAGACAGGTGTAGGCAACTTGTGTTGCTGAACTAAAAATCACCTCATCCTTAGCTGCATATCCAGTGATGAGGGATTATGGGATTTGCAGGCCAGAAACAATAAAGACACAAGTTGTCCACACTTCTACGGGCCTTGAACAAGACCTTTATTTCTTCCAGAAGGGAGCATCTAAAGAGGAAACCTCTTTACTTGTCTAATTGGTTTTCAAGTGGTGTAGTAATCCAGGCCCATTTTGAAATTGACCAGGAATCTTAGGACATTATCAGATGTGGCAAAAATAATGGGATTGTGACATCAGGGTAGCACAAGTGGGCCCTGCTATCACACGACGTTGTCGTCTTCGCATTCTTACATCATTCTCCAGCCATGAAAAAGGCGTTATTTACAATTCACTGGACAAGCCATCAACAGATCATCAATAGTGCTTTTTTAATATTATTGATGGTGTGCAAAATCACATCCCATTGTAATTGCGAGATTACATCGAGAATGGGCATTCCTCTTTCACCCCCTCCCTATTCCAAGTGAGAAAACTTCCGGGTGAGAACACAAAAATGAAGCATTGGATGCTCTTTTACAAACTGTCCCATTTAGTTTTCATGTTTTAAGGTTTGCTTCAGTGCTTGTGTGTTCATTTACTTTGTTAATTAAGGGTTTTTTTGGGGGGGGGATTTTAAACATGCTCACGTATTCTCATGAGAACCACCAAAATCTCACCCATGCCAAATCGCAGAAGTAAACTCCCATTCTTAAAGCGCTAGTGGTCATTCTGCAATAATTCCGTGGCATTTCTTTGATCATTCTGCAATAATTCCGTGGCATTTCTTTGATCATTCTGCAATAATTCCGTGGCGTTTCTTTTGTATGATTACAGCTACGTGCGGCAATAAGTGTTACACTGCCACAATGTTCCTGCTATCTTCATGCATGGAATTATAGCATTTTTAGACACTAGTCTGATAATGTTCTTAAAGTGCTTTTATAATATGAAAAGTCATTTAAATTTTTTGTGGATAAAGAATATGGGTTTGCTTAAGTCCTGCTCATGAACTAGCGTTTTTAATCTAGCACAATTACAAGACTGGGTATGAACATCCAATGTAACAAAAGCCATTCTGGCTGGCTACACTTTAGAATAGTGTCCAATTCAGTATGACTCACATAATAGAGACTCTGTCATATTTGGAGAAAAATGCACAGCAATGAGAGGTAGAAATTTGGTGACAACTAGCATCTGCCTTTCAGAAAGCACCATTTCCTCTAAAGTATTTATGGTAATCAGAGGGGTAAAATTTTAGTATCCCACATACCTCCTTCCCTCTTCCAGTCTGCAGAATGCCTAATTAAAACTGGTGGCAGAAATCAGTTGTAGACTATATATATTCCAATATTTAATAGCTTAATGTTAAGATCAGAATGGATAGTCATTCTCAAAAGTTGACGAGAAAGTAGCTTCTGGCACAAGCAAAATAGTCACCACTACTCCAGTGCATTTCTTCACTGCTGCTAGCAATAATTTACTGTTGTGTTTATTCCTCTGTTGTAACACTTTGGTGAGAAGCAAGGGGCTGGCCTTTTCTTTTTATTTTGAGTGATTCCAGCCAATCAGGGATCACATAAAGAATACAACATGCACCAGACTCCCAGGGTCCGTTTACACAGGCAAATATACCTCTAAATATACCGCAAAGATAGCTCATTGTTCCCACGGATCGCACCACAGCACCGCCTTATTCAGAAGGGGGGAAGGTAAAACACCCAAATATAGTGCGGCAAGGGATGTCGCTACTTTTGCCGATATATTTGCAAAGTAGCGCATTATTGGTAGTGTAAACAACCATTCCAGGGTTGCTATGATGAAGGGGTGGGCTTAAAAGAGGGGGACTGAGGGAACGGGGAAGAACAACAGCTCTTGCCTTTCTCCGCCCAAGCCACACACATGCAAGCACACATGGAGGCACACTCCCTGGCACAGCTGAGAGAAAAGCACGGGGAGTTTGGGCGGCTGGTGACAGCAGCAGGACAGGGCACCTGCCAAAGTGACCTCCCTGGCCGGACCCCCGCCTTCCCAGCACCCGTCCTGCTGCTGTCACCAGCCGCCCAAACTCCCCGCGCTTTTCTCTCAGCTGTGCCAGGGAGTGTGCCTCCGTGTGTGCTTGCATGTGTGTACGCGCCTGTGCCTGTCTGTGTGTTACCAGAGAAGGATGGCCGAGAGGAGGCGGAGAGCGGCCACAGAACAGCTGGAGGCGGCGAGAGGAGTCCCCCAAGCAAGCGGCTGAGGGGAGCGGAGTTGGTGGCGAGCTGCCTGGCTAGGCTGTCCACGGACACCCTTTGCCAGGGGGGGGGTTGTGTTGGAGAGGGAGCTGGCAGGGGTGGCCCCTGTGCCTCCCGTCGCCTGAGAGAGCGAGAGACAGAAGCCTGCACCCCCAGCAAGTGGCCCGTCCACCGCTCGGAGGAGGAACTGCCCTGCAAGCCTCAGCCCCTCCCCTTGGCAGTCTGTGAGTCTTTCTTTAGTCACGCCCCCCACTCTTTTTGATGTGTAAACGAAAAAGCAGCATAATTTTTAAAAAACTGACTGGCACAGCTGCAGAAAAAAATTAAACCGCAATTTGCCACAATAAATCTGCCATGTAAATGAGCCCCCAGATTTACTTCTGTGACATCACAGAACCTTGCTCTCACAACATTTGTTACCATGGCAACTATACCAGTATTGGCCCAGTTGCTTTGGCAACAGGCATGCTTCCTGTCTTGCCACAATGTACTGTGGTAGTTTCACTGCAGTGTCACACCGAATATCAGGCCACTACTTCTTGGCTGCTGAGAAAAGGAGTACTGTATATACTCATTTATAAGTTGAGAAACTTTAGTGGAGGGAAAAATCAACCCCTCAAACCTGAGTTGATTATCCACACACACACACACACACACATATGGAACCATCCCCTTCTCTGGGCAGAATGGCAAAAGACAAGAAAAAGTATTGGACACCCCCTGACATAGGGACACAGCTGCCAGTCAGGGCATTGGAAGGGCTTCCTCACAAGTAAGCCCTGGACCGGGCCACATTGCACACTGCACCTCCTAACAAGGCAGAGGGAAGGGAAGCAAAACCCAGAGCAAGCCTCCTTCAGCTGGGCCTGGTAAGGCCACAACAGTGCCAGTGTGGATCTCCAGGCTGGGTTGGCATGGGAAAGGGTGGAGTGAGAAGGTGCCAAGGGAAGGATCAGGCTAGGCCAGGATTTGTCACACAGCTGTTCAACTTAACCTGGGAGCTTCCAGTGCCAGAACTGCTCCTTGCTGGACATGCAGCAGCTCAATCAGCCAAGCCTGTCCCCACTGCTCCCCTCACCTCTTGGCATTCCTTTGAGGGGACGCACCAAAGAGCTGCTGCTGTCATTTTCCTGCATAGGCATTCAAAAAGGTCAGAAGCAGCACTGCAGTAGAGAAAGTAGAGGGGGTTGGTGCTTCTTTCAGGTTCTCCCAGGACAGACTAAGCTCTTGCCTTTCACCCTTTTCTGAGTAGAGTGGCAAAAGGCGAGAACTCAGTCCTTTCCAGAAGAAGCTAAAAGAAGCACTGACTCCCTCTGCTCTCTCTGTTGTGGTGCTACTTCTGGCTCAACTTTTGAGAATGACTATCTATTCAGATCTGAACATTAATATATTAAATACTGGAATATATATACTGTAGTCTACAACTGATTTCTGCCACCAGTTTTAACTAGGCATTCCGCAGACTGGAAGAGGGAAGGAGTATGTTTAATGCCTAGGTGGGAAGACAGTGACAGTGGCAGCGGCTCTTTGGCACTTCCCCTCAAAGGAGCACCAAGAGGGGAGGGGAGCAGCAGGGACACAGAGGCATTGGCACCCTCAACTTCTCCACGGCCCCAAAACCTTCCCTTGATTTATACATGAGGTTGACTTATCCACGAATATATACAGTAAGTGAAGGAGAAGAAAGGCACCATTCAAAAGAAAATCTCCAAAAGGGTGCTAAACAAGTTGTGAAGCTCTCCTGTGAATGCTCAAGAGAGTGCATTTCTAAAAATTAAAGTCTGATTTGATTAATAAAAAACAGACATGCAATGAGCTGGATGAGGGTGCGCTTGGGGGAAACTCTCTCTACATGGGGGGTTGTCCCCTCCCTCACCTACTCTAGCTAACCCCTTTCATCAGTGTCCCCAACCCTTTGTATGGCAAGCTTGTTACACTTACTAAAGAATACCTAGACAAACGAAATATAATGCAGAAATAATATTCATTATGTTCATTTCCGCTAATTTATTTGGCTTCTGATAGACACAGGGAAGGGATAAAATGAAGATGAAGCTTCCCCTCACCATAAGGGCACAGAAAAGCCTGTACTTACAACTACCAATCTTTGAATAAGCACTGGCCCTCCTCCAATGTGCTACAGTAGGCATTGGAAACTGGAGGTTCTCCAGCTGTTGTTGGACTCCCAGTGTCCACCAGCCAGTCATCATGGTTAACAGTCAAGGATGATGGGACTTGCAGACCAAAATCGAGAGGACTGCAAGTTCCCCAATCTTACCTAGACTCCAGCTATCTTTTTAAAAACTGACAATGAACAATCTGTGCTCAATGCTAATTCCATGTTTGTTTAGTGTCATCACAGAAAATAGCCAGCCATATCCAATCCTTTGTAACAGAGACTGTGACTTGTCTTTAGACACTCTTAGGAATCCAAAAAGTAAATGAGGGAAGTGCCTTCATGGTAAGATTTTATAGACTAGTTCCTACTTCAGCTGCATGAGGTGTTGTTCACAGAGGTAAAGGGGCTGAATACAGATTTAGGCATGTAGAAATATATTGGAGGACCCCTAAAATGCTGCAGAGGAGCAAAAGATGCTGCCAAATGGGAGACAACTGTGGTGTGGAAGGGGTGAACCCTTATAAACTGGGTACAGGTACCTTCCACCAGTCTGGCTGTTAGATATGTATCCATATATATTATACCCAAATATTGTATAATATGTGAGCTGGGAGTGATGAAATCGACAAACAGTTGGCCCTCCGCATTTGCGGGTTTAACTTTTGCAGATCTGATTTTTGTGGATTATTTGCTGCTGCCCTATGCCATTTTTAATAGGGACTGCAAGCTCTGTGAGACTGAGAGACTGCAAACACATGGCAAGGCTATTTAAAATTACTGTATGTAGAGCAGCAGCGGAGGCAGCAACAAGCCCCACCAGCCACCCGCTTCTGCCTTGTGAAGAAACCCTGCTGCCTCAAAGGCATCCACAGTAGGTTGAATCTGTGGGTTATGCTTTTTGTATATGTTAAATATGGCTGGGGGAGCCTTGAGAGATTTGTGGTTTTTCTACTTTCATGGGGGTCCTGTGCCCCTAATCCCAGCAAATGTGTAAGGCCAACTGTATTGCCATTTATATTGCACACATTAACACATATATATTTATACACACACTCAAGTATTCACAAAATATGATTAACAGTGGGGGCAAAAGACCAGGAAATTCATCACTGTCTGAGATGCCGTCATGCAAAAATCTCAAATGTGACCCTGGACACACCTCTGAATCTAAAGCAGGAGATAAAGCAGTAACTGGACTCCAAGAGATGATATATATAAGAATCATTCTTTATGGGCTTACTCTAGAGCTTCTTGAACATGTTCAGCTTCCATGGGAAGATTTATAATCTACAAGATATGCTGTGTGTTGCTAATAAGATAAGACAGCCATTCCATGTCCTTAGGAGACAGATCCAGTTTGACATTCACACAAACAATTAACAACTCCCATTAGACCTAACTCTGCTAAAAGGGATACCTCAGGTGCACTATATGAAAAAACAGTCAAGCTGCCCAATATTCCTTCAGCTCCTTGCTCATGGTTTAGGGTTAAACATGAACCACCCTAAAGCCATCTCAGACAGTATGGTTCAACTGGGGCCAGGGCCAAGCTTACACCTGTTTTTAGTTTCTGAGTGAGAATCTGCTAACACAATAAAGCACTTAAGAACATCTTCAGATATCTGAGTCCAGAACATTTTTGAGTTTTTTTATGTTAGCATTATGCCCATGAACTGGACCCAGTGATTAAAAGAGAGCCAGTGCAGATTGCTTAAGGCTGGTGTCGTGGAATCACTTCTAGGCATGGCCATTAATATTCTGGTCATTAGCAGCAGTCTCCATGCAGTTCTCAAAGGTAGCCCCAAATACAGCAAATTGAAGTAATGGCAGGTTATCAGGGCACAGATACCTATGACTGAATTACCCAGCCAGTGCTAACAAAGCCATCCAAACGTGGGGGGAAAGCACATCTGGCCATGGAGACCCCTGGGCTTCTGTGAACACTCTCAAGTTATGCACCTGCTTCTTTTGAGGATTACAATCCCATCCAGAACATGCAATGCTCTTATTTCCTAGATCCAGGAATGATGTATCTATAGGACCTCTGTCCTATAAGGATTGAGTTTCAGTTTACTGGCCCGCATCCACCCAGGAGACTCATCCATCACCCACTTGGCTTCACTGTGATCCAGATGGCAAGGAGAAATACAGCTGGATGTCATATTGATAACACCTTGCCCCCAAATCTTGATGATTGCTTCCAACAGCACCATACAACCACTAACCAACATAGGCAACAGGATGTAACCTTTTTAAAGATCCCACCAGACAACTGTGGAAACAAATATCCCCTAATGTCATTCTTTGAACCAGCCCTGCAAGGAAGCACCATGCCAACAATTCAACAAGTCAGCCCAGGAAGATAGAGTGGACAGTGTTATCAAAAGCTGCTGAGAGATCAAGCGACAGGGCTCCTGTACCTTTAATACCTGCACAAATACCTCTACACAACTATTAAAGGAACCGGAGCCCTGTCCTGCATTTCATTTGGCAACTCTGCCCCCCACCCCATCTGTCTTCTAATGAAGATCATCCATGAGGATGGCCAAAGCCATTCTAGTGCTAAAACTATGCCAGTGACTAGTGTGAAATGGGCCAAAATATGCAGTCTCCTCTCTCCAAATGTGGTTGAAATTGAACAGTCACCACCCTCTCAAGCTTCAACAATGCACTAGACTATGTTAGCTAAACTCACAGAATCAAAGAGTTAGAAGGGGCCTCATGGGCCATGGAGTCCAACCCCCTGCTCAATGCAGCATCTCTAGCTAAAGCATACCTAGCAGGTTGCTGACCAGCCTCCTTGTTTGAAGATGGCCAGAGAAGGAGACCCCACAACCTCTCTTGGCAATTGGTTCCACTGACTGCTTTTACTGTCAAGACATTCTTTCTAATGTTCAACTGAAATCTACCCTCCTGTAACTTCAACCCATTAGACCTGGCCCTAGCCCCTGGGGCAGCAGAGAACAGGCCTCACAGAACATTCATGACTCCAGGATTCCATAAGACACCAGCAATAAACCATCCTAATTGGTCCCCTGTCCCTCCAGAGGGAACTGATACTATCAGGTCAATTTTTTTGCAGGAAATGGTTGGTTCACCACAATGGGGTAACATAAACTCTGCCCACCAAGAGATCAACCAGAAGTCCTGTATAGAGGACCAGGTCTGGGGCTACCCTGTCATATGCTTTGAGCCAGGGAGGTTTTGTGACAATCCCATGGCTGCCATGGAGTTCTGAGCTGGATTACCCAAGATTGCCTTGATGTAAATATTTAAAGAGTTTTTCTTAAATAAAGTAAATGGCAAAGAGACAAACATGGCACAGCCCACACTCCATAACCAGACTCGTGCTATAGCTGTGCAAGCAACTTTCTCTTTCAAATGATAGTACACGATATCACAAAAAACTAGAAATATAATATGGATTGGTTATTGTTATTGTTATGTGCCTCCAAGTCATATCTGACTTATAGTGACCCTAAGGTGAACCTCTCATGAGGTTTTCTTGGCAAAATTTATTTGGAGGGGGGGTTGCCTTTGCTTTCCTTTGAGGCTGAGAGTGTGTGACTTGCTTAAGATCACCCAGTGGGCTTCCATGGCTAAGTGGGGATTCAGAACCTGATCTCACAGAGTCCTAATCCAAAACTCAAACCACACTGGCTCTTGGACTGACTGTAGCAGGGAGAGAAATGAATGCATTCCAAGCTCCCCTGGAACAGGTGTAGATGAAACAATAGCCTGAATAGGTCTTTAGAAGAAACCAAGAGGGTGAATAACACCCCCCCCACACAATCATCACTGCCCTGTCATTGAATTTTGTTATGACATAGCTATTGCACTGTTATTTTTTTAGTCATGGCCCTGAGGGTCAGGTGTAAAGTCAGGACTGTGATCCTCAGTCCTTTTCTTGAATAAAGCAAAGCAAGCACTTATGTAAAATATATTTCTGTTATTAAAGACTCACCCATTAACTTATCATCATGCTCAGCATTACTCATTAGGAAGATACTTCCCCCTTAGGACCAGTGTTATACAACCTGCCACTTCTATCTCTTTTCAGCCTCCCCTCACTGCATTTCCCTCTCAATAGGAACTCCTAGTGCTCTCCCCACCCTCCTCCCATGGGGTTTATTCTCACTCCATCTGCTAAAATGATCAGCAAACCAAAGTTAATGCTGACATTTAAGGAGTGTTGTCAGTAGGCTTTAGAGCTACAACCCCAATGAGATTAGCTGTGAGGAGAGAGGCTGTGGGCATACAGAAACTGACATCTGAGTCACTGGTTCAGGTTTGCTGTCTGCAGACTCAGGAAAAATGGCAGCCATTAATAACATCAGTGGCCAAGACCAAGATATTTTTGTGAGCTGAATCCTACAAGTGATAAGATTGTATTAAATCTAAAAGAACTCTGCAGGGAAACATGTCAACCTGGCTAAATGTATTCTTTTGGTTAAAGGCTTAACATACGTATGAAGAGGGCCAACTGTCGATCTGTTATTTTACAAGAATCTAGTCCAATTCCAAGTCGGCTTTTGGCTCCTTAGAGGAAGCTGCTTGTCCATCTAGCCCCATCCTGTCTACTCTTACAAGCTCTCTTTCATCATCTCCAACTCAGTCCTGTAACTGAAAACAGGAACCTCCTGCACGCAGAGTATAGTGACTAGGTTGTGATCTCTCGGAGGTAAGTTATATTAAATTGCTTATTTTGCATACAACCATTTAATCTGAATACTTTGAAAAAGATGTTTTCCATTTGTGCCATCTACAAGATGAAAAACATGTCCCGTTTGGGTAACAGAAAACAGGTAATACTATAAGTTGTGTGTCCCTTATCTGGAATTCTAAATCTGAAATACTCCAAAATCCAAAATTGTTCACATGGGTGGCTGAGATAGTGACACCTGTGCTTTCTGATGGCTCAATGTACACAAACTTTGTTTTGTGCACATAATTATTTTAAAAATTGTGTATAAAATTACCTTCAGGCTATGAGTATAAGGTGTTTATGAAAATATAAATTAATTTCACGTTTAGACTTGGGTCCCATCTCCAAGATCTCTCATTATGTATACTCAAGTATTCCAAAATCTCAAAAAATCCAAAATATGAAACATATCTGGTCCTAAGCATTTCAGATCAGGGATACTAAACCTGTAGTAAGAAGTAGACAGTTTGAATGTATGGGTAGGCCAACAGCTATAAACCTTTTGGACAAGTATCACAAGTCAAATGTGTAGTTTGAAACAGGACCACTAGAACACATATTACAACACCTATATGGAAGTCATGTCATAAACGTGGTTTTATTTCTGTCTATTAAGTTAAGGATCAGGGGGCAGAAGAGTGCAGAAGAGACAGACTGGTGTAAAGACTCTCTTGTGCAGAAGAGACAGACTGGTGTAAAGAAAGAGCCAACTCTGCCACAGCTAGGCTCATGAATATTTTTTGTTCCTTTCCTACCATGTGACATGCTCATGATGCCCATAACACCTGTGGGATCTGTGCCACACACAAGTTAGCTATTTATGGGTGCAGAAGAACAAAAGTGGAGGTTATCCTAAGGGCAAACAGTCATACATAGAACAGGAACTCCATCCACCAAATACCAGTAAGATCTTCACGAACAGGTTCTAAACTAAAACGTTTAATCGTTGCCCTTTTAATTGCATCACTGAGCATTTAGCCATATGCTGCCATTATTCCTGTAACCACTCATTTGTAAGGATTTAAACTTCCCTTTAGGTTTTTCTTCAAGACCCCATTCTTGAGAAAATCCTGTCCTGAAGCCTTATAGTTTTTAGATTGCAAATTGCCCCCATTTGACTCCCCTCCTTTCCTCACCTCTCTTTTGTGAATCCCTGAACCATCACCTGATTACAATGTGATGATTCAGTCAGATGTAGAAAGAAGCATCTCAGACAGATCCAGGAATCCATATTACGTCACATCATGTAGACTTGAAGGCAAATAGTCTTTCCCACTATGTGTAAGACTAGGCAGTATCCTGCAAAAAAACTGTCGCATTCTTTGCAACAGTTCATACAGACACAAAAGCTACAGAGGAGACCGTATGCTTCAATGATCCAAGAGATCTGGAAATGATCAAAAATTCTATGCGGCATCCACCCCCTGTCTCATTCAGTTGTGTGGGCTGCATGCTTCAGAATCCATTTGCTTCAATTCAAGAGTAATGGGGGGGTAGTATATCTTACAAAGACATTGATGTCACCAGCCTAAGTGAAGAAGGCACTCTGCAAGGGACCCTCTGAGGCATTTAGATTGGTAGACCTGTTAACACATGCACACAAATATCTGCTAGCCTCGACAACACAGAGCAACAACATCTCTCCTTCCCTGTTCCTGCTTGTTGTTTTTTGTTCCCCAATAGCAAATGAAAAGGATGAGAATGTAACAGATGGGTGAGGTCAGGCAGGCAAGCAGAGAGTTAATGGGCCAGGAAACAAAGAAAATACATCCCTTGTCCTATGAGGGAGGGGCATGTAATCAAGAATTGTCCAAGCAGATACCACCAGTTTCCCAGCATGCCCTGCTTCGCCAAGCTGGCTTTGCCTTACTAGCTTCTCTAAAGCAATTTGACAGAAGAGCAGCACAGCCCCCTCTGGCAAGATCTCAATTCTGACCTGAAGAAACTCCATCTGTTTAAGACCTCTCAGTGATTTCTGAGTCCAAGCAACCCTATCAGTTCTCCAATGTTGCCCAGCTGAGCCTCCCAAATCAAACAATCTTCACCACAGAAAGCAAAGTCTCCACATTCCAGACATGTGTTTACAAAAGCCATTGAATTTCAGAATCATAGAATACAAGAGAGGCTTATAGGATGTCTAGTCCAGCACTCCTGTCTCTCATTAGCTTGATCTCCAGCACTCTTCCTAATATGTGATTTGCCAAGCAATGGCACAGCCACTCTCAGATTATGACACTCCAATTCACATAACCAGGCCAGAGATTTGAGAATGCCAGATTGAATAAATCTAGACCATCTAAATCCTGAACTGGTATGTGCAGAACTAGCTGATTTTTTTCACCTTCTATGGCTAATGGTACAGTAGTAAATGTTAAGTCAATTTAATAAAATGCAATTCAAATGCTCTATTGGTTAAAGGAAATCAAAAAGTGAAAAAAAACAAAAGGAACCTGAATGCAAAGACAGCAAGAACAATGGGAACTGACAAACATGATTCATTCTTTTTTGGTCAAGCCAGGACCTGGAACGACTATGGATCAAACATACCATCTCAGATACTGATTTTTAAAGCTTTCCAAATTAATTGAGGGACTGCTGGAAGGGTCTAGTATATTTTTAATGTATGGTAGCTGCTACTCAAACTCACAATGGAATGTTTGAAATTGAAACAAAGACAACCTCTTAAGTGCCTGATGCTTAAACAGAATACTTCAAATCAAAATTATACATCTTTTACTTCTCATGCAAAATGTTACATTGGGTACTTACCGTGAAGGTACTTTCTGTAGGGTAGATGGCAGGAAGAATCCGTAAGCATTGGGAACCTAGGACCGCCCAGAGAAGCAGGAAGTTGACCACTGATCTTATAGAGTTTAAATCCCTTTGTTCTCCTCCAAGAGGCCAGTTCTCTGACTAGCAAAGCCTGGTGATCAGTGAGGTAGCTTCTTTCCTTTAAGACAAACATGCATATTAGAAGCATAGAAAGAAAACAATTATGAACCCGTATGGACCCTCCTTTGCAGTCACAGGGTGGGATGGATTCTTCCTGCCATCTACCCTACAGAAAGTACCTTCACGGTAAGTACCCAATGTAACATTCTGTAGGGTGAGATGGGCAGGAAGAATCCGTAAGCATTGGGACATACCCAAGCCTAAGAATCACCTAGGGAGGGTGTGACTGCGTGTGATAGGAGGAACTAGGTGCATACAACGACATGAAGCACACTTCTTTTGAAGGTGGCTCCCACAAATCTATACGTGTCCGCCTAGTAATGTCGGATGGAGATGGACGAAGTGCTCCGGGTCACGGCCCGACAGACTTCTGTAGCCACTGAGTGGGTTGAGTGAGCGCAACCCCCTCGGGGACAGGAAACTTTGGCTGAGCCATAGGCCTCAAAAATGCATTCCTTGATCCATTTTGCAATCGTTTGCCTCAATACCCGTGTCCCCATCAAGGCCGGGTTGAAGGATACGGAGAGTGATTCGTGTCTCCTGAAGGGAGCCGTGTGCAAATGTATACTTTCAGTGCCCTCCTGAATGCCATCTTGAGTCATAATATCTCAGTGGGCTGGGATGGACTGGGACGGAAGAATGGAAGGGTAAGTTGTTGTGCAATGCGAAATTTGGATAAGACCTTGGGATGGAAGGACGGGTTGGTACGCAGAGGCACAAAGTCCTCTCCGACTGAGCACAGGTGTTCTCTACCGAGAGAGCTGATAATTCCTAAACTCTCCTGGCGGAGGTGGTGGCCCCCAGGGGGCCGCTTTGAGGGTTAGCCTTTGAATTGGGGTCTTCCTGAGTGGCTCACAGGGGAGACATGTTAGTTGTCTCCACATCCACGGGAGGCTCCATGTGTGAGGCCTGTGGTGAACTGGGGGGTGAGATCAGAGTTGCCCCTGTTAGGAATCTCCTCACGTTTGGGTGTGCTGAGATTCGACCCCCTTGGGGGCAATGGATGGGGGCTGCCAAAGCAGCTGCCTGTCTCTTCATTGTGTTGATCCTGGGACCCTTGTCTAGACCTCTTGAAAGGAAGGCCCGGCCGTGCTTGGTTAAGACCTCCATGGGTCTCACTCTTTCTGAAGTGCACCATTGCGAGAAAATTTACCATGCAACCTTGGTTGATTCTCCTCATTCGTGGTCTTCTGGATGTCCGTAGTGAGGCTGTGACCTGGGCAACGTAGCTGCGGTCCTTTGAGGCCTGGCATTCAATCTCTAGGCTGTCAGCTGTAGCCCTGCCACACTGGGGTGTTAGGCTGGGCCCTGGAGAGGCAGATCTAGGTGTGACAGGAGCTTCATTGGTGGTTCCACCGCCATCTGTCTCGGATCTGAGAACCCCGGCCAGCGTGGCCAGCAGGAGGCCAGGAGGACCACCTGCGCTCCCTCCTCCCGTGTTTTCCTGTACACTTTCCCTATCGGGTGGAAGGGGGGGGGAAAGAGGTGTAGAAGCCCTGCTGGTCTTGGGGGAAATAGGTTATTTGGATTTGGCCAAGGAGTGTGGAAATTTTGGCGTTTCATGACATTAAGGAGAGGTCTACCTGCAAGACCCCGAACCTCCTTTGTACCTGAAGGAAGACTTCCTGATTCAGCTACCACTCCTCTGGGAGAAATGTGAGTCTCCTCAGGTAGATTGCATGTAGGTTCTCCTCTCCTTGGGGGTACCATGCCGAGAGAGACTGGACCGTTGACTCTGGCCACCTGAGGAGGGCCTCCGCTTCCCGGAGTAGAGATCTTTATTTGGGACCTCCTTGTCTCGCTATGTAGGGGCAGGCTGTGTTTTTGTCTGTCCGTAGCAGGACGTGTTGATCCTCCAGGATGTGAGAAAAATGGGCTAGTGCTCTCAGTTCCAGCCGATTTATGCTGTGGAGCTGTTCTGTCTTGACCAGGTCCTATGAGCCGCCTGATCCAGACAGTGGCCGCCCCCCTCGGAGACTGCGTCCGAGGTAATTGCAACTTGCAACTGCCTGGTGATTGATGGTCAGCGGGGGGGGGGCTTGGCACCCTAGGAGCATGTCCTTTACAGAGATCGGGACGAATATGGAGAGGGCTCCATATTCGAGCTATCTGCTCCTGACATGGAAGGAAGGATGCCTGTAGAGGACTGGGGTGGAACCTGGACCACTGAACCACCTAGATTGATGACCAAAGAGGCATGCTAGAGGGTTTATGGTTCCGAGCTCGAATCTGTCCGGCCTCCCGCCTTGGTACAGGCTGACTTTCTCCCGGGAGGGCAACATGGTAATTTACCTTGTCTAATTGCACTCCTAGCTTTGAAGGGGCCAGAATGGTTTCCTTGAAGTTCGCAAGGAGGCCATGGCGTTGTAGGAAGTTGATTGTGTATCTCAAGTCCCTTTCTGATCTTGCTTTCGACGGTGTTCGGAGAGGCGGGCGTCGCCCTGGTATGGATGCAGGTGTATCCCTTTGGTCCTCGGGTGTGCTGTTAGAACCACCAGCACCTTCGTGAACCCTTGGGGTCTGTCAAGAGACTGAAAGGAGAGCCTTGAATTGGAAATGTTCCTCCCCGGACGCAAACCTGAGGAAGTGTCTGCTGCCTGAATGAATCATGGTGTGAAAGTAGGTTTCCGACAGGACCAGTGATGCCAGGAAGTCTCTTTCCTGTATGCCTCACCATATCGACGAGAGTGTTTCCATCCAGACAAGTTTGTAAGCAGCGCATGAGGTTGTGTACTCCGGGACTAATACCGACCCGCGGTTTCCGCCCTTTCTGGTACTGTGGGGAAGTATGCATATATCCCAGAGAAGAACGCTGGGATGCTGGTACCTCCTCTCTGGCTTCTATTCCCAGTAGGTGGTTGATGGCTGTCCTGAGGTCTAATGCCTTCCTTGGGTTTGATGGGATTGGTGCCGGTAAGAAAACTGGTGACCTTGTATCCCTGTTTTATGGTGTTCAGGGGCCAACTGACCTAGGTGGGGTTTACCCATGAGTCTGGGAACCTGGGCAGCCTTCCTCCCGCTGTCCGAGTCAGGACTGTTGCCTTGAGGACCCTCTTTGGTATTGGGATCCCCCTCTGTGACTTGCGTTTGGGTTGGAGAATGGTGCGTGTCAAGTAACATAATTGGTTTTGGACCAGGCTGGTCTAGAGGAACGAAAGTCTCCCCGTCTACCGTTGCCCTTGGATGTCGAAAGGAGCCAGGGTACTGAAAGGCTGCTGAGAGGGTCGCTTCCCAGTTTTCCTGTCCTACTTGGGCTTGCTGAAGGCATCGCTTGTTTCTTATTTGTTTCCACCAGAATATCCTTCAAACATCATCACCGAACAACTTGGTTCCTTTGAAGGCTGGTATAATAAGGGCGTTTCTAGACTGTGTGTCAGCATCCCAATGTCTGATCCAGATGGATCAGCGTGCCAGGGTGGGGGCCCCTGCTGCTGTTGCAGTCTTCCTGGAGGCTTTCAGTTAGTCAAGGCACTGGGCACCCAGGACTGGACTAGATGGACAGTTGCTTTGAGGCACCAAGAGTCTTCATACATTTTTAAGAAAACAAATGGTTGCCCAGATTGATAATGTACTGTTGTCGAGGAAGTTCCCAGACTACAGACAAGTATTTGCAAGTCTGGTTACCTCCAAACTGTGCCATATCAGCTCTTACATGGCCATCCCTTGCAAAAGACATAGAGATATATGGAGTCACCAGCCTGATATGCTGTACTCCGACTCCCATAATCCCAATTGGTTGAGGATAACAGTTGAAGATGATGGGGGCTTCGGTCCATTTGAGGAGCGCTAGGTTGGAGAAGACTGTCTTATTGTGACTGTGTTTATTAATATGTCCTCCTTTAGGAGGAGTTTACTTCTGTGTAGAAGACAGCATGGAATCATCTTATAATAATTTATTTATTTATTTATTTATACCCCGCTCTTTAGCCACAAGGCTATCAGAGCGGCCCACAAATTGTTCCAAGCAATAGCCATCTACACATCCACACTGCCTTAGGCAGTTTCCAATGTGTGTCAGCTAATAGAATATATGTACTGTGAGAACAGTAGTGGGGTCAGTGAGGCATAGTGGTCTGGGTGTTACAGGGCTCTGGAGACCAGGGTAGTGTCATGCATTTATTTATTTATACCCCGCTCTTTAGCCACAAGGCTATCAGAGCGGCCCACAAATTGTTCCAAGCAATGGCCATCTACACATCCACACTGCATTAAGCAGTTTCCAATGTGTGTCAGCTAATAGAATATATGTACTGTGAAAACAGTAGTGGGGTCAGTGAGGCATAGTGGTCTGGGTGTTACAGGGCTCTAGAGACCAAAAGGGCCTTGTTACGTAGGTAGGAGAATTTGTCCCCTTGGAAAATTCTCTCCAAAATCTCTGGTTCCGAGGTTTCTGAAGCAGGGAATTCCCCATCCTCTTTATCTTGTGTGTCCACATTGGCACCATGCCCTCCCCCTCAGATACTTCCAATTCCTCAGAGGAGTATCTGAGCTTTCTTTCCTGGGGGCCTATTGGGTGAAGTAGCACCCCCCCCCAGTGGAGGTGGACGGCTGAGCGTCAGCCTGTGGTCTCCCCTTCCAGGGCCTAGAGGGCCTTTACCAATTTCTGGAGGCCCTTGAGCCCTAGATCTACTGGCTGAGGGCTGCCTCCTGCCTGTGCCCCTTATTTTGAGGAATGCCGAGCCCTCCTTGTTGGAAAGGGGGGGGGCGTTCAACAACACTTGGGGCGCCAATCGGAAAAGCCTCCCCTTTGGATGGGGCACTATTCCCCCATGCTTTTCATCAGGGTCCCCGAATCATCCAAGAGTCAGGGTTCCTCTTCCCCCTCCCCCTGGGTGGCGTCTAACTCGTCCCCCCCCCACTCCTCCGTCACGCTGGGTGAGAGCTCGAGCGCTGCTGGGGGACGAGGTTTTGCCTGCTTTGGGAGGGGATCCTGGGTTGCCGCTCACATCTCCTCCCCCAAATGGGACCCTCTTACTTGTTCAGAGGCTCCCGCCTCCTGGTCGTCATCCAGGCAGTTTCCAACATCAGCCTCTTCTCCTCTGGTTGTCGAGCGTCCGTCCGTCTCCTTCCTGGAGGGATCGGAACGCTGCTCCTTCGACCGGGGCTGCTGGTTCCTTTGGGGCTGCTGGCGCGGCTTGTTTTTGGCGCGCTTTGCAAGCCACCTCCGGTCAGGGCCTGTTCCGCAATTCTGGCGGTTTTCCTCTGAGCCACCGGGAGTGCCGGGTGGCTGGAAGAGGAGGAGCTGGCCCGCGTGGTTCCCTCCGAGCCACCATGGTGGGGGCTCTGGGGAACAGAGGCTGCCGTTTTCTGCTCGTTCGCAGCCTGCTGCTTGGTTCAATCCGTCCCCTTCGAGGATCCCGCAATGCGGGGAGGCGATGGGGGGGGGGAGTAAGGTAAGAGAGATATCTAGAAGGAAGCTGGGGGAGAAGCGGAGCAGGCAAAAAAAAAAAAGGAGGTTTTTTTTTTTTTTTTTTTTAAGAATTACAGATAGAAAGAGATCTAAGACTAAGGCAGAAAGAATGAGGTGGGGGGGTGAGGTAGAAGAAAGTGGAAAAGGTGGAGGAGCGAGATCCTGATCTTCCCTGGACGAAGCAGGAAGTTGAACTGGCCTCTTGGAGGAGAACAAAGGGATTTAAACTCTATAAGATCAGTGGTCAACTTCCTGCTTCTCTGGGCGGTCCTAGGTTCCCAATGCTTACGGATTCTTCCTGCCCATCTCACCCTACAGAATTACAAAGCTACAAACCAAAGGCCACAACTTTTGTGTAGACTTATTTTTTCTTAGTGGAAATTAATGGGATGGGGATACTGCCATCTTACTTCCTCCATGGCAAGCTGCATCTTTCCCACTTCCACAGCTGGTATGGCCACAGGATGCCAGCTTATAAAATCTTGGACGCAACTGTGCCTGGGTAGCCACTGCTCATGTGGTGTCAATGACCACCAATTGTCTTTATATCCTGTATGAATTATGTAAGCCTCAAATCAAAGGTCCAAGTTAATATTGCTTTTTGTCCATGTTTTGGCTCCCCAAGTGAGCTCCATTTTCTGGAACAATATAATATAATATAATATAATATAATATAATTGTGATTCTTTCTGCGTTGCCGTTTCTCTTCAAGACTTGTTCGTCGTGAGTTCTCAAATAAGGCTGCAGCATTGTGGATAGTGCATCTCCATGCCTCCCGATGTGAGGCCAGGGCGGACCATTGTTGGTGATCAATTTGGCCAAGCCTGAGATGTTGTTTCAGGGAGTCCTTGTATCGCTTTTTTGGAGCGCCCCTCTTACGCTGACCCGTGGCGAGTTCACCGTAGAGTACTATTTTTGGGAGGCGATGGTCCTCCATCCTAGACACATGCCCTGCCCAGCGCAGATATAACTACAGCCATGCTGAGGTTTTCAAAAAGATGCCAGAGATGTTCTATTAGATAATCATAGCTCACTGAATCTTTTAAATAACTATGAATGACCTCGTACAACTGAACACATTAGAAACAGAAGAGCTTGTTCTTAATGAACAAAGGCAGTGATGGAGTTAAAAATCAGATCAAGGAAATGTAAGTGGGGTGGAGGAAATGAACAGGAGGTGCAGGTACTGTGGCACATCGGAGGTGCAGGTACTGTGGTGGCTTTGACAAGTAGTTTATTGGCGGGAAGTTCTTTCAGGCATAAGCAGTAGTTGAAGCAATTGGCAAAATATGTGATTTGCAGCACGGAAACCTGGATTCATTTTTTGGGGTTTATTTAAATGCTAATACCCTATTTCACAATCAAAAAATGTTCTTAAACATCATTACAGAAACACAAAAAAGTCAGTATTATATGCGATTTAAAAAAATTATTGCTATTATTAAAACACAATAATAATACCTTATCTGGAAAAGCCTACTTTAAAAGCTATGTCATGGTCATTTTTAAGATACAGCTCAATAAAAAGCACGTCACACTCTTTGGACGGCTGGTGCAAACCAATGGACAACTGGAAATCTATTATTTTTTTATTATTTATTTATTTATTTATTTATTTATACCCCACCCTTCAGCCTCAAGGCTATCAGAGCGGCTTACAAATTGTTTTAAGCAATAGCTATTTACACATCTACATTGCATTAAACAGTTTCCAATGTGTGTTAGCTAAATCTAAATCTAATCATATTCCTGCTCAGCCACAGCACTCACCAGAGGGCCTTGGTCAAATTCCTCTGTCAGACTAACCTACCTCACAGGGTTGTTTCAAGGGTCCTGCCTACACGATTTAAATAATACGTACAGCGTGCAGAAGTTCGCGCTTTGGTACAAAAGGCCGTTCAGATGCACACGAATGCAAAAGAGGGGGGGCGGTTTTCCACCTTGAAATATGCACACGCGGCATTCGGGAGGGAAAGCAGATCGCAAAGAGAAATCCATACGCCGTTCGGATGGCTGACGGGTCTGTACGGTCCGTTCACACACATACGAACAGGCAGGGTAATCTGATTGGCTGGCTGAGTAGAGGGGGCGGGGCTAGCACAGAGGGGAATTGGGAGTGGCTGCCATGTTGGTTTCCCAGCTAGCGAGCGTCCGGTAAGTCCGTGAATTTATATGTTTATTTATTTTTATTTTATATTGTAAATACGGAAAACTGACTGTCCGCAAACCAGGAACCTTAAAAAAAAAAAAGCAGTGGGAGATTTAAAACTGCCGCTTGGTTTGCTCGCTCTAGCCAGCTTCGGGAAGAGGGAGTCATTCGGAGTTTAGGGGGATTAAAAATCGTATAGCCGGTTCGTGTGCATACGAACGACAGGCTGTTCGTATTTTTTGCCCCTCATACGGATTTTTTTATGACCGTATAGCCGCACCCAAGGATAAGAGTGGGATAACGTTTGAAAAAAGTCAGACCTTGGAAAGAGGGGCGGGCAATAAATTTAATAGCTAAGTAAGTGTAGTAAAAGGCAATGGAAAGGAGAGGGATGAATTAGAAAACCAGAAAGTAAGCTTGTGAGAATAAGAGATGACCCAATTGTACTACATGGCTTTTGACAAATAGAAACCAGAATTTTGGGAATAAAGAGTCAAAAGAAGATGTGTCATAATAGTGACAGTTTAGCAGATACCTATGAGTTTACAGAACTCAACATACCGTAGTAAGATACAGCCTCACAAAAACACCACATCCACACCCAATACAATTGCAATATTCTGATGTTTTCTATATCGTTGTTTTAACTGTTTTTGGTAGCCATTTGGGATTTTAATAATTTTAAGGGAGAATATAGTTTTATTTCAAATCAATAAAGTGAGTATCTATGATGTCAAGGGGGTAACTGGGATTTATAAGATGAATGGAGACAGATATAATAACGTGTGAATATACATGCTAACACAGGAACAGATATTTACATGTGAACTTCGAACAAGTTCAAGAATTAGCAATGCATGTTGGTTTTCGCCACCTGAACTTTTTTACTGTATTTTTTGTATTTAGAGACACTTGGGTGTGTCAAATATCAGTTTGAGGGCTCTTTTAGGTGGCTTATACAAATCTAATATGAATGAAGTATGAGAGGTTTACACTGAAAAACTGCCTGAAAGACACCCTGCTCAAAATGAAGAAATTTGAGAAATAGTGAAGTTGGCAAATCTTGTAGCAAATTGCCCATGGAGTTTGCAATACGATACACTGCTGGATGTTAAGAAAGGCAACTACATGCAAGAGACACTCTGTATGCAGAGGCATCATGTTTCAAATCACACAGAGGGTAACACTTTTCAATGCAGCACTGGGTAGGGAAGCCACACGTAGAACACTTCCTTGCTTCTGGGAACATGTATCAAGTGGACAAAACAAAAGATACAGTGAACAGAAAGTGCTCAGACCAGTTATGAGGAGAGATCTGTATGTTATCAAAAGGCAAGACACATGTGGCATGATTTTTTAAAAATAGAAATTCTAATAATTGACAAATAGGATTTACAGTAGTCTCCCCCAACTTGGCGCCTTCGAAATATGTTAGACTTCAACCTCTAGAATGCCCCAGCCAATTCTGGGGACTTTAGTCCAATGCATCTGGAAGGTGTCAAGTCAGGGGGGACTAATGTAAGTCAACTACTCCCATGGTATCAAGGCAAACCTTCCAAGACAAGGACCAACTCTCCTAAGTTTTTATCTCAATGAGTGTTATGCCTTCTAGGTTAGTCTTCTCCTTCTGAATCAGAGGGGTCAAGGAGGTGACCAGATCTTCTACTTTCAATTTCTTTCCTATAGCCTTTTCATATCTTCAGCCAGTAGTAAGAACTCTGTTGTTGTGTGCCTTCAAGTCATTTCTGACTTATGGTGATACTAAGATGAACCTATCACAGGATTTTCTGAGGGCTGAGAGTTTGTGACTTGGTCAAGCTCACCCAATGGGTTTTCATGGCTGAGCGGGGATTTGAACCCTGATCTCCAGAGTTGCAGTCCAACACTCTAACCACTACACCATGCTGGGATAATATATAACCAGCATGCAGCCAAGTTGCTACTGAAGAGCTTACCTGCCTATCCCACTCCTCCAACCTAGGCAGATGCAAATAGGTACAAGCAATAGGCCCTTGGCCACTTGAAACCAGAAGTTCCCATGATGTTACCCCTCGTATCCTAGAAACCATCCTTGTTGTTAATTCACAACCTAAGAAACCTAAGAAGTTTCACAACTTAAGACTTCACTTTATTCTCCACTGAAATGCTTCAGGGCTCAGAAGCATATGTGTGTGTGTGTGTGTTTCGTTGCAAAAGCAGATTGATAGAATCATAGAGTGAGAAGGGGCCTGATAAGCCATTGAGTCCAATCCACTGCTTAATGCAGAATCTCCAGCTGAAACATCCCCAGCAGGTATCTGTCCAGCCTCTTTTTAAAGATGTCCAGAGGAAGAGACCCCACCACTTCTCTAGGCAATTGGTTCCACTGCCGAACTGTTCTTACAGTCAAGAAGTTCCATCTAATATTCAATCAAAATCTACCTTCCTGTAACTTCAAACCATTAGACCTGGCCCTACCCTCTGGGGTAGCAGGGAAGAGGCCTGCCCCCTCCTCTCTGTGACAGTCCTTGAGGTATTTGGAGAGTGCAATCATGTCATCCTCAGTCTTCTCTTCACCAAGCTGAACATGCTCATCTCCTTCAACTTTTCTCCATGTTTTATTCTCCAAACCTCTTATCATCCTCACTGCCCTTCTCTGGACCTGATCCAACTTATCTATATCCTTCTTTTAAAAGGCACCCAGAAATGAACACAGTACTCCAGATGAGGTCTGAGAAGCACAGAACACAGTGGGACTATTACTTCCCTTGACTTCGAAACTACATTTTGATTAATGCAACCTAAAATAGCATTCACATTCTTTGCTGCAGCATCACACTCCTTGCTCATGTTCAACTGATCAACAATAATTCCAAGGTTCTTTTTGCATGTAAGTACTGCTGAGCCATGTATTCCCCATCCTATACCTGTGCATTTGGTTTCTGTGGCCTAAAGGAAGAATTTGGCATTTGTCTCTATTGAATTTCATTTTATTAATTGCAGTCTAATTTTCTAGTTTATCTAAGTCCTTTTGAATTCTGTTCCTGTCTTCCAATGTTTTAGCCACCCCTCCCAGTTTTGCGTCATCTGCAAACTTGATAAAGATTCCCTCTATCCCATCATCTAATCTACAAAAGGGGTAGCTGTGTTGGCTATGTAGCAAAACGATATGTCTCCTGGATACCGTAAAAGGTTGCCTTACTGCTGCAAAAGGAGTTAAATTTTACTGTCCTTTGTCTCAGCACCACATGGCCAAAAGGTAGGAGTGGCCTCTGCCTGCAGAGATCCATCACCTGAACAGCAACACAAGAAACATCTGAAACAATATGCAGGCCTGTGACTTCAGCACCGTCACTTTTCTTTATTTTTTAACATCTTTTGCCTGATGAAGAAACCAGTAGAGATTTGAAAGCTTGCATCATGCATTTTGCAGTTTGGTTGGCCAATAAAGGTATCACTTTTCTGTGGATTCTGGATCCCATCATCTAAGTCATTGATAAAAATGTTGAAGAGTAATGGCCCTAGGAGAGAACTCAGAGGCCCTCCACTTGAGACCTCCTTCCAGTTGGAAGTGCAGCCAGTGATGACAATTCTTTGAGCACGGTTTTCCAACCAATGTATGGGTCCATCAGACAGTGTCCCCATCTATTCCACATTTAATCAGTTTGCTAATATAGGGGACTTTATCCAGGAGATGTATCATTTTGCTACATGGCCAACACGGCTACCCCTTATTAAATGCTTTGCTGAAATCCAGACAAATGACATCCACAGCATTCCCACCATCTATTAAACTAGCGACCTGATTGCAAAAAGATACAAGATTCAATTGAGAGAAGCAAGCTCCACAACAAAATTGCCACAAGGTAAGAAAAAAGTATCTGAATTAGGGAGCACACATATTTGAACAGACTATTACCTATGAGACCCTATTCTGGATGTCTTCATCTTTACAGTATAGATGGACTGCTTTCAGGGACTGACCTTTTACTTTGAAGGGTCCCAAATTAACAAGTATTTGCCTCAGGTACAACAGCTTTGCCATTTTTTCCTACCTATTTTTTCTGCTGCTTCTGTTATTGCTTGGTGTGTCAGATTATTTCATTTTAGATTGTAAATAGCCTTGACAAATTTGCAATGAAAAGACTGGGTATAATGGTATTATTATTGTTGTCCCTTATATATTCAGTTCAAGAATGTCCCTTCACATTCGCGGGGGTTAGGTTTCCCAGACCCCTGCGAATGTGAAAAATCCGCGAATAATGATTGCCCTCCCCCTCCCTCGCCAAAGCGACCATGGGGCCTCTGGAGGCCCCATAGTCGCTTTCTCCGAACTCCCCAGTCTCTTCCTAGGCCTTCACAGGGCATCAGGAGACCCTCCCGAGGCCCGGTGGATGCCTCCCCAGCCCTCCCCCCTCCCCCCAAGGCCTTCACGGGGCCTCGCAAGGCCCTGTGGAGGCTTCCCTGGCCCTCCCCCCTCCCTCCCAGGGCCTTCACTGGGCCTCGCAAGGCCCCATGGAGGCCTCCCCAGCCATCCCCCCTCCCTCCCAGGGCCTTCATGGGGCCTCCAGAGGATCTCCGAAGGCACCGTGGAGGCCTCCCTGGCTCTCCCCCCTTCCTCCCCGGGCCTTCACGGGGCCTCTGGAGGCCCCGTGTCGCGGTTTTGGGAGGGCAGGGGGGGCCTTCCAAAACCACGAATATCCAAAACCGTGAACGCTGAGTTCACAAATGTGGAGGGGCAACTGTATTATGCATCTGCAGGACTTATTGCTGTCTGAGCATAGTATCTATGATGAACAGAGTTGGGTGCAAACCTCTGTAATTCTTATTTTTAAAAAAACACACCAGTAGTATTAGTAGGAAGAAAAATGGCTCAGAAGGCAGATCTGATTTTATATATCCCTGTTCTAGACAGTTTTCCTAGTTTGAAAGACATGCTTTTTGAAAAAAGTTTAGTCTGCTGTTGAAAGAACAGCAGAATACTTTTATAAATCAACTCATCACATCAACTATACACCCCAGTCAACTAGTTTCAGACACTGTAAAAGTTAAAAGACACAAGTCTACACAGAAGAGAAACTCACCCAAATAAATATCTCCAAAGGACCCACTACCAATTTTTCGTCCCAGTCGATATTTGTTCCCCACTCGAAGCTCCATGTTTCAGTTGCTCTGGGAACAAAGCAGAGGATGTACAGTGTTAGGTTAGAAAAGATGGTCTGTACCAACACATACCATATAAGGACCCAACATTTGTTCCTAGGTACTCCCTCCATTTGCAGACTTACCCTTGGGGCTGTCTCCTTGATACAGAAAATGTTGACTTCGTTTTCTGTTTCAAAGAGATAAGATCCCCAACCTTCAGTTTAACAAGACCAATCTTTCTTCATGATGTGGTTAGAAAAATATGCATGTCATTGGTGGGGTGGGGTGGGGGGAAATCAGGAAAACAGCAGCACCAAAGCAGTCACCTAAAGTAACCTTAAATCCAAAGCCATCTTAGGTCACCATTCTAAGCACATTTATCTAGAAGCAAGTCTTACTGAAATTAATGATTCCATCTCAGGATATCATGCAGACAACACTGTGACTTCAACATCAAATCAGCTTTTGGTCTTTTCCCCCTCTCCCTGCTTTTTCTTTTGTTATTGTCATTGAAATATTTATTGAAATTTACCTACATGCACACGTTTTTTCTAACCTCTTGCCTGAGGAAGAGATGTCAAAAGGTTGTGCATGTTTCTTGTGTACTTTTGGTTGGCCTAATGAAGGTATACCACTAATAAGGATTTTGGAATTGTTCTTATGAGCAACATAGATATCTTTACTTTTTGTATGAAAAGATCAGATTGCTGATCTTTGGCAAAAACTGTAAGAGAAGCCAATGGTGGAAAGGAGCTAACCCAACTCAAAACCCAGTTGAAATACTATACACCTTCCCATCAACAGAAACATGAGGCTACTCCAGAATACTATTTTAAAGTTCATACAGGACAAGGAGAGATGGAGATGGGGAGAAATAGGAAGATGTTCCTAAGTCTTAACATTTCTATTCCACTAAACAGATTGTTTCTATATTGGGTCTCTGTGTAGTAGCATGGGAGTGCTACTGTAAAGGAGTGTGACCAATTAAATTTCTCCCTTACATTACTCAAACCATTCACAGCTTCTTGCGCTGAAGTCATGTATCTGCATGCCTCTAAAATTTGTCAGTAGGCCCACTATATCTTTCTCCATAGTACAGTCATTAACATGAGAGCCCACTAAACCTGAGCTTTACCACTTTTGGTGAGTGTAGCAGGAGGAACAATCTCTTTGCAGAGGCCTGTGCCAAATGGGAGTTCAGGAGTTACACCAATAAGATCCCCATGGAAGGCCACCATCTTGTGCTATCTCCCTGTTCAAGTGACACGGATCTGTCTGAAGAATGGGAGGAGAGACCACGGTTTCTTTTAGAGGGTGCTGCTGTATGGTTAATTTATGTAATGCACGTTTATTAACGCACCCCATGCAGGCTTTGCTCTCATAGGGTGGGCTGCTTGGAAGAATGGGCAAGGGTTAAGTAGATGAAGGGATCCTTTTGTTCTACAGGGCACAGCAGAAGGGAAACTGTTGGATGTACGATGCTAGAATAAGCCCCATAAGTGGAGTTCTAGTCACATCCAAATCCATGTTTTCCACTAATCATGAGATTACAGCAAGAGGAATGGATGAGCAACAGACACACATTTAAGTATTCCACGTGTGCTTTATAGCAGATTGCCATAAACCCTAAAAAATACAGTTCCAGCTTCCCAACACACACCAGGAGGTGGAGCCTCCTGGTGTAACATGTACTCAGTACTTGCAAGTTTAATCACCAGTTAAGAATACACTGTCATCGCTCCTTACACCATCATCCCTCCTTTTAAAATTCAATCAACCAGAATTTACAAAGGAGGACAGCCCTAAAAAGCAAACAGGAAGAAACAAGGGCAGGTATGAGAGAGGATAAGATTTTATTCCCACCTAACCCTTATTAACCTGAGGACAGAACCTCCATAGTCTTGGCTCACACTCTATCCAGCTGGAAAGCAAGGCCCCGTACTCCTATGAACTAGGAACAGGAAATATGTGGCCTTCTTGATATTGCTGGACTGCAACTCCCCTCACCACTGGCTCTGTTGGCTAGTGCTGGTGGGAGCTGTAGTTAAGCAACATTTGGAGAACTGTATTTCCTTCACCCACTTACTGAACAATTAAGTGTCACAAAAACTGGAAAAAGCCAGCACCCTTCAGAGGTTACTCTGGCAATGCCCCATTTGCTGAAAAGCATGAGCCATTAGTGCAGTAAGAAGCAGGGCTCAATGTCTAAATCAGCTAGTAACCCATTTCATGAGATCCTCCTTCAGGTCCCCAGGGATCCAGCTGCTCACTGTGGTTTTTTCCAGCTACTTGTGACCTTTCAACTTCCTGTAACAGCTTCCTGTGAGAGACTGGTTCTCAGTTATCCCACACAGTTTTATAAGAATGCCTCAAGCTAACTGGTCACCAAATACTTTGTAAAAAGCAAATTACTAGCATTAATTTGTTGATTTATTTCATTTATATCCTATCTTTCCTCACAGGAGCCCAGGAGATATTCACCAAGAGAACAACAATAGGTAAGAAAGGAGAGGGGTAGGAACAAAGAATGAAAAATCTCTGTTGACTTCCCATATACACTAGTGAAACACAGGATCCTAAATACACCTACATTCAAGGAACTTACTATCTAGTGAAGCATATGTAGCATGGATAAGAAAAAGCCCTGGACAGCAGGTTCACAAAAGGCAGCTAGACTAGTTCATGCCAAGGGCTACAAACACCCAGTTCCCTTGGGAATTACTTCCAAATTACTGAAGGGAGAGAGGAGGAAGACTAGCTTTCCCCCTACCACCCTAACCACATCAGTTGGTTTCCAGCCTCAGGCCTTCTTCACTATCCAACTATACAAATTATGCCAGGTCTATGTACCTTCCCCAAACTACAGCAAAAACCCTAGAGAATTCCTTCCTCTACTATCAGGAAGGATTCCCACACATTGCCCTAATGCACGCACTCTGCATGAGTGGATGCTTATTATATATTAATATCCCTTTCTCTAACGCTCTCTCTCTCACACACACACACACCCAACAACTCTAGAAAGCTACAACCCAGCTGGCATGATACCACACACACACACACCAAATCTATGATATATTGTAGAGGCTATAAATGTGAGTATTTATATATATCTATGTACACACAAAGTAGACCCCACACAACTGGGTTTAAGCATATAAACAATCCACTCATCCACCTTTCTCCCTTTCCTACTAGCCTTACTTGATTTGCAAGGAAAGGAGAATGCACCTAGGGCTACTGTGGGTCAGATTGTGTGAGGGTTGACCAGATATATAATGGATGCTTCTAGGTTGGAGAACTTAAAAAAAGGGGGGGGGTTGCGAGAAGGGAGGGGGAATATTTCATACTAGCTTTAAATACTGGGGGAAGACATGGAAGAAATAAGACCCCCCCCATGGGCCAGAAAAGAAATATATTTGCTTGCTTCTTTCTTCTACCCCTCCCTTCTTCCTCTTGAACACTTCCTCCCTCTTCAGGGAAGGGGGGGTAGAAAAAAGAAAAGGAGCTGAAGGCAGATCAACCACTCTTCCACCACACAACCAATGCAGGCATTAAAAAGAGAGAAAAACACTGATAGGATCTCTCCTCATCACTCACCCACAAGCATAACTTAAAATTATAGCACCTTCAAGCAATGGTTTGAAGCACTGGAGGGAAGGAGGGGAGAAACAGAAAATAATACAAAGGTTTATTAAATAAATAAATAAATAAATAAGAATTAGGCAGCAGTTGCTTAGAAATGAAGAGCTAACTTATATTTTTACTCTTCAGACCTTCATTACAAAGCCTTCAAGTGGTCCAAAGAAGCAATATTTTAGAAGAAAAAAGGGGGGAGAAGGGGGCAGAGATCTACCCCCCCCCCATCCCCTTTTCCCCACAGCCAACCTTTCCCTGGGCACAAAAGGAGACCGTGATTTACAATAACATCTCCCTGCCTGCCTCACCACACACCCTATTTGTCACAGAGGACACTTTTTAGAAATACACCAGGGCTTACTCACAGACCTCTCCCCCCCCCCTTAAAAAAAAAAAAAACACCCACAGTTTGGGTTAAAGAAAATTAGGAGCTTGAAGAAGGGGGGGGGAGAGGAGAGCAATATCCGTTACTTACTATCCGTTGGGAAAAAACAGATACAGATGTTAAGTATGGGGAGCGGAAAGGAAAGAAGAGGGGGGGAACACAATGGTTATCTGCTTCTTCCCCCCCCCTCCATAATAAATAAATAAATAAATAATCTAGCAAATTGGAGAGGATGGCGCTCTCAAACCCCCTCCCTCCCCCCAATTAGCCAATTCTATAAAAGAATAATAATAGCAACAATAGCTTTCTGTACATACAGGCAATGGGGGGGGGCGAGGAAGCTATGAGGGACCCAAGAGATACAGAAGCCCCCCCAACCAGAAATCTTCTCTTGAAATTGAAGCCCCAGGAGGAGGAGTTTGGAGGGGGGGTCTACCTTCCTGCTCCTTTGTTTTCCTCAAAAATAAAACTCTGCCCCCCTTCCTTGGGTTCAGCCTGCTTGCTTTGTCACATAATTCTGGGGGGGGGCACGACCCCGCGCCAGCCTTGCCCTGCCGGAGAGGGAGCGAGCGCCTCCCCCTCTCCTTCTCCTAGGGAGGGAAAACACACACACACAAAGGGACGGAGGGGCTGCCTTTCCCCCTGGGTTTGTACCCCCAAACCGGCTCGGACCCCCCCAATATTTACCCTGCTGGGAAGGAGCCCGTCTGCCGCTTCTGCTCCTGGGGTTGTCAAGGCGGGGAAAAGCCGGGGAGGGGAGGATGATGGAGGATTGGGAAAGGCGGCCGGCCGCCGCTGCCGCTTCTTCTTCCTCCTGCCTGCCTGCCTGCCTTCCCTCCGCCCGCCCGCCTCCTTCCCCTACCGCCGCGGCCGCTGCTCCCCGTGTGTGTGGACTGCCGAGACTCTCGCTCATTGAGTTTCCATTGAGCCTCCGAAAGCCAAACCCACTGATGTCATCCTACAAAGGCCAAGGGCCTCCCCCCCACCTGGCAGCTTTAAAGGAGCAGCGCCTTGTTTTTGTGCCGGCTGTAGTATCATCATGAGGACGAGGATGATGACTATTTTTCCTTGTGGCTTCCATGTCTTCATCAAGTGGCTAGCGACCGCTTTGTCTTTCCCCCCTTTCCTTTTCTGTTGGTTTATAACCAAAGCAACCCCTGTTCGCCTTCCCCTTTATTGATTTTTTTCTTTTCCAAATAGGTATAATTGAAATGTGTAAATATAATGTGATTATAGTGCGTTTAGATTAAGAGGAAAAATGTATTGGTATTAGGATAGATAGTTTTATTTTTGTATTAGTAAGAAAAGAGAAAAACAATTATTATTATTTTTGCGTTATTGTTGCGGCCTTTTGCGGTCGGGTGTATTTTTCAGTAGAATGGTCTTATTCCAATAAAAAATTCCTAATCCCCCCAAATTCCAAAGATTCCAAATTCCAAAGAAAATTCCATGGCGTTTCTTCCCAGCCCCAAGGAACCCCGACCTGGTTGGTTAAGAGCCTCTGGGTGTTCTTCCCTGGCCACCCCGACCCAGCCAGCCGCTGAGCCTTTGGTGGCAGCTGGGTGCCTTTTGCCTGGCAGAGCAGCTCCAGATGTGAGCATTGGGTAGCAGCATCAGGACATCCGTGTTTACAGTATTGCTGGCCCAGGGGTTGGTTTGGTGGTGCTAAGGCCTGGAATTTTGGGGGGGGATTAGGAATTTTTTATTGGAATAAGACCATTCTACTGAAAAATACACCCGACCGCAAAAGGCCGTAACAATAACGCAAAAATAATAATAATTGTTTTTCTCTTTTCTTACTAATACAAAAATAAAACTATCTATCCTAACACCAATGCATTTTTCCTCTTAATCTATAATCACATTATATTTACACATTTCAATTATACCTATTTGGAAAAGAAAAAAAATCAATAAAAGATTAATAAAAAATAATACAAAAATACAGTAATAATAATAATTATTATTATTATTATTATTTAAAATATCCTTTTATGTTATTGCTGGGGTTGTCTCACTAAACCACAGCCAAAACTTTTTCCAACAATGGTTTGGTAATTTCTCTTTTTCACTCAGAGCTAAATTTTCAATTATGTTCTTCACGCGTAGGACGGGGCTCCCTCTATATTGCACAGCTCAACATTTGTCCATGAAACCCTCATCCATGGACAGATGCTGCCAGAGAAGGAGAGTTATGTTTATGTGTCCAGAGGAGGGCGACTAAAATGGTGAAAGGTCTGGAAAGCATGCCTTATGAGGAAAGACTTAGGGAGCTGGGTATGTTTAGCCTGGAAAAAAGACGGTTAAGGGGTGATATGATAGCCCTGTTTAAGATGGCTGGATGGCCATCTGTCAGGGATGCTATGATTGTGTATTCTGGCATGGCAGGGGGTTGGACTGGATGGCCCTCGTGGTCTCTTCCAACTCTACAGTTCTATGATTCTATGATTCTATTTGAAGGGGTGTCACATTGACGATGGAGCAAGCTTGTTTTCTGCTGCTCCAGAGACTGGAACATGGAACAATGGATGCAAGCTCCAGGAACAGAGATTCCACCTCAACATTAGGAGGAACTTTCTGACAGTAAGAGCTGTTCGGCAGTGGAACACACTCCCTCGGAGCGTGGTGGGGTCTCCTTCCTTGGAGGTCTTTAAACAGAGGCTGGATGGCCATCTGTCAGGGATGCTTTGATCGTGATTCCTGTGTGGCAGGGGGTTGGACTGGGTGGCCCTTGTGGTCTCTCCCAACTCTACAGTTCTATGATTCTATGGTTCTAACATACAGTCAGGTGCATATATATTCATTATCACTATGTTATATCCATAGCATGGAAGTCAATCCCACTGAGAGAGGACACAGTATTTTAAAGCCACTGCAAGTGTCCTGCTCACTCAACATCAGTGTTCAAGATTGGTATATCTCATGTTTCCTTCCTTCCCCCAAAGTGGGATACATTTACTGTTCAGAAATGTCAGGCAATGTTGCTTTGCCTACTGTGTTCTCTTCCTGAGTACCCCCTCCTGGACTATTTTAGACAAAACTTTGGTAACCCTGCAGTGAAAATACCCCTCATGGAATTCACTGGGAATCCTACCTGTCTAAATAGGACCCAGCGCCAATCCACACTATTCAGAAGGAGTGGGGGCCCAAAACAGCAAAAACAATGCAGGAAAAGCCTTCGCAGATTTCCCCATACTGAGGCAGGTGCACATTTTTGCTTTTTAGGACTATAGAACAATAAAAAAAACTCAAAGGGAAGCACAAAGCTGATTGACTGGGCAAGAGCAGGGGTGGGGCTTGCTAGGAGGGCAAGTGCCCGCTGCCACCATGTTGGATTTTTGCCTTAGCGAATTATCACTAAGGCGATAAAAAGGATCAATATTTTCTGTTTAGCTTTCTTATAAAATTGGAGAATCACTCTATCTCACCAGCGCACCTTGGGATGACTTTAAAAAAAACAACAACACCTGGCGGCAGTGAAGAACTAACGCAAGTAAATCACTTGCGGCTGCCATCAGGAATGCAAGACTTATGGGGGCTTCCGAGGCCAGAAAAACTGTTTAGACATGCTGCTGCTGCGAGATGCCAATAGTGTGGGGTATTTTAGATTTTTTCCCCTCATGTAGATGGGCCCCCTCAGTTTTGTTTATGCAGCCATCAAGGACAGAAACCTCTTCAGAGCAAAAGGTGAGTTGAGATTATTAGAAACACATTGTGGATAGCAGCCTGGAAATTTTCCTTTTTGGGACTACAACTCCTGCAATCCCCAGCCAACACAGATTGGGACATTCTGGGAGCCGTAGTTTGAAAAGTAAGCTTTCCAGACTCAAAACTGGAGATGGTGAACAACCACCACTGTTGTTCTTCCTGCTTCCCAGAGGTCTCTTTGGACTTTATCAGACACAGCAAAAATTGCATGATTACGACGTTATGGTAGCGCAATGGTTTCCGATATCACACAACATTGTCATGTTTGCATGGTCAATCTCTGCTCTAGCCGCGAATAAGGGGTTGCTTTTAATTGATGTGACAAGCCATCAATAGCCCTCAATATCGCTTTTTTCACGGTATTGAAGAGTGTGCAAAAACACATCCTGCTGTATCATGAGATTGCAGCGTGAATGGGTGGCTCTCTTTTCCACCTTCTCTGTCCCCAGCAAGAAAACGTCTGAGTGAGAATGTGAGAACTATCCATAGGACACTCTTTTTATGAACTGTCCCAGTTTGCTTATACGTTTTTAGATTTGTTTAGGGGTGGGTGGGTGCTTACTTTGCAAATTAAGGGGTCTGGGTTGTTTTTAAGCACCACGCCAAATCACAGAAGTTCTATTCTTAAAGTGTTAGTGGTGGTTGTGTGGCAATTCCGTGGCAGTTCTTCTGTGAGATTACAGTGATGTGCGATAATAAGTGTAATAATGTCACTATGTTTCCGCTTTCTTCATTTGCAGAATTACAATGTTTTTAGACACTAGTCTGATAAAGTCCTTTGTCTGCTTACTGCAGCTTTGGCTTGACCATCCTTCCTCCAAATTAAGAGAAAGGTATGCATACCTTTCAGTCTTTCACAGATGAAAACCAGGACAGGTATGGTCAAATAGCATAAGAGTGCAGTCAAGATGGCAGAAGGTATCAGTGAAGAACAAAAAAAAAGCTAGGAGCGGCTGCTACAGTTTGCTTTTGTCTGAGTCTGCAGGGAAAGGCACGATTCCTCCACCACCTCCTCTCCCCGCCTCCCCCCACCCCCGTGCTGAGTTAGCTGGGAAAAAGTGGGATGGCAGAAGTTTAATCAGGACTGTCTTGGCCAAATCAGAACAGTCGGAAGGTATGTGAATGCTTTTCATTACTCCATGCATTTCAGTTGCCTTGCCTGTGGTCCCTGGTTTTGCCCCTGCAGGTGGCATAAACATGTATGGGTGTGTTCTCTGGCCTTTTTTGTCAATGTGTTTAAAATGCTTATAATTCCATTTTAATTGAATATTTTGATTTGGTTAGTTGTGTTTTTTAATAAAAGAAACTTTTTGTGTTTTTGTTTTTATCCTTACAAAAAAATCTCATGAGCAACCTGGAGTCCTAATTTTGGAAGAAAGGAAGCATATAAATGAAATAAATGGATAAATATGATAAATTCCTAGAGGATAATGCTGTCATTGGTTGGTAGTAGACTGGGTTGGGAATCATATGACCCTTCAGATGCTATTGAACTATAACTCCCAGCAATCATCATCATTGGCAATTCTGGCTGGGGCTGATGGCAGTTGGAGTCCAACTACATCTGGAGGGTCTCACAATTCTCACCCTTTAGAAGACTCAAATGATTTTGCAGGCCTCAGGCTCAAAGGAAGGATGTCTCTGAATACCAATCACTGGGGAGCAGCAACTACAAAAGATGCCTTAATATTCTGCTTGTGAGTTTCCCAGAAGGATCTGAGTAGCCACTATGAGAAGTGAGTTGCCCTTTGGCCTGATCCAGGTCTCCTCTTAATATTGTATCTGACAAAACCTGTGGCAACATAGAATCATAGAACTGGAAGGGATCTCACAGGCCATCTAGTCCAACTCCCATCAGTGAGGGAGTCATGCACAAAAGATCTGGTGATGTCAGTCAGATTGAGATGTTTTGGTTGCCCTTAAAATAATCTGACCTAATTTCAGACTTACAGGCAGTGTTTTGCACTAGCTTCCTAAGCAATGGTTTTCAAAAAGTGAGATGACAAACCCGTTGTGTATTGACAAAGTTCTGAGAATCCACTCGAATTTCCTTGATGCAGCTTTACTGTTATTAAGGTGTTAGATAAAGACTCTCAAGCAATTGCAAGACATTAATGAGTAGGCACTGTTATCAGGACCCAGAACCCCTCGCTGTTTGGCTCATGTGGAAGCTGAGACAAAATTAATTACAACCACAACTATAGGCAGGACATGTTGAAACAATATACTTTGTCACTTCTGAAAAGTCCCAACGCACCTTTTGCCCATGGGAGCCCTGACAGGTGGCATGAATGCCAATGTCTCAATTGCTATTAATTTATTCCACACACTTGTCTAACTAGCTGTGGCCATGGAGCTGCTTCGATATGCCAAGCAATGCAGTCAGTAAGGCAGGACTTGGGGGCAAAAGTCCAGATCTCCACACAGCAAAATGAACAAGAATGCAACCAAACGTAACAGGTTAGCTATCACACATTGAAGGAACGTACCACCTAAATTGGGGTGGGCAACTACCCAGCATCCAGGGTCTGCACATGCCCTGACCAGATCTTGGTGGGCTGAACCCCTGGAAAAAAAGGTTTTTGTCAAATATATGCTTATTAAAAATGCCCCTCATTCTAGAGGATGTGAGGAGAGGTTCCACCATATTTTAGAGGACTCTGTTGTGTTTTAAGCCCAGGAGAGGCCTTTTTCAAAACAGAAAGAGACCAAATGTCATTTCTAGTTGGAAGGGGGGGGGATTTGCCCCTGTCAAAATCAGTCTCAGTCTGTCTGCCACCATTTTTGCATGACTCCTTCGTTGATGGGAGTTGGGCTAGACATCCCTTGGGATCCCTTCTAGTTCTATATGTTGCCACAAGTTTTGTCAGGTAGAATATTAAGAGAAGACCTGCTGGATTGGGCCAAGGGGAATGGGGAGAAAAGATGTGGCAAAATTTTCCCCTTCCCAACTCCAGAGTTTAAAAAATGCTTAAAATTAAAAAAAAAAAACTTTGGGGAGTGAGGCCTTGAAGGTTACAGCATTATTCATTCATTCATTCATTCATTTAATTATTTATATCCCACCTTTCTCCCAATATAGGGACTCATATTTACAGAGTGTGTGTGTGTGTGTATAAAGACCACTGCTTCCAGAGTGCAAAATTACTTAACTGTGTCACAGATGTCAGGATTGTTCCAGGTGAACTTTAGGGTGCATTAATTAAACGGCAGCATTTCTCCTGATTAAAACCATCTCCTGATGAAAACCATCAGTTGACGTACATGACTCATCTGGCAAGGTTATATATTAAAAGAATCTGACAAAGGGAAGGGAATGGCAATAAGGAGCTTCTGGTTATTTTTTTCTCTGTGTGTCTGCTTGTCTTTTTACAACTGTATGTCTTGGAAATTGCGTCATTTTTCTTTAATGTAGTGATTTCAGGGCTCATCTAGATTTGGGAACTCATGCTATTCTCCTGGATTTATCATTGTGCTCCATTTTTGCTTTGCAGATCTCTTGCATCTAATTTGAGAGCCAAAATAGTGAGAAGCTTTGTATTGTTCCTCTTATATTGAGCATTGTCCTGCCTTTCCTCCATAATCAGCTTTTTTTTTCTTTATTGTCTTTTATATTTTCAGAGTTAGCCATGTTAGTCTGTTTCAGTAGCAAAATTGATTCAAATGGAGTATGAAGAAATGGGCTGTATCCATAAAAACTCATGGTTAGTTTTAAAAGTTCTACAAGACTCCTTTTTCCTTCTCTTTTAATATTGTGTGTGTGTGAGTGAGTGTTTACTATCCATTCACTTAGATGCTGTTATTTTTGTCTGTGATTCCTTTCAGCAGAAGCAAGAGCTGATTATTTCACCATAGTTTCTCAAGATTATGTCATCCATCTCTTTTCTTTCTGAAAACTTAAACTAATATATTGAAGGCTGTGAACAAATTTGTATTCAGCCTTTATTAAGAAAATTAAAAACTCACGGAAGAAGTACAAGCCCCATGGTGTGGAAGAAGGAAGTCTATATATGTAGGAAGCATGTAAAATTTGTTATGAAACAATGAAGGAGAAAATGAAAAACAAACAAATCTCGAAATAAATTGTGAAAAGGCTACTTTAGATGTGCCCTAAAACTCTGAAGGAAGCATTCCATCCACCATTTGCACTGTGATTTAGGAGGGACATATTACTGCATTATATATCTATATCTATATCTGTCTATAGATATAGTGCTTATATGTGGTTTCAGTGCATGCTAATTACTTGATTAATATTTTAGGGTACAGAACCTCATGCTCTGGAGCTAAATCTGGCTCTCCACTCATGATTATACCCCCTTCCCCATGATACTATTGCACTGTGGTTTCTCAGTGTCGGTAGAAGTTTTTCCCATTCTAAAAGCTTCAAATGGCTTTGAGCTGATGTGTGCTGGTATTTTTAGCAGTTCTCCAGTCTTGTATTATTTTTTGGTTGATTAAAATGCTTATGTACTGCATTTCCCATCATTCAAAATGGCTTACCTCAAATAAAAGAACACTGTTTTTTTTTTAAAAAAAAAAAAACCATACCACCATTATCACCGAAAACACCTGCCACTGCAAAGCAACTTCTGTGTCCAAAGCCTGGCAAGGAGTTGGTATGTCTTACACTTCCTCTGAAAAACCAACACAGAGACAATTGTTTTCACCCTAATCCTGGAGATGGCTGAACAACTTTGAAGCAATCACTGTGAAATCCAGGCTACAACCATCCAAACCTACTACACATATAGAACAAAAATATTTTTAAAACTGCTGCACAATTCTCAGTTGACAAGAGGTCTTGGGGGGGGGGGATGCATTTCTGGATTCATTTTATACTGCTTTATCAACAGAAGAGCCCCAAAGCAGTGTACAAAACAGCAAAAGTTTTAAAAAGACAAACCATAAAGCAATTTCTCAATACAAAACAACTGAAACTGCTTAGTAATTCACAATGAAGCAAAACTAGTACAGTACAGTTAAAATAAATCTTTTCAAGATAATTACTAAAAGCTACAGTAAAAAAATTATTTTGACTTGCCTCCAAAAAGGTAACAAAAAAGACAGAGCCACATTAGCCTTCCCTGAAAGAGTATTTCAAGTTCCTGGGGTTGCAGCAGGAAAAAAATGGTTTCATGAGTAGACCAATCTGACCTTGGGAGTAACAAGGGTGGAATTCACCTATAAGAAGTTACCTTCAGTTCTTTCTTCTCCCCCCCCTCCCCGCCGCATGAGGATGTAATGAAGGTACATTCAAAACTAACAAAACAAGTGAAGGATGCTGTTACATTTTTTAATGTAATGAGTAACACTATCAAGTTACTCTTTAAACAATACTTAAAGAGTCACAAAGGGATCTTGTAGCTCCTTTGAGACTGAGAGAAAGAAGTTGTAGCATAAACTTCCATACACTTTCTCAGATGCATGGCTCCAGTACATCTGAGTCTACAAAAGCTTATGGTACAACTTCTTTGTCTCAGCTGTAGTCAAAGGTGCTACAAGATCCCTTTGCAACTGATATTCCAAACTAGCATGGCTATGCCTTTGAATTAATTATAAAGGGCATTTTTAGCAATATTTTGAGTTATTTTCCCCCACATTTTATGCTGTTCTTTTCAAGTACTGGAGGGGCAAAAAGCAGTAATAACAATCAAAACAGACAAGCAACTTTTAAAGGACAGCATTAATTATATCAAATTTCATTTGGGGGCTTTGTAAGAATTTATGTAACAAATTACTTTTATTTTTTAAAATGGCCAGTGGCCATGTTGGCTTGGGAATTCAAGAAACTGCAGTAAAAAAAAAAAAAAAAAAAGTAAATTTTCCAAGTTCTGACTCAAACCCTCATAGATTTTCCTTGGGTTTTTTTCCAGGCTGTGAGGCCGTGTTCTGGAATAGTTTCTTTCTGACGTTTAGTCTACATCTGTGGCTGGCATCTTCAGAGAATTCTCTGAATTCCATTCTCTGAAGATGCCAGCCACAGATGCAGGCAAAATGTCAGAAAGAAACTATTTCAGAACCTCACAGCCTGGAAAAAAAACCAAGGAAAATCTATGGATGCTGGCTGTGAAAGCCTTCGACTTCACATCAAACCCTCATTTTTAGAGGCAGGAGGCATGGAGACGCACTATCCACAATCCTGCAGCCTTATTTGAGAACTCACGCCGAAACGACAACGCAGAAAGAATCACAACCCGGAAACATCACCCAAGGAGACCTTCTGCTGTGCTTTCTGCAACCGGACTTGTTTATCTTGGATTGGCCTTTTTAGTCATCAGCGCGCTTGCAGAAAGCGCGGGATGAGTCCTTCCTGAATCTTCGTTTGCGAAGAAAAGCCAGAGAGAGAGACTTCACAAAAAAAAAAAAAGTTAGAGATGAACACAGCTATGGCCTGCTCAGGAATTTCCAATGATATTTGGCTGGCTGCTGATTATTTTAAAAAAACAAAACATTTCCTTCATTTTGACAGCTGTTCTTTAAAACTGTACTTGTTGGCTTACTGTGTTAACCTTATGGGCAATTGTGTCAGGAATACAGATTATTCCATGCAATATATATATGTGTGTGTGTGTGTGTGTGTGTGTGTGTAGAGTTTGGTAGCTGCCTTGGTGGCAGCGTGGTGTATAGTTCTTCATATGCTCTCTTATCTTAGGATCTTCTGGCCATAAATTGCCTATTATTCTCCTGAGGCCTGGGCCTTGGTGACAGCTTTTTCTTTTCTTTTGGATTCAAAGCTCACACTCAGCCACAGGGCCAAGGCAGGACCTGCCATCAGACAGAATAAAACAACTGCCTCAGGCATAAGATGTTGAGGGTAGTTAGGGCAGTCCTCTGACTATTCCTCTTGAGTCCCCAGCTTTCCCCTTTGTTGGAGGACAAGGCTGTGTGTGCCACATGCTATCTTGATTCCTTGAACTGGCCTGCAGCCCTCAGGTGCTGTGAAAGATGCTGCCCCATTTCCAGTATAGATGTAAGATTCTTCTGGAAATTCAGTCAGGTTCTCTATGCGGGATTGGCGACAAGGTACTATCTTGCCCTTTTCTTTAGGCAGCAAACTGTATTGGGCCAGCCCTGGTGAGGGAACCTAACAACACACTTCTGACTCTCCCCTATGTTTAAAAAAAAAACCCACAGAGAAAATAAATCTTTAATGAACACACATTCATATGCCTAGAGACCCTCTCATACTACTGAATTACAGTTGACCCTGATTTGATTATTATGGATTACTAAATATGTTCTCTCTAGGTATTTTCTAGGTTCTCCAGTGCAATTGTATGGTATCCTTCCACTGGATGTTGACCATAGAGTCGTGCTGGAAGACCTAGACATTCCTAGAGAGAACATTTCTCTAGGCATTTGTAATTGTAGGTCCTCCAATGTGGTTTTCTAGGCAACATTTGTGCAAAGGGGGGTTGCTTTTGCCTCCCTCTCAGGCTGAGAAAGTGTGACTTGCCCAAATGTTGAGAGAAGTGTTGTATCAGGTTAAAAAAAATGGGCCTGTATTCATGGTTTTTCCATTTTCATGTGGGTCCTCTGCCCCTAACCCCCACAAAGGTTGAGGTCTAACTGTATAGTACTATAGTTTTGACTTTAACTGCCACGGCTGCCTCCTCTGAAATACTGGGATTTTCAATTTGGTGAAGCACTAGAGCTCTTTCACTGAGAATTCTCACCCACCACAACTGCAAATCCCAGGATTCCATTGGATGGAAACATGGCAGTTAAAACTGAATCATATTGCTATAATAGTGGAGTGTGAAAGAGCTCAAGGCTTCTTCTGTGACGTTTTTAAAAATAAACAAACACATATATGGAAATTTACATGGTGTTTCCTACATTGATATTGTGGATTTCTTATGACTTGCATGAAGCAGAAGTTTGACTGGTACTGTGTGCAGTCCTTCAAATTTGTTTATTTTTTGCATCATGTTCCATGCAAGAAATAAACAAGAAACAGCAATCACGTTCCCCAGATAAAGCCAAAATTTGGTGATCAGTCCTGAACTTGCACTAAAATATTTATATCACCCTAAGTGTAAATACCCAGTCTGGTTAAAATGAATTCATACAACAAACAATAGAACATTTTTTTTAACAGAAATCCAAAGTGTGTGCATAGGAGGTATTAAAAGCAGTAGCCAGATCAGTTCCAAATACTTACTACAGTACTGTCTTTGTATTCATCCCATTAGATAACACACCAAGTTTAGTGACTCTGTGATCAAGCATATGGAATCATAGAGCAAAACAGACAGACAAATTACAGTATACACATATACTGTACCATATATCATGTGCCATTATGAGCCATCCCTAGTTGCTTACTTATCTAAGTAATGCCTAATCCCACTAATGATGCCATATGAGTCACTGATCATTTCTACTATTCCAATTAAAAGACAATTAAAAGTCTCAAGACCAACAAAATTGCTGCTGCTTCTTCTTAAAGACACCCTCAAAATGGAAGGGAAAAGTGATGTTTGATTAGTAGAGTGGATGGTTGGAAGATATTAACTGGTGACAGCAGAAGTTATAGGATCAGTAGTCCAATTAAAAACAAAGAAAATGAGTTCAGAGGACAGGCATGAGAGAGAAAAAATGGAGGCAGCTCTTGGCAAACAAAGTACAGTACATGCTAGTATAAGACAGAGAAGCATGACTGGGGGAAAAGAACAAAGGAAGCTGATAACCAAAGAGGTTTATAGGCAAGAAGAAATAGCAAGAAATAGCAAGTGGAATAAGGTAGGATGAGAGAAGAGAGGAGAAAAGCCACTGGTGAAACAGGGAGTATTAGGGGACACTGTATCTGACAACAAGCATGGGAGTTTTAATGCTACGTTAGTAGGGTTCCCCCTCCCCATTGACGCCCCCTTGTCGTGGGGGAGAGGCTTGCGTACCCTAATGAAGTTTTGAGCTATGCTGGCGGTGGCATAATAGGTGGCATCCTAAATATACACTGGACTGACTATGTGACGAATGTTGCTGTCCTTGAGCAAGGAGGGATCACCAGCATTGAGGCCATGATATTGAGAACACAGCTGCGCTGGGCAGGGCACGTTTCTAGGATGGAGGCCTCCCAAAAATAGTACTCTATGGTGAACTCGCCATGGGTCAGCGTAAGAGGGGCACTCCAAAAAAAGTGAAACAAAGACTCCCTGAAACAACATCTCAGGCTTGGCCAAATTGATCACCAACAATGGTCCGCCCTGGCCTCACATCGGGAGGCATGGAGACGCACTATCCACAATGCTGCAGCCTTATTTGAGAACTCACCGCCAAACAAGTCTTGAAGAGAAATGACAACACAGAAAGAATCACAACCCAGAAACATCACCCAAGGAGACCCTCTGCTGTGCTTTCTGCAACCGGACTTGTTTATCTTGGATTGGCCTTTTCAGTCATCAGAGTGCTTGCAGAAAGCGTGGGATGAGTCCTTCCTGAATCTTTGTTTGCGACGAAAAGCCAGAGAGAGAGAGAGAGAGTAGGGTTCCCAGTCTCAGGGATGGCTCCACTTCTCCAGGCCTCAGGGCAAGAGGAAAAACATCAGGGTGAGAGAACACAGCCCTGAAAATAAGGGATTCTTTTTTTACACTGTGTGCTGTTGGCTCTCATTGATATACACTATAGGCTGCTTTGGAATGACTGCTTATAGATTCTCCAGAAATCTCCTCTCCATCCTTTCTCTCCTTTATTAGATTTATGGTGGTGGTGGTGGTGGGGGTTAATGACATGCCCTGAACAACTGTGGCAGATGTTTAATGTGTCATGCTTAATGATATCACTGCACTCTGCTTCCTGTGACATCACCAAGCACTCTTCCTTACTCTCAAGTTTGGAATGTGAACTCTCAGAGCCTCAATGCTCCTGATCTGGCAACCCTATATCTTAATTATTTTAGCACAATGGTTGCTCATCCATCCCAGGTATGGTGAATGACAAGTCAAATAACACTACATTTTGAGGCAATTAGTAATGTCTTCTAACTATTTTTAAAAAGTTATTTTTAAAGGGCATTTTCAGAAAGAATTCTGCCATACATTTTAAAAGTTGAATGCCATTTTCTCTTAAACTTTCCACAAGCCTTTGAAGGGTTAGTGAACAGAATATCTGTTTCTGGGTGTGGGTGGAGTTTTGAAACCCCCTGGGCCCACCAGAGGTAAAACAAATTGTGAAACATTTCAAAAATTTCTCCCCATGTCCCCTTGGGGTTTGGGGGCATTTCCACCACATCTCACAGAAGAAAACTGGGACATGCGTGGCCAAGCAACATGAAAGTTTGGTAAACATTATTAATGTGGAGGAGCAGACAAGCTAGAAGTGACAGCAGTGGTTTACCCTTGCCTGAGCCTACTGGGAGTGCAAGATTCCACCCTCTCCTCTCTTCTCCCTTTCCTCCTCCACTGTTGCAGCCATTGAAGTAAGCTTAGGATAAAAGGTAAGAGTGAGAGGAGGATAGAGAAACCAGGACACTTTAAAAGAATCTGAAAAAGTGGGATGGCAGATAATTAATCGGGACTGTCGATGCCAAATCAGGAGAGTTGGAGGGTATGTGATAGACCTTAAGCAAAGGTCATGGCCTTTGCAATTTATTTTAGCCCCCAGACCAGACTTCCCATTCACTTCCAGTTGCCATGGCAGATCAGGAGGGAAATGGCTCCTGGATCCTCCAAATTGGTCCACCGCAATTTTAAAACAATTAATTGGCAGTAAAGTGTTCACGTTTATTTAATGAAATGACAGAAAACAAAACAAAACAAAAATCTAATGTTTCATTTGCATCAGAAGTGTGACCAGAAGTGTTTAATTATGGAGAAAAGGGAAAGGTTATGTTATTCATTTTTAAGATGAGCCTTATAACATTGCAGCAGGATAGCATTCTTTCATTCCAAGCACTATTCTGCTAATATTAAAATATTTTTAATGACAGCCAGAAAAGCCTTCCTGTGTTAATTTTTAAGAACAGGTAAAACAAACCAACAATAAACAAACATTGAGACGATGTTTGTGCCCACTTCAGAGGCTACAATGAAAGTGCTGGGTGGTGAATAGTTCACCTGCCCGATATGTTACTTGGTATATATCACATGAAGATCTTGGACATGCTACTTTGGGGTGACAAATCCCATGCTGGTGGGAGAGGCGGGGATGTGAAGGGAGGAGCCGGGCAAGCCTGGCTGAAGGCAGCAAATCATAGCTCAAGGAATGCTGTGAAGGGGAGCCTGGAAGGAAGAAATGTTACAAAAGACAGTAGAGGTTTGTCAGAAGGCAGATAGGGCAAAGCTAAGACAGAGATGGGTTTGGATCTGAGACAGGTAAGGAACAGATGACATAGAGACAGGTCAGTCCAAGAGATAGGAGGACTGACTGGGGGTTTAGGGAGCAATGATTGAGGAGCTCAAGGGTTAATGTATTATTTACTATCTTAATAAACTTCCACTTGTTTGTGTCTTTACAACTGTCCCTGTCTGTTCTTACTGAGTTTGGTGGAGGGCCTGGTCGTGCTTACCACAGGGATCCCACTGAAACAACACAGCCACTGGTCCACAAGTGGGGGTGACATTAAGAGCTGAGTACCCAATCCAGGAAGGGACTAAGAGGGGAAAAGGGCAAGGGCAGGAACCCAGGATTTGAACTGTGGGTCCAGCATGGAGTAGGGATCCGTCACAGGGGGATTCTGGGGGATACAGTCCAAACAGCAATTTTTCTGTTTGGAGTGGCGGAGGAGTAACACAGAGAACCATCTATGCATCTTGAGTTTGATCTACTATTCCTTCCTTACCTTTTCCAAATATCAGATTTCTACACTGGGAGAAAAGATTAAAGAATTGATGGAAAGGTAAAGGAAGATGACAGTTGGGAGCCAAGATTCTACAAAGAGCCCTTAAAAATGGCTGGACAAGTCACAGCGATCCCACCTTAATCACTGATTAATTGCCAACATTTCTTTTTGTCTGTATGTTTTTAGTTGTGTTTTTATGTTTTTAACTGTATTTATTCTTGTTTGCGTTCACTAGGTTTAGTTGCTTTGAGCACCATTGTTTGGCAGACATTCATGAATAAAATAGTAAGTGGGCCAGGGGGAAAAACTGGTTTTAGCAGAAGCCTTCTAAAAAATCAGGAATTTTGTCAAGAGGTAAAAGCCCTGGAGATTCAGTCAAGATGAAATTATACAAGCAGTGAATTTGAAGAATATTTATTAGAGTTATTTTTCCAATAACTAGCCTCAAATAACTACAGCAAAGATATCAACAGAAACCAAGCCATCACGTCTGTTTGTTTAAAAAAAGGCAAAGGATGTCAATCTACTCATTACACTGAATTTTTTAACATTGGCTAGGATCCTGTGGGTTACTCCCAATTAGAGCAGACCCACTGAATCAATTGTTCAAATTATAAATCAACACATAGGTAAATCTCACTGATCTACTGTCTGAGAGTAGTAAAATGATTAAGCCATAATCACCAGTTGTTACAATGCTGGTACTACTTGTTTACAATCTCCCCTATAACATATTACATGTAATATTGTTATTTCTAATGTCTGACTTCCAGTTTCGAGGCAAAGGATGTTAATTTCACTGTGAACAAAACTCAATGTTAGCCAAAAAAAAAAGGGGGGGGAGAGGTTTTGCTATTTAAATGGCCAATTACCAAAGCACAGACTTCTTTAGGTAACAAGTGCAAAAAATAACTGAATGTGTATTCTGCAGGATATTAGAATTAAGGTTCAGTTTCTTCCATACCATATACAGTAGGTTCATAACCAAGCTGATTAAGACAAATTATCTCTGCTATCTAGAAAATGTCCTCAGATTCTTTCCATTTTAAACCCCTTTTTACCTTTCTCCAGGCTTTTATCTTCTACAAAAGCAGCTTTGAGATTAATCTTCTGGGTAGTCCTCACAGGCCACAAAAAACCACTCTGTCAAGCAACTGACAATGCACAACAGCTTGAGATTGAAAGTGTGGTGTCATAGAGGCAAAGTTTACTTCAGCAGCAGTTTAGGCCTCACCATCCTGACAAAATGGCTCCTTGTTTGTGAGGATCAGGTAAAATGACCTTATTTCTGAAGATCTGAGCTCTTCCATTATAACAAAGATCAAATTGTGATTGTGACACCCTTTGTTCAAAGGACTTTAGTCAGAGCAAAGGTTTCTTATTCCAGACTCTTCAAATCACAGACTATCTCTGTGGACAGAGCTCACAAACACCCTCCCCATCCAGGCTCCAAGTCACAATTACAGTCCCTATGGCAACTGTGATACCTGGTGAATTTGTACACACATTGGTTAGGTAGCATTCAGTAGATTTCTTCTCCAAGGTTGGTTTCTTGAGTTAATGGATTCATCTTCTGCCTCACCTTTGACTTACTACACATATATTATCTGCCATGTGAGGGGTTGCCTTCTTTGTCCCAGACTCCATTTTTCCTCTGTAGAGAAGGTACTGAATTGTTTTATAGTTCTGGCCTCTAGGATGTCACAGTGATGAATCCTAGCTCTTCAGTCAGACATAACTATGTGGACTCCTTTGTTTATAACCTCGACCCCAAACATTTTTCAAAGTGAAACAACAAATAAAATCATCCACTTGCCAGTCTCCTTTAGATCTGCATGCCACACATTGTACTTAAATAATCCTACTGTCAGCAGTCTAACCATCCACCTCAAGGCCTGCCTGGTGGGTCTTGATATATCATTTGGTCTAGACCTGGGGACCTCCTAATATCAGAATATTTAATTCCACATACTAAACTTCCAAGAAACATCTCTTCTGAGTCTGAGAAGAAACATTGTCTCAGACCTTATACACTGGTAGATCACCTTGCGTTCTCACACATATCTAGGGAGTTGTCTAAATGGTGAAAATAATCCTCAAAGAATTTGAGGAGAACACATGTTGTCTTAATGGCAACCCACAGCAATTTGTTGTATTCAGAAGGAGGGGGGCAAAAACTGCCATATACTGCTCGCTAGGAGACTTTGTGGTTTTCTGTGGAAATTTTTTAAATACTGCATGGGGAATGTGCATTCCCCCTCATTGGGACAAGTGATTCAATGTGAATCACTTTCCCATAGGAGGGGAAACACAAAGTCGATTGGCCAGATGAAGGGGGCAGGAGTTGCTAAGAGGTCAAGCACCTGGCACCACCATGTTGGATTTTCGCCTTAGTGCATGAGCGCTAAGGCGAGAAAATGGGGTGTTCTTTTTTTCCCCCAACAGGCAAAGAATTGCTGAAGCGCACAGTAGAAGATAGTTTTAAAAAAAAAAAAAAAGTTTAGCAGCAGAAAATTAAAAACACGAGTAAATCACTCGTGGTCACCACCTTGACCAGTGGGCATATGAAGCTTTTGGGGGCCAAAACACCATTAAGATAAATTGTAGCTGCTACAATTTGCCATTACTGTGGAGCAATTTTTCCCCCTTGTATAGACAAGTCCTCTAACTCATAGTCCCTGCGTGAGAAGCACATGTCTCTTCAGATGTTCTTGGATTACAACTCCCAGCAGTTCTAGCTAGAACAGCCAGTGGTGAAGAATGGTGGAAACTGCAGTCCAACATCATCTGGAGAGCTGCATAATTCCCAGTCTCAGGAGGTTATCAGACAGACTATAAAGTCCCTTTCTGATATGGAACAGGGTCGAGAAAGGGTTTCCCTTTCAGATGACATTGACCCGGTTCCATGCTGCTCTCGTTCTGCTTCCATTATGCCCCCATGATTTCAATATTCATGGGGAAGCATCATGAATAGACCACCTGTTCTGTTTCTTTCATGGAATCATAGGTGGTCTGAAAGGTGCCCCGTTCCTCTGCCGTTATGCTGGTGCGATGCCAGCTGTGGGGGGAGGTCACTCCTGAACACTTCCGGGTGCGATCTGGATAAGGAGGTAAGTAACAGCCTTCCCCCCACCCTCCCCAGGTTACTTGTTTAATTTTTAGGGTGTTTGGAGGCTTGGTTTTCTTTTTTGATGTTTGCTTTACTTTTTATTTTTAAATTTCCTGTGCATCGTTCTCTCGTGAGACTGGGCGGGATTTCATTTATGGGATGTGAATGCAGCTTTGCGATAGCTGCATTCACTGCTGGCCAACAGAGGGGAGGGGGAGGACATTCGTGTAGTGGGATCAGGGTAAGTGAGTGAAAACGTTTTATTAAACTGGAACAGGAGTAGGGCAGGTGGGGGTGTAGTAGAACAGATACGGGTTATAAGGGCCCATTTGATAATCTTCTCAGTCCCATATAAGTCATAAAGCTAGGAAGTAAAATTGAAAGATAGAGGGGAGGCACTGGAGATCTGTATGTAGGCCCACAAAAACACATCCACAGTGACTGGAAAGAGACCAACCCCCTGTTTTCTTTCCTAACTGAACCTCCTAACTTAGTACCTTGAGGAAGCTTCTTCGTCCTTTTTTATTTATTTAAACCAACTCCTCCACAAAAATGACTCCAATAGTGTCATTTTTGGTAGGCCTCTAGCCTTGGCACAATTTCTTGCCAGCACGTTAGGAATTGTGGAAATGACAGTGATATCATCCATCATAACAAGAGTAAGTGTTTGCAATGTTTCTAGTTCAAAGCTCTGGGAAGGTGACAGACTAGAAAAGGTTTACATATATTATTCATTACCTTAATAATGTACTTACAAAAGGATGTGTCATAAAGTGGCTCACATATATAGGAAATATCAACCATTTGCCCCCAAATGCCATACAGTGGGGTGGGGGTGGGGAAGTTGAAGGACGAGCAAGAAGAAAAGCTCCCCTATGTCTTTGGCATGCCAGACTATGGTTGTTGACCCCACAGCCGCCTTCTTCTCTACCTCTCCTTTCCCTTTGCCCTCAATGGGCAAAGATGATTAAGGCACTAACGCCATCAGTTTAAGCCTTGATCCATCAGGCTGTGTGTTAGCATGGACTAGAAATAGCAACCAGCCCAGCTGTAGCAACGAGCAGGGAGATTTCACAGTATTTTCATTGTGAGTGTATGTGGCAAATCCCATTGGTACACTAGAGTGAGAGGATCAAATCTTGCTCCTAGAAGATGTAATAAGACTCCTGTTTCTCAGGCATGCTGGGCTGTAGTGCATTGTTCCCCTATCTTATTACCCCCTTTGTCAGACCATTTGGATAGCAGCTGAGTCTGGTGTAAAGATAAACCTTCCCCAAAATGGAGGGCAAATAGGGACCTTGACATTGCCCACCAATCAGTAGCACCATGGGAAAAGAATAAATGCACTGGTCGCTTGGGGCTCTTTCTCTCTCTCTCTCTCTCTCTCTCTGGCTTTTCTTCGCAAACGAAGATTCAGGAAGGACTCATCCCGTGCTTTCTGCAAGTGCGCTGATGACTAAAAAGGCCAATCCGAGATAAACAAGTCCGGTTGCAAAAAGCACAGCAGAAGGTCTCCTTGGGTGATGTTTTTGGGTTGTGATTCTTTCTGTGTTGTCGTTTCTCTTCAAGACTTGTTCGGCGTGAGTTCTCAAATAAGGCTGCAGCATTGTGGATAGTGCGTCTCCATGCCTCCTGATGTGAGGCCAGGGCGGACCACTGTTGATGATCAATTTGGCCAAGCCTGAGATGTTGTTTCAGGGAGTCTTTGTATCTCTTTTTTGGAGCGCCCCTCTTATGCTGACCCGTGGAGAGTTCACCGTAGAGTAGTATTTTTGGGAGGCGATGGTCCTCCATCCTAGAAACGTGTCCTGCCCAGCGTAGCTGCGTTTTCAATATCATGGCCTCAATGCTGCTGATCCCTGCTTGCTCAAGGACAGCAACATTCATCACATAGTCAGTTGAGTGTATATTTAGGATTGTGCGTAGACAGCGCTGATGAAAGCGTTCAAGGAGTCATAGTAGGACTTGAGTATTCACGGATTTTGGAATCCATGGGGGGGACCTAGAACCAAACCCCAGCAAATATGAAGGGACAACTGTACTCTAGTTCCCTAAAGGATAGCACACATTCTTTCAATATGTGCTGGATCCATCTAAAATACCATGTGTTTATTTGATGAAAACTGGTACCTTCTTTTGTCTTCTTTGTGGGTGATACATAAATTGCCATGCTATATGGGACCCTCCTGCATACATAGCATCTCCTTTAAAACTGCAAGCAAATGGACCTCTTGGGGCCTTTCACACTACACAATTATTAGCACTACAATTTCACTGTAACTGCCATGGCAACCTCCTGTGGAATCCTGAGCTTTTTAGCTTGGTAAGGCACTAGACCTCTTGGGCTGGGAATTCTAAATGATCCTCATTGAATTACCAGTCCCAGGATTCCATAGGATGCAACCATGGCAGTTAAAGTGGAACCATAGTGCTCTAACTGTGTAATGTGAAATGGCCCCAAGTGTTTCATAATCAAGAGAGAATGGACACACAAGCCAAAGGCAGGGGTCAGTAGTCAGTGGCAGAGAAAATGGTTTGCACAAAGAGAGCTCTGGGTTCAATCACTCACATTTTTGGCTCAGACTTTTAAAGTGTTACTTTTTTGGACTACAACTCTCCATATCCTCCACATAGCATGGCCACTCGATATGAATTAAAGTCCAAAAAAGTAACATTTCCAAACTCTGTTCCAGATTAACAACAAAAAGGTTAGCAAGTGGTCTCTGTGAGACTCTGGAGAGCTCCTCAGAATTGGAGTAGGTACCACTGAGCTAGATGGAAAAACAGTCTGACTGGTATAAAATAGCTTCCTATGTTCCATGAAAGTGAGTGCTGCTCTTATGTGCATTACCACTGAATTCAATAGAACACTCAGAAATTCCTGTTAGGATGGACAACCTCCTCTGCACTGAAATGCCAGTATGCACTTCTAGGCACGTGTCTGTATGGGATTCCTTGTCACCTATGGTGACTAGTGAAATGCTTAGATACAAGGCTGCTTTATGGAAATGGGATTTTATGCCATTTATTTTGTTGTTTTGACTGAAGTATGCTTTGATGTACTATGAGTCACTCACAGTGTAAACTCCATTGTATGTGGAAGGCTAGCATACAAGTATGAAACTAAATCAGATTTTAGAAGGCTGTGTGAGCCTCATGGCCTAAATCCAGTTCTACTACCAAAGAGAAAAGCATCATAAATATTAATGGCATTTGTTCAATGGGTTTACTTTAATCAGAACTCACAAACGTATTCAGGCCCCAATGTTCACATGATGAATTCTGGATGTGGAACTTTCTGTGGCAGGCTTTCCATGAGTATGTGATCTAGTACATTATTATTTAAGATGCTCTGCACATTCATGTGTATGCGTGGATGGCAGGCAGGTGACAGGCATTTTTACAACAAGCATCTGTGCAAGAATGCAGATGCCCTGGATAGTAAACTGCAGCACACATGTACGATATGCGTGGGCGGTCAAGGCTGTGCAGAGCTTCAGGGGTGGCCTGTTTGTTTCTCAAAGAGCATGGAAGACTCCAGTGGATTGACTGCCCCCATGTGGACCGAAAGAGGCAGCACATGTTGTTATGAAACCAGCCAGCTCAACAATGATCCTTCCCACATACACACACACACTTCTGTAGGAAGGAGATGTGAGCAGCAGTGATAGGAAAACATACACACAGACATGCACACAGGAAGCGAAGGGAGAGGGTGAGAGGGAATGGCTTTAAAAACATGGCTTCCCAGCATGCTTCAGTTGGATTAGTTTAGCACCTCTCAACCCAGCTTAGCTTTAATTCTTATGCAAGGGTTTTCTGTAGAAGGGACAGCTTGTCCTGGCCAGCTGAGCGAGCAAGCGAACACCAGGGAGGGAACAGGCACTGATTAACAAAGAGCCTCTCACAACTCTAGTCCTAATACACTATGATGGGAGAGGGCAGGAAATTATTTTTTTGCACTAGCCTCCTAAGGAAGATTATTTTCGCTCCATGTGAAACAATAAAAAACAACACATAAAGTAAATGTGATGTGTGTATGCTCTCTATACTGTCTGTTAAGTCTTGCATCTTTGCCATTTCCTCTAGACCAGGAACCTTTCATTGGCTGTAGCTTTCTCAAGTGGAGAACTAGGCCCTTTCTACACTAGAACTTTTGAAGGTAGTCTGCAGTCGTTGGCAGTAAGAGCTTTACGTTAAAATATGCTGGTATTTGTGGCAAAAGGCAGCTCTGAAGAACCTAGATAAGTTCCTCAAATGTAAAGATATATCATTAAATACCAGAATCATCCATGCCATTTCCCATGTATGGTTGTGAAAGCTGGACAGTGAAAAAAGCTGTCAGGAAGAGAATCCACTCATTTGAAATGTGGTTCTATGGATGCCCTCAGCTGCCAAAATGACCAATAAATGGGTCCTAGAGCAAATCAAAGCTGAACTCTCCCTAGAAGTCAAGATGACTAAACTGAAACTGTTGTACTTTGGACATATCATGAGAAGACAGGGCTCACTAGAAAAGACAATAATGCTTGGTAAGGTAGAAGGTTGTAGGAAAAGAGAAAGACGGCATTCCAAATGGATAGGCTCAATCAAAGAAGCCTTGAGTTAAAAAAAACCCAAACAGGGCTGTTAATAACAGGGGCTAGCATCCTACATTGCATTAACAGATTCATAACCTAGAGTTAAACATTTGCATTTGCTCCTGCACAGATATGCTATGTATTCATCATTATGTTACTATTACCGTGATGGTAAATACCCCCTGGAACCCACCTTAAACTTGAGGGGCCTGTTCTGAGTGACAGAAGCCTGCAGCAAGGGCAAGTGGCTATTTCAGGAAGATGCATCAAGCCCCCTTCTCTCCCCCTTGCTCCTGAACTATGTGACAAACAGAAGCTTCTGTTTGTTGCACTATAGCTCAGGAACAGGAAGAGGCTTGTCACACCATGACTGGGGGCAGGAGGGGGCTAGCTGAATCCCCCTGAAGTGCCCCACTCACCTGCAGTGCAGACCTCGATATGCTTAGAGTGGCTCCCTCAAGTTTAAGGTGGATTCCAGGGGTCAATTCCATAGGATCTCATCCAGGGTGTCTTGGAGGCCTTTCATTCATATGGTCAGCATAAGTCAAATTAACTTGATGACAATGAACAACAACAAACCTCCTTGCCTGGGGCCCTTCTGAGCACTGGAATACATCCCCCTTCAGATAATAACATATTTGGAACTAAATTTTGCCATTGGGTTGAAAGATTTTCCTCACTCCTGCACAAAGATATCTAGCCAATATCAATGTTCTCTCAATGTTACATTTTTCTTGAATATAACAGTTTTCTTTGTGTGAGTGCCTACACAAATGTTGTGTTCAGGGTGGGGGCAGAACACAGGGCCTGTTACAGCTACCTAGCTGTGGGTGCATTGCAGCATTAAGCAGCATTAAGTCAACTATGGTATCAAAGCCCTGGAGAACTGTTTCCATTCAATGTAAGCCAGCCCTCCAGGAATGAAGCTGGGGAAAGGGGAAAATGAGGAAATTGCCACCCAAATAAGAATTCTGCCCCCCCATGAAATTTTCCTTCAATCCACACATTTCTAGCATTGTAGTAACTTAAACCTTAAACTGAGCATTTAGCAATAAGAGTGCAAGCATTCAAATAACAGGGGCATGCAAAGTTATCAAATACAGTTGTCCCTTCATATTCGCTGGGGTTTGGTTCCAAGACCCCCCCGTGGATACCAAAATCTGTGAATACTCAAGTCCCATTATATGCAATGGCATAGCAAAATGATGTCCCTTATATAAGATGGCAAAATCAAGGTTTGCTTTTTGGATTATTATTTTTTTAAGAATATTTTCAAGCCATGAATACTTAAATCCGTGGATACCAAATCTGTGGATACGGAAGGACAGCTGTATAAGATTTCTAGGTATGAACAATTTTCAGTATTTCCTTCTGCCATACTAGAAATGTGGAGACTGAAGGAGAATTCCTTGGGGGAGGCAGCACTCTCATTTGGCTGGGCAATGCCTTCATCACCCCACCTCAAACACTATACCCCTGACATTCTCCAACCTGACATTTTCCAGATGTGTTAGACTACAACAGTATCATTTCTAGGAAGATACTGTCTGAGGCTTAATAGTACAAATCTATTTTTCATGTTGTCTTTGAATTCTGCTGGAATGTTCTTCAGATCATTTTGGCATGATGATTGATTGTGTGTTCTTCTTTGCTTTTATTCTAATTTTTGATATTAGTAGTTCATGATCTGTGCCATAATACTGTATGTGTCCGGTCTTGCTTTTTGCTGTGAGAACAGAGCTTCTCTATCTTCTGTTTCCAACTATGTAGTCTATCTGATTTTTGTATTGTCCATCCGGTGATGTCCATGTGTACAGTCTACAGAAAAGACTCCTTCCATATATGGAGCAAGTAATTCAAGAGGTCCAAACTAGTTTCAGGAAAGGAAGAGACACTATCACATAGCAAACATACCCTGGATAATGGAGCACATGAGGGAATTCCAGAAGAAAATCAGCATGTGCTTTATAGACTATAGCAAAGCCTTTGACAACATGAAAGCTATGAATTGCTCTAAAAGATATGAGTGTACCATTACATTTTATTGTCCTGATGCATAATCTGTTCTCAGGACAAGAGGCTACCATTAGAACAGAATACATAGAAACAGAATGGTTCCAATTGAAAAGGGGGTCAGACAAGGCTGCGTTCTGTCACCCTATTTGTTCAACTTGTATGCAGACAATATATGAATAGCAGGTTTAGACTCAGAGGAAGGAGGAGTGAAGATCAGTGGAAGGAATATTAACAATCCAAGAAATGCAGGTGACTGCATACTACTAGCAACAAAGACTTGGAACAGTTACTAAAGATAGTCAAAGAAGAAAGTGCTAAGGCATGCATACTGTTGAACATTAAAAAAAAATAATGATAATGTAGGATCTGTACAAATTCAATCTCGACAATGAGGAAATTGAAATAGTTAAAGATTTCCCATACCTTGTGCTGTCACTAAGGCCAGTGTGACCCTTCCCTCTGACAGTGTCACATGGTGCAGTTTGGCATCTCCACACACCCCTAGTGCTGCCACTGCCCATACCTTGGACTGATAATTTATCAGAACAGAGATTGCAGTCAAAAAATCAGAAGAAGACTAGGACTAGGAAGAGCAGCTATGAAAGAACTAGACAAGATCCTGAAGTGCAGATATAAAATTGTACACTAAAGTTAGGATTGTCCAAACCATCATATTTCCCATCACCATGTATGGAAGCGAGAACTGAACAGTGAAGAAAATGGATAGAAAGAAGATCAACTTGTTTGAGATGTGGTGCTGGAGAAGAGTTCTACAGATACCATAAACTGCCAAAAAGACCAATAAATGGGTCCTAGAACAAATCAGGCCTGAACTCTCCCTGGAAGCCAAGATGACTAAATCGAGACTGTCGTACTTTGGCCACATCATGAGAAAGCATGACTCACTAGAAAGGACAATAATGCCAGGAAAGGTGGAGGGCAGCAGAAAGAGAAATAGGCCACATACCAGATGGATAGACTCAATCAAGGAAGCCACTGCACTGAGCCTGCAGGAGCAATAGAGGACAGGGGGTCTTGGAGGTGTCTCATTCCTGGGATCACCATGTCTATGCTCGAAGGCAGTTAACAAAGGAAGACAGATAACAACAACTTGGCTCGAAGGCAGTTAACAAAGGAAGACAGTTAACAACAACAATGTCTGAAGATGGCTAGGAATGGTATTCCAGCACATCTGGAGGGCCACAGGTAGAGGAAGGCTGGCTAAGCTAGCTGGAACAATGGCAAAACACAGTTGAACCACTGTTCTTCTGCATCAGATGCAAGTAGGTCTCGCCACTGTGGTTCCATACCCCTATGCTGTATAATCCTGCAGAGAAGGCAACAATGGGCAACATATTTCTGCACGGAATTAGCCCATGAAAAATGTTGCAATATTCACTTGTTAATATTTTTACAATGTTAAATGAGGGAAGAGCTAACAGAACATGCCATGGCAGAGATGCAAGCAAGGAGGGCCTGCTCTGTAGTCTGAGTAGCTATCAAGGCAAAAGAGTTTTGGTGGTCCCTGTCCATTGGTGGGCTTTGGCACATTTGCTTTGGGAGCCAGAGCTTTGGAAAAGTTTCTTTTTTGACCTACAGCTTTCAGAATACCCCAGCCAGCATGGCCAGTGGCCATATTGACTGTGGGATCCTGGGAGCTGTAGTCCAAAGAAGGGGATGTTTCCAAGCTTTAAAGAGAGCACAGTAAGCAGCACCAACCTTCTGGGTCCAAGCTGCCATTTTAAATCTTCACATTACCCCCAATGTTATATTTTGTTTCTCTGAGGCATTGTAGGAAATTTAAAATGGCAGCTATATTTCACTGCCTGGTGTTGATAAAAGGGAAAGGATGTCATAGAAATGGATAAAAGGGAAAGGATGTCATAGAATCATAGAATCATAGCGTTGGAAGAGACTGCAAAGGCCATCCAGTCCAACTCCTGCCATGCAGGAATAAACAATCAAAGCATTCCCGACAGATAGCCATCCAGCCTCTGCTTAAAAACCTCTAAAGAAGGAAACTCCACCACACCCTGAGGCAGTGCATTCCACCGCCAAACAACTCTTACTGTCAGAAATGTTTAGATGGAATCTCTTTTCCTGTAGTTTGAGTCCATTGCTATATGTCCTAGTCTCTGACGCCTCAGAAAACAAGTTTGCTCCATCCTCAGTATGACATCCCTTCAAATATTTAAACATGGCTATCATGTCCCTTCTTAACCTTCTCTTCCCCAGGCTAAACATACAGCTCCCTAAGCTGCTCTTCATAAGCATGGCTTCCAGTCCTCCCACCATTTTGGTCGCCCTCCTCTGGACACATTCCAGTTTGTCCATACCCTTCTTGAATTGTGGTGCCCAGAACTGGACACAATATTTCAGGTGAGGTACTAAAACAGACATGTCAGTGGGAGGACATGTTAGTAATGGGCCCTGCTGGCAGCTTGGACAATGTCAGCATTCCAAGAATGGCAAGTCCTGATGCTATCTCTGCAACAATTGTGACCCACTTTTTGGGTTGTTGTGGAGGTTGGGATTCTTTACCAATGCATAAAGTCCCCTCCCAAAGCTCACTCCATAAGGAACACCTCCCCTCCCCCACACATAGTCATTTATTTCTTGGTTGTTGGAGAGTGAGGGAATCAGTGGAGACATGTCCAGCTCTTTTCCTACAGGAAATTTTCTGACATGAAAATAACTGGATGTGTATCTGCAATGATATCGAAATGGCCTTATGAGGGGAATCACTTAAAAGGTGGGTTTGAGGGTTAGTATTGAAATACCCAGGCCTAGTCTATACAAGGCTAAAAAAAACCCTGGATTGGTCCTTAGTAATGACATTTCGCAGCAGCTGCTATTTGTCTTAACAGTTTTTTTTGCAGGTCACATGCATGCAAAGCTATCTGTGTTAACTGTGCAAACAGGCATGACTGTAAATCAAGATGGCAGCCACAAGTGAATACTCTCTCTCTCTGGCTTTTCTTCGCAAACAAAGATTCAGGAAGGACTCATCTCGCGCTTTCTGCAAGCGCGCTGATGACTAAAAAGGCCAATCCAAGATAAACAAGTCCGGTTGCAGAAAGCACAGCAGAAGGCCTCCTTGGCTGATGTTTCCGGGTTGTAATTCTTTCTGCATTGTTGTTTCTCTTCAAGACTTGTTCGGCGTGAGTTCTCAAATAAGGCTGCAGCATTGTGGATAGTGTGTCTCCATGTGTCCCGATGTGAGGCCATGGTGGACCATTGTTGGTGATCAATTTGGCCAAGCCTGAGATGTTGTTTCAGGGAGTCCTTGTATCGCTTTTTTGGAGTGCCCCTCTTACGCTGACCCATGGCGAGTTCACCGTAGAGTACTATTTTTGGGAGGTGATGATCCTCCATCCTAGAAACGTGCCCTGCCCAGCGCAGCTGTGTTCCCAATATCATGGCCTCAATGCTGGTGATCCCTGCTTGCTCAAGGACAGCAACATTCGTCACATAGTCAGTCCAGTGTATATTTAGGATTGTGCATAGACAGCACTGATGAAAGCATTCGAGGAGTCGTAAGTGGTGGCGATAGGTGACCCATGTTTCAGACCCATAAAGAAGAATAGACAGTACAATGGCTCTATACACACTGATTTTTGTGCTTCGCCTCAAGTGTTTATTACTCCAGATTCTTTTGTAGTCTTCCAAATGCGCTATATGCCTCTGCTAATCTGTGATCGATCTCTTTGTCAATCTTGGCATCTGAGGAGATGATGCTTCCCAGGTAGGTGAACTGCTGAATGGACTTAAGCACAGATTTGCCGACGGCAATGTGGGGATGGTGGTGTTCATTCTGTGGTGCAGGCTGGAAGAGACCCTTAAGGCCATACAGCAGATGAAAAACGGCAAGGCAGCTGGGATTGATGGAATCCCACCTGAAGTTTGGAAACACGGAGGTCATGTACTCTATGAAAAATTCCACAAACTCCTTGTGAATTGCTGGGAAAAAGGGGAACTGCCATCAGATCTCTGAGATGCAGTCATCATCACCCTGTACAAGAAAAAAGGAGCAAAATCCGATTGCTCAAACTATCAAGGCATAACACTGCTCTCTAATGCTGGAAAAATCCTTGTAAGGATACTCTTGAACAGATTAGTTCTTGCTATTGCAGAAGAATTTCTTCCTGAAAGCCAATGTGGCTTCAGAGCCAATAGGAGTACTACAGACATGGTATTTGCCCTTAGACAACTGCAAGAGAAATGTAGAGAGCAGAACAAGGGTCTCTATGTAACATTTGTCAACCTCACCAAAGCCTTTGACACTGTGAGTAGAAAAGGTCTGTAGCAGAGCCTGGAAAGTCTAGGATGTCCCCCCAAATTCCTTAAAATGATTATCTTGCTACATGAGGGCCAGCACGGCCAAGTCAGATATGGCGATGCTCTTTCAGAGCCCTTTTTAATAACTAATGGAGTGAATCAAGGTTGTGTTCTTGCTCCAACTTTATTTACTATCTTCTTTGGCATGATGCTCCAGAGGGCTATGGCAGAGCTCGAAGAAGAAGACAGCATCTATATACGTTACCATACTGATGGTAGCTTGTTTAACTTAAGCCGTCTGACAAGTGAATTACTCTCTTTTTTAATTACCTCAATTTGCTGCCACTGAACATTAAAAAAACCTATATCTAATGTGCACTAGAATGATATATCGCTTTAACAAAAAAGCAAAATAATAATAATAACACAACACCCCATTTTATCATTTTAGGACTCGCTTGCTAAGGCAAAAATCCAACATGGTGGGTCCAGGTGCTTGCCTTGTTAGCAAGCTCCACCTCCTGACCAATCATCCGCTCATATTGGGAAAGCATATCAATTTGGCTGCTTGTCCCAATGAGCAGGAATGTGCATTCCCCTTGCCATTTTAAATGATAATTATTATTATTATTATTATTATTATTATTATTATTATTTCTATCCTGCCCCTCTGCAAGGCAATAGAGGTGGCTTACATCATAAAAAATCCCATAATTACATTAATACCCTAATCTACCCACCCCTTAAAACAATATTAAATTAAACAGATTAAAAATGTACAATAATTAAAAAGAGGGGAAAAAATTAAATAATCCAGTGGCTGCTTAAGGGAAAAGGCAGCTGAATCTTCGGGCCGGGATAGCTATTTGGGAAAGGCCTGCAGGAAAAGATCCAGAAAAGATCCACGAAGGCTTTTTCCATGGTGTGTACAGTGTTTTGGGGGGCCCTTCTTTATAATACGGCAGAACAATTCGGATCCCATTAAGACAGATAGCATTCTCCTTGCATTCTGTGAAGAGTATTTTCACCATTTAGACAACTCCACAGTTACAGAAGCATAGATGTACATTCCCCAATGCAGGATCTCAGCCACCATCTTTAGAAATACAGTTGTCCCTTCATATTCGCTGGGGTTTGGTTCCAGGACCCTCCATGGATACCAAAATCCGTGAATACTCAAGTCCCATTATATGCAATGGCATAGCAAAATGGTGTCCCTTATATAAGGTGGCAAAATCAAGGTTTGTTTTTTGGATTATTATTATTTTTTTAAGAATATTTTCAAGCCATGAATACTTAAATCTGTGGATATGGAGGGACAACTGTATAACAAGAGGGACTATGTTCAAGACTTGTTCTACCATCAGGTTCAGTTGGCACGCAGACAGTGGAGTTCTGGGGATCAAATGTACAGCCATTTCTTGGTGCCATTTCTTGGCCACCTGTTGCATGGTGTCTTGGCTCTAAGTACCCCTTATATGGTACATTATATTATATGGTAAGGATGCCAACAAATACCAGGTGCTGTAGGCTGTTATTTCAGAGGAAGGAACTGGCAAAATCACCTCTGAGTATTCCTTGCCTAAGAAAATCCTATGAAATTCATGGGGTCATCCTAAATTGACAGGCAATTTGAAGGCACACACAAACACACACACACACGGATGCAGAGGTTGCGTCATTATGGCTTGTGGGGGGAGGGCTTTGATAGGAGACACTGAGGGGGGTGGGTGGGAACTGGCTAGCTGGCTGGCTGTGTGTATGACATCACCAGTGGCTATGTGGTGGCATGAGTGTTTAATATTTATATGAATTTGCTGAGTGAGGTCATCAGGAGTTTGGGAGCTGGATGTCATCCGCATGCTTTTTGTCATCAGACCTGAAGCTGTGGAGAGACTGTTTGTACTTTGGTCACTAGATGGTAGTATTAGGATGCTCAAAGGAGAGCAAGTTCCATCAGTCAAAAACAAAATTGTCTTCAGTATAAAATACTGATGTTAAGATTTTCTTAAGTGAATAGAATGGAGGGAAACTATCTCCACCTAAAACCTTACCATCCCACTGTTACAGGGGTTTGATCTGAATGGGAATTTGGGGTGGGTAGGAAAGCTGAGCAATCTCTTGCCCATGGCCAGCCCTACCGTTAGGCCCAAGAGGTGACAACTGCAGGAAGTAGATGAGGGACAGGATGGAGTTAGCAACAACATCCCAGCTGTTCCTGAATAGCTTTTATTCTGTGTTGCTAGCAGTTCCATTAGAGAACAGGGCTCTGCATGCCACCCAGCCTGCCCTAGGCCCCTAAACCAGCCTGTTTTCTCTGAGGACACTGTCAGCATTTAAGTAATATATCTCTGCCCATCCGGATGGCTTCTGTCCATTGAATGGAGAGGGTACACCATCTTGTCCTTGTTCCAAGTAAGATGAAGTAATTCAGCTTCTGCCATCAAATGACGTTAAATGTATGAACCCATCTGTGATACAATTAAACTATTTGACCCATGTAGCTCAGGAATGGAGAACTGTAGCCTTCCGGCAATTTTTAGTCTGCAGCTCCCCCTTATTCCATCACCACTGCCTATGATAGCTAGAGCTGATGGGAATTGTAGGGCAAAAACACCTGGAGGGCCAGAGTTGCCCATCTCTAATCAACTCCAAGACTGCATACTTTGATTGATGGGATTCTTTCTTAGCAGGCAGAAAGTTTTTAAACTGTAGACCCCAGAGATTAAATGTGGGAGGTTTTTTTGCATATGATACAGTAAAACACAACAAATGTGTTCTTACCTTGCCATGGAGGGGGCTGCAGGCTTAAGCTTCAATCCAGTTTTTAGTCCTATTAGAATAGACTCACTGAATCAACTGAATTTACATTTACCATATATTCCAGCGTAGAAGACGACATTTGAGCCCTCAAAAATATCCTCCAAAATTGAGGGTCGTCTTATACGCCGGGTACACTTTGCTTCACCCCCGCCATCCAATCTCCTGCCTCTTCGCTCCCTTCGCAAACGGAGCGAAGAGGCAGGAGAATGGGCGGGGGGTGAGGCAAAGTATTTACTGGTTCATTCTTCCCCCCTCCTCTGCCTTCTCCCCCTTTGCAGAGCAACCGAAGACAGAGGACGGGGGCGAACATTGTGGTTTGCCGCGGCCACCGCTCAATCGCCTGTGTGTTCAGCGGCCGAGGCAAACCGGGCATTTTCGCCCCTTTCCTCCACCTTCCTTGAAGGTGGAGGAAAGGGGCGAATCTAGCGGTTTACCGCGACCACCCCCACTTCACCCGTCTTCATCCCATTCGGAAGAGAGCCAAGACGGAGGGAGGGGGGTGGAAAGGGGCAAAAATGCCCAGTTTGCCTCAGCAGCCCCCTTCCCTCCGTCTTGGCTCTCTTCTGAAGGGGACCAAGGCGGGGGAAGCGGGGGCAGTTTGCCATGGCAAAAAGCCAGTTTTGCCCCTTTCCTCCACCTTCATGGAAGGTGGAGGAAAGGGGCGAAAATGCCCAGTTTGCCTCAGCAGCCCCCTTCTCTCCATCTTGGCTCTCTTCCGAACCGCCCCCACTTCCCCCGCCTTGGTCCCCTTCGGAAGAGAGCCAAGATGGAGGGAAGGGGGCAGCCGAGGCAAACTGGGCATTTTCGCTCCTTTCCTCTACCTTCGAGTCAAGTTTGACTGGAAGGTAGAAGAGAGGGGCTAATGCCATGGTTTGCCTTGGTGGATGCCCATTCCCTCTGTCTTCCCTTTGCAAAGGGAAGGAAGATGGAGGGAAAGGGCAGCCGCCGAGGCAAACTGGGTATATTTGCCCCTTTCTTCCGCCTTTGAGTCAAGGGTGACTGGAAGGTGGAAGAGAGGGATGAATGCTGCAGTTTGCCACAGACGCCGCCCATCCCCTCCGTCTTCATTCCCTTCGCAAAGGGAACGAAGATGGAGGGAATGGGCAGTGGCCAAGGCAAACCGGGTTCATTCGGCCCCCTCCTCTGTCTTCACCCCCTTTGGGGAGCAACCGAAGGTGGAAGAGAGTAGCGAATGTTGCAGCTGCCTGGCTGGCTGGGAGAGCCCTGCCAGCTGATCCTGTTCACTTTCCCAACTCACGAGGAGATCCTCGTGAGTTGGGAAACAAAGAGGGCCAGCCAGCCAGCCAAATTGGGGGGTGGTCTTATATGGCGAATATATGCAAAACCCTGGATTTTTAGTTGAAAATTGGGGGGTCGTCTTATATGCCCAGTCGTCTTATAAACTGGAATATACGGTAAGTGTTGACTTACCATGCTCCTATGATTCAGAAAATCTAATTAATCCAATTGGTATAGTAGCACCCCTAATCAGCTGATTCACCACCCACTGATTCAGTTATCTGAGGTGGGTGGTGGACGGGGAAGGGAGTGAGGAGGAGAGCTTTCCTCCCTTCTCCCTTTTGGAAGGGGTGTCAGGTGGTGCAGCAGAGGTGGTGGTGGGTGGATGGGGGAGGGAGAGGAAAAAAAGAGAACTTGCCTGCCCTCTGCCCTCCTCCAGCCCGATACCCTCCCTTCCTCTCCGCCTTACCCTCTCTCCGTGGCAAGAACCCACTGGGCTGCCTTCCTCTTCCTTCCTCTTCCTCTTTCTCTTCCTTCCTGCCTCCCCTCCTTCCTTCCCCTCCTCCTTAACTCTTCCTCCCCTCCATTGCAGGGCGTTCGCTAGTATCCGTGGTTTTCAGTATCTGTGGGGACCCCCGGAAACAACTAACATTTGGATTTAGACCATAATCCTCTGCAATGCCAGGAGTTCATCAGCAGTCATGGGGCCCCTTAATATTACATAGTTACAGCACTGGATTCCAATTTAACTGCCATGGCTGTCTATAATTCTCCCTGTTTTATAAGCCAAGCTGAGTCACAGTTGGGAAAAGCTGGGTATAAATAAAGGGATGGGTGGATAGACAGGGAGTTGTACTGTATATTCTTTTAAGAGACAGGCCCACAAGGTCTCTGTGCTAGCAGGGGCCCACTCACACTACACAAAGATAACGCTATACAGTCAGCCCTCCATACATTCAACCATCCATAGCTTCAAAATACGCCCCCCCCAAAAAAATCCACAAAGCAAGCCTTGATTTTGCTATTATACATATGGAAAATATGTAAAATAGCAATTTACCTAAAAATACCATTTTACTGTGCCATTTTTTAAAATGGGACTTGAGCATCCACGGATTTTCGTATCCATGGGAGATCCTGGAACCAAACGCCAGCAGATACCAAGAGCCCACTGTATTCCACTTTAACTGTCATGACAGCATCCTATAGAATCCTGGGATCTGTAGTCCAGTGAGGCACTGGAGCTCTCTGGGTGAGAATTCTAAGTCTCCTTCCCTACGCTGCAAATCCCAAGATTTCACAGAATGTTGTTGTTATTACTATATTTATTTGTATCCTGCTTTCCTCACTCCAATGGGATTCATAGCAGCCCACAATTTAAAAGAACAAGGCAAATTATGTTGCCATAGCAGTTAAAGTGGAAATATTATGCTCTAATTGTGTAGTGTAAAAGGGGGTTCCATAAGCTGACAGGTGACTTGAAGGCACATGTACACACACATAACAGGATCCTTAGCCAGCTGCATAAAGTCTGCAAATACCACAATACAAACCTACCAGAATGTACCTGTTTACTATCAGCAGGATAGATGTTCCTTATACTGCACCGCATTGCACATGGCTTCAGTCAGTTCCTGTAGGTAGTAGCCAGACCATGAATATTAGAAACTTTGACTACATAAAGCTTCAAAGGTCATTTGGAGAGGGATTTTTGTTTTAATATTCCAACCCAACACTACAGTGCTATCAACTAAACAGACTCAGAAACAAAAATAAAATACTTTGAGGATATCATCCTTTGTTAAGAGTTGTTATCATAGTGATATTTTGGGAAGGGCTTAGAACAAGAATTCAGAGAATAGAAAGTTTAGTTTTATGAACTACAACTCTGGCTGTGCTGGATTCTGGAAACTGTAATCTATGTGCATGTGTGCGCACACACACTCACACATTTCCTAGATGTTGTGAATGGATCACCCTCCCTAAGTGGAGAAACCTCATGTTCTCATTATTGCTGTTGTCACCAATGCTTACCTTCTAGGCCTAATCCACACAGACAGTCACTTGGCTAGTAATGACAAGGATTGAACTGGGATGATTGTTTGAAAATTAATACAGATCAGATTTTTAAAATGAGACCTGGATAAGGGTGGTTCATTTTACATAAGTTCAAGGTCAAGTATCAAACTTGACAAAATGTTTAGTATGTTTTTTTTAGAAGAGATGCTCTGTCAAGTGATGAAAGACATCTGTTTGCTATAGTGTGTGCTTTTCCTCACACCTCATGTTTTGTGTACTTTTTTGTGATTGTAAAAGATGAACATGGGCTTAATTTGCAAGCCTAATTACAGAGACACACATCTCTGAGGAAATCGCATTGTTAATAGTAGGAAATAAATAGCTTCTTTAACAACTTTGCCCTTCAGTCTGCTTTTTTTCCACAGTCAGCTTGTCAATATCACTTTACATAACCATCTATGGCTAGTTCATAATGAGATTAATTCTTCCCATGATCTAAAACAGCCTTCCCCACTTGGTGCCATCCAGATCAGTTGTAATGCAACTTCCATCATCCCTCACCAGCCTGGCTATTGCCCCCTTCAAAACTTTGGGAAGTAGTTTGATACAGATCTAGAATTACAAAGATTGTTCTTGTGGCTGAGTCTCCATTACCTGACTTTTCACAAGGTTGTTGGGTAGCATTTCTACTTGTCAAGTTGTCACTTCAGAGGGTCAGATCAGTATCCTGGAGACAGGATGTTGCAGAGACTTGTACAGGACAAGTTAAAATTCCATTTATGTATCTTGCAACTACTCTATCCATGTGGACAACACTCATTTTTTATTTGTTTATGAATCAATTAGTGATGAGTGATGAGAAATTCAGCAATTAGTGATGAGAAATTCAGCTTATAACCAGTACTGAAACTGTGCCTATTGGGCTGATTCACAGAATATTGATTTTCTTGTGCTTGAACTGGCTGCAACCAAATGAAAACATGAATTTTCCACTTGATAGGGAAGTATGCATTTGGAACGGGTGTCAAAATCCATTAGCTGAGATGTACCCATCTCCAGACTACCATTAAAAACAAAAACTAGCTGGAGTCATGTGAGTTTTTCACAGAGCTTGTAAAAGTCCATTTCTTGACTGCAACTCCCAGAATCATCCCTGCCAGAATGATACTAGCCATGATGGTTGGGAGATTCTGGACATTGTAGTCCAAAAAGAGATATTTCCCAAGCTTGGGATTTACGTTCCCTTACTGTATCACACACTTATCTGCTCAGTTGTTTCTAGTGCAACAATATGAGAACTTAGTACACAGGACAAGCAGAACAATCCATAGCCTAGGTAGGTCCCAAATACAACAGAGATGGAGTGATCAACAGTGCAGAAACCTCCTAAGTCTTGCAGTTATGTGCTGATAGCTGAATTCAAGTGAGCCTTTGCTCTGCTCTCCTCAGAGCACAGACACAGATGAATGAATGTTTAAAGAATTTTTGCATCTTTCTACACACATAAACTCCTGGTAACAGGCCCTGGCCTCCGCTTCTCATCCCCAAATAATTAACCCTTGCTTCCTTCTTCTCTAACTTTTAATTCTTTTGTACAATCCTTCTCCGTAAGTCAATGGCACATGAAGAAAATGCTTGGCTTAAGCCTTTAGATAGAACCTGGCCAGCCTCAGCAAATATCATATAGAGACCTAATGGGAAAGGAGGAGGAGTAGCATTATATGTCAAGGATATGAAGAGATCCATGACTTAAATCCTGGAAGCCAGGTTGAGAGCATCTGGGTAAAAATTAAGGCAGTGGGGGCAGGGACAACAGTGATGTCATTGTGGGGGGTCTACTACAGATCCTTAAGCCAGACTGAGGACTTAAATGAAGCCTTTCTGGAACAGATGACCAAACATTCAGAAAAAGAGATGTAGTAGTAATGGGGGATTTCATCTATCTGATATTTGTTGGAAGTCAGACTCTGCCAAGAATATAAGGTCTAGCAAATTCCTCAGTTTTCTAGCAGACAATTAAATTGTCCAGAAGGTGTTAGAGGCAACAAAGGGATCAGCTGTTTTAGATCTGATTTTAACCAACAGTGATGACCTGGTTAATAGGGTGGAAGTGCCGGGATCCTTAGGTGAGAGTGACCATGTTCTTCTGGAGTTTGTTATATAGCAGAAAGTGGAAGCCAAGTGTAGTCAAACACACATTGTAGACTTTAGGAAAGCTGGTTTCAGTAAACTTAGGGAAATACTGGGTATGCTCCCATGGTCAGGAATACTAACAGAGAAGGGAGTTCATGATGGATGGGAGTTTCTTAAAAGTAATATATTGCAGGCAGAATTTCTAATGGTTCCAATGAGGAGGAAAAAGGGGAGGTGTCTAAAGAAATTAGGATGGACATCTAAAGAACTTTCAACTGAGGTAGGATTTAAAAGGGACATGTACAAGAAATGGGAAAAGGGGAGGAAACACCAAAGAGGAATTCAAACTTATAGCTAGCACGTGTAGAGAGAAAGTAAAAAAAGCTAAAGTGCAGGATGAGTGCAGGCTTGCTAGAGACGTTAAAAACAATAAAAGGGCTTTTTGATTATGCCCATAGCAAAAGGAAGAACAAGGAAATGGCAGAGCTACTGCATGCAGAAGATGGCGAAATGCTAACAGGGTACACAGAAAAGGCAAAACTACTCATCACCTTCTTTGCCTTGGTCTTCTCCCAAAACGAGAACAGTGCTCATCCTGGAGAAAATGGAGCAGATGATGCAGTAGGGGAAATGCAGCACAGAATAGATAAAGAGGTAGTACATGAACACCTGCCTACTCTAAATGAATTCAGTTCTCCAGGGCCAGATGAACTACATCCAAGAGTATTAAATGACCTGGCAGAAGTAATCTCAGAACTGCTGGCAACAATCTTTGAGAATTCCTGGAGAACAGGAGAAATCCCAGAAGACTAGAGAATTGCAATTATTGTCCCCATCTTCAGAGGGGGAAAAAGAGAATACAAATAATTACCACCCAGTCAGCCTGACATCAATACCAGGAAAGATTCTAGAGCAGATAATTAAACAGACAGTCTGTAAGCATTTAAAAATGAATGCTGTGATCCCTAAAAGTCCACATGTGTTTCTCAAAAACAACTCATGCCAGATTAATCTTATCTGTTTTATTGATATAATTACAAGCTTGGTAGATGAAGGGAATGTTGTGGACGTAGCATATCTTGATTTCAGTAAGGCCTTTGACAAGGTCCCCCATGATACTCTTTGTTTGCATGATATTGCAAACAAGCTAGTAAAATATGGGCTAGACAATGCTACATTTAGGTGGATTTGTAATTGTTTGATCAACCAAATCCAAAGGGTGCTCACCAATAGCCCCTCTTCATCTGGGAGAGAAGTGACTAGTGGGGTACCACTTTCACCCTGATGTTCTCAACCTAGCTTGCAGGATTTAAGTCCTGGATCTCTTTACATCCTTGATATATAACACTACTCCTTCTCCTTTCCTGTTTGGTCTCTACATGATATTTGCTGAGGCTGGCCAGGTTCTAAAGGCTGAAGCCAAGCATTTTCTTCACATGCCACCAACTTTTCTTCAGAATGCGGTAAACCCCCTAATTAACCAGTCAGCCAGGATGTGGGAGGACAGAGCTCGGAAAGGTTACCTTTTGGACTACAATTTCTGCAGGATTCTAGGAATTCCAGTCACACAAGCGGAGTTTTCTGGCCTCTGGTATGGGGAATGTGTGTGCAGTGTGTCCTCTTGCATAGAGCCCTTCCTTCTCGGTCCATTAGCTAATGCCCTAGAGACAAGTGCCAGCCTCTGAAAGCTATATTAAAAGCCAGGTCAATACTAGGCCTCATGCATGCCCCTAGGGAAAAGATGTCATTAATTACCACAGAGGAAGAAAGACTGTGATAGGTGGAGGTTTTGGCACACAGCTGGATCAACAACCAGCATGTGAGGCTGTGTGTCTGTCAGGCAAGCAATGAGGAATCCATAGCAGTGTACAGTATGTGTGTGTGTGTACATGTGCCTTCAAGTTGCCTGTTGCTTAGTGTGACCTCATGGATTTCATAGGGTTTTCTTAGGTAAGGAATACTGAGAGGTGGTTTTGCCAGTTCCTTCCTCTGAAAGATAGCCAAGAGTGAAACGTCTCTGATTTAAATGTAGTAATTGACTGGCATTTGTATTGCAGTTATATACTCATAACCTAGAGCAGTGATGGGCAACCTTTTGAGCTTGGTGTGTCAAACTTCGCCAAAGAACTGAGCATAACTCGGGTGGTGTGTCACTTTGAGGAAAAAACATTATTTTGTGATATTTATAGTTTAAATAACATAAATGTATAATTGTTATATATAATTGTATTTAATAAACCAAAAACTAATTATTTAACTTACCTGCTTAGTGACTTCTTTGTTCATCCATCAGTCAGTTTCTTTTGTTGGTCTTGAAATTATTTAGCTTGTGTGGGGTGCTGTGAACTAAGATAAGTGAGGGGGAGGGGGAATTCTTTAACTAACCTGCCTACAGACCTCCGGCACAGTGTCTAATAGGGGAGGATGAAACATTTGTGACTAGAGTCTTAGGACATTTTCAGACACAAAAAAGTCGTCTTGAGGGCTTGGAAGAGGTACATGGCTGTTCTGTGGCAGGGGGCCAGTTTCTGATGATGCCGTCCCTCTCACATTACCCTCCATGTTCCTTCCGTGTCGCATGGAAGGAAAAGGCACCACTTTTTACTCACGGAAGTTCTTCGTGAATAAAAAGTGGTGCCTTTTCCTTCCATGCGACACGGAAGGAACACGGAGGGTAATGCGAGAGGGACGGCATCATCAGAAACTGGCCCCCTGCCGCGGAACACCCACGTACCTCTCCCGAGCCCTCAGGATGACTTTTTTGTGTTTGAAAACATCCTTAGAGTTAGACTCTAACTCCAAGACTCTAGTCGCAAATGTTTCATCCTCAGGAGCAGCAAATGTTTCATCCTCGGCTACTGCACTTGGCTGTGCAGGAGCCAAGGATGAAACATTCTTCTCAGCATGCGGCCACCTTAGCAGCTGCGTTTCATCAGAAATGGCTACGCATGTCAGTGCTGACACGCATGTCACAGGTTCGCCATCACTGACCTAGAGTTATGGAGCCATAACTGCACTAACATAACATAGTCACAATTGTGGCACTATTGCCGCAACTGTAAATGCCTTCCCAAACCTACGTTACCAGGCAGCAGCCACACCGAGATAGTGGGTGATAAGGGCACTGGAGAAGAATGTTTTCACTCCCTTCCCACCAGTGAGGAGTGAGATTGCAACAAGGAATTGCAACAGGAGTCCTGCTTCTGATTGTTGCAGACTCACTCGCTGGTGAGAGAGAGGGTGGTGGTGGAAATGTCATCCTGCTGCACCCCAAACACCAACAGAACAGGCCTCCATTTCTCGGTGTAGCTGCTGACTGATAAAATAGGTTTGGAGGGGGGCTGGGCCAGGAGATGTTAGTTAGGGCCTTATCACACAACACTGTTATGACACAATTATTCCACTTTAACTGCTCTGGCTGCCTCCTGTGGAATCCTATGATTTGTAGTTTAGGGAGGGGCATTTAGCATTCTCAGCTAGGGAGCTCTTAGGCTTCACTAAACTACAAACCCCAGAATTCCACAGGATGCAGATATAGCAGTTAAAGTGGAATAATAGTGCTATAACAGTTTAGTGCGATAAGGCTCACAGTTATACATTTGTAACTAAGGGCCTTACGGCACTCCAGAGAAAAGCAGCAACACAGCAAGAAGATTCCATCTTCCATGCTGCATTACCATATGACATTGTCATTCTTCCAGCATTCTTTTGTTCCGATCCTGTGGGGGACCGAGGTAAAACCACGTCTTTTTGCTAACAGGTTTTTCTGGTTAGCAAAAAGACACAGTTTTATCTCAGCCTCCTACAGAACAGGAATGAAAGAATAACGACATCATGCGCTAAGGCAGCATGGAAGATGGAACATTCCTGCTATGTGGCCGCTTTTCTTTGGAGTGCGGTAATCCCCTAAGTGGGTGATGTATTCTATATCTATCCACATATATTAGCATGTTCACATTTAATGTAAATCTATGTCCTCTTTTTTGGCTATGTGTAAATGGCCAATTTTTGCCTCCACAACACACCCTGTGGATCACATCTGCACATCTGGGCACAACAGAAGTGATACAGCATCACTTCTAGTTACCATTTTGGGCTTTCAGCTGATTGCTAACACTGGGTATGGGACTGGGCAAGTTAAACCAAAACCATAAGCCAAGAGTGGGAATCTTATGGCCATTCAGACATCGTTGGACTGCCATTCCCAGCATTCCTCCCCATTGACTATGCTAGCTAGGGCTGCTGGGAGTTGTAGCTTGGCAACATCCAGAGGGGCCCATGATTCCTAGCCCTGACCTAAACAGAAGGAATGTTAAAGGTAGCCGAAATGCTCCTGTGTTCATATGTAAAATATTGGAGAGAATCATATATGGCTAACCTCTTTCTTCTCCTCTATTCATTTCCCCGTGTCACCTCTTTCTTTCCACTTTCTGCCTTGCCTATTCCTTGCCCAGGTTCAGATTTCCACCATTTCTACCTTGTCCTTTCCATAGATAACAGACAAACATCAAGGTGTAAAAGGCAATTCCTTAATAAGGAAAGGTAGACCAATCTATTTAGTGTTTTATTGCTTATGAGCAGCAAAGCTTTGTTATTGTTCAAAACTGAAGAATTCAGCAGCACTGAAGAGAATAAATTTGCCTTTGTTATCTGCATGGAGCTATATGGAAATATTTGCTTCAAAAATGGTCTTACTCATTTCAATAACAGGTATCTTTATTTGCCAATGAGTTGAAAGAAAAGATAAATTTGGTTAATAAGCTGAGGAAGGCCAAATCATTAAAAAGTTGGACTCTACCAACTTCTTTAGCCAAATCCATGCAGCATGTGTACTAAAGCAACTCAAAGCCTTTCATCAGATATGTCTTTCCTCTCTTTATACTTCCTTGGAGGTCTTTAAACAGAGGCTGGATGGCCATCTGTCGGGGATGCTTTGATCAAGATTTCCTGCGTGGCAGGGGGGTTGGACTGGATGGCCCTCGTGGTCTCTTCCAACTCTGCAATTCTATGATTCTATGATTTATACGGCCAACCACCTTCAACCCACCACATCACTGAGTATTTGTGGAACTATCCAGGCTATTGTGTCTTCAATTACTGTCTTCACTTCTTAGGCTTGTCACACCATCTGGCTTTCTCATTTCCATCAATCTTCCCTTTCTGCTATACCTGACCTGTTGCAAGTGTGAGGATATAACCACACTACACAGTTTAAAACAGTTTGATACTATGTACTTTAACAGTTATAACTCCATCTCCTTGCAGCATCCTGTGATTTTTAGTTTGATAATGTAGTTCCCCTGAAGATACAGATTCACAGCTTCAGTATGCTCCCAGATTCAACTCTGAGCCTAGAAGCCCAGGTTTCGGTGGTGGCTAGGAGTGCATTTGCACAGTAAAAGCTTGTGTGCCAGCTGTGCCCATTTCTTGAGATGTCAGATCTGGCCATGGTGACACATGCCTTAGTTACATCCTGGTTGGATTACTACAATGCACTCTACAAGGGGCTGCCTTTGAAAAGGGGTTGGAAAATTCAACTGGTCCAAAGAGCCGCAGCCAGATTGCTAACTGGGGCTGGCTATAGGCAGCACACAACTCCTTTGTTGCAACAGCACTACTGGGTGCTGCACCATTTCTGGGCACAATTCAAAGTGCTGGTTATGACCTTTAAAGTCCTATATGGCTTGAAAAAACACAAACCAAGGGATTGTCTACATGGTGAAAATACAGTACTCTTCACAGAATGTGAGGAGAATACCATCTGTCTTCATGGGATTCTGCATCACTCCACTGTATTCAGAAGGTGGGGGCAAAAATGCCAGACAGTATGCTGGAAAAACCTTTGAGGCTTTTCCCAAAGTTTTTTTTTAAAAAACAACAACAGAGGGAATGTGCATTCCTGCTTATTGGGATAAATGACCAAATTGATTTGCTTTCCCCATATGAGCAGAAGTTGAAAGCTGATTGGTCAGATGTGGGTGAGGGGTGGAGCTTGCTAACAAGGCAAGCGCCCAGAGCCGCCATGTTGGATTTTTTGCCTTAGTGAGTGAGCGCTAAGGCAATAAAACAGGGTGGTGGTGTTTGCTTTTTTGTTAAAGTGAAAGGTTACTCTTTTGCACCTTGGATAGTTGTTGTTTTTAAAATACTGTCCGGTGGCAGCAATTTGAGGTAAATAAAAACAGGAGTAATTCACTTGCAGACGCCATCTTAATTCCAGGCATGCCCATTTGCACAGCAAATGCGGATAGCTTTGCATGCCTGCTTATCTGCCCAAAAAACCATTAAGACAAATAGCACCTGCTGCGAATTGCCATTATTGCGGAGCAATCCACTTTTTTTTTTTGCCTTGTATAGACAACACCAAAGATTTACTTATTGCCAAGATTGTAAAGAGAATTTTCTGAAGATGATGCACTGGTGGTATCTGACACCAGTGAAATAAGATAAAATATCCAAAACAGAAAGCAACAAATACTGGAAATGCCAGAAGGAAGTAGGTTCCTTTTTATATATATACATGGCAGAACTGCCCTAAAATAAAAAGATTCTGGAATAAAATTCATGGAATAATTAAGGAAATTTTCAAGATAGAATTCCCTCTTAATCCAGAAATGTATCTATTGAATATGACAAATGTTATAAACAAGGAGGATGAAAGAAAATATGGGCAACTGGTTTTATATCTGATAACATCAGTAAGAGTTGTCCTGGCTAAGAACTGGAAAAGGGAAGACGTACCAGAAGTAGAAAACTGGCTGCAAAAATCACACAACATGATGGAAGTGTACAGACTTTCCTTATGGATGTCACAAAGAAATGTGAAGGTAGAAAAAGACTGGGCACCATTAATGAAATACCTCGAAGAGAGGTAAATTAAGAAGACGTAGATAAGACTAGCATAATCCCACCTAAATAGGGGTAGGATCTCAAATAAATCAAAACAGATGTTCCTACACTTAAACTTACAATATAATGTAATAGTGAAAATACTTTTATTTAAAAACAGAAGTATCATTAGGGATATACATTTTTCTATTTATAAATGTCCCCCCATGAAGCTAGAATTAAACTATGATATTATTCTGACTAGAAGAGCAACTAAGAGTAAGTTTAGCATGTGTATAAATTAGATATAGTATATCTTTTTGTTGTCTTTTGTTGTTTGTTTTTTATGTGTTTAGAGGTGAATTATTGTAGCAGATGTTTTGTCATTTTTGTTTGTTGTACTTTGCAGATTGAAATTTATTATTTTCTTTTAGGAGTTGTCTAAATGGCAAAAATACCCCTCATAGAATTTGAGGGAATATGATTTGTCTAAATTCCATCTCGCATCAATCTGCCGTATTCAGAAGGGGGGGGCAAATCCACTAAAAACTCTGCAGGAAAAGCCTTCACAGCTTTTCCCAAAGTTTTAGAAAAGTGCCACAGGGAATGTGCATTTGCACTCGTTGGGACAACCAATTCACATTCATTTGCATTCCCAGTAAGAGCGGAAGCTGATGTGTAGGGGGTGGAGCTTGCTAAGAAGGCAAGCGCCTAGAACCACCATGTTGGATTTTTGCTGTAGTGATCATGTGCTGAGGTGACAAAGCAACCTTTTTCTTATTTTTTTCTATTTATTTAGGCAGAATATTGCACTTTCACACCTTAGATATGCTTTAAAAAAATACTGTTCAGCAGCAGCAACTGGTGAAAATAAAAACATGAGTAATTCACTTGCGCCCGCCCTCTTGATTTGCAGGCATGCCCATTGGAACAGCGAAAGCAGATAGCTTTGCATGCCTGCAATCTTGCCAAAAAAAGTTAAGACAAATAGAAGCTGCTGCAAATTGGTGTTAGTGCGCATCAATCCACATTTCCCCTCCTCATATAGACAACCCCTTAGTGTTTGGAATATATGTTTTGAAAAATAAAGTTTTTTTTAAAAAAAATAAAACTCTACATGGCTCAGGTCCAGGTTATTTGAAAGACCGTATTGTCTCTTATGAACCATCCTGTGCTTTGAGAGCTGCTGAGGAAGCCCTTCCTTCTGTCTCATCACCCTCACAGGTACATCTACGTAGTGGGAACACAGTAGAGGACCTTCTCTGTGGCTGCTCCCAGGCTCACAATGTGCTGGATATTGCTTATTGTTATATATATGTGTGTGTGTGTGTGTGTGTGTGTGTGTGTGGTGTTTCATTATGTATGTTTTAATCTGGTTTTAATTTTTTTATTGTTTGATCTTGTTTGATCTTGTTTTAACTTTTGTATCTTGTGGATTTTTAACAATGTCTTTTTGAATTGTTCTAAGTGCCTTGAGTCCCAATTTGGGGGAAAAGTGGGATAGAAATAATCATAATTACTACCACCACCTTTAAGAGAGAGGTCCAGAAGGCCTCAGTACTTGGGGCCTATTCACACTACACAAATATAGTTCTATATTCCACTTTAACTTCCATGGCAACATCCTGTAGAATTGTAGGGTTTATAGTCTGGTGAAGCACTAGAGCCCTCAGGCTCAAAATTCTAAATGCTGCTTCCTAAACGGCCAATCCCATGATTCCATGGACTGTTGACATGATAGTTAAAGTAGAATATAGAACTTTATCAGATGAGGTAAGTAGTGTGAGAAAACCATGTCATCTAGGACACAATGATAACACAAAGGGCAAAATTGTCAGACACCCTTGCCATTCCAGGGGCATATCGCTGGCACGGATGAGGCATCACTTTTTTATTGACAGGCTAAGCCATCAATACAAAGTGACGCCTTATTCACACCCGTGCTATGCCCCCAGAATGACTGAACGATGATGTTGTCCAATAATTGCAGTGGCACAGTGTTTAAATGCCAGTACTGCAAGTCACAAGGTTATGTTTTTGATCCCAGAGGGCTCCAAGTCAGCCTTCCATCCTTCCGTAGGTCAGTAAAATGAGTACCCAGCTTGCTGGGGGCAATTAGCTAAAAAAAACTAACAACAATGTAAAGCACTTAGGGAGTGCTTCGGTGCTGCTAACAGACATATAAATATCAATACTATTGCTATTGCAATGCTATAATTTTGCTCTTTTGTGTTATCATCATGTCCTTATGACGCAGTTTTTGCCATGTCTAAAAAAGTCCAGTGTTGAATTTGTGTTGTGTAAATGGGCCTCAGGCCTTGTGAAAAGAATAGAAGGAAAGCTTCAGTTTGGGGCAGAAACTAGAAGAGCAGTTGGGTCTGGTATCACCTCCTCAAATGCCTAGACCAATGCTTCTCAGGCTATCTGACGTGGGATGTTGGCATTTATTCTTCTAATGAGCCAGAGATCAGTATCCTTTTTATGCCCATTGACTACAACTGGTTTGTTTGTGTTTGTTTGTGTGTGTGGTTTTTTTTTGTTTGTTTTTTTGCTTTTGTGGAAACTCACCATAGACTGGCAGCCAGCAGCTCATGGACTGGTACGAATGGCTCATGAATTGGTACTGATGTTGGGTCATCACTTTGAGTAGCACCTGCTTAGACTGTACTGGGCCTGTTTAGTTAACTAATAGTGTTACTCAAAGTGACGATCCAACATCAGTACCAATCCATGAGCTATTGGCTGCCAGTCCATGGTGAGTTTCTTAAAGTTAGGTGTTGTTCTATGTTCAAAGAGAGTTTTAATGAGTGCTAGGGGAGACATTTCTACATAAAGTTGATCCTACATTCAAAAGTTGTGCTGTTCTGCATCTTAATTCCCAAGCCATCACAGAAAAACTTGCATTACAGCTGAGATTGTTTACAGCAACACATTGTTGCTTGAAAAGTATGTTTCCTCCAGCAGTAACTACCACCACAGCTAAGCTCAGAGGGAAACTGGAGGAGGGCGATCCCTGCCTTTATATATGAGTGCTGGCACCACCACTTCAGCTGTATCAGCCCTGGTTCTGCTACACCCCTTGTCATTTTTGTCTAGATTGTAAGCTTTGTGGTAGTTTGGATATGTGTTTGTGAAGTACCTAGAACAACAAACAGCCAAAATTGTTTATATATATTCTCTGTAGGAATACACACACACACACACACACAGGTCGCCCCCCCCCCATTTGCGCAAGGAATAAATTCAAGGACTTACAGAAGAAACACAAAACTGCATATACAGTTGTCCCTCCACATTCACAGATTTGATATTCATGCTTTTAAGTATTCACGGCTTGAAAATATTCTTTAAAAAATAATAATCCAAAAAGCAAACCTTGATTTTGCCATCTTATATTAGGGACACAATTTTGCTATGCCATTGCATATAATGGGACTTGAATATTCATAGATTTGGGTATTCACAGGGGGGTCCTGGAACCAAACCCCAGAGAATGTGAAGGGACAACTGTAATAGCAAACCACCATATTAGACCATAGAATCACACCAGTGGACCTAAAAATGCCCCTCTCTAGGCATGTGGTATGACTCTATGGTCAGCTTCCAGCAGAAATTCACCATAGAGTCATGCTGAAGGACGTCCTGATGCGTAGAGAGACCACCCCCAGCATGACTCTATGGTCCTCCAGATGCCTAGAATATTATTGTATTCTTTTACCCCAATTGTGGGTAAGTGATACCGTGGGTATTGATCCCACGTAAGCAGGGGGAGACCTATACTGCAAAACAATTGTGAATTCTCATTTGTGTAATTGTTATGGCTTCCTCCAAAAGATGCTAGGAATAATAACTTGCTAAGAATGCAATGAACTAGCAGCTTCAGATCTGTCATAGAACCATTTCCCAGAATCCTCTGGTGGAGAAGGATGAATATTAATCCAGTTTCAGTCTGCGGGGTACTTGTATAAATAGCTTATCATCAAACACATAATAATCATGGAACCTTGTATTGAACTTGGGATCCTCTGTTCTTTGTATCCAGATTTTCCCTGGAATATATTTTATTTAAAAATAAATAGTTCCAATATCAATTTTCCAAGTGAAAATATGGGATAAGTTAGATGGAGAAGGCAGGGTGAGCATGTAGATATCATTGGCCAGGAGAAACCATGTACAGATTGTTCACATACTGGCCCCACTGCAACTTTATTTCTTATTGGCTTCATTTGTATCTCAGTGGGAATGGACCAGAATTTCAAAGAGGTCAAAGAAGGCTTGGTGTTAACATCGTTGGGAGTCATGGACAACAAAAATCTGAATGAGACAGAAATTAACTGTTCATGTGTGAGAACAGTGGAAGACAATCTCTCCTAATTTAGGTATACTGCAAATAATAAAAACACATGCAAATTATCTTCCACTGCCCTGCACTTGCAAGAACAGATTCTCCAGTTCATCTCAATTTGACTGACATTTTTGGCAGCAATAATATCAGTCATTTTAGCAGTCCCTGGTCCTGTTGCTGGCATGAAATATGTCCCATACCATCCTAGGCTGCATCAGCTATTGCTGTCTTCCAGTTCTGAGTCACAGACAAGCTGGAGTGGGAAAATGAGGATCAGTGCTTTTTCGGGTTCAGGATCTTTAAAAACCAATTTGTAACCTCATGGAAAGAAGCCCAAAGCATCCAACACTAGAGGAGCTGTCATGTCTGTACGCAGTTAGGTTTCTAACAGTTGGTAAAAGAAGGGCTGCAGGGCTTTCCCAACCACACACACTGGTGTTTTGGATAAGGAAACATAGGAGAAAATATGTGGGGTGGAAAGCCAGTCTGGGACATTAAATGGCTGATTCCCTACGGTATGAGAGTGCATCCAGGGGAATGGAGACCTGCAACCTATCGAGATCCATGTGGCTCCCAAATTCCACCATCGGTATGACTCCCGCATCCTCCTTAGTTCCTCCTCCCAAATCTACTCCTACATCCAAGTCATCCTCCTCCTCTTCATCCTGGCTGACAAGAGCTAGTTCATTCTCGTAGCAGAAGGCACTGGGTGGTGGTAGAGGGGAAGGCAGGATGGTAATCTTACTCTCCTGCAACTCCCGAGCAGAGCAGCAAGGGGTTCCAGCCACTTCATAGGTCTTGTGGAACCGTGAATAGTCCACCTTATAGCGCTTCTTATCCTCAAAGACAACAGGCTCAAAACGGTGGCCCCAAAGGATCTCACTGGCCAGGTAGGAGCTGCGAGCCTGTGTGGTCATCGCTGTAGCTTCCACCATGCCCTCAAGGATGACAACGATCTCAAAGTCCTCCCTCTCTAGCTCTTCCTTGCCCACTGCATAGAGCGGACTTTCTTCATCAATCTCATGGACAATAATAATGGGAGACACTAAGAAGATGCGGTCTAGGCCTATGTCATAGCCCACGTTCAGATCCCTCTGGTCCAGTGGAAGATATTCACCTTCTGCTGTCATGTAGGGCTTGATAAGCTGAGCCCGAACATGAGCTTCCACAATATGGCTCCTCCTCAAATTTCCCACGCGCCACATGAGGCAGAGTTTGCCATCCCGTAGAGAGATGACAGCATGATGGCTGAAAAGGAGGGTCTGGGCCCTTTTCTTGGGGCGGGCCATCTTAGCCATGATGGTGCCAATCATGAAAGAATCAATCACGCAACCCACAATGGATTGTACCACCACCACCATGATGGCTAGTGGGCACTCCTCAGTCACATATCGGAAACCATAGCCAATGGTTGTCTGTGTTTCAACTGAAAAGAGGAAAGCTCCCAAGAAGCCATTGACATGCTTGATGCAGAGTTTTGTAGTGGAAGAACCACTTTCTGCATCTAAGTCACCATGAAAGAAAGCAATGATCCAGAAGAGGAGGCCAAAAAACAGCCAGGAGACCAAGAAGGCTGCTGAAAAGATCATGAGCATGTAGCGCCAACGGGTGTCCACACATGTTGTGAAAATATCAGCCATGTAACGCTGAGACTTGTTGCTTAAGTTGGCAAAATAGACATTGCACTGGCCATTCTTTTTAACAAAACGGTTGCGGCGTTTCCGTCGCAGGGCATGGCCTTTCCCATTCCGGCTGTGACCCTTAATGCTGCCAAGGGAAGAGACTTTGTGCCCATCCTCTTCAGTGGAGACAATACTGTACCTTATGAGTAAGGGAGAAAGAGATTATAGTTAAAAATGGAGGAAAGACAATCAGTGTCCCTTTAAAAAAACTCTTTGCCTAAAAGTCTGAGCTTGGAAGTGACTAGTTTTAACAATGTTACTCATAACGAATTCCTTTCCGCAATATCTAAATCACATGTACATTACAAAAACTAACTAACAAAGAATATCTTTACTCCTTTTGTAGTGTAATGGTAAGTGTGCTTTTTATGTTATTTTTATAGTTACAGAGTGTGTTTTGTACCATGTGTCAGCAACAGCAGCATTTTGATTCTTTTTTTAAAAAAGCAACTAAAAGGGTTCCACTTGATCTTAAAAATCAGCTAAGAAGGGTGAGGCCTGGTTAGTATTTGGATGGGGGAGTGCCAGGGAGTACCAGGTGCTGTAGGATATATTTCAGAAAAGCCAAAGGCAAATCACCTCTCTGAGTATTCCTTGCCTAAACACCTCTATGAAATTCATGAGAGTGGCATAAATTGAGAGGTGATTTGAAGGCACATGCACACAAGAAAGAATGAAAGGACTTAGTCCCCATATGCACCTTTACTACATATTCATTTTGGATTCTGCATTGGGTGCAAGGTTGCAGAAGCACATACTTTTCAATCTCCATGTTGTCCAAATCAAAACTCAACATTCCACCTTTGAATTTATTCAAAGCAATGCTGTGATAGAAATGTCCTGCTAGCTCAGACATAGGGAATCGGTTGACTCTCTAAATGTTGTTGAACTGCAGATCATCTTCGTGGTCTCTGTGAATCACACAGCTGGGTTACTCCTGTGCCTGCACAGAGCATCGGAACCTTCTAGAATCGCTAGGCAGAATGTGCTTTGATACATTTTTGGCGGTAACTCTGCACACACCAATGGTCCCTTATAAGGGATTCCTGCCCAATTCTCCTCAGTTCCTTTCTTTCCGCCACGTTAGCAGCTTGAAGGAACCTTCATTCGCTAGTTTTTCTCTCTTTCACTCTCGGTTTGACTTGGATTGACTCAGCTTGGCTTTTTGATGATGATTTTCTCTCACTCCTTGGCTTTGGCATTCGGACTCTGATTTCTGGTACTGACCTGGACTGTTTTTTGACAACGTTTTGTGTTTCACCCCTTGGATTTGGCATTCTACTTCTGATTTTGGTGACGACTTAGACTGTTCTTGACTACTCTCTGTCTTCTCACTTGGCTTGGCGACTCTGTGAGTAGAAAAATGTCTGGAAAAGGGGCCTTCAAGAGGTGTGTCAGGCTAAACTTCCAAGTGCGGATGGTCATTCCCACTGCCTGATTTGCCTGGGAGAAACCCACAATGTTGATTCGTGTATGCATTGCAAGGCCTTTACCCCTCAGGCTCACAAGCACAGGCTATCTTGGTTGAAATCTTTTCTTTATGAGAAAGCCTTGATGGCCTCAACTCTGGCTGCTACACCGACTCCGGCCGTTGCATCGGTGTCCGTACCCTCAAAACATGGTCGTTCACTGTCTCCCAAGCCTAAAAGCCAGAAGCGTCATCGGTCCCGTAGCCTGTCCCGACGCCTTTTGGTTGCCTTGGACCAGAAGCTGTGCGTACTTCGCACAAGCACGCTCTGTCGGATTCGGCTCAGGATCAAGCCCGCTCGATACCATCAACGTCAACTCGGGACCAGGAGCCTTCCACCTCAACAGCTGTCCCTCGGGACTGGGCGCCTTCTGATTCCACAGCCCGGCCGGGCACCTCTGCAGAGGCTGTGCAGTCTCTGAAGAAGAAAAGGAAAGAAAAACATACCTCTCGGCATGATGATGGCTCTAAATCTAAGGGCAAGCCGAAAGAGGCATCTAAAAAGCCGAAGTCGGTGGCGGCTCCATCTGCAGCATCTCCTGATAAAGCTGCACGGCCATAGAGTCGCAACCCGCCGCTGGAACCGAGACCACATTTGCCAGACCTTCTCCAATTCTACCTGCAGAGACTGCTGTGCTGAGGCGTGCTCCTACCCCCTCTGATTCGGTAGAGATTGTGGCCGTCAAAGTTCCTTCTGGTACCGACATGGAGATGACACCTCAGAGGCTGGGCCAATCACCAACCCTCGCCATCTCGAGAGCCCAACTTCTTGAGCGCTCCCCATCTGACGTCGAGGTCGAGGTTGTTGGAACCGAGCTCTCACCTCGAACCTGACCTTTTTCATCTGATATCCATGGGAACATTCTGGCCTATACAGCCTACGACCTGGCACGGTCTATTTGTCAAGCTGGGATCGTTTCACCTATGGGCTCGCAGATCCTGACGTCCCGGGAGATGATTTTGGGGATGTATATGCCGGCCAGCCTGTGTGTCGTTCACCCCGGCGTTTCCATATGGAAGAGCCTCGGGTCATTCTGAAGAGGGATGCGGAGAGTCAGGTCTCTCCATGACCTGAACAACAACCTCTCCCTCCAACTCCTCCGACTCCACCTCCACGCACCACCTCTCTGCTCTGTGAGGATCGCAGTCCATCCCCAGCGGATTCAACATCTTCTTCCTTGGGATTGTGGAGCTACTACACACAGTACCTACCATCACCGAAATCTGAACTGATCGATGAAGACTCTGCATCACCCACTGACAACATCTGTGCTTTTTCAGAACAGATGGTGTGCATGTCACACACTCTCGACCTTAAGGTGGTGGAAAAGGAGGCTGAACCGGTAGACCCGATCTTCCACCGGATTCAGTCGAAAGCTCCCCCCACAGCTACTCTCCCTGTCTTACCATCTCTGCTCAAGCTCACTCAAGAGTGTTGGGAGAACCCTTCCTTGATCCAGTCTACTTCCAAGAAAATTGACCGACTGTATTGAGTTGGAGGTGAGCACATTGACTGGCTTCAAACTCACCTGAAGCTGAACTCCGTGGTGGTCGAAGCATCCCAAAACAAGAAGCAACGTAGACCTCAATTCACCCCGCCGGACCCTGAGGGCCGTAAACTCGACATTATGGGCAAGAAACTCTACTCAGCAGCTGGACTGAGTTTTCGTGTGGCCAACTACTCAGCCTGCATGGGGACTTACCAGCAAGTGCTGTGGGAGAGGATGATGCCCCTGCTCCAAGATCTCCTGGAAGAACGGTGTCAGATGGCCAAGGCGATCCAGGAAGAGGCACAATCACTCACTGGGCACCAGATGAACTCGGGTCGACACGTTGCTGACTGCGTGGCCAAAACCATTGCAGGGTCCATCGCTCTGCACCGACACGCCTGGCTTCGCTCATCAGGCCTCACCCCACAGGCCTCAGCCACCATAGAGGATCTGCCCTTTGATGAATCCGGACTGTTTAATGGATCCACAGATGAAAAGTTGGAATTTACTCAGAAGATGAGGACCACCACTAAGAAATATGGTATGGCTACCTCATCCTCTCAGTACCGTTCCAGGGGCCACACCACCTGGCAAACCTATTCATCAGGCCAGCAGTTCCATTGGGGGTTCTCTGGCCAATTGTATCATTGATCCCGATACGTACCTTCTCCCTCTCCAGCCCCTTCACTGAGGAGCCAAGGTTCAGCCTCCAGATATCGGCCACCCCTGAGGCAACGATCAAAGATCAAGGCAGGAGAAAGTTCTAACTGTTCACCTCATGTTGTCTCTTTTCTCTCTAGACTCCACTTTTCAGAGATCGACTGTTGAATTTCCACGAAGCTTGGTCTTCAATAACATCAGACCGCTGGGTTCTTTGAATCATCCAGACCGGCGGTCGAGTTCAATCAACACCGCCCTCCCCTCCCCTCCTTGAGGAGGTGCAGACACTGTTGCAAAAGGGGGCTATTGAACCCGTAGGCTCCGATCTCCACCAGCTCTGCTTCTTCTCAAGGTGTTTTCTGGTCACAAAGAAGGACAGGGGACTCCATCCCATTCTTGACCTCTGTGAGGTGAACAGATATATAGAACCAAAGAAGTTCAGAATGGTCACCTTGGCCTCCATCCTTCTACTCCTGCAACAGTACGACTGGTTTGCATCCATAGACCTCAAGGACGCCTATTTCCACATCGGGATCCATCCTTCCCACAGATGCTTTCTGGCATTCCAGATTGGGACTGAGACTTTCCAGTTCAGGGTCCTGCCATTTGGACTCTCAAGGGCTCCGAGGATCTTCACGAAGTGCATGGCAGTGGTCATGGCCTTCCTACGCCAGCGTGGAGTGGTGGTCTTCCCCTACATCGACGACTGGCTGATTGTGGCAAGCTCTCGACGTCAGCTCAAACTCGATATCGACCTCACCTTAGATGTCTTAGACAGCCTGGGACTTGTTGTCAACATAGAGAAGTTGCAGCTCCAACTGGCTCAGGCGATCTGGTTTATCGGGGCCAGGCTGGACTCGCGTGCGGCCGCAGCTTACCTGCCTCAAGACTGGTTCGACACTCTCCGGTCTCTAGTCCACGCTTGCCCTCGGTTCCGGAGGCTCCGCGCTCATTCCATCCAGGTACTTCTCGGTCACATGGCAGCTACTACCTATGTGACCCCCGCCTGGCCAGGCTTCGATTCCGTCTGCTCCAACACTAGTTTCTACAAGTGTTTGACCCCCTGTGCGACTCCCCAAAGAAACTGCTCATGATGCCTCGGGCAGTTCATCGGTCGCTAGAGTGGTGGTTGGTACCGGAAAACGTCATGTCAGTGATGCCCTTCGATCCTCCTCAGCCAGACACCTCTCTGACAACGGACGCGTCGCTGCTGGGATGGGGAGCACACCTCAAATCCTACAAGATACGGGGTTCATGGAACGCCGAAGAATGAACTCTCCATATCAACGTCCTGGAGTTCCTTGGTGTCCAAAAGGCACTTCGGGCCTTCGAGACTTTGGTGACAAACAGGACTGTTCTGGTAGTGACGGACAACACCTCAGTGAACAAGCAAGGGGGAACGAGGTCCCCCAGCTTCTCCAACTCACACTGGACATTTGGGATTGGTGCATCTGCAGGAACATCGTCCTCCAACCCATCCATCTCCCGGGAGAGGAGAATACTCTTGCAGACGGACTCAGCTGTTCCAGTCTCTCCATTCACGAGTGGAAGCTGCACGAGTCTGTGACTGCGGACCTATTCCGACGGTGGGGATCTCCTCAAGTCAACCTGTTTGTGTCCCCAGAAAACACCCAGTCAACAGTTCTGTTCAAGGCGCCGCGCCCCGGGATCGAGGGGTGACACGTTCCTGTTCCGGTGTTTGGGACCACTCCTCTACCTCTTTCCTCCATTTCCACTGCTGATGAGGGTAATCGCGAAGCTACGTCGGGACCGAGCGGATGCCATCCTCATCACCCTGTGGTGGCCCCGACAACCTTGGTTTGCACCCCTGCTGCATCTGGCTGAGCACCGGTTCATCCGACTTCTGTCCCGTCCCAATCTTCTCACCATTCAGCATGGGAAAGTCAGACACCCAGATGTGGAGACTCTTCATCTGATGGCTTGGAGGCTATGGCCTTGAAACCATCCTTGGTACATCCTTCCCTTCCCCCAGAGGTCCAGGCTGTCATCGACGCTGCGCGGAGGCCTGCTACCCACAAGTCATACTACTACAAATGGAAGAAATTTGAGGCCTTCCTATCTGATCAAGGATCGATCATGGAACCGTTCTCCATCCTGACCGTCCTAGACTTCCTGCTCCACTTGTCTTCTACAGGGCTCTCGATTTCGTCGATCCGGTGCTACCTGGCAGCCATTTCTGTCAAATTCCAGGCTAGAGGTTACCCATCTCCCTTCACGGATCCGACTGTCAAGAAGTTCTTGAAAGGCTATGTCAACCTGCATCCGCCAGTACTTGAGCTACACCGACGTGGAGCCTCAAATTGGTCCTGTCGCAACTGGTTCGACGTCCCTTCGAACCCATGGCATCCATGGACCTAAGACTCCTGTCTTGGAAAACAGCCTTTCTGATTGCAATAACTTCAGCGCATTGAGCTGGTGAGCTCTGTGCCTTGCGATCTGACCCTCCATATACTGCCTTCCACAAACATAAGGTGGTGCTCCATCCCAACATCTCCTTTCTTCCGAAGGTGGTGTCGAGCTTTCATCTCAATCAGTCTATTACTCTCCCTGCCCTGATGCAGGACCCGAAGGATGAATTTGAGCGTACCCTCCATTCCATGGACGTCAGGAGGGCACTTGCCTTCTACATCCAGAGAACTGCTCCCTTCAGGAAGTCGCCTAGACTGTTTGTATCCTATGCTGACTCGAGACTGGGACAACCTATCTCTCCACAGCATTTGTCGAAGTAGGTGACATTGACCTTTGCTCTCTGCTATGAACTGGCGAAGAAGCCTCTACCGCCACAGATTCAAGGACACTCGACAAGGGCTGTCTCCACCTCGACAGCTTTCCTCTCTGGAGTGCCTCTAGAGGACATTTGCAGAGCTGCAACTTGGTCATCACCTTTGACTTTCATTTCCCATTACAGACTTGACTCTCGTTCTAGGAACGAGGCTGCCTTTGGGAAAGCTGTACTTTTGTCTTCTATCCAATAAGTGAGTTTTATTGTATTGCCAAGCTATTTAATGTGATAAGTACATATATTATATTATTTTGATTAAGAATGTGCTGTCAAAAATCCAACTGATGTTAGACTGTGCAACATGGTACTAGTTTCAATGTGTATAGGACATACCCTCCTCCTGGAGTGAAGCTTGCCAGTCTACCCAGCTGTGTGATTCACAGAGACCACGAAGAAGATGGACAGGTTGCTTACCTGTAACCATAGATCTTCGAGTGCTCTTCTGTGAATTCACACAGACCCGCCCATCCTCCCCTCTATGTTCTAATACATCATATAAACATGCTTAATGTTCCTAATGCTGCTGGTTGCGGCGTCATTCAAGGAACTGAGGAGAATTGGGCAGGAATCCCTTATAAGGGACCGTTGGTGTGGGCGGAGTTACCGCCAAAAATGTATCAAAGCACATTCTGCCTAGCAATTCTAGAAGGTTCCGATGCTCTGCGCAGGCGCAGGAGTAACCCAGCTGTGTGAATTCACAGAATACCACTCGAAGATCTATGGTTACAGGTAAGCAACCTGTCCTTCTCATTGTGCCTCACCACTAACCATGTTCCTTTTGGCTCCTTGTGGCCAAGTCCCCCCAGATCTGGAGGGCCATAGTTTTTCCACCTCGAAGCTAGCTGGTACTATCGAGGCACTGTGATTTATTTAACTGCTATGCACATACCATTCACCAACAAGGAAATCCACAACTTGAACAACTAGAGTGGCCATCAAGTCTTGACTAACAAGAATTTAGTGCAATGAATCAGCATGGTAGATGAGGGGCTCTGTGAACATGGTTTTGTAACATTTTAACTCTGAATTGCATAAGTCTGGAAGGGTCTATTTTCTGTTCTGTTCTCTATTGTTGATCTAATTGTGCATCTGTGACAGTGTTTATACACTGCCTGAGTTCTAGACAATTTTGTTGCTACAGCAACAAGTGTGGTTCCCAGCATCCTACATCTAACGCCAAAGGTGTAATTTGGAGATCAAGAGACAAAGGGTTGGCAGATACCCTGGAAGAAACTCCCAAGAGCTGTGACCTGCCTTTATCTCCTTATCCTTCAAAATACATGCCACCCTTTCTGTCTCCATTTTGCTCTAACAAGAAGAGAGTTGCTCCAGCTGTACTTTCACCATGGAAAGTTTTGTTTGACATCATCATTTTCTCAGAAGATGCTGTCACAGCAAATACTTAGCAGAAATGTTTTAATGTACACTGGATGAGAAAGGTGGCAGCGGGGGGGGCATTCACACAATTTAAAGTCCAAGAGGGTTTAATCCCCATCTCTTGAGTCAGAAACCAGACAGAGAATTGTGACAGCTGGGCAGGGTTCTCTCACCTGTTTATCCGGATGCTGCCCATGACTCGTTTTAACATGAGGGACTACTTTGAGAGGTGAGGGGCTTCCGCTTGTGTGTGAGAGAGCGGATGTCACTCAACAGTACACAAAGGATGACAAGACACGTGCCTCAGGGATGCTGGACTGTCACCATACTTCCTGCTGCTACAGAGCAGACACCTGTATTAGAAACAGAGAAGAAAAATCATAATTCTTTCACAACCTCAGCCTAGTCAGTGTAAAAATGGGTTTTCTTCTTGTCTGTATTTGTTTATTTATTTATCTCAATTTTTCTTCCACCAAAGATTTCCACAGAAGACTGTGGGCTCGTCTACACTGGCTGCTTAAATCCGGGACCAGTCTGCCTGTATAAGTCAATATGAGCTGAAGATCCTCACAAAAGGGCTTTTCTCAGTCCCATCACCATCAGAAGCACATTTGATGAGGGCACAGGACAGAGCCTTCAGTGGCTGCTCCCAGACTGTGGAATTTCCTGCCATGGGAAGTGAGGTTGCCCCCCTCACTGCTCTCTTTCCACAAGAGAAGGAATTTATGTGCCAAGACAAGACAGGTGATGTGGAGGTGAGTGGGGGTGGAGGAGTGGCACTGCAGAAAAAGAGCATACCATTCAACTTGCCCTTCTTGGTTTATTAAACAGGCTGGCAGAGGCCTGGCTGAGTGGATAAGGGAAGTGATTAATGCCTTCTTAAAACAAGGCAGGGTTCCAATATGCCTGAAGGAGGCTGTAGTAACACCTCTTTTGAAAAAAAGCTACCCTAGATCTCACTTTATTAGATAATTATAGGCCAGTCTCCAATCTTTCATTTTTGGGCAAGGTGCTGGAGCATGTGGTGGCCTCTCAACTCCAGGGGTTCTAGATGAGGCTGATTATCTAGATCAGTGATGTCCAACCTGTGGCCCTCCAGGTATTTTGGACCCCAACTCCCAGAAGCCTGAGCCAGCTGGTCCAATGGTCAGGAATTCTGGGAGCTGTAGTCCAAAACACCTAGAGGGCCACAGGCCAGACACCACTGATCTAGATCCATTCCAGTCTGGTTTCAGACCTGGTTATGGGACAGAGACAGCTTTGGTCACCTTGGTGGATGACCTGTGCAGGGAACTGGACAGGGGGAGTGTGTCCCTGTTGGGTCTGCTGGTCTTCTCAGTGGCCTTCAGTACCATTAACCATGGTATCCTTCTGAATCGCCTCTCTGGACTGAGGCTTAGAGGTACTGTTCTACAGTGGCTCCACTCTTTCTTGGAGGGGTGTTCTCAGAGGGTGGTGCTGGGGGATTCCTGTTCGACTCCTTGGCCATTGGCCTGTGGAGTTCCTCAGGGTTCAGTCTTATCCCCTATGCTTTTTAACATATACATGAAGCCACTGGGAGAGGTTGTCCAGAGTTTTTGGATCAGGTGTCACCAGTACAGTGATGATACCCAGCTCTATTACTCCTTTCCACCTAACTCCAAGTAAGCTGTTCCTGTGCTAATCCAGTGTCTGACAGCTGTAATGGACTGGGTGAGGGCAAACAAACTGGAGTTTAATCCAGACAAGACAGAGCTGCCTCCTGATCAGTCAAAAGACATATCTGGGCATAAGGATTCACCCTGTGTTAGATGGGGTTACATTCCCCCTGAACATGCAGGTTTGCAGTTTAGGGGTTCTCCTGACTAGGACTGCTTTTGCACAGTTAAAGCTTGTGTGCCAACTGCATCCATTCCTGGAGAAGTCGGATCTGGCCATGGTGGTTCATGCCTTGGTTACATCCAGTTTGGATTACAGTAATGCACTCTATGTGGGGCTGTCTTTGAAAAGTGCTCAGAAGTGTCAGTTGGTTCAAAGAGCTGCAACCAGGTTGTTAACCGGGGCTGGCTATAGGGAGCACACAACTTCTCTGTTGCAACAACTCCATAGGCTACAAGTTCATTTCTGGGCACAATTCAAAGTGCTGGTTTTGACCTATAAAGCTCTATACAGCTTGGGTCCAGGTTATTTGAAGGACCACATCTCCCTGTATGAGCCCAGTAGAGTTTTAAGATCATTTGAAGAAGCTCTTCTCTTGGTCCCACCACCTTCTCAGACACATTTAGTGGGAACAAGGGAGAGGGCCTTTTCAGTGGCTGCTCCCAGACTGTAGAACTCCCTCCCTAGAGAGACCAGAATGACCCCATCTTTGATCTCCTTCCGGCAGCAGGTTAAGACATTTTTATGCCACCAGGTTTTTATGAACCGACAAGGGCTGGGCTAGTGAGGCTGTGTGGGGTGGTTTTAAAAAATTTAAGGGTTTATGAAAAGGTATTTTATTTTTTACTATAATGTTTTTAACTTGTAAATAGTTTAATTCTTTTTTAAATTTTATATTTATAATGTGATTTTAACTTTGTACTGTTTTTAGCTTGTATTGTCTTTATAATGATGTTAGCTGCCTTGATATATAACTACTACTACTACTACTACTACTATCCCAGTTTACCAGGGACAGTCCTGGTTAATTCTCTGTTGTTGTGTGCCTTCAAGTCATTTCCAACTTATGGCAACCCTAAGGCAACCCTATCACTGAGTTTTCTTGGCAAGATTTATTCAGAGGGAAGGTTGCCTTTGCCTCCCTCAGAGGCTGAGATAGTATGACTTGCTCAAACCATGGTCTCCAGAGTCATAGTCCCAACTCTCAAACCACTACACTACTGTTGTCCCACTTTCTCTGCTACTTTTAATACATCTCAGTTTCTCTCCCCTCCTCCCTCTTTCCACCTTTGTCATCAGCTTAATTCAGTGGCTGCAAATTGAGTTCAAAGTGAAAAAGTAGTTTGCACTCAGTTAATTCACCTGAAAGGAGAAACAAGAATAGTCTTGTCCTTTCCAGTTTTTCTTTCTGTTTCCAGACTTTCCTAAACTCAGTACATTATTCCTGGGTTTCTTTTCTTAAAATAGTAGTTTCATGTGTTCTTCTTCATGAATAACTGAGACAGACAGCTGTAGAGACCCTGGGGTCCTGTCAGGATCCAGTCACGGCAGTCTGTCTCAACATACCCTGTGACTGGGACAGGGCTGGACATGTCATTATTCACTACCCTGCTGTCCAGCACCTCAGAAATGGCTGTGATGGAAAGGGCTGAGAGGCTTCAAAGGTAGGATCTGGGAGGCACTTTTGGTTGTTGTGATTGTGTAACAACCATAAATGTGAACTGGAATAATTGCAGTGTTGTAAGCCAGGCATACGACGTAATTACAGAACAGGATGTCAACCAGCTATTTTTGGAGGGTCTTGCTGATTTACTCTAAATGCTATGCACAGCATTTTAAAAAGTCTTAAATCTTTTAAACCTGTTTTAAGTTGTTAATGCATCTAATATATATTTAGTGTATTTAAATTATTCTTATTGTTTTAGAACATTTTAACCTGTTAGTACAGTTTTGATTTTACTGGTATGCTGCCCTCAGATGTTTTGATGTAGGGTGGGATAGAAATATTTCAATCAATCAGTCAGTCAGTCAGTCAGTCAGTCAGTCAATCAATATCTTGCTGATTCCAGAGAACCAGGGCAGATCTGATAATCTTTGGCAGGCACATTCCATAAATAAGAGTTCTGAATGATTGTTGGGCATCTAGGGTAGCTCTCCCATCTTGCGGAGTGAAGCAACTTTATGTGTCAGAAGGCTGCAGTATTTGTGGCTGTAGTTTTCATTTTTTTAAAAAATATATATCCAAACAACATTTCTGTTGTCCCAGACTATTTTCTGGCAATTTCTGGCCCCAACAGCAACATTTTAGTCCCACCCTCAAGTGAGTTTCTTTTTATTTCCAAACATATCAGTACTGTACACTATGTTCCCTTCCCTTCCTTTAAAAAAAATAGCATTATAGTGCCATAGTGCATCAGTAAAATGACACTTTTGCACAATAGCTCTATAACTTTTTTTTGTTTAAATAATTGTTTATTAAACAATTTGTCTTGAATACACTAACACAGAACAAACAAGTAGAGAGATAAACAATAATAATAAAAATAATTTAAAAATATTTAAATAACTCTTTTTAAAAGTTTTCAAAAAAAATCAGAGGAGAAAATTTGCCCATTATACAGCAAACTATGCTTTGATTTTTAAAAAAAAAATCCTTTGGGAAAGCCCTATTACAGATCCAAGAAATTGCTACAAGCAGCCCCACAAAAGAATGGAATAACTGGACACAGAAACAACAACCAGAAAAGCCCAAGGAGCTATGTAATAAGAATGCATGCTTCTTTGGACCAATCTAGAAGAACCATCAAACAAATTTTGAGAGTCATAAAATGTCAGCAAATTACTAGTTATTCAGTTTGCTGTCATTACACATATAGGTCAACCCCTGTATCTGTAAGTGATATGTTCCAACACCCCTCGTGGATACCTGAAACTGGATAATGGGGAACCCTAATATTTTCAATGAAACGAATACTGGAAGTTGACCATAGAATCACATTGGAGGACCTAGAAATGCATAGAGAGAACACATTTTTTCCAAACATGGATAAGTGATACCACGGATACCAAATCTGTGGATACAGGGGCCACCGACCTGTATACTATGAGAGAACAGATGAGACAGCTTGTTAACTTAATATTGTTTGTTAACTTAATATTCTGTTGAAAGGGGAGCATTTTTAACAATTAAGTTAAATTCTCATTAAAAATTTCCTTACATTGCAACATTAAAATCCTTACCAAATTGAAGTTGAAAAATATGGTCTATAATATTATTCCTTCCCCCAATCAGTTTTGAGCTTTAAAGAAAAGGAAATAGTTGCATCCCTTTCTCATGCACTGCACCAAAAACTGTGTTAACTTGCATTTCTTTTCCCACTCATTATCTCATTACCTTACCCTTCCTCTTTCTTTTGCTTAATGATTCCCACAATGACCCTAGCAAGGTTTGAGAGTTTCAAAACAAAGTTTCCTGAGATAGATCATGTGCTATTGTGTGGTGCCCAGCATAGAATATAAAAGGAACATTTGGAGGCAAAGATGACTAAACCCACTTCCCAGATGGCCTTGTTGGTGAAAATCTTTTAACCTTGGAATTAACTAAACTGTCATCTTTCATTATCTTCTGCTCATTATAAGCAAAGATTCCTAAAGTGCTGGTTTACCTACATTCATTGAAACACATGTTGACAAAAATTAACAATAAGGCACACATGGATGTATAATTTCTTAACTGATGTACAGCATAATATTTTAAATCCCCTTTCAAACAGAATGGGCCTATTTGGAATAGGTACTACACTAAAATCCTGCTTAAGTTGCTTTATGGGAGAAAAATTTCTTGGAGAAAATATGCTATTAGCTTAGTTCCTTATTATTTTTATATATCCCCACAATTCCACCAATGAGCTTGCTCGTCCTCACTTTTATTCCTCACATACAGTCCTGTGAGATAGGTCAAACTAAGAGAGAGAGAGAGAAAGAGAGAGAGAGAGAGAGAGAGAGAGAGAGAGAGAGATGGAAGGAATATCCCAATCTCACCCGTTGAAATTCATGACCCAGTGCGGACTTGAACCCAACCTTCCAAATTGTAGTCTATCTAACCACATTTTTATTTTATACCAATAAACATATTTCAAACAAACCAAACACATTTCAAAACCATTCCCACTTAATCCTCATACATGAATTGTAAGATAGGTCAAACTGAAAGAAAGGGAGCAACTGGCCCAGTCTTACCCAGTGAGTCCATGGCTCAGTGGAGATTTGAACCCAGATCTTCCAAATTACAGTCTAACCACATTTTTATTTTATACCAAATAAATACATTTCAAAATCAAATATGTAAGGATTTCAGTTTTTCAGTTCAAAACCACCTGTCCTAAGGTTTAATAACTCAGGTTTGTGGGGATTCCTCATTTTCACTGCAATTTAGTAGAGTAACTAAAATTAAGCAGCTTTTAAAATTTTTATACAAGCACATCTCAGTGAATATTTATCTCTTTTGCCAGCCAATTTCTTTGGATGACCATAGATTTTGTGTCATAAGAGAGGGAGAAGAACTTCCTTCTACCTACCTTTTCCTCAACATGCATGATTTTACATGACTTGGTAATGCCTCCCTCAACTATTTTTTAAAAATTAACTAAACCCCAACCAAAGTTTTAACTTTTCCTTCCAGAGAAGTGGTTCTCAACTTTTACTCTTCAGATGTTTTGGATTTCATCTTGCAGAATCCTTGACTATAGGCCAAGCTGGTTAAGCCTTCTCAGTGTTAACCCCCCCCCCAAACCTGGAGGACTAAAGTGTCAGAACAACTGCTTTAGAGAAGGGATGCTTAACCCCTAGCTCAGTCTGGATTGTCTTTTTTTTTTTTAGCTCTAAATGCCAATTTTAAAATAGAGTGACCAGAATTGTACACAGTATTCCAGATGCAGCCACAAGAACTGTATAAGAATATTCCAATATTAGCAAGTTTATTTTCAGTCCCATTCCTAATGATTCTGAGTGCAGAATGTGCCTTTTTTTACATACTGAATTGATATTTTCATTGAATTTCCCAGCATACAACCAAGATCACTTTCTTGATTAGCCTCAGCTGGTTAAATCCTTATTCAGACCCCGTTAGTGTGCATGCAAACTTGTTTTTCTCTTCTTTTTCTCAGACATGAATCCCCCTATACACAGGATTGCATCCAGGAACAGAAAACAACAACAACAAAACAAATGAACTCACAGAACATTAAGAACAAGAATTTAGTGCAACTTTCCCCAACATGGGGTGTCCCCTACACCAGGATCAGCCATTTTGCTGTCTGAAATAAAGGACAAGATGGCATCTCTTTCCCACTCCACATACAGAGGTTGTCTGGACTGGGAGCTGAAGTCAACTCTGGTAATAGAGTAGCATCCTCCTCACATCTGAGACAATAGGCTAGGTTGATGTGTATTTTTGTGTGTGTGCCCAGAATAGGTTGTGTAGCATATGCTCAACTTCTGCCCTTTAATGGTTAGGAACAGAGTGTTTATGAGAAACAGCCTAGAGGATCTTACTGCTGCCCACCAATATTTGTCACTTGAGGAAGTTGTCTTGCTCTACCTAATGGTAGGTTTGGTCCTGGTCTATACCTTCTCATAGCTGAACTAAATACAATTATCAGCTATGGCAGTAATGGTGGAGTCAAGGATCCAATTAAGTGCTAGGTCAAAAGGTTAACACCCAAATCCCCCCCCCATGCCACAACCTCAATTTGGGTTGTCTACTGTACACTGCTGCCCATAGGTGCTGTTAAGTAATGTCAAAGCTTGGAAAAGGTACTTTTCTGGACTATAACTCCCCCAAACCATGGCCCTTGGCAAGGGAATTCTGGAAGCTGCGGCCCAAAGGTAACTTTCCCAACCTCTGAGGTGTGAAAGAAAAAAACCAGGCACACAAGGGCCAATCACCCAATTAATGTCACATCAACTTTGGTTCTAAGCCCCAATCTTTAAATATCATGCCCAGCTCCATGAAGAGCCATGGAACCTATACACTGTGCTGGCCTCTTACAATAAAACTTTGAAATAGAGCACCCAAGGCATTAGTATATGAAATTAATATTCCATTATGTAATAAAAGTACTTCTTGGGGGAAAGAGAGACGTTGCTTATTTGAAACCATGCATTATGAGAGCAAATGGTGTAAGCCTCAACGGCACTACAGAAGCATTACACTCGCAGGAAAGAGAGTCCTCTAAGTCAGTTTCTTCTCTCCATCATCCTTCTCAACCTCAGACATTCTGCCTACAGATTTAAGGAGGTCAGCAACAAGTGCCAGCGTTTCAGCTCCAAAGACCAGCTGGTGGATGGTTGCATGGGCATGGCTGGTGACCCGGAGGAGGTTCTGCAAAGCAACATCAACGTGTTGTTTCACTGCCCCCATGTTAGTGGACTGGCCTGATCTCAGACTTTCATTCTCCACTTTGTAGCATGTTAGCTCAGCTTGGAGAAGTGCCATCTCCTGCTTCATCTTCTCCATATCATTCTCTGCCTTCAGAGCTCTTTGAGTCATGCATTGGAGGTTTTGTTCTGCCTGTTGCACCAGCACTTCCAAACTTTGAGCCTCTTTCTCCTCTTTATTCATGGTGGCTTGCAGTGTCCTCTCAAGGTTTCTTACCATCTGGGTCTGACTATCTGAGTAGTTCTGGATCCTCTTGATCTTTCTCCTCAACATGGAATTTTCCTCCTTCAGCTCTTGGTAGCTCAGCTGCGGAGACATGTACTCTACTTCCTGTATAGGTTCTTCATGGGCAGCATAGCTTTCAGCCATCTTGGTATGAGAAGGGCACCCAATACATGGGTCATTATCACTGAATGGCCATGGAGAGAAAGGCTCCATCCCAGAAGGACCAGTTGTGTTGTAACTGTATGGGTCACATGGGGACATGTTAGTGATCCTGGACAGATGGACTTTGTCATATCTTTCTCGCCAATCCTCATCGTCATCTAACAAATTATCAGCAACGGTCTCCTCCTTGTACAATGGCTCTTGAAACTCTAAGTTCAAGCCCAGTGGTTCTGGAGACAAAGAAACTTCTTCAAGGCCAAGGTTCTGCCTGGCCATTTTCCTCCGGTTATTTCTGGCTTTTGCTTCGTATTGTCTCGCTGCACCACGGCTCTTATTTTTAGCCAGCCCTTTCAAGGAAAACACAGGTGGATTATTTGAATTTTTCAGCTGATTGTCTCCAGAACTGATGTGGCTCTTGAGGTGGTCTGCTGGAGAAGATGATATGTGGTGGTGATGGTGGTGGTGGTGGTAACAGGGCTGGATTTCTTCTTCTTCCTCCTCCTCTTTCAGGCCTCGGGAATGTGAGCAGCCTGGGAGAAGTGGCCGTGGCATTTTGTGGGCACAACTGGCTTCTATAGAAGTTGCATTCTTCCAGTGTTAGCACCAGGCCAGGTCCCACTTCTCTTCAAGTGGTTTAGCCAACCCTTGTTGAGTGTAATGCCAGTGCCGTTGGCCTCAGCACAGTTTAATGGTCTGCTGAAGCATCTAAATCTATACCTTACATACATGTGTCTCTTTAATAGTGGAGGAAGCAGAGGTCACCTTTATCTATGATGTCACTAGCTGACAGTACTTCATTTTGTGACTTCACAGGTTTGAGAGAGGCAAATGCTAGAACAGTTTTTTACAGTGTTTTTAACCAGTGAGGCTAGTTATGAGTGGTAAGATGAATTAACATCTGATATTATACCTGATATCATAATCTTATCCTGTATTTTCATATGACATGGGATAGGTTACCATTCCATGCCCTATATTCAGTGCCAGTAACTACCTGAAATGGTGTGGGACTTACAGGTAAGCTGAAGCTTGTTTCATGGTAGATTGCATGAGTGCTACCATTTTTCCCTTTTCTCCCTTTGTTAAATGAAAGGTGGTAGAGTAAAAGAAGGAAAGAAGGAGTGAGGGTATGTCTATGCTCAAGACTGATATAAGTCTTGTACTAGTTTAACAACTATGGTCTCCTTCCTCTTCTCCTGTTAGGGTTGCCAAATTTAGGGCCTGACCTTGAGTCTGCAGTTTTTGTGGGCAATCTCTGGGTGGGAGATGAAGGTGCAGATTCTCCAGTTTTGGTGGGCTCTGCTCCAGGTAAGGGCAAAGGGTTACGTACAAATCTCCTGTTCAGCTAGTAGAGCATCAGCTCACTACGGTTTTTGAGGATTAATTGATTCATTACTGCAACTTCAGGGAGCCCTGGTAGTGCAGTAGTTAAATGCTGGTACTGCAGCCACAACATAGTGGGTTCAATCCTGCAAGACTCCAAGGTTCACTCAGCCTTCTATCCTTTTGCAGGTCGGTAAAATGAGTACCCAGCTTGTTGGGTGCAATTAGCTAACACATTGTAAAAACCGCTTAGAGAGTGCTTGCGCTATAAAGCATTATAGAAATGTAAGTGCTATTGCTAACAATTTGTAAGCTGCTCTGAGAGCCTTGGTGGCTAAAGAGTGGGCTATAAATACTCTAAATAAATAAATAAATAAACTTACAAAGACTCTCCAGGGGGTTTATGTATTTACTTAGTTAGCTTCCTCCTTCCCGCCTAGTCACTGTGGCACCAGGGTTCATCCTCTGCTCTACTCTGCATCTGCCTTCTGGCTAGAAGCAAGTGTTCTTGTTGTTGTGTATCTTGTGCCTTCACGTCATTTCTGACTTATGGCGATCCTAAGGCAAACCTATAATGGGGTTTTCTGAGGCTGAGAGTCTGTGACTTGCCCAAGGTCACCCAGTGAGTTTTCATGGCTGAGTGGGGATCTGAACCTGGTCTCCAAAGTTGTAGTCCAACACTCAACACACTACATCACACTGCTAGGAAAGAAGGAGGCTAGATTAAATGTTCCTTATCCCAGCTCCCTAAGAAAATGAAAAGGAATAATGTCCTTATTTCACCTTGATCTGAAAACAGACCAAAGGGCTAAGATTTCTGTTAGGAGTTCCAAACAGGAAAATATAGGTTTGTGTGTGTGTGTGTGTGTGTGTGTTTCAATGACAAGCTGTGAGCAAGTGTGATGGGTACTCAATGTTTAATGACCAGAGCTGTCCCTAGGTGTCAGGTTTTGGTCCAGAGACCTCAGGGCCTGGAATGACTTTGAACTGGCAACCCTAATCCTGGAAATTGTAAATTAGTGCAGAGGATGAAAATTCTCACCACACACTATAATTTCATGGGAATTTTCCCTTCTCCCTCACCCCATCTCCCAACCCACAACAGCACCACTACTTTGCATTCTGGTTTATGTTGATCTGTAAAACCACACTGCCTTGTTTCTCCTGCCCAGAGAATCTGATGATAACTTTTAAAATGTTCCGATGGATGGTTTCCTTAGTTATGCAAAATTTGTTTGCTAGCCTGTCAATCAAAATTGCCTCCTTTATTTTCAGGTTCTCCTGTTGTCTTTCATTTTCCCCACAAAGTTGGAACATGTCCAGAGGAGGGTGACCAAAATGGTGGAAGGTCTGGAAGCCATGCCCTATAAGCGGTTTAGGGACCTGGGTATGTTTAGCCTGGAGAAGAGAAGGTTGAGAGGTGACATGATAGCCATGTTTAAACATTTGAAGGGATGTCATACTGATGATGGAGCAAACTTGTTTTCTGCTACTCCAGAGACTAGGACATGGAGCAATGGACTCAAGCTACAGGAAAAGAGATTCCATCTGATGGTTAGGAAGAACTTCCTGATGGTAAGAGCTGTTCAGAAGTGGAATGCACTGCCTCACAGTGTGGTGGAGTCTCCTTCTTTGGAAGGTTTTAAACAGAGGCTGGATAGCCATCTGTTGGGTGTGCTTTGATTGTGTATTCCTGCATGGCAGGGGGTTGGACTAGATGGCCCTTGTGGTCTTTCCAACTCTATGATTCTATGAAATACATTTAAATCTATCTCTGTCTATCTATCTATCTATCTATCTATCTATCTATCTATCTATCTATCTATCTCTGTCTCTGTGTGTCTCTTAGGACCTGGATATTGGTCTTTCTGGCTTTTCTTCGCAAACCAAGATTCAGGAAGGACTCATCCCGCGCTTTCTGCAAGCGCGCTGATGACTAAAAAGGCCAATCCGAGATAGAAAAGTCCGGTTGCAGAAAGCACAGCAGAAGGTTTCCTTGGGTGATGTTTCCGGGTTGTGATTCTTTCTGCGTTGTCATTTCTCTTCAAGACTTGTTCGGCGTGAGTTCTCAAATAAGGCTGCAGCATTGTGGATAGTGTGTGGTGGTCAATTTGGCCGAGCCTGAGATGTTGTTTCAGGGAGTCCTTGTATCGCTTTTTTGGAGTGCCCCTCTTATGCTGACCCATGGCGAGTTTACTGTAGAGTACTATTTTGGGGAGGCGATGGTCCTCCATCCTAGAAACATGGCCTGCCCAGCGCAGCTGTGTTCTCAATATCATGGCCTCAATGCTGGTGATCCCTGCTTGCTCAAGGACAGCAACATTCGTCACATAGTCAGTCCAGTGTATATTTAGGATTGTGCATGACATTCTGTATAACCTCATTAATGGCTAATAATGTATGTCCTGCACAGCTTGTGACCCACTCAAATTAAACATAGCCCATCAGCTATGGATGATGAACCCGCCCATCTGCTTGATAAACATATTGGTTTTGTTGCCTACTTGAACTGGAAAATTAGGGAAGGGGGCTCAAGTCAACATTTGGAAGAGATCACAAGTTGTACACACTTGCCATAGTCACACATGTGCCAGGGCCCTGTTGATTGTTCATATTGTAATCAGGATACTAACCGTCAAATCAAACTACCATGTATTTTCAGAATTGAGCCTTGAATTGGCTTGTTTTCCTTTTCCCTCTCCACCCCCTTTGCCTTTTATCTTGTGTCTTTTAAATTGTACATCTTCAGGCAAAGAATATCTTGCCTTTTTTGTTCCTATGGAAGCCATGCTGGGATGCTTGTTACTTGAAGAACAGAGTAAAAATGCTATATATGAATGAATGGCCCTAAAGCAGGAGATACCATCTTCTGAATTGTCTCCCCACTACACTTTTTATTAGTCAGTCATTTACACAAGCACCATTCTGTCACAATTGGTCAGCCCAATCGTAGGTGTGCTTACTCAGAAGTAGGTCTCACCATAAAACCAAAGCAACACATTATAGGGAGGCTTGTGAGTATCATCAACTCACTTTGCTCCCAGCATCCGCCTGATAACCTGTAGTTGAAAACCTCCTAGTATGACATCATTGCATTAAGATCTCCATGCCTTCTGCTCATTTTCATTGTTTGCCTCTTGCAAAGATAAGGAAATGCTAATATGATGACCTCCCGCAATGTGTTTTCCTCCCAGTTACAGATTACTGGGAAGCAGAGATAGCCAATGACATTTTGTTCTCTGAGACAGAACAGTCAATTCACCCCTCTCTGGCTTTTCTTCGCAAACGAAGATTCAGGAAGGACTCATCCCGCACTTTCTGCAAGCGCGCTGATGACTAAAAAGGCCAATCCGAGATAAACAAGTCCGGTTGCAGAAAGCACAGCAGAAGGTCTCCTTGGGTGATGTTTTTGGGTTGTGATTCTTTCTGCGTTGTCGTTTCTCTTCAAGACTTGTTCGGCGTGAGTTCTCAAATAAGGCTGCAGCATTGTGGATAGTGCGTCTCCATGCCTCCCGATCTGAGGCCAGGGCGGACCACTGTTGGTGATCAATTTGGCCGAGCCTGAGATGTTGTTTCAGGGAGTCTTTGTATCGCTTTTTTGGAGTGCCCCTCTTACGCTGACCCATGGCGAGTTCACCGTAGAGTACTATTTTTGGGAGGCGATGGTCCTCCATCCTAGAAATGTGCCCTGCCCAGCACAGCTGTGTTCTCAATATCATGGCCTCAATGCTGGTGATCCCTGCTTGCTCAAGGACAGCAACATTCGTCACATAGTCAGTCCAGTGTATATTTAGGATTGTGCATAGACAGCGCTGATGAAAGCGCTCGAGGAGTTGTGGGTGGTGGCGATAGGTGACCCATGTTTCAGATCCATAAAGGAGAATAGACAGTACAATGGCTCTATACACACTGATTTTTGTGCTTTGCCTCAGGTGTTTATTGCTCCAGACTCTTTTGTGAAGTCTTTCAAATGCACTATATGCCTTTGCTAATCTGTGATCGATCTCTTTGTCAATCTTGGCATCTGAGGAGATGATGCTTCCCAGGTAGGTGAACTGCTGAACGGACTTGAGCACAGATTTGCCAACGGCAATGTGGGGATGGTGGTGTTCGTCCTGTGGTGCAGGCTGGTAAAGAACTTCTGTTTTCTTCAGGTTGACTTCCAGCCCAAACAGCTCTGCAGCTGTTGCAAAGCAGGATGTTAGGCACTGCAGAGCTGCTTCTGTGTGGGCAACAAGGGCAGCAGCATCAGCGAAGAGCAGCTCACGGACTAGATAGTTTAGAGTCTTAGTATGAGCCCTCAGACGGCTTAAGTTAAACAAGCTACCATCAGTATGGTAACGTATATAGATGCTATCGTCTTCTTCAAGCTCTGCCCCACTGGCTGCATAATACCCAAGGCTAGACAAGTCATTTTGGAATCCATGACCAAAAAACTCTACAAGCATCTCTGCTTGGGATTAAATATTACTGTATACTGTACTGTATTATTAATAAATTATTGACTGTCTTACACAGCTAAGTGAGGAACTGCTTAATTCAAGGACTGGCCTAGCTAGGAAGATACTGGGGACAAGTTGGAAACAAACACATGCTTCTTTGTAATACTGTACTGTATATAGTTTGGGCTTGAATGCCATAGATTTCTGTTATTCAGGGAGCCAGGCCAGTGTAAATGTTTTCTCTCTTCCTGTTGAGCTTGGGTAATTGCCTTATTTCTCTCTTTGTCATAAAGCCAAATCTGACTGTGGTAGTACCACGGAATCCCACCATTCAGTATATGATCCCTAATTGGCTGGGATCATAATGCAGAAGTCATTTAAGCATTTGTAAAAGATAACACCCCCAACTCTTTCTTACACATCCCAAAATGATAACTACAACATATTTCAATTACTCTTAGTTTTAGGCACATGTTGAAATCATACCTATTTCTGCTTGTCTTCTTTGTAGAATCAAATGTATTGTCTGTTTCCTGTAACAATATATATTGTATGTTAATTTATTTATCTTGTGTGTGTTGTATACATTTGATGTTTTATAACAGATGTAATATAAAACACTTTGGAATGTTTGAATCTAAGTGGTTTATAAATGCATGCAAATAAATAAGTAGGAATTTGTCCTTTTCTTGTTTTATTTGAGGTGTTATGACAAGGATTTTACACAGCATTCAAATGTAGCTGCATCATAAATTTGTATAAGAGCATTATGACAGAAGGAAATACTTCTTCACAAAATGCATAGCCAAACTATAGAATCTGCTAACACGATATGTTAGCAATGACCACCAAACCAGACAACTGTAAAAGGCAATTATACAAATTCCATGAAGCATAAAGCTATCAGTGGCTACTAGTTATGATGGCTATATATATAGCACACAGTTCAGTATCAGAGATGAAGGGGTGTATGTGCAATTTGCTACTCTGGAGATTATCAGACACGACTAATGTGGCGCCATAATGATGCCAGCAGAATGCAAAAGGATACCAATATCAGACGACGAGTCCCATTCCACTGACATCATTATAGTGGTTCATTTTATTGCTGGGACAAGCCATCAATAGATTGCCCATCCCGTTTTGGTGCTGGCATTGCCAGCGTGTGAAACCTTGGGCCATTTAACTCTCACAAATGCAGCATCAATGGGCAGTCCTGCCAGAACACTTCCAGGTGAGATAGCGACATCCAGATAAGGAACACATTTTTAAAAAACTTCCCTGGTTTACTTGGAAGTTTTAAAGTGTGTGTACGTGCTTTTAAAAACTTTTTTGCATTTATTTTTTAATTTCCCATGCTCGCATCTTCTCATGAGAACAGGTGGGATTTCAGTGCAGGAAGTGAATGGAGCCCTGTTAGAGCTCTGTTCATTCTTGGGCTGCCTGTTGATGGGAGAGAAGGTAAGTGTAATGGGGAGGGTTATTGTGCTGGGATGGGTGGGATTGAAGATTGTGGGACAGGAATGCTTTTTGCGTTCCTGTCTGATAATCTCCCCTATCTCAGGCAGCAAAAATGTCTTTGGACTTTTTCAGACCAGCGTGTAAAAATGCTGTTATCCTGTGAATGAGGAAAACATAGTGGCATTTTAACACTTACTTTCACACATCGTAATCACGCGAAGGAATCGCCACAAAATTATCACACTACGAGCACTAGGACTTTAAGGAGATTATCAGATGGGGACCAAAAAAGTGTCCCTGTCTTGCTATATTATATCCCACCCCCTCCTATTCCCATCCCGGCACAATAACCCTCCATTCAGACCTACTTTTTCAAGCTACCGCCCCCTGCCCTTGGCAGCCCAGGAGTGAATGGAGCTGAAGCAGAGCTCCATTCACTTCCTGGTTTGAGTTCCCGGCCGTTCTCGCAAGAGAACAAGCGTGCGGGAAATTCAAAAATAAAAAGTAAAAGAAAGATCGAAAAGTGACAGCAAGCACAAAAACACAGTTTAAAAAATACAAGAAACCCGGAGGGGGGGAGAGTGTCACTTACCTCCTTGTCCCGATCGCACGTGGAAGTGTTCAGCACAGACTTCCCACTAACGCTGGTATTGTGCTAGCATAACGGGGCTCCTTTTCACTCACCTGTCATTCCATGACAGGAACGGAATGGGAAACCTATTCACGGCTTGAGCTGTGAATAAGAAGAAATTGGGGCAGCACAGAACTAGCACGGCACGAGGATGACGTCATCTGAAAAGTTGGCCTCTGGCGATCTCCTGGTATTCGTGTAATGCCATATTAAGGGTGTCTGATATTCTTCCATGAATGGGAGTGGACTTCCGCATTAGCTGGGGTGCATGATCTTGATGGTTCTCACAAGAAGATGTGAGTGCAGTTAAAACTCCAAAAACAATAAATAACAAAATAAATCAACTTAAATAACAAAATAAAACAACACCCAAGCACTGAAACAAACCTAAAAACTTGCCAGCAAAACGGAAAAGTTCCTAAAAAGAGCGTCCTGTTGATTGTCTTCATGTTGCCACCTGGAATTTTTCTCCCTGGCAATGGGGATGGGGGAAAGAGGACCACCCATTCACTCTGTATTCTTGTGAGTGCAGCGGGAAGTGTTTTTGCATGCCTTCAATACCACCAACACATACAGTTCCCAGTCATTAACACAGTTAAGTGAGGACCTAGCCTAGTTAGTATTCTTTCAATACCAAACAGTGATATTGAAGATCAATTGACGAGTTAAGCTGTTAATAGAAATGATGCCTTATTTGCAGCTGGCGCACACGCTGGCCATGGGAGGACAATGACAATGATAATTTTGGCCTGTTATGTTATTATCACATCATAATGATGCAAGTTTTGCCTTGTCTGATAAAGTCCTTGGGCTGGCCGGGGTAAGCAAAGTGCAGCTGGATGTTAATTGTAGCATGAACACCATAGCCAGGTCAATGATCTAATGTTCAAGGGACATGCCAAAACAACCAATCAGCCAACAGAAAATGCCAAGCATACGTGTTAACTCAGCACCTTTCTTTCCACAACCAACAAGGTACCTATGAAGGGGACGAAGAGAGGAAGGAATGCAACAAAATGTGTTTCTAAAAAACTATTATAAATAGACAAACTATATGCCAACAATCTCCATCTGTCCTGTCAGCAACTGCCAACTGACTGATTTCTTTAGGGCACCTTGTTCCCTGATGCTTAAATAGCCATTCTATAAAACTGTCTCTAATTGGCTAAATTTTAGGATTAGCATTGTTGCCCCCCTCCTTTAGTAGTCCTGAAAGCAATGCAAAATAAAAACAAAAACCCACCACCAAAACAAACAGTTGGAAGTGAAACCATCTTCAGAGCATGACTCAGAGCTATTCATAGCTCCATAAAGCCAGCTGCAGCAACCAGAGACAGAAGGGTTCTGCCCGTATTATTATTTCAATTACCATCTGAATTAAAAGTTTGAGCTGTGATCAGCCCACATGGTGGAGAAAAGGAGGGAGAAAATACAGAACAGCAAGGGATGCACACCAAGACCTGGTAGATGACACAACCAGCATGAGACATAGAGTAGGGGAGAAATGTTAGACACCCCCCCCCACCCTGCCACCTCTTCTGCCCATTGCAACACCCCCAGCAGTAGCAGAAGAGAACCTGAAAAACCAATGTTTCCAAACTCAGGCAACTTCAGGTAGCTAATAATGTTCACATAGGTCCCTTCCTTGGAGACTAAGGACTTTATCAGACGCTGCCCTTAAAACATTCTTTTGCTGGCATAAAAAAAGCCCATTTTTATGCCGGCAAAAGAACGCTTCCCCCCCCCTCCACCACACTTACCGGTACCTCCTTTCCTGGCAAAGACAGCTCTGGCAATAAAGAGGAAGTGAAAAGAGCCCCATTCACTTCCTCGCTCAAAATCCCATGAGACTTCATCACGCAGCAAATTAAAAATTAAAAACCAAAATAAAGCACTTAAAAAAGCATACACACATACATTTTAAAAGACCCAAGTAACCCAGGGAGGATCATAAAAAGAGCAAAACTTACCTGGATGTCCCGATCTCACCCAGAAGTGTTTGTGCTGGACCGGCCATTGTCAGGGTAAGTATGAGAGTTAAATGGTTCAAGGTTTCACACACCGGCAATGCTGTCACAAAAGCAGAAGGGGGATCTATTGACGGCTTAAGCTGCCAATTAAAAGGTATGAGTCTGGGGCTGTTTTTAACCACAAAAGGGCAACGTCCTCTAATCTGTGCACCCTTTTGCAGTCATGTGGCATTGTTATGACGCCTTATTTCATGTGTCTGATAAAGTCCTATTTTTCCAGTGGGCTACTATGTCCAGCTCTAGACAGTTTCCTGCTTGAGGCAACTATCCCAATTAATATGCATAATCCCCTAAGGCAGCCAAGGTATGCTGGCAACATGAGGTTGAAAATCCCACAAGCACTTCTCCTTTTCCTTGGCAGTTAAAAAACATGATCTTTCATACACACAAAATGCTAACAAGGTAAGAAAGTAACAAGTTGCTGCCTTTTCATGACATCCCACATCTTTTGCCTAAGATAGCTATCTCACTCTGCCTAATGGCAGGGCCTCAAGCCATATTTTCCACATTACTTGAAGCCATATTTTCCACATTACTTTTGCCTCCAGGGTGGTAACCACAGGGCCTTTTGTCAGACTGTGAGGTTTGGATAAAAGGCCTCCAACACTGATGTGTATCATAGGTGATCACCATGAAACAACCAAACACAATCTGACAATAGATTAAAATCTACAAATAGAGCTTAATTTGAGGCCTCGAAAAATCGCAGGTGTTGAGCCTCCCTTCCATACAATGCCTTTGGCAGACCATTTTGTTGCACATGCATCTTCTTGTCCAATCAAGTTTCCCATCATCTTCCTCCCACCCTAGATCCTAAGGCCACTCCTTGTAGGAGTAGAGCTATGGGACAAAATGTAGAATCATTTTGTGTAATTGTTTTCCAAGAAACAAGCCCTTGAATGCGTTTAGACAATAAATGAAGTCTCACATTTATGAATGGCATTTGTTACTCATTCTCTCTGAAGTCTTCTGGTAAAATTTACAGCTCTGCAAGAAAGCAGGAACAGAGCTGGCCTGATCTGTTCTAAGACCCAATTGTTTGTCTTTTTGGCCATCCATGGTAGCATCAGCGCTCTTCTCCAACACCACATTTCAAATGAGTTGATTGTCTTTCTGTCCGCTTTCTTCACTGTCGAGCTCTCAAATCCGTACATGGTGACGATGGCCTGAGCAATCCTATACCTTTGCATTTTATGATCTTCTCTAGTTCTTTCATAGCTGCCCTACCCATACTTCGTTTTCTTCTGATTTCATGGCTGCAATCTCTGCTGTGGTCTATGATTGATCCAAGGAATGGGAAGTCTTTCACTATTTCAATTTCCTTTTCATCTGTTTTGAATTTATGTAAATCCTTTGTGGTCATTATTTTAGTTTCCTTAATGATCAGCATTAAGCCTGCTTTTGTACTTTCTTCTTTGACTTTCTTTAGTAGTTGCTCCAAATCTGTGCTGTTTTCAGCTAGTATTGTGGTGTTGTCTGCATATCTTAGATTGTTAATGTTCCTTCCTCTGATCTTCACTCTTCCTTCCTCTGACTCTAAACCTGCCCTGTGCATGATCTTTTCTGCATATAAGTGATAGAATGCAACCTTGTCTTACTTACTTCCCAGTTGCGGACCATTCTGTTTCTCTGTATTTCATTCTTACGGTGGCCTCGTGTCCCAAGTACAGGTTATGCATTAGGACTATCAAATGTGTTGGTACACCAATTTCTTTTAAAGGACTCCAAAGTTTCTCATGATCTACGCAGTCGAAGGGTGTGCTGTAATCTATAAAGCACATGCTGATTTTCTTCTGGAATTCTCTGCTGCACTCCATTATCCAGTGTATGTTTGCTATGTGATCCCTAGTGCCTCTACCTTTTCCAAACCTTGCTTGTACCTCTGGAATCTCTCGCTCCAGGTACAAGACCTGTCTATTAAATAATGAGAATGTGTTTCTACCTTTCAGACAAATCAGGGAGAACTGATTGTGAATGCCTGAGTGGTGACCTTGAACATGTCTGAAACTGCATGACAAACATCAACACTCTTGGTCATTCAGTTAATTGTCAGTCGTTGTTTAGAGCAGCTGTGTTGACTGTTGTTGCCAGAAAAATGCTAACTTTAAAAGTTGAGCAACATGACATTCTGCAGCAACTTGAGGTGGACCCAAACCTTTTCCAAAAAAATATCACTTGTGATGAAACCTGGATCTTCCAGTATGACCCTGAGATAAAATGACAGTCAGTGCACTGGAAAACACCATCATCACCAAGAATGAAAAAAGCATGTCAAAGCAAGTCCACATTCAAAGCCATGCTCCTTGGTGTTTTGTTTTACATCAAGGGCATAGTTTTGGCAGAATGGGTTCCAGAAGGCTGAACAGTGAACCAACATTATTATAAGGAAGTTTTGACAAAGCTGAGAGAAAGAGTGGGGGGGAAGGCCAGAACTGTGGAACAATGGTTTCATTCTTCATCAAGACAATGTGCCTGCTCACATAGCACTTTTTGTGAAACAGTTTTTGACTGATAAACACATTACTACACTTGAACATTCTCCATATTCTCCAGATTTGGCACCATGTGATTTTTTTATTTTCCCTAAAGTGAAATCAGTGTTTAAAGGAACACGTTTTGTGTCAATTGATGCAGTACAAAGAAAACAGCAGATGTGTTGACACAGCTGACAGAAATTGATTTGCTCCATGCCTTCAACCAGTGGAAAACAAGACTGCATCAGTGTGTGATTGTGAATGGGGAGTATATTGAAAGGGACAAGCATTTGAATTGTAATACATATAAATAAAGATGGGTTATTGTATCAGTCTCATTATTTAATAGACAGACTCATATGGTAGGAGTCTTTGTTGAAGAATTTTGAGCATGACTTTGCTAATACGGGAGTTGTTACCATATCAGAAATGTACATGGCCACTTAATTCTTGCTATTAATGCTCTCAACAAGCCTGTAAGGTAGATTTGCTGAGAGGTAATGATGTCCCAAGGTACAAGGTCACATGATAAACTGCACGACCCAACAGGGATTTGAACTTAGGGCTTTCTGTTCCAAGTCCAGCACTTTCAACATTGTTCTCTAATTGTTCTCTAAGAGTAGTTGCTATAAAAAATTGTATCAAGACTGAAATACAGTGGTAGAGAGAAATTATACAGTTGTCCTTCCACATTCACGGATTTGGCATTCACGGTTTTAAGTATTCACAGCTTGAAAATATTCTTTAAAAAATAATAATCCAAAAAGCAAACCTTGATTTTGCCATCTTATATAAGGGACACCATTTTGCTATGCCATTGCTTTTGATGGGACTTGAGTATTCACGGATTTGGGTATTCACGGGGGTCCTGGAACCAAACGCCAGCGAATGTGAAGGGACAACTGTAATTATTAATGTGGTAAGTTTACATAATTAGAATGCATATAAACACATTCATGATTAAAAATAATGTGCATAATATGAAAATGAGAGGCCATATTTGAGAGCTGGAATATGACAAACCTTCCAACAGGTAACTTGCAAGCCTATACCCTCTTTCCTGATGTCTGCTAACTTGGAGAGCTTTAAAAGAGTTTTAGATAAATTAATGGAGATTAGGGCTATCACTTGCTACTAGTTATGATGGAAGTATATCACCTCTGGTTCCAGTATGCTTCTGTATATCAGCTGGTGAAGAAGGTGAGACTGGAGACTGAAAGTTGCATTTATGTCCTCCTGCTGAGCTTTTTATGGGCAACTGTTTGGCCACTGTGTGAGAAGGTTGCACTAGAGAGACTTTGGGCACAATCCAGTGGGGTTTTTTTTAATGTTCTGAACCTCGTGGAATGCTATAGGAATTGCTTCTTCATCTCTCTATCCATGAACTAAAAGTGATAGTAAAAACCAGTTCTGCCATTAGCCAGAAGGGCTTACTACACTATGAAGTAAAACAACAGTGCAGCAGGAAGGTTCTATCTTCCATGCTGCCTTACTGCATGATGTCGTCATTCTTTTGGTGTTCTGCCATTCCATTCCCAAGGGAGACCGAGGTAAAACCATGTGCTTTTGTAATAGGTTTTTCCGGTTAGTAAAAAGACGTGGTTTTACCTCAGTCTCCCTCTGGACCAGAACAAAAGAACAACATTGTGCAGTAAGGCAGCACAGAAGACAGAACCTTCCTGCTGCACTGCCACTTTACTTGAGAGTGCGATAAGCCCCAGAGTGAAGCAGCTTACCTCATGTGTCATGTTTAGAGCAGTATACAGTCAGCCCTCCACATTTGCAAGTTTAACTTTTGTGGATTTGATTGTTTGAGGATTATTTGCTGCTGCCTCCACTGCTGCCCTATGCCATTTTTAATTGGGACCGCAAGCCTCACAAGACTGAGAGACTGTGAATCTGCAGCAAGGCTCGTTAGTCCCTAACAATAGCATAGGGAAGTGGTGGCGGCAAGACCCACCAGCCACCCATTTCTGCCTTGTGAAGGAACCCCACTGCCTCAAAAGCATCCGTGGTGGGTTAAATGTGCAGACTGTATTTTCTTGTGTGTCAAATATGCTTTGGGGTGACCTAGAGATATTTGCAGTTTTTACAAAATACTTTATTTCAGTACTGCTAAATAAACAAACATGGATACCATTCAACACAAAATAGAAATGCAACACGTCATCTCTGAGGGGAAAAGAATACAGTCTGTTACATTTGTGAATGCTAGTTCAAGATAGCAACTTGGGAAGGATAATTTCATCACCTTACAATGCTTTATTACTTTAACACTCCTACTTGAAGGCGCACCATGCACACACACAGTGACCAAGGGAATGAAACACAGCAAATGTAAGAGTTCCAGGTGTGAATAATGTTCAATGCTTCACTCTCTCCAATGCTAGAAAGCTGGCAACTGAAGGGAAGTTTCATAAGGGGACAATGACTTAATTTCCCTCACTACGCTACACCCCTGGCGCGTAGTAATCATCACCAACCGGCTGCCTATGTTAATCGTGTGGTGCAGTTTCGCATGTAAAGAACTGCATTACACTGTGATATAACATAAGAGCAATAAGTAAATGCATTGTTCCCTTTGTTGGGGAACAGCTTTCTTGCTCTTTGCCATACTTCCCTCTGCCATTCTAAATCTTTATGACTCGCATTGATGCACCATATGTGTCTCACGCATATTTAATATGTAAGAAAGATACAGTTTAGAGCTCCAAATTATGAGAGGTGTCTAAATGAATATAAACACATGTACACATACCACACACAGAATCTCTTAATCCATCCTGGAGGTGAGATTTTATTAAATAACTTGAGTGAGGCAGGGGTAGAATCCACAAGCGCCAAATGATTTCTCAAAAGTTCATGAAACAACAGAACCATAGTTTCCAAGGGCCCATCTACACAACGGGGGCGGGGGGACGGGGACGGAGTACCTTGTAGTTATGGCATTTCGCAGCAGCAGCAACTTGTCTTAACAGTGGCTTTGGCCCCAGACACCCCCATAAGCTTCACATGCCAGATGACAGCTGCGAGTGATTTACTTGCAGTAGTACTTCACTACCACCAAACTTAAAAAAAAAATGTCTAAGGTGTGCTGGAATCATAGAGAGATTTTTTTGAGTTAAAAGGACAGCAAACCCCCACAAACGCCCTGTTTTATCGCCTTAGCGATTCAATATGGTGGCAGTGGGCACTTACCGTGTTAGCAAGCCCCGCCCCTGCACTCACCCAGCCAATCAGCTTTGCTTATCCACTTGTATGAGAAAGCAATTCAAAGAGAATCACTTGTCCTTACAAGCAAGAATGCACACACCCCTCGCTTAAAAAAAAAAACAACTACAGGAAAAATTGTGAAGGCTTTCCCCGCATTATTTTTGCTGTTTGAGGGGCCCCTCCTTCTGAATACTGTGGATTGATGAGGGATATAGTTTAGACAGGTAGGATTCCCAGTGAATTCCATGAGGTTTATTTTCAGCGTTCAGACAACCTCCAAGTCAAGGGACTTAATTCTCCCACTATGTTCCATGCTAGTCAGGTGTCATCTGGAGTACCACGTTCAGTTCCAGGTACCTCATTTTAAAGGATGTAGACAAGTTGGAGCAGGTTCAGAGAAGGGAACAAGATATGGAGAACAAAACTTGTGAGGAAAACCTGAGGGAGTTGTGAAGCCTAGTGAAGAGAAAACTAAAGGATGGCATGATTGCACCCTTTAAATTTCTAAATGGCTGTCACAAGGGAAGGTTCAATTTTTTTTTTCTATTACCCCAGCGGGTATGATCACGTCTAATTGTTTTAAGTTACAGGAGGATAGATTTCGATTGACTATTAGAAGGATCTTCTTGACCATAAGAATGGTTCGGCAATGGAACCAATTGCCTAGAGCGGTGGTGGGGTCTCCTTCTCTGGATATCTTCAAAAAGAGGCTGCACAGCTACCCACTGGGGATGCTCTAGCTGAAGTTCATGCAGTGAGCAAGGGATTGGACTTAATGGCCCATGAGGCCCCTTTCAACTCTATGATTCTATTATTCTCTGCCAGGATGCATTTGTGCATATACTTACAGAAACAATGGCACATGATGAAACAGGAGAACATTGGTGTTTGTGTAACTGGGGGATTGCAAACGCATTATTTTAAGTATGTATCATTTGCCACCTATAACATATATGGAATTCTGCTTTTGCTCCTCAAAAATAGGATATGACACACAACCATCTGTAAATGTATACTGTAATTTCTTTTTCTTTTTTTAATCAAAAGAAAAGGAAGAAGGATTGTGTGTTAACCTCTTAATCTACACTTCTTAGCTACCTGAGGTGGCTGGCTTGTCTACCTGTACATGTACTTTCAAGACATGTAGACAAACTCTGCTGGACTTCTTAAATATGCTAATTTAAACTACATTTTCTAGCTGAAAAGTCAGGATAGGAACTATATGATATTTATACCAAGGCACTCCTTTTTCCCTTCTAGCTCAGTACTTTCTAGATAAAATAGCAGCAGCTCTCTTGGGTTTCAGACTGATCCCAGGACACTTTGCATGCAAAACGTGTGCTGTCTTATTTAAATACTGTTCCTATCCAAAGGGAGAGAAACGTACTACTTAGATCCAACAGGAGCCAGTGTTCATCAGTAGCTGCCTATCACTGATTGATCGATTGATTGACTGACTGATTGATTGATTGATTGATTGCCATAATTGGGGTTGCTCTCATGCCTTCACCAGAGGTCTTCTCCAGTAAGGACAACTATGAGCCCCAAGAGTCCAAGGACAGTGAGGAATTAGCTACTCCTGTAGGCCCAGGTTGCTATAGGGTACAGGAATCTGTGTCCCCAGACAGAGGCGCCATGACACCAAAGTTGGACACGGAAGCTAGCTACTTTCCAGTCTGCAAGATCAACAAAGTATGAAGGGCTCCACTTGAAATCATTAGAAAGAGTGCTCCACTCCAAGGAAGGTCTCTTTGTGAATAGTGGCTTCCTTGGAAACAAGTAGTCTCCTTGAGAATAGGCCTTTGCTTTCAGGGACACCTAAAGCAAAATGGTTTCCACTTCAGTCTTGGGTGGGGTTTAGCAGCAGCTAAAACTGGACTGTTAAACCTTGCTACAGGCACAACAGCTAGGACAGTCAGAGTAGTATTAAATAAAAATTTAAAAATAAAGTAAACGCACTACTCTGCTTCCCCAAACCTGTGGTGAATCATGTCAGGGACCTCTTGGACATATCTGTGCCTGCTTTGCAGACTATTCCACAGAGTAGCTTTGACAGTGGTAATGTTAGAGTTATGGAGAATTTTCACCCTGACTTTCATGCAATTGTATCATGGTGTAACTGAAGAAAGGGGAATACCCAGATAATTTGCTAAAATAAGGTCAGCACCACAACCCATGACATAACCAAATTAAAGTGCTCAATCGTTATCAGGCCTTTTGCTATTGACACAGGAAGCTAAATAGAGAAAGCTTCTGCCATTGATTTATGCTGGTATGCAATGCCTCCGGGTGAGCACATGTTAGCACATGTACACCTCAACAGTGTGGACACTGGTGTCTAAACACAAACAGAAAATGAGAGGTAACCATTGAAAATGGTAAGAGTTAACACTATCTTAAAGCCTATGAGGGATATGAGAACAAGGCATATGACAGGCCTGCATTTAGTCCTCTTTATACTCACAATGTTTTCCTCTCCATCAAGGTTGGAAATACCACAGCATCCATCAAATGGACAGTCATCATGTGGCTAAGTGCCTTTGTGTGGAAAATAATACTTTGGAGGAGGTCAGTAGAAGCTGTCTCTTCATGTTTACATCATAACCTCTTTATCTCTAATATTTGTCAACATAAAACTATAGGTCAGACACACAGGGTCAGATCCTTATCTGGTGTAAAGTCCTGCTGGTCTATATCAGCTGATGGCCTGACTCAGAGTTGCAGACATGCTTTATTTTGCCTCTTGCTACTACCAATAAAGAAGACCAAGCACAACAATCCTACCTGGTTCTGTGAAAAGCAACACTTGTTGAAATTTCCTCTTCTACACAACCATAAAATGTACAGGAACCCTTTCAAGTTTTCAACCCTTCCTATAGTGTGGAAGAACAAAGTAGCAGATTGTCAGTTTTAAAGACCTCCTAGCCAGGAGAGTAGGAAGGGAGGAGGGGGCAACAGTTTTATTTAGATTTTTAAAAAGTAACACTGAGTTGTTATTTTTAAAATAACATTGAACAAGCTTTATTATTTGGAATTTCCATTGACTGAAATGAATGGGGGCAGGATATGGCTGTCTGGGTGTATCTTTGTGAAACTAGATCTCAAGCTCTGTCTGCCTCAGACACCCTCCTCTCTCCAAACATTCCTTTTGGGGGCCTAGTGCTGGTGGAAACTCGTATATCCTAATTCCAGCAAACCAGCAGATCTGGGAGTTAGGATTGCACTGTGATGTGCATACTTTTATAGCATGTAGTACTGGCCATTGCAAGAGACAATGTGTGTGTGTGTGTGTGCGTGCGTGTGTGCGCGCGTGCGCGAGCACGCCTTCAAGTCACCTGTCAATTTATGGCAACCCTGTGAATTTCATAGGGTTTTCTTAGGCAATGAATACTCAGAGGTGGTTTTGCCAGTTCTTTCCTCTAAAATATAGCCTATAGCACCTGGGATTCATTGATGGTCCCCCATCCAAGTACTAACCTCTGCTAAAAATCTTAGACATGATGTTTTTTTCTGTAGTAGCTGTACATATGGACATAGGGACTGAATTCAAAATCCTTTCAACTTATATTTTAACCCAGTTATTTGATCTATAGTAGATACCCTGAAAATGTGTGAGTACCAATGTGGGTGTTACATAAAACCATGCCAGTCTGGTAAAGAGCCGTTATTTCCTGAAAAGAACAACAACAAAATATATAAAAACAAAAACAAAAAAAAGAGAAACTGCCCAAATTTATTGCTGCCAGTGTGCTGCAAGAAGTCTCTTTATGGAGAGAACCTCTTCATTTTTAACGGGAGTTTTAGAAGTAAGTGAGGAATTTCCTTTGACAGATACATCCTGAAATGTATTGGGAACAATATATTGATGCTACTGTCTTTTTTATGGTGGAAGGGATATTTCCCCAACACACTATAGGTCCATATGGATTATTTTCTATCTTTTCTGTGTTGGACAGTTCCCTTCCCATATCTGTTTGTTTATTTTGTACCTTTGCTCTATCAGTTCACAGTTAATGTGAGAACAATGATTTGATATAGAGTAACAGATAAATGCCAGTCACACACTGTAAGGGATCCCATAGTCAGTACATAAGCATGTGGGGAACAGAAGTCTTGCACTAAAAACAGGAAAAGAAAAGATGTCCAGATAAAAAGTGTAGTATGAGATCATGTATGCATCAGTAAAAATATGTAAACTGGATGTACAGCTGATGACAATACCCTCCAACATTTCACTGATGAAATCAGGGACACACGTAGCCAAACAATATCAAAGGGTGGTCAAGATGACAAAGGGTTTTTTTTAATGAGGAAGAACACACAAGCTAGGAGGTGCTGCAGCGGTTTGCTTTTGCCTGAGCCTACTGGGAAGGGAAAGGTTCTGCTCCCTCCTTTCCTCTTTCCTGCTGAGTTGAGTGCAAGCAACTTTTGCACTTTGAACTCAGTTTGCAGAAACTGAGGTGAGCTGAGGGGGAAAGAGGAAACTAAGAAGAGGAGACTGAAACCAAGGCATTTAAAATGCAAGTGAAAAAATGGGACAACAGAGAATTGAGACAGTCCTGCCAAATTGGGACAGTTGGAGTGTACATCTGTTCTGCTGTCCTGTACATGTTCCCTGCAAATAAAGCTGAATGGGGCTTGAGAAGCTCTTGCACTAGGTAGTAGGAAGAGATTAAGGAGTCCTTCTGCACGCCCTAAATGTCTCCATGGATGGGGTGGTCACGGGGTGGGAGTGTGGACGCATCCATTTTTATTGTAATTCTAGTAATGCAATATTCTGCATATTTGTTGTCTGTGCCAGTCAGAAGAGAAACAACAGATTATACACACCAGTTTTGGCACTGGAAAAAGTAGAAGAGAGATGGCAAGGGAGGAAAAAAAGAGAGGAGCCAAGGAAGGGAAATGAAGAGGGAAAGCAAGGCTTCTCCTTTCTCTAGTCTCCCTTTCCCCTCTTGTATTCACCCCATCGCCTTCACTTCAGTCTCCTACCTCTTCTTCCATCCCCACCAGAATTACTCTTTTAAATATTTGTTCTCTGCTGTATAATTATTGCCACTGTCAGAAGCTATATACAGTAGTGCTCATGCTTTGATGACTCACCCATTCTGGAGACACCATTTCCCACAGAGAAGACCTTTCAAATCCTCATTTGGCACCCAGTTTTTTTACTTGTTGAACCTCTCTTACATAAAACACACAACAATTAGGTTTCCATTAGGTAACAAGTCCCAAATCACATCCTAGAACCATCCCCTCCTGCGTTGATAGACCTCAGGGGAACAAGTACAGTTGTCCCTTCATGTTCGCTGGGGTTTGGCTCCAGGCCCCCCCGTGAATATCCAAATCCGTGAATACTCATGTCCCATTATATGCAATGGCATAGCAAAATTGTGTCCCTTGTATAAGATGGCAAAATCAAGGTTTGCTTTTTGGATTATTATTTTTTTAAGAATATTTCCAAGCTGTGAATACTTAAAACCGTGAATGTGGAAGGACAATTGTACTCCACTTGTTTATAAATTTTAACTAGATGTGCCATTTCAGATTTCAGTAAGGGGAGAAAGGTAATACAGTACAGCTTGACCCCCTCATATCCACAGATTCGGTCTCCACAGTTTCATTTACCCACATCTGAAAAACATGTTCTCTCCAGGCATTTCTAGGTCCTCCAGTGTGATTCTAGGTCAACTTTAGGCATTCATCTCATTGAAAATAACAGGGTTCCCTATTATCCATGGTTTCAGGTATCCACAAGGGATCTTAGAATGTATCCCCCAAGGATATGGGGGTGGACCTGTAGTTTGCTATAAAATGTAAAGGCACACCCTTAGATATTTTTTCAAGATTAAATTTCCAAAATGACAACAGGGAATTTTAATAATATATTTTTAAATACTACATCATCACTATAACAGTGTCAGTTATTTCCCCCTCCTTTTTATAGATAATCCTAGGGGCTTCTCATATGTCATCTCAAACAGTGGGTGGGTATGATCTAGCAGAGCTTGGGAAAGTTACTTTTTGGACTATAATTCTAAATATAAGCCAATCTGAGGGATTCTGTGAGTTGTGATCCAAAAAGGTTTCCAAGCTCTGCTAAACAGCATCTTGATCTTAAAAGTCGCTCATATTGTCACCACTCCTGATCTGAGGATGTTCAGAAGGTTAATTCAAATCCTCCCATTCTGTATTCCCTGATGGACCAAATTAGTCATGAATGACAGCAGGCCTCTATGAAACATTGGGTCTGCCACTGAATTACTACAAAGTAGCAGTAGTACATGTGTGGGTTGCATGTGTGACTTAAAGCATAGTGCTGGTGGGTGGGAGGAGGAACTGAACCCTCCCTCCACCCCCACCTCATCCTGCTTTTTACAACAATTTGTGGCTTGGTAACTGGAGGTAATCTCCACTGGGAGGGGGAAATGGCTAATAGCACAGTCCTATAATTTTTATGTAGAAGTAAATTCTATTTTATTCAGTAGGGCTTATGTGCCTGGGTAAGTGAGCACAGGATTGCATCCTTAAACAATGATTTCTAGTGATGGAACATGGCACGCAAGGGGGCAGGATAGAGTACGTACATAATGGGAGTATGCACAGCGCAGTAGAGATCCACTTTCATGCATCTTCTCTCTAAACAGTCCAAATTTTATAGGAAAAAAGCAGGACCTCATTTGTGTCCAGGCACTGGCACATGAAAGAGAGCCCCAAAAGGGTGTGTGCAGAGGACATAAGAGGATACACTGCAGTATCATGTAATATATGCATCGTATTCCTGGCACAAGTTCTGTGCCCAAGTCTGTCAGACATTGCCTGTACTGTCCACTGTAAGCTGTCATTGTCTTCCTATGGACTGCCACTTGATCTAGCAGGGCAAGAGTGCAATCCATTTTGAGTCATGTGGCTGAAAGTTAATCAACAGGAAGTAGCAGGACTTCATCTGCTTTGTGTCTCAAATTTAAGAGAATACACTTCTGCACCTTGCCACTTGATTTTATCAAATACTTTTCTTGTTCAGGCTGGATTTTTTTTTTTTTTTTTGCAAAGCTCACCACCATCAACTTCATCTCACAGTACAGTATTCCTCATGGTGTCATGCACAACTGAGCTAAATGGAGATAGATTTGCTTATACTGTGCCATCAACCCAACTCATCTTTAAGCCAAATTCCCTCTCACACTCTGCAAATAATTGCAGTATCATCATTACGGTGATATCAAATGTGTACATTTGGCTCTGTAAAATGCCCTCTAGGCTTCATTGACTTCTAACTAGATCTCCATGATCAATAGTTCCATATTCAATGGTTTCTGTCTGTGAAGCTTTTTCAGTTTAATCCTACACATGGAGCACTAACAATTTCTAACTAGAACATCATGGTGCTGTGAATCCCTCCCCACACCCAGCAACCAAACTCAAATTCAGGAAACAAGTGGAACAGAGTCAGCAGCCTTCTTCCCCCTGCCTCCACCTCCCATCCCCCACCACTTACCTCCCTGTACAAAGGGGGGAAGGTGTTACTGCTAGTATAATGCACTGTTACACTAGTATAGTATTGCAATAGGATCCTGGCCATTGTTAACAAAACTGGAGGGCAGAAATCCTTCCTGACATACAGTAGTACCCCCGCATCTGCTGATTCACCAACCACGGATTCAATTATCTGCGGTTGGCAATGGCAGAGAAAGGGAGGGAGGAGGAGGAGGAATCTCACCTCTCCTGCCCCTTCCCCTGGGAGGGCTCCTTTTCGCTGCTGCAGCAATCATGGGGGCAAAGGGGGAAGGGAGGGGGAGGAGTGATCTAGCCTCCTCCCCTTCCCCCTTCGTCCCTGTGATCACCACTGAGGCGGGGCCATGGCAGAGGTGAAGGGAGAAGGGGGGAGTGATCTAGCCCCTTCCCCCTTGCGATCGCCGCTGTGGCAGGGCCATGGTGGGGGAGAGGGGAGGGGAGAGCAATCTAGACTCCTCCCTTTCCCCCTTTGCCCCTGCAGTTGCCACTGTGGCAGGGCCATGGTGGGGCTGAAGGGGGGGGAGGAGTGATCTCACCCCCTTCCCCTGAGATGGCTTCTGTCACTGTGGCAGGGCCATGATGGGGGGAAAGGGGGAAGGAGAGGAGGCTAGATGGCCCCCGAGATGCCTTTTGCTATTATCCATGGAATTCACCATCTGTGGGGAGGGCCCCCCGGAACCAATCCCCCACTGATACAGGGGTGCTACTGTACTGACTCTCTCCCAGAAATCTCCTAGTACATCCAGAGCCCTCTCACATTGCACAGTTATAGCACTATGATTCCCCTTTAATGGCATGGCAACATCTTGTGGAATCCTGAGGTTGCCATTTTGGTGTACTGGTTTGAGTGTTGGACTAGGATACTTCGAATCCCCGCTTGGCCATGTAAACCTGTTTGATGACATTGGGAAAGTCACACTCTCTCACCCTCACAGGAAAGCAAAGGCAAACCCCCTCTGAACAAATTCTGCCAAGAAAACCTCATGATAGGTTCATTTTAGGGTTGCCATGAGTCAGAAATGACTTGAGGGCACAGAACAACAATACTAATATCCCTTTGGGGGCAAGGTCTTGTGAGAGGTTGTTGACAGGCCCTTTTGGAGCAGTCTGTCTAAACCCAAATGAACCCAGTTTCAGGCCTGGCTTTGGTACTGAAATGGCCTTGGTTACCCTAACAAATGACCTCTTTGGGAGAAGGAGAGACAAAAGGAGATTATGAACCTGTAGATACTTCTTGAACTTTTTTCAGCTGTTTATACCATCAGTCATATCTTGTTGGAATAGCTCTGTGGGCTGGGTGTCAGAGGTAGTGATACAGCACTTCTGCTCTTACCATCAGGGTCACCTTCAGAAGGAAGCAGTGTGTAAGGAAGTAGGTTTAGCAATTAGCATGGCAGTTTGCTGTAGGATCCCAGGACAGTCCATCTTATCATCTACGGTTTTTTAATATCTGTAGGAAGATTCAGGGTGAGGTCATCAGAGGATCTGGACTGAGGTGTCATCACTATAATAATGATGCCCAGCTCTTGTCATCCACATCAACTAAAGGTATGCAGGTACTAAACCAGAGTCTGGATTATGTCATGGGTTTTAATGAGAGCCAGTACACAGAATCGGACTCCAGTTAAGACTGAGACTTTGACTAGGTGCTTCTCATGTTCAGGATTTGGATATGTGGCTTGTTATAAATGGGTTTGCACTCACAGTGAAAGAACAGTTGTGCCATTTGGGGAAAGTACTAGATCCAGTTCTGTCACTTGAGGCAAGCGGGTCTCAGTGACTGGGAGGCCTTTAATAGCTTCTGATGGTTTGCCAGTTTCTGAGCAGTGATAGTTTGGCCATGGCTGTTTAAATACTAGTAACCTCCTAACTGCATTACTGTACTAATTTGTACACGGGGTGTCCTTGAATATGATTTTAAGGTTTCAGCTAGTGCAGAATGAAGTGGTCAGAACTGTAGGTAGTACAGTCACATGGACTCATCTTATACCAATTCTAAAGGAGTTGTGTGGATGACCTGTTTGCTTCCAAGCAGGGTTCAGGATGCTGATGCTTAGTTTTAAAGCTATCTGAAACATCGCTTCTTGCTGTACCAGCTTACCTCTGCCTTAGGTTATGTGACAACAAAGAGAAGAGCCTTTGGCATGGTGCTGCCCCAGTTGTAGAATAACCTGCCCTTGGAGATGTGACATTGATGCTGACATTGTGACCTTTTCAGAACCAGATAGCTTAAAAACTTTTTTCTTTGTCCATGGTGACGATGGCCTGAGCAATCCTATACCTTTGCATTTTATGATCTTCTCTAGTTCTTTCATAGCTGCCCTACCCATACTTCGTTTTCTTCTGATTTCATGGCTGCAATCTCTGCTGTGGTCTATGATTGATCCAAGGAATGGGAAGTCTTTCACTATTTCAATTTCCTTTTCATCTGTTTTGAATTTATGTAAATCCTTTGTGGTCATTATTTTAGTTTCCTTAATGATCAGCATTAAGCCTGCTTTTGTACTTTCTTCTTTGACTTTCTTTAGTAGTTGCTCCAAATCTGTGCTGTTTTCAGCTAGTATTGTGGTGTTGTCTGCATATCTTAGATTGTTAATGTTCCTTCCTCTGATCTTCACTCTTCCTTCCTCTGACTCTAAACCTGCCCTGTGCATGATCTTTTCTGCATATAAGTGATAGAATGCAACCTTGTCTTACTTACTTCCCAGTTGCGGACCATTCTGTTTCTCTGTATTTCATTCTTACGGTGGCCTCGTGTCCCAAGTACAGGTTATGCATTAGGACTATCAAATGTGTTGGTACACCAATTTCTTTTAAAGGACTCCAAAGTTTCTCATGATCTACGCAGTCGAAGGGTGTGCTGTAATCTATAAAGCACATGCTGATTTTCTTCTGGAATTCTCTGCTGCACTCCATTATCCAGTGTATGTTTGCTATGTGATCCCTAGTGCCTCTACCTTTTCCAAACCTTGCTTGTACCTCTGGAATCTCTCACTCCAGGTACAAGACCTGTCTATTAAATAATGAGAATGTGTTTCTACCTTTCAGACAAATCAGGGAGAACTGATTGTGAATGCCTGAGTGGTGACCTTGAACATGTCTGAAACTGCATGACAAACATCAACACTCTTGGTCATTCAGTTAATTGTCAGTCGTTGTTTAGAGCAGCTGTGTTGACTGTTGTTGCCAGAAAAATGCTAACTTTAAAAGTTGAGCAACATGACATTCTGCAGCAACTTGAGGTGGACCCAAACCTTTTCCAAAAAAATATCACTTGTGATGAAACCTGGATCTTCCAGTATGACCCTGAGATAAAATGACAGTCAGTGCACTGGAAAACACCATCATCACCAAGAATGAAAAAAGCATGTCAAAGCAAGTCCACATTCAAAGCCATGCTCCTTGGTGTTTTGTTTTACATCAAGGGCATAGTTTTGGCAGAATGGGTTCCAGAAGGCTGAACAGTGAACCAACATTATTATAAGGAAGTTTTGACAAAGCTGAGAGAAAGAGTGGGGGGGAAGGCCAGACTGTGGAACAATGGTTTCATTCTTCATCAAGACAATGTGCCTGCTCACATAGCACTTTTTGTGAAACAGTTTTTGACTGATAAACACATTACTACACTTGAACATTCTCCATATTCTCCAGATTTGGCACCATGTGATTTTTTTTATTTTCCCTAAAGTGAAATCAGTGTTTAAAGGAACACGTTTTGTGTCAATTGATGCAGTACAAAGAAAACAGCAGATGTGTTGACACAGCTGACAGAAATTGATTTGCTCCATGCCTTCAACCAGTGGAAAACAAGACTGCATCAGTGTGTGATTGTGAATGGGGAGTATATTGAAAGGGACAAGCATTTGAATTGTAATACATATAAATAAAGATGGGTTATTGTATCAGTCTCATTATTTAATAGACAGACTCATATGGTAGGAGTCTTTGTTGAAGAATTTTGAGCATGACTTTGCTAATACGGGAGTTGTTACCATATCAGAAATGTACATGGCCACTTAATTCTTGCTATTAATGCTCTCAACAAGCCTGTAAGGTAGATTTGCTGAGAGGTAATGATGTCCCAAGGTACAAGGTCACATGATAAACTGCACGACCCAACAGGGATTTGAACTTAGGGCTTTCTGTTCCAAGTCCAGCACTTTCAACATTGTTCTCTAATTGTTCTCTAAGAGTAGTTGCTATAAAAAATTGTATCAAGACTGAAATACAGTGGTAGAGAGAAATTATACAGTTGTCCTTCCACATTCACGGATTTGGCATTCACGGTTTTAAGTATTCACAGCTTGAAAATATTCTTTAAAAAATAATAATCCAAAAAGCAAACCTTGATTTTGCCATCTTATATAAGGGACACCATTTTGCTATGCCATTGCTTTTGATGGGACTTGAGTATTCACGGATTTGGGTATTCACGGGGGTCCTGGAACCAAACGCCAGCGAATGTGAAGGGACAACTGTAATTATTATTGTGGTAAGTTTACATAATTAGAATGCATATAAACACATTCATGATTAAAAATAATGTGCATAATATGAAAATGAGAGGCCATATTTGAGAGCTGGAATATGACAAACCTTCCAACAGGTAACTTGCAAGCCTATACCCTCTTTCCTGATATCTGCTAACTTGGAGAGCTTTAAAAGAGTTTTAGATAAATTAATGGAGATTAGGGCTATCACTTGCTACTAGTTATGATGGAAGTATATCACCTCTGGTTCCAGTATGCTTCTGTATATCAGTTGGTGAAGAAGGTGAGACTGGAGGCTGAAAGTTGCATTTATGTCCTCCTGCTGAGCTTTTTATGGGCAACTGTTTTGCCACTGTGTGAGAAGGTTGCACTAGAGAGACTTTGGGCACAATCCAGTGGGTTTTTTTTTAATGTTCTGAACCTCGTGGAATGCTATAGGAATTGCTTCTTCATCTCTCTATCCATGAACTAAAAGTGATAGTAAAAACCAGTTCTGCCATTAGCCAGAAGGGCTTACTACACTATGAAGTAAAACAACAGTGCAGCAGGAAGGTTCTATCTTTCATGCTGCCTTACCACATGATGTCATCATTCTTTTGGTGTTCTGCCATTCCAGTCCCAAGGGAGACCGAGGTAAAACCATGTGCTTTTGTTAATAGGTTTTTCCGGTTAGTAAAAAGACGTGGTTTTACCTCAGTCTCCCTCTGGACCAGAACAGAAGAACAACATTGTGCAGTAAGGCAGCACAGAAGACAGAACCTTCCTGCTGCACTGCCACTTTACTTGAGAGTGCGGTAAGCCCCAGAGTGAAGCAGCTTACCTCATGTGTCATGTTTAGAGCAGTATACAGTCAGCCCTCCACATTTGCAAGTTTAACTTTTGTGGATTTGATTGTTTGAGGATTATTTGCTGCTGCCTCCACTGCTGCCCTATGCCATTTTTAATTGGGACCGCAAGCCTCACAAGACTGAGAGACTATGAATCTGCAGCAAGGCTCGTTAGTCCCTAACAATAGCATAGGGAAGTGGTGGCGGCAAGACCCACCAGCCACCCATTTCTGCCTTGTGAAGGAACCCCACTGCCTCAAAAGCATCCGTGGTGGGTTAAATGTGCAGATTGTATTTTCTTATATGTCAAATATGGTTTGGGGTGACCCAGAGATATTTGCAGTTTTTACAAAATACTTTATTTCAGTACTGCTAAATAAACAAACATGGATACCATTCAACACAAAATAGAAATGCAACACGTCATCTCTGAGGGGAAAAGAATACAGTCTGTTACATTTGTGAATGCTAGTTCAAGATAGCAACTTGGGAAGGATAATTTCATCACCTTACAATGCTTTATTACTTTAACACTCCTACTTGAAGGCGCACCATGCACACACACAGTGACCAAGGGAATGAAACACAGCAAATGTAAGAGTTCCAGGTGTGAATAATGTTCAATGCTTCACTCTCTCCAATGCTAGAAAGCTGGCAACTGAAGGGAAGTTTCATAAGGGGACAATGACTTAATTTCCCTCACTACGCTACACCCCTGGCGCGTAGTAATCATCACCAACCGGCTGCCTATGTTAATCGTGTGGTGCAGTTTCGCATGTAAAGAACTGCATTACACTGTGATATAACATAAGAGCAATAAGTAAATGCATTGTTCCCTTTGTTGGGGAACAGCTTTCTTGCTCTTTGCCATACTTCCCTCTGCCATTCTAAATCTTTATGACTCGCATTGATGCACCAAATGTGTCTCACGCATATTTAATATGTAAGAAAGATACAGTTTAGAGCTCCAAATTATGAGAGGTGTCTAAATGAATATAAACACATGTACACATACCACACACAGAATCTCTTAATCCATCCTGGAGGTGAGATTTTATTAAATAACTTGAGTGAGGCAGGGGTAGAGTCCACAAGCGCCAAATGATTTCTCAAAAGTTCATGAAACGACAGAACCATAGTTTCCAAGGGCCCATCTACACAACGGGGGTGGGGGTACGGGGACGGAGTACCTTGTAGTTATGGCATTTCGCAGTAGCAGCAACTTGTCTTAACAGTGGTTTTGGCCCCAGACGCCCCCATAACCTTCACATGCCAGATGACAGCTGCGAGTGATTTACTTGCAGTAGTACTTCACTACCACCGAACTTAAAAAAAAAATGTCTAAGGTGTGCTGGAATCATAAAAGGACAGCAAACCCCCACAAACGCCCTGTTTTATCGCCTTAGCGATTCAATATGGTGGCAGTGGGCACTTACCGTGTTAGCAAGCCCCGCCCCTGCACTCACCCAGCCAATCAGCTTTGCTTATCCACTTGTATGAGAAAGCAATTCAAAGAGAATCACTTGTCCTTACAAGCAAGAATGCACACACCCCTCGCTTTAAAAAAAAAAAAATCTACAGGAAAAATTGTGAAGGCTTTCCCCGCATTATTTTTGCTGTTTGAGGGGGCCCTCCTTCTGAATACTGTGGATCGATGAGGGATATAGTTTAGACAGGTAGGATTCCCAGTGAATTCCATGAGGTTTATTTTCAGCGTTCAGACAACCTCCAAGTCAAGGGACTTAATTCTCCCACTATGTTCCATGCTAGTCAGGTGTCATCTGGAGTACCACGTTCAGTTCCAGGTACCTCATAGGATGTAGACAAGTTGGAGCAGGTTCAGAGAAGGGAACAAGATATGGAGAACAAAACTTGTGAGGAAAACCTGAGGGAGTTGTGAAGCCTAGTGAAGAGAAAACTAAAGGATGGCATGATTGCACCCTTTAAATTTCTAAATGGCTGTCACAAGGGAAGGTTCAATTTTTTTTTCTATTACCCCAGCGGGTATGATCACGTCTAATTGTTTTAAGTTACAGGAGGATAGATTTCGATTGACTATTAGAAGGATCTTCTTGACCATAAGAATGGTTCGGCAATGGAACCAATTGCCTAGAGCGGTGGTGGGGTCTCCTTCTCTGGATATCTTCAAAAAGAGGCTGCACAGCTACCCACTGGGGATGCTCTAGCTGAAGTTCATGCAGTGAGCAAGGGATTGGACTTAATGGCCCATGAGGTCCCTTTCAACTCTATGATTCTATTATTCTCTGCCAGGATGCATTTGTGCATATACTTACAGAAACAATGGCACATGATGAAACAGGAGAACATTGGTGTTTGTGTAACTGGGGGATTGCAAACGCATTATTTTAAGTATGTATCATTTGCCACCTATAACATATATGGAATTCTGCTTTTGCTCCTCAAAAATAGGATATGACACACAACCATCTGTAAATGTATACTGTAATTTCTTTTTCTTTTTTTAATCAAAAGAAAAGGAAGAAGGATTGTGTGTTAACCTCTTAATCTACACTTCTTAGCTACCTGAGGTGGCTGGCTTGTCTACCTGTACATGTACTTTCAAGACATGTAGACAAACTCTGCTGGACTTCTTAAATATGCTAATTTAAACTACATTTTCTAGCTGAAAAGTCAGGATAGGAACTATATGATATTTATACCAAGGCACTCCTTTTTCCCTTCTAGCTCAGTACTTTCTAGATAAAATAGCAGCAGCTCTCTTGGGTTTCAGACTGATCCCAGGACACTTTGCATGCAAAACGTGTGCTGTCTTATTTAAATACTGTTCCTATCCAAAGGGAGAGAAACGTACTACTTAGATCCAACAGGAGCCAGTGTTCATCAGTAGCTGCCTATCACTGATTGATCGATTGATTGACTGACTGATTGATTGATTGATTGATTGATTGCCATAATTGGGGTTGCTCTCATGCCTTCACCAGAAGTCTTCTCCAGTAAGGACAACTATGAGCCCCAAGAGTCCAAGGACAGTGAGGAATTAGCTACTCCTGTAGGCCCAGGTTGCTATAGGGTACAGGAATCTGTGTCCCCAGACAGAGGCGCCATGACACCAAAGTTGGACACGGAAGCTAGCTACTTTCCAGTCTGCAAGATCAACAAAGTATGAAGGGCTCCACTTGAAATCATTAGAAAGAGTGCTCCACTCCAAGGAAGGTCTCTTTGTGAATAGTGGCTCCTTGGAAACAAGTAGTCTCCTTGAGAATAGGCCTTTGCTTTCAGGGACACCTAAAGCAAAATGGTTTCCACTTCAGTCTTGGGTGGGGTTTAGCAGCAGCTAAAACTGGACTGTTAAACCTTGCTACAGGCACAACAGCTAGGACAGTCAGAGTAGTATTAAATAAAAATGTAAAAATAAAGTAAACACACTACTCTGCTTCCCCAAACCTGTGGTGAATCATGTCAGGGACCTCTTGGACATATCTGTGCCTGCTTTGCAGACTATTCCACAGAGTAGCTTTGACAGTGGTAATGTTCGAGTTATGGAGAATTTTCACCCTGACTTTCATGCAATTGTATCATGGTGTAACTGAAGAAAGGGGAATACCCAGATAATTTGCTAAAATAAGGTCAGCACCACAACCCATGACATAACCAAATTAAAGTGCTCAATCGTTATCAGGCCTTTTGCTATTGACACAGGAAGCTAAATAGAGAAAGCTTCTGCCATTGATTTATGCTGGTATGCAATGCCTCCGGGTGAGCACATGTTAGCACATGTACACCTCAACAGTGTGGACACTGGTGTCTAAACACAAACAGAAAATGAGAGGTAACCATTGAAAATGGTAAGAGTTAACACTATCTTATAGCCTATGAGGGATATGAGAACAAGGCATATGACAGGCCTGCATTTAGTCCTCTTTATACTCACAATGTTTTCCTCTCCATCAAGGTTGGAAATACCACAGCATCCATCAAATGGACAGTCATCATGTGGCTAAGTGCCTTTGTGTGGAAAATAATACTTTGGAGGAGGTCAGTAGAAGCTGTCTCTTCATGTTTACATCATAACCTCTTTATCTCTAATATTTGTCAACATAAAACTATAGGTCAGACACACAGGGTCAGATCCTTATCTGGTGTAAAGTCCTGCTGGTCTATATCAGCTGATGGTCTGACTCAGAGTTGCAGACATGCTTTATTTTGCCTCTTGCTACTACCAATAAAGAAGACCAAGCACAACAATCCTACCTGGTTCTGTGAAAAGCAACACTTGATGAAATTTCCTCTTCTACACAACCATAAAATGTACAGGAACCCTTTCAAGTTTTCAACCCTTCCTATAGTGTGGAAGAACAAAGTAGCAGATTGTCAGTTTTAAAGACCTCCTAGCCAGGAGAGTAGGAAGGGAGGAGGGGGCAACAGTTTTATTTAGATTTTTTAAAAGTAACACTGAGTTGTTATTTTTAAAATAACATTGAACAAGCTTTATTATTTGGAATTTCCATTGACTGAAATGAATGGGGGCAGGATATGGCTGTCTGGGTGTATCTTTGTGAAACTAGATCTCAAGCTCTGTCTGCCTCAGACACCCTCCTCTCTCCAAACATTCCTTTTGGGGGCCTAGTGCTGGTGGAAACTCGTATATCCTAATTCCAGCAAACCAGCAGATCTGGGAGTTAGGATTGCACTGTGATGTGCATACTTTTATAGCATGTAGTACTGGCCATTGCAAGAGACAATGTGTGTGTGTGTGTGTGTGCGTGCGTGCGCGCGTGCGCCTTCAAGTCACCTGTCAATTTATGGCAACCCTGTGAATTTCATAGGGTTTTCTTAGGCAATGAATACTCAGAGGTGGTTTTGCCAGTTCTTTCCTCTAAAATATAGCCTATAGCACCTGGGATTCATTGATGGTCCCCCATCCAAGTACTAACCTCTGCTAAAAATCTTAGACATGATGTTTTTTTCTGTAGTAGCTGTACATATGGACATAGGGACTGAATTCAAAATCCTTTCAACTTATATTTTAACCCAGTTATTTGATCTATAGTAGATACCCTGAAAATGTGTGAGTACCAGTGTGGGTGTTACATAAAACCATGCCAGTCTGGTAAAGAGCCGTTATTTCCTGAAAAGAACAACAACAAAATATATAAAAACAAAAACAAAAAAAAGAGAAACTGCCCAAATTTATTGCTGCCAGTGTGCTGCAAGAAGTCTCTTTATGGAGAGAACCTCTTCATTTTTAACGGGAGTTTTAGAAGTAAGTGAGGAATTTCCTTTGACAGATACATCCTGAAATGTATTGGGAACAATATATTGATGCTACTGTCTTTTTTATGGTAGAAGGGATATTTCCCCAACACACTATAGGTCCATATGGATTATTTTCTATCTTTTCTGTGTTGGACAGTTCCCTTCCCATATCTGTTTGTTTATTTTGTACCTTTGCTCTATCAGTTCACAGTTAATGTGAGAACAATGATTTGATATAGAGTAACAGATAAATGCCAGTCGCACACTGTAAGGGATCCCATAGTCCAGTACATAAGCATGTGGGGAACAGAAGTCTTGCACTAAAAACAGGAAAAGAAAAGATGTCCAGATAAAAAGTGTAGTATGAGATCATGTATGCATCAGTAAAAATATGTAAACTGGATGTACAGCTGATGACAATACCCTCCAACATTTCACTGATGAAATCAGGGACACACGTAGCCAAACAACATCAAAGGGTGGTCAAGATGACAAAGGGTTTTTTTTAATGAGGAAGAACACACAAGCTAGGAGGTGCTGCAGCGGTTTGCTTTTGCCTGAGCCTACTGGGAAGGGAAAGGTTCTGCTCCCTCCTTTCCTCTTTCCTGCTGAGTTGAGTGCAAGCAACTTTTGCACTTTGAACTCAGTTTGCAGAAACTGAGGTGAGCTGAGGGGGAAAGAGGAAACTAAGAAGAGGAGACTGAAACCAAGGCATTTAAAATGCAAGTGAAAAAATGGGACAACAGAGAATTGAGACAGTCCTGCCAAATTGGGACAGTTGGAGTGTACATCTGTTCTGCTGTCCTGTACATGTTCCCTGCAAATAAAGCTGAATGGGGCTTGAGAAGCTCTTGCACTAGGTAGTAGGAAGAGATTAAGGAGTCCTTCTGCACGCCCTAAATGTCTCCATGGATGGGGTGGTCACGGGGTGGGAGTGTGGACGCATCCATTTTTATTGTAATTCTAGTAATGCAATATTCTGCATATTTGTTGTCTGTGCCAGTCAGAAGAGAAACAACAGATTATACACACCAGTTTTGGCACTGGAAAAAGTAGAAGAGAGATGGCAAGGGAGGAAAAAAAGAGAGGAGCCAAGGAAGGGAAATGAAGAGGGAAAGCAAGGCTTCTCCTTTCTCTAGTCTCCCTTTCCCCTCTTGTATTCACCCCATCGCCTTCACTTCAGTCTCCTCCCTCTTCTTCCATCCCCACCAGAATTACTCTTTTAAATATTTGTTCTCTGCTGTATAATTATTGCCACTGTCAGAAGCTATATACAGTAGTGCTCATGCTTTGATGACTCACCCATTCTGGAGACACCATTTCCCACAGAGAAGACCTTTCAAATCCTCATTTGGCACCCAGTTTTTTTACTTGTTGAACCTCTCTTACATAAAACACACAACAATTAGGTTTCCATTAGGTAACAAGTCCCAAATCACATCCTAGAACCATCCCCTCCTGCCTTGATAGACCTCAGGGGAACAAGTACAGTTGTCCCTTCATGTTCGCTGGGGTTTGGCTCCAGGCCCCCCCGTGAATATCCAAATCTGTGAATACTCATGTCCCATTATATGCAATGGCATAGCAAAATTGTGTCCCTTGTATAAGATGGCAAAATCAAGGTTTGCTTTTTGGATTATTATTTTTTTAAGAATATTTCCAAGCTGTGAATACTTAAAACCGTGAATGTGGAAGGACAATTGTACTCCACTTGTTTATAAATTTTAACTAAATATGCCATTTCAGATTTCAGTAAGGGGAGAAAGGTAATACAGTACAGCTTGACCCCCTCATATCCACAGATTCGGTCTCCACAGTTTCATTTACCCACATCTGAAAAACATGTTCTCTCCAGGCATTTCTAGGTCCTCCAGTGTGATTCTAGGTCAACTTTAGGCATTCATCTCATTGAAAATAACAGGGTTCCCTATTATCCATGGTTTCAGGTATCCACAAGGGATCTTAGAATGTATCCCCCAAGGATATGGGGGTGGACCTGTAGTTTGCTATAAAATGTAAAGGCACACCCTTAGATATTTTTTCAAGATTAAATTTCCAAAATGACAACAGGGAATTTTAATAATATATTTTTAAATACTACATCATCACTATAACAGTGTCAGTTATTTCCCCCTCCTTTTTATAGATAATCCTAGGGGCTTCTCATATGTTATCTCAAACAGTGGGTGGGTATGATCTAGCAGAGCTTGGGAAAGTTACTTTTTGGACTATAATTCTAAATATAAGCCAATCTGAGGGATTCTGTGAGTTGTGATCCAAAAAGGTTTCCAAGCTCTGCTAAACAGCATCTTGATCTTAAAAGTCACTCATATTGTCACCACTCCTGATCTGAGGATGTTCAGAAGGTTAATTCAAATCCTCCCATTCTGTATTCCCTGATGGACCAAATTAGTCATGAATGACAGCAGGCCTCTATGAAACATTGGGTCTGCCACTGAATTACTACAAAGTAGCAGTAGTACATGTGTGGGTTGCATGTGTGACTTAAAGCATAGTGCTGGTGGGTGGGAGGAGGAACTGAACCCTCCCTCCACCCCCACCTCATCCTGCTTTTTACAACAATTTGTGGCTTGGTAACAAGGTAATCTCCACTGGGAGGGGGAAATGGCTAATAGCACAGTCCTATAATTTTTATGTAGAAGTAAATTCTATTTTATTCAGTAGGGCTTATGTGCCTGGGTAAGTGAGCACAGGATTGCATCCTTAAACAATGATTTCTAGTGATGGAACATGGCACGCAAGGGGGCAGGATAGAGTACGTACATAATGGGAGTATGCACAGCGCAGTAGAGATCCACTTTCATGCATCTTCTCTCTAAACTGTCTCAGTCCAAATTTTATAGGAAAAAAGCAGGACCTCATTTGTGTCCAGGCACTGGCACATGAAAGAGAGCCCCAAAAGGGTGTGTGCAGAGGACATAAGAGGATACACTGCAGTATCATGTAATATATGCATCGTATTCCTGGCACAAGTTCTGTGCCCAAGTCTGTCAGACACTGCCTGTACTGTCCACTGTAAGCTGTCATTGTCTTCCTATGGACTGCCACTTGATCTAGCAGGGCAAGAGTGCAATCCATTTTGAGTCATGTGGCTGAAAGTTAATCAACAGGAAGTAGCAGGACTTCATCTGCTTTGTGTCTCAAATTTAAGAGAATACACTTCTGCACCTTGCCACTTGATTTTATCAAATACTTTTCTTGTTCAGGCTGGATTTTTTTTTTTTTTTTTTTTTGCAAAGCTCACCACCATCAACTTCATCTCACAGTACAGTATTCCTCATGGTGTCATGCACAACTGAGCTAAATGGAGATAGATTTGCTTATACTGTGCCATCAACCCAACTCATCTTTAAGCCAAATTCCCTCTCACACTCTGCAAATAATTGCAGTATCATCATTACGGTGATATCAAATGTGTACATTTGGCTCTGTAAAATGCCCTCTAGGCTTCATTGACTTCTAACTAGATCTCCGTGATCAATAGTTCCATATTAAATGGTTTCTGTCTGTGAAGCTTTTTCAGTTTAATCCTACACATGGAGCACTAACAATTTCTAACTAGAACATCATGGTGCTGTGAATCCCTCCCCACACCCAGCAACCAAACTCAAATTCAGGAAACAAGTGGAACAGAGTCAGCAGCCTTCTTCCCCCTGCCTCCACCTCCCATCCCCCACCACTTACCTCCCTGTACAAAGGGGGGAAGGTGTTACTGCTAGTATAATGCACTGTTACACTAGTATAGTATTGCAATAGGATCCTGGCCATTGTTAACAAAACTGGAGGGCAGAAATCCTTCCTGACATACAGTAGTACCCCCGCATCTGCTGATTCACCAACCACGGATTCAATTATCTGCGGTTGGCAATGGCAGAGAAAGGGAGGGAGGAGGAGGAGGAATCTCACCTCTCCTGCCCCTTCCCCTGGGAGGGCTCCTTTTCGCTGCTGCAGCAATCATGGGGGCAAAGGGGGAAGGGAGGGGGAGGAGTGATCTAGCCTCCTCCCCTTCCCCCTTCGTCCCTGTGATCACCACTGAGGCGGGGCCATGGCAGAGGTGAAGGGAGAAGGGGGGAGTGATCTAGCCCCTTCCCCCTTGCGATCGCCGCTGTGGCAGGGCCATGGTGGGGGAGAGGGGAGGGGAGAGCAATCTAGACTCCTCCCTTTCCCCCTTTGCCCCTGCAGTTGCCACTGTGGCAGGGCCATGGTGGGGCTGAAGGGGGGGGAGGAGTGATCTCACCCCCTTCCCCTGAGATGGCTTCTGTCACTGTGGCAGGGCCATGATGGGGGGAAAGGGGGAAGGAGAGGAGGCTAGATGGCCCCCGAGATGCCTTTTGCTATTATCCATGGAATTCACCATCTGTGGGGAGGGCCCCCCGGAACCAATCCCCCACTGATACAGGGGTGCTACTGTACTGACTCTCTCCCAGGAATCTCCTAGTACATCCAGAGCCCTCTCACATTGCACAAATATAGCACTATGATTCCCCTTTAATGGCATGGCAACATCTTGTGGAATCCTGAGGTTGCCATTTTGGTGTACTGGTTTGAGTGTTGGACTAGGATACTGGGAGACCAGGTTTCGAATCCCCGCTTGGCCATGTAAACCTGTTTGATGACATTGGGAAAGTCACACTCTCTCACCCTCACAGGAAAGCAAAGGCAAACCCCCTCTGAACAAATTCTGCCAAGAAAACCTCATGATAGGTTCATTTTAGGGTTGCCATGAGTCAGAAATGACTTGAGGGCACAAAACAACAATACTAATATCCCTTTGGGGGCAAGGTCTTGTGAGAGGTTGTTGACAGGCCCTTTTGGAGCAATCTGTCTAAACCCAAATGAACCCAGTTTCAGGCCTGGCTTTGGTACTGAAAAGGCCTTGGTTACCCTAACAAATGACCTCTTTGGGAGAAGGAGAGAGAAAAGGAGATTATGAACCTGTAGATACTTCTTGAACTTTTTTCAGCTGTTTATACCATCAGTCATATCTTGTTGGAATAGCTCTGTGGGCTGGGTGTCAGAGATAGTGATACAGCACTTCTGCTCTTACCATCAGGGTCACCTTCGAAGGAAGCAGTGTATAAGGAAGTAGGTTTAGCAATTAGCATGGTAGTTTGCTGTACAATCGATCCCAGGACAGTCCATCTTATTATCCATGGTTTTTAAATATCTGTAGGAAGGTTCAGGGTGAGGTCATCAGAGGATCTGGACTGAGGTGTCATCACTATAATAATGATGCCCAGCTCTTGTCATCCAAGTCAACTAAAGGTAATGCAAGTACTAAACCAGAGTCTGGATTATGTCATGGGTTTTAATGAGAGCCAGTATACAGAATCGGACTCCAGTTAAGACTGAGACTTTGACTAGGTGCTTCTCATGTTCAGGATTTGGATATGTGGCTTGTTATAAATGGGTTTGCACTCACAGTGAAAGAACAGTTGTGCCATTTGGGGAAAGTACTAGATCCAGTTCTGTCACTTGAGGCAAGCGGCTCTCAGTGACTGGGAGGCCTTTAATAGCTTCTGATGGTTTGCCAGTTTCTGAGCAGTGATAGTTTGGCCATGGCTGTTTAAATACTGGTAACCTCCTAACTGCATTACTGTACTAATTTGTACACGGGGTGTCCTTGAAGATGATTTTAAGGTTTCAGCTAGTGCAGAATGAAGTGGTCAGAACTGTAGGTAGTACAGTCACATGGACTCATCTTATACCAATTCTAAAGGAGTTGTGTGGATGACCTGTTTGCTTCCAAGCACGGTTCAGGATGCTGATGCTTAGTTTTAAAGCTCGAAATGGCTTGAGATCCAAATATCTGAAACATCGCTTCTTGCTGTACCAGCTTACCTCTGCCTTAGGACTGTTGGACAAGTTATGTGACAACAAAGAGAAGAGCCTTTGGCATGGTGGTGCCCCAGTTGTAGAATAACCTGCCCTTGGAGATGTGACATTGGTGCTGACATTGTGACCTTTTCAGAGCCAGATAGCTTAAAAACTTTTTTCTTTGTCCAGGGATTTTAATGAGTTAATAGAGTCTGTCTAATTTATTGTATTTGCTTCTTTTTCTTGACTTTATTATGGTGGGTTTTTTTAAAAAAAAATGTAGGTTGCATTATGATTCCTCATATCATGATGGTATTTGCAAGGGTGAAAGGCAATTTTAAAATCCTTTAATAAAGGAAAAGATAAATATTTGCACTCTTTGTATATGACAAGACAGTCATGGTCTTTGTTGTCGTTGTGTGCCTTCAAGTAATTTCTGACTTATGGCAACCCTAAGGCCATATTGTGGAGTTTTCTTGGCAAGATTTATTCAGAAGAGTTTGCCACTGCCTTTCTCTAAGGCAGAGAGAGTGTGACTGGCCCAAGGTCACCTAATGGGTTCCCATGGTGGAGCAGGGATTTGAACCCAGGTCTCCTGGAGTCCTAATCCAACATTCAAACCACTACACCATGCAGGTTCCCCACCACCTTCTGGTGAAATAGGCAGTCTAGATATAATGTCTTAATAGCATGAATCTGCTCTGTTTTCCCACCAACACCAGGAATACCATAAGTGCTTCTCCTTGCAATTCATTTTTTTCAGTTTCTTTAAAGAAACGCTGAAGCTACTTTATATAGAGGGGATAAGACCTGAAGGTTCACTTCGACAGTCACTAAGAAGATAAGTTTAACAGGACAAAACAGAAGGATAAGTGATATCAATAGAAAGGCACTAACTACATGGAGCAGCCCGCTGTAGTCCCAGATACTAGAAATACAGCAACTTCAGCATACCTGTTTTATTCTGAGAAAATTGACAGTCTTAGTTCCATTGTTCTAGAATTCTGTGAGCACCCCACTCATTAGAAGACCCCACTATAGATTCCTCCTACCGAAATCATTTCAGAAAACCCTCTGAACTTAGTAGTTTGAAAACAGCAGCATAAGAAGCCGCCTTGAGGAAGAATTGTCCAGACCAAATGGAGAAGAAGAAAGATGAAGAACTAGGTATTCATCAAGCTGGGTTAAAAACATGATCTGCTTCCATGAGTACCTAACAAATTAATACAAGCAAATATTCCTGATTCAATGGTATAAATAAAAAACAATAGCCAGAAGATTTGTGGCATCTTAAATTCTAAAATATATATTGTAGCTTAAATTTTTGTGGACTAGAGTTCACAAATGAAGCCATCACTGGAATAAAATTATTTCAGACAAAACATAAATTGTATGTTGTGCCTCTGTATTTGTTTCAATGCAAAAACATACACATGTGCATCTATTTACAGACACATATACTTAGGCATCAGAAATTTATCATCTCCAACTTCAAGCAAATGCATAGGACATTGCTGCTATTGTGTGTCTTCAAGACAGTTCCATCTTATGGCAAACCTAAGGTGAACCTATCATGTGGGTTTCTTAGCAAGGTTTGTTCAGGGCAGGGGTTGCCATTTTCTTCCTCAGAGGCTGAGTGTGTGTGACTTGCCCAAGGTCACCCAGTAGGTTTTCACAGCCGAGTGGGGATTTGAATGCTGGTCTCCCAGAGTCATAGTCCAACACTCAAACAACTACACCATGCTGGCTCTCAGTTACATTGTACATAATAGCAACAAATTGTCTCTTACCTGAGGTGTGGTCATCAGCTTATTCCCATCTGAATCCTGCAAATCCAGTTTTCAAGGGAAAGATAAAAAGAGGAAATTGCCTGCCCCCCATCCAGTTTGGATTACATTCTCTAAATTTGTTTCATCTCCTGGTGAATCTCTTTTGCCTGTTTTCCACATAGCTCAGGACACTCTTGGTCTGGCTCCAACTTTCTTTCGTTTCTTAACTTGGCTCTTGATTCCTCTTTGTTTCTGTACTTTTCTGGTTTTAATAGGTTGCTTTGTGAAGAGTTCCCATCCTTAAATGTAGAGCTTAGGTTAGCTCCAGGGCTCTTGAAACAATACTTTCTGGAGATTCTCTTTTTTCTCACTACTGTTTACACTCCTACTGTTTAATTAACTCTTCTCCTTCTCTCTTCCTCTCCCTTTCAAATTGCTTGTTTCACTGTTTTCTGATTGCTTTGCGGTCTGTAGCTGAGAAGTCACTAACTCTGCTAGAATACAACAGCCTTAGACTACCTACTTTAACCCTCCCCTGCATATGATCTCAGAACCATGGATACGCTGCAGATGCAGTGATGGGGAAAGACAGGAGTGCAATCCAAAGCAATGGAAACATTAATGGTAACACGTGTGCCTGGCACTGCAGAGCCCTAGGCATCTTTGCACAGAGCACTGTGGCCTGCAAAGGTTTATCATCCATTCCAGAACACAGTTTAAACCCAGTTCCAGAATTTTATTCTTTCCCTAAGGATTGTACCTGCGCCTATTTCAGAAAAGCACAGTGAAGTCACTCAATTTCTAAACTGTACTTTTCTAACCATCTCTATGAGTCCCTTATTATGATATAACAAACAGGACCAACTCTAGACTGTGTTCAAAAATTCCTCTCACTTTCCCCCTTGATTCTCAGCTTACTTCACTTGCTGCAAACTGAGTTCCAAATGCAAAAAGTAGTTTTCACTCAATTAACTCAGTGGGGGGAGAGAAGGGAGAGTTCAGAATTTTGCCCTTTCCAGCAGGTTCTGACAAAAGCAAACTGTTGCAGCCCCTCTTAGCTTGTGTGTTCTTCCTCATTTATATTTTTTTCCCCATCTTGACCACACACTGATGTTGCTTGCCCACCCGCACCCTGTTTTCATCTGTGAAATGTTGGAAGGTATGCCTCTCTTTAGTCCATGACTTCCTTATCGGGATGACCAATTTGGCTTGATAAGAATTTGGAGCTGGAAAATTAACTTTTTTGGACTACAACCTCAGAATTTTTGAGCCAGCATGGTCATGCCCTCTGCAGAATTAAGTAGTCCCAAAGGGTTACCATTTCCAAGCTTTGGCTTTTAAATGGTTTGCACAGTTTGCACTAGGCTGTTATTCTGTTAACTGCCCCATAGAAAAGATGATAAAAATGGATGGATCAACTATATCAAATGAAAAGAAACCTGGTAATAGTTTTAAACTGTTATACCTGGTTTTAAACTGCTTTAACTTGACCAATTGTTTAAAATGATTATAGTGTATTTAATTTTTTTCTGTTTTCACTTGTTTCAATTGATTTAATTGTACAGTATATAGTACCAAGAATAAAGGACAGAAAATAGTTACTAAAAATAAAATTAAAAACTTCACTACAACCTCAGCCTTATGTGAAGGCACTCATCCCTCCACCAGAGGCTCCACAAACTGATTTGTTACCATTACAGGACCCCAATCCTATCTGATAGTGATCATGGTGTCTTGCCTATATGTCACTATATGCACGTGTCAAATATTTCCAAACCAGAGCTGCCTCAAGACATATTGTTACATAAGGCAAAGTACCAGTGGCATATTCCACCCATGTCAGAGTGCATAGTGCCCAAATCCAGTCACATTATTTTGGCACTGGCAGCAGAAAATCACTCAATCAGCTCTTCCTATCTCTAACAGTAAGAGTACAATGGCAGATTTGCTGCCTTTCCATAACAACTAAAGCCTGCTGCTTCACTCTGCCTAGTGGTAGGGCCAATCCTGATCCAAACAAATGATGACCATTGATGGCTATGATAGAAGGGTGTGGGATTGGAGTTGGTTCCCATTCTGCTGTTGCCTGCGCTAAACATTGTTGGTATCATTCACACTTGTTTCTCTTTTCATGTGCACAAACACACACCTATCCCTTTGTTCCTAGTGATTTATATTTTTGTTCAAAAATGTAATTTAATCATAGAATCATAGAACTGTAGAGTTGGAAGAGACCACAAGGGCCATCCAGTCCAACCCCATGATCACGATCAAAGCATCCCTGACAGATGGCCATCCAGCCTCTGTTTAAAGACCTCCAAGGAAGGAGATCCCACCACGCTCCGAGGGAGTGTGTTCCACTGCCGAACAGCTCTTAATGTCAGAAAGTTCCTCCTAATGTTGAGGTGGAATCTCTGTTCCTGGAGCTAGCATCCATTGCTCCATGTTCCAGTCTCTGGAGCAGCAGAAAAACAAGCTTGCTCCATCCTCAGTGTGACACCCCTTCAAATATTTAAACAGGGCTATCCTATCGCCCCTTAACTGTCTTTTTTCCAGGCTAAGCATACCCTAAGTCTTTCCTCATAAAGCATGGTTTCCAAACCTTTCACCATTTTAGTCGCCCTCCTCTGGACACGCTCCAATTTGTCAATATCCTTTTTGAATTGTGGTGCCCAGAACTGGACAATCAAACTCACTGTAATCATACACAAAGCCACATACACCTGTATTGATAAATATATATGTTCATCTATTCAGGGTTGGAAATGTTATTATTTTTGACTACAACTCCCTGAATTCCCCAGCCAGGAATTCTGGATGGATTCTGGGTAACATACTCCAAAAACAATTTCCCCAAGCTCTGCCACATGCCAGGCTCTGTAGTGCCAAACACAGCTCTGTTCAACACAGATGTTCACACCTCTCTCACTGTATTTACACATACACTAACTGCAGTTATTGTTTGTTCCAGTATTTGCATTTTCTAATGTGTAATTTCTATTATGTTTTTATTGACTTATGAGCAAGATTTGGCCTATCATTGGTCCACAAGGAGGTGGCTGCCCCAGGCTGCAGATTTTTGTACAGTGAAAAGGCACCAGATTGTAACTTATTAACTATTATTGTATTTTTCCTGCCAGGGAGTTGGAAAGGAATTTGTGGGATTTTTCTGCCTCAGGACCCAAAATAACTTGGTTAGGCTTGAGAATCATTTATCTTTACTTTGGGGTGGAGAAGTGGCAACAATTTCTGCTCCTCAAGCAGCAGAAATGTCTTAGTATCACCCTGGGCGTGTCTACACAGGCAATACAACCCGTACTCACCCCGTATTCATGGCACAGTTAACACACAACATTTTCGACAATGCACATTTTCACCAGGGCTTCTGCAGGAAACCCCGTATCTGTAAGATTCACAGTTTGCTCCAGATTTGAGGGGAAAACCTGGATTTGGGGCCATGTGGCAGCTGAAGATTGTCTTCGGAGTAAAGCTGGGGTTGGACTTCCAGTGGATGGGACTCCATTCTAGCACTTTTAAAATATTTTATTTTATTTTTATTTTTCTATTGTGAACATATCTGGGTAAGCATATCTATGCTTATCTAGTAATACAGTACTATGGAACCATGTATATTCACTTATCCACATACAAAATCATGTGAGTGTGGAATTTATAGGGCCATAGCAGTTCAAAGAAATCCACTGTGGCTATGAGGTAGGTGCAGGGTTTCCTACCCATTATAGTTAAGCCCTCTGCTTGTGAGAGTGGCTTTGGGGTTGTCTATGAATAGACAAAGTATAAATTACTACATTAAATTTAAATTCATATCTTTTGCTCTAGTTGTATACATACACATTTAATGCTACCCTCTGAATGAATTATACATATACCACTCAGAGAAATTCTCATATCAACACAGCATATCAGGGCAATATGATAAGTTTAGTAGATCTTATATACCATTTCCAGAGTTCTGAAAGTAGAAGATGCATAGAAGCAGCAACACATTAGATCAAATTAGATTTTAAGAGGAATACATATTCCTTCAGTAAACCCATCCCCCCCCTGCAATGGATGTTTCTCAGAGATGTGTGCTTCAACAATCAGACTTACAAGTTAAGCTCATTTGTACATCCCATTGACCAAGGAGATTATCAGACACAGCAAATGTGGTGCCAGCAGAATGACAGCAGAACACAAAAGGACGCCAATATCAGATGACAACATCCTTTTGTGTTCTGCCAGCATTATGCTGACATTTCTTTGTATTGACGTCTGAAGTCATCAATAGATCCCCCAGTTCTGTTTTGGTGCTGGCATTGTCAGTGTGCGAAACCTCGGGCCATTTAAATCCTGTCACTGTGGCGAGAATGGCCAGTCCGGTGCAAACACTTCCAGGTGAGATTGGGACATCCAGGTAATTTTCGCTCTTTTTATGACCCTCCCCAAGTTACTTGGGATTTTTAAAGTGTATGGATGTGCTTTGTGTGATTTTTTTATGCCTTATTTTTTTTCCTTTTTTGAATTTCCTGCCCAATGAAGTCTTGCGAGAATCCACTGGACTTCAAAGGAGGAAGTGAACAGAGCTCTGTTCACTTCCTTTTCATTGCTGGGGAAGCCTTTGGATGGGAGGGAAGGTAAGTGCAGCGGGGAGCATTCTTTTGCTGGCCATACAAATGGTTTTCTTATGCCAGCAAAAGAACGTTTTAAAGGGGCTAGTCTGATAATCTCCCAAAACACAAAACAAAGCATGCTAAAATGCATAATACATAGATGAGGACAATTGTGTGCATAAGATGAGACCAATTGTGTGTCATGGCAGACATCTTTTACCACCTGAAAGAGCACCTCTTAGAAAAATTATCATATTGTCTAGCTTGACCTATAGACATGCAGGAAGATGACATGTAGTCACAGCTTTAAGGCACTCCTTGCAGGTGACCCAACACCATGGAGAGCTGGTCATCTGTCATTCCATCAGCACCATCCAGATAGGGAACCACGCTTTGCCACACCACCTGCTTGCTGCTCCTATGGGAGTGTCTCAAGACCCTATTCCCCTGGTGGCTTAAGAAGCCTTTATATGACACAAGTAGTCCACAGAGCCAGGTGGGTTGTTGTTTTTAAATCAACAGCCGTACAGGAAGTAGATCTTCCTGTCTTTGTCCTGGTCTATCAAGGCCATGGCAATGTTGTATGAAAGCATTTATTTACAAAAGGGTATTCATATTAAGGGAACAATGGTGGAGAGAGGAAACCAGTCCAAGCTCTCTCTTAATATTGTACTGAAATTAAAATGAAGGAGGCTGAACCTGATGTTTTTCACACATTTACTTTGTCAACTAAGCATGCTTTAACTCTTTGTTCACACAGACTTTTTTGTTTGCTCAAGTCTTTTAATTTTAATTTTTCAGATGTCGCCTTTATGCTGACATTGTGTTCCAGTCTGCTATGACCTTCTTTCATTATTCATAGTTTTACTTGTTATTACTGCTGGTTTTGTAAAGCTTGAAAGCTTTAACTAAAAATGGCTAATACATATTTCAAATGAAGAAATAAATCCCACACGTCACATGAAAAATTCAGGAAGTTGTGAGTCAGGAACAGCTCTTATTGTTACCTTTTAATCTATAGCATTATCTTATTACTTTCAAGACAGTTCATAAAAACAATTTTGAAAAGGCATGGCCCAGGCATTGGCAATGGAGTAGGAAAAAGGGTGTATTTTACTGAGGTCCAGAAATCTGAGGGAGGTTGATAGTCTCCCCAATTACTACAAAGTAGAGAATGATGATAAAATGATAGATCATGGCTGAGGATCTTCATAAAAACATATTTACTGTCCAGATAATGAGAGGTTTGCTGGAGCTAATCCCAAGCAGCATGAAAGCAAAACACAGAATTGTGTGATTAGTGAGTGGCTGGTCCAAGTCTTTTAGAGACAGAAAGATTTGTGCTTCTTTCAGTGACATGCTTTGTCAAGAATTACCTGTGTTTCTTGTGCAGAGACGAAGGGGAGAGGCTGCTGCCGGGAGAAACAAAGCATCAGTATAATCTGGGACATGGATCCCAGGTTTAGTTCTTTATTTAGGAAAGTATGTCTCTAGTAGCACTCACTTCTGCCTGGTTTGTCTTGGAACCGAATACATTATCAGTTGCTAAGAAACTGTGTGTGTTTTATATGGACAGTTGTTCTTTTAATTTTGACCCATTGTTAAATTCTAAGGTGAATTTATATTTTCGTAGATCATAAGATCATTATTTTCTCTATTTCCCTCCCCATCTTCTAGGAGATTTTCAGACAGGCAAAAATCTCCCCTTGCCGCGCGAGCAGCCTCCCGAAACTGCTGCGCGGCAAGGGTCTTTTTCGGACCGCGCTGTGCCTGTGGCGAAACCGTCCGTGTCACTTCCGTGAAGCTTGGGACGGCTCCGCGTCATATTTCAAGCACGGGCAGCCTCCGTGATTGAAATATGGCGCGGAGCCGTCCCAAGCTTCACGGAAGTGACACGGACGGTTTCGCCACAGGCACAGCGCGGTCCGAAAAAGACCCTTGCCGCGCAGCAGTTTCGGGAGGCTGCTCGCGCGGCAAGGGGAGATTTTTGCCTGTCTGAAAATCTCCCTATACAGATTCTTAAAAACACTCAGGAAAAAAATTGGCATATTTGCTGTACAGAAGGTCGTTATTATTTTAACTGTACAAAGCATCGAACAGTACTAAGTATCTTTTTTCCCTTCTTGCTTATATTTTTCAGTAAGAAAATTTTACTCTGCTTTGTAAGACAGCTTGCTGCAGCTGTCACAGAAGCATAAGAGACTGGGAGAACCAATCCCTTTCTGCTTTGTTTTGAGATCTGCCACTCAACAGCCTTTGGGGGTAAAGCCTTATTGGTGGAACTTGCAGAGCAGTGAGATCTTTGACCACCCATTGTTCTGCTTGGCACTTGAGCTTCTGTAGATGGTGCATCTCAAGGGTCACAAGAAAAGTTCAGAGACTGCTTTGACTTTGGAGGGGGCATCTGATCTCAGTTCCCCACTCTCTGCTTCCAAGAAAACTTTTGCTGTCTTCAGTTTTCTGGTGTCTTAGCTCTGACACTGGGAGAGGTATAAAGTGGGGGGATTAGTATTTGCTGCAAATGGACTGAGAAAGCTTAGCCCTCAAGTCCTCCTGGTTTCTGACCATGCCTCTAACATGGGGAAACATTTAGAAGCATCCTGGGGTTTGTATTTAAAACTAATGAAATAGTAGAACACACACACACATACCAGAAGTGCAGTGAATGCTTTGGGTATGCCAGAGTACTGTGGTTATTATTTAGTTAGTACATGCCAATATTGACAGATACATCATGAATTTTTACTCCTTGCATCCAACAGGGAAACATGTAGAGCTCTAGATGCTGTTGTGCTGCAGCTCCCAGCATTGTTCACCATTGGTTTTGCTGGTGACAACTGCTGGGCCTTGTGCTCCCACAAGATATGGAGAGCTGCAGATTTCCCACTTCTGCTATAGTGCAATAGAGGGATCAGTTCATTTTTATGCCCACAGTTCCCTCAGTATGTACAAGCAGTATACACCTGGTTAAAAAAACACACCCATGCACCCTTCTCATTTGTACAGAGTGTGTCAGGGTTAAACAGAGTGGATCTGCTAATCTTTCTTTATGTCAGATTGCATGGGTGAGCAAGGCAAAGTGGTTTCTATTGTGGCCAAGTCTTCATTTTTGTTCAGCAGTTGATGATTTGTAGTGAAATGCATGAGTTGGCTCTACTGGAGAGCACAATGTCAGAGTGATGCAAGGTGATATAAATCTTATCTATCCACAGGTTGTTTGATCTACAATGACTTTCATGTGTTAAATGGCAATCTCTTGATGTTGTAGCCCATGAAATATATGGGTTAACTCCACTCAAGAGCACAGTGTTCCAGTGATGTGAGGTGACATGAATGTTCTCTATACAATATTTGATCTGCAATTACCCATTTCCCCATGAAAGCCATCTCTTGATGTTGCAGTCCATCAAATGATAATCATGCATGTGTAGACAAGTCCAGAGAGTATTTTAAAAGCTCTGAACTTCATAAAGGGATTAATCTGTGGAGATAATTGTGGAGAAGACTGGAAGAGTACAAAACTGGGGGAAATATAATTGGCTTTTGTCCTCTGCCCAAAGTTTTTGGAAAACAATAGTTAGCTTAAACTTGCTCAATTTAGATTCACTCAGCTAATAGATACATAGCCACCAGATTTTCTGCAATTTGTAATCGTTTTCAGCTTACGATGAGCAGGCCATCAGATTCATTCACTTAGAACAGAGAAGCATTCAGTTTTGACATCTTTCAATGTGAGTTTTTTATGGTCAACAAAACCAGCAAAACTCTGCCACTGCTTAACAGGAAAAATCAGACAAGCCAGACATTACAAGCACAAAACTGCCACACATCCAATAGCCATGTGTGAATGAATCGTGCATGGAAATTTAGAAAGGAAAGAGAATTATGGCAACCCATGCATAGTTCAACTGGTGCATAAACCTGAACGACTACAATAATCTTCTGTTTGTTTATTCATTCCATTACTCAGATATTTTCATGTTTTTGGTGGCTTCTGTTAACAAGTACACTCTTGGCCTGTGCTGCTGAGGATAAATCCATAGCGAAATTTGGAAGAAACAAACTGGGCACTGGTTCACAGAAGGGACCCACAAGTGGAGGCTGAGTAGCCATGGAACAAGTCAAGAGCCACAAAACAGGACTAGCCAGCGGCAGGCTCTCCAGTACCTTGAACAGTTCCCAGGGAAAAATGGCTTAGAATCATAGAATCATAGAATTGCAGAGTTGGAAGAGACCACGAGGGCCATCCAGTCCAACCCCCTGCCACGCAGGAAATCACAATCAAAGCATCCCCGACAGATCAAAGCATCCCCGACACAATCAAAGCATGCCTGACTTGGTCCAAGCAACTGAATTCTTAGGGCGTTCCTCAGCTAGATTGCCTCCCCTTCACTCCCTTGCTGGAGAATGGAGATCCTTTAAAAGCCAGCATTAGAGAGCCAGATCTCTGGGCATTCTTTTGGCGACTCTTGGTAGGCCACTAAGTGCCATTCAAAAGGAAGGATGTTGGCCATTGAAGGGCTACTACTGATGGCCTGTCATCATGGGGGCTCCTGGCCCAGAATACTTAGGCTGAGGGATTGTCTAAATGGTCAAAATAATCCTAATGGAATTCACTTGGAATATGATCTGTCTTAATGGGAACCCACATCAATGTGCCATATTTGGAAGGAGACAGCAAAAAACTCCAAAAGCTATGCTGGGAAAGCCTTCATGGCTTTCCCCAGAGTTTTTAAAAAGCTCTGTGGGGAATACGCATTCCTGCTTGTTGGGAAAAGTGATTAAATTTGAATTGCTTTCCCATACAAGAGGAAGCGTAAACCTGATTGGCCAGATGAGCACAGGGGTAACAGGGCAAGCGCCTCCTGCTGCCATGTTGGATTTTCACCTTAATGAGTGATCGCTAAGGTGATAAAATGGGGATTTGTATTCTCTCTCTCTCTCTCTCTCTCTCTCTCTCTCTTTTGGTAAAGGTGAAATATCACTTGTGTGCACCATGAAAATAGTGGGGGGGGGGTTAAGTTCAGCAGCGGCAGATTTAAAAACACGAGTAAATCACTTGTGGCCACCATCTTGGCTAGAGGGCATGCAAAGTTTATGGAAGCTGTAAAATCATTAAGACAAGTTTCAGCTGCTGTGTCTTGCTATTACTGTGGAGCAATCCATTTTTTTCAGGCTCCTATAGACGAGACCTCAGAAGATCCCTGGGTAGTTGGCTCAAGCTGGGTATTGTCAGGGTCCAGATCCATTACCTCTGTGGGTTGTACCACTCACCTTTCTCTTTCATCTTGTCAGTGTCCTGTTAAGTCTTGCATGAAGAAAGATTTTTCATTAAAAAGAGCATGGTCTTTTCCTAGGATCACAGTTCCCTTAGGCAACAAGGTTGGGCCAGTATCTTTCTTGAATTCAGTTTAGATGCACATGGCTGGGGAAAGAAATCCACTTGCACAACGATACTTGTCGATGGAATTTTAGCTTCTTCCAGTGAAAAGAAACAACTGAAAACAAAGTCACATCTCAGTTCCAGCCTGTGACGAAAGAGCTGTTCTCAGTTCAGTGGTAAGTTTTATGCTGACCAACAGCTGCATCCAAAGGAGAGACAGGTTAGGGCCTCAATGCAATATAAAATGATAGGGAGATAATTGTCAACATTTCATTATTAATTTTCTGAGTCACTGTCAGTGCATTCAACTAATAGCATGAACCACTCAGGTTCAAGTTAATTGTACAAATATAATTTTCCCAGATTGTGTGGATGACCTCCTCAAGCACAGTTTAAAAAGGAGCTGCAAATATAGGATAGCTTTTTGAAGACTCTATCCTTCATAAATTAGCCTAAATGCATAATGAACATATTAATTCTACTGGTTTGCAGAGCATCTTGTAGGAATAAATTTATTACAATTTCTTCCATAAAAAAAAAAATACATCTGCAGCAAATCTTCCTCTGTAAATCCAAACCTATCTCATAGACGCCATCAAACTCTTCATCTTCTAAGGATTTGACTTGTTTTCTGAGATACAATAATCTGTGGTATGAATGCAGAAGTGAGACTTTTCACTTGTTGGAGGCAGTGTGTATGGTCCTTGACGAAGGGCTTAAAGGAATTATCCTTGCAACTCCTTTCTGCTTAAAGACATTCTCTTTTTTCCATCAATACTCTTCAATCACAGCAAGGTCTATGAATCCCAGTCTGCAAGACTGAAGTCACTGGGCAAGACAGCTGGATAGAGCACCCTTCCTACCACCAACCTTGCTTTACCAGCTGCTCTCTTTATTAAGAAGCATTGAATATTTTAGCACCTATGGATAAACCACTACAGACGGTGGCAACAGCTGTTGCTAGGGAAACGTTCCCCAAAATAGCCCCATTCCACCAACCTTTCCTGCTGCTAATGTTGTGGGGAGGGGGGTGAAGAAATGGAGGAGAACTAGTAGCTCCTTGGAACACGACCAACAAAAATCTCTTCTTTAACCTATCTCTAGCTGAAACGGTTACCTACTTTCCATCTTCAGATAACTAGGAGGCCAAATGTTGGTGGGGGGGCAGATATTAATGGCAGTTTGAAGAGTTCAGTGTCTGTATAAAGGAGGCAACTAGGTATTGTATAAGGTAGGGGTGGGGAAAGTGTTGCCCAGGATCTATGGCACAACTAGCATGGAAACCGTGAGCTCATCCATTGTCCAGCAGTTAACTAGCTCTCCACCCATGAAGTCAAAAGTGAGAGAGATACAATTGGTTGCACTGGGCTCCACACTTATGCAGTTTCTGAGAAAGCACACCACAGGCACAACTATTTTTACACCAAAACAACACCCCACAGGATTCCAGTCCTCACAATCCCTTTTTTCTCTCTGCCTCCTGTTAGGGTCTTTTGACAGTTTCTACAAATTTAGCTGTCATAGTTTCCCGACTCCACTCTTGCCCCTGAATTATGGAAATCACATCCATACAACCTTTTGAGCATATGTTTGTTTTGTCTTTTAAGCAAAACTACATGGTTTAGCTGCAGGCTATCTGCCAGAATTTATCTCCCTGTATGAGCCTACCTGGGCCCAGCGATCCCCAGGAAAGGCCCTTCTCTCAGTCCCACTACTTTGGGGTTGTCTATATGTCAAAAATACTCCTCATAGAATTCAAGGAGAGTATGATTTATCTAAATGCCATCCTGCATCAATCCACAGTATTGGGAAGGAAGGGGCCAAATACACCAAAAACTCCAAAGGAAAAGCCTTTGTAGCTTTTCCCAGTGTTTTAAAAAAGCTCTGTGGGAAATGCACTTTCCCACTTGTTGGGACAACCAATTCACATTCATTCACATTCCCCATAAGAGGAAGTAAAAAGCTGATTGGTTGGATGTGGGCAGGGGATGGAGTTTGCTAATAAGACAAGTGCCCAGAACCTCCATCTTGGATTTTCATCTTATTGATCATGTGCTGCAAAAACCAGCCTTTTTTCTTTTTTTCTTTCTTTCTTTATTTAGGAGGAATATCACACTTTTGCACCTTAGATACACTTTAAAAAAACATACTGTTCAGCAGCAGCAACTGATGACAATAAAAATGTGAGTAATTCATTTGCTCCTGCCATCTTGATTTGCAGGCATGCCTGTTGGGACAGCAAAAGCAGATAGCTTTGCATGCCTGCAATTTTGCTACTTCAAATTAGCATTAGTGCACATCAATCCACATTTCCCCCCTCGAATAGACAAGCCTTTGTCTGGCAAGGAAATGAGTGAGGGCCTTCTTCAGGGCTCTTCTGGACTCTGGCACTCCCTTCCTATGCAGGCTAGAATGGCCCCATACTTGATGTCCTTTCATTGGCAAGCAATTTTTTTTATTATTCCAACAGGCTTTTGAGAACTGAAGGTTTCTAAATAAAGAGGCTTTAAAAGAGTGCTTTAGTGTTTTCAATTGTATCTTTTAACTGTGTTTAGTGCTGTTGATTATTTAACAACTTTTTGGTTGTTGAACTTTTGTATATTTTAACTGTACTGTACATTTTAATTTGTAAGCCACCTTGAGTCCTGGTTTTGGGTAAAGACAGGATATAAATAAACTTAGAAAAAATAAACAAGAAGAACTTGGCTAATCTCCCGTGGACTGAGTGGTTGGTGTGACAGCCAAGTGTCGTTGCTTACCACACACTAAGATGAATCAGGACCACTGTTTGGGACTGTCACAGCAACAACCTGTAAAACCCTTTTTTGTAATTTTAAAAAAGCTCTCATGATGTAGATTTAGCTCAACGTTTGACAAGCAGCAAAAACTGACAGTCACACTGCCAGCTTCCACCATGACACCTCAGGTGAAGTCAGTGTAGATTGACATCCCCTCCATAAAAAAAAATTTAAAAGTGGGGGGGGGGAGTTGCCATGTGTGCAGCCAGTCATTTTAAGGAATGCTTAGATGTCTTCAGATTGCAGATCTCTGACTATTTTGACAAGTGTAAAGCAAACTTGGATTTGGACTATGTAGACACATGAACTCCCACACACATTCCACAGGTGAACTGCTGGGGGGAGGGTGATTTCCCCCCCACTAGGGCCCAAACCTACTCCCAGCAGCCCTGGCTAATGCAGTCATGATGGAGAGTCATGATGCAGTCATGATGGTCTATGATCCCCTTTTTGGTATTTTTAAAAAAACCTTTAGGAGGTAGTATAGTAAATCTTGGGACATATTTTACATCAGAATACACCCAAATATCCAAAGACAATCACTTACACAATATGCTGTGGTATTGTGATGACTATGGGCTTTATCAGACTCTCCAAATATGGTGTCATAACAACGCCTAATGATGAACACAAAAGGGCACACATACCAAACGATGTTGTGCTTTCGCGATTATGTCTTGAAAATAGGGTGTTCTTTTTTATTGATGGGCCAAGCCATCAATAGATCAGCCGCAGCGGTTTTTTTGCCAGTACTGAGAACGTTTGAAACCTTGCATCATTTTGATCTTCTGAATACAGTGTCAATGTGCAGAACACTTCCTGTTGAGGATGCAAAAGTCATGTAGGGGAAACTCTTTTTTATGAACCTCCCCAGTTCACTTTGAACTTTTTTACTGTGTTTCTGTGCTTGTGTGAACTTTTTGTGTGTTTCTTTTGCTATATTTTAAATGTTTACCACTCTTGTGTCTTCTTGCGAGAATCACTGAGATCACGAACATGGAAGTAAACAGAGCTCCATTCATGCTCCAGTAATGCTTGGACTGCCTTTTCACACTGTTGAAGGTAGCTCTTATAAAAAGGCTTCTTTTGCCGGCAGAAAAACGCTGCAAAATACAGTGCTAAAGAGACGTTTTGGCGGGGGGGTTTCATCTAATAAAGTCCTATACAGTGAAGACTAAGGTTTCTCTCAAATGGACACTGACATAAGAAGCAGATAATACCAAATTCTTTATTTTTAATTATATGAATAAGGTTGGACACTGTGAGAAATAGGATGCAGACCTTTGGATAATGTTTGGAAATTTCATCTATTTCAAAATGAGACAGAATATTGTCTGGACCCAATTTTAGAAATCCCTTGTGCCAGAAGTTTCCTGCCTTCTGATTCATTTTCTTATCCAAATCAAAATTCTGTTGTTGATTACATTTAAAGTCCTAACTCTCACTTAGGCCCAAGTTACCTGAAAGACCACCTTCCCTGACATGAACTTGCCTGTGTATTAAGATGTGTTGGGAAGCTAAGTTCTGTGTATGGCCGGGATCCATGGGAAAGCTTTCTCTGTAATCACACTTAAAACTGTGAATTCCATCCCTCTGAAGGTCCATCTGGCCACCTCACTGATTTTTAAAATATATTTTAACTAATCAATTTGCCATCCCATGACGGTAATCTCCATTTTAGCAGCCATTCAGATTTCTGGATTGCTACTGTGTTTATGTTCCAGTAAACTTAATTGTCTCTGTTTTTGACTGTAAGCTATTTATATGGTCTTGTTATTTGATTAATTGTTTTATTATAGTAAACATTAAGTATCTCTTTTGAGACAGAAAGTGTGGAGAATAGATTTCCTAATTAATTTTGTGTTTATTTATTTAGACCACTGGTTCTCAACCAGGGAATCTCCAGATGTTGTTGGACTTCAGTTGCTCATATCCCTCATTGTTGGCCATATTGGCTGAGGCTTTTGAGAGCTAAAGTTCCTCCAGCCCCTCACCCCAGCTGAGAACCACTGTTGTATACTGCCTTTAATCTTTATGGGTGTAAGGGTAATATGCAGTAGGCATAAATAAAGCTGATCGCAACAAATAAAACAACAACCTTCAGAACAAGTAAACCATTAGGAGATAGCTAAAAACAATAAAGCAAACTAATCAACATAGCCAATTAAAATTTCTGGACAAATAAAAATGCTTGATGTGGCACAATAAGATGTTAATATTGGTACCAGTTGTATCTCTAAGAGAAAGGTATTCCGAGGTTATGGTACTATCACAGAAAAGACCCTCTTCCTTTTCACCACATAATGTAATTTTCCTTTAAAAGCATACTCTAGGAATGAATTATTTCCTAGGCCAGTGATCAAACATATTCCAAGAACAGGCAAGTTTTGGCCCATAGAAGCCTCCAGGAGCTGCATAGACTGCCAATTTTTTAAAAATAATAATAATTAAAAATCCAAGAACAAAGACAAAAAAGCTATTAAAAATGAAGCTGTTGGAAGTCTAGTTGTGGTTTTGAAAAACTAAGTTTTTAAAATATGACAGTACCTCCTCTGCATCCAGATGTATTGTAAAGGTAAATTGCTGCTCCTGATGGCTTTCAGGCGGGGCAGTGATGCCCTCTCTTTTTTATCCCAGAAAAGGGCAGTCTGACAAATTTGATGTGGTCCAGAGCACAAGAACAGTCTTAGCCACAGTGAGGTGGCCGCACCTAGCTGCACTGAACTCATTTCTATATCTTCAAACCCGGGCTTCTCCACCAGGGTTCCCTGGAACCCAAGGGTTCCATGAGAGTTTGCTAGGGGTTCTGTAACAGATCATTTAAAGAAAAAAAATACCTGTTTTAAAAAATTGTAGATATAATAATTTGTACACAGGGGTTCTCTGAGACCTGGAAATTCTGTCATGGGTTCCTCCAGAGCAAAAAGGTTGAGAAAGGGTGCTTCAAACATGACAGGTTGATACAGAAAAAGAGGCTTTTTGTAGTACTGAGGTCCAATACTATTAAACCTTTTAAAAGTTTAAAGCACCTTGAACTGGGTTTGTAAATGATGATGATGATAATGATATCCTGTCTTTTTCCCAGTTTGGGACTCAAACTGGCTTGTAACAGATTAAGAACACATAGTTAAAAATTCACAAAATACAAAGGTTAAAGACAGATTAAATGATAAAAAAGAAACCCAGTTAAAACACATACCATTAAATGTGCACGCACACACACACACACACACACACACACATAGAGCAGCACAAAAATCCAGCACATTGTTTAGGTGGGGTGGGCCTTATGCCATTAATCATCAAATGCCTGTTGAAACAAAGAAGTCTTTACTTGTGTGTGAAAAGAAAATGGGGGATGCCGGTCTAACTTCTCTGGAAAACATGTTTCAGAGTCTGGGGGTAGCCACTGAGAAGGCCCTTTTTCATGTTTCCACCAGATATTATCTGTGAGAATGGTGGGATAGAAAGAAGGACCTCCCCAGCAGATCTCAAAGCACAAGTAGGTTCATAAGGGAGAATATGGTCCTTCAAATAACCTGGATCTGAGCCATATAGGGCTTTATAAGTCAAAACCAGCACTTTCAAAACTTTCTCCAAGCATAAAATCATAGAATCAGAGGACATTATCAGATGCAGCAAAAATGGTGGGATTATGACCTCAGGATAGTGCAAATGGGCCCTGCTATTGCACGTCATTGTCGTCTTCATGTTATTACTCTGTGCTCCAGCCGTGAAAAAGATGTTTTTTCTCCTTCACGGGACAAGCCTTCAATAGATCATCAATAGTACTCTTTTTACGCTATTGACTGCATGCAAAACTATGTCCCATTGTGATTACGAGATTACAGCATGAATAGGTGGTCCTCAGTGAGAAAATGTCTGGGTGAGAACATGAAAATGAAGCAAAGACATTCTTTTTATGCACATTTGCACATTTTTAGGTTTGTTTCAGTACTTGTGTGTTTATTTACTTTGTTAATTTAGAGGGGTTGGGGGTTAAGCGAGCTCTCCTCTTCTCACAAGAACCACTGAAATCTCACCTATGCCAAATCACGGAAGTAAACTCCCATTCTTGAAGTGCTAGTGGTCATCATGCAATCATTCTGTGGTGTTTCTTTTGCATGATTACACCTACATGCAGTAATAGGTGCTATAATGCCACGATGTTCCTGCTGTCTTCATTCATGGAATAACATCGTTTTTAGATGCTAGTCTGATAATGTCCATAGAGTTGGAAGAGACCAGAAGGGCCATCTAGTCCAGTCTCCTGCCCTGCATGAATACACAATCAAAGCATTCCTGACAGATGGCCGTCCAGTCTCTGTTTAAAAATCTCCAAAGGAGACTCCACCACACTCTGAGGCAGTGCATTCCACTACTGAACAGCTCTTACCATCAGGAAGTTCTTCCTAATGTTTAGGTGAAATCTTTTTTCCTGTAGTTTGAGTCCATTACTCCATGTCCTAGTCTCTGGAGCAGCAGAAAACAAGCTTGCTTCCACCATTAGTATGACATCCCTTTAAATATTTAAACATGGCTATCATGTTCCCTCTTAACCTTCTCTTCTCCAGGCTAAACATACCCAGCTCCCTAAATTGCTCTTCATAGTGCATGGCTTCCCGACCTTTTAGCATTTTGGTTGCCTTCCTGTGGACACATTCCAGCTTCTTAATATCCTTCTTGAATTTTGGTGTCAAGAACTGGACATGATATTCTAGGTGAGGTCTGCCAAAGCAGAATAGAGTGGCACCATTATTTCCCTTGATCTGGACACTATACTCCTGTTGATACAACCTAGAATCGCATTGGCTTTTTTAGCGACCATATCACACTGCTGACTGATGTTTAGCTTGTGGTCCACTAAGACTCCTAGATCCCTTTTGCAATGTACTGCCATCAAGCTAGGTGTCACCCATCCTATACCTGTGTATTTCATTTTTACTGCCCAAGTGTAGTATCCTACATTTCTCCTTGTTGAAATTCATTTTGTTAGTTTTGATCCAGCTTTCTAATCTGTTAAAGTCATTTTGAATTCTCATCCTGTCCTCTGGGATATTAGCTATCCCTCCTAATTTGGTGTCATCTGCAAATTTGATAGGCATGCCCTCTATTCTATCATCCAAGTTTTATAAAGATGTTGAATAGCACTGGGCCCAGGACAGAACCCTGTGGCACCCTGCTGGTCACTTCTCTCCACAGTGAATAGGAGAGAAGTAAACATTGGTCACTACCCTTTGGGTTTGGTTGGTCAACGAATTACAAATCCACCCAACAGATGCATGTTACTAATTTTTTTTTTTTTTGCAAGGATATCATGGGAGGGCTTGTCAAAGACCTTACTGAAATCAAGATATACTACATCCATAACATTCCCTTCATCTACCAAGTTTGTAACTCTATACAATAATATCATATGAGAGAGAGAGAGAGAGATTTGCAGTCAAGTCTGTCTGGGTTCTTCCTAAGATTTCTCATTGTTATACATATTGGCAGCCATCCAACCGACTTGTGCTAAAGTATTGAAAAAAGAAGAATGAAACCTAAATTCCCCAAATCTCTGTGACTGGATCCTGCTTAGTTAAACCACCTGTGCATCTTCAATGATTTTGATAATTTGATTTTGATTATAACATCTTCACTTATTTTGATTGCTTGTCTAAGGATCCATCATCCCAGTTCGTACCTTTATGAAATGGAATAAGAAAGTTATAGAAACCTCTCTCAGGGCTCTTCCAGATGGGCCAATAGTTCCAGTAATACGAGACTATTCTGTTTCTGGATTTCATGCCTGGTAATGATAGTTGCCTTCCTCACCCAGTCATATCTTTATTCACTCCCCTGTCCCACCCTGCTTGAGGTGTTGTTAACAGTGAGGTGGCAGGGTTTCCTTCCCTCCTCATCATCCTGAACTCCCCATGAACTGAACAACTCCCCCATGCTACTTTCCCAGTACCCGAGCTCACACATTAATTTTTTTAAAAGTTATAACATAATTGTTTTAAAAGTGATAAAGTTATAGTACTTTAGCACTGTAACTGTAAAAGAAAGGGGAGGGAAAAGAAATGTCTGATCTGGTAACTGGAAATAAGGGAAGGAGCATCAGAGGAAATCCTCCATGACAAAATTCACATCCTCAGTCAACAAGTCATCATTGGGACTGCCCAGAAGTACGGAGATACAGGTGAGGGAGAGTCTCTTCTCTTGGGTTTAAAAAGTTGTAGCTAGTCCTGGAAATTCATGAGAAATAGATTGAGGCAGGAGGTACATCATATAGACATATGTACAGCTACAGGAAAATCCCAAGATTTTTGGGCAGTCTGGAGGAGTCCACGGATAGTGATCGAGCTGACTGAAAAGGGGAAAGGCAAGAGTATGCAAAGAGTTGCAGCACATTCCTGAATGTGATGGATCTTTGACAAGAATAATGAAATCTTGTTGCCCAGGATAAATTTATTCTCCGGAGATTTTCAGACTACACTTTTATAGTGTTACTATTCCATTTTAACTGCTCTGGCTTCCTCCTGTGGAGTTCTGGGGTTTGTAGTTTAGTGAGGCTTAAGATCTTTCTGGCTGAGAGTTGTAAATGCCCCTCCCTGAACTGCAAATCCCAGGATTCAACAGGAGGCAGCCATAGCAAATAAACTGGAATAGTAACACTATAACAGTGTTGTCTGAAAATCTCCTCCATCTCAGAGACTAGAGAGAGTGATTCAGTGTTAGAGGGAGAGAGCTGATTTCATAACTCCATTTAAAAATAATAATAAAGAAATAAATCTAAAACCACTTAAACTGTTTGGGAAATGTTGGCTGTACTTAGTTCATTTTTAAAATTAGCAATCTGTATATATAATTCTCTTGGGTATGTTGCCTTTCCCAGTATGCTGATTGGCTGCTCAGGAAACACACCCAACCTACACCCAACCAATCACCACACACATGCAAATTCCCTCTCTGCCTCACAATGCACTCCTGTCATTCAATTTGTGGCCCAGATTGGGACGCAGGCAGTCAATTGGCGGCAGTGATGTGTTGCCTGCGACAGGACCCAGGCAATCAACTGGTGGTGGCGGCAGCAATAGCAGCAGGGCAACAGGGCGAGTCACCCTCAGTAATTCTGAGAAAAGTGTGGAATACTGAGAAGGGGGAGGAGGAATTTAAATCCACCAGCCTACCTTACAGGGTTGTCATGAGGTCTAATGGGCATATTTTAGGATTATTTTTTTTTGTAATGGCGTATGGTATGCTGAGTCCAGCTAGTACAACATAATTCTGTAAATAAAGTTTTAATCTTTATTGTTGTTATATGCCTTTTGGTTGACTCTGACTTATGAGAATCCTGTCCTGGGGTTTTATTGGCAAGATTTATTCGGATGAGGTTTGCCATTGCCTTCCTCTGAAGTTGAGAGTGTGTGACTTGCCCAAGGTCACCCAGTGGGTTGCTATGGCTGAATAGGGATTCAAACCTTGGTCTCCTGGAGTCTTAGTCCAACACTCATACCACAACCACACTGGCTCTATAAAAAGTTTTGTTAGAGAATGTTTTGCCTGCAAGAAAATGCTGAACCACTTGAACAACAGGTATAAGAAAGTAATGTTTAGTAGACTCCCTCCTTTTACTGGGTCCTGGGCATTCCTGGAGGGAACAGAACTGAGAACAGGGCTCTTGTTCCTTTTTGTTCAGCTTTCATTAGGTGAAGGACTAGAACAAGGTGCCCAAGAGAGAATGAGTACTGGGAGCTTTGGTTCAAGACCTTGGCACCTCACTCTTTCACACATATGCCCTGAAAAGGCTCAGAAGCAGTTTAAGTGGTGTGTGTGACATCTGTCCATGCATAACAAATACACTTCAAAATAAAGGGGCACAGGGTCAGGCCAAGACATTTTTCTGTCCAAAGCAGGTTAACAGTTGGCACTCACTATCATCCCCGGTCAATGTGTGCAGTACCCAAAATCAGCCAAGTTGTTTTTACACATAAGATAGACAACCTCATTAGTACCTCTGTCCATCCCTAGCAATAAAAATACATAAATAATAAATTAAATATCTAAAAATGTGCTGTCCTTTCATGGCATCCAAAATGTGCTGCTAGAGACACTGCCTTTGTCTGCCTAAGGATAGGACCAGCACTGAGAAAGTGCATGAAGTTTGCTTGAGAGCAACTAGTTACAAATAACTAGGTACTTAAATTAGTTCCTTTCCCTGTAGTATAATTATAAACTACATTATGCTATGTTTGAAGCTTAACAAAAGATGCACCTTTTGCAGCATAACTGTTATTCTTCAAAGTTACAGGGAAATGAGAAATATCACATACTTCAAGTCTGCCTTGTTTTGTGCTTTGTGTGGCTGCCTCATGCCTCTGTCATGGGTGTTGAGCTGACAGTGAGGTGGATGAAGATTAACAAAATTTTCAACCATAACAGTAAGTAAGTAACTATTGGGGAGGGTCTCAAAACTATATCTTTGAGACAAGTGACTTAGTTCTGAATGTACTTTGGCATTTTTGAGGTGAAAGAGTGGTAATTTTCTCCTTCGTGCCCTTATTAGTCTCTCATGAGGACACAAGAGTTGTGGTGAAAAAGAGACCTGAGGGGAAAACATGTTATGGAAATGTATGTTCCCTAACTTGTGGGGTGGGAGTGTGTGTAGACAAAATAAACAACTCTCTCACGCTTGAAAACATGAGACAAATAACAGCTAATGAGGCATCACTTCTAATTTTTAAAGTATTTCTTTTCCTCCTCACCCCAGTGACTCTGCCTGCCATCACCATGGCAACCAAAGACATTGGTGGGGCAGGGGGCAGTATCACACGAAAAAAGAGAGAGACAGCGAGCATCTCGGGTTATTTTAGGAGGCAGGGAGACACAGAGTGAGGATTTTCAAGCTGATTTTGTATCAAAGGGGGAGGTGGGGGAATGAGGTGGTTTATTTTTAATTGTTCCCACTTCATGTGCCAACTTTTCCTCTTTCGGTTATTCCAAATTTGGAAACCTCATCCTCCTTCTTTTCCAAGCCTTTCCTCACCCACATCCCTCTCAGCCATTTTGATTGCTGGCACATGGATGTCACATTCAAAGCTTTTCGATTGCTCACTCCATTGCCTCCCCACCCCCACTTGCATAAGGCCTTGGCCTGGTGAAAACATTCCCTCCAACATTTCACAGGTGAAAACCAGAAAATGTGTGGCCAAGCAACCTCAGAGTGTGGTCAAGATGGGAAAAGTTATTAATGAGGAAGAGCAGATAAGCTAGGGCACGCTGTAGTTGTGTGCTTTTACTTGAGCCTGCTAGGCAGGGCAAGATTCTGCCCTCTCCCTCTCCTCTTTTCTCCCCTGTGCTGAATTTTGCACATTGAACTCAGTTTGCAGCAGTGGATGTAAGCTGAGGACAATGGGGAAAGGCAGGAGGTGGAGAAACTGGGACATTGTAAACGCTGGGATGACAGATTAATTGGGACTGTCCCTGCCAAATTGGGACAATTGGAGGATATATGAAAATGGAAGCTACTCTTAGGGAATATTTGCGTTCATCTTATACTGGTCCTGGATCTGCCAAAAGATAGGCAACTGTTATAAGATTAGACTGCAAATATGTTATATTTAAAGCTTGCAGCTTTTTTTAAAAAAACCTGAGCCAGGATCCTATTTCTTTTCTAGCGGAAGCTCGACAGGTTAATTTTTGCATAGTATGGATAGCATAGTGCCATTTGCTGAATATTTGTTTGCCTTTCCATTCTTTAAGAATCCTCTAAATCCAACAAAGTATCTAACTTATATGCATTGCCATCTTTCCTTGCTTCTGCAATGAACAAGGAATATGGGGAAGTATTATTCAGAAGCATATTTCCTTTTAAGGGGCCCTATCCTTTCCTGTAGAGTGATTAGGTGCCATACAAGGGACAGGTCTTCTCCCCTTTTCAAAGCTGTGCAGAAGAGGGGATTTCAGCAGGCCTTTTATATAGCTTTCACCATTTGCTTTCCTCTTCCTCTATGTATTTACTCCAATCCTGGTTGATGGAGTTTAGTATTCTAAGCTGGTGCTAATTCCCTTGCACCATGGTACTCACGTGGATACAGCATCAATGGACAAACACTTCTGGGTGAGATCGTGATAGCCAGGTAGGTTACACTCTTTTTATGACACCCCCCCCATACTTGGGACTTTAAAAATGTGTTTTTGTGCTTTGCTGTACTTTTTGTGTGTTTATCTGGCTTTTATTTTTAAATTTTCCATGCTAGTGTCTTCTTGTGAGAATAAGCGAGATCTCAACCACAGAAATAAACAGAGCTCCATCTGTGCTCCGTTACTGCTGGGGAAGCCTCATCGATGCTGCTGGAGGTAGGTCTGGTGGGGCAGGGGTTCTTTTGCTGGCATAAAAATGTTTTAAGATATGCCAGCAAAAGAACATTAACATTGGGTGGTCTGATAAAGTCCTTAGTTGTGCAGAAAAATATTCTTTAAAATTTCAGATTAAGAGTTCTCCACTCTTGCTTCACTGACAAAACAAAAAACAAGTGATCCACTTAATGTTGTATTTGCAGTAGATCAGTGGCCTCTAACTGAAATACAGGCACTCTCCATTCTGCTGTTTTGACAGATCTAAATTATAGCAATGTACTGCACTTTCGACCCCTGCTCTGCAATTTTCGACCACTGCTGCTAGTGTCAACTTGGCGCCATCTAGTCTTCAGTCTCACATTTGCAAGCTAAAAAAAAAAGACTGGGTTCTGCTTTTCAACCAGTTCTACTTTTGGACAGTGCCCTAGTCCCTAACCCTTCAAATAAGCAAGGGATGCTTGTAAACCATTCTTTACTAACCTTTATCAAGCAAGGCATTTGAAGAGTGGGTGAAATATACAGTATGTGTTGCTGAGGGTGGAAAGAAAAGAGAGAGGCTGCTGAATTACAAACTAGACTGAAAAGGTTGTAAGATGAGACCCCATGCTTTGGAACAGCCTTCCTCAACCGTACAAGTGTGCTGGATTCCCATCATTCCCAGGCAACAATCCTATTATGGGCCTTGTAACCCATGTGGGAGAAAATTCCAGGATGGAGGAAAGCGACTTTAAAGGACAAAGAGAGACCTTTTCAAGGAACCAGTAATATAAAGTGCTTCCCTATCCAAGGCACTAAACCCAGACTCATCCACCCAAAATCAAGGTGCATTATAGCTAAAGCCAGTCAGGTTATTTGGACGCATGAGACAAAAAATCCCCCACATGCCTCTCCCCTTCGCTGGCCATCAACATGCAAAAACAAAAATAAAACAAATAATAATAACAAATAACGATTTGCTGCCCTTTCATGATACCCCAAATCTGCTGCCTGAGGTGAGCAGCTGTCTACATAATGGCATGGACATTGTGAGGAAATAACTTGCTGGGGCAAAGAGTTCCTTATCTGAAGGATGAGATAAAATAAATGAATTAACAATGTGCATATGCATAAATATATGCACATGAATGAGCACATTAACACAAGAGTGTTAAATCCAGGGTAGGTCAACCTAATTTCCATAAATATCAATAGTGCTTAAACTGGGTACTAAGTCCAACTGATTTAGGGCTTGTCTATATGGGCAATAAAACCATACTCACTCCATGTTCACAACACAATTGACATACAACATTTTTTACAATGCACATTTTCACCAGGGTTTCTGCAGGAAACCCTGGATCTGTAAGATTTGTAGTTTGCTCCAGATTTGAGGGGAAAGCCAGATTTTTTTGCTGTATGGCAGCTGAAGGTTAACCTTGGAGCAAAACCGGGGTGGGACCTCCAGTGACAGGAGTCAATTCTGCAGCTTTTTATTTTATTTATTTTTCTCTTGTGCTTATATCTGGGTAAGCATATCTATGTTTATCCAGTAATACAGTACTCTGGGATCACGTATATTCACTAATTCAAGTGCGCAACCAAACCAGGGGGTGGGGAACGGAGCAGCCCCAGCCATGTGGCCAGAAATAGTATGATGTATAAGACACATGATCAGTGTAGGACCACCCATTTACTCTGACATGTGTGTGACGGTAATTAGTGTGTGGTCACAAACTCTGATCTACAATTGGAGAAGCCTGGTGAGTGTGGCATTTATGGGGTCACTGAGGATCAAAGACATCCACTGCAACAAGGTAGATACAGGGTTTTCTGCCATGTAGTCAAGCTGTTACTCTTATATATTTAATGTGGTTGTCATAGCCTTTGGGTAGTACAATAAACTTATAAACTGCAAAACTTACTCTTGATCTAACCCAGATTCATTGGATTCACTGGAGCATTGTTAAGGTGGAATCAGGTTTTACCACAGACATAATTTGTCTTTTCTGGAAATCTGCCTTTTTTTAAATATACAGTATTCTGTAAATACATACTTTCTTCCCCAAAGTGACATAAGCCAGAGAAAGCACCATGTGGAGAAACAGAAAATTTCCTAATAGCAAAAACACTATAAGGAAAACTCCATTAAAATGAATAAAGCAGTCCTCTCAATTCCAGTCCCTTGATTATCTTTGTATTGCATACTAAATAGATCGGCACAGAATACTGAGAATCTTTGGGATTGGGGAAAACAGCCCTGAACTGGAGCGCTAACAAAATAATAATGGTCTTTTCCCATTTCCAAAATCTGGAGCTGTTTTAATGCATTTCCCCTTGAACTTGGCAAAGGGATGTCTGCCTCCTCACTGTCTTTCCCCTTTAAGGACATTCTTAGCTGTAACTTGAGAAGCTGGAGGGATGCTGGAGAAAGTTTAACTAGGCCTAGTTGCTCCCGCCTCTTCCTCCACCCTCTCTATACAAGCAGCATCCACGCCACGTCACCTAGTGCTGGTACTGGGACTGCAAAGCTTAGTTTAGATTGCAGCATTCTTCTTATAATCTATCAGGAAGAATAGATTACCTTAGAAGAGGAATTCACCAAGCAACATCGGACAGAGGAAGTGCATAAGAAAAATAAAAGAAGTTTCTCTGGTTTAATTAGAGACCAGCTCTAGTATACAAAAAGTTTAATTTGGAAGCTCATTGCCAAGTATTGCTGAAGTTTTCTGAATGATACAGATTGTATAAGTGCAATTCCACCAAGAGTAAGAAGAAAAGCCTATTTCTTCATGAGGAGAAAAGAACATTCAATGGAAAGGAGTCATTGAGCAAGCTGGTGAAGGAAGAGGAACATCCAGCCTCTGAGTGGGAAACTGCCTATCAAGAACTGCTGTAGGCATCTTCCCTTCTCAAGATAATTTAACCATTTTTCTTCAGACCTATTTCAGGACATTCTTGGGATACCATGAATATATTTCGGATCCTGGGGGATGTCTCTCACCTTTTAGCTATGATCATGTTGCTGATGAAGATCTGGAGATCAAAGTCTTGTGCTGGTAAGTTTTTGTTCCTCTACCCTGATGTGACAACCATGTGTAGAAGGGAAAGAAAGATGCAGGCAAGCCTATAAAGGAACCTACGTCCAGAACACAAAGACTCAGTTCTTGAGTTCAGTCTCAGCCTGCTTGGATCACATTCATCCTAGACTACAAACTGAGAAACCAGTTGTCTTAAGAATTTGCCATTAGGTTGGTAGACAATAGGATGTTATAATGTTATAATGGAGTCAGCCTGGTTCATGCCATCCTAGATGGAAGGATGTCTCCATTGTCTTGATGGGACAACACTGCCTATGTGAGCTCCTTTCTCATGAGACTTGCATGATGTAAGGATGGTCCCACACTGATCCTTTATGCAAATCACATGGTATCAGATTGCCAAACCCATCTATTAAAATATCCACATCATGGTCACTAAGATTTCTTTTAAACTGAAATTTGGAGTAATCTGTACATTCCTTCTGTGCCTTCTTACTACCACAGGCCCACTACCTGGTACTTTAAGCTGAATAAATATTTCGTCTGTTGAGCAGGAAGCTTTGCAAACATTTAAGATGGCCCTAGACATTTTGCCACTTTACACAAAGAACAAGATCACAACCTCCTATTCTCTATTTCATGTACAGAAGGCAACTGGGCTGGTTACTGAATAGTTCTTTGGCAGTGATGATGGGACAGTGTTCTCCACCAGGTAAGGATAGTTTAGGAATTGCATAGCAGGTTACTCCCCCACCCTCAAGCATCTTCTATTTGAGGTGACTGCTTCATTCTGTCTAATGGTAGAGCTGGTTCTGGGTGGAGTACAGAAGGATACAGAAGGATAACCAAGAAAGTCTAGGTTCTACTAATCCACGTTTTATTCAGCAGGAATTAAAGTAGACAGTTTCTTTCTCCAATGTCTCATAATAATCTCAATAATCCCGCATTTGGATACAGTCACATTAAAGTAACACCTACTGAACAGAGTGAAGGCTACTTTTGAGGAAACATAGGATTGCACAGTGCAGAACTGAAAATGGGACACAACCAGACAGATATAGACACTGCGAATAGAAAGATGAAATACCAAAAGTGTTTTTTTAGGGAGGGCAGTCATGTATCAGACCATGTGTATTTCTGGCTTGTTTTTTTAAGTATTAAAAAGTAACCAGAATAAAGGATCTTAATTTTAATCACACTGCTTTTAAGCAATGTAATCCTGACTATATCCTAGAACATGCCTCTGAATTTCTCCATGTGGCCTGCACACCACCACCATTGCAGACTGCATGCTAACTTTGTCATCCCCTCCCTGCCCCTTCCTTTCTGCAGAAGGCTTTCCCTGGCCTCCTTTGGAATGTCTCCTTCCACTCCTCATTTCCTCCTTGAAAGCCCAGCCCACTGCACCACAGCAACCCCCCCTCTTGGTGGGTGGAATTCAGGATGTGTTTAGGAGTGGTACTGTGATGTGGCAGACACAGCAATACAAACATATCACAGTTCTTGATGTCTGTGTATACATATCCTGTGGCAAGTGATAACTGTAAATTTGGAGTGGGGGAAGGATTTAACAAACAGATCAAACTTCTTTCCCTGTGCAGAGAATAATTTCTATACAGCCTGCTTCTTCATAAAACAATGCTGAGACTGAAAAACAAGAGATGTGGGGTTAACCTTGTGAAAGACAACTGCAAGATCACATAATGCACTGGGGATTATACAGTGTGACAGAAATATTCACTGTTGATGTTACTTTGCCTGAAGCAGCCTACGACACCTGAACATTTTAACTACCCACAACATTTATTCAATAAATGCATGACATTATTGCTTTTCTATCTTAACATATATTATTATTGGCAAGAAGCAGTGTCATCTTTGGCAGACAGTTAGTAGCCGTAATAAATTGAGCCCCATTCTTTGCTTTCCTAACTTTGCCCCCTGTTCTCCCTCCCCAGCTGCCTGATCCTTACTTCTCTACTGGGCACTACCATGGAAAAAAATTCATAAATGAAATCTATGCAGGGGGTCATGTCTGTTAAAAGAAAAATGCCCCCCCCCAAGACTCTTGCAATATCTAAAAGAATAACAAATTTATTTTGGTCTTCAGCTGTACAATAAATCTGTTACTCTTCCAGGCACAATAAGACATTTTGTTTGCTTGTTTCCACAAACAAGTTTCTATCTCCTTCATGTTAGCCAATGTGCTAAGCAATCTAATAAATTTCAGGAAAGGAGACATGAAGAGATGTCTTAATTTGAGAAATGAAAATTGTGCACACAAATTGTAAACTGCAGACTGATATCTGTTTGCAAATTGATGTCCAGCTAAATCTTTTCTACATTAGTTGGAAAATCACATAGCACCATAGAGATTGGAACATGCAGCCTCATTCTATGGACGAGGTGTAGGCAACTACTTTGCAATGAATGCCTTCCCAAGAATGGATGTGTGAGAAGGGTTAAGTAGGGGCACAGCAAACGGTGGGAAGAGCCAAAACTGAAATGGGCAGGATTAACAGCATTGCTTAGCTGTTCCCTCTCTGCAGCCATCCCATTCCTAAACATACTTTCTTTCACAAAGAGGAAGTGATTCTGCCCCAGCATCTGAAGAACCAGATGATACTAAGGGCTGAAAAATTATGCTGAGGGAAAGACTGTCTTCCCCCACTTATCCCTATCTTTACCCTGAAAAATCTTCAGAGGCCCTGCTCCAGTACCAAGAAGAGTCCTTTCTGGAATGGGTTCCTCCAGCTGTAGAATAACCTCCCAAGAAAAGCTCACTTTGTCTCTTTTCTACGGTAATGTTGGCACCAAGTCAAAACTTTCACCAAGGACCTTAGCAATCTTTGAGTTTATTGATCATTATGTTCCCTGATCTACAAAGTTTCTTTCTTTTTAATTTTTTTTTTACCTGCCAGGCCCTGTTCAGTATGGACTAGCTTGTGTCACTGAAGTTTTCCAGGACTATTGTTCTTTTAATTTACTAGCTTCCTCCATGGTCTTTGCCCTTTTAAAAGGTTGATTAGTTGCTTCCTGCTTTGTTACTGCAGTTACAACAGTGTTTATTGTTAAACAAACAATGGTTTATAACAAACACAAAAGCATCTAAAACTTAAAATTGCCAAGGTGCTAATTCCTGAACACAAATAGACAAACTCTAATGACCATTATTTCTTCATGAGACTTAATCAGTTCCTGTTACTTGCAAAATATCAGATTGTTATTACACTTTACAGCCAGAGCAACTATGCATTCCTTTTTCAAAAAATTATGAGCACAATTTTGAAACTGCAGGCACAATACTAGTCAACAAACAACTCTGTATTGCTTATTTCTAGTTACAGTGTTTCCCACTAAGTTACCAGACAACACCCAATGTTGGTCTGTGGTTTTCACTCTTCCTTATCTATCTAGCCTTCTCTCTTGCAAAGAGCTTGTTTTCTTCATATAGACATCAATACCTTGGTGCTGAAAGTATCTCTGTGTGGTAGCTCCATTCACACAATGACCTTGAACCCTTACGCTGGTACTTCAGGTTGTTTTTATGCTACCAGAAGACTCATGCCCCTCTCTGGTGGCTGTCCTGACATTTGTTGCTTGAGGTATGTGTGGATGCCTTCCCCAACCAACTAGGAAATCTCCACCTCTATACCCGAAGTCCCAGATATTTTCTGCCTGTATATATTCGCCTTTATCTGCTTCTCATTAGCTTTATCTTATGGTCTGCAGGTATCTCAGGAAAGAGCCAGATCCTATTTGCACTTGTTTTCACAACCCGTTACCTTGACCTCTTTACAAACTTCATCTCCATCTATAATACTGTTATGAAGGTAAGGAAAGACAAAAGGCTGTGTTCATTTCTTGCACTCTCAATTTAGTTAATGAGAGATATGATAACCAGAAAGCAGTTCAGATATTTTAAGGCCTTGATGGCAACTATTAAAAGATGTGGCCAATTTTCTGTGGTGAATTTCTCTCCCCTAATGGCCTGCTAGCAAAGCTGCTTGCAATTCTTTCTTTCTTTCTTTACACAAGAGTATCAATATGGTAGGTTGCAAAAAGTGAATGACCTGTAAGTCTCTGTAATAGTTTGGATATCTCTGGGTCTCAGATGATGCGCCTTCTTCTGCCACATCCACCTTCGCCCTTCCTTTTGAAAATGAGAAAAGGCAGCAACTAGATCAGCAAGTGAGCCACCAGGGTATATGATGGCATTCCTATCTTTGATAGGTATTTGTGAATGATGGAATATCTGTATTCCAGGTGGCATGTTAGATGAGGAACCTTCCTTTTTCATGTGGGTGCATACTTCAGAGCCCAGGAAGGGACATTGTTCACAGATGGACCAAGCTGATTCCACCACCAAAGACTGGGACATTTTGGACAACTATTCCAAGAATATCCAGCCAACATGTCCATGTTGAAGAGGGGATTCTTAATTGTTTTAAGAGTAACATTTCCAAGCTCTGCTTGCACCCCAGTGGAAAGCACATGACCTGGCCTGTTTCTCAACAAATCCCACAAATAAGAGGATTATTTAACTAGCTTGCTGTTCCTTCAAAGTTTCCAGTTGATAGTACAGCAAAAGATAGTAAACAAACCCTGATGCCCATGCAATATAAAATTAACCTCTTCTTTTTGCACAATAATGCTAAGTAAAATAAAATAAAATGACACTAGTGATTTCCGCTCTTCTGCTCCTCCAGCTATTCTTTGCACTTGCTCTCCTCAGCAACTACACAACAGTTGCAGTGAAGGAGAAGAAGTGAAAATGGAATTAGTGCCTGTGAAGAGACAAGGACCACACTTGTACTACTTCTAGAATTAGAGCTTATTCCACTGCTGCTGCCAGCCAGATAAGGAGAAAGGATAAGAGCTAAGTACATTTCCCCTTCTTCACCATCTCTCCTCTAGGACGGGGATAGCATAGTGTCCAGAAAGCAACCAGGTACCAGCAAAGTATAAACAGCACTAATCTGGGAAGGGAGCAACTGTTAATTAGCTCACAGGAATGCAAACACAGTCCAAAAGGCCAGAGGCTTACAGCAATCAGTCAGCGTGGTCCAAAGCAATCCGAGGGTCAAGAGGAGCAGGCAGCAGAATAGTCAAGGTCAGTCCAAGGTCTAAGCACAGTCAAGGTAACAGAAGTCAAGATAACTGGAATCCAGGCACAGAAGTCAGCAGGAAGCCTTCACCAGAAAGATCAGTTGATCTCTGACAAGGCCTCCATCGTCTCTCCCAGCATATATAAAGCAATTAAGGCTTTGTCAGGTGTTTCTTAACAATCAGGTTTTTCTCATAAAGTCTCAGAGACTTCCTTTGAGCTTCCTTTTGAGCTCATTGCTAGGTATACGATGGTGGAAGTAAGACCCTCACTTCTTCATCATCCTTATCTGAATGGGCAGGTCTCTCTGCTGGGACTGATGCCAACCACTCAGACCACTTTTCCTCTGCTGAAGCCTCTAGGTTGGCAGGGTTCCCTGCTGGCACAGGTGTAGGGCCGTTCTCTGCCATGTCCCTAGGGCTGTTCCCTGCCATGTCCTCCTCCTCCTGACTCTATAGCCTCATCAGGCTCACGGGGCATGACACAGCTCAGCCCCTGTGCTAGACATTTTAATGCACTCAGTTGTCCATGCCCAGTCATACTTAAAAATGAAGAGCTACCAGGTACATGTCCCCACTTCCAGACCTACCAGACCTGGTAGGTCTGGAAGTGTTCTTCTTTTGGCCTGAACAAGGCACTTGCCCTCCCACAGAGCATGCACAGTGGTGGTTTGACAGTAGAGACCTTGTGTTCAGGTGTTTGGGTTCCATGTAACACTGGGCATCAATAGCAGATTCCAGCTTTATTGCTTTGCAGATGATGGCGTACAGAAAAAAAAAGTTGTTCATCTATGAAGGCTAGCTTCTGCACAGACCATGAACAGAGTGACACAAGCCCAGTGGGTCTGATGGAATGTATCACCCTATTCAGCAACTTTGCCACATCACTTTTCAGATGGTCAAACAAGGAGACTGGGGGGAAATGAGAAGACATGTGGTTGATGTTTCATGCTAGGGTGTGTATAATTAAAATGTTTTATATAATCTTGGAGCATTAAAGATACCACACCAGAGTATTTTAGATAGAATACAAGATAATGAGAGCTAATCTGTCTGATCTTTAAATCAGCCAAATAGCTACCACCAGTCCCCAAGATCAGTGAATTCTAGATGAAAGCATTTCCAGAAGAGAGGTTGGCTCCAAAAATTCTAACGTTCCATTCTTGAAGGTTTAGCAGAAAAAAAAGACTTGCTTTGTAAGTAAAGTAACTATTCTAATGTTTTCCTCTGCAGGTTGTTTTCTTAATTTGTGCCTATGTTACTGTGTACCTGATCTATGGGAAATTCCGGAAAACCTTTGACAATGAGAATGATACCTTTCGCCTTGAATTTCTTTTGGTCCCTGTTACTGGCCTCTCATTTTTAGAAAACTACAATTTCACTCCTTTAGAGGTAAGGGAACTATTCATATTATAGAGTGGAGTGGATCACATGTCTCCTCAAGGCTTAGGTGTCTGAAACCAAATGTTTATCATACACACTTTGTTCCATTTATCAATTTCACCCCCTCTGCCCTATTCTACTGACTGCTAACGTTTACATTTACTGTCTTCCCTCAGATCCTTTGGACTTTCTCAATTTACCTGGAATCAGTGGCTATTCTTCCACAACTTTTCATGATTAGCAAAACGGGTGAAGCTGAAACGATCACCACACATTATCTTTTCTTCTTGGGCCTCTACCGTGCTCTCTATCTTGCTAATTGGATCTGGCGTTACCACACAGAAAACTTCTATGATCAAATTGCTGTGGTTTCTGGAGTTGTACAAACAATCTTCTACTGTGATTTTTTTTATCTCTACGTCACTAAAGGTAAAGACCACTAACAGGACAGTTTTAGTCTGAAGTTGATTAGTTCACTAGGTAGTGATGTGATGGAAGAAAGACTTTAGCAGAGGACACCTTTCATAGCAAGTCATCTGTAACTTTGCCCAGCTCTGCACCCCTTTCCACTAACTTGTGGGTTTTTAGTTGCATCCATGTCCTTTAACAACATTTTAACAGTAGAATTATCAAACCCTTTGTGAACAGCTTCAACTAAAAATACTGTGAGCATTAAGTATTAAATGACTTTTTAAATATGATACAAATAAAACCCTTGGGTATGTTTCCTTTCCCAGTGTGCTGATTGGCCACTTAGGAAACGTACCCAACCAACCCCCCTCACTCCCTCAGCAACTCACCACCCACATGTAAAACAATGAAATATTTTTTTCCTAAAACACCATGTAGCTGAACTGTGTGAAAGGATTCTGAGAAAAAACACGTAAACAATTTATGAAATGTGTGAAAAAATATATAAAATGAGTTATTAATTAGTAACCTTTCCAATCTCCTATAATGGCGTGTTAAGCTGGGTACAGCCATCCTAGTATGATATAATGCTCATGTGGTTTGAGTGTTAGACAACTCTGGGGATCAGGGTTTGAATCCCCACTCGGCCATGGAAACCCACCAAGTGACATTGGGTAAATCCCACTCTCTCAGCCTTAGAGGAAGGCAAGGGCAAACCCCTCTGAACAAATCTTGCCAAGAAAATCTCATAATAGGTTCACCTTAACATCAGCCTAAGTCAGAAATGCCTTGAAGGCACATAACATACTACTGCAATTTCTAAGTACCCATATGGAAAAGGAATAGTACACTTTACATATTAAAGCAGTGCTATGGGATCCCACTCTTTGGGGGTGTATTCTAAGGTGTTCTTCTAACAAATATTATACCAAAACCTTTTTTTAGAAGTAACATCCCATTCTTTAGTTCAGAGGCTACAATCAGTCCCTTCAGTTCTTTGGTCCTTAACTCCTAGAAGCACAAACCAGTAAGACCACTGGTGAGATTGGGGAACTATATGCCAATATTCTAATGAAGACTTTGCTGTGTAGATCATAATCATTGATAGGTTTTCCGTGGGGTTTTTTTCCGGGCTGTGAGGCTGTGTTCTGGAAGAGTTTATTTTTCCTCACAGCCCAGAAAAAGAAAAAAAAAACCACGGAAAATCTATGGATGCTGGCTGTGAAAGCCTTCAACTTCACATAATCACTGAGTTTATGTATGTAAGGTAACTTACTGCTATTGGCTCATTTACCACAAAATACATAGCTGACACCACTATAGGAACATTTTTAACCTGAATATGGGTTTTCTATAAATAGAAATGTTTTCTGTGTAGAAGTATTGCAGTTTAAAAGTTACCATCACTGTGAAAAAAAGAATGGGAAAAGTGAAGTTTCTATTCTTGTCACAGAACACATACTGAGTTTAATTCTTCTTCCACTCTAGTATTAAAAGGAAAGAAGCTGAGTCTCCCAGTGCCTATTTGATGATGTGCTCACAAGTGAAGCAAGCTCTTCAAGATCCCACTCTCAGACTGCAGAGTGTTTTCTGCTCTTCTGCTATACAGCTCAACCCAGCATTCAGAGAACTTACCTGTTCCTCTGTACACTGTGACTAGCAAACTTCAGACTGTGCTTGGGAGACTGAAGTGTGGATAGTAGCACTTCTGGCTTACTCTTTTTAACTATTCAGTATTGAGCAAGACTTAAATATTTGCATCTTTTGTACTGGAGTGTTCTTTTGGTGACTGAATTCTGCTTATAACAAATAAAATAGTGCAAACTACATGCCTCTTTATTGCTTCAACACTGATGCAACTGAAATCATGTTCAAGGTGAAATTTCATTTAGTCTTGGGCTACAGTAATGAGTCAAACTTTAACATAAGGCTTTACATTAGTTGTGCTTGACATTTTTTGTTTGGACTGAAGCAGAACTGGAGGTTCAGAAACGAGGTCTGGCATGCCTTGATCACTTCAGTAAGGAAATTAAGTATAGGGCTCAGAATTGTGTGGTCTACCAGATACTAAATTACAATTCCCAGAAACTGTAGCCCAGTCATTGCTAACGAATTCTGAGAGTTGCACTTCAATGATAACTGGAGAACTACACATTTCCCAATCCTGATCAAAGTAAAACCTTCTTAGCCTTCAGTATCGTAAAACAGTGGTTCTCAGCCTTTGGCCCTCATTGTCTTGGACTTTAACATCTGCAATGCCACATTGGTTACTTACTGTGAAGGTGCATTCTGGATAGTTGAGAGGAGGAATCCACACATCATGGGTTTCTCTTATCACCACCTAGAGACAGGAAGTAACACCAAGTCTCATTGAACCGACTCATCTTAGCTCAGCCATCTTAGCCTTCAGTTAATGTCCTAGGCAAGCCTGCAAAATACCCCACTGAAAGAAAATAACCAGTAAACAGAATAGAGGAGGAAGTCATCCCACAGACCATCATAACCTGAAGAAAAAATAGGCAGTCACTAAGGGAGGGGATGGATTCCTCCTCTCAACAACCCAGAATGCACCTTCATGCTAAGTAACCAATGTAGCATTCTCTGGGTTGGTGAGAGAAGAAATCCACACATCCTGGGCCTTACCCAAACACCCCCCCAAAAAACTCTAGGGAGGACGTAACTGCCTCTTTATTTGCTAGCCACCTCCTGAGTACCCTCCTGCCAAACATGGCATCTGCCAATCTGTACTTGTCAATCTTGTAGTGGAAGATGAAAGTGGACGGCATACTCTAGGTAGCTGCCCTGCAGATGTCATTGATGGGTGTGTTTCTGGAGAAAACTATAGAGGTAACTGTAGTTCGGCTTGAGTGAAAACAGGAAACAAAGAGAATCACAGCACCTGAGTGAGCTAGTTCCGCAGATATAGATCTTTTAATGCTCTATGCACATTCAGCTTGCCATAATTTTTCTTCTGGGCGTAATGGCCTGGGACAGAAAGAAGGAAAAATAAACTCTTGAGAAGCATGAAAAGACAAAACCTTTGATAGAAGGGAAGTGTCTGGCTGGAGAGAAACAGCCTTCTGAAAAAGCAAAGGTGCTCCCTAACCAACAGGGCTGCTTGCTCCAGTATACAATGTGTGGTCATAACAGCCATTAAAATGGCCACTTTCAGCAAAAGGAGGCACAAAGAAACCTCGAGAGGCTAAAAGGGTGCCTTTGTCAGCTGCCTCAGGACTGGTGCAAGATTACAGGATGGCAAGTGGTGGATCAGAGAAATGTTTCTCCATTGAGGAACCTCCTAACACGAGGCTGTATAGTCCCAGTGGACATGACAGAAGACAAGGCTGCAACTTGTTTTTTCAGGGTGTTGGGTCTAAGACCCAAGTCAAGTCCCCACTGCAGAAAAGCAAGGAGATACAAGAGGGAGGCTGAGCTGCAGTTGCTGTTTGATTTGTACCATCTAGTAAACGCTTTTCACGAAGCTTTGTAAATCCTACTGGTTGACTATGTGATGACAAAGGTGGTGAAATGACTGAGCCAGAATACCCAAATTTCTTTCAACTCCCTCTGTTCAACTTCCAAGCAGCTAACTGGAGCCAAGCCACAGCTGGGTGGTAAAGGGGACCCTGTGTTAGGTTTGGATGCTGGGGAAAGTGCCATAGATCATAAAGAGCCAGGTGTAATAAATCTGAAAACTATGGTCTCCTGGGTCAAAATGGAGCTATGAGGACTACTAGGGCTTCTTCTTCTCTCACCTTCCTGATTACTCTGGCAAGGAAAGGAAAGTGGGCAAAGAGATAAAGGAGACCCTGGAGCCACCTGCATCATAGTGCATCCATTCCCTCTGCATTGGGAAAAGGAAACCTGGTGTAGAACCTCAGTAGTATGTGACTGGTTGGCAAACATCCACTGTTAAAACTTCATACCTGTCTTCCAACTGGTGGAACACTATTGGGTTTAGCCCCATTCCCTTGGAAACAAAGCATGTCTGCTGAGAAAATCTTGTTTGATAGTTGTCTACCTGTTGAAAATATTGGGCTGCTATGGACAGGACTGATTGTTCAGTCTACATGGCAAGTCTGTGCCCCACTTAAGTAAGAGTGGTGTAAGAACTGCTATCTGCCTCCTCCCCTTGGGGACTGAAAGCCTCCTTGCCTACTGACTGGGAGTACAGGGGTGTTGATGGTACGGAAAATGAGACTTGAGGCAATTCGTCCTTTCCGCCAACCAGAGCCATCGTGAAGGGAGGGAGGAAGGAGTTTTTTTAAGGCAAGCATGAGAGACAACAATAGAAATAGAGGAAGAAATCTGAGACAGAAGTGTTTGAAAATAGAAGAGAATGAGAAAAACAGAAAGTGATGGGAAAAACAGGAGCTAGAAAAAAAGCTCTGCTCTGGGCAAAGGAAGAAAAACAAACTGAAGGCTAAGATGTGCTGGGAGGAGTGAGTTCAATTTTTTATTCAGATGTCATGAGACTCTGTGTGACTTCCTGCTTGTCTCTGGGCAGTGACAGGAGAAACCCAGGATGTGCGGATCCAAAACACCTGGAGGACAAAAAATTGATACAAAAGAGCAATACTGGGTCAGTCCAAAGGCCTATCTAGCTCAGTATTCTGTTCACAGTGGATAACCAGTTGTCTCTTGGAAACCCACCAGCTAAACATGAATGCAAATACACCCTTTATTTCCTGTTCCCTAGCAAATGATGTAGTGGCATAGTGCCTTGGATACTGTAGGTGATACGCATCCATTGCCCTAACCTCTATAAATAATCATCCACTTTTAAAGTTGGCAGCTACCACTACCTCATAGCACTAAATTTTGAACCATCTACACTGTATTTTCTTTTATTTGTCCTGAATATCTGACCACTGAGCTTTACTGGAGACTGCTAGTTCCACTATGGAAGAAACTTCTTGACACTATGAGTAATTGTTTATACTTGTATGTCTTGCTTCCCCCACCCCAAACTAATCAGGTCCAGATATTGTAGCATATTTTCATAAGAGAATTGCTCTAGTTCCCTGAGTGTTCTTTCTAATGATGTTCAAAAGCAGGATAGAAATAAAAAACAAATATGAAATTTACCTTTTTAATACAATGGCAAACCAGCTCAACATTTTTATCAAGCTATGCTGTACAACTGTAAGATCTTCTTGGTCAGTCACTGCCAGCTCAGATCATTAGTGGGATGTATGTGGGATGTATTTATTTTTTTGCACCAATATGCATCATTGGACACTTGCTAACACTAAATCTAATTTACCATTTTAATGCCCACTCCCTAAATGTTTGTCTTAACCAAACAGAAGTGGGTATCATCAAAAGTGGCCCTCACTGCTCACACCTAATTCTAGATCATTTATAAACAACTTTAAAAGAACTTGTTCCCATATGGATCCATAAGGACCCCAATGCCTGACATTCAAACAGATGTACCTTTTAAATGGGGAGGGGGAGAGAAAAAAACAAAAAACAAGAGTTCAAACTTTACTGACAACAGTGTTTTATTCATACCTACAAAAGAAAACAAGATGGTATCAAAAGGACAATTTACAAACTAATAGTAAGATAGCTTTTTAGTATGCTGTGCCTGAACACCAGAGCTATGAATCTCTCCATTCAAGTCTTTGTTAAAACAACAGGAATGTGTTCAAATACCAGCAAGGGTTGAAACTGAGCACTTATCCCACCCAAAGAAGCCTCTGAAGTTTAAAGTCTAAATCTTTTCAACTGAGCAAAGCCCAAAGTGACTTATCTGGAAGGAAAAAAATGCTGGATTGGTGTTCTTACAAATGTTGACTAAGGAAACAATGGACATTACCATGTTGTCAGCTGGGCTCTTTAGCTGGTAAGTGGAACCAAGCAGCACCAGGTGGATCATGAGTAGCATATGCCACAGAGCATTCAATGGTTGGCTAATACCCTGACTGAGCATGGAAGATTTCTGGGCTGTAGTTAACTTCAACCTATAATAAAGCACTGCAAGACCCAAGCACAATTTTATGTCTACAGAGACTGCTTAAAGACTAAGACCACACAGCAGTCTTGACTTTCCTGAAACTCCTTTAATGACAATAGGAAATATATCCCACATACCCTATGCTTGTAATTAAATTCTTCATGAACTAAAAATTGCTTCACAATGTTTTTTCAGGATGGAAACAGATTAGTCAAGTGTTCAAAAAATGAATGTTCATTTCTGATCTTTTTAGCATTGAAGCTCACTTTCAAGATTTCTCATTTTGCCAAGTTACAATTACAGTAGTCAAGTGAGGCAAGAGGAATTTTAAAAATTGGCAAACATTTCCCTCCCAAAGTCTGTGCCAACAACCTACCTGTATATTGCGTGAAGACAAACAACTGATTTATCATTCCCCAGCTGGCTCTCTGAGCAATATAAATCACAAACCCATTTTTATAAGCCAACCCCACATTGCTATAACAGGGCTATCTTATTTGATTAAACTTATATATTTACCAAAAAAAAAAGGTAACGGTGCAGCACAAACATTATGCCTCAATCAGTACATTAAGTGATCTCTTGCCTTGTTCTCTGAACATTGTAGGTGATGCACTATAAAAGCCAATTACTACCAACTCTTCTGCTAACAGTCACAAGACATAGCCCTTAGTACTAAAAAAAAAAAAAGAAGAATCCTGCCCTTGTCCCGCCCCCACCCCACCTAAAATCTTGCTTAGCTTAGGCAGAAAAAACATTAAGATTGAATAGAAGTATTTAACTAAAGTTCTACCCTTCCCTATTATTTCCTACAATGCTACCTACCTGTAAAAGCTGAGCATAAAAACAGCTGAAGAAATACAACTCAAAAGCCAAGGAAAATCCTATTCAGGTCAGGATATGAACACAGGTCCAAGACATATTAGCCATCTTTTCCTCCTCCCCCATGAAGAGGGCTTCAGATTCCATTGAGACTAAAAGAAACCTTTAAGATTTTAAAAAGAAAAACTGAAGCATTTTATCAGTATAGTGGGATCCTGAACTTGGCCAATAAAAAGTATTTTTAAAAGACAGCACCCAGGTAATATTCCCTGTACATTCTGCTGAAGTACAAACTTAACCCCAGCAGAAGAAACTTGGGGCAAGATTTCTTTTGTGATCCCTTGAGTGAAATCCAACTGCTAATAATTTAAGAGCCAAAGAAAAACCCAATAAACTTAAAAATATCTTGTGATTAAATCTAAAGTGAGAGTGTATTACAACAGAAAGGAACACTCATCTCCAACACTCTTGTATTCTTTCCCCAAAGGGCTGATAAGACATTCAGGAGTTGCAGAAATGCTAGCCAAATTAAATGTTGCTTTTTATGTTATTTCTGGGGAGTATATTTCAGACAACCACATGTTGTGCCACCAATGCTAAAGCCAAGGCTTCAGTTTGATTACTGTTGTAGAAAACAAAGTCTCAAATTTAAATTGAGTAAGCAAAAATCACACCACCTTTAATATTCTGTTAAGGGAGCACTCCTTAGCACCATCTTTCTTGATGATTACAGTACGGAGAAGTTGTCCTCTCTGCAGCAAGTTTTCATACACAAGCCTCAGGCACAATGACATTTGGACTGGGACGTATCTGCCCTGTAAGAATTTTTCTTTTTGAGAGAGAAAATAATCATTCGAGATTATGCAACATGCAAGGCCAAAATATGAATAAAGTAACTTTTCCAGTCAATGCTAATTTTAGAAATGAAATCAGTAACATGGATGGGGGGGAATCACTCTTTGTGGGTAGAATTTGGGTGATCTCTACATTTAACCTGCATAGGGAAAACACCACAATGCGGAGGGGAGGAGGCAGAGAAGGGAGGTTCTTAAATGCAAATCTTGACTGGCAACCACTAAAGCACGTGGGCTCATTTGCGTGAAGGGGGAGGGGGTGGAGGAGGAGGAGGATATTGGTAGTTGGCAGTCTGTCCCATATAGCCCATCACGTTGGTGCCTGGAGGCTGAGGAAATTGTTGCGACATGAGAGGCTGTGGCTGCTGGCCCGAACGGCCCATCCCTGCATACTGCTGTTGACCGGTGCTTTGTGAGTTTCTCCCAGTGTTGGCAGTGCTGGCTCCACCATACCCAGCAGCACCATATTCTGCCCCGTAGCCACTTGCACCATAAGCAGCTGTTCCATAGGTTCCCTGTGCATAACCATACTGGCCCTGCTGTGTCCCAAATGCAGAATTTGCATTCCCATATGCACCAGCATAGCCCTTGTTGGCTCCATTGGCAAAACTGTCACCGCGATCACGGTCTCGGAAGTTACTGGAGTCTCTTCGGCCATCTTTAACACCCCGGAGCCTCCGTTCACACTCCTCCTGGTACATCAGATTAGGGTTGTTGGAAGAATTACTGGTACGGTAACGAGAACGCCCACCTGGTAATATACAGGCCTGGGTTTAATATGGTACTAAAGAGCACAATCAAAAGCTCTATAGGAGCAATTTTATTGTGCAACACTAAAAGTATTTTTATCTACTCGTGAAAGCCATTTAAACTCTTTTACACTATTCAGTCACTAATTCCATTCTCTAAAGATCTGCTTTCTCTCACATAAGGGGAAAAATGATAACCAAAAAGAGCCAAATTCCTTTACATTTGGTGTCAACAATTACAGTGTAGAAAGGAAAAGAAATGGGCTGTAGTATCTCAGGGGGCTTTGGCCTTTTATGCATGATGTGCAAACATGCCCGACTATGAGAAAAGTGACTTGAATTTGAAGTTCTATGTTATGATGAAAATTACATAACTCTATAAAATGAATAAAGAATTGAGTCAAAATTACAGACTAGAGATCAGACACTTTAAACTCCAGAGTCCTGATAACTGCCATGTCCCTACCTCTGCAGTGTAATAGGGACTATCAACTGTCCTCATTCAAAGTTAATCTGATAACACCTCCAAAAAGTATCAGATGGCACAATATGGGCAGCTTAACTGCAGAGGCCTAACAGAACTTCAGGCTCTGCTCAATCTAGGCTACCTTCAAGGTCCACAAAGGAGAGAGGGGACGCTGCCAGGAATCCAAACTGCCACCTCTCAAGTTTAGCCATTTGTCTGAAACAATGACATGTATGATTTGGACCAGTACCCCTAATTCTACTTCTAGAATGATGGAGAATTCCCCAAATCATATGGCAACATTTCACAAGATATTAATAGCTAAGCTTTCGGAAAATATCTATGACACTCTATGTATACATGAAGCAGGCCTGACACATTTACATTCCTCTCAACCACTAGCATGACCAATTTGTCATTGTTTTATTTACTTATATTCTGCCTTCTTACCAGTCTGGAACTCAAGGTGGCTTAACAAAAGTTAAAACAGATACAGAGAGGGGTACAATGCAATGCCCCATAAAAGACAGAAGCCAAGTAAAGATGAGGTGCAAAGAAATAAACATAACAGAAAACAACAGAAAAAGTGGAGTTGATTGAACCTCAAGAACAGATAAACACATGTAACCCATAAACATATAAATTACCTGTGTAATTCTCCTTGGAGTTCAATCAATGAAGGCATCACTTGGTAACACTATAATCAACGCAACTACAGTTGTCCCTTCATATTTGCTGGCATTTGGTTCCATGACACCCCCCGCCCCGTGGATACCAAAATCCATGAATACTCAAGTGCCATTATATGCAATGGCATAGCAAAATGGTGTCCCTTATATAAGATGGCAAAATCAAGGTTTGCTTTTTGGATTATTATTTTTTAAAAAATATTTTCAAGCCGTGAATACTTAAATCCGTGGATAAGGAGGGACAACTGTATAGCTAAATTCAAACAATATATAAACAACAAAATCTTACCTCCACCACCACCACCACCTCTATGGTCTACAAGCTGCATCAGTTTAGGATTGATGGCCTGATTCGCTTCCTCTAATACTTTTATTAGTTCTCTAGCCTGTTTCAGATTTCCTGGTGTGAAGAATGTATAGGCAGTGCCTTTGTTGGTGCTACGGGCAGTGCGCCCAATTCTGTGCACGTAATCCTCCGAACTGTTTGGATAGTCGTAGTTTATCACAAACTTTACATCTTCCACATCTTGTGAGGCAACCAAAGCACAGTGAGTGGTTCAGGAGTGGGTAGTGTAAGAAGGATGTGCCAACAGAAGGTGGGGAGCACAAAATGCAAGTGACAGTAACAAGAGAAAAGAAAAAAGTTAGTAGTTGTAAGGAAAAATGACAGTACAGACTCTTCCCAACAGAGCAAAAGGCTCAATTTATATATATATGTATATATATATATCTGTGGTGTGTGTGTATAGATATATATGCCCATGGAAACCAAGAATTTGTGCTCCAAAGCTGACAAGCCAAAGCAGTTCACCACTTCTCTCAAATTCATCCATTCTTTGCTGCATGCACATCATGAAAACAACACACTGTATTGATGACTGAACATTTGACTTGTGGAATACAGGCAATTTTACTCCACAACAGCCTATCAAAAAACACACAAATGTGCTACTTTTTACAGACACAGCAAACTGGACTGGGCAAGGGAGAGAACTGCCAAATGCCTTTAACTCTGTTAGGAGAAGTCTACAAATCTAGTAACACTTACCTTCCAATCACCATAAAGTTTTAACAAGCAACATTTTCATCAGTAAGTTTTGCAATAGCTAAAATAATATATATTTGGTTTTGCCACGTAAGGTATCCCAGTTCTAGCTAAGGCAGAGGTTACCAATTTGGGACTGTAGACTAGCTGGACTGTTTTAAATCCTCCCTCTTTAAAGGTGCATCATGCTAACTGTTGATCATAGCACCAATCAATCTGTGTTTGACTTCTATCATAACACTGCCTGCAGTTAACTTGAATATAAGGAGAAAATCTCAGATACAAACATTCAAAGCCTTAGGAAAAAACATCTGAGATTTCAAAAGCATGGAGGTGAGAAAATAACAATGCATTGATAAAAACTTGTCAAACAATATTCACAAAAAGCATTTTTACATTAAAAATTACAACTTGCACTTACAAAAATAAATCTGCATTTTACAGAGAATATTCAGATATATCCAAGATAAAACACAGATTGACTTTCCTTTTAAAAATGAGAAACATTCCCTGTTTTGTTACCAGACCGATGCACACTCCCTCCTCCTGTGGGAAATCGCTGCAGACGATCCCGTCTCTTTGCCTTTTATTTTTGGCGGCCTCCTTTCGAAAACTCCGCCCTCTGACACGGGACCACTGGAGCGCGGGGAGCATGCATCAAGGGTCCATGGCAGCGAGAAGTCCCCACACACGCTCGCTCTGTGAACTGGCTTAGATGCTTCTCTGTAGCCCCATTTGGCTGCCAAGCGCCTGAGAACCTGGGTTCACGTAAACGCTTCAGGTCCTCCAACGCTTGCTGTCCCCTCACAGGGCTTAAAGGGGGCAATTGTCAAAAATGAAGGTGCTAAAAATTACATCCAAAAGATCAGGCTGCATCTATTGCCCAGACTGCATCAATTTCAAATAAAAGGATGGGGTAGGGGGAATAAGGGTGGGCTGCAGTAGTGGCAAATGGGTGTTATGTCTGTTTCTTATTACAGCGAGGGGGGGCTCCTCAATCTTTCCAGACTCCAAAGTCCTGAATCACACCAAAAAGTGAGAAGGCAGTTTCACAGGGGCAGCGCGAGTCTCCAGCTAGGGTCCTTGATGCAAGTATTTCAAAGGGCAAGTGTTAACTTAAGGGCAAGATAATACACTGAGTAGATTCACATCTTCACAGCTAGGATTTAACTGGAGTCTGACAAACAGGCTATGGGGCCTCAGCAAATCCCATTCTGTACATCCATTAGCAAAGTAGCTACAATGAATATCAGGAAACATATTCTTGTTAGAAAGCATAGAGATCGTCAGTTAACAATGAAGGCATCAATGACTGGATTTTGGTAAGAAATCCATGGGAGAACAAAAAGGAAGAGAAAGAAAAGAGGTGAGGGCAATTGCCACCTTAGTGTGCATCAGATCCACACTATTTGATGGTGGGGGGAATCAGAACACATACTAAAAAAGTAACGTGCTATCTATCTTGCACTGATGTCAAGCTATCATAATATTTCTTCAGAGATTTACAGATTCAATTCTTGACCATTCTAATAATAAATAAATATCTGACTAACTGGGGATGCATACCCACTGAGATGCCCCCGGAAAAGGACTGAATCACTGAACATTAAATGGGAGGGGCAGAAAACTAACAAACACCATCATCTAGAGAGCTGCTTCGACCACCAATGTAGATATGTCCCCAGACCTGCACTGAGTGATCGGCAGCTGATATCAAAGTTTCTGTTAAAGAAAACAAACAAAAAGATATTTAATGATTTGACTTTAACAGAGTGAAGTGTAACCAATTTTTTTAAAAAGTAAAAACAGTGTAGAGGGGAAGTTCTTCTTGCCTGGGGATTATTCACAAAGAAGCCATTATGGGGGACTCAACTTACCTGGAAGTTTTCTGAGCCAATATTCATTTGAGAAGAAGGAAAAACCCTGGTGACTCATCCAAAAAAGTGCGCGCCCCTGTTCTATGTTTTAGGTAGAAGCCTTCACTTTCCAGGAACTTGGAGGAATTCGTCCAGAGGTTTGCCAGTTAGATATCATGTTTTATAAGGCAGCAAACTCTGGGCCCCAAAACAAGCCAAGACATCATTTAGTAACAAGAAACAGACTCTGGTACCTTTTCCCCACAGCCTCAGTGAAGTGGAGAAGGCAGAACGGGGAGACTGTTTTCTTTAAATAGTATCCAAATGAGTTGTTTTGGGGAAATATATAAGGGGCTGATTTTAAGTGTCTAGGCAAGATGCACAAAGAAGCTACCAGCACACAGCAAGCCTGCTTTAAAAAACACTGCCAAGGAAAATCTTTCATTAAAAAAATCTGGCCTCACCCCTTCTCCTAACAGGTCCAAGTTCTACCTGCATAGATCCAGACATGACCGCAGAGGACAGAGACTGAAATCCATATGAAAACCTTTACAGAATGGACAATTCAAGGGATGGCATGGGGGAAATTTACATTATGTGAGTGAAGACTACCAACTTGTTTCGTATGTTCATCACTTTTAAGGAGAACAAAAACCAAGCTGCCTCTAGCATTTTAAAAAATACTTAAAAGTAAAAAAATGCTTGTGTATTAAAGTCCCTCTGAACAACCTAAGGGATTATTTCAATGATTATGTGTAAGATTATGTGCCATGAAGGGTCAGCCCACTGAATTAAACATTACCAAACAGACCCCATTACCAAACATTACCAATCATTACCTTTATTCCTTATCTCTCAAGTACCTACAGTGACTGTAGAATCTGACACGTCTGACAAAATGAGATGCAGAACTTAGCAATGAGGATAAAAATATTGAAGAGGATTTGTTTACTCAAGCATCCAAGAGAAACATTTTTTGTACTACTGAAAGAAAACCCTTGCAGCTTTTATTAAACCTCAGCAGTCCAGTCTAGGAGGAAAAGTGAGGTAGAATACTTGTGTGTAAAAATACAAAATACTGTATGTTCACATATCTGAAGCAGTGTTTCAGAGCTGGGGGGGGGGTCTATTTATCTACCATGTTAAGATGCAATTGTTAGTAATGCATGTGGAGATAAAAGGATTTTTTAAAAACTGTTTGCACTGCCACCAAGTAATTACAAACAACAACTTAGTGCCTAGCCACCCAGCCACAAAAGCTGGAGCTTGAAAAGGAGATGGGTGTGTTGAAACAATTGGGCTGAGTAATTGGACGTCTCTTCTCCCCACTGGCGATCGATTAGTCATGCCTAGGCCTTGCTGCAGACCAAAGCCTGTTCATTAGGAGCAGGTAGAGATTTTGAATATGAAAGAAAAAAAAAGATCAATGTTAAAAAAGGCATTGCACATGTTGGGGAAAGTCACGCTTTATAATTCTTTGGAACAGAAGTTTCAATCTAAAGAAATGACCTGAAAAGCAGGCCTGAAAAGCCCATGTGTACAAACCTAGCCCACGAGATGCAACATCCGTAGCAATGAGGATAGGAGCCTTTCCAGAACGGAATTCTGAAAGAAGAGAATCCATCTTGATGTACATTTACTAGCCACAAAACCACATTTAAAAACATACACTTTAGGTTTAAGCTGGACGGTTCTAGAACTAGACTTAAGATTTCATTTGACCCACTTCAGGATAGTTAATTATCTGGTGCTCACTCTGAATATTACTTTTTAAAAGTATATTTGCTTCCCCACCATACTTTTCCCATCAAAAAGTAGTCCAATGTGGTTAGTGAAACTAACATTTAAAAAAGCTAAAGAAGCATGTTCAACATTTAAATAGTCACAGTAAGCTTACAATATTATGGGGTTGTCTAAACCGTGAAAATATCCCTCATGGAATTTGCTGGGAATATGACATGTCTAAATGGGATTTCACATCAATCCACTGTATTCGGAAGGAGGGGGCTCAAAATAGCAAAAACAACCATTAAAAAAAAAAAGTGAGGGTGCGCATTCCTGCTCGTTGGGACAAGCAATTCGCTTTGAATCACTTTCCCATAGGAAAGGAAGTGGAATGCTGATGGGCTGGACACGTGCAGGGTGAGGGGCATGCTAACAGGGCAAGTGTCTGCTGCTGCCATGTTGCATTTTCGCCTTAGCAAGCAATTGCTAAGGCAATAAAACGGGGTGGGTTTTTTGTTTTGTTGTCCTGTTTAACTGAAAAATCACTCTTGCTTTAGCGCACCTTGAACATAGTTGTGTGTTTTTTCAAGTTCAGCAGTGGCAAAGTACAAACACGAGTAAATCACTCACAGCTGCCATCTAGGATGTGAAGCTTATGGGGGCAAAAACACTGTTAAGACAGGTCACTGCTGCTGCAAAATGCCATTACTGCGAGGCACTGTGGTTTGCCCCCGCCTCGTATAGATGGGGCCATTGTATCATTTGTGAATTAAACCACCCACAGATAAAACATTCTCTGTTAAATCAGCTAATTTCTTCCTAGTACTCACCATTAAGCACCCAATCTCGCTCTGGTTGACTCTTATCTCCATGAATGCACATAGCTGGCCAACTAAAAAACAAAACACTTCCATTAGTTTTAGCTCGTGCCTGCACAAGTTCCAGAAATATTAACATATTACAATAAACTGAAATAGATGGATTCAATAATTAAGAATTACAGAAACAACTTCGGTGAATTTTAAGAATACAAACATGGCCAATTATGGAAGTCTTTTGAGCCCAGCAAAAAGAACACTGGGAGAAACACAACTCTAGAGGTCTTAAAATAATATGGTAATAAAACATACGGCTAGAGATATATATCAAAGTTCCCTGTGAGGATGCCATCAAAACAAATTTAGGATTTTTTAAAACTCACACCACAATTACAGTTTGTGTGTTTGGAAGAAAAACTCCTTATCTGTGTCAGATTTCAAATCCCACTAGTTAATTATCTTTCAGTGCAACTTCTTTATCATCAGTCGTTCAATAGAACTGTATGAATGAGCAACTTATAATTACAAGCAGCCTGACTTCTCTAATCCTCACTAAGATGTCCACAAGGCAGCCACATCATTTCTTTTATAGATAAAATTTCAGTACAATTCAAACATCTCCACCTGCAACAATGCCTGTTCTAATTAAAACCAAAAGACCTACCCATCTCTACGCATTCTTCGAGTTAGGTCATCACATCTTCGTTTGGTTTCCACAAAAATAATTGTCTTGTTTTCTTTTTCAGCCATGATTTCTTCCATCAGTTGTATTAGTCTTTTGAAAAAGATAAAAACAAAACATCACAAATTATAAAACAGATTATATACAAGAAATTAATTTAATGTCACTATTAAGAGACAAGGTTATCACTGTTGAAATCTGACACATTCATGAGAATAGTTACGCTGACAGAGTTGAAGGTGGGCATAGTGACAAAGGAGGAAGATAACAATAATCCCCTTCTCACAGGCCATCCATTCAAGAAACAGGCATATTAGAGCTGATTCTGTTCTCCTCTTGTTGCCCCTCTGCACAATGCAGAGAGAAGCACTGCTTGTGTAATACACTGCACGAGCAGTGTGCCACAATAAGATCTTGGCCTTTACTACTACTCAGTCATTTATAAGTACAGTAATTACAGTTGTCCCTTCATATTCGTTGGGGTTTGGTTCCAGGACCCCCGCCTCCCTTGGATACCAAAATCCGTGAATACTCAAGCCCCATTATATGCAATGGCACAGCAAAATGGTGTCCCTTATATAAGATGGCAAAATCAAGGTTTGCTTTTTGGATTATTATTTTTTAAAGAATCTTTTCAAGCCGTGAATACTTAAATCCATGGATATAGAGGGACAACTGTATACACAACATTTAAATGGCATATAAGAACCATCTTAGTCTAGTCAGCTGATGCAAAGTATCTTTGTTTTAAATTTCTAGTTTTCGTGAACACTGAATATGTGGCACTGTTTTTGTAGGTTCCTTGAAAGAAAAAAAAAGGTAAAATGAATACGAAGTTATATTTGGCACTGCCCCATCTCAACTTAAAAAGGGCTACACTTAAAAAGAGGTGGGGTGGTGTCTAATTTGCAAGCAAAGTGAGCACAATATATAACAGCATCCATACTTATGATCCTTCTCGCTTTCCATGCACACATCCACTATTTGCAGGATATTATGATTGGCGCTCAGCTCCAGGTTGCCCACGTTGATCTGGACATAGTCATGCAAGAAATCCTCAGCCAACTGGCGCACCTCCTTTGGCCAAGTTGCACTCCACATTAGAGTCTGCCTGTCAGGCTAAGAAAAAAATTGCATTATTTGGGTGCTGCTCTTACGCTCTTTAAAATGAGAATGCAACAGAAGCTAATACAATAAGGCTTTGCATACCCTTATTTGATCAACAATTTTACGAATCTGAGGTTCAAAACCCATATCCAGCATTCTGTCAGCTTCATCCAGTACAAGGTATGTACATCGACGGAGGTTAGTTTTCCCTGCTTCCAAGAAATCAATTAGACGTCCAGGTGTAGCAATGCAAATTTCAACACCTTCAAGGAATATTTGAGGAAAGAGGTACAGAAAAGTAAGTATTCAATCTTAGACTTTTCAAGTTAAAAAAAATCTTAACAAGTATCTGAACAGGTCAGCCACCATCTGCATTCCAACTCTCATGTCCTGTTCCTTACTCTTTAGCAAAATAATCAATGTGACCCCCCCCACAGAGGTGCCCCCCACAGGTCAAAAAAATGTTTGCAGTGCAAAATCCCCCTCAATGGCCTCTAGGCGGTGTGGCGGGCATTTCTACCATGTCTGGAGCCCCTGTCCCGACATCTCTATGGGTCAAAACAAATTGTTTCACAAAATTTTTCAAAAACCCTTTTGTCTCAGAACACCCCAAACAGAACACCTCTAGGGAGCAAAGGGCCAAAAACATAATGAGAATGCCTTCATGCCCATAAAGGGATTTAAGGGCCAGGGGGATCTTTTTATTTTTTTCATTCATTTTTTAGGAACAGGTACAGTGGAGGGTGCAGCCCTCCAAGGAGTCCTGGGGGTGTAATTTAGCCCCCCCTTCCCTGTCTTATAGCCTACTTATTGGGAAAGCACGCACCATACTTCATATGTGGCTCCTGGAGGATTGTAGCTCCCTGAAGGTTAAAGACCCCCCACTTTTTTAAAAAATGTAGTCAATACACAGCCAAAGGACATTACAAACATAACCAAAATGCTGCAAAAACATGGTGATTTACTACTCTGGCCCTGCACTACCCCCCAAACAAAACAAAAAAAATGTTGAAACCAGCTCTTTTTCAGACAGTTTCAAGAACCAGACATGACATCCTGTTACTTCCAGTTGCTCTGGGAGCCATAAATGGCCTCCATCCCCACTTTAACTAATCTACCAACTATTTATGCAAAGTTTATCATAAGAGACCAAGTTTCTACTGCTGATCTTTTGTACTTATTTTAATAAAACATGGACATACTGGGGCTGAACAAACCACATCAATCCACAATTAATTACCTCTTTCTAAGTCCCTGATTTGAGGACCTTTGGGTGCACCTCCATATATACAGGTACTCTTCAGTCTTGAACATTTGCCATAATCATCAGCCACCTGCTGGACTTGCTGGGCCAACTCTCGGGTAGGAGCTAAAACCAAACACTGCAAAGGAAGCCATCCAAAATACCGAGTGACACTTCATCCAAGATCCATGTGTGTAGCACGATAGAGCAGAATATAACATGTGTACACAGAAAGGAAAGCCAAAAAATGTACTCACAATGGGACCATCCCCTCTTTCCAAATATGGCTGGTGATTGATGTGAACAATTGCTGGCAGTAAGTACTAAAACAGAGAGAAACAAATATACATTAGACGAGATAAAAATCACAGCAAGCCAAGACAATGGTTGATTAATGGTTTTTAATATATAATTAAAAAATATATAACGAATATATAATTGCAGTTGTCTATGAATACAGTTTAAATAAAAACTTACACCCGCCTTTCTCAATCTTTTTACTCTGGAAGCACCGCTGAAACAAGTTCCAGGTCTCAGGAAACCTCTGAATAAAAACTGTATCTCAAAAGAAGTCCACCCCCCCAAAACACAACTTCTTGTAGAACCCTGGGGTTCTATGGAACCCTGGTTGAGAAACCCTGATTTATACCTTCTGCCTCTCCATACTTCCAAAATCAATCAAGCTGATTTTCAGAGGACCACATTAATGGAGGCTGGGAGCAAGGAGAAAAGCTGCAGTGTTCCAATACTTTATGGTTCCCATAATTGTCAGACCTACATAGATTTTGCACTGTCTAAGTTCTAGAGACACCCCCCCTCCCTGAGTTTGGTTATATGTTTATTTTAAGAGGTTACAGACAAAACATTAACACCACCCTTCAGCCAATGAGACTGAAACAGACTGACAGCAGAGCAGGACTAATATGCTAGCAAAGCAGAAAATGCATGCTGTCACACCCATATGTACACTAATGTACAAGGGAACATATGTGCTATGAACATATATCTCCTTCACAGTAACACTATTCAACCTTAAGCAATGATAAGTGTCATACAATCTGCACCTCATAACTCAGGAGTAATGCAGGTGTTTGTGAATGTTTCATATGTTTAAATAAGGTACCAGTCTAGGACTATAATCTGTCTGTATTTTCATGGAAACAAATTCCAATTAAAAAAGTGGGACTTAAATGCTTAAGTAAATATGTGCAGCATTAGGCTACATGGTACAAAAGGAATTGCACCCTCCCATCTTACATATGATCAATCTTCATAGAAAATTTGACAGTCAGTACAGTACAGTCCTCCCTCCACATTTGTGGCCTCCACACTCGCTGTTCCGCATATTCACGGTTTGCTGCTCTGGGGGGTTGAGTGGCGACGGGGCCTCTGAAGGCCCCATCACCACTTTCGGTAGGGCTTGGGGTGAATAGGGGGAAAGTGGTGATGGGGCTCTGAAGCCCCGTTGCCACTTTCGGAAGGACGGGGGGGGGGCTGTTATTATTCGTGATTTTTCACATTCGCGGGGGTCTTCTGAACCTAATCCCTGCGAATGTGAAGGGACGACTGTATACAAAATTTACATGCAAATTCAGCATGCAGCCTTATGGAGGATTTATAATTTAGAATGCTTTAACATGGGTAAGGTTGCTTTGTAATTTGCTCTTATAAATATCATAGTAACTGTAACTGAATGGACTAAAAATTTTTTTTTCCTTCAGACCAGGGTGGACTCAGCATGGCCCATTGGTTCCATTCAGCCCCCTTTCTACTTGCTATGTTTGGGCCATAAATGTAAAATCACACTCCCTAGGGTTCATTTTGATTTCTGGCTTTGAACACAGGCCTGTAACTGGCTGAGAAGGGTGGAATGTGGCAAAAAGCCATACCCTGTGTGCCCCAAAGAGGGCAGAACTGGCTATTTTAGCCAGGACTCTAAGGTCCTAGTGTTGGTGAATGCAATATTTGAATCTCTAGAAGTCACCAATCCCTGTTTTAAAGAGACACATAGACAAAATGATCCTACAAAAATACATACTGCCAATGTTTTTCCAGAGCCAGTCTGCGCAATGCCCACCATATCACGACCACTAAGGGCCAACGGGAAGCCCTGACATTGGATTGGAGTTGGTTCTGTAAAATGTTGGTCCATCAAGACATCCATTACATATTCTAAAAGGTGAAACAGATATGCAAACAAAAAATCAGGTTAGGAAAAAAATACACACACACACACACACACACACACACATATATATATATATATATATAAAGAGAGAGAGAGAAACACTTGCTATAAATTATTCTAATAAGTTTGTGCCAATTAGGTTCAGACGGTAGTTTCTCCAAGCTACATACCAAAATAATCTTTGGAGTGAATACACAGATGTTTTTGTCTTACCACCCAACTCCAGAGTTTAATCATATGGCAAAACACTCACGTGGAAAGTTGCACTGGTGGAAGGCAAATACTGGCTTGGGGCAACCATCTGATCCTCGAACTGTAATCTCTTTCTTTCTTCTCAGTTCATCCACCTCATACTGTTTAGAGGAGTGAAAAAGTCAAGAAAACCTTGTGAGAAGCAATAACATTTTTTTTATGTAAATATTGGCAGTCATTAAGAAGCAGGTGATCCCATGTCCATAAGCACAAATGTTTCTCATCCTTTTGCATTTATCATAAACCTTCTACAACAGCAGATCTGTTCTAATAGCCCAATCTAAAAGAGTTTCCCCCCACTCCCTGTTAACTTTCATTTTCACAAAGTTATCAAATTCATGTTTAAACCTGGGATTGGAATTTATGTCTAAAATGTCATCCAATAGAGCAATGAGCAAACTAATTCAATAATAAAAAAAACTATATAGTGGGCCCTCAGGATCCAGAAATTAAACCACCTGCAGAACATCATGTTCCATCTTATAAAATGGCAGTGATGTGAATACGGACATGCTGAAACATCCCAGAACCAACCCCCCGTGGATCCAAAGGGCCTACTGTACTATTAGCATTATACACTTATTAAACACCATTCTGGTTTCATTTGGACATTGTCTACAAGTTATTTCTGTGAATTACTGCCAGCCAAAAATTAGATCTATTTTTATACTGAGATACAAATGTAGTTCAAGTCACATCTTGCTGTTTTTAAGAGCTGTAAACATGACAATTTTATCATCTTTTGGTAAAAAGTTTGAGAATATTCACTTCAAGGTACACATTCCAAACGTTCACATTTAATTAAAGCAGCTCATGAAGCAACCACATCACAATTGGGCTTCAAGTGACCAAGCTGTTACACGTATTGTGAACTACATTTTCTTTCTAACACAGAAAGAATGTAACATTGAGTTAATAAGTGAAAATATTGCTAGAAATAATTATATTTATTTTTCATATACTGGGCAGCACTCAGCTGAAAGTATTAGAACTAGGAAAAGTTCCCATGTATGACAATAAAGAAAAGGACAAGGGAAACGTACTGGAGTGAGCCTTGCCACTTCTGGATGTTCAACATAGAAGTTTTTCTCAAACTTGGGCAATTCATTCAAGTCCCATTTTTTCTTACGCAGACGTTCCCCAGGATTTCCAAATTTTTTGGGAGGAAGAGGACTGCCAAACCTTGAGGAATTACAGAAAAACATTTTAAGTGTTTGATGAAGTCATTTTAACCTCTTTTTTGTGCATTAATCTGAGAAGAATATCTGGAAAATGACACATTTCTTCACCATCCAATGACTGAACTTAAACAAAGCAACATAAACTAACATTCTCCCTCTAACCACTTGCTCTGCTATACCTCAAACTAAATAAAAAATAAAAAAAAATGTAAGAGGAAAACATGAATAGTGTTGTTTTACATAAAACAAGGAAGCTCTGCTTCAGAAAATAATGAAACTACCAAGATATAATTTTTTGTAAAATCACCTTAAGCAATTAATTTAATTAACAAATTTGGGAAATTATCATTAAGGAATATTGAAAACTTTCAAATATGAAAATCTATTAAGTCTTTCTTAATATAACTTTCCAATGGAAACTTCAAAACTTCAAAACAAATGTACTGTATATGAAAACTGAATTTAAAAAGGTAACATTGTAACCAACACATCTTTTAATGGGTAATTCTGCAACAGCTTACTGAAAATCTAAGTACTGTACTGCAATGTCTTTTAATTGCAACAGGTCATATCGTCAAAGCCACAAATGCTAATCCTGAATACCTTCACTCTGAAATTACTTTTAATTAAGTCCACTAGGTTTATTCCCAAGTGCGCACAGGATCACAACCAAAAGTGTAGTAAATGGTATACAGCAGCAAAACTACTGAACATGGTGGAATCTGCTTTAAAGTAAGCATGCAAAGGACTGTGCTGCTATTAACTAAACCAAAGAGCTTATCAGGAGTGCAATCAACATGATTCAAAAATTGCTTCCTGAAGTATGCACACACGTCTGTAAACAGTAAAATGTTCCACCTTCATCAAAGCTGCTTCTCTCACTATTGCCTACAATGTTCACTAGCATCTTTCCTTTGCTTACTATTTTGGAAATTTATCCATGAAGAGGAAGTGGAAGTTTTGAAATGTCAAGCAAGACATGTGGCCTGGCTCAAAATTACATTCTCAATAATCTTCTCCTAAGAGTAATTCCATTGATTTCTGTTTTAAGATTTCAATTTGCATATTTCCCAAGAAGAATTAGGGTCAATGTACCTACTCTTAATCCTTATTATTTTTGTTTCAAAATATTTATCTGATATATTTAAAAATTATATTCTTAATATTTCTGCCATACCCCTTTTGATGATCAACAAGCACTTTGAAGACTTCTTAAACTTTTGGGCTTCAGTCATATGCATCACTGGACTATGACTCTATGCACCAGGGTTCGAATCCTCACTCAGCCAGGGAAATCCACTGTGACTTTGGGCATGTCACACTCTCAACTCAGAAAATCCTGTGATAAGTTCACCTTAGGGTCGCCCTAAGTCAGAAATGACTTGAAGGCACAGAACAAGAACAAGCCCCACTGAACACCTTTGGCCTTATTTCTGAATTAATATGTTTATGAACTTTCTGTGAAGAGTGCTTACAGAAATGTTTAAAAATTTGAGTATCAACTGCACTAAATAAGCACACTCCACATCAACAAGTTACACAAGAATACAGCTGAACCCCATATTAAGTGCTGCAAATTCAGACTACTGTACCAACTGTGCAAAAGTAGTGCTAACACAGCTACCATACGATCAACAACTATGACAAGCAGCTTTCAGGTAATACTTGAATTGATGTTGTAGTGGTTGGAAAAGCTACCCTGAAACTCTTCTATTTCAAAATACTGCAGTAAGATGATCACTAGTCTTTCCTAACTGAATACTAATCCAAAGCATATTTGTTTAGAAGTTAAATCTCCTCTATTTCAGCTAGACGGATAGCTTGCCCAATTAGGATTTCGGCAGAAGTAAAACGTAAGCAGCAAATGACATGTGAAGTAAATTGTTTAGTTAGTATTTCACTATACAAGCACTACCATTAGGCTACCATCCCAAATAGGCATACAATGAAGATTTGAATAGAAGCAGAGCAGAATCACAAGTTTGTCCCCCTCCCCCATGACCCAGTATCATAGATAGGCTGTGAGACCATGTTCTATAAGTTTATTCCTGATGGTTTCACATGCATCTGTGGCAGGCATCTTCAGAGAATAAAAGAGGAGAAACATTTGCAGCACACCCAGAGGCCTCAAAGCCTTTCTACCATCTGATCAGCTAATGGAAAAAAACCTGAAGAGAAACAAACTTTGTCCCTGGGACCTGCAACTCTCTCCTCATAAGGCCTCAGCCCTACTTTCACCTCCATACTGGGATGCCATTTTCCAGCCTCTCAATTACCAGTTGTCCCTTCATATTCACTGGGGTTTGGTTTCATAACCACCACCACCTGGAAACCAAAATCTGTGAATAATCATCCCATTATATACAATGGCATAGCAAAAATGGCATCCCTTATATAAGATGGCAAAATCAAGGTTTGCTTTTGGGATTATTACTATTTTTTAAAAGACTGTTTTCTAACTGTGAATACTTAAATTTGTGGATACGGAGGGACAACTTGTATATCCAACCCAGGCTTCTATGAGACTGTCGGGACTGTATAACAAATGAAATAAGTCACCAGATGAAGCTTCTCTCATCGATGGAAGGGAAGCCCACTTATGGGGGACCACAGCCAGCCACCATGCAGCCCTAATAAAAGCTGGAAGAGCTGCGGCCTTAAGCCATTTTAACTCTTCCCTGTGCGGCTCAAGGTGGCGGCCATGTAATACTCAGAAACACTGATGGCTTCAGCCACAAAGGCTCTCAGAGTGTAGGTTTTCCATGGGTTTTTTTCCTAGGCTGTGAAGCCGTGTTGTGGAAGAATTTATTCCTGACATTTCTCCTGCAGTGACAGGCGAAATGTCAGGAATCAACTCTTCCACAACACGGCCTCAGGGCTTGGAAAAAAACCCATGGAAAACCTATGAATGCCATCGGTGAAAGCCTTCAGCTCTCAGAGTGGCTTACAAATTGTTAAGTAACAGCATTTTACACATCTAAACCGCTTTATATAGCACGCTAGGCGCTAGCGGTTTCCAATGTGTATTAGCTAAGTTAGTTTAAATGATGGCACCAAAGTAATATTTATATTTTGTTAAAAACTAAATGGGTTTACATAATAAAAGCTTACAATCTTATCACGCCAGGCCTCCCACCTAATCCAGGGTCCCCAGGCTAGAGCCCTGTCAGCCCCATGGCTGACCCCCTTCTAATACAATTGTCCCTTCGTATTCGGTGGGGTTTGGTTCCAGGACCACCACCACCACCCTGTGGATACTAAAATCCGTGAATACTCAAGTCCCATGATATGCAATAGCATAACAAAATGGTGTCCCTTGTATATAAGATGGCAAAATCAAGGTTTGCTTTTTGGATTATTACTATTTTTAAAAAAAATTTCAAAAAATTGATTTAAAAAAAAAGAATATTAAATATTTAAAAGAATATTTCCATCCTTTCGTAGGTCGGTAAAATGAATACCCAGCTTGTGGGGGCAATTAGCTAACAGATATTGGAAACTACTTAATGCAGTGTAGATGTGTAAATTGCTATTGCTTAAAAACCATTTGTAAGCTGCTCTGATAGCCTTGTGGCTGAAGAGCGGGGTATAAACAAATAAATAAAAATAAAATAAAAATAAGCCGTGAATACTTAAACCCGTGGATACCAAATCCGTGGATACGGAGGGACAGCTAGTCTTCATAGCTACAAAGGAGGCAGAGCGTTCAAAAGGCCGGGGCCTCCTGGCACTGGGGACGCCATGATACACGAAGCTGCCCCTGACGGTTTTCTGCCTGTCGCGGAACAGACAGAAGGCGAATAACAAGGGAAGGGGGCGACCTCGACGTCCCCGTCCTCTCCCTCGGGCCTGACTCACCCGCCGCGGTCCCGGTCGCGGCCTCGGTCTCCGAAGCCTCGCATCCTGACAGGCCCAACGAGAGGAGGGGTTGGTCGGTCAGCGAAAGGGCGGGGGCCCGGCCTGAGGAAACCGCCAACTGCCGCCGCTCTGGCTACTAAATCTCTCCGGGAACGGCCTTCGCAGTTTTGTTTCCTTGACGAGAGAGCCGACCGGGATCTCAATTCCCGAAGCCTCCGCGACGGGCCGAATCGAGTCAGGAACCGCTCGGCGCTGAAGGGCGGATGGACGACTCCTGTCTTTCTTCTCCGGCCTCTTGACACAAAATGGCCGTCGTCACCCTAGCTCGCCTCTTCTTACGTTATCGGCCTAGCCGGCTATTACGTATACTGCGTCTCTGAATAGCCGGAGAGGAAGGCAAGCTAGACTTCTCTTCGCCGACAAAAAAAAAACCGCTTACGCTGATTGCGTCCCAAACGGCACTTTTTTTAAAAAAAATGCATTGCTCTAAGATAGGCTGTACGGAACATACGTAGCTTTAACGCGTTGCGTGAATGCCGACTTTCTGCCTATTCTCGAAGGTTTACGCTCCAAACCTTGGGGAACTCCAAGCAACGTAGCGTGGGGGAAATGACTACCTCCGTAACGGTCGCAAGTTTTACGCCCGTTTTCGCAAAAGGAAACGTAGAAACTGCTGGGAAGGAGCAGCACTACATACATTCTGTAGCGTACCGTGTTTAAAGAATACCATCTTCCAACTGTACAGGCAAGAGGCGGCCTCGGGTTTGGGAAACAATGAACTCCTTTCGGACGCCATGAAGTGGATTTGATCTGATTCACGCACACACACACACCCCAATTTTATTAGTTTAGCCCTTCCAAAATATAGAAAGTTCTCTTACGTTTGAGTTCACCTCGTTTGTGTTCAGCTATTAATGGAGCTGGTTTTTGATAAATATACAAGTTTGTTTGGGGAAACAGTCACCCAAAAGTGAGCGGCTGCCTTATAGGCTGGCAGCTGCAGCCATGATTTTTCATCTTTCCTTCTTTCTAAGGAAGTGATACTTAAATTGTGTTATGTTAATGTGCAACCGAAGTAAACAGGATATTTCCTTGACTAATGGCGCTTAATAATACCAAAAAAAAAGTGGGGGGAGCACTTGAAGCACTTTTTCAAGATCTGTTTCTGAAATTTAAAGTGTCACAACATGTGTAAGGGTTAGAACAAAGGGGAGGCTTTATTTATTTTTATTTTATTTATTCGTTATTTATACCCTGCTCTTCAGCCACAAGGCTATCAAATCACCACTCTTGTTAGGAGTGTCACTAATGGTCAGCCACTTATTTGCTCTATTATTTGCTGTATTATTTGGATTAATTTACACATTTATAGTATTGTTTTAATCTTGTTATAGCATTGTTTTATTAATTTTATAATTTTGTTGTGGTTTTAGATTGTGCACCGTTGGCAGGTCCTTGTGTTTATTTTGGATTGTTTTTTTCTCCTGTAAAGCACTATGCGCTATATACAGTTGTCCCTCCACATTCACGGATTTGGCATTCACGGATTTAAGTATTCACGGCTTGAAAATATTATTTTAAAAAATGATAATCCAAAAAGCAAACCTTGATTTTGCCATCTTATATAAGGGACACCATTTTGCTATGCCATTGCATATAATGGGACTTGAGTACTGTATTCACAGATTCGGGTATTCATGGGGGGTCCTGGAACCAAACCCTAGAAAATATGAAGGGACAACTGTACAGTAAATAAACATCATCATCATCATCATCTCTCACCCTTAGACTCATAGAGTTTGAAGAGACCACAAGGGCCATCTAGTCCAACCCCCTGCCCTGCAGGAATACTCAATCAAAGCAATGCCGACAGAGAACCATCCAGCCTCTGTTTAAAAAACCCCAAAGAAGGAGACTCCACCACACTATGAGGCAGTGTATTTATTCCATTGTTGAACAGTTTTTACTGTCAGGAAGTTCTTCCTAATATTTAGGTGGAATCTCTTTTCCTGTAGTTTGAGTCCATTGCCCCTTGCTCTAGTCTCTGGAGCAGCAGAAAACAAGTTTGCTCCATCTTCAAATACTGTATTTAAACATGGCTATTATGTCACCTCTTAACCTTCTCCAGGCTTAATATACCCAGCTCCCTAAACTAGCTTATGGGCTTGTTAGGAAGCTAAAAGGAATTGGAGAGAGTATTTTTGAATTTATTAGCTGTGTTGAGAAACTTACACTGAAGAGTTGTGATAATAATAGATGAAATGTGTGACCCATTTCCAGAATCTTAAAGGATGTGCAAACTAGTTAGGGTTACTCATAGGCAGGGTAAATACACTCTGCATATGCTCAGCATTACTTCCCCTTTATGATTACCGTTGTATTTTAGACCTAAGGTCTGTTATTGCAAATAGATTTGGAGACTCCTTACATTTAGCCACAGGAGACCCAGGGTTGCTAGAGTGCAAACTGGAAAGGGTTCCTGTACCTTTAGTGGTTGTGTGGAAGAAGGAATTTAATCAGGTGTTTCCTTGCTTGTTACCTTGTGTGACAAGCAACACCTGCTGAAATTCTCTTTCTACACAACTATTGAAAGCATAGGAGCCCTTTCCATTTTTCACTCCTTTCACAACCCTTGATGGTCAGTGATGTACTTTGTCATATGTTAATTTTGATACTCCTTTTTGAAACAAGAACAGTGAATTGCCCTCAGATTATCAGTCCAATTTGGCCCTAGCAGTTCTGCCCCTCAGATGTTAAGGATTCACTTGGATACATATGTAAGAGGTACTCCTGTATGTATCTGCCTTTGAGTTGCCCATCAACCTGTGGCAGGCCCATTAATTTCATAGGCTTTTCTTAGGCAAGGAACTCTGGTGGTTTGCCATTGTCTTCCTCTGAAATGTAGCCAAGAGCAGTTGGTAGTTGTTGGTAGTCTCACATCCAAGTACAGTACTAACTGGGCTTCACCCTGCTTAGCTTCCAAGACCAGATGGGATCTGATGCTTTCAAAATACTGTGTTTAGGCTCTATATACCATGCACCATTTAAAAAGCATTCTCAAGCTCTCTTTAAGATCTGTGTATCTTAACAGATATAACACTATTTTGGTGGTAAAGACAAAAATGTGGGGGAAGGGGCAGGGCTAAAGGTGTTTACTATCTACCATGCCTCTAGGAGTGGCAATTTTTGCAGCCCAAAATTGGTACATGAGGTAGCTTTGGATGGTCTGGTGGACCAAAGAAAAAGCCACTTGTGGGTTAATATGTCCCATGGGCCAGTTTCTTCATTTCCCAAGCCCTTCTTCAAGAAGTCCTCGTACTTCCCAAATTCTGAAAATTGTAATTCACCATCACATGACCTGGTTCACCTGTAATGCTAAAACAGCTTAGCATTAGCAAACAAGCCCCCTCCCTTCTTCAGCACGGCTTTGAAGAAGAAATCAAGCACATCCACTTCCATTTTAAACTACAGCTTGAACTAGGGACAGCAATTAGTTTTAACTATGATGTAGGTGTATAAATAAAATTATGCATATGGGAAAACTATGTAGAGAGATTTTTCCTTCTTATGACACTGGGAAGCAGGGACATTTTGGGGGAGTTGGTGGGTCAAACCTAGGAAAAGGGTGCAGGCCATCTGGGGTCATCTGAAATGGAATGATGGGAGATTCCGGACAAACAAAAGGAAGTCCTTTTTTATATAGTGCACATTTAAACTATGGATTTTTTCTATAGCATATGGTGACATCATCTTAAATCTCTCTCTCGTTCTCTCTCTCTGGCTTTCTTTGCAAATGAAGATTCAGGAAGGACTCATCTCACGCTTTCTGCAAGCGCGCTGATGACTAAAAAGGCCAATCCGAGATAAACAAGTCCGGTTGCAGAAAGCACAGCAGAAGGTCTCCTTGGGTGATGTTTCTGGGTTGTGATTCTTTCTGTGTTGTCGTTTCTCTTCAAGGCTTGTTCAGCGTGAGTTCTCAAATAAGGCTGCAGCATTGTGTATAGTGCATCTCCATGCCTCCCGATGTGAGGCCAGGGCGGACCATTGTTGGTGATCAATTTGGCCACCGGTAGGGTCTCATCATAAATAGCTTGTAGGTAAAAACAAATTCATGTAGGATAAGATGGTTGATGGCTACTAATGGCTATATAGATTTTCTAGTGGAAAACTAGAGGGGACGGTACTTTTACACTGATGTCCAGTTTGCAGTTAATAATATCTCAACTTCCCTTTGTGTTTGGAGGTGCTCAACTTCACATTCAGATAATAGTCATTAAAAAAATGTAGAGCATCATGACATAGGTGAATCTGCTGGTATGGAGTAGAGAGAAAAAATAGGCCAATGGGAAGGGTTACTTGTTAAAAATGAGGAGATGGAAGAAATATTGTAGTTTAATGCTTTTCATAGTCATAAAATCTGGCAGCTATTATTTATTAAAAGCAGAAATATGGACATTTTATTTTCAATTAAAGAAACCTAAGACTTATATAATTTAAAAAACTTTATAAAGAATTACCATTCCTCCCATGCAAACAATTTCCATTTTCCCATACCACTCTGGTTTATCTGGAAACTACAGGTAATCAGTACAGTTCTTAAAATGGTGATCAACTAATATTAGTTCATTTTCAGTTACATTTCAGGCTGTTTCTTTTCCACTTGACATGCATATATAGTAAAACTGCAAACATAAACAGGGGTCCTTAGATTAGCATGCGATTTATTTCAGTAAAATATCAATTAATGAAAAAGAACCAGTATCCAATAATAAAGACTATTTAACAAAGTCCCTTGATGTATTTTGTGATGTGTTGGTAAGTCTTGATTCTCAAGACAACTGAGTGCCCCTTAACCTGCAATTAGTATGCATTGTCACCTCACCTCTAGCAAACCAGCTGTTGCCTTGCATAAAATCTGTGCTGTCATGTGAAAAGTCTAACCTTGCATGTGGTGGAGGCTCCACGTGCCTAGCTTGCCACCTGCACACAACTAACATGCTCAGCAATTTTTTTAAAAAACACACAAAATCCCCAACAATTATGTTTTTTAAAAATTAAATTCTGAAGAGTCTGAATTTGATACAACGAACTCAAGGAACTGAAGGACAGCTGAACCAAATAATGCCTCAACTATTCACCACCATGGTCTGTCTACTCTTTGGCATCTCCAATTCCTCCAGCAGTTATTGCAAATGTGGCTTCATTTTCAGGCATTTCAGGGCTGAGAAAATACAGAAATTGATTCCAATGTCAGTATGGATATAGATATGACACGTAGAAAAATTATACATTATATGCATTATACAGTCGGACCCCCATATCAGCAGAACCAATATCCGCAGTTTCAGTTATCCGTGGGACACAACAGAACACATACTACAGAGTCTTCCTAGAAAATGCCTAGACAGGTGTCCTCTAAACATCTTCTAGGTCCTCCAATGTAATTCTGTGGTATTTTTAAGCAGAAATCCCATTATTTTAATAGGGTTTGCTGTTATCCGTGGTTTTCGGTATCCGCAGGAAGTCCGGGAACCAAACCCCCGCAGATACGAGGGTCCAACTGTATTTCATTTTTGTTTACAAGTGGTATAAACATGCTTCAGCAATTCTCACATATAATTGGATATGGCAGAAGTGAATTAATCCTTATTATGCAATTATCCATCTTTTTCTCTTACTTCTGACTGAAATCACTGCTTTTTAATCATCATCTACTGTACACTCATACTTCGCTTTAGATCTCCTCAGATCTCCTTATGAACTTGCCCATATTTTGAGATCAGCTGGAGAGGTTTTTCTCTTTCTTCCACCACCCTTACAGTTACATCTGGTGGGAATATGGGAGAGGGCCTTGTTGGTGGCTGCCCCCAGGCTCTGGAACTCCCTTCCCAGAGAAGGTTAGCACCTTCCCTACTCATTCCACAGATAGGTGAAGACCCTTCTGTTTCAACAGGCCTTTGAGTATACAAGCCCATACACCATAAACAATGTGCTGGACTTTCTGTTATTTTTGTTGTGCTGATTTTTAAATGGTCTACATTTAAAACTGGTTTTACATTTTTTTTATACAGTAGCTTATATTCTTTTAACTTTTGTATGTTGTGCATTTTAACTATGTCTTAAAATGTGTTTTTTATCTGTTCTAATCCACCTTGAATCCCAAACTAGGAAAAAGGCAGAGAATAGTAATACTATAGTAGTAGTCTTGCTGTTGTGTGCCTTCAAGTCATTTCTGACTTATGGTGATCCTAAGGTGAACTTATCAAGGGGTTTTCTTGGCAAGATTTGTTCAAACGGGGTTTGCCTTTGTCTCCCTTTGAAGGGTGAGAGAGTGACTGGCCTCAGATCAACCAGTAGGTTTCCATGTCTGAGCAAGGATTTGAACCCTGATCTACAGAGTACAAGTCTAACCTCAAAACACTACACCACACTGGCTCTTTAGTAATAGTAGTAATATTAATACACAGATAATCAAAGTGCTACAAAATTATTGGCATTATTGTAACTTGCAAAGGAAATTGTAGTGGACATTCTGTCAGAGTATGATGGGATATGCAGTCTGATAAATTCATGCTATAAAGAGATACAGAGCAAGCAAACCAACATGCTTGCCTACAGGGGGCATACTGGTGTAAACAAGGCTGCAGCCAGCTGGTCTATGTTATGAGAATGTAGCCTTCAAGGCTTCTAATCTGCATGAGAGCTGTCTGTATGTCTCACTGAGGCAGGATGTTTACTATACGTGTTTTGAAGCTCTGTAACCAGTTCTAAACTGTTGGACTATGCAGTGGCTGAAGCTGCTAAATCCTGATTATTGCCACAGAGAGGATTATCTGTTGTTTCTGTATATATTTTAAATGTTTCAGTAAAGTTTAGTAGTTTAGGCACCACCAGAGTGTCTGTATGCTTTATTGGACGTCTTATGGCTAATGCTGGGGCAAATGTTTTTTTTCTGCTACTCTGCTACAATTTTTTAATTGCCTTGATCTCTCTGAGCATGTACAGAGTATCCAGTGTGCTATATTGTGTCACATTCTACATGTTTGAGGTATGCAGCATATTTAGTAGTACCATTAAGATCAGCCTCCAAGGTAGAAAGCTGGACCCTTTCAAATATCTGGTGCTGACAGAACATTAAATGTGGCACCATCCCATCCTCATCAAATCAGTAATGAGATCCATACTTTTTTTTCCAAAATATACAACACTTGTGTGATTTTTGTAATTGCACTCAGAGTTTTTTTAAAAAAAGAACAAAGTACATAGTTGAATGCTCCAGCTAAATAGCTAATTTTGATGCCTGAGTTGAGGATAACTGATTCCATGGAAATAAGTGGAGCCCTGGTGGCGCAGTGGTTAAATGCTAGTACTGCAAGTCACCATGTTGCAAGTTCGATTCCAGCGGGCTCCAAGGTTCACTCAGCCTTCCATCCTTTCGTAGGTCGGTAAAATGAGTACCCAGCTTGTGGGGGCAATTAGCTAACACACATTGGAAACTGTTTAATGCAGTGTAGATGTGTAAATAGCTATTGCTTAAAACAATTTGTAAGCCGCTCTGATAGCCTTGTGGCTGAAGAGGGGGGTATAAATAAATAAATAAATAAAAATAAAGTTCCATTAAGTGGCTGTTAATGCTAATTCCTTAAGGGGGTTGGCAGGTGCGTGAGTACACCCTGAGGCAAAGGCTGTATCACAGGGATGAATGGAGTCCTTGCCCTCTGCTTCAGGATAAGGAGATTTCTGCCCTAGTCAGAATTGACATATTTACTTTAGAGTAAGGCTGTGTCCAATGTGTGATCTCTCCCTGCTTTCATAGCCCATTATTTCCCTCATATGCACTGAGTCTGTTCCTGTTTCACTATATTCAAACAGCTCACAAATGGAAATGCACAGCAAGCAATAGAGAAAGGAGGGACAGCCCCAACACTGTATGTCATCTGCCTTTCCCAGTGACAACTATTCCTACCATGCTTCAACTTTTTCCAGACTACCTGGATTGCCCTTGCAATCCATGCCTGCTAGTCCACTCTTTCCGTCTTTGCTGGCTTTCCCATAATAAGGAGGGGAAATGACAAAAGCAGCACCAGTAAAATATGGCAGGATTAGAGAGTGACTGCACTGGGTAGATCCTCCCTTAAATATGAGTGAACAGAGGACAGCAGTTTTGCTGTAAATACCTTACCTAGAAGTGTCAATGTTGAGTAACTCTAATAAATACTGGTTGACCCATAATATTTCTTGAAAAGTCAAAGTCTAGACTCATTTGCTATAACTTCAAATTATACATATTGTTCTTTTGAGAGGATGGAGAAGGACAGAAATTACTTATTCCTGTTATTTGAAACCTAATTCTTAATTTCAAAACGAAGTGCCTAATTTATTCACTGTTTTAATTTTTCCATCCATTCAGAAACAGAACTGGAAACAAGTCACAATAATCATGTATTTTGTAACAGGTATTCTACTATGCCAGTGGTTCTTAACCTGAGGTCCAGGGACTCCCAGGGGTCCGTGATGATCTCACAGGAGGTCCACAAAGGCTTGAAAGTTGCTTGGCCCACCTCCTTCCTACAGTGGAGTGGCCATGTGACAGAAGCCAAGGCAAAGGCTGGCTGGCTGGCTTGGCCTGTACATTGCCATTCAATCTGCTGCAGCCACAAACTTGCAGAAAGAAGCAGGAGAAAAGTCTTCCTGCCCCCTCCAGTGCTTCTGGGGGAAAGTTTAATGGATGGAGTGTTGTTGTTGTTGTTATTATTATTATTATTATTATTATTATTAGGGTTTTAAATTTTGAGTTACTGGTAAGTCTTGGGGGTCCACGGCAACAAAAGATATTTACAGGGGGGTCCCTGGTAAAGAAAAGGTTAAGAACCACTGTAGTATGCTACTCAGATTCTATATTACCTATCATATATTTTGGCAATACGCAGTTCTCCTCTTCCCTTCCGCAAACTAATCCTTGTTGTAGAAGCATGAGCGAGGATGTGGCCTCCAATTGGTTTCTTGGGATCTGCCTGAAAGCTGAATCGAACAAACAAGCAAAGCAACTGGATGTGAATTGTTATGGAAATTACTGTTGACAGATGAGCAAGATCCCTTTCCAACTTTCATAAACATTACAGATCTTACACCATGTCACTTATACCTACTTTGCAGATTAGCTAGAACTTGATACAGATGATCCCAGATGAGGCAGATCCAAAGACTGAGTTCAGGATAGTCTTGAAAGCAATACTGTAGTAGTGAGACCTCAGCCAAACCAACTGTAGCACTACAGTTAAGAAGCTATGAACAATGTGAAGGTGGGAGAAATCCACATAAAGCATTCTACCAGTGATGGCCTGCATTCTGAGGAGGGTGGATTCTGTCATTATGGGATGAGGTGTGCCCCTGCTTGGATTACAGACTCTCAGTGGGTTCCTGTTCACTTCACAAATGAAAATGTACAAACTATGTGGCATAAGCAGGCTTTTTAATCCATATCCACACATATATTGTTGATTATTTTACAAAACAAAATTTGCTATTACTGAAGAGTTCTCAAAAAAGATTCCAGTCTTTATTCAAACAGAAGATCTTAAAGAAAAAAGACATAAAAAGAAAACTACATGTGTTGAAATTACAGCTTCTTTCAGAAAGATTTGATTGAAGTGACACAATTGGCTTGATTTTCTGAAACCACTTCAAACTGGGTATTTGTTAGAAATATGTTAAAATTTATATTTTGCTCGGATCAGAAACACCTCACCTGTTAGTTCCTCAAATGAAGCATATGCATTTCAAAGAAACCACAGTTTAAATGCAAAGCTACATTTAACTTTCACATCTTGTTTGGTCTCTACATACACTTTCCCACCTGAAGAACATTGTCACTCAGCTGAGTAACTTTCCTACAATCATTGGTACAGCTAGAAGCAAGACTGATGGCAACTACACCTTTCCCCTTAAAGCCTTGAGTTGGTATATTCTGAGAGGGGGCAAGAGGTGTTCCAATGCTTAATTACTATTTAAAAAGCCATCATTATAGAATCATAGAGTTGGGAGGGGCCTCAAGGGTATTTAAAGAGTGCAATCGTGTCACCCTGCAGTCTTCTCTTCACCAAGCTGAACATGGCTAGTTCCTTCAATTTTTCCTCATATAGGCTTTTTTTGGGGGGGCGGGGTCTGGGCTGTGAAGCTGTGTTCTAGAAGAGTTTATTCTTGATGTTTCGCCTGCATCTGCAGTTGGCATCTTCAAGGAATGGTGGTGTGTGGATGTCTGCCTCATAAATTTCCACCTAGATTTTCTCCCAAGACTACTTTTATTTTTTTGGTTTGTAATATCATAAGATGGGGGGGGGGATTGCTTACGTCATCGTTGCTCCTGGGTCAGCAGTCATCTGGTTAGTCATAAACACAGCCACATTGTATTCTGCAGAAGAAAAGCCCAAAGGAACAGGGTAGAAATGAAGATAGAAGTTAACTGGTATTCCCATCATGATACTTTTTCAGCATTTCTAGTAATAGTGCAACTATTACTTCATCATGCATCCTATGAAGTGGGCTGCAGTCAACAGAAGCTTATGTCAGATAAAACATATTAATAATTAAGGTGCCACAAAAATACTTTTGCTCCAACTGACTAATATATACAGCTGTTTCCCCAGAAACAGTAACATTGGGGAAATGTGCTTATGAAAGATTCCATGGCACTGGAAAATCCTACAGGCCAATATCTAGTAATCCTATCAAGGTATTTCAGTTAGCTGCTACATTTTTTTAGATTTTCTCTAATACATTTTAATGTAAATATATAGTATTGCTATTTCATCCCATTTTCCTTCCAAGGAGCTCTGAGGAATGGCTTGAGGATTATTTATTTAATGTGCTGCATTTCAAAACAACAGCTTTCCCAAAGTGGCTTATAACATTATCACACAAGGGTTGTGCAGCATGATTGCAGCTGTATAACCATGTCTGTTCATACCTTATCACATGACATCATCTCCATCCTATTGCCATCTTGTATTGAACTCTTTGTTGAAGTATAGGTTTTCATTGACGGGGCAATTCCATCAATGACTGCCATTATCACTTTTGGTCACTGTTCCTCCAGTGCAATAGTATCTTCTGTCTCAGTTCTGGGATGAGTGCAGTTACATGGCATGAGGGGCCTGGTCTTCCTCCTCTCCTCCTCCTGCTTGCTATTCCAAAGCAGGATGACTCCATGCTGCTTTGAGAAAGCAATGGGGAGGGTGGGAAGAAGACAAGAATAAGGAGCCCTCATGCCACATGATTGCACCCATTCCAGGACTGAACAGAAGATTATCACACCAGTGGCAGCAGCAAGGGTTGCCAAATGGTCACAGTCACGCAAATGGAAGAGAGGTATAATAATGAATGTTGTAGGACCAGTATGTTTCCATTTCCTTTACTAATGGAGTTGAATATACAAGGCTGATGTGCTAATCTCTTACAATCTGTATAATAAAAGCATATGAAAACCAGGAGCTACAAAACTTTTTTAACTGCAAAGCCTTTCCTAATCCATACCCACAAAACAGCATGCTGGTCTGAAACAGAAAGAGTAATAGTTTAATGCCCAAGCCATCATTTATAAACAAGGGAAATTGAAATAAAATGGTCTTTGAGGACTATTTAAAAGTAAACAGAGAAGGAGCTATCTGTACTTCTGTTGGGAGAGAATTTCAGAGATGCAGGAGCCATCATTTAAAAGGCCCTGTGTCTTGTGCCAACAAGTCAAATTGTCCTTAATGGCACTTGTTCTTGTTAATTGCCATTAAATCAACTTCAACTTATGATGAATGAGAGACCTCCTAGTCATGCTGTCCTCAACAGCCCTGCTCAGGTCTTGCAGACTCAGGGCTGTGACTTCCTTGATTCATTCCATCCATCTGGAATGCAGTCTTCTTCTTTTCCTGCTGCCTTCCACCTTACCAAGCATTATTGTCTTTTCTAATGAGTCATGTCTTTTCATCATATGACCAAAGTACAACAATATCAGTTTAGTCATCTTGGCTTCTAGGGAGAGTTCAGGCTTGATTGACTCTAGACCGATTTATTGGTCTTTTTAGCATTCCAGGGTATTCACAGAACTCTTCTCCAGCACCACATTTTAGTGAGTTGATTTTCTTCCTATCAGCTTTCACAACCATACATGGGAATATGAATTCTTTACAACTTTTCTGGTAACATATTTGATGAATATGCTGCAGCTTTCAAAAGTGTTAATAGACTATATAGAACCCTCTTTTTATGGAGGGCACTAGTTGCATCTTATTTTGTTTGGAATATCAAGAAGCTGTTTCTACACTAAACCATTGTCTGCTATCAGTAATGGACTGGATGAGGGTGAACAAATTGAAATGTAATGCAGGCAAGACAGAGGTGTTCCTGATCAGTTGGAAGGTAGATCAGCGAACAGGGATTCAGCCTGTGCTAGATGGGGTTACTCTATCCCAAAATCTCAGGTACACAGCTTGAGTGTGCTCCTGGACTCAGATCTGAGCCTGGATGTCCAGGTTTCAGCTGTGGCCAGGTGTGCATCTGCACAGTAGTGCACCAGCTGCACCCATTCCTTCAGAAGTCAGACCTGGCTACAGTGACACATTCCTTCATTACATCCCATTTGGACTACTGTAATTGTCTGGAGTAATAAACACCTGAGGCGAAGCACAAAAATTAGTGTGTATAGAGCCATTGTACTGTCTATTCTCCTTTATGGGTCTGAAACATGGGTCACCTATCGCCAACACTTACAACTCCTCAAACGCTTTCATCAGCGCTGTATACGCACAATCCTAAATTTACACTGGACTGACTAGGTGATGAATGTTGCTGTCCTTGAGCAAGCAGGGATCACCAGCATTGAGGCCATGATATTGAAAACACAGCTGTGCTGGGCAGGGCACGTTTCTAGGATGGAGGCCTCTCAAAAATAGTACTCTATGGTGAACTCGCCATGGGTCAGCGTAAGAGGGGCGCTCCAAAAAAGTGAAACAAAGACTCCCTGAAACAACATCTCAGGCTCGGCCAAATTGATCACCAACAAGGTCTGCCATGGCCTCACATCAGGAGGCATGGAGATGCACTATCCTCAATGCTGCAGCCTTATTTGAGAGCTCATGCCAAACAAGTCTTGAAGAGAAACAACAACGCAGAAAGAATCACAACCCGGAAACATCACCCAAGGAGACCTTCTGCTGTGCTTTCTGCAACTGGACATGTTTATCTTGGATTGGCCTTTTCAGTCATTAGTGCACTTGCAGAAAGCGTGGGATGAGTCCTTCCTGAATCTTCATTTGCGAAGAAAAGCCAGAGAGAGAGAGATTGGCTACTAGTCCATTTCTGGGCAGAATTCAAAGTGCTGGTTTTAAAGCCCTATACAGCTTGGGTTCAGACTAGCTGAAAAACCATATCTCCTTATTTGTATAAGCCAGTGCGTGCTTTAAGATATGCAGTGGTGGGCTTTCTCACAGTCCCACCAATGCAGTTGGTGACGATTCAGGAGAGAGCCTATTCTGTGGCTGTTTTCAGGCTGTAGAAATCCCTTCCGTGGGAGGTCCAGTTGGCTCCCTCTCTCCTCAATTTCCATGGGAGGTGAAGACATTTGTATTTAGACATTTTTGAGTTTGAATTATGGAGCTGCAGTGTGTATGTAATCTGCTGTGCTGTATTTTTTTTAATTTTTAAAATCTTTTAGTGAAATTATGTTATAAATATGTTTTAAGTGTTTTCAACCATGTTTTTAAAAATTACTAATATTTAATTCTCTTAACTTTTATAATCAATTGTTTTAGATGTTTTTTAATTATTGTAAGCTGCCTTGAATCCCATTTTGGGAGAAAGGTGGGATGTAAGTATAATAATTCATTAAATAAATAAATAATATATTTCCTACCTTCTGATATTTTCTGAAGCCTTGATAGCATCTGAGCAAGTTTCTGTTGCCTTTCAGCCAGTTCTCCACGACCACTGAAGTCAACACGGAACAGGGCCATAATGGAATCTATGATCTGCAGCATTCATTGTATGGTGGGAGAAGATGTGTAAGAGAAGAAATTACTTTCGAAACACACAATATATACATTAAGGAACTAGAGCAGATAACTAATATGACCATCAACTATACCAATAGTTTGAAGATGCCAGGTTCTTCATGGAATTTGGCAGCAACGTAGTCAAGCAATTCCATCTGATGCTCACCTTGTGAGGAAGAGTTGCCATGGAAGAATATTAAAAAACAGGAAAAGTAGGTTGAAACCGATGTAAAGGTGTAAGAAAGAGCAGAAATAGTTTGCCTAGAAATTGAGCTGTGTTTTATTTCCCTTATGGTAGCTTCGTTTTGGACAATTCAGGAGTTTTATATCCAGACCCCTAAAACATTTACAGTTTTGAGATCACTGTTGCTTATCTAAACCTTCAAATTAAATTAAAAAAAATAATTTTGAGGGAATCTTAATATCTGACCACTAGAACTGTCCCCACAAGGCAACCAAATTCTCTCTTTAAATATTGTACTACAGTATATTGACAAAGTACACACTTATAGGACTTTATCACACCAGCCTCTTTTCTCACAGCAATCATGCTAGTGAAGCAAACAGGAACATACCTGTTTGAAAATGTTCAGTATCAGACTGTCTCTTCAATCACACAAGTGTTCTGCAATTGTACTGCTTTGGCAATCTTCTGTCCTTCTGCACTGGCTCTGTAACCCCGTCTTCAGTGCATGCATCCCTTTCTTTTTTTTAAAAAAAAAAAGCCTGCAATTCCGTAATTACAGGGAAATGATAAAAATATTATTCTTATTCTATCATTTCCCCATAATTATGCAATCACAGGAAAAAAGAGGGGGAAGAAAGGCACAGAGAAAAAACAATCGGGTGCTTGGGAATAGTGAAGGGGGGAGAGGAGGAGGAGGAGGATCATGCCCCTCATGCCATGTGCCTTCTGTCATACCACTACTGCCATGGAAGAGACTTATCACACAAAGGGGAATACTGGCATAGCAGCAGCATTGAGAGCCATTGATGGGTTTCCCTCATCAATGAAGAGGTGTGTTATAGAAACACCTGGAATGCAAACTAGCAATGGGCTAGAGACAATGTTGTGTGATAAATACTGGCCAAATTCGCTAATACCTTGTTGTAATTCTGGAATAGTAGTCTCATGTGATAAAACCCTTAGCTAAAAAATCACATTAAACTAACAAAAGCATATATTGTTAGTTTCCCTTTTATTATAAAAAAGCCCTTGTAATGCAATTGCCTGTAACAGCTGCAAAACTTCCCCCTAGATCTGTAATAATGTTATATGCATGGTTCTCTCCACAAAATGGTTAAGATTTTTTTTAAATCCATCCTTCTCAAGTATTCAAAATAGCTTCTCTGCATAAAATTTTTGTTTGAATATATTTGTGCCTTTACAAAAACAACAAAAAACAACTTTATATCTATAATTATGCATTACTTGAAATAGTACAATTTTACAGTATCTTAATTCTACTTCTTTCTTGGGATAACAGCTGCTTTTATGTCACAGATAAAGCCCACAGCTTGTTGGGTAATTTGATAAACTTTCAATGGAAAGACTCATAATGTTATACCACTTTGGGTGGAAAAACAGACTGTGGTTTACATTGGAATTTACTTTTACCTAGCACATTGGTTATGGGAATTTCCAGTAAAATAGTAGTACAGGCCAACACCCATATTTGTGGGGGATATGTTTATTTAGTTAGTTACCGGTATTTATACCCTGCTCTTCAGCCACAAGGCTATCAGAGCGGCTTACAAATTGTTTTAAGCAATAGCAATTTACACATCTACACTGCAAGAAGCAGCTTGCAATGTGTGTTAGCTAATTGCCCCCACAAGCTGGGTACTCATTTTACCGACCTACGAAAGGATGGAAGGCTGAGTAAACCTTGGAGCCCTCTGGAATCGAACTTGCAATGTGGTGACTTGCAGTACTGGCATTTAACCACTGCGCCACCAGGGCTCCTATGTTCCAAGACATCCCTCAGATACCTGAAACTACAGATAATATGGAACCCTATTATTTTCAGTGCAATGAACACCGGAAGTTGACCATAGAGTTGCACTGGAGGACCTAGAAATGCTTAGAGAGAACATATTTTTTCAGACTTGGATAATTGAAACCGTGGATACCAAATCTATGGATATGGGGGTTGATCTGCATATGGAATAAATAAGAACTATTTGCCATGAACATAATCACAACAGAGAATGCAAAGTGAAAAGTAACTATTTATGTTTTATGTTTACGGCAATTAGTTAATCTTATAATTAGGGAGGATATACAGGTCTAGTTCAGTTGCAGTCTTACTAGTATATGCCCGTGCATACAAGACATTGTCAAGAACTGCATCATGGTCTGCATTGAAGCGATCGGCAATGTCACGGAGACGGTCTGGACGACTACAATGTTTCCAAGTTAAGGAATTTCTTCTTTAATCTAGCTTCCAAGATGTAGCAGCCAAGGTCCAATAAACATACGCAAATAGCCTAGTTAGCAGGTTTTTTTATTTAATAAAACTAGTTACTTTTTGATCTCCACAAAGTCCCCCCAATAAATCTCAGCTTTAATAATAATGGCTTTATTCATGAAATCTCTTTTCATCTCACTATAGACTACACTTTTTGTTGTATTATTAAATATCAGAAACCCTTCCAAAACATTATGTTAAAGTATAATATCTTAAGAGAAAGGATACAAAGTGTTTTCTGTGTCAATGAAGATAATCTTCCCACCAGTATAACCATCTGTTCCTGGAAGTTGGGCTGTCACTATAATGCATAATATTACATTAACAAATCTAAGAAATTGATAACTATTCCAATGTAACTTGCAGTCAAGAAATAATAATTACGTATTTGTTACAGTACTGTGGCAATATAAGAGATATAGATAAAATAATTCTCAGAGTCAAACTAGATGTTAATGGGAATGGGAATGCATTAATGTGGTTTTCCCTTCAGCAACAGATTTCCACAGAGATATGTGCCCTAGTGAGGAGATTTGCAAATTAAGGACTGTGTTTACCTTCCAGTGTTTAATCACAATATATAACAGGCTAAAGTACGAAAATTAGGGAAAACATGCTGTGGCAGACATCTTTCGCCACTTGAGGGACCACCTCTCCTAAATATATGCTAAGCACATCTACTCTGACCCTCAGTCTGATTGATACATACGTACCACAAAGTGTATGGGCGAGCTGAGTTTTGCCTGTTCGGAATTCTAATAAAAAGAAGTTCAAAAACAGAAATACTTGTGAGTTCTAAAAATGCTCACCTAAATATTTCCAACAATCAGTACAATTTTTTAACCTTTCATCCTTGCTCATAAAGCCTATGCTATAGAAGGATTACAGATGTGTAAAACACTTACTAGCAGGGGCAGCCAGATGAGAGGTTGCACTCTTGAACACACATACCAGGTCTTACCATATATTCCAAGAACAGAGGTTCCAGTACAATTATGAAACTCCCCATTTACAAAGATGTCATATTGCCTGCCATTCATATCAAAGAAAAGGGCACCATTATACAAATGTTTTGATGCATACAGCACTGCCTTTTTCAACAATATCAACAGAAGTCACACATATAGGTTTAAAGGCATACTGAGGCAGATATGGATCTATATGATCATATCAATCTAGCAAATCCAATTAATTTAAATTGAAATAAATTTCTAATTATTTTTATTAGCTATAGTCCTATGTATATTTCTCCAAATAACATTGAAATTATGTGAATTTTTCTGGAGGTCTGATTTCATCATCTAGTAAGAAAGAAAAATTACAGAGTCAACCAGAATTCTTTAAACCTGCTACTTGTTCTGGCATGGTATCTCTGTTAGGGATGGCCAGATTTGGCATTCTTTCAGAACACTGCTCCACAGATAGTGTTGTGAAGACAACAAATATATTGGTGAGCAAACTGATGGACTTGTGTGAATGATTATATATGGATGGTCTATAACAACTTTATTACACATTTGGAAGACTTTACAAAAGAGTCTGGAGTAATAAACACCTGAGGCGAAGCACAAAAATCAGTGTGAATAGAGCCATTGTACTGTCTATTCTCCTTTATGGGTCTGAAACATGGGTCACCTATCGCCACCACTTACGACTCCTCGAACACTTTCATCAGCGCTGTATACGCACAATCCTAAATATACACTGGACTGATTATGTGATGAATGTTGCTGTCCTTGAGCAAGCAGGGATCACCAGCATTGAGGCCATGATATTGAGAACACAGCTGAGCTGGGCAGGGCACATTTCTAGGATAGAGGACCATCGCCTCCCAAAAATAGTACTCTATGGTGAACTCACCACGGGTCAGCGCAAGAGGGGTGCTCCAAAAAAGTGATACAAGGATTCCCTGAAACAACATCTCAGGCTTGGCCAAATTGATCACCAACAGTGGTCCGCCCTGGCCTCACATCGGGAGGCATGGAGACGCACTATCCACAATGCTGCAGCTTTATTTGAGAACTCACGCCGAACAAGTCTTGAAGAGAAATGACAACGCAGAAAGAATCACAACCTGGAAACATCACCCAAGGAGACCTTCTGCTGTGCTTTCTGCAACCGGACTTGTTTATCTTGGATTGGCCTTTTCAGTCATCAGTGCGCTTGCAGAAAGCGCGGGATGAGTCCTTCCTGAATCTTTGTTTGCAAAGAAAAGCCAGAGAGAGAGACCATCCAGACATACCATTTGGAGAATTATTACATGTTTAGGTATTTGTAAATGCATAATAAATTCATACAGACTATACTATACAATCAAAGGGAGTGATGTAACAATGAAGTAGGAAATATCTCTATTTCTTACCAAATTATCTTTTGCTTTTGTACAAGGGAAACTATATTTTTTTAAAAAATCTTTGTTCAAAATGTAGAAGAGCTAAGGCTACCAAGGACCAAATAAAATTGTGTCAGGCCTGATTTGGCTTGCAGGCTACTATTGCTTGCCTTTCATCTGTGCTATACAATCACTTCATTTTTAATTTACAATCCGCACAGGTGCTCCACAGCAATGCCTCTTGGTCCAACTACAGTTGGCCCCCCACATTTGCTGGGGTTAGGCGTGCAGGACCCCCATGAAAGTGGAAAAACTATTTTTTTAAAAAAATAATCTCTTGGGGGGCCCCAAACAATATTTAACAGACACACAAAAAATATGATCCATGGATTTAACCCACTGCAGATGCCTTCGAGGTGGCGGGGTTCCTGCACAATGTAGAAGCAGGTGGCTAGCTGCCCTATGCCACTTTTTTAGGGACTTGCAAGCCTCACCACACATTCACAGTCTCTCTCAGTCTCACAAGGCTTGCAGTCCCTATTTAAAATGATATAGGGCAGCAACAAAAAAAAAATCTGCAAATAATCAAATCCCCCAAAGTTAAACCCACAAATGTTGAGGGCCAACTGTATATATAATGAATTACATCTCTGCAGAGTGGTAATAATCTCATGGATAAGTGATCTTGAAAACATCCTCCCCTTAAAAGGTTTAGGAGCTTATCACACAAAAGTGTTATATCACAATAGCACTAAGCCAGCTATTATTATTTTTAGTCAAGCCTTATTGCACAACATCATTTTTCTCCTGCTGTTCTCCCAGCAGAAGACTGTTTTAAAAGCACCTTTTTCCAGCCTGAAATTATCTGATAATGATCTTCTTCCCCTCTACTGTTCTGCTAGTGTTTCTGGTATTAAAGACTCATTCCAAATCATGGGGGTTTTGTATGGTCAGGTGGTATTCTGTGGGTGTAGTTGAGTGTCCCTGCTTTGGATTCCAACATCAGTCTACTTGTAGTGACTGGGCATTAAGGAGATCTGGTAGAGTCATGGCCAAGGATGCTTGGCCTGAGGAGCACTGCTGCAATGGTTCCCTTTCTCCCCCACTCTACTTTGGTTTTCTTCCAGCTATGAATTGTACTCTGCTTTCTCAAACACTTTATTGTTTTGCTGAGATTGTGCCATTGTTGATATTGTTGCAAAGAGCTTTGAAATTTGCATAAATGAGAAATGGTATAGTATTCATACCCTGCATTCACATTTTTTTTAAAAAAAGCAATGGGGGAACAGTTGAGCAAGAGCAGAAATAATGAGGAAAGGATTTTAAAAACCTGGCAATAGAGGTTCAGGTGAGCAGGAAAGGAGCAGGTTAATGCAACTGCACTCTGTTGGGTGCTAAAATTATAGGACTTAAGGATACTTATTAACATTTAAGATGCTTTACATTTATTAGGCTGCTTGTCTTGGGTCAGGGCTCTTCATAGATTCATCCTTCCCATCCCTAGCATAGTGTGCCTGTGCAGAAAACTGACAGGCTCAATCAATAATGCGGTATGGGGTAGGCTAAGGATGGGAGACCACCAATGAATACCAAGTGCTGTAGGCTATATTTCAGAGGAAGGAACTGGCAAAACCACCCTGAGGATTCCTTGCCTAAGAAAACCCTAAGAAATTCATGGGGTTGCCATACGTTGACAGGCAACCTGAAGGCGCATACACACACAAGGCAATTGCAGTTACAGCTTGCTGTTTGTTAAAAGAACACACTATGCTTGTGCCAAACGTTACACAACTGCTTTTAATCACAAGGGCGAAGGCGTGGTCAAGAATAACCAGTTTGCTGGAAAGCAGAAAAAAGAATCAACACCATTAAGTTGGCATTGCACTGAAAGGTACTTTGTCCTCCACTGCCTTTCCAAGTAGGAAAAAAAATGTGCCTCAAGTGACAGAATGGTCTGGTGTGATAAGATCCTTAGGGCATAACTTAAAATGACCATTCAATTAAAACTTTTGCATAAACCCTTGTACTCAGCCCCTCCAAAACACAAACTAACATAGTATAGTACAACAGAAATGCTTAAAAAGGGGGGGGCATGCCTCTTAAACAATGCACACAAAAAACCCAACAACAATAAAACAAAGGACAGTAAATCCACCCACCCACACTCACCTCCAAAGGCTTCTGTGATTGCCATGCTTTCAATCCCACCCCCTAGTAGCTTACTGGAAGAACAGATGAGAGAAAGAAACAGTTAGCAAAATAGACTACAAAGCCAAGAAAGCAATGTGATTTTCTCTATATATAACATGTACCTATGTTGAAAGCTCTGCATTTGATTTTTGTACTATCTAGCATGTGTTGATATTAGCTGGCTCACAATAAAATGCTTCCTCTTAAAATATCTTCTTCTCATAGTCTTTGATTTGTAATAGAAGGACTGATAAGAATAGTTAGGGATAAAGTAATAAGTGATAAATATGTAGAGAGAGGAAAAATAGCTTTAATTAAAATTGCTCAATCAGAGATACTGGGAAGTTATTTTAAAGTGTTTCTTTATGCAAATGATTAAGTAATTGGATAATAATCGTACTTGTGTATTTGTTTACTTGTTTTTCTTTTTTCTTTTTTGTAGGTGTCCTGTATTTGTCTTGTCTTTATGTATTTTAATAGCTTGAATGTTAATAAAGATATATTTTTAAAAATATCTGCTTCTATATGCCTTGAATAAATTTCATAGTGTTGTGACTGAAATAGCAAATACAGTATGACTTAACAGATCTGCAGCTAAGGGGGAATCACAGTTGAAGGCCTGAGTGAAATGCCACAATTGGTTGTCTAAATGGCTCTGTCCTCCCTTCTTGTATGTTGATTCTTTCTCTCACTATAGATTGCCATCACATCTGAATTAGACAAAAATTGTATAATTACCTCAAGCTGTATAATAGAACAGAAGCGGAACAGAAAATCCACTTGATGGTTTCCATTTCTGATTTGTAGGCAAATGATAACTTTTGTCAGTTTGCCCAATTCAGCTCTCATGACGTTTAGAGCATGCTTATTTATTTATTGCTATATTTACATGTTGCCGTTCCTCCAATGAGCTCAAGATGGTATTGTACTTGGCTCTCCTCCTTCCCACTTTATCTTCATAGCAACCTTGTGGAAGTGAGGTTACCAGAGTAACTGGTCCAAGGTCAAGGTCAAACTAGTGAGTGTTTTAGACAGTGTCTACATTGCAAAAAAAAATTTATCAGCTTCCCATTGCATTTTCCTTGTCAGCAGTGACTCCGCTAATGCCACACATACCATGTACATCAAGGTGAGATCCACATAACCAGCCTCACGATTCCCCACAGCAAACTTACTTCAGTGCACATCTCCATTCCTTCACATTATTTTTGGCCACAGGGGTTGCTGTTTTTTGCCCTCCCAGCATGCAAAAATATATTAACAAATAACCTTCATTGTTTACCTGTCAATCTAACGATGCACCATGCACTGATTGGATGCCTCCCCCATCCAATCCCCTTTCCCCCTTTGCCCCCAGTGAGTGATAATCAGTAAGGGAGGGAACTTGAAATGTCTACCAACACACATACACACAAACAAAATAAAATGTTTCCTTCTTCTCAAGGCCAGTGCCCTCTCCCCAGCCAAGTCCAGCCATGAGATCTATTAGATTGGGCTACCCCTCCCTCTTCCTGCCCCCAGTGTGCAAGCAAGTGAATCAACCAGTGAGCACATGGCCATTTCCCCTTTCTTCCTTGAACCCATCCAAATCCCCCCTCCCATCACCCTGGTGTTGACATTTTTCCCCCTTCAATTTATGTATGTGGATCTCTGAACAACTGTGTGAACAAGCAACTAAATGAGCCAATGTGGGGGGGGGGGAGGAAGAGGGAGGGGTCGTGGGTAGAGATGTAAAATTTCCAGAAATTTTGAAGCCATGGGGGGGGGGGGGAAACAATTGGGGGGGGGTCAGAAAAAAATTGAGGGGTTTTTTTTTTTTTTTTGAAAAATTGAAAAATGCAACATTAGCACTTTTTACAGTTTGAAAGTCACTCTGTTATTTTAGGAACATAAAATATTACTATGTACAATTTGATTAGGGATAAAATTATCACAATTGGTATATTAAATATTTTATTGTCTTAAAGGTTTTATTCATCATGCTAAAAAGAAACATTCCATAATCAATTTTCTTTCTTTTTTCAGTTTTTCAGAAAAACAAAACAAAAAAAAGGCTTCAGAGGAAAAATGGAGAATTTTTTCCCCCAGTTTTTTTCCAGGTCTTCACTTAGTCCTGCGCTTGCTGGCTCATTCAGTCACCTGCTTGCACACCATGCTGAGAGTTGCATGTATACATTAACTGAAGAAAAAAAATGTTGATACAAGGTTGATGGGGGCATCAGATGGGGCAAGAAGGAAAGGAGGAGTGGCTGTGCACTCACTGGCTCATTCACTCACTCGCTTGCACACTCACGCAGGGGGACTGGGCTCAGCTGGGGAGGGGGCAGTGGCTTGCTCACACACTCTGGCAGAGATCCACAGACATATATTGACTGGCAAAAATGTTGACACAAGACTGATGGGGGGATTGGACGGGGGCAAGGGAAAAAGGAGGAGCAGGCACACACTGGCTCATTCACTCGCTCACTTGCACACTGCATACATACACTGAAGTTTAAAAAATGGTTACACACCACAGTTACCAGAGCTAGGTAACCACCCACAAACATGGCCCTCCACCAATTAGCTCACCCCCTGATTCTGCCCCAATTCCACCTCGATCTTGACACATGTGTAAAAAATCTAGCTTTACCTAAAACTGCAGAGGAAAAAAGTGACTTTAAAAAATAATCACATTAATGAGTAAAAGAAGCATTTTTGCTGTGAAAAAAGCCATACACTGTGTGCTCCAAGAGAACTCAAAAAGAAGTGAGTTCTCCAAGAGAACTCAAAATGAAGCTTTTTTGCCTGTATAGACAAACCCTGAATCTAACACACCAGCTACTAAACCATACTGAGGGGCTTGCCGCACTCCAAAGAAAAGCAGCAGAGCAGCAGGAGTGATCCATCTCCTGTGCTGCCTTACCACGTGACATCGTCTTTCTTCCAGCATTCTTTTGTTCCAGTCCTGTGGGGGACTGAGGTAAAACCGTGTCTTTTTGCTAACAGGTTTCTCAACTCAGCAAAAAGACACGGGTTTACCTTGGTCCCCCGTGGGACCAGAATGAAAGAATGATGATGTCATGTGTTAAGGAAGCATGGAAGACGGAATGTTCCTGCTGCACTGCCACTTTTCTTTGGAGTGCAGTAACTTTTACCACTAACTGCGCGAGGGAGGGAATGTCAGTACACGAACCTCAAACCCATTCATGAGAGCCAAACCATGGCTTGATTGTGACATCAAACTTGAAATAGATTGAATATGTGGCCATGAATAAAAGAGAACCTTGGTCCTCATTTATATAAATGGATATAAAAGAGAACATTCTGTTTGAGTTAAGGTGAGGTGGACAAAGTGTGAAACTCCAGATGTTGCTGAACCATACCTCCAAACATTCCTCACCATTGGCTATGCTGGCTAGAAGTGATAGGAGCTACAGTTCAGCAACATCTGGAGAGCCACACTTATCTCTGAGGTAAGACATCTCAAATACAGAAACAGTACAAAACGGCATTTTTTTGACAAGCATTTTGATCGCACATATAATTCTCACAGACTATTTGAAGGTTTCTGGTGGAGGCTAATGAGTACTTCATTAAATTTAAACTGAAGTACTGGACTACGACTGGGACCTAGGTCCAAGTCTTCATTCAACTATGGAGCTTGCTGGGTGATCTTTGGCGAGTCACTACTTCTTGGCCTAACCTACCTTATAGGGTTGTTCTGAAGATAAAATGGCAAAGAAGATCACAAACACTGCCTTGAGGTCTTTTGGGTAAGGTATATGAGGAAGGGTAGGGCTAGTAGTAGCCAGTGTTGGTAGAAGCCATTGAGAATTCCTGAGCAAACAAGGATGGAGGCTGCAGCTAACAATGGCCACTGACTTACTGGTGGTTTTCATCTGGTGGACTTAGCTCCCTTTCTCCTCATTCCTTCCAGGTGGCTTGACTGGGAGAAAAAGCTCACAAAACTTGCTGGTCTTGCATTGCCTTTGAGTTCTCCTGACCAGCGCAGGACCTACCTTTGGTTTCTGATCCATTAAGTAAGGGGATGACCTCAATTATTGCCCCAGTTGATGCTTATTTTGTGGCCATGATAGTCTCCATGGAGCTGAATCAGGACCAACTATGGGCAATGAAACTAAATTTAACAAAGAGGAAAGTTCTGAGAATGTATGCCTACTGCATATACTCAGTCTGTTCTAATGGCAATCACAACACTCATTGCAGGAAGCACTGAGGCAGTGTACCAACCAAAATAAATGTTGGATATTGGTGGAAGGAAGTTGGGGTAGAATGGGAAATTGCAGGTAGGGTGCCATTTGTTGCCCTAGCAGTCAACTGTCCTTGTGTGGCATATAAACTTAATGAATGAATGAATATAAACATTTGTATTTTTAAAGAGACTGCCCAGGATTCCATTTATTATGTTCTTAGTACCTTGGAAGAAAGTTGGGACAAAAATCTACATTTAACAAAGCAGGAGGGTGCACTGATTCCAAATAGCCACTCACTTTGAGAGCTCTAGGACAGGAGTGTTCAGGGTATAATTGACTGAACTAGCTGGTTCAAAATTTATCCTTCTCTTTTCTGATTATGCTTAAATATTTGGACACAATCCAACACATGAGTGCATTTAAAACCACTGTAATAAACAGGTTTAAGCCAACCTAATTCTGTTTTGCAGTGTGGCCATCCTATTGTTCTTGATAGCACTTTTTTGTACATTATTTTTATATTACAGTATACTACAATGTTAATAAAAACAAATTGTATACTATGTTAATACAAAGTAAATTGTGTTTTTACTTATCTGCCAGTTGGCCTCACAGTTCACCTGGTAAATAATTTAAACTCCAACTGGTCTATGCTTCTTAACTTATTGGAGACTATCCAACATGGCAGTGGCATCTTAGGTGCTTAACTATTAAACTGCACCTAGAAATAGATCTTATTAGCAAAACAAAATCAACAGAGAACAACAACAATTTATGCAGGGAAGGTTAAATAGAAAACAGTATTTACTATTTACTAACTCAAACTCTTGGCTTCCAGTGGTGATATGGAATACCATCTTCCGCTTCTCACTGTACTCAAAAGCAGTTAGAAATCCTGGTTCCTGGGTGGAAAAGAAAGCAATTGAAACAGATCATCCACCTAAAGGAAAAACACTGTGATTTAAGAATTTTGAAATCCTTTGCATTTTGAAATGGGCAATGGAAATAAGAAAACAAAACTATATTAGATCTTTAAATCAAAACTTATTATTTTCTTCAATCCTATGCATGTTTAATCAGAGGTAAATCACATAGCGTTCAGTTTCCATGTGGGTCACGCCAAACAAGTGTACTATATATGTGACTGCAGCCTGAATGTATTTAGAATAGGAGAATATTGACAATTTCTTTGCTATTTATTTTTTATGAGACAATGAAATAAATCTTAGTATTTGCAGCCTGATCAGAGGGCCACTTCAAATTACCGAACTAGTGAATTAATTATTATTAATTTTTAATTAATTATTATGAATTGATTAATTATAATAAATTTTCTTTGGATATTTACCATAACTACACAGACCCTGTATTTGCTTTCAAAGTGAACATGCCATGAGATACAGCTGTTTTTAGTTAAAAACAAAACAAAACAAAAAAAGGGGGGGGGTTCTACAATCCATAATATGCAATGTGGACTTCAGACCTTTGGGAAGAAAAGTGTTCCACATGGAATACACCAATAGCTATAACATCATATTATTAAATAAAAAGGAACAGGACCATGAAAGGGGTGGTTTAGTAATTCCCAATATTAAACTGAATTATCAGTCCTGTTGTTTTGTGTGGTTGAAGCAACAGATTCTGCTTAGAGGCAAGAGAATCTTGGATCTGGAAGGTGGTGACTCAATATTTGTCTGGCATGGTTATCTCTGGTATGATGAAGCCAAAGTACACGTTGGATTCAAAAACCACATTATCAAAAAGGTTCTCCTGAGAGTTTGGTATAAATACAAACAAAGGCTTTTTCCTCATATATTATTAGTTACCTCACCACAAGAAGCTTTTTTCAAGAAAGAATGGATTAAAAAGCAGAAATGGTTATACTGTAATGATATTTTGTATTTGGAACAAGGTAACTGGGAACTTAAGTCAAGAGAGAAGCTTTTAAAAGAGGGTATAGATTTCAACTGGTTTGCTTATTCACAACTTAAAGAGAGATAAGAAATATCTGGTTAAAAAGGATGAAGAAAATTATTTTTGCTTAGAATTGTGTAAAGGTTATGTTCATGTAATTAAAAAATGTACAAATGTCTTTAGAAATTAGAGACAGAAGATGAATTTGCAAAAGAATGTATTATGGTGGGCCCAAAATTTTGGGTATAACGTACAAATGGATGTTTGGGAAAAATGTGGACTAAAGATATAAAATTTACCTTGACCAGTAATTTGAAAGAAAATACGTATAAGATGATGTATAGATGGTACTTAATGCCAAATAGGTTGTCAAAAATGTCCACAAACACTTCAGATTTATGTTAAGGTTGTCAGCATAATATTTTTTTCATATGTGGTGGACTTGCAAAAAGGCAAAAAGATATTGGTCTAAGACGTATATGTTAATTCAAAAAATTCTAAAGGTGGATTGTGCAATGTCACCAGAAAAAAAAATTGCTGGGTATTTTTGATACAGAATTGGGTACCAAATATGGACTACTCCTTCAATATATGACAATGGCTGCAACAGTACTATATGCTCAAACTTCAGAACAGAGCGAAGCATTGACAACAGAAGAATGGGTTGCCAAGGTTGTGGGATTGGCCCAGGTTGTCAAAGTGACATGGATTTTACAAGACAAACCAATTTAAGATTTTATGTAAGACTGGAAACTGTTTATGGATTTTTTGAGCAATAAGAATTATAATGCTGTAAAATATGGTGTAGTGGTTTGAGTTTTGGACTACAACTCTGGAGACTAGGGTTCAAATCCCCAGTCAGCCATGAAACCCACTAGATGACCTTGGGCCAATCACATACTCTCAGCCCTCAGAAAAACCCTGTGATAGTCACCTTAGGGTCACCATAAGTTGGAAATGACTTGAATGCATACAACAACAATAAATTGTGGCAATGGTTTCTAGTAATTTTAGCAAGTGGAATTCAATTAAATCTATAATGGTAGAATAACATGTTTTATTAGTTTCCCCCACCTCGTCATTACAGTTTGTGAGGGGAGTTCATTTCTGTTCTTGTTAGTCAGTGTTTAGTTGTGTTGTGTTTATTGTAACAGATTAGTGTTTTAGCAATATGTTGTAGTGTTTAGTTTAGTGCAGAGTAGTTTAGTTTAATTTTTATTTTAGCTATACAGATATGTTATGTATGGATAGTTCTTTTTCTTATCTTGCTTTTCTTGAATGTTGTTTATTCTGCTGTGAATTAGTTTGTATGTGTCCAATTTAAAAAAGGAACAGGCTCACCATCAGACTGATATTTTGGCCAAGATCCTGTACACTTTTAGCATTTGCGTCTAATTGTACAACAGATGTCATTGCCTTAAGTTTGCCTGTAATGCACCAGTAAATAACTCTCTACCCACCATGTAAAACGTGTAAAAGAGAACTGTGAATGTGCTCATGGAATGATTGTCTGGAGTAGGGATCGCACTTATACAATCTGAGAAAGTGTAACAACGTGTACAACTATTTTTTTTCCTAGAGTAGTACCATAACAGAATTCTAGCCTACAGTGGCTTGCCAGGCACATTAACTGGTATACATATTTAGCATCAGGGTGCCAGTTAGATGGTAGTTTTTGTTGCGGGGCGTCCCAGGGCTTCTTGATCCCATATTCATCTCTCCCTGTTTACACAATTTTTGTCTCTGAACTGGATACCCTGGGAGATCCCGGGATCATTGTTTATATGGCATCCCGTCCCATGATATGTATCTTCTCCCACTATATACTACCCCTGGGTTTTTTTTGTTTACACAAGTTTACGGTCCCAGGATTTTTTTTTAGCTGTCAATCAAGGATGCAATTACTTGTTTTTTCACAACCTCAGTGACGTACTTCCTTTAGAGTCCTGCACCACGAGCGATGCTATTGCTTGGCTCAAATATTTGTTCAAGCTTCTGCATTGGGGATGAGGGGATGAATGAGTGTTGCATTGGGGATGAGGCGATGAGGGGATGAGGGGAGGAATGAGCGATCTGTGAGCTAACGTGGGGAGGAAGGAGCAATCAGTGGCTAAACCCTGTGCTTTCCTTTTGAATTGCAAGAACACCATTTAAAGCAAGCTAAACTGGGGAGGAAGGAGCGATCAGTTGGTGCTGGGGAGTGTGAGAGAGGTCAAAAGCAGAGCAGACTGGAACCCCAGCATGCATGCACACACACAAGCCCAAGCCAGTAGTTGTCCTGTCTCTTTAAAATGTTAACCCTTTAAGCAGAGGCAGCTGTGGAGTGAAGGTTTCAAGCCAGTGCAGGGGATCATAAGGGGAGGACACACAAGGCATTTTAAAAGACAAACCTCAGTGCCCAGACGCTGGCATTTTTTACTGTGCCTTGTGGGGGATGGATGAACGTGTGATCATCCGCTCAGATGCTAGTATTTTTTACTGTACCTTGGGGGGGTGGATGAATGTGTGATCATCCGCTCAGACACTGGCATTTTTTACTGTGCCTTTAAACCCAGGGAGAGGATGCAGGTGGGGAATGAATGGGCAATCCTCCGCCCACGATCTCTTTATAATTTACTCTCTCTTTAAAATTTAAACCCAGCATGCAGGGGAGGGACAGGTTAAAGCTGAAGGATTTGCAGTGTAGAAATCCATTGAACAGGTTGATATAGTGCAGACACACACACACACACAAACCTCCATGCAGCTGGAAGGGATGCCTTTGTTTTCAGCTGGTGAGGCTAAATCTATTGAACAGGTGACTGACGCCTCCTTTTCTGATCTCTGAGCCTGTCCCTGGTAACCATTTCCAGTCATCACCTAGTACCGAGATATCTTGTCCCGGGCTGTTTACATTTCCAATTTTCCAAATCATCTTGTGATTTTTTAAAAAACTGCCACAAACCATGGGACTTGAAGTTCCGCAGGTTGTGGGATAAAAGGTGCCCCCCCTTCCGAAAATCATGTGTCCGACCCGATGTACGTGTAAACAACCAGGGTTTAACACGAATCCTTCCCACTACTTTTTCATTGTGTAAACTGCACCCTGGGTTTAAAGACAGCTATTATGGAGTTTGCAAAATATATGTATTTAACACTGCCACTGGGAAATGTCCAAAGGACCACTGAACTGATCGTCTTTATTCTGAGCAGTAGAGTGGGAGACCATCAACAAAGACCAGGTGCTATAGGCTATATTTCAGATGAAGGGACTGGCAAAACCACCTCTGAGTATTCCTTGCCTAAGAAAACCCTGTGGGTTGACAGGTGACTTGAAGGTGCATGCACACACACACACAGTTTTCTTACTATAAGCTTGTTGGCAGCCTCTTTTATCTTCTCCACTTTGGCCTCTGAAAGTCCCTTCACATTGCATAGTGCTCGCCTTGTTGTCATCTGAATCCCCTTGATTGTACAAATTCCCACTGATTTTAACTTTTTAATATCAGCCACATTCTATGAAAGAAGAAAATTACATTTTTTTTTATGTTTGTGGGTGATGCTGATATGGAATATTAATCAATCACAATCTTGTTCCAGACTAGAATTAGTGGTCTCAGAAAGGATTTCTGACATGGAAATTATTTGGGTTTTCCTTAACTTACTGAATTTGTATAGTTTAATATTAACAATATTAAAAATTTAAAAATTAAAACACAGCAAAGACAATACAATCATGCATTGTTCCCCCCCCCCGCCACATTTCAAGCAGAGAAAAAATGCAACCAATTAGCAGCTCTGAATAAAGCACAACTTCTCTGCCCCAAATATTCCTTTCTGTCCAGTAGGCTGTCAAAGGAGGAACAGATTGCTCTTTCCAGAAGTCTGAAATTGTGAAGGACTTTTTAAAAATGACTGAGGGTCTTGATTGGCCACACTTGTTTGAGACAGACAGATATAAATAAAGATATTGTACATCTTAGAATGTACTTACAATTCCATGCTTCTGTAATAGATCAATGTCCTGGAAAAAGGATTCCTGAAGGAATATAAAAACAACAACCAGAAACTTGGTTATTTTGCTATTCATGCTGAAACAGCTATGGTTCCCCACATCTGTCTCTTTAGACTGAGAGTTGAGGGTTCTTTGTGATCTGTCAGCTAATTTGTATCTTTTATCCCATCTTCATCAACCTCTCATCAACCTCTAGTGGTCTGGGCTTCCAACAGGTGAGCTATGGTACCACATGAACAGAAAAAGTTAGTATCAACACTCCACTTAAGCACTTTTAAGCACAGTACTGTACTGGAATCCCAGGATGTTGAATATAGAAGAATTAGCAGATTTTCTGTCATTCTTTCCGGTTATTTTATTATATATAGTAATAGATATAGAAATAAACATTATATTTTATACAAATATAGAAATATATATATTATCCATACCCCCAACCCTTTAATTGATTTATAGCAATAACTGTATTATTATTACATGATCATGTGTATCTACAAATATACAGTACGATCCCTGTATCCATTGGGGATAGATTCACAGTCTTACTCTGGATATCAGAAACCACGGATAATAGCGAACCCCATTAAAATGAACAATTTTGGGCCCAATTATACTATAGAGTTGCACTGGAGGACCTGGAAAATGTCTAGAGAGACAATATTTTTTCAGATGCAGGTAAGTGAATCTACGGTTACTAATCCCATGGTTATGGAGGTCATATTGTAGTTAGTTTTTACTCAAAGATGGAACAATAATTCTGAGATTTCTTCATTCTTTGGATGACATGGAGGAGCAATCCACACATTTGGGTTATTATCTGTGTGCCAGCATACGTAGTAGGAGTTCCAAAGTCCAAGATTCTTTTCTGCTAATTCTGTTGACTCCTGTGCCTTCACCTCAGTTTTTACATTTCCTGCCTGGTGGTTTGAATCCTTACCTCATCATCTTGGTATCCTGGTTCTTCCTGTACCACTTGATCCTCCATAGATTTCATTGTGATGGAAGAGGTTCTAATATTTCAATATGTACTGCAGAAAGCAATTATATAATGTTAATGCATACAAAGTAATAAACTTACAGTTCTGGAATGTGCATAACTTTATGCCACAATGAGAATTCAATTTTAGTCCCTTATAGCATGACCTAGAAGGAGCTGCGTAAACAGCAGAAATCCATTACCTCAGCTGTAACACATTTCTGCAAGAGAAAGAGAAATATAACCAAATGCTATGGTGAGTACTTTTTGAGAGTGGCATTGATCTAGGCACTATCCAGCTCAATGCCAAGGAAAGATATAGAATAGATCAAGAGATCCTTTTAAAAATAAGGTTTACAAAAAGCCTAAACCAAATTTAATAAATTGTTCTTGGCATGTCAGCCTTTCAAGTGAATCTAGCTTGCTTCACCTCCTTTCATTTCATTGTACTTGTAAATATTTGTGATACATACAAGCAAAACTTCAGTGACTGTTGTCATGAGAGACATCAGTTATTCTTCATACCACTGGGCTTTTCAACCTGAATAATTGTGCATAATGTTATCATATATATAAGGGGAAGTTTTCACTTTCATTGAGCCCCAGTGTTTCCTTCACTCTGAAGCAGTAATAACTAGTTTTCTTAGAGCAGTAATAAGGGCCATCTACATGGTAAAAAAATACATACGGCATTCAGAAGATCAATCATGTGTACACACGGCTGTTTGGATGCATAAGTGTTGTTCAGAAGGGGGTCTAGCGAATCCCCCGTAAACGACATGGATTTGGCGTTCGGGAGGATTAGCGAATCTCAAGCTAAAATCCATACAGCCGTTGGTTTTGTCGACGTCTGTACACCCCGTTCGCACACATATGAACAGGCAGTGTAATCTGATTTGCTGGCCGAGCACACGGGGCGGGGCTAACAAAAAGGGGAATTGGGAGCAGCCACCATGTTGGATTCCCGGTTAAGCAAGAGACCAGTAAGTCCATGAAATGGAGATTTGTACATATATTCATTTTTATTTTACATTGTAAATAGGGAAAACCGACTGTCTGTGAAACAGGCGCCTTAAAAAAAAAGCGGTGGGAGATTTAAAACCGCCACTTGGATTGCTGGCTCCAGCCAGCTGGGCAAGGGGGGGGGTCATACAAAGTTTAGGGAGAGTAAAAAATTGTGTAGGCAAATTGTACGCATACGAACGGCTGCTTTTTCAGATTTTTGACCCTCCCCAAACAGATTTTTTTTCCATCGTGTAGACAGGGCCATAGACTCTCTTCTCTATAGCACTGGAGCATCTGATACTACAACTTAGCAGATTTTTATATGGCACTCACAGGCCCAAACCATAGTCTATTAGCCAAAAAAATCAGTACATACAGATCATTTGGTTCACAATTATACACATTCGCGGTGGGTTTGTGTCTATGTGTAAAAAAAAACCCATGCATACATAATAGTTGATGCAGGTACTGGGGTGAAGCAAATGAGCTCTATCAGGAACCTCTTCTTAACAACTTGTATGTTCCATACACATGCACAGAGCTTCTATAGGTGCAATTGAGATCTCCCCCTCTCTAAATATATCTGTATCTATATCCTTTATTTTTATTTTATTTATTTATTTATTTATTTATTTATTTATTTATATATATATCCTGACCTTCTCCATGCCTGGGTCTCAAGGCGACTTATGAAAAATTAAAACAGATACAGTTTAAAAAATTCCCATCATACAAAATGTAAAACTATAATTAAACTATCAATAGAATTAAAAGCAGTTAAGCACATGACCATCAAAAGAAAAACAACAATATCTTATGACAATTCGTTTATAAAAATAGGTTAATATCTAAGTAATTTACAATATCTTATGATTGGTTTATAAGGATAGAGAACCCCTCAGGATCCACAAAATCTGCTTGCTTGCTTGCTTTTGATTTTCAAACATCCCAAAGGTATGTTACACATAAGGTGAAGTGCCACCAGATCATCGTGGAAGTTGCCCATCAGAGAATGAAGTAAGGCCTTCTGCCACTCCTTACTTATTTCCAGCGCAGGATAAGTCCCCTTCCCCATGTCTTTTTCAACATATATTTATATGTATAGCTTTCTAACTCAGCAATACTGCTATATAACGAGAGGAAAATAAACTAAAAGAGTGTGCTGGAAAAGAGGGCTTTTACATTTCATGTGGGAAAGAAGGGTCAGACTAGGCCTGGCAGAGAATAGCTTGCTGTCCTCACCCTGATATTTACCTCTTACTAGACTTGAAAAGAAAGGAAACCCCCAAAAAATTCAGCTCAGAACTTGACAGAAGGGAATCTTGTGATACAAGTTGTAATTAAGGAGAAATTATGTATTGTTTTAACTGTTTGTGCTCAGCATTCGTGTGAGCAGCCCCAAACACCTTTTTGGGTAGGGGGAGAAGGTGGGATGTAAATCCCTTAAAGAAACCGGTAAATGTGTGATAGGGATAGTTTTAAAAGGTTTCAACAGTGTGATATACAGTACTTCATGGCCAATCTTTCTAACCCACACACCCTCCTAGAACACTGGGGTGGCATTAATACTATTTTTTATATAGATGGTCTGTTCCAAAACTTAACTCCTGCTTTCCTCACGTCATGGAGATTGCCTCACAAATAAGGTTGGACATTTGCCATGCCCAAAAGCCAAATTCTACCTCCTCTTCCTTCTATCAATAATTTTTGCTCACCTTTTTGTTATATTTCTCCAAGAAATTCAGAGGCGTAGAACCTCTCCCTTCTTAGCAATATCTCTCTGTGGTAAATTAGACTATAAAACGGATTAGGTTATGCTTATCTTGCCTCAGCTTTTCCTTTCCAAAATCACTTCAACCCTAGCTGGGTTATAATACAGGAAGTGAATGCAAATGACAAGAAGCACCAGACAAATAAATAGGCTATGGGGATGTAAGAAAAGTGCAAGGGCTTGTCTCTTATGAGGTAAAAAAGAAAGAAAAAAGGAGTGCCTAGCAGTAATAGCATTTCGCAGCAGCTATGACTTGTCTTAAGATGTTTTTGCCCCCATAAACTTCGCATGCAAGATGGTGGCCATGAGTGATTTACTCGCGTTTGTACTTACCTCAGTTTGCCGCCGCCAAACTTTTAAAAAAATGATGCCCAAGGTGTGTGATAGAGCTATTTTTCAATTTAACAGAAAAGCAAAACAAAAAAAAAAAGCACCCTGTTTTCTTGCCTTAGCACTCACTTGCTAAAGTTAAATCCAACATGGCGGCAGCGGGCACTTGCCTTGTTAGCAAGCCCCACCCCCAAGCTCACCCAGCCAATCAGCTTTGCTATTCCTCTCCTATGGGAAAGCAATTAATATCGAATCACTTGTCCCAACGAGCAGGAAAGTGCATTTCCCGTGCTGTTTTTTAAAAACTTTGGGGAAACCTGCAAAAGCTTTATCTGTGGAGTTTTTGACATTTTGGGCCCCCCTCCTTCCCAATACGGCAAAACAATAGGGAATGCCATTAAGACAAGTAAGATCCTCCTTGCATTCCATGAATTCCGTGAGGAGTATTTTCGCCATTTAGACAACCCGCAAGAGTGGTGTGAGAGAGATTTCTTGACTCATATGTGTATGTGAGAAATTTCTTGACTCATATGTGTCTTTTGCTCAACAAATTAGGCACTCCCCCCACACCCTCCACCTTATCTACTGGACTGGGACTAGCTCAGGTTTAAACAAATAGGTCTGCTGCTGTTATCTGGGGACTAAGGTCTTTTCTACACTATTGAAAAAGCTCAAACTCCCCCCAGATCTGGCCCGATAAGGCCACACTACATGCAGCCTTTTTCACGAATCTGTTGTGATTAGTCCACACAACAAACAGCCCTATCCATAACAAACTCAGGGGGTACCACCTTCATCTGGGTTTAAGAAACCCAGTTTTCTCCAGAGTTTGCTTGAACCTCCAGAGAAAACTGTAGTGTGAACAACGCATCTGCCCTGGATTTGGGGAGGAAGGATGCTGCCTGAGGTGCCATTTCCCCCCCTGCTTGGTGCCACTTCCTCATTCCAAAGGCAGAGCCCCAGAGTACAATTGCCTGCTCTTTCTGGTCAGAACGAGCAGCCAGCCACGCGATCAATTGTACTCCAGGAAGGCAGAGCCCTGTTGTTCTTCTGGCTTGCCACAGCGGCGACATGGAAGTGCCTGGCTAATCAGTGGCAGTGGACCCGCAGCGTCACTGGAGGAAAAAATCCAAATGAATTACTGTGTAGACAAGCCTGCTGATGGAGCAATGCAGATTCAGGCTTTGGCCAGGTAAGATGTGGCGCTTAAATCCAGGCCAAATTAGTTTGAATTTAATGCGCTACAGCTCTGGGCCAAAGTAGTCTGAATTTCATCCAGATTTTTACCCACAGTGTAGTCAAGCCCCAAGGTCACAGTGCAATATTGAAGGGCAACATTACAGCTGCAAAAGGCCAAGCTGCTAGATCCAAGGAGTGGGGAGAAAGGCTAGGGTGGCTTCCAGAAAAAGACTAAGGTGCTTTGGGCTGGGAAGGTACAAAGAGAAATAGTTGCACAGAAGGCCAATGCTCAGTCTCATCTACTTTCACATGAGGGTGGAAATAAATATGCAAGGTGTATAGGGTTGTCAGATTGTCTTGAGACTTGGAAGAAGCCTGAGAATTAAAGGATGGTACATGACAGAGAAGTGATATAGGCTACTGATGCTTAGAGTGTGTGAGAAGTATTGAAAGATGATTGAAGACCATTTTGCTGGATCACATCAGAGCCCTATCCAGTTCAGCATACTGTTTCCCACACAGGCCCACCAGATTTATTTACAGTATTTCTATACTGTTGTATACCTGAAGTTTTCTGGCTGGCATACATAAACAATTGTTAAAGTACAATATGAACAATAAAAATGAGATTATAGTATAAAACATTTCATAAATATTAAGCAATAAAATGAAACACAGGACTTTAAATGATGAAAAAGAAAGATGTTAAAAATCTTTCAAAGGCTTTTTAAAAAGCTTGGGGAAATGTATACATCTTCACCTGGTGCAGAAACGAATACAAAGCAAATGCAAAGTGAGCTTCTTTCGGGAAAGCATTCTGATGATCATGCTCTTCCTTGGTAACTGATAATTCAGAGGCATATTGGCACGCTGGTAGCATATAACCATCATGCCTTGTGTGGTTGTTAATAGATTGGTATACCAGCTGCATAGGCTATAGAAGTTAAGTCTGTGGGTTTAAACCGTATTCAATGCAGCAGCCAGCAACAGGCCAGCCAGAAGAATAGGGTGGATTCTGCTTAAACAGAAAAAAAGCTCTGGTTTGGGTGTCCTGACTGCTTAATAGTTTTGCTAGTTGCTCCAAGAAAGAGTGGTTTAACTCCTCCAGGTCAAATCAGAGTAGACATACAGACCCTTTATTGTATTGTTTGACTGTGTGCCTAAAAAAACCAAACACTTGTTACTGTACAAAAAGTAAGACGGTAGGATGGTTATATCCTTCCTTTTAAAAAGATAAACATGTCCATGGATCAGTCTGATGTATTATGTGACAGTTTAGATCATATTCACACTTGGATTTTTGTCTGTCCAAACCATAACAAATTTATATGATATTTGACACGTCCTTTACACCAGTACTTATTTGGCATGTTGTAAAATAAGCAAGGCCACAACTAACATGTATTTCAACAGTATAAATGTAAGGTGCTACATTTAGGCAGGAAAAATCACATGTACAAATATAGGACAGGTGACACCTGGTTTGACAGCAATACACATAAAAAAGATTAAAGAGTCTTAATAGACCACAAGCTAAACATTAGTCAATAGTGTGATGTGGCAGCAAAAACCCCAATGTAATTATTGGCTGCATCAGCAGGCATATAGTGTCCACACTGAGAGAAGTAATAGTACCAATCTGTTCTAAAGCTGGAGTGTGTCCAAAAGGGGGTAACCAAGATGTTAAAAGATCTGGAGGAACAGTTAAGGGAGCTGAGTATTGTTTACCTTGGAGAAGAAAAGGGTGAGAGGTGATATGATAGCTACTTTTAAATATCTGGATGCAATGTAGAGAAGTGGCGGGGGGCAACATTTTTCACTTTAATGTGCCACGGTCCAATAACATAGAATCATGGAGTTGGAAAAGACCTCAAGGGCCATCCAGTCCAACCCCCTGCCACGCAGAAATACGCAATCAAATCATTCCCGACAGATGGCCATCCAGCCTCTGTTTAAAAACCTCCAAAGAAGGAGACTCCACCACACTCTGAGGCAGTGCATTCCACTTCCGAACAGCTCTTTCTGTCAAGGAAGTTCTTCCTAATGTTTAGGTGAAATCTCTTTTCCTATAGTTTTATTTATGCCTGTTGGCTGCATTTTTAATTCCTTTCCTGGAAACTCTCCAGAGACCGACAGCTGACAGCTTGTGGATCAACACTGGTTCATGGACCACCACTTTGAATTGCTCTGATGTAGAAGATGGAGTAAGCTTGTTTTCTGGTGCTCCAGAGACTGGAACATGAACCAATAGATTCAAATTACAAGAAAAGAGATTGAAGAGAATCTCTTGACAGTAAGAGCTGTTCAATAGCAGAATAAAATACCCCAGAAGGTAGCAGCCTTGCCTTTACTGAGGTTTTTAAACAAACATTGAGTGACCATCTCCCATTGTGCTTTAACTGTGGATTCCTACATGGCAGGGAATTGGACTAGATGGCTCTTACAGTTCCTTCCAGCTCTGTAATTCTATGATTCTATTTCCTACTGATAGCAGTACAAGACACATGTTCCTCAGCAAATCAGAAGGATGGGGGTATGGGTGAGAAACGTCTAACTTATGTCCTGTCAAATACCTGGAAGAGAAAAAGAAACAGTGAAAAAATTGGGGCCCTTGTTTGAAATTATTATTTATTTAAAACATTTTTCAACTGACTTAAAAAAAGCATTACTTTAAAGCAGCAAAAATCACACGTCTACATTATATAGTCAGCCCTCAACAGACAAATGCCTAGAGAGAACATATTTATCACATCTACAAATAATCAAATCCACAAATGTGGAGGCATGACTGTTAAACATTGCAATCAGAGCAAAAAGACTGAACCACTGAACTGCAAGTATATCTTAACTCACTGTTTGAAGAGCTAAGATCAGATAATCTGACACACAAAAATTTAGTGAGTGCAGAAAGATTTGTCTGTCACCTGCCTGGCCACAGCAATTAAGTATACTAGTATACAGTGAAACGCTACACCCCTGCTTTTGGTACAGGATGCACTACAACGTCTGAAAGGAGCTCATTATCAGAACACGATGTGGAAGTGGGCTTGTACACCAGTGGTTGTCCTTTTAAGTCCTGAAGACATAGGAGAGACACTTGAAAAAAGAGGACTGAAATCTTGTTCTGATGACCATTAATGCCAACCCTAAATCCTAGAAATGATTATGCTTTGTGGGTACAAGAAAAGATGTTGAACACGTCAGTGGATGTATAAAAACAAACTGAGGTACATTATAAATTATAAACGTAGCCTTGAAGATAGCACATGTATTAACAGATCAACTGACTACGGTAAATCTTACTTCAGAGCTCAACGTGTTTGATAAATAAAAGATGCACCAAAACATTTTAATAGGGAACAATAAAGTTCATTTTAACTGAAACAGCACCATGTCTAATTCTATAATACTCAATGCTATGTACTGACAATTTAATATTGTTTCAGTGAATAAAAAAATGGTTTTATACAAGCATGGTATATTTAACCTAGTACTACTGGTGTGTGTAAAACACAATATGCTTTCTGAAAGGGTATTTGAGATTTTTGAGAATTGTGTAGGTCACAACTTTTATACTACCACAGATAGGCTGTCCTTTTGGGAGGGGTGGATTATTGAAGGAAGCACTATTTTTTGAAACAGCAGAAAAAATTGCCATCAAAGAGTATGGCAAGCTACACTTCCAGAGTTAACACATTTTAGCATAAGAAACATCAGGAACCACTAATTCCACAAAAATGCTGTTACCAAATTATTCTTGGGACTTTTTTTGAATATTGACTCATAAAGGAAACCACCTATCATCTAGTGTTTATTTTGAGAATACTATCTTATGTTGACTTTGGGTGGCAAATGTTTCAAATTGATAATGAAATCTAGTTTTATTTCCTTTATATATTCTTTCTATAAACCAGACTGGAATTACATCTACAAAAGACATTCTCAAATCTTTATAATTTGAATTTAATCTGTGCCATACTAATTCAATTCAGAAAGGGATGTAATAAGTGTTGTTACAGGCCCATATACATTAAACTAATGGCAGTGTAAATGAGACTCTTGGTAAATGGGTTGAAATCTTTTCTGAACTATTCAGTACTTCTGCAGTAAGCAACTCTTTCTGCTTTTGGGCCTGTCTTCTTTTCATCTCTTCCTGCATCTCTTGCCTAGAGGTAAAGTGACAATAAAAAGAAGTGAAATTTGTTATATTTGAAATCAGCTTGAAGCTTAAGAGAAAGAAAAAGGGATGAATTCAATAAAAAACAACTAAGCAGAATCCCAGGATCTGATTACATTGCAGAAAGCACTGTTTCGGTCTTCATCTAAACTTAAGGTTCTTTAGGGTAAGGTTGGGCAAAGTGCATATATGACCCCGCCCCCAAAAAAGATGTTTTGAGTAGTCCCCAACCACCTAGACCTTCCTGGTTTGCCCATTTTTTAGCAAACACACACACACACACAAAGTTCTGGAAACTTCTAGGGGTAGTAATTTATATTTTATATAGATTGTTGGCCCCTTCTGCACTGTCTACCATAAAAAACAGAGGGTTTCTGGCCACCTCTGGCTTTGGCCCCTCTCTGACACATTTTTTTTTTATATTTTTGACACTATGTGTAGCCTCCAGAGGGTCTCCATGCAGAAAATTGGCTACTTAACAAAATTGCCCACCATGCTTTAGAACCCCTGCATTTCAGCGGTTTGTGTGGTACTCTGTAAGCTCTTTTCCTACACTAGTAGCAGGATATCTCATCCACATGTAATGGATGGTTGTGGGAAGAGCCAAACAAGTTACAGGATGCCATAGTCTTGCTACTGTTAATCCTTTAAAGAACTTGACAAGTTGAGCCCTTCAAGCACAGGAACTGGGAAAGCACACAATGATGTGGTTTTGCAAGCATGTGTAGGAGAAGTTGTGCTGGCGTCACAAAATATATTTGTGGGTTGATACATACATTTATCTTTGGGGTTTTTCATGTTTTAAAAATTGTTTTCAAGTGCTGGGAAAATGCTAGAACTGCACAAAAAGAATGCAATACAGAGGGACAACTTATAGACTGTGCACAATAAATACACAAGTCCAATTAACTGTAGACCATTGCAGTGTAAGGTAACATAAACATAAGAATGGACAGATAAACCAATTTATCAAATTAAGATAATTAGCTGCCACAACCATTTACATGTGAATAAATACTGTAGAAGAAATTGATAACGGAAAGGCCTTTTGGGAGTCCACCTATTTCCCTCACTTTGAGATGGGAATGCTAGAATAAAATTATACTCAGCAAACTCTTAGTACCTGAAAAGTTCTTGGTTATCCTTGCACTGTTGATCAAAATTCCTCATTTCCTTCTGATGTCTCAAATATGTCTTTCTGAAAGCCTTGTTCCTCTGGCGGAGGATATTAAAACCTTCCTTGATCACTTCTGCATATGTCTGGGCAGACTCTGTGATTTGGTGTGTAAAGGAAAATTCTACTCCAATTATCTTAAGAAACAACGATTAGAAGTTTTTTTAAAAAGCAATGTAACAATAAAATTCAGTAAAATGGCAAGCCTACTAATGACAGAAAATTATGTCTAGGTATTTATTATACAGTTGTCCTTCCGTATCCATGGATTTAAGTAGTGTGACCCTATTGGTGCTTTTGGACCTCTCAGCGGCTTTCGATACGATGGATCATAGCATCCTCTTGGATCGCCTGAGTGGGTTAGGAATCGGAGGCACTGAGCTCCAGTGGTTCCGGTCCTTCCTCTCGGGCAGGTCCCAGAGGGTGCTGCTTGGGGACAGCTGCTCCAGCAGAAAGGAGCTTACTTGTGGTGTTCCGCAGGGCACCATCCTGTCCCCGATGCTGTTTAACATCTATATGAAGCTGGTGGGTGAGATTATTCGGAGTTATGGGGCTGGGTGTTATCAGTACGCTGATGACACCAAGATCTATTTCTCCATGTCCCAATCGCCGGTCTCGAATTCCAATGGCATCTCTCCTCTTAATTATTGTCTTAAAGCAGTAATGGGCTAGATGAGGAAAAACAGATAGAGATTAAATCTGGACAAAATGGAGGTGCTCACGGTAGCAGCCTCAAAACCAGGAGTTGGGTTGCAATCTCCAGTCCTGGATGGTGTCACGCTCTCTGTTAAGGACTGTGTTCGCAGTCTAGGGATGCTCCTTGATTCATTGCTTCAGATAACTAGTCAGGTGAATGCGATGGTCAGGAGCGCCTGTTATCAGCTTTGGCTGATACGCCAGGTGCACCCTTTCCTGGAAGTAAGGGACCTTGAGATTGTGGTGCATGCGCTGGTAACCTCTCGTCTAGATTCTGCAATGCGCTCTACATGGGGCTACCCTAATGCTTGGTCCGGAAACTTCATTTGGTACAAAATATGGTAGCCAGAGTGGTCTCGGGAACATCTCGGAGAGACCATATAACTCCAGTATTAAAATCTCTCCACTGGCTGCCTATCAGTTTCCGGGCCCAGTATAAGGTGTTGGTTATTACCTTTAAAGCCCTAAATGGCTTGGGTCCAACTTATCTTTGAAACCGCCTCCTCCCATACAATTCTCCCCGTGCACTCTGGTCTTCTGGGAGGAATTCGCTTCAGCCACAAAAATCTAGGCCTTTTCGGTAATTGCCCCCAAATTGTGGAATGGCCTGCTGAACAAGATCCATCAGATGACGGGCCTGAGTAGCTTTAAAAAGCACTAAAGACAGATCTCTTTTGGCAGGCCTTTCCTGATTAGTTCCCGGCCTCAGGGGCTCCTGGCCCTTTTTAGTCTGCTGGCTATTTATTATTTATTATTTTTAATGTAATTTTAGATCAGTTGTTTTAATGTAATTTGGTTTAATGTCTTTTTATGGGGGAGGGTGGGGGGTGTTTGGGGATTTTAATCTGTATTGGTATTTTAACTTTTGTAAGCTGCCCCGATTGGTTTTAAGAGAGGGGCGGGATAAAAATAAATTTTATTATTATTAGTAGTAGTAGTAGTATTCACGGCTTGAAAATATTCTTAAAAAATAATAATCTA